>CM075672.1:34102500-35352500 GCA_037962975.1 Clitoria ternatea | reverse complement strand
TCCAACAACACTGGTCGCATCCTTCAATTTTCAGGATTTGAGCCCAACACCGATCCATTGCTTCTGTCAGTGTGTAAGTCCAGAACCGGTTTGACACCGTCGCTGCACTCGACTCCCACATCGGTCCTGAGCCCACCACACTGGTTCCATTCTATTCCTTATTTCTCTTGTTTTCAGTCATTTATTTTCCTGTCAGTTTGCTGTTTATTTGTTATGTTTGTCTGTGTGGCATAGTTTAAACTGTTAATATTTTTACCCCTTTCCCCTTAAGAAATATATATAATAATAAATAATAAGTAATAAATTTTGCACATGTTATATTTTCTAGTTTGAAAAATCTCTTTTTTTAAACGGTGTCGTACAGGAGCACTCCTGTCTACACAACCTCTTTAGGATTCGTACACGTGCGAAGAACTTCGCCTTGTACGAGATCCCCACCTCAATGACATCCATCATCATCTCCTGAGTCTTTTCCTAAAAGAACAACACTCAGAACTACGTAACCCTGATTTCTTGATAATTCAAGAATACGTAGGAGCAGGACCTCAATTCCTGTCGGGCCCATCTTTCTTATTTCTTTTTATTAATTTATTTCCTCACTTTCATGTTTCTTTCATAAATGTTCTTTTTTTGGTCACATCCTTGAAAATCAATTTAGACGCGACGTCTTGTTGATTTCCCCCTAGTTTTTTTTGCTCGAGCCTCGCCATGATTCATAGGGAAGAGATACTTAGGACGAGACGTCCCGTTTATTTCTTTCCTATCCCTGTTTTTTATTCGAGAACGTCTAATTTAGGCGTGACACCTTATTAGCATTCTCTTCCCCTCTCTGTCTCATATCGAAGTCGAGTTTAATTCGAAAGAAACGTCCTATTGACCTCGCTTCGACATTCTATGTTTGTACAGTTCTCCCACTCCATTCTGTCATTTTTAAATAAAAATACAACAATAAAAGGGAAAAAATAAACCATCTTTTGTAAGGCTATTTATGTTGCGCATTTTCAATCTTGGTACTATTTTTGACAGGCGACGTAGGGTGCTAATACCGTCCCTACTCGTAACCGACTCCCGAACTTGAATCTCAATTTTTAACCAGTGCTTTACTGAACCTAGTTTTTTCTAATGTTTTTCCTATGGATAAAAACGTTGGTGGCGACTCCCTGTTTCATCTCCGACCCCTCCTCTCCTCCTCTCTCTCTCCGCGCCGTCGCGATCCAGGTTGCGACAGATGGCGACTCCACTGGGGACTCTTAAGAGAGTCAGGCCAGTTTGGTTGAAAACGCGTTTTTTTTATAGCCTTTGTTTAGTTTGGATTTCTTCCCCTTGTTTTTTATTTTTTATTTTTCCATTCCATTGATTGTTGTCAATGTTCGTTATTGTTTTAAATTGCATCTTGTTATTTGCTTTATTGTCCATGTTCTATATGTCTGTTGAACCCTAGGATAGAGGACCATATTACTTTCCTGTAATTATTGAACCCTAGGGTAGACGACTTTGTATATTTGTTATGTGTTTGTTCTATGTGCAGAATGGGGTAAGGTAAAAAGGTATTGAATGCCCTTTCACACACTACACTCACAAATTACTCGCACACACTTATGAGTGGCGCCCTATACCCGGGCCCCAAATGAAACTTAAGTTAGGAGGGGTTGGTATACGGAATCGTATAGGATGTACTTCCTATCCGGTGATCGTGAGAACCCCAACTAGAGTTCGACCTCTTGTGACATACGCACCTAGTGGTTACTGTTGCGTCCCTGTCATGGGTAGGATCTTGGCTCTGGTGACCTTCTAGAAGTCTAGTATAAGCCACCCAGTGTGAAGCGTCACTTTTAGACAAGCCCTAGGGTCCAGAGAAAACCTTCAACAAAACCTGACTTAGGCCATGAAAGGGCGAACTTTACTTTACCTTATGTCATTTTCACTTTCCTGTTATCGAAAAGGGATTATCTATCACCCAAAGATTCACTTAGTCTTGGAAAATCTTTGGAACACACAAGTATTCTTCGGGTGAACGGATGATCCTCTATTTGTCAGGTATCTCTGAGTCCGAAGTCATAGGTTCTCCTAATCGTCAAAGGAAAAATCCATAAAAAATTTATACTTCATTTCCCTCTGGTTGAAGTGGTACTGACGATTGGAAAGCCTATGACTTTTGAGCTCACGTGAGTTTTAAAAATCCATGTTCCCCCTACTTTTTTAACTTGTATCAAATCCCTGGGAGGAACATTGGTCTTTAGGACTTGATAATAACTGATTCCATTCTTTGTCTTGATGTTCGCAGAGGACGATTCCGAATTTGTCGGTATTTCTAAGCCAGTATGGAAATTAACATGGGACACAGTAATTGTGATATAGGGGTGACTGAATTAAAGAAGTTATTGCACCTCAAGGCTAGAAAGGTCAATACTGACAGTCTACAAGCACTGGGGAAGAAACTGAGCTTGACACAAAAGATGACTTTCGCAAGGAAGTATGGGAAGATCCTGAAACTTTTGGAGGTAGACGTCCAAATAGAAGCCATCACAGCTCTGGCTCAATTCTATGACCCACCTCTCCGCTGTTTCACTTTTCAAGACTTTCAACTGGCACCCTCCATAGAGGAGTTTGAACAAATATTGGGGATACCAATGGAAAGACAGATTCCTTATCGCCATCTGGACCATCATGCATCGGTCACTTCTGTCGCTCGTATTTTGAAGGTCCATCCTGAAATGTTAAAAGATGTACAAATGAACAGAAACCAGATTCCCGGATTTACTAGGGAATTTCTGGAGAAACACATGCATGTCCTGGCAGAGAGGGAAGAATGGGAAGCTTTCATGGATACCTTGGCTCTCACCATCTATGGAGCTGTCTTATTCCCTTACTTAGACAACTACGTGGATCATGATGCCATAGGTGTCTTCACCGCTCGCAAGCACAGACTGGAAAATCCCGTCACAGCGGTATTGGCCAATGTCTATTGTACCTTGGATTTTTGCCATACCCAAGGAGGAAAGAGGATTATTTGCTGTTTGCCTGTTCTGTATGTGTGGCTCACATCCCACGCCTTTCATCAACTGTGCAAAGCCGAGTGTCCCATCTCTGATTTGAAATTGTGTCAGCTGACAACTAAGAATGGGTGCGAGTGGGCTAATCACCTTGTGGGCTTTACGGCAGAAAAGGTGAGGTGGTGTCCTCAATGGCTAGAAGTTGAGTCCATCATTTACAGCTGTGGAGGGTATCCGAATGTTCCTCTAATAGGGACACAATGTAACATCCCTGTTTTTAGAAACAATTTTATCCTTGTAAATTTTAATTATGGAGGGTTTGTAAGCAAGAATAAGTCAATATATACCCTATCGATGGTCTGAAGTACTTCAAAAATGTCATTTTTGCACGTAATAATAGAATTTATATAGAATATTAGTGAAATTATGCAAAAACCGAGTGAAAAGGGCTCTGTTCCGAGTGACAGAGAAGAATTCCGAGTGAAGGATTAGAAATTCCGAGTGAAATAGAGAGAATTCTGAGTCAGTATCATGTTTTCCGAGTAAAACATGACTGAGAAGGCTACCACCGAGTGGAGTCCTGACCTGAGAAGCAATTCTGAGTGAAGAGTGTTCAAAAGAATCACTTCTGAGTGAAAATCCGAGTGAAAACACCCTAGAAAGGCTCAGTTCCGAGTTGAATGCTTCCTATTCTGAAGGAGACTACACTGGTTGGAGCATTCCGAGTGAAAAAATGCATAAATACTTCTATTTATGTTGATTTGATGCTTCCTTTCTGACTGAAGTACTTTGTGGAAACAATTAGGAAGGTTTCCGAATGGTTTTGCTTAGGAAACCGAGTGGAAATGATGGAGGGAGTCAATTCCGAGTGAGATACACTCCACTGGACCAAAACCGAGTGAGAGAAGTATGTGTGGGTATTGGTCCGAGAGGTAATAGTCTAAACCGAGTGAATTGAGTAAGGAAGACTCGGGTTTCCGAGTGAAGATTCACTGAGAAAGAGAGGACTCGGTCTGAAGAGGTATTACCGAGTGGGAAACCGAGTGCCTGAGTCGGTTTTGAAAAACATCTGAGTGAAGAATTGCAATTGTGACTCGGAAGTAGGAATTCCAGTCGGAATATCCCTTAACCGAGTGTAATTCCACTCGGAATTCAGTGACAGAAGTGCGTATTGACTTCAATTTTGTCTTTTAATGATATTTAAATCCAATCGTGCGCATTATGGATGGTGGACGACCAGAAATGGACACTGACTCAGCATATATGTTATTTAATTCCTAGTGACCCTTCCATTAACACTCCACTAACAGCCCACTCAGAAAAGCTGTCCCCCACTTGCTTTTCCACCCACTCACTCTCTCCCTATTTAAACGAGTTCAAGGTCCTCAGAACTCACACCACACACACGACCCAACACTCTTCATCACTCTCTTTTCCAGCAAGTTCTTCCCACTCCTATCCCCTCTGTTTCACTCGGATTCGAAGCAGGACAGTGAAGGAAGCCTCTTTCTTCTCCTCTAGGAACTTCATTGAGGTAAGGGGGTATATTCTTGGGTGCCTTGTGGGAAAACCGAGTGGGGACAGATTCTGTATATGCATTATATTGATATCTGTATATGCATGTATATATTGATATATATATATATATATATCTGTTACCAAGTGATGAATTGTGATATGACATGTACTTATTGGACTGAAAATGCTAAGAATCATGGGTACCGTGTGATTTCCAGTGAAAAACTATGAGTTTAATGATAACAGGTTCTGTTTTAGGCAAATCCGATCGGTTTTGGTATCATTTCAATCGGATTCTTTAATTACCAACTCATTTTCATTCGAAAAATACCATATTTCACTCGGAAAACATTTTTTTCTCTCGGACAGCATCTCCCAAGTCTTATTTTACTCAGAAATCTATTTCTTAAATTATTTCACTCGGAATTTGACTTAATTTCACTCAGAAAAATATAGTTATCTTTTACTCAGAACCCTTTCCAGTAAATTCACTCGGAAAACACTCTATTGCTCTCGGTCAGTAGCTTCCCAGTTCTATTTCACTCGGCAAACACTTTATTTTACTCAGCAAGTAGTTATTCAACTCGGATTTGTTTTATTTCATTCAGACAGAACTCTTTTCAACTAATTTCACTCGGTAAACTCATGTTTCACTCGGAACTTATTTTATTTTTACTCAGAAACTCTTTTCCTACTGAGTCCACTCGGAATCATACTTGATTTCACTCAGGAACTCATTTTCACTCAGAATTTAAGTAGCTTAACTCAAGAAAACCTTTTCCAGTTGATTTCACTCGGAAAACACCTTATTTCACTCAGAAATCATTTTATTCTCACTCAGAAAACCCGTTCAGTGATTTTACTCGGAAAATAATTCATTTTACTCATCAAACAGTTATTTTCACTTGGAGAATCCCTTTTAATTTAATTTCACTCAGAATAAGTAGTCAATTTCACTCAGAAAACTTGTATCAACCTGATTCCACTCGGAATCAGGAATTATTTCACTCGGATTTACCTTACTCGAAGGTATTGCAGTCAGCAGAATGATTTTCACTCGGATTTACAAACAATGCTACTCAGGAAACCATTTTCCTACTGACTTCACACGGATTTATACTTTAATTCACTCAGAAATTAATTTCACTCTGAATTCCAGATATTTAGTTAAGAAAATTATTTTCCAGCTTCTGTTTCACTCGGAATACTTATTAATTTCAGTTAGAAAACTCTGCTCAGTTTATTTTATTCAGATTCATAGCTATCTCATGCGGAAAACTTATTTTTCACTCGGATTCAAGCTGTTCCAGTCGGAAAACAGCATTCCACTTCATTTCACTCGGATCCAAACTTATTTCAGTCGGAAAACAGCTTTTCCAGTGTCTTTTCACTCGGATTTTTAGCCAGAACGCTTGGAGAACCCTTCTCCGTATGATTCCACTCGGAATCATACTCATTTCACTCGGATTTACCTCTGTTCCACTCGGAAAACTCTATTTTTAGTGTTTTTCACTTGAATTTTTAATTGGAAACTAATGTTCACTACTTTTTAAGTTATTGGTAAGTTATAATTATTATTCTTATTCTATTATTATCATTATTTACTGTCAACTTAATATTGTTATCATTATTATTAGTTTTATTATTATTATACATTGTTAATATCCAAATTATGCGTATTTACATAAAGAATATATATTATTTTACTCTTTATAAAAGAATATATATAATAGATATATTTCTTTAAATAATAAACGAATATCTTACAAGGTTTAAATGATTGAGGAAATTCAAAGAACTTGAGAATGATATGATGAGACTGGAAATACATAAGATACCCAAGGAATCAATTGATAAGATAAATGCATTTCGCATCATGAAAATATTTTTGAAGAAGAAAAACCTCTAGAGCATACACTTGGTACAGTGAAGGACACTCACGTTCGATCTCCATGAAGAATCTTGGGAGTACAACTGGAACGGCAACCCAATGGCATCAGAGTCGCGCCTGATAGCCGGGTGAGACGATGCAATTCTAGTGTACTTTGACTAAATGACGGAGTGTAACTATGATCGTAGGGATCCAAGTTCCAAAAATATTTAAATTAATGATGAGAACCAATGAGTTCATTTGTACCACATGGAACTTGGGCGGACCCTGATCGCTCTAGATGATTGGAATGGTGATATTCCACAGAATGAGAAGAAGATTAAACGATTTATTGGGCCCACATGCATCATGAGACTTAATCAAAGATAAATCATAATGGATCCGAACTCATGCATTCATTACATCATATTTGATTGTTATAATTGTGAATATGTTATATGTATGATTTATTTCATGGTAATATGCTTGATTGTTATAATTGTGAACATGCTAAATATACGATTATGTGATGACAACATGCTTGATTGTTATAAATATGCTAAATGTATGATCTATGTGACATTGTATGTTAACTGGATTATGTCCGCACCGGATGAACCAATCAGGGTCTTGGGTTATACTCACCCTTACTGTTGAACATTTTTCAGAGGAATTAGAAACTCAAGAACCCAAGTGTGAAGATCAGCAATACGCTGAACCTATTGAGATTAATCATTAAGGATAGAATATTTATAATCAGACACCGGATGACTGTATAATATTTAAGGGTGCCTACGTGCCCCATTCTGTTAAGAGTACAATTATTTACAGTTTGTGAATGACTATGTGATATATACAATATTACTTCCGCTGATCTGCCACGTATTTATTTAAAAAAAAATATTCACTTTTTCTAAAAACTGTTAACACTCTCAGTTAAATGGGATGAACCTACAGAAGGATTTGTCTTATCTAACCGAGGGTGTTACAAAGGTGGTATCAGAGCATAGTCGATTCATTAAGCTTGTGGAGTGGACCATTAGGTTTCCACGTACTCTGATAGAAATATTAAACAGTCTATAACACTCTTAAGACTAAATATCCTATGTGGAATGCTCCACATAACGCATACCCTAAATCTATTTGTTGATATTCTTTCAGCAAATTTCTAATGGCACGCCAAAATAACAATCACGTGATGGAGAATCTTCTTACCAGAATTGTGGAGGTAATAGAAAGACAAGAGTTACCTCATGCTTCTACCAGACAGGGATTAGCTGATTTTCAAAGGAACAATCCTACGCAGTTCAAAGGAGGCTTCAATCCAGAAGGAGCACAACTATGGATTGAACACCTTGAAAAGATTTTTGTCGCTATGCGATGTTCTGATGAGGATTGTGTAACATTTGCTGTCTTCATGCTAGTTGGAGAAGCAAAACACTGGTGGACTCATGCTAGAGTCAGACTAGCTACTGATGGGCATATCATTACTTGGGGACGATTTAAGACAGAATTTCTCGCTAAATATGTTCCCGAAGACATAAGGAGGCAAAAGGAGCAGGAATTCTTTAATCTGAAACAAGGCAATATGACTGTTGAAGAATACGCTGCTAAGTTTGATGAACTGGCATAATGTTGTCCCTACTACACTCATATGGGAGAAGCATCAAGATGTGCAAAGTTCGAGGCAGGGCTACGACATGAGATTCGTCAAGCCATATGTTGTCAACAAATTACACAATTCATTACTTTGGTTGACAGATGCCGCATATTTGAGAACACCTCTAATCTTCGATGACCTGGAGCGTCTAATCATGGGCCAGAGCGACGTATGCTAGATCGACAACAAAGAAGGGATTTTCGAGGAGATCGACCATATTTCCGATCTTTCAACTCAGCCAACCGAATTCCTCCTAAAGGTCAGGAGAACCAGAGTAGTAGAAACTGCACAATTTGTGGACGGATCGGACATCGTGATGTTGACTGTTGGTACAGGAATAAAAATAACCAACAACAAGTAACTCAAAGACAGGCAGTACGACCAATAGGTCAAGGAAGTGGAGGATCTACTGCAAATGTCTCTACCAACAATGCCCCGAGAATGCAAAATGTTCCCCGCAACAATAACTTTAGACAGAACAATAATCCTGGAAGGCCCGGAAACAACTCAACCGGAAGGCCAGGGGGAAATGCCAGAGTTTTTACCATGAATGGTGCAGAAGTATCACAAGAGAACGATCTTATGCAAGGTACATGCTTTATAGGAAGTACTCTATTAAATGTATTATATGATTCTGGAGCCACTCATTCTTTCATATCTGAGAATTGTGTGAAACATTTAAAGCTTCCTACAACCTGTCTGCCCTATCAAATGATTGCCACAACTGCCGCCAATGAGCCCATTTGCTCTACGCGCATATGTCTAGAATGTCCTCTTAACATCGAAGGGAAAGCTTATCAGGTAGATCTGATATGTTTACCTTTGATTGATCTAGACATTGTTCTAGGGATGAATTGGCTTGCTGCCAATCATATTCTGATTGACTGTCATAATAGATCCATCTCTCACGGGTCCACTACATCTGAATATGATCAAGTCACTGATTCTTACCTTATTAGCTCAGAAAAGGTAATCTCAAAAGAAGTCCAACTATACATGATCCTTACTGAAATTGAAAGTAGGGCCACTTCTCAACTTGAACAGATTCCTGTTGTTCAAGAATTTCCAGAAGTATTCCCTGAGGACATACGAGAGCTACCTCCAGAGCGAGAAGTCGAATTCAGCATTGATATTATACCGGGCGTGGGACCAATCTCTATTGCTCCTTACCGGATGTCACCCAAAGAACTCAGTGAGCTCAAAGAGCAGTTAGAAGAACTTCTAGAGAAAGGAATGATTAGACCCAGTGTCTCACCTTGGGGAGCACCAGTTCTTCTAGTCAAAAAGAAGGATGGCAGTATGCGGTTATGTGTTGACTATCGTCAGTTGAATAAAGGTACGATCAAGAACCGTTACCCTCTTCCAAGGATTGATGATTTGATGGACTAATTACGAGGAGCCACTATCTTTTCGAAGATTGATCTGCGATCAGGCTATCATCAAATCAGGGTAAAGAAAGATGATATACCCAAAACGGCATTCAGAACACGATATGGTCACTATGAGTATCTTGTTATGCCTTTTGGAGTTACAAATGCACCTGCAGTATTTATGGGATACATGAATCGAATCTTCCATGAGTACTTGGACAAATTCGTGGTTGTATTCATTGACGATATTCTCGTCTACTCCAAAAGCCATGAGGAACACGAGGAGCATCTTTGAATTGTTCTAAACACTTTGCGTGCAAGGCAATTGTACGCTAAGTTTTCAAAATGTGAATTCTGGTTGACAGAAGTGAAATTCTTAGGACATGTCATCTCTAAGGAAGGAATTGTTGTGGATCCTACAAAGGTAGAAGCTGTACTAAATTGGGAACAACCCAAGAATGTGACGGAAATCCGCAGTTTCCTTGGACTGGCTGGATATTATCGTCGATTCATCGAGAATTTCTCTCGAATTGCAGCACCTTTAACTAAGCTGACTCGTAAAGATCAACCATTCGAATGGACTGACAAATGCGAAAGCAGTTTTATGGAGTTACGCCAACGACTCACTAGTGCACCTGTCTTGATTTTGCCAGATCCTGCCAAGCCATATGAAGTGTACTGTGATACGTCAAAACAAGGACTAGGATGTGTCCTAATGCAAGAAAGAAAAGTTGTTGCTTATGCTTCAAGACAGCTAAGAACCCATAAAGTTAATTATCCCACACATGACTTGGAATTAGCTGCAGTTGTGTTTGCCTTGAAAATCTGGAGATACTACTTGTATGGTACATACTTCGAAGTCTTCAGTGATCATAAGAGCTTGAAGTATCTATTCGACCAGAAGGAGTTGAATATGCGACAACGTAGGTGGATGGAATTTATCAAAGATTATGATTTTGAACTCCGATATCATCCTGGAAAAGCTAATGTTGTGGCTGATGCACTCAGTAGAAAGGCTCTACGTCTATCATATATGATGACAAAGGAGTTAGAACTGATTGAACAGTTTCGCGATTTGAACCTAGCAGTAACACCAAAAAGGGGAAGCCTTATGGTTGGAATGCTAAGGATTTCCAATGATTTCTTGGAACAAATCAAAGAAGCTCAAGCCAATGATCAGGAATTACAAGATCTAGCAGAAAAGACAAAAGAAGGAGTCTCAGAGTTTAGCAAAGATGAACATGGGATGATCAGGTATCAACAGAGACTCTGTATCCCAGTCAACGCAGATCTTAAGAGATCTATCCTGGATGAAGCACACAAAAGTAAGTACAGTATCCACCCAGGATCAACCAAGATGTACCAGGACTTGAAGAAATTATTCTGGTGGCAAGGAATGAAAAGGGATATCGTAGAGTACGTAACAGCTTGCCTGATGTGTCAGAAGGTAAAGGCGGAACAACAACGACCAAGTGGGACCCTTTGTCCTTTGGATATTCCAGAATGGAAATGGGATGAGATTGCTATGGACTTCGTGAGTGGATTTCCTAGAACATCAGCTGGATATGATGCTATTTGGGTAATTGTGGATCGATTAACAAAGACCGCTCACTTTATTCCTGTCAATATGAAGTATTCCCTAGAGAAACTCACCCAGATCTATATCAAGGAGATTGTACGATTACATGGAACTCCCACTGCGATTGTGTCCGATCGAGATCCTCGTTTCACATCACAGTTTTGGAAGAGTCTGCAACAAGCCCTAGGAACTCGTCTGAAGTTAAGTTCCACATACCACTCGTAGATAGACGGACAATCAGAAAGAACAATCAAGACTCTTAAAGATTTGTTGCGTCTTTGTGTCCTAGAACATGGAGGAAGTTGGCAAGAATACCTTTCACTCATTGAGTTCACTTACAACAACAGCTATCATGCAAGCATCGGAATGGCCCCTTATGAAGCTTTGTATGGAAGAAAGTGCCGTACACCTTTATGTTGGTATGAAACTGGTGAAAAGACAATAATTGGACCAGAGATTGTTCAGAAGACAACAGAACAAGTTCAGAGGATTCAAATGGCAATGAAGGCTTCGCAAGATAGACAAAAGAGTTACAATGACAAGCGACAGAAGCCATTAGAATTTGAAGAAGGTGACCATGTATTTCTCAAAGTTACTCCTACCACTGGAGTAGGAAGAGCTTTGAAGGCCAAGAAGTTAAGCCCCAGATACGTAGGACCCTATCAGATTCTGCAAAAGATAGGAACTCATGCGTACCGCATTGCTCTGCCACCCGAGCTGACAAACCTTCACAATGTATTTCATGTCTCTCAACTCTGCAAATATGTACCAAGCCCTGATCATGTTCTAAGTCCCGATCAATTTGTTCTGAAAGAAAACCTTACCTTTGAAGCATCGCCAGTTAAGATTGCTGACCGACGTCTCAAACAGCTAAGAGGCAAAGAAATCCCTTTGGTAAAGGTAGTTTGGAGTCAGACAGATGATGGGGATGCTACTTGGGAAATTGAGGAGAAAATGAGAGAATTGTATCCTCAATTGTTTTAACTTTAAATTTCGGGACAAAATTTCTAAAAGGAGGGGAGAATGTAACATCCCTGTTTTTAGAAACAATTTTATCCTTGTAAATTTTAATTATGGAGGGTTTGTAAGCAAGAATAAGTCAATATATACCCTATCGATGGTCTGAAGTACCTCAAAAATGTCATTTTTGCACGTAATAATAGAATTTATATGGAATATTAGTGAAATTATGCAAAAACCGAGTGAAAAGGGCTCTGTTCCGAGTGACAGAGAAGAATTCCGAGTGAAGGATTAGAAATTCCGAGTGAAATAGAGAGAATTCCGAGTCAGTATCATGTTTTCCGAGTAAAACATGACTGAGAAGGCTACCACCGAGTGGAGTCCTGACCTGAGAAGCAATTCTGAGTGAAGAGTGTTCAAAAGAATCACTTCTGAGTGAAAATCCGAGTGAAAACACCCTAGAAAGGCTCGGTTCCGAGTTGAATGCTTCCTATTCTGAAGGAGACTACACTGGTTGGAGCATTCCGAGTGAAAAAATGCATAAATACTTCTATTTATGTTGATTTGATGCTTCCTTTCTGACTGAAGTACGTTGTGGAAACAATTAGGAAGGTTTCCGAATGGTTTTGCTTAGGAAACCGAGTGGAAATGGTGGAGGGAGTCAATTCCGAGTGAGATACACTCTACTGGACCAAAACCGAGTGAGAGAAGTACGTGTGGGTATTGGTCCGAGAGGTAATGGTCTAAACCGAGTGAATTGAGTAAGGAAGACTCGGGTTTCCGAGTGAAGATTCACTGAGAAGGAGAGGACTCAGTCTGAAGAGGTATTACCGAGTGGGAAACCGAGTGCCTGAGTCGGTTTTGAAAAAAATCCGAGTAAAGAATTGCAATTGTGACTCGGAAGTAGGAATTCCAGTCGGAATATCCCTTAACCGAGTGTAATTCCACTCGAAATTCAATGACAGAAGTGCGTATTGACTTCAATTTTGTCTTTTAATGATATTTAAATCCAATCGTGCGCATTATGGATGGTGGACGACCAGAAATGGACACTGACTCAGCATATATGTTATTTAATTCCTAGTGACCCTTCCATTAACACTCCACTAACAGCCCACTCAGAAAAGCTGTCCCCCACTTGCTTTTCCACCCACTCACTCTCTCCCTATTTAAACGAGTTCAAGGTCCTCAGAACTCACACCACACACACGACCCAACACTCTTCATCACTCTCTTTTCCAGCAAGTTCTTCCCACTCCTATCCCCTCTGTTTCACTCGGATTCGAAGCAGGACAGTGAAGGAAGCCTCTTTCTTCTCCTCCAGGAACTTCATTGAGGTAAGGGGGTATATTCTTGGGTGCCTTGTGGGAAAACCGAGTGGGGACAGATTCAGTGTGTATGAATTAAATGCTTTATATTGATATCTGTATATGCATGTATATATATATATATATCTGTTACCGAGTGATGAATTGTGATATGACATGTACTTATTGGACTGAAAATGCTAAGAATCATGGGTACCGTGTGATTTCCAGTGAAAAACTATGAGTTTAATGATAACAGGTTCTGTTTTAGGCAAATCCGATCGGTTTTGGTATCATTTCAATCGGATTCTTTAATTACCAACTCATTTTCATTCGGAAAATACCATATTTCACTCGGAAAACATTTTTTTCTCTCGGACAGCATCTCCCAAGTCTTATTTTACTCGGAAATCTATTTCTTAAATTATTTCACTCGGAATTTGACTTAATTTCACTCAGAAAAATATAGTTATCTTTTACTCAGAACCCTTTCCAGTAAATTCACTCGGAAAACACTCTATTGCTCTCGGTCAGTAGCTTCCCAGTTCTATTTCACTTGGCAAACACTTTATTTTACTCAGCAAGCAGTTATTCAACTCGGATTTGTTTTATTTCATTCAGACAGAACTCTTTTCAACTAATTTCACTCGGTAAACTCATGTTTCACTCGGAACTTATTTTATTTTTACTCAGAAACTCTTTTCCTACTGATTCCACTCGGAATCATACTTGATTTCACTCAGGAACTCATTTTCACTCAGAATTTAAGTAGCTTAACTCAAGAAAACCTTTTCCAGTTGATTTCACTCGGAAAACACCTTATTTCACTCAGAAATCATTTTATTCTCACTCAGAAAACCCGTTCAGTGATTTTACTCGGAAAATAATTCATTTTACTCATCAAACAGTTATTTTCACTTGGAGAATCCCTTTTAATTTAATTTCACTCAGAATAAGTAGTCAATTTCACTCAGAAAACTTGTATCAACCTGATTCCACTCGGAATCAGGAATTATTTCACTCGGATTTACCTTACTCGAAGGTATTCCAGTCAGCAGAATGATTTTCACTCGGATTTACAAACAATGCTACTCAGGAAACCATTTTCCTACTGACTTCACACGGATTTATACTTTAATTCACTCAGAAATTAATTTCACTCTGAATTCCAGATATTTAGTTAAGAAAATTATTTTCCAGCTTCTGTTTCACTCGGAATACTTATTAATTTCAGTTAGAAAACTCTGCTCAGTTTATTTTATTCGGATTCATAGCTATCTCATGCGGAAAACTTATTTTTCACTCGGATTCAAGCTGTTCCAGTCGGAAAACAGCATTCCACTTCATTTCACTTGGATCCAATCTTATTTCAGTCGGAAAACAGCTTTTCCAGTGTCTTTTCACTCGGATTTTTAGCCAGAACGCTTGGAGAACCCTTCTCTGTATGATTCCACTCGGAATCATACTCATTTCACTCGGATTTACCTCTGTTCCACTCGGAAAACTCTATTTTTAGTGTTTTTCACTTGAATTTTTAATTGGAAACTAATGTTCACTACTTTTTAAGTTATTGGTAAGTTATAATTATTATTCTTATTCTATTATTATCATTATTTACTGTCAACTTAATATTGTTATCATTATTATTAGTTTTATTATTATTATACATTGTTAATATCCAAATTATGCGTATTTACATAAAGAATATATATTATTTTACTCTTTATAAAAGAATATATATAATAGATATATTTCTTTAAATAATAAACGAATATCTTACAAGGTTTAAATGATTGAGGAAATTCAAAGAACTTGAGAATGATATGATGAGACTGGAAATACATAAGATACCCAAGGAATCAATTGATAAGATAAATGCATTTCGCATCATGAAAATATTTTTGAAGAAGAAAAACCTCTAGAGCATACACTTGGTACAGTGAAGGACACTCACGTTCGATCTCCATGAAGAATCTTGGGAGTACAACTGGAACGGCAACCCAATGGCATCAGAGTCGCGCCTGATAGCCGGGTGAGACGATGCAATTCTAGTGTACTTTGACTAAATGACGGAGTGTAACTATGATCGTAGGGATCCAAGTTCCAAAAATATTTAAATTAATGATGAGAACCAATGAGTTCATTTGTACCACATGGAACTTGGGCGGACCCTGATCGCTCTAGATGATTGGAATGGTGATATTCCACAGAATGAGAAGAAGATTAAACGATTTATTGGGCCCACATGCATCATGAGACTTAATCAAAGATAAATCATAATGGATCCGAACTCATGCATTCATTACATCATATTTGATTGTTATAATTGTGAATATGTTATATGTATGATTTATTTCATGGTAATATGCTTGATTGTTATAATTGTGAACATGCTAAATATACGATTATGTGATGACAACATGCTTGATTGTTATAAATATGCTAAATGTATGATCTATGTGACATTGTATGTTAACTGGATTATGTCCGCACCGGATGAACCAATCAGGGTCTTGGGTTGTACTCACCCTTACTGTTGAACATTTTTCAGAGGAATTAGAAACTCAAGAACCCGAGTGTGAAGATCAGCAATACGCTGAACCTATTGAGATTAATCATTAAGGATAGAATATTTATAATCAGACACCGGATGACTGTATAATATTTAAGGGTGCCTGCGTGCCCCATTCTGTTAAGAGTACAATTATTTACAGTTTGTGAATGACTATGTGATATATACAATATTACTTCCACTGATCTGCCACGTATTTATTTAAAAAAAAATATTCACTTTTTCTAAAAACTGTTAACACTCTCAGTTAAATGGGATGAACCTACAGAAGGATTTGTCTTATCTAACCGAGGGTGTTACACACAAGGCTGCATCAATTATAATCCTGTTATTGCTAAATGGCAGTTGGCTTATGCTCTTCTTGGGCCGCCAGATGAAGCACTGCTTACTCCTTTCATTGTGTACTATACGAATGGGAATTACACCTCCACTATTCGGGACATAGCCAATGCCTGGAAGAAAGTCCATAGGATGGGCAAAGAACTGGGGGCACGAAGCCATGCTGTGAGAATTGAATACTTAGATTGGGTGGTGAACAGAGTCTCCATTGTGAAATTGCCTTTCAAGGGCCCTTCATACCAACTTTTGGACACAGTTCCTCCGCCGTGTATTGTGGAAGACAAGGTTACCATATCGCTAAAAGCCAAATAGAAGAGCTGAAGGCAAGGAATCAAAAGCTGGAAGAAGATCTCCTGAAGTACCAACAAGAGTGCGCCCTCCATAGAAAAGAGAATTCCGAAGGAAGGCATGCTATGGAAGAAATGCGGAAAAAGAGGAAGATTGATGAAGATTACAGAATAAAACAAGATTAATGCCTTCGGGCGGCCAATTCACAGTTAAAGATGAAGAGTCAGCAGAACGATGCTGTATTGGCCGAAAAACAAATTTTGAAGGACATGCTAGTACGATCCAAGGAGAAGAAAAGGGAGGCCTTGGTGCAGAAAGAGATGTTACAAACCCAGGTCCGTAGATTGGAACTACAGCTGGAGGAAGTAATAAATGCCTACGAACAAGAGATAAACATAGAGCATAAAAAAGCCCTTGATGCTGAACGACGTTGTCAGGAGACTATACAGGCTCTGAGGGTAGATTTGGCCCGAAGTGAGAAAATTATTCATTCATGGATGGATCGTTTCGCTAAATTGGCTTACCTAACCA
Source organism: Clitoria ternatea (assembly GCA_037962975.1). Taxonomy (NCBI): domain Eukaryota; kingdom Viridiplantae; phylum Streptophyta; class Magnoliopsida; order Fabales; family Fabaceae; genus Clitoria; species Clitoria ternatea. Next base: position 35,335,513 of record CM075672.1, on the reverse strand, counting down.
ATGGAGTACTGGAAGATTTTCCCATAATGCTGAAGCAAGCCGAAGGCATGGTTAACCCCCTGTCCACTCCCAAAGAGATATCATCATTTTTGTGCTATTGCCAGGAAAGGCTTTGTAAAATGAGGGCCATGATTGCCCAAGCCAGGAGTGGCTAAAATTTTGTAATCTGAGTCTTTCTAGCAACACTGTATCATTTGGAGAAATAAAATTATGAAGTTCTTTTCGTCTACGCAAGTTGTCTTATGTTAATTTCCAATCTACTGTTTTACCAAGTACTTTTGAACGTGACGTTCTGGGGAAAGGTTAAGGAATACGTGTCAAATTCGGAATTGTATCCTGCGTATGCCTATTTTTGTTTGTTTTATCTTCTTTAACCGTTCTCTAACCGTTTGACATGATTCTTTAGACATTACGGGTAAACATCCTTACGAGACCAGGCTTAGGAAGAAACTCATGGCTGACATAGAGCAAGAAAATGAGAACTTGAAGGCCAAGCTCGCTCAAGTCAAAGAACAGATGGCCGAGATAGCCAAGCTCTTGGAAAAGAGGGTCACAGAAGGGGGATCTTCTGCAGGGGATGAAGACGCCCGACAACAACCACCCACCTCTCATCATGGTCAAGATCTGGCTGCAGGGTCTGACCCCAGAACCGCCGCGCCTCCCCTCGTTATTCGCATAAGGAGACCAAATCCCGCAGACACGCAACAACACACCTTTGTGGATGAGGAAGGAAATGTTATTCCTTTTCCTCCGTATGGTTTGCCACACGGGTATTTTCCATCACTCTGGGAAGAACCTTGCTACCAAGACCTAATTCCCATCACTGCCCAACCCAACACTAATTAACCGAACAACCCACCTACCCAAGCACAAGCCACCCAAGCACCACCCACTCATGCTCAAGCCGCCCAAATGCAAACCGCCCAAGCACAGCCTGCTCATACCATCCATATACCTCGAACCACTGCCAGACCCAATACCTACATACCAAACACTGACCTGGTTCACTCCTGCCAACGGTATGGGAAGGTTGGTCATCATACCGCTGCCGGTCCAAGTGCTACTACCACCACCCAGGAAGAAAGGTTGGAATTCCTGGAAAGGCGATTAAGGGAGATGGAAGGGACAAACAGATTTGGGACGGGCACTGCTGCTGAACTTTGCCTGATCCCTGATGTCGTCATCCCTCCCAAATTCAAGACGCCCGATTTTGACAAGTACAGAGGGATAACATGCCCGAAGAATCATCTAACCATGTATTGCCGTAAGATGGCTTCGCATGCGTCAAATGACCCTCTGCTGATTCATTGTTTCCAGGACAGCCTGGCTGGGGCTCCCCTGACATGGTACAATCATTTGGAACGCTCTCGTATACGCTGCTGGAAGGACCTAGCAGACTCGTTCATGCAACAATACAAATATAACCTGGACATGGCCCCGGATAGGGGACAGTTGCAGAACATGGCTAAGAAAGATAACGAGACGTTCAAGGAGTACGCCCAGAGGTGGCACGAAGTGGCAGCACAGGTTGACCCACCTCTGTCTGAAAAGGAGGTGATCACTATGTTCATAGATACACTTCAAACTCCTTTCTATGAAAAGATGATTGGAAGTGTTTCATCCCATTTCTCCGATATTGTCACTATTGGAGAAAGAATAGAAAATGGACTAAGGACCGGCAGGATAGTCCGAAGCCCATCTGGGGCAGGTGCCGTAAGGAGACCTGCACTTGGCGAAAATAGGAGGAGAGAAGGGGAGACCAACTTAGTCTCTCACAACCAGAGAAGAAACCTGGCAGGACCACCTACCCCCGTTAACCTTTCACCAGTATATCCCGGCATGACACACCTGTATGTGGCAGCCACTCCAAACCATAATCCATCGCAATTCAGACCAACCATTGTACGACCACCTGCACCACCGCAGATACCACACCAAACACCACAAGCCAACCCACCGCCAAATCCAAATATCCAAAGAAGGAATAATGACCGCGCTTCACCCCAGCTCGATCCCATTCCAATGTCTTATACTGAACTCTTGCCTCACCTCATTGAAAAAACCTTATTAGTACCTTGTCCCTTGAGGCCACTACAGCCACCTTATCCCAGGGGGTATGACTCTAATGCCCGGTGCGATTACCATGCGGGTGCACCAGGTCATTCTACTGAAAGTAAGGGACCTGATTCAGGCAGATTGGATAAGCTTCCGAGAAGGAAGTCCGAATGTAACAACAAACCCTTTGCCTAATCATGAGGGACCTGGGGTCAATGCTATTGGGGAAGATGTGGAGTATATATCCAATGTTGAAAACATTCAAATGCCTCTAGAGGAAATCCACTCCCCTATGTTTGAGGTAGGGTTAGTAAAGGACAAATGGGATGAGGACTTCGATGATGCCCGGTCGGCGAAGCAGCAAGGGTTTCGAGAAACCCTCCAAAGGCTTATGGACAGTCACACTGTACGAGTCTGCAGGCGCCATAGAGATGATGTGAATATGATACAGGGACAGACTGGATTTCGGGCCCCGAAACCCTTGGTCATTTTTTATAGTAAAAATAAGCCGCCAACGTAGACCCCTGTCAGAACTACTATTACGGTCCAGCCACCTGCTTCATTCCCGTATAACAACTCCCACGCCGTGCCTTGGAAGTACGACACGGATGTAGTTGTTTCCAACCCTGTGATAGTCGATCTGGCGCCTGCTTCGTCGGTTACCAACATCGCCGGAGTAGGCGGAATGACCCGGAGTGGGAGAGTATATGTGCCTTCAGAGTCAAAGCAAGATAAGGCTGCCGGGGAAGTTAAAACCGAGAAAGTTAGGATTACCGGCGAGGCAAAGAAGGTTATGGCTGAGGAAGAGGCTAAGGAGTTCTTAAAATTCATCCGCCACAGCGATTACCAGGTATTGGATCAGTTGAACTATACCCCCGCCAAGATCTCCTTATTATCACTGCTGACAAGTTTCGAATCACATCAGAACGCACTGATGAAGGTGCTGAGTGAGGCACACGTAAAGCATGACTTGCCAGTTGATAAGTTCGAAGGTATCTCGGACATATAGTGGCCAGTAACTATCTGACTTTCACGGATGACGAGGTGCCGATGGAAGGAAAAGGACACAACAAAGCTCTACACATCTCTATGAAATGTCAAGACCATATTATGGCAAAAGTGCTCGTCGATAACGGATCATCCTTGAATGTGATGCCTAAGTCCACACTGACTAAGTTGCCCGTAGATGGGGCATGCATGAAACCGAGCTCCATGATAGTAAGAGCTTTTGATGGGACCCGACGGGAGGTCATAGGCGAAATTGAACTACCCATACAAGTTGGACCCCATATTTTTCAAGTTCTCTTCCAAGTAATGGATATCATGCCTGCCTATAGTTGCTTGTTGGGGAGGCCATGGATCCATTCAGCAGAGGTAGTTCCTTCCACTTTACACCAGAAACTAAAGTTCATCGTTGATAACAAACTGGTAATCGTTTTCGGAGAAGAGGACCTTCTGGTCAGTAAGCCAGTTACTACCCCCTATGTAGAGGCAGCCGAGGAAACCCTCGAGACATCGTTCCAGGCTTTGGAGATAGCCAACGCCACAAGTATGTCTTTCCCAAATGTACCGTTAGCCATGGCGAAAACCATGCTACGGGAAGGATATAGGCCAGGAAAAGGGCTCGGAAGGGAACTAGAAGGAAGAATTCAACCTGTCTGCCTCCCTGAGAATAAAAACAGATATGGCCTGGGATACTAACCTACCGCTGAAGACCAAAAAAGGGTAGAAGAAGAGAGGAGAGGGAAGAGGATTACTCGTCATACCAGGCGTACGTTTAACACTGTGAAAATCCCCATCTGTGACCTCTACCAGAGCTTTAGGAGCGCCAGAGTAATGTTTCCAGATCAAGTGGCTGTAATCCAAAGTGATCTTGATGAAGGTCCCGGATTTGTGTATGCTGGCTCGCCTGGTCAGGAACTGAACAACTGGGAGATCATAGAGTTCCCTACGATTTTACCGTTTCATCAAAGTAATCATGTTTTCTGTTCGATCCCTTAGCTATGCTTCGGGGTCTCATTTTGTAACAAAAAAAACTTGTTCGCTTATTTGATTAATAAGTGCCATCAATTTCCAAATAACTTGATCTGTTTAATAACCTATTATTTAAACCTTCCTCTTGCTTGCTTTCCTTTTCATTTGCTATAATACACTGAAATGCAGATCCGAAAGCGATTCATCTGAGAGTAGTGAGAATCTGGTCTTACTTCACGATTCTGATTGTCTGACTGATTGTGCCAATGAGGAATATGATGAAGACTGCGATCCCTCGCCTGAGTTAACCCGGTTATTGGAACAAGAGGATAGGGAAATTCTACCTTACTTAGAGATAGCCGAAGTTATCGATTTGGGAATTGGAGGGGATAAAAAGGAAGTCAAAATTGGTACCTCGTTGAGTAAAGAACAGAGGCAGGAACTGATTAGGTTGTTGAGAGAGTTCAGCGATGTTTTTGCCTGGTCTTACCAAGATATGTCGGGACTGGACAATAGCATCGTCGAACATAGGTTACCATTAAAGCCCGAATGCCCGCCAGTAAAGCAAAAACTGCGACGTATGAAACCCGAGATGCTTTTGAAAATCAAGGAAGAAGTCAAGAAGCAATTCAATGCCGGATTCTTAGCCATGGCAAGATACCCACAGTGGGTGGCAAATATCGTCCCGGTCCCGAAAAAGGATGGCAAAGTACGAATGTGTGTGGACTATCGCGATTTGAACAGGGCTAGCCCCAAGGATGATTTTCCTCTGCCTCAGATTGATGTTCTGGTCGACAATACCGCGCAACATACGATCTTTTCATTCATGGATGGTTTCTCCGGATACAACCAGATTAAAATGGCGCCTGACGACATGGAAAAGACCACATTTGTCACCTTGTGGGGAACTTTCTATTATAAGGTGATGTCTTTTGGTCTGAAAAATGCCGGGGCAACTTACCAAAGGGCCATGGTAACCCTTTTCCATGACATGATGCACAAGGAGATAGAGGTCTACGTGGATGATATTATTGCCAAGTCTAAAAAGGATAAAGGACATTTGGTAGACCTAAGGAAACTCTTCGAAAGGTTGAGGAAATTCAAGCTTAGGCTGAACCCGGCCAAGTGTACCTTTGGCGCGGGAAATTACTGGGATTTATAGTAAGCAAGAGAGGCATAGAGGTTGACCCTGACAAAGTTAAAGCCATTCTTGAAATGCCTCCTCCCTGTACAGAAAAGGAAGTTAGAGGGTTTTTGGGGAGATTAAATTACATCGCTCGCTTCATCTCACAGTTGACGGCAACATGCGAGCCAATTTTCAAATTGCTCCGTAAGAATCAACCAGTTCAATGGAACGAGGATTGTCAAAAGGCTTTTGAAAAGATAAAGCAATATTTGCAGAAGCCGCCGGTTCTGATCCCACCTATCCCGGGGAGACCACTCATTTTATACCTTACAGTGTTAGAAGAATCCATGGGTTATGTGTTGGGGCAACATGATGAGATTGGGAAGAAAGAACATGCCATTTATTATCTGAGCAAGAAGTTCACTGACTGTGAGATGAGGTATTCTGCTCTGGAAAGAACTTGTTGCGCATTAGCATGGACAGCCTGACGTTTAAGGCAATATATGATAAGTCACACTACTTGGCTGGTTTCCAAACCGGATCCTGTCAAATCTATCTTTGAAAAACCTGCCTTAACCGGAAGAATTGCTCGATGGCAGGTCCTGTTAACTGAGTACGATATAGTCTATGTCACTCAGAAGGCTATAAAAGGAAGTGTTCTGGCTGACTACCTAGCTCATCAACCCATAAGAGATTATCAGCCCATGCAGTTTGACTTCCCGGACGAAGATATCTTGGCCCTATTTAAGGAAAAAGAGGCCCAAAAGGATAAATGGATCTTAAGGTTTGATGGTGCTTCTAACGCACTAGGACACGGAATCGGAGCAATCCTCATTTCACCCGATAAAGAACTCACCCCCGTTTATGCTCGACTGTGTTTTGATTGTACCAATAGCATCGCTGAGTGTGAGGCATGTTCTCTGGGAATTTGAGCAGCATTGGAGGCCAAGGTGAAGAAATTGGAAGTATACGGGGATTCTGCCCTGGTCATTCACCAACTAAAAGGAGAATGGGAGACTAGAGACAGCAAATTAATTCCCTATCAAGCTCACATCAAAGAGTTGATTAAGGAATTCGATGACATTTCTTTTCACCATGTTCCCCGGGAGGATAACCAAATGGTTGATGCTTTGGCCACCCTAGCATCAATGTTCAAGGTAAGCAATGAGTGCGACATGCCCCTCATTGAACTAGAACGGCACTACGAGCCCGCATATTGCCAAGCGATTGAAAAGGAGTCAGATGGGGAGCCTTGGTACGACGATATCAAGAGGTATGTCCGAAGTCAAGAATATCCCGAAGGCGCTACGGAAAATGATAAGAGAACCCTGCGACGGCTCGCCATGGGTTTCTTCTTAAACGGTGATGTGCTTTATAAGAGAAACTACGACTTTGTCCTTCTTCGTTGCATTGACACCGATGAAGCAAATAAAATCATGAGGGATGTTCACGAGGGATGCTTTGGAATTCACACTAACGGGCACGCCATGTCAAGAAAGATCTTGAGGGCTGGTTACTACTGGATGACCATGAAGATGGACTGTTTTGCCTATGTTCGCAAGTGTCACAAATGTCAGATATATGCGGACCATATTCACGCTTCCCCGTCTTCTCTGAACGTCTTGTCAGCACCATGGCCCTTTTCGATGTGGGGTATGGATGTCATTGGGCCCATCGAGCCGAAAGCCTCAAATGGTCATCGTTTCATTTTGGTCGCTATCGACTATTTCATAAAGTGGGTAGAAGCTGCTTCATACGCCAATGTGACAAGGAATGTTGTGGTTAAATTCGTCAAGCGTGAACTGATATACCGGTACGGTATGCCGAGTCAGATCATCACTGATAATGGTACGAATTTGAACAACAAAATGATGAAGGAACTTTGTGAAAGCTTCAAAATCCACCATCATAATTCCTCCCCGTATCGCCCTAAAATGAATGGGGCAGTCGAGGCAGCCAATAAAAACATCAAGAAGATTGTACAGAAAATGGTTGTAACTTACAGAGATTGGAGTGAGATGCTCCCCTTTGCTTTACATGGGTATCGTACCTCAGTCCGAACCTCAACTGGGGCGACCCCATTCTCCTTGGTTTATGGTATGGAGGCAGTCCTGCCTTTCAAAGTAGAGATCCCTTCTCTTCGAGTGATAATGGAGGTGAAATTAAAAGAAGCTGAGTGGGTCCAAACTCGACATGACCAGTTAAATCTGATTGATGGGAAGAGATTGACTGCCCTTTGTCATGGTCAGTTGTATCAGAGGCGTATGAAACGAGCATTTGAAAAGAGGGTACGACCTTGACAATTCCAAGAAAGAGACCTAGTCCTCAAAAAAAATCTTGCCAATCCAAAAGGACATCCGAGGGAAATGACGCCTAATTACGAAGGACCATACGTTGTGAAGAAGGCTTTCTCTGGAGGAGCTCTAATTCTCACCAACATGGACGGAGAGGATCTGCCAACGCCTGTAAACACCGACGCGGTGAAGAAATATTTTGCCTAAAAAAAAAAGAAAGAAAATGCTCGCTAGGCTGAAAACCCAAAGGGCAGCCTAGGCAAAAGTTAGAGCTACTTGATGAGTCGAAAACCCGGAAGGGCGTCTCGGGCAGAATAAGAACCGCGAGTTCAGGCGTGATGACATAAACTCTTCAAAGAAGGAAAACTGATCAGGCACGCGAGTCTTTGTCAAATCATTTCCCAGAAGCAAAGTCAGGGGATGGTCTCAAAGTCGTGAGAAAGGATCCGAATTCTCATCGCTCGCAGGGAATCGTTGGAGGGTTCAAAAGACCGTCTTTCTCCCCCCACCGTTTGAATTATTTATACATATATTTGTGTTACCGCTACCTTCATTACCAATGTACATACCTTATGTTCAAAATTAAATAAATTTTGCCTTTCCTTCCCCTGAGTCTACAGCTGAATCTTATAAACGAACAAGTTTTTCTTAAAAGAAAATTTTTGAAATGAAAAGTGATGAAATGAAAAGTCGTGGTGGAACGGAATGTATCCTGGCGTCAGACCCGGCCCGTGAGAAAGCATAACTAATTCTGCTAATTATGTTCTTGGAAAACAGAATTGTCTCTATGTCATCCATGAGTTATCTTGAAAGCCTATCTCTTAGGAAAGGTCGCTCGAAATGTTAATTCTTTTGTTACTCGTGCTTCTAACCATCTGTTTTGAAGGATGATGGAATTACGTCACACCGAACTGGAGAACCTGACACAAAAAAAATCAGACCTAAAGTCTTCCCCAAGAGAAATCAATAGGTTGGCATCCCCAGTGAAACCTCAATCGCCAAAGCTGGCACTTCCTAAGTTCTCTTTCCCATTGGAACCTTAATCGTCAAAGCTGGCATTTCCCAAGTTTCTTCCCCAATGGGACTACACTTCTCAAACAAATCAAACTAGGGCAACTCCCCCTGGTCCATTCTCTCACAGTCAAGAGACAGTTCCTCCAAGATTCCTCCAAACCATCCCAAACTGGGGCATCTCCCCTGGTCTATTCTCTCTCAGTCAAGGGGCAATCCCCCACCTTTACCTTTCTGCAAACCAAGGGCCACACCCCACATTTATTCCCTGTCAGTCAAGGGGCAATCCCCCACCTTTTACTTTTCTGTAAACCAAGGGCCACACCCCACATTCATTTTCCTGTCAGTCAAGGGGCAATTCCCCACCTCTTACCTTTCTACAAACCAAGGGCCACACCCCACATTTACTTCCCTGTCAGTCAAGGGGCAATCCCCTACCTTTTACTTTTCTGCAAACCAAGGGCCACACCCCACATTTACTTCCCTGTCAGTCAAGGGGCAATCCCCCACCTTTTACTTTTCTGTAAACCAAGGGCCACACCCCACATTCATTTTCCTGTCAGTCAAGGGGCAATTCCCCACCTCTTACCTTTCTACAAACCAAGGGCCACACCCCACATTTACTTCCCTGTCAGTCAAGGGGCAATCCCCCACCTTTTACTTTTCTGCAAACCAAGGGCCACACCCCACATTTACTTCCCTGTCAGTCAAGGGGCAATCCCCCACCTTTTACTTTTCTGCAAACCAAGGGCCACACCCCACATTTATTCCCTGTCAGTCAAGAGGCAATCCCCCACCTTTTACTTTTCTGTAAACCAAGGGCCACACCCCACATTCATTTTCTTGTTAGTCAAGGAGCAATTCCCCACCTTTACCTTTCTGCAAACCAAGGGCCACACCCCACATTTATTTCCTGTCAGCCAAGGGGCAATCCCCCACTTTTACCTTTTTGTAAACCAAGGGCCACACCCCATATTTATTTTCCTGACAGTCAAGGGGCAATTCCCCACCTTTACCTTTCTGTAAGACAAGGGCCATATCCCGCTTTTTATTTCCCAGTCTTTCAAGAGGCAATCCCCCAGTTTTTACTTTTCTACAAATCAAGGGCCACACCCCATATTTTATCTTCAACCAAAGGGCAATTCCCCACTCTTACCTTCCTGTCACCCAAGGGACGGTACACCGCTTTTTTGGAAAATAGCTCTCTTGATTCTTCAAAAAAAAAAAAGGTGTTGGTCCGATATAGACACTAGGCAGAGGGGGTTCACTCTATTCCAGGACAAGTGGTGATCCGAAGGACGGTGTCATGACCCTCAAAGTCAAATAAAGTAGACCCTGTCAAGTTGCAAGAGACGGTGTCCCAATGGTTACACCGGTTACTACTTTGGGGCGTAACAAATGGTATCATGAAACCTACCTCGGATAGAATTGGGTTCAGGGTTGAAGTTGCTAAGGCCGATGTCATGCCGATTACACCAGAGGTTCAAAAGTTAATCGAAGTTGTGGACGGGGTGGCCATGATACACTAATCCGAGGTTCTATGCTTCGCAAAGGACGATGTTCGAATTAAACTGGCAAAAAAAAAAAGAAAGAAAAAGAGAAAAAAAAATGAAGTCCTAATTCTAAATTGATGATCAGACGGTGTTACTTCAAGTTGTTACCTTATACCGGCCACAAGGGAGATATACTTGGAAACATTTTGAAAAAAAAAGAGAAGACAAGCAGATGTGTGAAAATTGCATTGTATTAATAGAGGGCACTGAGGCCATTACAAAAATTAAAACTCCGGAGCCCATCCCGGAACAAGGCTAAAAAAAAAATAAAAAAATAAAAAAATCCTAAGAGTTGGATGCTGGAGAGTCCGGTCTAGCAGAGGCTGTCCTCTCGGATTCCTCCGACACCGTCCTCAGCTCCATGCTTTGGCCTTCGGGGAGAGGCATCGGCTCATAAGGAATATCCTCAGGTTCCGAAGCCTGACCCCGGTCCATAGCATATAAGTGGCCACCATGAAATTCATAGTAGACACCTATACCGTTCAGGTTAAGTTGTATAGCGGAATTCCGGTGTACAACCTGACGAACAGCGGAACTGAAGGCAACATCGGCCAATACCGAAAATTCAGCCAGCTGCTCCTCGGTTTCCATCCGCTCCTTCGCCTGCTCCTCCTGCACATCGGCAAGCTTCTCGGCTAGCTCCTTGTTTTTCTTGTCCACCTCGGCCTTCGCAGCCTTGGCTTCATCTAGTTCGGTCCGGAGAGCCTGGAGAGCGTCCTCTAAAGCTTTAGCCTTTGCTTCAGCAGCATCTGCCCTCTTAGCAGCCGATGTGTAAGCAGCAGCGAGTTCAGACAGGTCTTCTTTGCTCTTGGCCAACTCCTGCTCCTTCTGGGTCAAAGCGGTCTGAGCCTCAACTCTCAAGGCCTCAGCTTTCTTCATCCGATCTAGGCATTCCTTAGCCTCAACACCGGAATAGTAGGAGTGGCCCAAAGAGCTGAGGACCCCGGCAGCCTCAACCAAATTAAAAATAGCTGCTTCGACAGCAGATTGAGCCTCAGGAGCAGGAAGATCGGTTTTGAGCTTGAAGGGGATGTTGAACCGAGCCGGTGTCCCTCCAACATACTCCAAAAAATCCAAAAGACGGGAGTTGATGACGATGTCTTCTGGTTGAGACCGGTCCGGAGAAGTATTTACAGGACCGGCCTGCTCCTCCCGTGGTGCCTCTACCTCGGTCACAACTCTTGAAGCCTTGTGCTTTTTCTGCTTGGAGCTTGCGCCGGGGTTGGACTTCCTTTTAACTGGGACCCTTTCTGCTGGCCCCAGAGTTATAGCCCCAACATTATCAGCCGGGATGCTCACCATTTTGGCCGGTGTGCGACGAGGAGTCACCCTATTCTCCTGTGCAGCAGCAGCAGTATTCCGGGCTTCGGCAGCCTCCCTCAGTTTCCTGAGGATGTCTATCCGAGCCATCTCGCCTAAAAAAAAAAAAGAGACGATGTTAGAACCGGTATGAATATATCAAAAATAAATATGATAATAAAAAAGGGAGGAAAGTTAAATAATATCTACCAAGGTAAGCATCCCGGCCCGACTCTGTCCCTAGAAGCCTCCTGCAGGAGAACCTAGCAATGACGGAATAACCCTTTAGAGCGTCCAGGACTTTCTTGGACTCAGTTGACAAAGTACTCTCACTGACGATGTAGGCGTTGCTTGTCAGGAGAAAGTGCTCATGAGTCCAACCGGTGTAGAACTTTCTGGAAAAATCAGAATTCTCCTAGAACACCGGCCTACCAGCATTGACCTCGACTTTGACGTAGGAGTGTTTGAAACTGACCCCGTCCGTCTTGGCCGATTCGGTGTAACTTTCGAAGTTAACCACCTTTGAGTCACAGCGGAGATTGATGAAGCCTAGACCCCCTCCAGAGTTACCCCGGCGCATCACCCTGCAGTAAGTGAAAAAGAGGGCCACTGTGGGGACGAAGTGGAAGTACTCCCCAAGTACTTCCAAAGCCCTTACCAAGCCCCAGCCATTGGGATGAAGTTGGCTGGGAGAGCAGTCCAAAAACAGGAGTACCCCTATCTCGAACTCCGTCAATGGGAAGCGGACGCCTATCTTGGAGAAGACCATCTCATACATGAAGAGATTCCTTGACCCCGGTTGATGGCAGATCCTATCCGAGGTTAGGGGGCAGAAGACGGTGAAGTTGTTTTCATATTCCACACCAGTGTGGACAACAACGTCTTCAATGGTGACATCGGCAGCGTCTTCAGCATACTGGGAAACGATGGTCTTTGGGTCTTCATGAACCCAGAAGTATGGATCCCTGGCCTTCTCAGCTAGCCAGTTGATCCGGTGTGCCAAGACGTTTGTCTCAACAGGATCGGTGATCACAGCGGCGTCGGTAGAGGAGTTTTCAGAAGCCATTCGGACGGTGTGACGAAGAAAAGGAATATAGCTGTAAAAAGCCACATCGTCAGTAAGATAGAGATCGGTACTGCTCCCCCCTCACTAGCAGTGCCAAAGTTAAAAGATGAGTCTGACGATGTGTCAAACCCCTCTGTTTCCCACAAAGGCAATATGGAGAAACGGTGTCCCGATGAGACGAACCGATGTGAAGCCCCTGAGGTTGCCTCACTTTGGTGACTCAGACCTCGGCTCGAAACTCCACCCGGCTGACGCCGGGATGTAATTGAAGGAGGACCTGATAGGACCTCAATGGAGTCACTACTCGAACCGGTGTCCCCCATGACTTATCTACGAATTAAAATGAAGGAGATGATGGCTACCTGCTGAGGCGATGCGTTCAGTCCTCTTAGTACGGGCCAGGTTGTAACATAGGAGAAAACTTGTAATACCGGAGAAGAACTTTAAAACACTGGAGGATTTGGACGTCGGAGAGGCAGCACTTCAATATCAAGAAAGGAGTGAAAATGATGCATCCCCGAAGTTGCTTTTATAGAGGGGAGGTAAGGATCCCGAACCTTCCGCATTCCGGCCCAAGGCCCATTAAAAGGGGCCGACTTTTGGCATTCCGGCCCAAAGGCGTGAATTTTGAATTATGAAAAGAACCAATTAGCTGATGACACGTGGGATGTTTCAGTCACCTCCTGACGTGGACCACGTGTAGGACACGTCGGTTGTTTAATTGGCCACGTCATTAAGTCCCACACCGGATCTGGGTCCTACTCAGCCCCTACATCGGTGTTCATATCTTTACTCCCTTTTCACCTCAGAAATGTGCATTTCTCTTGTGAAAAAAGAGTAAAGAGGGGCATCTGTGAACACCTCTTTCGGTCCGGCCTAAATTGGAACAACACCGGACCAAGGTCCTAAAAGTGGTAACACCGATGTCGTACACCTGAGAACGAAGTAACAGGTCAGTCCGGCCCAAGTAAAAATCAAGGGATCTCAGATCGAAACATGCACACCGGACTGGCAGTAGATCCGGACTAGGAGGAAGAACACCGCCCCTGTGATACTACTTGAAAAGGCTCAACCGGTGTGAAGACATAGGTCCAGGTTCTTAAGAGGCCACATCGGATCAGTGGGGACTCCGTCCCAACCGGTGTTTTGCTGACCGATGTTACAAACTGGACAACGGAAAGACCAGGCCGGAAGTTTATGCGTGATGACCTGGAATCGCACTCCCTAAAAATGGCAGACAGGGAGGTGGAAGTGGACAATTAAAAAGTACCCCACTGAAACCCTGCTCCCCAAGAACGGATAGTGGCCAGGGTTGCACACCACTACACGTATGGGTGAGTGGGAATTCTGGTTATCCCAAACCCTTAGCCCATGACCTCAAAGCCCTATAAATGCCCTAACCAAGGAAGCTCAAGGGGTTGGCTGTTTTGGACTCCCTCTCTTTGCAAGAAGACTCTCTTCAAATTCTCTCTGATTCCTCAAGATCCTCAAATGACCTCCCCACTTGAAACCAGGGACCTGTCTTAGTCACCACAAAAGACCCCTTAGCTTTAAAAAGCTTAAAGTTTTCCAATACTCAAAGCCACTGCTCCTTCACCGTCCCTACCCCGAACGCACACCGTCCTCGCACAGAACCAACACCGTCCCAATTCCCACACCACATTACCTTGTCAGTCTTCATTACTTCTCAACAGCATCTAGTCATTTACTCACTTCGGATCAACCTCCAACAACACCGGTCGCATCCTTCAATTTTCAGGATTTGAGCCCAACACTGATCCATTGCTTCTGTCAGCGTGTAAGTCCAGAACCGGTTTGACACCGTCGCTGCACTCGACTCCCACATCGGTCCTGAGCCCACCACACCGGTTCCATTCTGTTCTTTATTTCTCTTGTTTTCAGTCATTTATTTTCCTGTCAGTTTGCTGTTTATTTGTTATGTTTGTCTGTGTGGCATAGTTTAAACTGTTAATATTTTTACCCCTTTTCCCTTAAGAAATACATATAATAATAAATAATAAGTAATAAATTTTGCACATGTTATATTTTCTAGTTTGAAAAATCTCTTTTTTTAAACGGTGTCGTACGGGAGCACTCCCGTCTACACAACCTCTTTAGGATTCGTACACGTGCGAAGAACTTCGCCTTGTACGAGCTCCCCATCTCAATGACATCCATCATCATCTCCCGAGTCTTTTCCTAAAAGAACAACACTCAGAACTACGTAACCCTGATTTCTTGATAATTCAAGAATACGTAGGAGCAGGACCTCAATTCCTATCGGGCCCATCTTTCTTATTTCTTTTTATTAATTTATTTCCTCACTTTCATGTTTCTTTCATAAATGTTCTTTTTTTGGTCACCTCCTTGAAAATCAATTTAGACGCGACGTCTTGTTGATTTCCCCCTAGTTTTTTTTGCTCGAGCCTCGCCATGATTCATAGGGAAGAGATACTTAGGACGATACGTCCCATTTATTTCTTTCCTATCACTGTTGTTTTTTATTTGAGAACGTCTAATTTAGGCGTGACACCTTATTAGCATTCTCTTCCCCTCTCTGTCTCATATCGAAGTCGAGTTTAATTCGAAAGAAACGTCCTATTGACCTCGCTTCGACATTCTATGTTTGTACAGTTCTCCCACTCCATTCTGTCGTTTTTAAATAAAAATACAACAATAAAAGGGAAGAAATAAACCATCTTTTGTAAGGCTATTTATGTTGCGCATTTTCAATCTTGGTACTGTTTTTGATAGGCGACGTAGGGTGCTAATACCTTCCCTACTCGTAACCGACTCCCGAACTTGAATCTCAATTTTTAACCAGTGCTTTACTGAACCTAGTTTTTTCCAATGTTTTTCCTATGGATAAAAACGTTGTGGCGACTCCCTGTTTCATCTCCGACCCTTCCTCTCCTCCTCTCTCTCTCCGCGCCGTCGCGATCCAGGTTGCGACATACTGGAATATGCTATTTATAGTTGAACGTAGGAAATGAATCGTTGGGCACAAGTGGGCCCCCTGGTTCTGATACCGTGTAGAGGGTGTCAATCAAAGTGGCTCAGTATTCAGAGTGTGTCAGGGGGGTAGGTC
This sequence comes from Clitoria ternatea, assembly GCA_037962975.1. Taxonomy (NCBI): domain Eukaryota; kingdom Viridiplantae; phylum Streptophyta; class Magnoliopsida; order Fabales; family Fabaceae; genus Clitoria; species Clitoria ternatea. The sequence goes on along the minus strand of CM075672.1, from coordinate 35,320,047 downwards.
AATTACCAGAGTATGATTCTGACACAGGGATGGAGGATAATCACCTTTCCATATATTTCGCTGATGATTGTACTTACTCTCTGTAATAATTGACATAGACACATTCCGCTATGTAGAGTATCTTCACTGATAAGTTATAATCCCTCTTATCTCACGGTGCTTCTGAGATAAACGGTTATGCACGTCGGAGAAGTGAGGACGGATAAAGCATCCATCGTAGCGAGGACGGATGAAGCACGTAACAAAGCGAGAGCGGATGAGGCACAACGGATGACCGGTGTGGCGTTATCTCCCTGTAACGCCGGTTACCCCCTTAAGAAGTCATTCTGACGTCACAACTTTATGGGCCGGTATCCAGATCGAATCACTTAGGCATAATTTTGAATCCCTTATTTTCAGGATGGATGACTTCTTTACACTCATTCACATGGCTTTAAATTAATCAAATCTTCCGCTGACTTTAAATTGGGAATTTCTTATTTGTGAACTCTATTACTTGCCTTCTCATATCTTCATATATGAGTTAGGTCTCTCATAGATCCAGGGCATTGAAGGACAGTTTCACCACCTATGTATTCTTAAATTAATAATACTAAAATCGTGAAAAATTTACCCTATTTTTGGGAGGTCACACTTTACATGTTAGCGACCCTTCTTTTCCATCGCTAATTGTATAGGTTGTTTTTTTAGAGGATGATTATACCATCGAAACCTTCAGTAAGAATCACTCTTCTATAAATCACCCACCATCTTCAAAAACTCATTAGTTATTTTCAAAGCACCAATCACAGTGGCATCATCGGAACACAGCTCTACACTGAGGTTCAAATCGTGAAACTATTCCTGTAATTCATGCTCCTTTAGCATTAAAGAGGAGACATGCATGGATTTTCTGCTTAAAGCATCTGCTACAACATTGTCTTTGCCAAGATGGTATCTCAGGTCAAAATCATAATCTTTTAGGAACTCCATCCAACGCCTCTGACTCATATTCAACTTCTTCTGATAAAATAAATACTTGAGGCTCTTGTGATCACTAAAGACCACAAACTTTGAACCATACAAGTAATGCCACAACTTTAATGCATGGCCAATTCTAGGTCATAAGTAGGGTAATTAATCTCATGATGTCATAATTTCCTTAAGGTATAAGCAATCACTCGGCTGTTCTGCATCAAAACACAACTAAGACAAGCCTGAAGGCATCACAATACACTACAAAATCTTTCTGTAAATAAGGCAATGCAAGAACAGGCGTAGAAGTAAGTCTATGCTTCAGCTGTGAGAAACTCCTTTCACATTTAGGTGACCACACAAATGGTTGATTCTTCTGAGTTAGCTTTGTTAATGGCAAAGCCAAATGAGAAAAACCCTCAATGAACCTTCTATAGTAAGTAGTCAATCCAAGAAAGCTCCTAATATTTGTGACAAATTACAGTTGCTTCCAAGCCATCATAACTTCAACCTTAGCTGGATCAACAGACACCCTAACTTCAAAAATAATATGCCCTAGAAATTGGACTCTGTTAGTCCAAAACTCATATTTTGACAATTTCGTATACAACTATTTCTCCCTCAAAACTTTCAAAGCAAGGTGGAGATGTTGCTCGTGCTCTTCAGGAGACTTGGAGTAGATCAAGATATCATCAATAAGCACCACAACGAACCTATCCAAGTAAGGGTGGAAGATGCGATTCATGTAGTCCATGAAAATCGCAAGAGCATTGGTAACACCAAACGATATGACAACATATTCATAATGTCCATATCGTGTTATGAACGTCGTTTTTGGAATATCATCAAACTTTACACAAATCTAGTGGTATCTAGATCGAAGATCAATATTGGAGAATACACAAGCAGCCTCTAACTGGTCCAAGAGATCATTAATATATGGCAGAGAATATTTGTTTTTGATGGTTAACTTGTTCAACTGTCTATAATCAATACATAAGCGCATAGAACCATCCTTCTTATTCATCAAAAGCACCAGAGCGCCCTAAGGTGAAATGCTCGGGTGAATGAACTATTTTTCAAGCAACTCATTAACCCGTTTCTTTAATTTGGCTAATTCTGATAGTGACATCTAGTATGGTTTAACACCAGGTACAAGGTCAATGGAAAACTCAACCTCATGAGGAGGAGGTAGTCCAGGCACCTCATCAGGAAAAACATCCGAGAATTCACACACAACATGTATATCACAAATGTTAGGAGAATTCTTGCTCTCCATAATAGAAAGCATCACAAGTAACTGAGAAATGCCACTTACAAAGAAGTCATAAACATGATCTCTTGGGAAAATGATTTTCTTCTGATGACAATCCACTACCACATAGTTGACTGACAACCAATCCATGCCCTAGATAATGTCAAGACCCCTCAAGGATAAACAAATAAGATCTGTCATGAACTGTCTACCATCCAATGTAAAATGCATACCTCTACAAATAATAGTGGTCTACACACAAAAGCTAGTCGGGGTAGAAACGACCACAGTACGGTCCATGTTAGACACAGGAAATCTCAACCGCTTCACACATCCATCAGATATAAAAGAATATATAGCACTAGAGTCAAACACCACATTAAAAGAATGACCATTTATCAAACACTTACTCTACATAAGATCTGTGGCTTGCCTGACCTCTTCACTAGTAACAGCAAGTACGTGCCCTGAAGTAGTAGGCTACTGAATACTCCCAGTCTAAGAATGGAAATCCCTATAAATCTAGGCTCCGTGACCCCTAGTAATACGACCACCACGGTTTCTAACATTCCAATGCTTGTAACACTACCATGTCCTCCTGAAATAGTAGCACCAGAATGCTGAGGATAGTTAGGTTGTTTTCTAATTGTATCTTATACAACTTTTAGACATTGGGTTAGGTAACCATTACCAATCATTCATCTCATGAATGCTTAGCCCAATGTATACGCCTCTAAGTTTATTCAATTCAATTGATAACTTAGTTAAGTTAAAACTTAATAAAACAATTTAGATATTACAATTATCCCATCGCGTCTGACTAACATAAATGATAGTACCCTACTTTGGTAAACCCACTATTTATTGACATTAGTATTGATGAGTGTACTTATTAGAAGATGTTTCAAACTTAATATTATTTTGAGGGATTTTAGTTTATTTTAAATTACCATCTTTATTAAACGCTTTAACGTAAAAGAAATATCCCCAAAACATGTAAACAAAAATTTGAGATGGTTATAGTCTTCCTAGAATAGAATAAAATAAAATAAATAAACCTAAAGGAACTATGTTACCATGGCTTCATGAAGTCATACTTCTTGAACCCACCATCCTCTTGGAGTCACTACTCCTTGGTTCCTCTCGAAGTCAAAAGCATTTAGAGTCATCACTCTAGTTTTCTTCTAGGTCTTTACTTTGTGGGCCTGATCAAGATTACAAGATTATGGAGAAACTTGCTTTATATACAAGTCAAGGGTTAAGATAAGAAATACAACAGAATAGAGAGAGGCACCACACACAGGCTGTATTTAAATAAATAAAACTAAGACCATAACCATTCACCATACAACGTACTAATTAATTAATACCCATTAAAAGCATTAAAAGAGTAACTAATTTTAAAACATGTAATTAAACACGTGGGGTCGGTAATAGGGTACATAGAGAATGTATGGGGGTCCCGCTAAAATTAGTACTGTAGTCAAGGTTGTTCCTAAGAAAAAGAGGTGGATCTGGCGTGATCGCTTAAGTACTAAGTCTTTCCTAGCTAGAACGTCCCACTGATCATTAATAACTCTAAGATTTTGGCTATGATTTCAAATAGTTTGAAAACTCTAATTCCTTATTGCGAACGCTTCACAACATTGTCGTCAAGGCACCTAGGGCAACGTCGTCTAGGGTTTCAAAACCTAGAATTCAAATTGCGCCTATGCCAACATACAATTCCTTTCTTATGGTGGCTGCCTAGGTTTCAACATTTAAATACTAGGTAAAGGCATGACCAAGGTGTAACACTTAAGCCTTATCGCTTGATGCCGCATAACATGAACCATTCATGCTCGAAGATCAACACAGGATCAAAACGCAGTTTGTATAATGACCATAATTTTAGGGAATTCACAACATGTATCACATACGAAAAATATGAAAATGCAAACATCATACAAGATTAAAAGGTAACAAACACATACCAGAATTGAGAAAAACTATAACATCATCTCATGTAATTTATAGAAAAACTCAAAAGCATATGAATCAACCAAGAACAGAGATCATAAGATATACTTGATTAAACAACATAATAATATACATTACATATAATAATCCCAAAAGTATATAAAGCATAGTATGCCCTTATACATCATCATGCTAAATTGTTTTTCAAAACAAGTTTTACAAACCAATTTCGTAAAATAAAGCACAAAGCTTATTACAAGAAACGATTTCATAAATCAAACTTTTCTAAAAGCTTTTGTAGAATGAAAAAAAATGCAATCGCAAAGCACAAACAAATGCCCAAAACACAGTTTTACAACCAGGCTTTGATACTACTATTAGGGAATCCCATAGGGTCAGGCAGCAAAAACACAAAGTATTCCCAATGAAATTGCAAAACCAAGTATTTCAAAGCATAACATACGATAATAAAAAAATTACGTTTTTAGCATTTACCTATTGTAGACATAAAGTTCCTTAATCAAAGCAATTGTAGCTCTGTTCTTAGGAGTCCACATGAGCACTCCTACTAGAAACTGAATCTCTAAATGCTAGTATGAAAATTCAGAGAGTAATCCTAGTTTTGAGCAGCTGCCTATGGGCATCTCATGCTCTATATATAGGCTTAGGTCTTAACTTGATGGGCTCTCAATAAAAATTGGGCTCTATAGCATCTACTTTAGAGGTCAGGTCCTTTAAAGCTTCTGTGAACTCCTTATTTTGTTTTATTTGGTTGCTAACAAAGGTCTTAAGTAAAGTCTCTAATCTCAACTTTTACGGTGCAAAGGGTCTTTATGTAGCCCTATAATTACCTTGGTAACCCTCTATTACATCTACATGTTGTACTTCATATTCTTAATTTTGAGGAAGTTTCAGCTGGCACATACTAGCAACATGACCTGCATTACCACAAAGCTAACACAAAATGTTAGCAACACCTATACCAAGTTTATCAAATTTTATAGAAAGTGCTTCTACTTTAGCAGTCAATAGAGATATAACATCAACAGAATACTTACTTGGAGCTTTGAAGGCACATTCCTTTCAGATGACCATTGATAAGAATTCTGAGCCACTTCCTCAATCAAATTATACCTTCTTCCATGTTTTTACTCATGAAGGCGCCACCAGCTATGACATCCAAAATGACTCAATGGCTAGAGTTGAGTCCATTATAAAAGATATGGACCGTGAGCCATCGTTGTATACCATGATGGGGACACTCTCTAAGTAGTTCCTTATAGAGCTCCCAGGCATCATACAAGGTTTCATATATGAAAGAGATGATTTACTTTCTCAATTGGTCGGTCTTGCTCCTTAGGTAGTATTTATTAAGAAAAGCAGTGGAGAGCTTTGTCCAGGTGGATATGGACCCTTCAGGTAAGGAATAGAGACAAGCACATGCCTTATCTCTTAAAGAAAAAAAGGAAACGTCTCAGTTTGATGGCGTTGCTTAAAGCTCAGTGTGTCATAGTGCAGGTTGAGGTTCTCAAATGGTAGACCCCTAAACTAATTCTACTACACCATGGAGAGGATGGATGGTTTCAGTTCAAAATTATTGGCCTAAATAACAGGCCGTGTGATACTTAACCCTCTACCCATGGCATTGGGAGTAGTAAAATCTCTCAAGGCTCGGTTGTCTTTAGCCATGTTTATAGGTTCTTCTTCAACAAACAATTGCCTCTTGGTTCTCTTTCTAGCTAGGAGGGTACGCTTAATTTTTGGATCAAAGATAAATTCAGGATCAACACTCCTAGTCCTTCATATAAAAGTACCTGAAAAAAGATAAACAAAAACAGACCAAGCGTAATATTTATCTTTTTAAATTTAATAGAAATAAAAATAAGATATGTAACAACTCTTATTTTGTGTGGTAGGTCCTTGAGACCGAATGTCTTGATTGTGTGCTAAGTTTTATATGTATTGATGACAAGGCTACGACCGACTTGCTTATGTGATGACTGATTTATGTTCTAGAAGGATTTCATGAATTAATGACGGGTATCTTTACTTAATTATGTGGATAATAACGATGATTATATTAATAATAATAAGTGTGTTAATACTCATAATAACAAAGATTAATTAATTAGAGTATTAGTAATTTAATAGAAATATTTAAATATTATTGTTTAAGTTATTTAAATTGTGCAACTCCCCCGGTCCTAGCCAAGACATTATCTAAAGTGCTCGAGTCAGTTATCTTTATCCCAAGACGTCCTTCACACTGTGTAGTGAATTTCATGAAAGGCTTGATGCCCGTTTTTAGTCACCCATACCCAAAGACTTTGTTTTCAAGTTAATCGCGAAGGCCAAACTACACACTTGTACATATTTTGAGCCTAATTTCCTCTTCCGTTATTGGATTCGAGTCGTTCTTGTCCCAAAATCTTCATATCAAAATTATCTACAACTTTGATGATGACCATGAATGTAACACCCTGGAGCCAACTTGCAAATCCCAAGATAATTACCGTCACCATATAAAATCTCTTGGATAACTTATTTTTCACCTGGTAATTATCAAGTGATTCACAACCTGATTCCAGAGGTTACTGATACAATATCAGAGTACGCAACCTTTTCATAATTAACTTCTTATTATTATACATAACATCAGAGTTTCACACATATTATATTTTACAAAACGTACCTAGATCTTATAAAATATAAAAATATAAAATACCAAAACATAGAATATGAATACATAATACAGTCATAGTAGTCACGCAAGCAAGCATGAGCATCAAAAGCCTTCATAATTCATCCACATCAAGCATCATCCACTTTGTCACATGTCTTCCTGATTAACCACTAAAGGGTTGCCATAAGTAAGAGAAAGAGTAAGATAAAATATCAAATAAATAGAAATTAAATTAGAACATACACAAACACAAGTAGGATGCTATGCGATGCAAATGCCAAAATGCATAATGGATCCATTCTGGTGGGAACATGAGCAGTGATTTCCAACAATAGTATTTTTATGGATATTCAACCGATACTGCGCCCCATAATGCAACACCAACATCGGATAACAATACAATCATATCAATAACAAGTATTGTAGGACCCCCTTAAGGACACACTGCTCAGCCCTTAAGACAGCCGTGGTATAAAACCACTGCAGAAGTCTGTTGCTCAACAGAGCACGTTCCCCCACCGGGAACCCCCTCAAAGAACCCCCCTGCGGATTCTTTGAACGGCCAATGCATATGATGCATGAATGCATTGGCCGTATGCATGAATGCATTAGATTAAATTATCAAATTCCTTTATATAATTAATCTTAGTAATAAAATTATCATAACAATCAAATAAGTATAATTCAAAGAATATGGAAATACATTTTCCATAATATTTATATCATAATTCAAAACATATGGAAACACATTTTCTATAATATTTAATAATTCAAAGAATATGGAAACACATTTTCCATGTTATAGTAATTATTTAATATCATATTCCAAAGAATATGGAAAACATATTTTCCATGATATAAAATGATACTACTAAAATAATTTAAAAACAAGAGTTTTCTTCCTTTAAATATATTTGAATAAACTTCTGAATTTAATTTAATTAATTATATTTATTTATTTCAAAATAAAGTCTCTAGAATAATAAAAATCCAATAATAATAATAATTCTGATTTTTATAAAAAAATCATTATTTTAAGTTTTTAATCATATTTACGAAAATGCCACGGGTCTTATTTATGAAAATGCCATCGTTCTAATTTATTTACAAAAATGCCACTGCTTCTGATTTATTTACAAAAATGCCACCGTACATTTTTATTTACGAAAATACCACCGTTTCCAGTTTTTAACACCGCCTGAAAATATCCGCTGTTATAGGGTCTAATTATGTAAAACAAAAATAGCAGCTCTGTTCTTGTTGTTTTTGCTGTTTTATCACTTTTAATTGCAAAATTAAACATACCAATTGATTCCAAATCATCATACAACATCAAAAACATATCATATATCAAATTCCAAACCAATTAGCATCAATTTCACAGTTTAATTCAAATTAAATTAAAATCTAACTATATGAGTTTCTAAACAATTAACAATTAAACAAGCAATTCTAACTTAATTTCTATGTATTTAATATCTTATCTCCTCTTTCTTTCCTTAATTGAAGATCCTTAAGCTTTTCTTGAGCTAAACTCCTTTGTATCTCCTCAATTCTTCAAGTAAGTGTGGTTCCTTAATATGCAAAATTGAAAGGCTTTAAGATATGGAGATGAGTATTTAGAAGCTTAAAGAAGGTGATGAAAGGTTAAGGAATTTGTAGTGTTTTTGGTTTGAAGAGATTTGGAAGATTGGAGCCTTATTTATAGGCTTCGAATGACGGTGGAAATGAGGCGGTGAAGGAAGAAGGAGACACAGAGAGTTTTCAAGAGAGAAGATATTTTCTTTCTTATTTTTTTTAATTTAACAACGGGTTCCTTAGTAATTCTATATTTTATTGTCACATTTTATTTCTGTGTAGTCTCACTTTAAAATCCGATTCACGAAATAAAAATATCCTTATAACCAGAATAAAATTTCTTATATTCTAAAATTTATTTCTTATTTTTCTAAGAAACTTTAATTTTTCACTATTTAATTACCGATTCAAATTTAATTAAAAATTGGGCTGTGACACTCTCCCCCTGTTATAAAAATTTCGTCCTTGAAATTTAAACGTACCTTTCTAGAATAATTCAGGGTATTGACTTCTCATCTCGTCTTCTCGCTCCCAAGTCATGCTTATTTTATCTCCTCGTTGCCAAGCTACTTTCACCAATGAGATTTCCTTGCCTCTTAGTTGCTTGACATCTTTGTCCATTATCTTCACTGGTGTTACTTGAATCGTAAGGTTTTCCTCAACTTCTATGTCATCATTCTCGATTACATGGCTTGGATCAGGTACATACTTCCGTAATTGTGAGACATGGAACACGTTATGAAGATTGGAAAGGTGAGGTGGTAATGCGATTTGATATGCCACTTTACCAATTCTTTTTAGGATTTCATAAGGTCCTATATACCTTGGAGAAAGCTTCTTGCTTTTTAACACTCTTCTAACTCCTTCGTTTGATGATACTTTCAAGAATACATAATCTCCAACTTGAAATTCTAATGGCTTCCTTCTTTGATCATAGTATGACTTCTACCTATCCTATGCAACTTTCATCCTTTCTCTAATCATCTGAATCTGCTCTGTCGTTTGTTGGATAATTTTTGGTCCAAGAGTCAGATTCTCACCCGTCTTTAACCAACAGATTGGTGTCCTGCACTTTCTACCGTATAATGCTTCATATGGTGCCATCCCAATGCTTGAGTGATAACTGTTATTATATGTGAATTAGATTAGTGGAAGGTAATGTTCCCAGCTTCCACCATGTTCTAACACACACGCTCTTAGTAAATCCTCCAGACTCTGGATAGTCCTCTCTGATTGTCCATCAGTCTATGGATGATAGGCAGAGCTTGACTTCAGTCTAGTACCAAGCTCTTTATACAAACTTCCCAAGAATTAAGAAGTAAATCTAGGATCTCTATCAGATACTATACTTGACAGTACTCCATGTAATCTCACTATCTCCTTTATATACACTTAAGCCAATTTCTCAAGTGAATACTTCATGTTGATTGGAAGAAAATAGGCTAATTTTGTTAATCTATCGACTATCACCCAGATAGCATCATTGCCTTTTTGTGTTCTAGGCTAGCCTGACACAAAGTCCATGGCAATATCATCCCATTTCCATAATGGTATTTCTAGTGGTTGTAATCCACCAGATGACTTTTGATGTTCAACTTTACTTTTTTGACATATTAAGAAAGATGAAACATACTCAGCTATCTCTTTTTTATCCTCTTCCACCAGAAGTCCTTTCTTAAATCTTGATACATCTTCATAGATCCAGGATGAATACTAAGCATACTTTTGTGAGCTTCATCTAGAATCATCTTCTTTAACTCTGCATCATCTGGAACACATATTCTTCCTTTCATCCTCCAGACTCCATCTGAGCCTTCTAGTAATCCCAGATCTTTCCCAGTATGTTGTGTCTCGATCATCCTTTGGAGACATGCATCCAATCTTTGTTTTTCACACACCATCTTTAGAAAATCATTAGTGATTCTCAGAACTCTAACAATCATATTTACTGGAGATTTCTTCTCAACTGCTATGTTTAAATCTCTAAATTATTTAATCATTTCTAATTCTTTTATCATTAAAGCTGCCTTATGAATAGCTTTCCTACTAAGTGCATCAGCTACTACATTGGCTTTCCCTGGATGGTACTTCAACTCGAAGTCATAATCTTTGAGAAATTCCATTCATCGGCATTGTCTCATATTCAATTCTTTTTGGTCAAACAGGTATTTGAGACTTTTATGATCACTATAAACTTCAAACTTTGCACCGTACAAGTAGTGCCTCCAAATTTTCAAAGCAAAAACAATGGCCGCTAATTCTAAGTCATGAGTAGGGTAATTAAGTTCATGTGGTCGTAATTTCCTTGAAGCATAAGCAATTACTTTTCTTTGTTGCATTAAAACACAGCCTAGTCCCAACTTTGAAGCATCACAAAAAACTTCAAAGTTTTCTTAGGGGTTTGGTAAAGCTAGAACTGGTGTAGTTGTTAATCTTTTCTTTAATTCTTGGAAACTTGCTTCGCATTCAGGAGTCCAAATGAAAGGTTTATTCTAAAAGGTTAATCGAGTCATTGGTAGGGCAATTTGAGAGAATCCTTCAATAAATCTTTGGTAGTAACCCGTGAGTCCTAAGAAACTTCTAATTTTTGTGACAGTCTTTGGCCTCTCCCAAGCTATTATAGCTTCAATCTTCGTAGGGTCGGCTGACACTCCATTCTTAGATATCACATGGCCTAAGAATTTTACTTTATTAAGCCAAAACTCATATTTGGATAGTTTTGCATATAGCTGTTTCTCCTTTAGTATTTGTAGTACTAAGTACAGATGCTCCTCATGCTCCTCTTTGGTTTTGGAATAGATAAGAATATCATCTATAAAGACAATGACAAATTGATCAAGGTATGGATGGAATATCCGGTTCATGTAGTCCATGAACACGGTTGGAGCATTAGTTACCCCAAAAGGCATAACTAAATATTCATAATGGCCATAGCGTGTCCTAAAAGCTGTCTTTAGAATATCCTCAGCCTTCACGCGAATCTGATGATATCCCAATCTCAGGTCTATCTTGGAGAACACAGTAGCTCCTCGTAGTTGATCAATAAGGTCATCGATCCTTGGTAATAGATATTTATTCTTAACCGCGACTTTGTTCAATTGGAGATAATCGACACAAAGTCTCATACTACTGTCCTTCTTCTTGACTAGTAGTATAGGTGCTCCCCAAGGAGATACGCTAGGTCGTATAAATTGCTTTTCTAATAACTCCTAAACTTGCTTCTTTAGTTCAATTAGTTCTACAGGAGACATTCTATAGGGTACTTTAGCAATGGGTTCTGCTCCAGGAATTAGGTCAATAGAGAATTCTATCTCTCGTTTAGGAGGTAATCCTGAAACATCCTCAGGGAATACTTCTGGGAATTCACAGACTACTGGTATTTACTTACATCAAGAATAACTTTCCTTTCTGTAAATGCAAATACCATGAATAATTGGGCTTCATTGTTAAAGGAATATCCTATAAGGTTCTGTGAGACATCATACCTCTGACACTCTATGCTGTCAGGTGGAAAGATCACTGTCTTATTACGACAATCCACAAGGACATGATTAGCAGATAGCCAATCCATCCCCAAGATGATTTCCAAGTCCTTTAATGGTAAGCATACTAGGTTCACGTTAAAATTTCTACCTCCTATATGTATAGAACAATCTTCGCACACGTTAGCTGTCCTAAGATAGTTACCGGTAGGAGTAGAGACAAGTAGATCATATTTCATAGATTTCACAGGTAAATTTAGACGTCTAACACATTCTTCAACTATAAAAGAATGTGTTTCACCAGAATCAAATAAAATTGATAAGGTAGTATTATTAAAAATGCAGTCACTTTGTACTAAGTTGTCTGCCTGTGATGCCTCTGATCCACTAATTGCAAATACTCTGCTAGCTGTAGGTGATTTGTTCTGACTATTCACTAGCTGTCCATTTTCTCGTCCTCGACCAACTGTGCCTCTGACATTATGTCCTCCGCGACCATTTGTATTAGGTTCATCTCGGATATTGACTCCTCCTCTACTACCTCCATTATTGTTGTTCTCAGTTTTAACATTCACAGTGTTAGTGCCTTGGCGAAGTTGTGGACAGTTAGGATGAATATGTTCCTTCTCGTTGCATTGGAAGCAGGTAACATCTGTCTGCGTATAATCTTGCGTTTTGTGATTTCCTCCGCATTTGTAACAGTTCCATGTGATTGGTTGGTTCATACGTCCTCCGAATGATATAGATGATCCACCTCAAAATTGATTCTGATTAAATATTCCTCGCTTTTTAAAGTTCACTAATTGAGGTCTTAACTGCTTACTGCTCTTCTCCTGCTCTATTCTGGCCCAATGGTTCTCTTCAAAGATTTTGCATTTATTGATCAGAGTAGGAAAACTTCTAATCTCCTGATGTCCTATGGCTTCTTTAATTTCTGGCCTTAAACCATTTTCAAATTTGATGCATTTAGAAGCCTCAGTCCCTGGCTATTGGAAATGAGGATAGAACAATAACAGTTCCTCAAATTTAGTAGTGTATTCTGCAACAGACATATTCCCTTGCTTTAATACTGAAAGTTCTAATTCCTTTTTGCTCCTGACACTAGCAGGGAAATATCTCTCGAGGAAACTTTCTTTAAAATTTTCCCAATTAAGTAGTCTACCGGCTTCTAGTAACCTATCGTGAGCGAAGATCCACCAATTCTCTACTTCCCCTACCATTATATAGGTAGCATATTCTATCTTCTGGGCTTCAGTGCAAGGTAAGGATTGGAAGATATGTTCTATTTTTTTAATCCACAGGTAAGCCACCTCTGGATTATAGTCTCCTTTAAACTGGGTAGGTTTCCTTTTCAGGAAATGGTCAAGTCCATGGGTTCCTTCAGCTAACCTTTGCTGTTCCTGTCTTTCAAGGATCTCAGCAAACCGGTTGAGTACAACAGCCATGACATCATCGTTCTGACGTCTAGCCATTTCTTATCCTACAGGTACGAGTACCACCGCATTCAGTTACTGAGTATCTAATATACTTAGAGTTTTAACAATTTTACATTATCTAACTAACTATTATACTAAACAAAAACATACAAGGAGCACACATAACACACAGGTACACAAATTTCAAATAAATAGCAATCAAGGTTCACATACTTCAAGCTATCTTATGTTAATCTAAGGTTTTATTTATATTTTATAAATCATTGCTTTGATACCACTTCAGTTGTAACACCCTGGAGCCAACTTGCAAATCCCAACATAATTACTGTCACCATATAAAATCTCTTGGATAACTTATTTTTCGCCTAGTAATTATCAAGTGATTCACAACCTGATTCCAGAGGTTACTGATATCAGAGTGCGCAACCTTTTCATAATTAACTTCTTATTATTATACATAACATCAGAGTGCCATACATATTATATTTTACAACAGGCACCTAGATCTTATAACATATAAAGATATAAAATGCCAAAACATAGCATATGCATACATAATACAGTTATAGTTGTCACGCAAGCAAGCATGAGCATCAAAAGCCTTCATAATTCATCCATATCAAGCATCATCCACTTTGTCACATGTCTTCCTGATTAACCACTAAAGGGTTGCCACAAGTAACAGAAAGAGTCAGACAAAATATCAAATAAATAGAAATTAAATTAGAACATACACAAACACAAGTAGGATGCTATACGATGCAGATACCAAACAAGTGTTGCGGGACCCCCCTTAAGGACACACTACTCAGCCCTTAAGACGACCGTGGTATAAAACCACCGCAGAGGTCTGTTGCTCAACAGAGCGTGTTCCCCCACCGGGAACCCCCTCAAAGAACCCTCCCTGCGGATTCTTTGAACGGCCAATGCATATGATGCATGAATGCATTAGATTAAATTATCAAATTCCTTTATATAATTAATCTTAGTAATAAAATTATCATAACAATCAAATAAGTATAATTCAAAGAATATAGAAACGCATTTTTCATAATATTTATATCATAATTCAAAACATATGGAAACACATTTTCCATGTTATAGTAATTATTTAATATCATATTCCAAAGAGTATGGAAAACATATTTTCAATGATATAAAATTATACTACTAAAATAATTTAAAAACAAGAGTTTTTTTCTTTAAATATGTTTGAATAAACTTCTGAATTTAATTTAATTAATTATATTTATTTATTTCAAAATAAAGTCTCTAGAATAATAAAAATCCAATAATAATAATAATTCTGATTTTTATAAAAAAAATCATTATTTTAAGTTTTTAATCATATTTACGAAAATACCACTGGTCTTATTTACGAAAATGCCATCGTTCTAATTTATTTACAAAAATACCATTGCCTCTGATTTATTTACAAAAATGTCACCGCACATTTTTATTTACGAAAATGCCACCGTTTCCAGTTTTTAACACCGCCTGAAAATATCCGCTGTTATAGGGTCTGATTATGCAAAAGGAAAATAGCAGCTCTGTTCTTGCTGTTTTTGCTATTTTATCACTTTTAATTGCAAAATTAAACATACCAATTGATTCTAAATCATCATACAACATCAGAAACATATCATATATCAAATTCCAAACCAATTAGCATCAATTTCATAGTTTAATTCAAATTAAATAAAAATCTAACTATATGAGTTTCTAAACAATTAACAATTAAACAAACAATTCTAACTTAATTTCTATGTATTTAATATCCTATCTCCTCTTTCTTAACTCAATTGAAGATCCCTAAGCTTTTCTTGAGCTAAACTCCTTTGTATCTCCTCAATTTTTCAAGTAAGTGTGTGGTTCCTTAATATGCAAAATTGAAAGGCTTTAAGATATGGAGATGGGTATTTAGAAGCTTAAAGAAGGTGATGAAAGGTTAAGGAATTTGTAGTGTTTTTGGTTTGAAGAGATTTGGAAGATTGGAGCCTTATTTATAGGCTTCCAATGGCGGTGGAAATGAGGCGGCGAAGGAAGAAGGAGACACAGAGAGTTTTCAAGAGAGAAGATATTTTCTTTCTTGTTTTTTTTAATTTAATAACGGGTTCCTTAGTAATTCTATATTTTCTTCCGTGTAGTCTCACTTTAAAATCCGATTCACGAAATAAAAATATCCTTATAACCAGAATAAAATTTCTTATATTCTAAAATTTGTTTCTTATTTTTCTGAGAAACTTTAATTTTTCACTATTTAATTACCGATTCAAATTTAATTAAAAATTGGGTTGTGACAATGAAACCAATTCTTGCTCCATAAATCCTAGAATTTAAAATACAACACTGATTCACGTTTTCCTAGTGGCAGCTTGCACTATGTTGAGTATTTTTTGTGTTTCTCACTCGTATGACCATGAAATCGAACGATTCAAAAATTTTTTAAACTCAATTACCTACAACTTTAATGAAGGGCACGAAGACCAATTCCCCACCAATTTTGCTCAAAAAATTAATTCTTGTGAGAAACATAAATCTCGTCACACCTTTGCATTATTTTCGTAAATAGACCATATCTCACTCGTTTCTTGATGAATATTTTTGTGCCATATACCAAATTAAAGATAAGAAAAATATATAAAACTTTTATGTTTGGGTTTTTTCCAAATTTGGCCCATAATAGCTCTTAAAAACATGAACAAGTTACTGCCCCTATTACTTGACACATCAGCCTTGCATGAGAATTAGCCAATCAAATTGCACCATGACTTTGCCACATGCCATGACCATGTAAAGTCCTTCTACACTACTCCAATAGCAGCACTTGACACTTATGAATTTCATGAATCCATGATGACACCTCTCACTCCACTCATGGCTGTGGAAGCTCCTTGGTTAGCAAGGAGTCATGCAAAAATTTCTTCTATTTTACCTAGGCACCATTTTGCTTCTTTCAATTCTCTCATTTTCTCTAAGTTAGAAAATTTTCCAGCAACATTCTTCTTCTTTTCTCCTCTTCCACTCATGCTAAACACCATCATCTACTCATCATCATCCAACACAAACCACTCCACCACCCTTTCTAACTTCCATATACAAGATACCACCTTCTAAACACTATACCTTCTTCTTAAATTTTCTACAAACACTAACATTTTCTTCCTCCCTTCACCATCATTTTCATGTAAACCACCACCCCTTAAGTATCCATTTTCCTCTTCCTTAGTGAAGCAATAAATGATGATCTAGGAGCAAACCTTAAGACACTTGGTGTTCTTTCTTGGGGATGAAATTCTTGAGGTAAGGGGGGAGTATTGGTTGTCTAAATCTATATTGTTTACATGCATGGTTTACCATTTATACCTTGGTACCTCCCTTAAAGATCCTTGTTTTATGGTTTAAATCTTGAAAATCCCTTGAGAAAAATTGAGATCTTTGGGTGGTATCATGGCTGTACCATAACCTTATTAAATTCTTTGAGTTTATGAAAATTTAATTATGTAGTTACTAACTTACAAATTGTGTTGCTATAAAATTTTATTGTCATTGCATGCATGTGATATAAATGTCAAGATATTGCATTTTCTTTAGTTTAAGTGGTAGTTTGTGGTGCTATTATTCTTTCAGGAACTTAACATGTTTTAAGAATGAATTTGATGCCTAAAATAATTAATTATTGCTGCTGGAAAATGCTTTTCCTAGTTAAAAGACTTAATGTTAATAAATCCTAACATAAAAATCTCGCTTAAAATGATTTAGCACTTGAGATTTGTTTGCATGATTTAATCTATGGATTTTTTTTTGTGTGATAAAAAATGAATTTTAGGATATATATGTAATTCTGGAATTTTATTAAATAAAGAAAATAAATTGCTTATGTTTATGGTAATTATGCGATATGCTTGAAACTCAAAAAAGTGATTTAAAGAACACTTAAAGTGTAATCCTTGGCAAATTTTGAGATGTTGGAGCTTCTATATTTTTAATGTTTAGTAATATATTTGATCAATTTTTTTTTTGAGGATGTGATGATTAATGAAAGATTTAAAAGGGGACCCGAGTTTAGACGCGAACAGTGAGCTAAAAACGGTATAAAACGTGTTTTCATGGGCAAACGGAGGAATTTGGCAAAACTATTTTGGAGGTGTATTTTATAGCATGAGAGGTGAATTTTGAGCATGATAAAAATACTCAAATGTGTAAAATTGATTTGGAGAATTTTTGACGCACGATTTGTCTTTAAATGCGTTTTTGTGAACGTTAAAATGATGAACTTTGGCACCTTGCTATCTTTTTGTGTAGGGGCTGTTTCTGGGCAGAGTTAATGTTTAAATTCAATATATTCAATTAGTATTTTAAAAGTTAAACACTTTTGTCTTTGGAATCACCCAATTTGGAATTTTCTAGATTAAATACGACAAAAACAAAGTTTTTAGTAAACAATGAGAATTAACTACTTTATATCCTTGATTTAGCAAAAAGAGGATTTTTATTTTCAATATGGGGCTAGAAAGAATATTTTTGGTCATGATAAAATATTTTACCTAAGGTCTTATAAAGATTTTTAAAGAGTCAAAACCAATTTAATTCATTTGTCGTAAGTCAATACGACGAAACGACAATTATAAAGAGTCGAAAAGTCACAAGAAATGTACCTTGTTCTTACCTTCCTCTTAAACTAATTTTTAACTATAAAATCATATTTTTGAAGTTAAAAATAAAATAAGACTAGAAGAAATTTACTCCCTAAAACTTTACTCAAAGATATGTGTGTGTGTCAAAATATTCTTTTAAGAAAAAGACAATTTTAAGGTAATTAAATGTTTTAGTTCTAGAAATTTTTAAGAACCAACCTCAATGCTCCTATTCAAAGCGACATAGGTAGCACTTAGGCCTTGGTTCTCAGTGTTCACTACACAAAAAGATTTTACAACGACAACTTATGCGCTTTAAAGACAAACACATCGAGCGGGAAAGGTTTCGTCTAGTACTCAGGCACCCTATTGATAAAACAAGTCTGTGGCATATTGGATTTGGAGTTAAGGAGGGATGTTGGAATAATCCCTTAAAGCATACAGTGATGGGTAAACTAAAGAAACAACTGCATCTTAATTCCCTGAGGGCGGTCTTGGGAGTATATCGGGGGCGGACCTCCAATGGCTCGGATTCGCGCCTGAAGCCGGACAACCCCTGGCAAACTCTGATATACTTTGATGAGAGGTGAGGGTTTCTATGGCCGTTGAGTACCTGTTCTGATGAGATATGTGATAGAACTGTGATTGATAGGACTGTGAATCCTTACCCATTTTTTTGAAAATAGAACGAGGTGAGCTCTGGTCGCTCTAGTTGGGAAGGGAGGATAAAGTGGGATGATTGTGCATGTGGATATTGATATATGAGATTGATCAGTAGAAGTTAGGCCCCATTGTATATTGGTATTAACTTAAGATGAATAAATAACTGAACCGAACATATGCATAGCATAACATAATTGTATGACCAACACTATTGGTGTCCCTTTTTCCTTGTATATTTTAAAGTGCTGTATGATTATCCTGATGTATGTTGTGTACAACCTTTCTCCTTGCTTGGTACGTGTATGTTTACTAAATATATAAAGCTTCCCTTTCATGTAGATATTATAGGTTGAGAGCTTTTACTCACCCATTTCTTATTGTATATTTTTTTTCTTTCCTGTGATCATTAGTTGAAGGTCAAGGTGAGCGCGAGCAGGGCTTTGACTACCTGTAGTAAAGGACATTAGACCTATGTTTATATGTTGAAACAGATTTTGATAATGACAAATAATAGCACAAGAACATAATTCAAATATGTTTGATGCTATAAAATTTGATGAATACTAAGGACTTATGTTGAAGCATTTAGAAATAGCTAAAACAATTGAAAAATGTTCATCAAAATGCCAAAGGACCAAAGGAATCAAGCCATAAGCAATCA
The DNA here is from genome assembly GCA_037962975.1 of Clitoria ternatea. Lineage (NCBI taxonomy): Eukaryota > Viridiplantae > Streptophyta > Magnoliopsida > Fabales > Fabaceae > Clitoria > Clitoria ternatea. Next base: position 35,300,739 of record CM075672.1, on the reverse strand, counting down.
CATCTCAAAAAGGGGTGAACAAAACATGGAAAGCCACCAAACAGCCTATTGAAATGATTCACCAGATGCTTGATCGATTCACATATTTTTAATGACCTGATCCCAAAAATTTAATGCATGAATCGATTCATAAATAGGCTAAATCGATTTACACATCTGTAGCAAGCTTGAATCGATTCAAAATAAGTCTCTTCATACGTATTCTATTGGCCTTGAATCTATTCAAACTCAAGATGAATCAATTCATACACTTTATTGGACAGCAAACAAAAGCACCTGAATCAATTCATTGGAATTCTGAATCCATTCATCCATCAGATAAATTTCAAATTTGAATTAGAAACAACACTATGTGATTTGAGGAAAGCAAAGCAAACAACACTATGTGATTTAAGGAAAGTAAATACACCATTACAAAATTTAAGAAATGTGCCAAGCTCTACTACGCCAAAAGGAAATTAAAGGAATAATTAATTACAATGGCACCAGCTTGAAATTGCTATAAATAGAGAAAGAAGCCAAGCATTTGAAATATCCCAGTAGAACAATAAAAATCACTCTCTTCTTTCTGTTCTCTGATTTTTTCTTAGCTTTAGCTCTCTTTAATTGTTCACTTGCATATACATACATTCTGAGAGTTATTATTTTGAGTGCTTAAACTTGTATATTAACTCTATTAAGAGAGTTATTCTTATAATATTATCACTAAAAATCTGAGAGTTTTTGGGTTGGGTTTCAACCTTGGATATTGAGAGATTGTGAGATTGGGTGGGTTGCCCTTTTGCTTGTGAGGATTAAATTCTTGAGTGTGGGACACTAAGAAGCTGTAATTGTTTAAAGCCTTGTATCTCAAATCTCCAATAGTGGAATCCTTCAAGTGGTTTGCTTGAAGGTAGGACATACACCGATGTGGTGGAACTCGTATATTGGTTTGCAATTCTCCCTTCCCTAAACTCCTTTATATTTGCTTTCTAATTTAATTGTGCTCTATATTTGTTTGTGAAATTTGTTTAATTTGAAATGTCGATTTTATTCTTGTTAAACATTATTATTGCTTACTAAGTGTTTAATAAATTGCTGTGATTAATTTGACTTTATTATTACTTGTTATTATCATCTATTTCATTAATCACTTTGTTAATTGCAAAAGAGTTATATTCAAAAGCATTCCAAAGCAAAATTTTTAATACTCAATTCACCCCCTTCTTGAGTAATTGAGGCCACTTAGTTAACAAGTGGTATTAGAGCTTGACTCTTGGTAGATTAAGCTTAGCAACTTCAAGAGAACAAAATGGCCTCAACTTCTTATAACCTTTTTCCTGAGGGTGGTGCCACAAATAGACCTCTCACTTTCAATGGTAAGGGTTACACATTTTGGAGAGAAAGAATGAAAATTTTTGTTCAATCAATTGATTTAGAAATATGGAATGCTATTGAAAATGGTCATTTTGTACCTATGCATGTTGTAAACAAGTTGAAAAACTCATGGATGATTGGACGAGTGATGAGGAAAAGAAAGTTCAATACAATTACAAAGCTAAAAATCTTATCACCCTAGCTTTAGGTCCTGATGAATTTTTTAGAGTTGTAACTTGTAAAACCACAAAAGATATGTAGGACACTCTTTAAATCACCCATGAAGGAACTCGTCATGTAAAGGATTCAAAGATTAGCACACTCACTAGTCAATATGAAAGTTTTAGAATGAATTCTGGTGAAACTATTTTGGAACTACAAAGTTATTTACTTTGATTACAAATCATCTTATTACTCTTGGTAAATCTTATACTAACAAGGAACTTATTCATAAAGTTTTGAAAAGTTTAACCAGAGCATGGCAACCATTGCTATTTAGCAATCACCAAATATAAATGAAATGTCTCTTGCCACATTATTTGGTAAATTGCAAGAACAGGAGCAAGAACTCAAAGACTTGAAAAATGCGGAAGAAGAAGAAAGAACGTCCAAGAAAAAGGGACATGGATGATGATGATGAGGAACTAAGTCTATTTGTCAAACATTTTGGGAAGCTCATAAGAAAAAAGAAATTCCAAAAGAGCTTTAAACCTCAAGGTAAGAAACTCACTCTTAAAGATAATTCTTCCTCACATACTTGTTTTGAATGTGGAAAGGAAGGAAACTTCAAGGCGGATTTTCCAAACCTCAAGAAGAAAAGCAAGGAACGAAAAGGAAAGAGAAGAGCTTACATAGCCTGGGATGAGAATGATGTAAACAGCTCCAATGAATCAGACAACGAAGAAGCTAACTTATGCCTTATGGCAAATCATCAAGATGAAGATAAAGAGGTAAATTTCATGAACTAGATAAGGATGAATTGTTTGAAGCTTTTGAAGAATTGTATGATAAGTTTATTAAGATCTCAAACAAGTACATGTTATCTAAGAAAACCATTGACACTTTAGAGAAACATGTTATTGAAGTTACTAAAGAAAATGAGTCTTTGAAAAAGAAAGTTGCAAATGTACAAACTTGCTCTAAAGTTAGACCATGTGAATCTGTCAAGAGATGTGATATTTTAGAAAAGAAAGTTCTTGACTTAAACAAAACCCTTGATAAATTCACAAATGGTAGGGATAACTTAAATGCTCTACTTGGTAAACAAAGATGCATGTTTGATAAAACTGGACTAGGATTTAATACCTCTAGAAAAGAAAAACATTACAAAAGTTTCTTTGTACCTCCTAGTAAATCATCTTCACCTTTTATGAAATGCAATCATTGTTGTCTCAAAGGATATAGTGCCTCTAATTGTTATGTTAGAAAATTAGGACCAAAGGTTGTGAAGAAAGTATGGGTTCCTAAGGGAACATTACCGCAAACTAACCTACACGGACCCAACATAAAATTGGTACCAAAATCTCTAACTTGATTTGTTTTATAGGTATGTTTTAAGGTAAGTAACATCCATTAGTACTTGGATAGTGGGTGTTCTAAGCACATGACGGGAGATAAAAGTAAATTCATATCAATCACTCCCCGAAATAAAGGGTATGTTACATATGGAGATAATACTAAAGGAAGAATACTTGGTATCAGAAACATTGGTAAAAATTCTTCCACCTCTATCAATGATGTATTATATGTTGAAGGACTCAAGCATGACTTGCTTAGCATTAATCAATTATGTGATAAAGGATATAGAGTTTTATTTGAATCAAATAGTTGCATAATTGAAAATAAGCTAAACAAAGAAGTAAAGTTCATTGGTCAAAGAATTGATAATATTTACATGATTAATCTTGATTGTCTTGCTTCAAATGATGTGCAATGCTTCATGACTAAAGAGGATGAATCATGGCTATGACATAGAAGAATTGCTCATATTCATATAGACCATTTGAATAAACTTATTTCTAAAGATTTAGTAATTGGTTTGCCAAAATTGAAATTTGAAAATAAATTCTAAGATGCATGTCAAAAGGGGAAACAAGTAAAGGCATCTTTTCAAGCTAAAAATATTGTTTCAACCAATAGACCTTTACATCTTTTACACATGGATTTATTCGGACCTTTAAAAGTTAAAAGTTTTGGTGGAAATTATTATGGTCTTGTCATTATGGATGATTATTCTAGATATACATGGACATTGTTTCTTACTCATAAAAATAAATCATATCATGTATTTAAGAAACTTGCTAAGATTATCTAAAATGAACAAAATTTGAAAATTGCATCCATTAGAACCGATCATGGAGGAGAATTTGAAAATCAACCTTTTGAAAAGTTTTATGAAAAATATGGCATTGAACATAATTTTTCGGCTCCAATAACTCCACAACAAAATGGAGTAGTTGAAATAAAAAATCGATCTTTAGCAGAGCTCGCAAGAACTATGTTAAATGAAAATAACGTTACGAAATATTTTTGGGCCGATGCGGTAAATACTGCTTGCCATGTCATGAATAGATATTTAATAAGGCCTATTTTAAAGAAAACCCCCAATGAGCTTTATAAAGGAAGAAAACCAAACATTTCCTATTTTCATGTGTTTGGATGCAAATGTTTTGTGTTGAATAATGGAAATAGGGAAGTTTGATGCAAAATCTGATGAGGAAATATTTCTTGGTTATTCATCATCTAGTAAAGCTTATCGGCTTTTTAATAAACGAACTTGTACTATTGAAAAGTCCATTCACGTCAAATTTGATGAAGTTAACCAAAATCCTCCGAGAAAGGAAGATGTTGATGATCTTGTAGGTACCTTTCGAGAAATGACTTTGAACAACAAAGGAGAAGGAGAAATCAACAATGGAGGAGAAGCAATACCAAATGAAGAACAAAACCAAGTATTCAAAAAGAATGGATTGCATCAAAACATCATCCAATGGACAATATCATAGGTGATATATCGAAAGGTGTAAATACACATCGTGCTATTAATACTTGTACTCACTTAGCCTTTGTCTCACAAATTGAACCTAAAACCATAGATGAAGCTATTATTGATGAACATTGGATATTGGCAATGCAAGAAGAGTTAAATCAATTTGAAACAAACCAAGTTTGGGAACTTGTGCCAAGACCTAATGACCATCAAATAATAGGAACTAAATGGGTTTTAAGGAACAAACTTGATGAGAATGGAATAATAACTAGAAATAAGGCTAGGCTAATTGCCAAGGGATACAATCAAGAAGAAGGGATTGATTATGAACAAACCTATGCCCCTGTTGCTAGATTAGAAGCAATTAGGCTGCTATTAGCTTTTGCATGTTGTATGGACTTTAAACTTTACCAAATGGATGTCAAAAGTTCCTTTCTAAATGGATACATTCAAGAAGAAGTGTATGTAGATCAACCTCCTGGTTTTGAAAACTACAAATTTCCAAATCACATTTTTAAACTTAGAAAAGCTTTATATGGTTTAAAGCAAGCTCCAAGAGCTTGGTATGAAAGGTTAAGAAAATTTATTTTAGAAATTGATTTTGAAAGAGGAAAGGTTGATACTACTCTATTTATATAGCGCAAAAAGAAAGACATATTTTTGGTTCAAGTTTATGTCGATGATATTATATTTGGTGCTACTAATAAACTACTTTGCAAAGAGTTTTCCAAGATTATGCATGATGAATTTGAAATGTCAATGATGGGAGAACTACCTTCTTCCTTGGACTGCAAATCAAGCAAACACAAGAAGGAACCTGTATTAGTCAATCCAAATATTACAAGGAATTACTTAGAAAATTTGACATGGATAAGGCAAATGAAATGGTCACACCCATGAGTATATCATGCTATTTGGAAAAGGATGAGAAAGGTAAGGAAGTAGAAATTACAAAATACCAAGGTATGATCGGCTCCTTACTTTACTTAACCGCTAGTAGACCAGATATCATGTTTGCTATACGTATGTGTGCTAGATATCAAGCATGTCTAGAATCATATCTTACTGTCGTAAAAAGAATTATGAAATATCTTGTGGGTACTCAAAATGTTAGTTTATGGTATCCTAAAGACGTTGAATGTATTCTTGTAGGATATTCTGATTCTGATTTTGCTGGTTGTAAACTTGATAGAAAAAGTATGAGTGGTACTTATCATCTACTTGGTAGTTCCCTTGTTTCTTGGCATAGCAAGAAACAAGTAAGTGTTGCTTTATCCACAGCTGAGGCAGAATATGTTGCAATTGGAAGTTATTGTGCTTAAATTCTTTAGATGAGGCAACAACTTCTTGGCTTCGGTGTTGTCTTAGATCATGTGCTTATTAAATGTGACAAAATTAGTGTGATTAATATCCAAAAATCCCATTATACACTCTCGAACGAAGCACATTGAGATTCATCACCATTTTATAAGAGATCATCTTTTAAAAGGGGATTGCATTCTTTAGTATGTTGATACTTCCAAACAATTAGCAGATATTTTTACAAAACCCCTTAGAAAAGAACAATTTATAAATATTCGAAGAGAATTAGGCATTTTGGAAATTTCAAATTGTATTTAAAAATCTTCTAGTCTAATATTCTCTTTTAAAATTATTTTGGAATCCTTTATCTTTAATTTTTTAAAATCTTTATCAATATAGTTATAAAAGAATAAATCATTTCTAGCTCAAACTTTTCCAAAACCACTTTGAATTTAAATTTTCAAACAAAATTTCAAAACTTCAAACTTTGAATTCAAAGCTTTCAAAAGTGTGTATCATGCATGGCTTTTGAATTTCAAAATTTTGAAAAGCTTGTGATTGAAATTTCCCAAGCAAATGCATGTGACTTATGAGCATGTGATGTCCTTCCAATATGCTTCTCGAGATTCCTAAGGCAAAAAACATGTGAACAATGAGACAAATTCCATTTTCCCAAATGTTAGATTCCTTTCTCGTGACCTTTTTTGTGCAAAATGTTAAACATGAATCGATTCACCACCCCTTTGAATCGATTCATTAGTAGATCAGTGCCAAGTTTCCCTTGTTTCAGTAATTTGAATTGATTCATCCCTAACCCTGAATCGATTCATGCATTATAATTCCTATAAATAAGGGTTGTTTTCACGTTCTCTTTATTCTGCTTTCAACCTTTGCTTCTCCCTCTTTACTTAAACCTCATTTATCATCTCTAAATCCATAAAACTTTTCTTTTTAAAAACTCTTCTCAATCCATGGCTTCTTCTTCAAATCCAAGAAGAAAAAAGAGAGCTGACATGGCTAGTTCCTCTTCTGCCCAAACCTCTAATTTATCTTGATTATTTGATACTCAAAGCAACTATCTAGGTATATCGAGAAGTTTTCTCAAAAATCCCTTGTCTCTCCTTACTGGCTTGACATCCAACTCTTCCATGAAAATGGATTCTTCTTCTTCGAAATTCTTCAACAACAATGCCTAGTTGAGTTTGTTGCTCTCCAAGAATGATTTATTTATCCTGAGATAATTCGAGCCTTTTACTCTACTCCGCGCGTCTCAAATGGTCATCAAATAGCTAAGGTGAAAGGAGTCACCATTCATCTTGATGACCATATTCTTCACTTGGTTGGTAAGCTTCTATTGAGTAATGCTGAATTTATTGGAAAGAAGCTCGCTCCCGAATGGAACTATAATCCATTAGAAGCAAGAGCCTTTTTGAGCTTATCCTCTTTATCAACAAGCACTGTCAGAGAAATGGATATAGAGTATCATCTAATTTACTAATGCTTGGTGAAAATTCTCCTCCCAAAAGGAAGCAACAATGCAAGGGTAAGTGAGACCCAAATCCTCCTTCTATAGGAAATGTTACACCATAAGGAAATAAATTAGATTGAACTAATAAAGCAACATATGACTGACGCCCAAAATCTCACTTGCCTTCCTTACACCGTTCTAATCACCAAACTTCTTTGTTGTTTTCAAGTTGATCTTACAAATGAAGTGAAGGAGTTAGTAGGTCTGAAAGGACTCATTGGTAGTCAATATCTCTCCAAAATGGGTTGGAATTATTGGAATGAAGAATGGAATTATTCTCCTAAAAATGCACTCAGTGACGATGAAGCACCTGAGCCTGAAGAACAAATACAACAAGCACCTGCTCCATATGCTGCATGAAATGAAGAACTATTCAATAGGCTAAACCAACCATCAACGCTCGTTTGGATGCCTTAAACAATCACTTTGATGGAATGTCATCTCGTATAGATGGAATGGAAAATAACATGAATTCACGCTTTGATCACATAGAGAACGACATGACTACACATTATAATGAACTCGCTTAACAATTTTTCGAGTTTAGATTTTTTAACCCATAAGCTAGTCTTTGTTGTACCTCTCCTTGCATTTATCTCTTTTAAATGAAATTTCACTTTATGATTAATGAAATTTCCTTCTCCTGAACTTATTACGTATTTATTTTTTATGATGCCAAAGGGGGAGAGATTAGTACGAATCAATGATAAACAATATTGAACCAAAGGGGGAGAGATTATTATAATGTTTATGTTTATTTTTGCATGCTTGTTTTTGCTGCCATTATGCTCTAATAATTTATATAAATATTTTTAACAAATGGTATGTAAAATATGATACCTTGGTATCTAAATGACAAGTGATTTCTTTCAACAAAATGGTATCAATTGCATTAGTAAGGGGGAGCTCTGTTTGTCAGAACCTTGAATTATAACTGTTATGAAACTAACACCCCAAGATGAACATTTGTTGTCATCATCAAAAAGGGGGAGAATGTGTTTATATGTTGAAACAGGTTTTGATAATGACAAACAATAGCATAAGAACACAATTTAAATATGTTTGATACTATGAAATTTAATGAATACCAAGGACTTATGTTGAAGCATTTACAAAACGCTAAAATAATTGAAAAATGTTCATCAAAATGCCAAAGGACCAAAGGAATCAAGCCATAAGCAATCACATCTCAAAAAGGGGTGAACAAAACATGGAAAGCCACTAAATAGCCTCATGAATCGATTCATCAGATGCTTGAATCGATTCACATAATTTTAATGACCTGATCCTAAAAATTTAATGCATTAATCGATTCACAAATAGGCTGAATCGATTCATACGTCTTTAGCAAGCTTGAATCAATTCAAAATAAGTCTTTTTGGGTTCATACGCATTCTACTGGTCCTGAATCTTTTAAAACTCAAGATGAATTAATTCATACACTTCATTGGATAACAAACAAATGCGCCTGCATCAATTCATTGGAATTCTGAATCCATTCATCCGTCAGATAAATTTCAAATTTGAATTAGAAATAACACTACATGATTTGAGGAAAGCAAAGAAAACATCGCTACTTGATTTAAGGAAAGCAAAGACACCATTACAGAATTTAAGAAATACGCCAAGCTCTACTACGCCGAAAGGAAATTAAAGGAATAATTAAATAGAGAAGGAAGCCAAACATTTGAAGTATCCAAGCAGAACAACGAAAATCACTCTCTGCTTTCTCATCTTTGATTTTTTCTTAGCATTAGCTCTCTTTAATTGTTCACTTGCATATACATACATTCTGAGAGTTATTATTTTGAGTGCTTAAACTTATATATCCACTCTATTAAGAGAGTTATTCTTGTAATATCATCACTAAAAATCTAAGAGTTTTTGGGTTGAGTTTCAAGCTTGGATATTGAAAGATTGTGAGATTGGGTGGGTTGCCCTTTTGCTTGTGAGGATTAAGTTCTTGAGTATGGGACACTAAGAAGCTGTAATTGCTCAAAGCCTTGTATCTCGAATCCCCAATAATGGAATCCTTCAAGTGGTTTGCCTGAAGGCGAGACGTACACCGGTGTGGTGGAACTCGTATATTGGTTTGCAATTCTCTCTTCCCTAAACTTATTTTTATTTGCTTGCTAATTTAATTGTGCTCTATATTTGTTTATGAAATTTGTTTAAGTTGAAATCTTGATTTTATTCATGTTAAACATTATTATTGCTTACTAAGTGTTTAATAAATTACTATGATTAATATAACTTTATTATTACTTGTTATTATCATCTATTTCATTAATCACTTTATTAATTGCAAAAGAATTATATTCAAAAGCATTTCAAAGTAAAATTTTTAATACTCAATTCACCCCCCTCTTGAGTAATTGAGGCCACTTGGTTAACAAGACCGTGGGCATTGACATGTGTATATTTCTTGTTAGTGTTGAAACTGTTATAACACTACAACAGAATTTGCAAAAAGTAACGGCACTTTTGCAGCGGTTTCGTCAAACCGCTGACATTGCTTCAATTTTCCCATTAAAGTAAGCGGTTGTTGGAACAAGCGCTGACAATGTTTTTATCAGGGGTTCATGTATCTAACCGCTGACAATAGGTTCCATTTTTTATTATTTCCACGCGGGACGCTCTCGCTGGAAGCTGAAAGGCACTAACATATTATTCTTTTTCCTTTTTCTTATATTGTTTGTCTTTCACTTTACAAAAGTAACGTGTACTTTCCTTTCCAAAACTGAACGTGCCTTTTAGTTTTCCTTCCTCTCTTTTTAGTTGAATACTGTAGCTTTCTTGTGGTCCATCGTGTTGTCATCTTTGTGGTCCATCTTGCTGTGCGTTTTGTTTCTTGATAAGTCTTGAAAAGACTTAATTATTCTGCCTTTTATTTGACTTAATTCATTAATTATTGTTTAGTTTGGCGTCATTATTTAATAAATAGTTAACAATTCGTATTTTATTTATTTATTTCAAAAGTGCTTTATTTATGTAAGAAAATGATTAAAAACATTAATTAGTTAAGAGTTTATGATTATTTATAATTTCACTAAGCAGCCAGCGTACAAATGCTAGGCAGTTATGTGTTTATTGGTGCAAGAACAGGGCGCGCTCAAGCTAAGAAGGAAAATCCGAGTGAAATTCTAAAAAGCCGAGTGAGATGTCACAAATCCGAGTGAAACTCTAAAAGGCCGACTGGGAAATGCTTCAAGACACCGACTGAAAAAGGGAATAGAATACCGTATAAAGAACCCGAGCAAGACTTTAAAAGCACCGATTGAAAAATACGTCAACTTCAGAATACTGATTGAATAATCCATAACGCTCAAGCGAGCAAGCTCACGCTCAAGCGTGACTCCAAAATATCACTCTCGCCCAAGCTTCTCCATCACGCTTAAGCTAAGAAAGTGATACTACAGTGCATACTTCGAGCTCGCTCAAGCGAGAGCCCTGCACGCTCAAGCGTGAAGGCAGTCATTTAAACACCGACTGTTCCCTCCAAAAAGACACTCGGCACCAGTGCTGTTGCTACTGCCTTCCCTCATACTTTTGTACCTTAGTAATTAGTTAATGCTGAGCTGTAATTAGTTATTTATTTCATAATTATGTAATTAATTAGTTAGTTTAATTATTAACTCAGCTTTCTTAGTGATTAGTGAAGTTAGTTAGTTAGGTAGATGCCTATATATATACTTGTACATACTCTATAAAAAACAACAGAGAACAGAGTACATAGAATACAATTCATTTTCCATTTCCAACCTCTCTCTAATTTCTTTCGCTCTCTAAATTCTCTCATCCATGTCTTTCCAACTTCCTTCGATAGAACCAATGTCGATGGATTTCTAATTCCCTAAGGTTGGGATTGCAAAGGTTTGCGATGGAATCTTGAAGGTGTATTGAGGAAGTTGACTTCTAGATCCTGAGGAGAACGAGCTAAGGAGTGGATCTGCTTTGCTGGATTGACAAATCCAGATCTGATGAAGAACTTCACCAGTGAGGAATCATGGTTGAAGCTTAGGTAACTTCCAGCTTTGTAACTAATTTAGGCCTAGCGATTAGGTGAATAGTTAGAGTTCAACCTCCAATTTCGCATTAGATTCGTATGTTAATTGAGCACTTAAGGGATTAAGGTTTGATGCATAGGAATTAGCATTTTTCACCTAAGGAATTAGGGAATAACCACTTACGGATTGTCCTCTTGATGTTTGAAGCTTGATTGAATCTCACTTGCATATTCTTGATGAAGTTGTAAACTGAAGCAATCCTAACCTATCTTTTATCAATCGTATTTCATCCTTAACACTATCTCTGAAAAATATAAAAACTTAGAAAGTATAAAATCAACAAAAGCCGAATGAATCTTTTGATCATTGTGTTGGTTTAGCTTGTATCTGTCCAAGATTAAGGTACTTACCACAATCCCTGTGGGATGATCAAATATAATACAATTTTAACGACTGGTGCGCTTGCCAAAGAATAAATCCTCTGAGAATTTAACACCAAGTTAATGACTCAGAGATTTAGCATCAAGTTAATGGCGCCGTTGCCGGGGATTGTTGAGTAATATCAATAATCCTTGGGCCGGTACTAGACTGAACCATTTTTTTTAGTTTCTGTACATTTTGTTAGTTTTTAGTAAATTTCGTTGTAAGAGTAGGATTTGTTAAGTCTTGCTTGAATTGTTGTTCTTAGTTACTACTCTTTAATTTTAGTTGTTTAGTTGTTAGTACTAACCATTACAGTAGCTTTGTTTGTGGTTAGTTGTTGCATTTATGGTTTTTTTAGTTCCTTTGGAAAGTGAAAAGTTGTAGGTGATGAATCTTGATGACACCTTAGCAGAGTTTCTTCAATATTCACAAATGTTATGCATGAACCATGTAGAGGAGGTACAATCAATTGAGAAGGAGCCATTGGAGTTAGAAAGGAGTTTAATTCAATTTATAAAAGTCACTCAAATAGGCCTCCAAAATTTTGATAATTCAATCATGAATATTCAAAAGAAAATGGATTGTATTACAAAGCAGTTAGCCGAAGAGCAAAGAAATACAAAGGTTGTACGAAGAAAAGACCAATATGAAGAGCCATGGGATGATGACGTAGGTCTAGCTGAAGAAATTAAGTTTGGGGAAGAAGAGGACCAGCTAGAAAACATTGAAATGGATGAACCTGAACTTGAAGTTGATGTAGAAACAAAAGAAGAAGAAGAAAATAAGGAAGTTCAGGGATATTTGATGGAAGAAGAGTCAATTGAAGAATGTGAAGAAGAAAGTGATATGGATTATACTTCAGAAGTGGAAGATGATAGTATATCTAGTGAAGCATTCTTTGATGATTAGAATGAAGAAGATTGGTCTGAAGAAGAACAAGAGCAAGAGTTGCCATTGAATAATTTCTTTGATGATGCAAGTGTTATAGGAGTGCAAATTGAACAAATGACAATAGAAGCCATTGAGGAAGCTGAAAATCAATTAGACACTATTGTTGAGCAAGAAGTGATAGAAGAGGTTGAGGTCTCAGCTGAGATGGAAACCATCTCTTGGCAACATAATAATGATACTGAAATTTTGTTGGAGCCAAGTATGAATGCAGAGAAAGAAGTAGAGGTTCATGCACAAGAAGAGTTAACATGTTTAGATGTTGAGAATATAAAAGAAGAAGAAATTTAGCCATGTCACGAGGAGCGTTTGCTAGTGGTGACTACTGCAGCTATGGAATTCAAAAGGAAACGTGAATCATCAAGTCAAGAAGAACATTGCTTGTGGTATAAAAAGAGGAAGACTAACACAAAATAGAAAGAGAAAAAGAGTGAAGAAAAGAAAAAGAAGAAAAAGCAGAAAGTTTGGAAAAATAAAGATTGGAGGAAAGTTATGTTGAGCATTAGCCTCAAACATAACAAGGAAAAACAAGGAGTAAAAAGACCAAGAGTGTATGGTCATAAGAAATGGGATCCTGGAGGATGATCTTATGTTTGTTTTGCTTGTACATAAATAAAATAGTGAGAGAGATTTAAAAAAAAAGAAAAAAAGAAGAAGAAGAAGAAGAAGAAGAAGAAGAGAGAGGAATTAAGCGTGAATGGTGTCTAATGCCAATTCCTTCTGTTCGCTCAAGCGAATTCAATGTGAGCTTAAGCGAATACAGTCATCTCTCTCATTTCGCTCGAGCGAAACACGTTGCGCTTAAGCAAATTTAATACAGAATGCAAATTACTAAAGATTTGTCTGCTCGCTCAAGCAAAACCAATTGAGCTCAGGCGAGAAGCTTCTGCTGTTGTTTCACGCTTGAGCGAAAGTTTAATTAGCTTGAGCGAGAGTGGCATACTCGGGCCACCGATACTCATTCTTGACACCTTTTCCGACTGGAAACTCTTCACTCTTCAATAAACTCTTCAATAATTTTGATGTTGGATAAAAAGAGAGACTTTAATAAATGATTTCTGATCGTTGATTTAATGAACGGGTTAGATGATGAAGGGTGACTTGTCTTAGTCGGCCCTTTTATCACTCGGTCTCACATTTTATTCACTCAGTCAGTCATTCGATTTTCCACTTGTCTCTCCCTCTCAGTCTCTTCCTCTTTCACTTATGTGTCATTTGGTCTGTCGGTTTCTTTGTCCGATCCCTGTCTCAACCCTTCTACTCGGTCACGCTTCCATTTGTTCCCTCATACACTTTCATTGTCCCTCGATCCATCATCCAGTTGATTCTTCCACTCGTTCTTTCATACACTCTTCCAATCGTCATTTATTTTACTCGTGTGTTCCTCCACTCGTTCTTTCTTTCACTCGGCCTTACTTTCATTCGTTCTTTCTCCCACTCGCTTTTCTGATCACTTGTATCTCACTGCAGTTGTTCACTCGTCCATTCATTGTCACACTCGTCTCTCATGCACTTTACTTTATTCCATTTATTCTTTCACTCGTTCTATGATCCACTCGGTATTCATTCACTCATTATCCTTTTCATTCAGTGTTTCATTCACTCATTCTCTCAATCTACATGATTTCTATTCCGTTCCTTCACCCATCTCTCCGTAATTTTCTCATTCATTCCTTTTTCATCCACTCGGTGTTTGTTCCCATAGTCTCTCGTACGATTCTTTCATTTTTTTATTTACTCGCCCGATCCCTTTCTCGATTTTGTCCACTCGGTGTCTCGTTCGTTCATTTTTCCTGTAGTTTTTTTTATATTTAGTTTCTCATTCGATCACTTGTCGTCCTTCCATTTGTTCTTCCACTCGCTCTTGCATTTACTTATCTCCTTCATTCGGCCGGTATATCTTTCACTCGTCCCATTTACTCAGAATCTTTTTCATTCATTCTTTCTCATTTGTTCTTTCTTCCACTCATTCTTTTTCATTCACCCTCATTTTTACTCGTCTTTCCCCCACTCGGTCACTCTTTCTTTTTTGTTCCTTACTTGTCATTCAGTCTTTCATTCCCACACTCTATCTTTTATTCATTCGTCCTTCCACTCATTGTTTCGTTTACTCTTCCACTCGTCCTTCACCACTTAGTATCTCTATCACTCGTCTTTTATTCATTCGGTCATTCCTTCACTCTTCCACTTGATCTCTTTCATTCGTCTCTCTCTCTCTCGATTCCCTCACTCGTCACTCAGTTTCTCATTCCCACACCCTATCTCTTTTTCATTCGATGTTGCATCCACTCGTTGTTTCATTCCACCTAATTTTTTCTCAGTTTTCTTACCCATCTCTCTGTATTTTTCTCTTTCACTCATTGTTTTTTCATTCACTCGTTCTTTTTATCGATCTAATACTGTGTATTCTAATACTATGTATTTCACACTTAAGCGTGATTCCACACGCTTTAAGCGTGATCGTGGTGCATAACTTCTGTTGTGTTACGCGCTTGAGCGCACACTCTCACGCTTTGAGCGTGACCACTCATACCTGAAAGAAAAGAATCCACGCTTGACCCTTTGCTGACCACACTTTGGTAGGTATGTCCCACGCTTAAGCGCCTCAAGCTCTCGCTTGAGCGCGATCGAGAAGAAAGGATTTACTGTTAATTTTTCCGCTTAAGCGTGCTGCTGGGAGCTTGAGCGTGAGTGCCAATATTGAAGACCTCTGATACTGTTATTTGGCGCTTGAGTGAATAATGATCCGCTTGAGCGAATTTTATACATGATGCTTTATGTATGATTTAAATTGGGCGTTGGCGCGCCAATATTTCAGCGTACTTATGCGTATCTCTCAGGTAGTGGGTTGAGCATTTTGTTTTCCACTCGGTTTCTGTGTAATGACTTTATTTAAATATTTTCTTAAACAATGAATTCCCTTTCTTTCAGTTGTAATGGAACCTTATATATTTGATAAATTGTTTGTTATTATTTCTTTTCTCAATTGTATTGTTAAATCCATGCATGCCATTCCAAACAAGTGCTTTCCATGCACTGCCAGTCAGGTAAAAGGGAAGTATTCTAATTTTTCGACTCATTCTTTAATAACCTATGTTAACTGTGTTTAATTTAAAATCCATCTTAAATATTTAATTCTTGCTGATTCTCAGGCTTTATTCGGATAGATGAATTAATTGGCATTTTTTGACTCATGATCCCTGTCCATAGCTATTTTTCATAATTAATTAATTGTTTACTCGGCATGCTAGTTAGCAATCTGAATGTATGACCTTACATTAAGTTTGGGGATATGACTGGCTGATTAACTGTTACATTCGTAGCTTTTGAGCCTCTATTATTCTTTTCCGAGTGAACCTGCATGCTAGTTAGTGAGACAAAATTTGCTTCAACACTTGCTAATTAGTTTTATGCCTGCCAATCGGACATGATGAAGGCCTTCTTTGTTAAATTAGCCAGGGCCAAAAATTCGCCTTCCTAATATTTTTAATTATCCTTTGACCCAATAATTATGTTTGAGCCTGAGACCCTTTTATTCTGTTTATTCACCTAACGTTACAAGCCTAAATATCTAAGAAAAACCAAGTGAGTTACCCCTGGATGTTCCACTGATGAATTGCTCAGTCTTACTTGTTGCTAGGGACTAGCAAGTTCTAAGTTTGGGGATGAAGAGTGTGCCTAACAGCAATTAAGGACACACTCCAACCTTGGTTATAGATGAATAACTAGAGAAATGAAGGGAGAAATAGAAAAGTCGAGAAGAAAAATGAAAAAAATCAGCAAGGAAAAAAGGTGCAAAGCACCACAAGAAAAAAATTTTGTGATCGGAAAAAGATGGAAGGAAAGAAAGAAAAGAAAAAGTCCAAAGGACTGAAAGAAAAAAAAAGGTGCAAAGCACCGTAAGTTGTTAAGTTATCATTCACTCGGAAAATAATGGAGCTTGCTAAGTAGAGGCAATTAAGTTAAAATTGAGTCAAGAAATCAGTGGATACATCTTGTAACCCGTCACTGACTCAGAAAAACAATAATAGAGCCTGTAGCCCATCCCCATTATAAGCTTAAAAAGCCCTTACTGATCCGATTGTGCTGACATATTTCATGATGTTTAGAACTGTTGCAAGCCTATGTTTATCTAACAAGTATGCAGGTGATGAGTGCATTCTATTTACCCTATATACTGAGAGAAGAGTGAAACACCGACCCAATGAGGAAGGTAT
Source organism: Clitoria ternatea (assembly GCA_037962975.1). NCBI lineage: Eukaryota > Viridiplantae > Streptophyta > Magnoliopsida > Fabales > Fabaceae > Clitoria > Clitoria ternatea. The sequence continues at coordinate 35,283,969 of CM075672.1, read as the reverse complement.
CACCATCTTGTCTCCCAAAGGAGGTGTAAGTTATTATATTTTCAGAAATTGCGAAAAGAAAGCATGGTCGGTATTCAATAATTATAGTATGAATTAAGTTAAGGAAAGGTTGATTGTATTGAATAACAGCTTGTTAGTTAATTAATCTGAGTATTTGCTTGAGGACAAGCAAGTTTTAAGTTTGGGGATGTGATAAGTCTTGAAAAGACTTAATTATTCTGCCTTTTATTTGACTTAATTTATTAATTATTGTTTAGTTTGGCGTCATTATTTAATAAATAGTTAACAATTCGTATTTTATTTATTTATTTCAAAAGTGCTTTATTTATGTAAGAAAATGATTAAAAACATTAATTAGTTAAGAGTTTATGATTATTTATAATTTCACTAAGCAGCCAGCGTACAAATGCTAGACAGTTATGTGTTTATTGGTGCAGGAACAGGGCGCGCTCAAGCTAAGAAGGAAAATCCGAGTGAAATTCTAAAAAGCCGAGTGAGATGTCACAAATCCGAGTGAAACTCTAAAAGGCCGACTGGGAAATGCTTCAAGACACTGACTAAAAAAGGGAATAGAATACCGTATGAAGAACCCGAGCGAGACTTTAAAAGCACCGATTGAAAAATACGTCAACTTCATAATGCTGATTGAATAATCCATAACGCTCAAGCGAGCAAGCTCACGCTCAAGCGTGACTCCAAAGTATCACTCTCGCCCAAGCTTCTCCATCACGCTTAAGCTAAGAAAGCGATACTGCAGTGTATACTTTGAGCTCGCTCAAGCGAGAGCCTTTCTCACTCAAGCGAGAGCCCTGCACGCTCAAGTGTGAAGGCAGTCATTTAAACACCGACTGTTCCCTCCAAAAAGACACTCGGCACCAGTGTTGTTCCTACTGCCTTCCCTCCTACTTTTGTACCTTAGTAATTAGTTAATGCTGAGCTGTAATTAGTTATTTATTTCATAATTATGTAATTAATTAGTTAGTTTAATTATTAACTCAGCTTTCTTAGTGATTAGTGAAGTTAGTTAGTTAGGTAGATGCCTATATATATACTTGTACATACTCTATAAAAAATAACGGAGAACAGAGTACATAGAATACAATTCATTTTCCATTTCCAACCTCTCTCTAATTTCTTTCGCTCTCTAAATTCTCTCATCCATGTCTTTCCAACTTCCTTCCATAGAACCAATGTCAATGGATTTCTAATTCCCTAAGGTTGGGATTGCAAAGGTTTGCGATGGAATCTTGAAGGTGTATTGAGGAAGTTGACTTCTAGATCCTGAGGAGAACGAGCTGAGGAGTGGATCTGCTTTGCTGGATTGACAAATCCAGATCTGATGAAGAACTTCAGCAGTGAGGAATCATGGTTGAAGGTTAGGTAACTTCCAGCTTTGTAACTAATTCAGGCCTAGCGATTAGGTGAATAGTTAGAGTTCAACCTCCAATTTTGCATTAGATTCGTATGTTAATTGAGCACTTAAGGGATTAAGGTTTGATGCATAGGAATTAGCATTTTTCACATAAGGAATTAGGGAATAACCATTTGCGGATTGTCCTCTTGATGTTTGAAGCTTGATTGAATCTCACTTGCATATTCTTGATGAAGTTGTAAACTGAAGCAATCCTAACCTATCTTTTATCAATCGTATTTCATCCTTAACACTGTCTCTAAAAAATATAAAAAAGAAAATATAAAATCAACAAAAACCGAATGAATCTTTTGATCATTGTGTTGGTTTAGCTTGTATCTGTCCAAGATTGAGGTACTTACCACAATCCCTGTGGGACGATCAAATATAATACAATTTTAACGACTGGTGCGCTTGCCAAAGAATAAATCCTCTGAGAATTTAACACCAAGTTAATGACTTAGAGATTTAGCATCATTTCTACCAGTAGAAGGCTTCATTTTAGCATTTGTTTTTGCTGTACTTGCTGTCCTTGCAATGTGATCTGCTCTGTTTTCTTCCTCAAAGGTGAGTTTTTTATAATAGATTTTTTGGTATCTTACTGTTAGTCCTCAAATTTTCAATAAAAGCTTAAATACAAATTTCATAAAAATTATAAAAATTAGTTTAATTTGTTAGAAAATTAGGATTTAAATTCAATAAATAGGTGTTGTTGGAAATAATCTGCCCTTGATCAATTTTCTCTAGTTTTGCAGTGAAAAAGTTAAGAAATCAAGAGAAAATTACACTGGAGGAGCTGACGCGTAGCCTCACCCCACGCGTAGCATCAACAACTATTTTTGATGCTGACGCTACGCATCACAGCCACGCGTAGCGTCAGTGCTGCGTGATCTCCACCTCCACTTTGACCAACCACTCCACTTGGACCCAATAATGGGCACTCCAATCAGCCACAAGGGCCACCCCACTCAGCACAAATGGCCAAAACACAGTGGAGACACGTCCAAGTGGCCAAGCATGATTAATTTTTATAATTTGTAGTGGCCATTATCAGCTGTTTAATGGAAGCTGAGTCATGGGCCTGACGCGTAGCGTCACACTGACGCGTAGCGTCAGCACCCTTGCTCAGCCCTATAAATAGGGCCATCCAACACCATTCTAAGCATCCCATTCCATACACAGCATTCTCTTCTCTTCTCTCTTGTGCTCGACTTTGAGTACTTCTTTTGTGAGTTGTAGTTCTAGAATAGTTTTCTAGATACTTGAGTGTGTTTCGGTGTATTGTGATCGTTGTATCGTGAAGTTTCCATCATCTTCGTAATGTCAAACTCTGTAAGTGTTGTTTTTACTTTTACCATGTGTAACTAATTTGTTTATGTTGGAATTGGTGAACTAATCTATTGAGTATAATGTTGTGAATTCGACCTCTGCATGTTTATGATTCAAGTCCATGTTAGTATCTCAACCTTTTATTAATATGAACGTCAAACGGGAGAATGATTTTCATGTGTATCGAAACTGGTTTTATTAGTATAAATGTCAAACGGGAGAATGATTATTTATGCCGTATTGAAACTTGTTTTGACGAAAGTAAAAAGTTGGAATACCCTTGGTATCTCAATTTTATAGGGGTTGTTAACCATTGTTGCCATAAGGCCATGTCTTAATGCAAGTTTTTACTGAGAAAGCTCACGAGGGATCGGACTTTACGGTGAATTCTTAGAATTTATATCACGAGGGATCGGTTATAATGATTTTAAGCTGCAATGACATGAAACTTGATGATTAAATATGCATGTCTTGAGTTCCTCATTGTTATTCTAGATTAGGGATCCAATTTCCAACATAATTTGTTTATCTGTGTTTATCTTAAGTATCTTACCTATTCTAGATTGCAACTTGACTTTTTAGATAGATTTTATTTTCTTTTATTTTATGAATCACTCAATCATGCTATCTTGTGAATATTGTATAAACTGTATATAAATCATTCTTTTGTTTATAATTTCCTTCACATTTACCATAGTAAGTAGAAAATTACTGTTGTTATTGGACTTTCAATCCCAGCGGAACGATATCTAAATTTTGAAAACTACAAACGATTGGTGCGCTTGCCAATTAACAAAACCCGGTGGTGGAAACGAACCTTTGAGGCGCCGTCGCCGGGTTAACAAGTTTTCTGGCGCCGCTGCCGGGGATTGAATTGTTTCAGTAAAACAGTAAAATTTTAATTACCGTGGTAAATATTTTTATTTTTTTACCTTACATAATTTTTATTTATTTATTTATTTATTATCATTGTTACACTAACTTTCTTTGTCTAGTTTGTGTATGCAAACTCGATCTACCGCAGATAAAATTTATTTTGATCCTGAGATAGAAAAGTTTGTAAAGAAAATCAAGTCTTTGAAATCTAAAACACAAACTAAGTCTTCTTCTACTTTTAAGGATTTTGAAAATTCAAACATGGCTGCTGAAAGGAGAACATTGGGACAGTTTGCTGCTATAAATGGTCCACTCCGAGTTTCGGGAATGTTTCAAGGACCAGTTTTACCAGTGGAAATTAAACCTGCCACTTTAAACATAATTCAAAACAACCAATTTGCTGGTTTAAATCATGAAGAACCATATGAACATTTAACTGTTTTTTATGAGTTATGCAGCACAATTGGTTTTGAACCCAATCAAGAAGAGTCTGTTTACATGAGACTCTTTCCTTTTTCATTGATTGGGAAAGCAAAAGAATGGTTTAAATCTTGTCCACCGGGTAGTTTTGCAAACTGGTCCGATGTTGAAAGAAAATTTTTGGAAAGATTTTATTCTCCTTCAAAATATTTTGAAGCAATGACAGCCATACATTCTTTTTCTCAAAATAATGATGAATCACTAGGAGAGACATGGGAACGATTCAAGGCACTTTTGAGAAAGTGTCCAAACCACAACCTGAATGATGCCGAAAAGGTAAGAATCGTTTACCATGGTCTATTGCCTCAGTTCAAGATGATGTTAGATGCTTGTGCAGGTGGTTCTTTAATGAACAAGACTGTGGAAGAAGCCATAGAAATATTGGAATCAATGGCTATTAGTGACCGACAAGCAAAGCATGAAAGAGGTAATATGCAGAGGAAGCCAGGAATGCTCGAATTGGGAGTAAATGATGCAGTGTTGGCTCAGTAAAAATTACTGACCCAACAAATTGAAGTTATGAGCAAGCAATTGGAAAAACTCCAAATTGCTAAAGTAGCATCACCACCCCCTGCTCAACTTAAAACATGTATGCACTGCATGGGAGAACAACCATGTGGTTACTGTGGAAATGAGCAAGAGCAAGCCAATTTCATGAACCATCAAAGAGCACCTTTAGGTAATTTTCCTTTTAATCATGGAAATTCTTTCCCTAACAATTACCTACAGGGTTGGTAAAATCAGAATATTGGCTGGAGACAGGACACTGGACCTTCCAACAGACCTCCTAACAATCAATTCAAGCAACAACAAACTGACAATGCAAGATTGACAAGAATAGAGGAATCTATTCAACAGTTATTGCAGTTTGTGGAGACAAATGAAGCTGCCCGTAAAGCATCAGACATACAAATGGGTCAGCTTGCAAAAGAGATAGCCGAGTTAAAGAGTTCTGGGTTTTCTGCAAACACTCAAAACCCAAGGGAACAATGTAATGCTGTTTCTTTTGATGATTGTAAAGAAAAAAATGAGAAAAAGAAAGAAGAAGAAGAGAAAGAGAGTAAAAAATAGAAAAAAATGAAAAAAGGAAAAAGAAAAAAATGTGCAAAGAGATACAGAGCAAGAAACAAACTGTATAACCCCGAAAAAATGTAAAGATCCGGGGAGTTTCACCATTCCTGTGACAATCGGAAATATCAACATCAGGAATGCATTATTAGATTTAGGGGCTAACATTAACTTGATGCCCTTAGATTTAATAAAGCGCATTGGTGAATATGAGCTAAAAGAAGCAAAGACAGAATTATAGTTTGCAGATCGCTCTGTCAAAAAGCCTTTTGGGATTGTGGAAGATGTGTTGGTAAAGGTTGACAAGTACCACTTCAAGGTTGACTTTGTGGTGCTGGATATGAAGGAGGATACTGAGATCCCCCTGATCCTAGGAAGACCTTTCATGAAGACTGCAAGGATCAGAGTAGATGTTGATCTAAGTACGGTTGCAGTCAAAGTTTATGAAGAAGAGGTAAGCTTTAGTGCTCATGAACACCTCAGGATAAGTAATGAGGCAAAAGTTTACCTTTCAACCGAACCAGGTATACCTCTTCCCAATCAATTAAATTGTTTTAAATTAACCGATGCTTTGAAAGATGAAAAATAGGTAATTAAGCATCGGAAAAGAAGAAAAAGAAAGAAGAAGACAGGTGATTCCTCAATGGATATTGGGAGACCACCTGATTAAATCAGAGGTAATGTCTGGCTGGAGACATTAAATCTAGCGCTCAATGGGAGGCAACCCATTCTTTTCTCTTTATTTTTAATGTTTTTAAAATAAAAAAAATAAATTTAAATTTATTTTTAAAAGAAAAGGAGTTTTAAATTGAAAAGAAAAGGATTTTGAAAATCAAAAATTAAAAAAAAAAAATCAAAAAACAAAAGCCCACGCGTAGCGCCCATGTGACGCGTAGCGTGGACTCTGAATTTTGGGTCTGATGCGTAGCGTCCCATCCACGCGTAGCATCAGAGCCCATGTTCAGTTTTTAAAACTAAACCAGAAAGGCCCATCTTAGGGTTTAAAGCCTAAGATCTCCTCTCTGCCTCACTTTAGTTTTCAAAACCCTAAATTTCGAAACCTCTTCCTCTCTTCCAAGCCCTCCTCAATCCTAAGTGCTCAAGGAACCACAAGTAAGTGTTCTAATCCGTTCTCTTTAGTTTTGTTTTTAATTTTTGATTTTTAGAAATAAATGTGGTTAGGATTAGGATTAGAAGACCATTGGGATTGATTGCTGTTAGGAATTAGGAATTGAATGGATATAATGTGGTTTGGAAAGGGGTTGCTGCTGTGCAACCCCTATTTTTTTTGTTCTGCGCAGCTCACGCGTAGCGTCCCACTGACGCGTAGCGTAAGGATGAACTGTGAGCCCACGTGTAGCGTCCCACAGACGCGTAGCGTGGGCAGAACAGGCTGATGCGTAGCGTCATACCACGCGTAGCGTCAGCCTCTGTTTTTAATTGTTGATTTTTGCTGTGTGTTGTTTTCTTTTAAATTAATAAATTTTCATATTTTGTATTTGTTATACTTTCTTGCATAAAAATAAATTTGTATGAATTTTGAATAAATTGTACTTTGTTTTGAAAATTATTGTGTGACTTTCTTTATAAATCATAAAAATACAAAAATATGTTTTGATGTATTTGAATTTCAATTTTAGAAAAACCAAAAATATTTTTATGGATTAATGTGTGATTTATTGTTAATGTGTGTTTAATTTTAAAACTTTTTATTTTTGCAGATGGCACCAAAGAAATCCATTCCCACTTCTGGTCCCTCTAAAAAATAGAGGAAGACCACGGATACCGACACCACCTCTGAGGATCCTGATCTTCAGGGACAGGAGGTGTTAGGACCGAGGGATCCCACCAGATTTCGCACTGATGCGAAGTGGGCACGGTTTCATCAGATCAAGGGCCAGAAACTTATCTGGGAGAGGGTACTTGATCTGAGTGCAGGAGATTACCCTGAGCTTCAAGATGGAATTCAGCAGAGGAGATGGGGACCTCTATTCTCTCTACCCACTGAGGGGGACCCCATCTTAGTAATAGAGTTTTATGCAAATGCTTTCAGGACCCGCCAGGACGCACCAAACATAGGGCAGCAGCGGACGAGTTGGGTGAGAGGCCGGCATATCTCATATGACCGGGACACTATCAGCACCCTATTGGGTAACCTTTGGGAGCCTACTCCCGAGGATGACACTTGTTTCTGGAAAGAAAACAGAAACAAGATTGCTGCTGAGGGAGAGTTGGGATACTCCCTCGAGGAGGTTGCTCATTTCTTGAGCAAGGATGGAATCTTTTTCAACCTGAGTAGGGTTGGAAGGAGTCCATCTAACCTCCTAAAGACCCAGTTGACCCCCATAGCCCAGGCGTGGTCCCATCTCATGCTTCATAATATCACTCCTGTCACCCACCTTTCTTCCATTCCAGTTGATCGTTGTTGCCTTCTCTATTCTATCCTCCAGGGCCACACCATTGATATTGCTGAGCTTATATCCGAGCAGATTCACTATTATACCCGTTGGGTATAAAGTGAATCGCCCCATACCCTTTCCTCTCATCATATCTGCCTTACTGAGGAGGCAGGGAGTCATTGTACCTTCACCAGAGTTTACTAGTTCTTCAGGGAGAGTCCCTAAAGTTCTAGTGAACAGAGATTATTTTGTGCAGCAGTGCGAGCTTCCACCACTAGAGTAGGAGGCTCAGCCTCGACCTAGGAGGAGGAGACCACCAGTGCAGCCTCCATCTACTGATGCTGTCACACAGGGCTTTGCCCGGATATCACTTGAGCATCAGCATATGATGCAGATGATGGCTGCCATTCATAGAGCTTATATTCATCTTTACGATGAATTTTATCAGTACAGGTTACAGGGAGAGGGAGCACCTTATGTTACCCCGGCCGAGTTTGCAGCACATGTAGCTTGGCCCGGAGATTTGCCTACCTACCCCGAGACTGGTGGATCATCTGGCGCACAGGCTGACTCTGATGGCGATGGTGATGATGAGGAGGAGGAGGATGATGATCAGATGGAGGATTGAGGATGCCATCTTATTTTGAGTACATTTGTTTTAGTTGATATTTACATTTACATTTTATATTATGGTATTTTATTATTTGTGTGGTGTGTTTTTTTTCATAATTATTTGTTTTTGCATATTTTGTTGGAAAAATAAAAATAAAAATATATATATATATAAATAAAATAAAATAAAATAAATCAATCAAATTTTTGTTAGTAAGTTAGTTTATACACTTAGAGTTTTTACACAATAAAACTAATTTTGTAAAATCAATTATCAATTTTTTTATAACTTAGGAATTTTGATAAATTTAATTACAATAAGTTTATTAACCATCAAGCAAATTTCAATAACCCGGTGAGTTGAGAGATCTTTTTAAACACTTGAGGGTTTAATCGACATATTTTCAATTCGAATTGATTTTGCTTTAATCTCTGATTTGTGTTGTTGTACAGAGAATTCGGGAAAATGATCAAGGCACATTTATTGGTAAAACGAAACCTTGGGCCAAACAGCTTACCTTGGTAAAAAAATCTTTTATCCCTTGCAAGCCAATTTGAGCCTAAAATAAAAATCTTTGGTACCCTTAAAAACCTAATTTTGTTTTAACCATTCCCTATACTTGATTGATTAAAAGAGCAGTTGAAATAAATGAAAAATATTTTGAGTGTTCTTACAAAAATGAGGAGTGAAAATGAGCAACTTGATTCTTTTCAAAAAAAATAAAATATGGAAAATAAAAGTCAAAAATAGTGAAAAGAATCAAGTTGGGGGTATTTATTTTCATCAATAAAAAGAAAATGAGAGTTTGGATCAAGAGAAAAGCCTAAAAATTATAAAATGCTCTTTTATGATTTCAGGTTTTTGAATTCCAAGAAAAACCTTTACTTCTTGAAAACCAAGCCTCATTACAACCCGTGAAAAGACCTTGTGATTTTCGAATTAACTCTGTATAAATAACTATTGAATAGATGACAAACAAAGTTAAATTCGTTTGATTTTATGATTGATTGAGTGAAACAGGTTACCATTTGCATAGAGATAAACACTTGTGAGGTAAGCCTGAAATTCTGCTTGATTGTTAATAGAATATTGTAAATAATTTTATCATTAAACCTTTATTATATTTGATATCAGTTTTGATTATTACAAAATAGTTAAAATTGTGTAATTATTTTTTGTGGTAAATTTTCGGACTAACTTAAAAATTTGATTTCAAATTTTTATTTTTCTTATTTTTCTCTCTTGCTCGAGGACGAGCAATGTCCCAAGTTGGGAGTATTTGTTAGTCCTCAAATTTTCAATAAAAGCTTAAATAAAAATTTCATAAAAATTATAAAAATTAGTTTAATTTGTTAGAAAATTAGGATTTAAATTCAATAAATGGGTGTTGTTGGAAATAATCTGCCCTTGATCAATTTTCTCTAGTTTTGCAGTGAAAAAGTTAAGAAATCAAGAGAAAATTACACTGGAGGAGCTGACGCGTAGCCTCACCCCACGCGTAGCATCAACAACTATTTTTGATGCTGACGCTACGCATCACAGCCACGCGTAGCGTCAGTGCTGCGTGATCTCCACCTCCACTTTGACCAACCACTCCACTTGGACCCAATAATGGGCACTCCAATCAGCCACAAGGGCCACCCCACTCAGCACAAATGGCCAAAACACAGTGGAGACACGTCCAAGTGGCCAAGCATGATTGATTTTTATAATTTGTAGTGGCCATTATCAGCTGTTTAATGGAAGCTGAGTCATGGGCCTGACGCGTAGCGTCACACTGACGCGTAGCGTCAGCACCCTTGCTCAGCCCTATAAATAGGGCCATCCAACACCATTCTAAGCATCCCATTCCATACACAGCATTCTCTTCTCTTCTCTCTTGTGCTCGACTTTGAGTACTTCTTTTGTGAGTTGTAGTTCTAGAATAGTTTTCTAGATACTTGAGTGTGTTTCGGTGTATTGTGATCATTGTATCGTGAAGTTTCCATCATCTTCGTAATGTCAAACTCTGTAAGTGTTGTTTTTACTTTTACCATGTGTAACTAATTTGTTTATGTTGGAATTGGTGAACTAATCTATTGAGTATAATGTTGTGAATTCGACCTCTGCATGTTTATGATTCAAGTCCATGTTAGTATCTCAACCTTTTATTAATATGAACGTCAAACGGGAGAATGATTTTCATGTGTATCGAAACTGGTTTTATTAGTATAAATGTCAAACGGGAGAATGATTATTTATGCCGTATTAAAACTTGTTTTGACGAAAGTAAAAAGTTGGAATACCCTTGGTATCTCAATTCTATAGGGGTTGTTAACCATTGTTGCCATAAGGCCAGGTCTTAATGCAAGTTTTTACTGAGAAAGCTCATGAGGGATCGGACTTTACGGTGAATTCTTAGAATTTATATCATGAGGGATCGGTTATAATGATTTTAAGCTGCAATGACATGAAACTTGATGATTAAATATGCATGTCTTGAGTTCCTCATTGTTATTCTAGATTAGGGATCCAATTTCCAACATAATTTGTTTATCTGTGTTTATCTCAAGTATCTTACCTATTCTAGATTGCAACTCGACTTTTTAGATAGATTTTATTTTCTTTTATTTTATGAATCACTCAATCATGCTATCTTGTGAATATTGTATAAACTGTATATAAATCATTCTTTTGTTTATAATTTCCTTCACATTTACCATAGTAAGTAGAAAATTACTGTTGTTATTGGACTTTCAATCCCAGCGGAACGATATCTAAATTTTGAAAACTACAAACGATTGGTGCGCTTGCCAATTAACAAAACCCGGTGGTGGAAACGAACCTTTGAGGCGCTGTCGCCGGGTTAACACTTACTCTATTTTTGGTATTTGTAGCAGCAAAGTTATTTTTTATTATTAATTGTTATTCCATTGATTTTGTTTTTAAGTATTAGATTCCTCTTACAAATTTTGCTTTGCACGTTGTGATGGCCGAAAACACTACAAGGTTCCCTTTCATTATTAATTGTTATTCCATAGATTTTGCTTTTAACATTTTAAATGCTAGATTCATGTTGTAAATTTTGCAAGTAAACAACATAAAACAAGACAAAATTTTCAGATTTAAATAATGGCTAAAATTTTATTATTAAAAGTAAGTCCCCTCAATTCTATTAATTTACATTAATCAAAACATAAAAATTCTTTCTATTGTAATTTACGTTAGGAAATGTGAACAAGTCCTGTAGGTTTTTTTTTGTTATTGCTTTGGGCCATATATTTTAGCCTATGTTTTGTTATTTTCTTGGTCAAAGTTCTTGAAAAAAAATAGTAATAATCTTGTTAATATGTAATGTGTATGGGTAATCCTGTTAATAATATTATTAATAATAATTATTATAGGATACCATAATAACAATAATAAATACTAGAAAAAGGGGACATATTATGGGCATTGAGATGTAAGGGTAACTTATTAGTAAATAACTTATTTTTAAAATCTAGGTGAAGAAAGATTCAATCATGAACTTTATAAAATATCTGAATATTGAGTTTTACAAAATTATAATGAACTAGAACCTTACAAAATATTAAAATATTGGGTTTTACGAAATCATAATAAAGTAGAACTTCTAAACAGGTATGTTTTTAAATACATAATGGATTAGGGACGAACAAGTTTATGGAACTAAGTGAATTAAAATTTAAGTGTTTATTTTAAGAAATAATAAAATTGCTAAATAAGGATTCTTAGAACTAAATAGGAATTTATAAGAATCATGTGATTCCTTAGTTCTAAATTTTAAACTTTTAGCCTTAAAAACCGTTCATAAGTAAATTGTTAAGGATAAGTTAAAGACCTTTTTGGTGATAGGAGAAGTTAATTCAAGATTGTTAAGGATAAGTTAAGAAATCAATGTGTGATTAAGAAATTATTTGACTATTGAGTGTATGGATTTAGATGTTTGATTTATAATTATATAGGTTAGTGATGTTTTGAGATGAGTGTAGTCTAAGTATCCTTGAATTTAGTATTTCAATGTATATGAGTTGAATTTAGTTATTTGATGTATATTAGTTATTCAAATAAATCCAGTTAATAGTAGTATAACAAGCACTATTCAAATATGTTCAAGAAACTCATGAATGTAATTACCTTTGTTTCCTTCCAATAAATTTAACTCTATATTTGGTTTTTCTTGCATTTACTAAGAATGGATCGACGTTGGATGTATGCTAATCGTTTGTCTCAAGAGTATAAGGATGGAGTGAAAGAATTCATTAACTTTGCAATTGAACATGCCAAAGACCCCAACCGCATTCCTTGTCTATGCTGGTGTTGTTCGAATGTGAGGCGGGTTAATGTTAATTGAAACATCCTTACCTAATTAAAACCCAAACCGAGACCAGGGAAATTTTTCCCAAAATTCACCATGCAGCCGGGTAAAAATAAAACAGCATAAAGGCAAGGGAAAGCAAACACCGACCCAAGGAAGGGAAAATATAAACCATTCATGAGAAAGCCCAGCGGAAGAACAAGCTTAAGCGAGCCCAAACAGTATTCACTCGCTCAAGCGAGGTCCAACGTCGCTTGGGCGAGACAGCCCATCTCGCTTGGGCGAGCACATATTCGCTTAAGCGAAATCAATCAGAAGCCTTCCATCCATTCACACTCACTGGAGCGAACCCTTGTTCGTTGGAGCGAACACCCACACTCGGTATTTTCATCACTCAGCTTCGGGACCACGTCCACTTGAGAACTGTCCCCCATGCATCATTCACCCGGTAAATTCTTACTTAGCCAATTCACAATTATCAAACGCACGGGCGTATTTCACTCAGGAAATGATTCCCTCGGATACTCTACTCGGAGTCCATAAGCTTCCCTCACCCAGAGTATTTCCCAGTCCAATATCACTCGGTATATTTCAACCACAATTTACTCGGAATACAATATCCATTCCGCACTCAGCATAATTTGATCTTCCCCACTCGGAGATCACATAACCTCTTGGCTATAAGCCACTCAGTCACATCTTAACCATTCATCATTCGGGTGATACATTAACCCATTCCCCCTAGGAGGAATTCACCAAGTTAAGTCACCCGGACATATTTAAGACATAGCTACTCGGAATATATAACATCACTCGGGATATATGTATAGCCTCATTCAGTCGGAAGAGGACCCTTAGAATACACTTCAATCAATACCATTATAATCTCTCTTCCCTCGGAAGAGGCTCACTCGGGATTTCCACTCGGGAATATTTAAACCCTTTCCTACTCGGGGTTACTCCCATTTTCACTCGGTAACATATGGACTAGTCTTCCCTCAGAAGTAGTCCACTCGAGTACATCTTACCCGAAACCATTTTAAGCCTACATCACTCGGAAAAGACCACACAAGTAATAGCCTCACTCGGCAATGGCTCTCCCATCAATATTCCACTCGGAATTCATTAGCTTAGCATTATTCTCTCAACACCACATAATAAACAAATCGGGTAACATCATAACAATGTAAATATATATATATATATATATATATATGTATGTATAATGTACACTTGTTCATAACCTGATAGACAACCCATATAATTAAACCCGTTTGGATTACAAGAGAGCCGGCCAAGGCTTTAACATGTCTATTTACAATATATACACTATATGTGCACTCCAACAATCTGAGTACCCCCACTCGGACTTGAGGCCATCTCCTCATTACCAGTCCGACCTGCATTCTCTGAAAAATAGTGTAGGGGTGAGCTTTTACATATTAAATGACAGTTATTGACTCGGATTAATCTTAGAATCCTCAATCATGCAATCACATATTTCAATCAGCAATAAAGCACTCTACCATTCAATATGAACCCTAACAACATCATTCATCCACTCGGGATTCATGCAATTTATGCAATTCAATCAAGACTGAGTAATTCATATCATTCATAATCACCTTGCACTCGGCAACAGTACAAATGTACACATATTCACTCAGTCGGAATTCACACCAATCATTCATGGCTATATTATTCATATTCATCACAGAATGTATCACAGCTATAACATCATATTGCACTCGGCAAATACATCCATATACATGCATTAATCCAATCGGATTCACCCCAATCATTTCATATTCACATATTCAACAATTTACATTGAGCTCAATGACAATCATAAGTGTGCACACATTCATTTCACCCGGATCCGGTTATTTATTATCCATTTTTATTGTTGTAACATAGGCTCCAAGCTGATTCTCAGCTCCAAGCTGATTCGGCCGTTTTACAGGTACCAAACCGTTTGCCCTCATATGTAACACAGTCACTCTAAGCGACAACAGAAGTGTTACGAGCAGCCCCGAGTCCAACCCGGTAGGCTTGCCTTGAGTCCAACCCAAGGTCTTTAAGCGTCCAACGCATAGTACACTCGGCACTGCCCCAAGTCCAACCCAGGGTCTTTTATATATATTTCAACATATATTCATCTGATTGTCGATCGGTATTAAGCGTCCAATGCTATATGCTCCAAGCATTTCAGTGGCGAATCGGATGAATATGGTCTTTCATCAGGCGTCCAACGCCAATGCACTCGGCATTGCCTTGAGTCCAACTCAAGGTCTTTCATTATATTTCCCATACATATGCACTCGACATCCAACATCAATAACATGCATCCAATGCATTTATCATTATTATTCATAAACAGGGGTCGGCATAACAATAACACAATACATGCACTCGGCAATCACATGCACTTGGCAAATCACAGGCTTTTTAACATAAAATCCCAAACGGAGAATTAACATAACCCACCCACATCCCATGCACTCGGCAATCATAATGCCATCCACTCGGAATCATCATTTATAACAAGCATCCCATGCTATTTCATGTAAAACCCACTCGGCATTAACATAACAGTCCCCATCTTATGCACTCAGCATTTAAACACATAATCACACACAGGGACTAGTACAATAAACTCATTTACTCGGCTTTCTCATTAACAGCCATAACATATTATACATTCACTCGGCATACTCATTTAAGCCAACATTTCCATGCATTCACTCAGCATTTCATATTTATTATCATACATCTCATGGATGGAAAATCAACATAAACACGCAACTCATATCCATCATACATCTGGGCTACCATTCACTCGGAAAAACAACAAACAACGCATAACAAGTACCACACATCACAGTACGATAGTTTCACCCGGAAACCCGTCCATAAACCATACATTTGAGATGCAATAGCCCCCTTACTTGGAATAGAGATTCCAGCAGTTCCATTGGCCACTCGTTCTCACAGAACGACTCGGCCCCAACCATCAGCACTCTGCTTGTAGCTTTAGAGAACCAACTCTGTCTCTACTCGAGCATCAAAGCCCCCAAAGCTCAACTCTGTCCTCACCCAGCTCAGTGGAGGACTCTCAACACGGTTCTTCACTTGGACAACCCAGTCCTCACCAAAGATGGAGGACATCCAGCTTCCAAGCACCCAACCATGCCTTCTTCTTCACGAGCAGCTCTGCCTCACAACGGTGGACCGTTTTCCACAAACTGAGGCACCCCACATGCTACAGGTTTTCAACCCGAGGCTCCAACAGCCCATTAAATGGAAGAAGAAGAAGGAGAAGAAGAACCAGGAGGAAGAAGAAGAAGCTTCAGGGAGCTCTCTAGAGAGAATGAAGAGCGTTTCCTCTCTTCAGAACATGCACCAAGAGAAAAATGAAGAGAGTGCAAGTGAAACCGAAGCTTATCAACACACTGCCCCATCAGCTCTCACTCTTCCATCAAAGGTCACATTCTCACTTAATGCTAATCCCATCAGCCATCAAATCACAACCAGCGTGATTAACGGAGAGAGAGAGGACCAGACCCAACATAACATACTAAGGGCACAAGGGTCATTTTCTAGCATTATTATTATTCAACAATTTGCCTAATTGGCAATTAATCTTAATCAACCATTAACTTAATCAATCCATAACCTTAATCCTGAAATTTACCACACTCGGTAATTAATTAAAAATCAGGATGTTACATTAATGAATTAAAAGATCATCTTATGTGTAGCGGAATTGCTACAAGTTATACATGTTGGACAAATCATGGTGAGCTAAGAGCTAGGTGTAGTGAAAGTTTAGGAAGTACTGTGAACTTGACAGCCATGGATACTAACACAGATAACATGTACATCGGCGATAATGTTGAAGGGATTGCAAAGGTTCTTGAGGATGATCTTCGAGATTGCCCTGCAATGTTTGACAGTCTAAGAAATGATGTAAAGAAGCCGTTGTATGTTGGTTGCTTAAAATTCACAAGGTTGTCAACAGTGTTAAAGTTATATAACTTGAAAGTAGGAAATGGTTGGAGTGATAAAAGTTTCACAGCTCTACTTTCTCTTCTGAAAGAGATGCTTCTAGATGATAACGTGCTCCCAGGAAGAGCTTATGAGGCAAAACAAATGTTATGCTCTATCGGGTTAAGTTACCAGAAAATACATGCATGTCCCAATGATTGCATTTTGTTTCAAAATGAATACGCATCATACTCCAGCTGTCCTAAATGTGATTCCTTGCGATATAAGAAGGAAAATTCTTCTCCTGCTAAAGTTGTATGGTATTTTCCTATAATACTAAGATTCAGGCGCATGTTTCATGATGTAGAAGATGCAAGACACTTGACATGCATGCTGATGAATGGATTAGGGATGGGAAACTTAGGCATCCTGCAGATTCTCCTCAATGGAGAAAAATTGATGAAGAATACCTAGAATTTAGAAATGAACCAAGAAATCTACGACTTGCATTGTCAACTGATGGAATGAATCCACATGGAGTTCAAAGCAGCACCCATAGTACATGGCCTGTGATTTTGATGATTTATAACCTACCTCCATGGTTATGTATGAAGCGAAAATATTTATTGCTCTCGATGCTAATTTCTGGACCTAAACAACCTGGAAATGATATTGATGTGTATCTAGCCCCTTTAGTTGAAGATTTAAAAATGTTATGGGACCATGGTGTTGAGGTGTATGATGAATATCGAGGTGAGAGTTTTACTCTACGAGCAATCTTGTTTGGTACAATCAACGATTTTCCTGCCTATGGCAATCTTCTGGGTATAGCATAAAAGGCCAATGTGGATGTCCTATATGTGAAGAAGATACAGATTACATCCGACTGAGTCATTGTATGAAGAATGTGTTTCTTGGACACCGTAGATTCTTGCCATTGGGACATCATTACAGGGAATGGAGAAAGGCATTTAATGGTAATACAGAAGAACGTAGGGCCCCTTCAGGCTTAACAGGTGATCAAGTATTTGACAAAGTGAAAGATTTATATACTAATTTTGGTAAACCTTTTGCCAATAACCTTCCTACTAGTGGGTGGAAGAAAAGGTCTATACTGTTTGACTTGCCTTATTGGAAATCATTATATGTGAGACACTTTCTTGATGTGATGCATATTGAAAAGAATGTTTGTGAAAGTATCATTGGTACACTTCTAAACATTCCGGGAAAGACCAAAGATGGCATCAAAGCAAGACTTGACATGGCATGTATGGGAATAAGAAAAGAATTGAGGCCACAAAAAAGGGAAAGCGAACGTATCTACCCCCAGCAACATATACACTATCTCGAAAGGAGAAAATAACAATTCTCAGATTTCTTAGTGCAGTCAAAGTTCCAGAAGGGTACTCTTCAAACATCAAGAGTCTTGTATTAATGAAGGATCTCAAGTTAAAAGGTCTAAAATCCCATGATTGTCATGTTCTTATGGAGAGTTTGATCCCGATAGCTATACACTCGATTTTGCCTGAAAAGGTTCGTGGTGCAATAACAAAGTTATGTTTCTTCTTCAAGGTGATTTGTAGCAAGGTGATTGACCCTGGGAGATTACCAACTCTACAAAATAAAATTGTTACAACATTATGTGAGTTAGAAATGTATTTTCCACCCTCTTTTTTTGATGTCATCATTCATCTAACTGTTCATTTAGTTAGAGAGACACAATTATGTGGCCCAGCTTACATGAGATGGATGTATCCCATTGAACGTTACATGCAGATTTTGAAAGGATATGTCAAGAATCGAAGTCGGCCAGAAGGTTGTATTATTGAACGATATATAGTTGAGGAGGCAGTTGAGTTTTGCACATCTTACTTATCTAATATGGAGTTTATAGGAGTACCAAGATCTTGTCACACAGGAAGGTTAAATGGCCATGGTTTGACTGGTGCACAAATTATAGATGTTCCTATAATAGAATGGGAACAAGCACATTTATATATTCTACATAACACTGCAGAGGTTGATCCATATGTTGAAATACACAAGGAGATTCTTAAATCTACGTATCCAAGCAGGAATGAAAATTGGATATTAAAACAGCATAATCAAACTTTTATAGCATGGTTTAAAGATCATATTTCTGTAGAATTGGGAGAAGGAGATGCTTTAGTGTCAGAGAGAATCAGATGGATATCTAAAGGACCAAAAATACATGCTTTTTCATATAATTCTTACATGATTAATGGATACACATTTTATACAAAGGAGCATGATGAACGGAGTACACAACAAAATAGTGGCGTGAGCCTTGTTGCTCAAGCATTGCATATCTCAAGTGCTAAAGACAAAAATCCAATATATGCAAGTATGTCATACTTTGGGGTTATTGAACACATATGGGAGTTGGATTATGTAATGTTTAAAGAGGTTGTCTTTTGTTGTAAGTGGGTTGACAACGGCCATGGTGTTCGAGCGGATGGATCGGGCTTTATACAAGTTGATCTAAATACAAAGATGATCGGTTTATTTTGGCATCATAAGCTAAACAGGTGTTCTATATCCCAGACCCTTTAGACAAAAGTTGTTCAATTGTTCTTTTATCAAAGGAAAACATGAATAATGATGTTGAGGATAATCCTTTCTTGGGAATGTCACAATCACAAGGTAGTGATCCAATGATAGAAGATAACATGTATTTAAGAAATGATCATACAGATGGAATATGGATAAATATATTGCATCATGGTACAAGGAAAAGGAAGAGACTAACCTAAATGTATATGACTTTTTCATTCATTATGTTCATGTTTACTATCTCCATTTATTATATTTATGTAAACATAACTCACTATGTGTATATATAATTTTATAGATCCATGGCTTCTGACACTGAGGATGCAAATAAAGATGCTGGTAAAAATAAGAAAACAAGACATGGATGTAGCATGATGAAGAACATTATGAAGGCTACAAAAAAGGACAAAAACTATCGGTAACAACAAATTACTTGCTTATATTTTTTAAACTTGAAATACACTTACTTTCTTGTCTTGTTTGTAGGTTGGATGGAATCTTAAGGGCCAGCCTATAAATCCCAACAAAGCTAGTTTTGTGAATTACATTGGCCATGTTACCCAGAATAATGTGCCAATCTCATATGATAAATGGGAAAATGTACCTGATGAAATCAAGAGAACTATTTGGGATTCAGTGAGGGTAAGCTTATAATGTCTTGGATTTTTGAACATAGAAATCTAACCCCCTAACTTTATTTAATATCCTTTGTTTCTAGCAAGCATTTGATGTGGGTGAGGATAGAAGGAAATTTGTACTCTCCAAGGCTGCTCTAGCAGCTAGATCATTTAGGACAAAAGTAAAGAAACGTGCAGTTCATACAGATGGTGAAGTTAGTTCAGAAATTCCAGAAAAATATTCTAGAATGATAGATGAGGATGTTTGGAATAATTTTATGAGTCATTGTGAAACTGAAGAATTCAAGGTAATAAAAGTTACGTTCCTCTCCATTTATAATTATCCAAATTCAAGATGCTTAGTCTTGATGATTTATTAATTTACGTTTAATAGAAACTAAGTAAGGAAAATGCTGAAAGAGGAAGGTCAATGCAATATAGATTTAGAAAAGCCGCCAAAGGATATGCTATTTTGGAACAAGAGATGGTATGTATGACTGATTAGTATTTTATACTTAAATAAGTCTTGTAACCATAAATTATATGATAGTACATTACAAATAATGTTTGTAGTTAGCCGAGTCAAGTTCGGATGGGACTACTTCTTGATGCTAAATCTCCGAGTCATTATTTTGATGTGTAATTCTCAGAAGATTTACGCTTTGGCAAGCGCACCAGTCGTTAAAATTGTATTATATTTGATCGTCCCATAGGGATTGTCATAAATACCTCAATCTCAGACTAGTACAAGCTGAACCAACACAAGGCACAGAAAGTTCATTCGGTTTTTGTTGTTTTAATGTTTTCTAGTTGTTTTTGTATTTCCAGAAACAGTGTTAAGATGAAATGTGAAAGGTGATTAATAGAAAATAGGTCAGGATTGCTTCGCTTCACAAATTCATCAAGAAACATGCAATTAAAGTATAATCAAACTTCATAATCCAGAGGACAATCCGCTTGTTGTTATTCCCTAATTCCTTAGGTGAAAAACACTAATCCTTAAGCATTGGACCTTAATTCCTTAAGTGCTCAATTAACCTAAGAATCTAATGCAAAATTAGAGGTTGAACTCTAACTATTCACCTAAATTGATTAGGCCTGAACTAGTTAGAAAGCTGGAAGTTACCTAAGCTTCAACCATGATTCCTCACTGGCGAAGTTCTTCATCAGTTCTGGATTTGTCAATCCAGCAAAACAGATCCACTCCTCAGCTTGTTCGCCTCAGGATCTAGAAGTTGATTTCCTCACTCACAGCTTCAAGATTCCATTGGTAACCTTCACAATCCCAACCTTAGGGATTTAGAACTCCATCGACATTGGTTCTATCAAAGGAAGTTGGAAAGACATGGATGAGAGAGTTTAGAGAGCGAAAGGAATTAGAGAGATATTGGAAATGGAAAATGAATTGTATTCTATGTACTCTGTTTTCTGGTTCTTTCTGTGTGTTGTTACAGAGCATATATATAGACATCTAACTAACTAACTAACTTAACTAATCACTAAGAAAGCTGAGTTAATAATTAAACTAACTAACTAATTACATAATTACGGAATAACTAACTAATTACAGCTCAGCTCTTAACAAATTACAATTCATCATTAGCTAATCACAGCGCAACACTAATTAATAACAGCTCAGTACTTAAATTACTAAGGTACAGAAGTAGGAGAGAAGGCAGCAGGAAACAACACTGGTGCCGAGTGTCTTCTGGAGGGAACAATCAGTGTTTTAACTAACAGCCTTCACGCTTGAGCGAACTGGGTTCTCGCTTGGGCGAATGGATTATGTACTGCAGTATTGCTTTCTCGCTTTAAGCGTTATCAAAAAGCTTGGGCGAGGGGTAATGTTTTGGAGTCACGCTTGAGCGAACTTGCTCGCTTGAACGAATTTTGACTCTCGCTTGAGCGAATGGATTATTTAATCAGCATTCTGAAGTTGACGCTCGGGTTCTTCTTTTTTTCAATCGGTGCTTTTAAAGTCCCACTCGCGTTCTTCATGCAATAATCGGTTCCCTGTTGCGATCGGTGTCTTGAAGCATTTCCCAGTCGGACTTTTGGAGTTTCACTCGGATTAGTGAAATCTCACTCGGCTTTTAGGAATTTCACTCGGATTTTCCTTCTTAGCTTGAGCACAACCTGTTCCTGCACCAATAAACAACTAATTGCCTAGCATTTGTATGCTGGCTGCTTAATGAAATTACAAATAATCATAAACTCTTAACTAATTAATGTTTCAAATCATTTTCTTACATAAATAAAGCACTTTTGAAATAAACAATTAAAATACGAATTATTAACAAATTATTAAATAATAAAGCCAAACTTAAACAATAATTAATGAATTATGTTAAATAAAAGGTAAAATAATTAAGTCTTTTCAAGACTTATCACATCCCCAAACTTAAGACTTGCTTGTCCTCAAGTAAATACTCAAATTAATTAACTAACAAGTTGTTATTCAACACAATCAACCTTTCCTTAACTTAGTTCATGTTATAATTATTGAATACCGACCATGCTTTCTTTTCGCAATTTCTAAAAATATAATAACTTACACCTCTTTTGGGAAACAAGCTGTTGATGCTTTCCTTACTGGGTCGGTGTTTCACTCTTCTCTCGGTGTATAGGGTAAATAGAATGCACTCATCACCTGCATACTTGTTAGATAAACATAGGCTTGCAACAGTTCTAAACGCCATGCCATATGCCAACACAATCGGATCAGTAAGGGCTTTTTAAGCTTATAATGGGGCTGGGCTACAGGTTCTATTATTGTTTTCCGAGTCAGAGACGGGTTACAAGATGTATCCACTGATGCCTTGACTCAATTTTAACTTAATTGCCTTTACTTAGCAAGCTCCATTATTTTCCGAGTGAATGCTAACTTAACAACTTACGGTGCTTTGCACTCTTTTTTTTTTCTTCAGTCCTTTGGACTTTTCTTTTCTTTTCTTTCATCTTTTTCCGATCAAAATTTTTTTTTTCTTGTGGTGCTTTGCACCTTTTTCCTTGCTGATTTTTTTCATTTTTCTTCTCGGCTTTTCTATTTCTCCCTTCATTTCTCTATTTATTCATCTATAACCAAGGTCGGAGTGTGTCCTTAATTACTGTTAGGCACACTCTTCATCCCCAAACTTAGAACTTGCTAGTCCCTAGCAATAAGTAAGACTGAGCAATTCATCAGTGGAACATCCAAGGGTAAATCCAGTCGGTTTTTTCTAGATATATAGGCTTGTAACGTTAGGTGAATAAATAGAATAAAAGGGTCTCAGGCTCAAACATAATTATTGGGTCAAAGGATAATTTAAAATATTAGAAGGCTAATTTTTGGCCCTGGCTAAATTAACAAAGAAGGCCTTCATCATTTCCGATTGGCTGGCATAAAACCAATTAGCAAGTACTGAAGCAAATTTTGTCTCACTAACTAGCATACAGGCTCACTCGGAAAGAATAATAGAGGCTCAAAAGCTACAAATATAACAGTTAATCAGCCAGTCATGTCCCCAAACTTAATGTAAGGTCATACATTCAGATTGCTAACTAGCATGCCGAGTAAACAATTAATTAATGATGAAAAATAGTTATTGGCAGAGAGCATGGGTCAAACAAAGCCGATCAATTAATTTATCCGACTAAAGCTTAAGAATCAGCAAACTTTAAATTATTAAGATGGATTTAAAATTAAACACAATAAATATATTTTATCAATTAATGAGTCAGAATATCAATTAAGGAGTCGGAGTAATAAAATACTTCCCTTTTACCTGAGTGGCAGTGAATGGGAAACACGTGGTCGGATTGGGATGCATGAATTTACCGATACATTCGAAAAATAGAATAATAACAAGCAATTTAACAAAGAAATAAATTTTCATTACAACTAAAACAAAAGAGAATTCATTGTTCAGGAAAACAGTTAAAATAATGTCAAGTCATTACATAAAAGCAGCATAATAAAAAAAAATACAGAGCAACAAATCAATCATCCTGATCCGCATTCTCTTTGTTCTGCTCTGAAGATGATGGGAGGTTAGCTGCCAGGGGTACGTCCTCAGAGGGAATAGTGAATCCAATGGAGGCCAACCATGCATCTCTGTCAGGTGGGGCTCCCATTTCTACTGTGTGCTCTACCCTCAATCTGGTGACAATCTTCCTGAGCATGAGATCGTGGTTCAAGACCCGATCATAGATTCTAAGTTACATCTTCTTCATGACCTGTAATTCCTGCAACACCATAGAAATGTCAGAAGAAGAAGAACCGGCTCCTGCTGAATGCCTGGGACGCTTGGGCTCTTTGGGCATAAAATTATCAACATGGCTTATCACCCACTGCTTATCCATCACTCTTTCAGGCTTGACCTTCGTCAACTCAGCATAATTGAACTTAGCCTAGCCTGATACCTTTGAGCTAACAAGGTGATAACTGAGCAGTATGGCAGTTGAAGATTCTTGTCCAGGTTTTTCATCATTTCTTCTAAGATCAGCTCACCGAGATTCACATGCCAACCCTTCATCAGGTAGAACATCAATACCAACCTTTTAATGGTGATTTCTGTTGCATGCATCACCGGTTGTAGAGATGAGAGGATATAATGGCACCGCAACAGTGGAAGATGGTTCAGAGAATTTTTCTTGACACTCTTTGGTCGACCATCAGCCTTTGTCAGATAAGCAGCGCCTGGTTGACAACATTCTTCTAATATATCTTTCCTCAAATTTGCATTCTCTGCCCGATGAAAAATATCAACTTTCCACGTGTACTGGCATCCTTCCTCCTCCAGAATTGGTACTTTCAAAAGCTTGTTCAGGATGTCACCAGTTAAAGGAATGGTGACTCCTCTCAGGAAGGAAGAAAATGGAAAGTCGTCTTCTCTTGAGTGGGTTCTGAGATTGGCATAGAACTCTCGGGTGAGTTCCTGGTATCCATGGCCCAAATTTTTGTTGAAAAACTGCCAGCCCCTTTGAATCATGGCAGCTTGGACAGTATCATCAGCACTTTTGTCTCCTTCAAGGACAAGAGCTCTGTCCCTTATGACTCCCCTGGTTTTGAATTTCTTTTCGTATTCCTGGGCAGCCTTCGCATCTCGAAACCTAAGCCCATCAAAACCTTCAACTTCTGGCGATTCGTTTCTCTCAACTGCAGGAGATACGTTCCTCTCAACTGAAGGAGGGTTATTCCTTTCAGCTTGACTTTGACTGGGTGCGGGTTCAGGAGAATCAGATATACTTATGGTTGCCACCTCCTTTTCGTTATCTTTTTGCTTTTTTTCTCACACTTCCTTCTGCAAAATTTGGTCTAGGTTTTTGCAGGAGTCTCTGTGATCTTCTTTTCATGGTGAATGATAAAAATGCTGATAAACAACCTAAATGAAAATAAGTACAGAAATCCAAAACAATCACAATAAACTGAAAATGTGAGATGCATGGCTATGAACAATGGAAGAATATTAACAATGAAATAGGAAAATACCAAGCATGTACTTAGAAGTGAAAGAAATAAGTGAAAAGATGGTACCTTTCTCAGGAATTAGAAGGTGTGCCTTTTCCTCTTCAACCCAAGTTTTAGCGTAGGAATTTAGGGTTTGTACGCTGAAGGGTTTTTATACTGTTTGACCCTCTACCTGAGATACGTGTAAGCACGCTGAAATGTTGGCGTACCAATCGCTCTATTTTCTTTTATTATTTTTATTTATTGTTATTATTATTATTTTTTTTATGATATTTCAATAGGCTCTCTCGCTCGGCTCACACACTGAATAGATGGAAGACCGAGTGAGACTGGGAAGAGATGCCGAGTGGATACACGAAAAACGAGTGATAGTGAGGGTGGATGAAAAAGAACGAGTGGAAGGAAGAACGAATGAAAAAGAACGAATGAAAACAAATGAAAGATATACCGACCGGATGAAGGTGATAAGTAAATGAAAGAGTGAGTGGAAGAATAAATGGAAGAACGACACGTGAATGAACGAACAGGATCCCCAGTGAATGAAAACTGAATGGAAATGATCCTGAGTAAATGAAGGACGAATGGATACAAGAAAGAGTGAAAAAATGAATGAATGAAGTAGAGTTCATGAGAGAAGAGTGAATAATGAATAGACGAGTGAACAACTGTAGTGAGATAAGAGTGAACAGAAAAGCGAGTGGGAGAAAGAACAATGAAAGTAAGGCCGAGTGAAAGAAAGAACAAGTGAAATAAATAACGATTGGAAGAGTGTATGGAAGAACGAGTGGAAGAATGAATGAGTGGAAGAGATCGGGTGAGGAACGAGAGGAGTGAGGGAACCGAGAGAATGATTGACCGAGTAAATGAAGAGTGACAGAAGTGAAAGTGATCAAATAAATGAAAGACGAGTGGAGGAAAAAGCAAAATACAGAGAGGTGTGTGAGAAAACCGAGAAAGAATTTAGGTGGAACAAAACAACGAGTGTATGAATACCGAGTAGATTATACCGGGTGAGAATGAAAAACGAATGAATGAACAATGAGTGGACGTAAGAATGGAAAAATGAGTGAAAGAAAGTGATAGAGTGAATGCATAACTGCAGAGAGGAAGAGCCGAGTGAATGGTATATCTAGTGGATGGAACACCGAGTGGATGAAAACGAGTGAGAAACAGAACAAGAAGAAGATAAACCGAGTGGATAACTGAACAACTACAGGGGAAGCTGAGTGAATGAAAATACTGAGTGGATGTCGGATTGAGAAAAATACAGACGAAGCATTCATGAAATAACGAGTGGAAAAGAAATACCAAGTGGAAGAAAGATGAAAAGACGGAAGACCAAGTGAACACAAGACTGACAAGAAAATATACTGAGTGAATAAAAGACTAATTGATACAAAGCTAACTGTGATAAGTGAGGAATCCGAGTGATAAAAGGCTGACTAAAATAAGTCACCCTTCACCATCTGACCCGTTTATTAAATCAACGATCAGAAATCATTTATTAAAGTCTCCCTTTTTATTCAACATCAAAATTGGGAGTTTATTGAAGACTGACGAGTGAAGAGTTTTCAGTCGGGAAACAGGGTTAAGAATGAGTAACAGTGATCCGAGTGTACCACTCTCGCTCAAGCTCAGTAAACTTTCGCTTAAGCGTGAAACAACAGCAGAAGCTTCTCGCCTAAGCTACAAGTGCTTCGCCTGAGCGAAATGGAAGAATCAGGATCGGACTCCCTTCTTTAAAACTTCACAAATTTTATTCAAACTTTATTCACAAACTCTTTAGTTTTCTTTTTATTAATTCCGACACAAAACACAAAATGGAACACTCGGAACGTAGGGCTGCCTCCCCAGAGCGCTTCTTTAAGGTCACTAGCTTGACCTTTTGGCATCTAAGAAGATGCCTACAGCAGTATGGAGGTTTTCTGCCTATCAAACTCTCCTCCAAAGTAGAGTTTGAGTCGCTGGCCATTCACCTTAAAAATCCGATCAGTGGTCGGGTCTTTTAGCTCAACTGCACCATGAGTAAAAACCTCATTTACAAGAAAAGGTCCCGACCACTTAGATCTAAGCTTTCCAGCAAAGAGTCTCAGTCGAGAATTGAATAACAAGACCTTATCACCCTTTTTAAACTCCTTCTTATTTATCCACTTATCGTGCCACCTCTTTGTTTTCTCCTTATAAATGGAGGCACTTTGATAAGCATTGAGTCGGAACTCCTCAAGTTCATGGAGTTTAAGGACTCTTTCCTCCTGGGATTGGTCGAAATCCATATTTAATAGCTTTGTGGCCCACCACGCTTTATGTTCTAACTCCACAGGGAGATGGCAAGCCTTACCATAGACTAACTGATTAGGGGACATGCCAATTGGAGTTTTGAAGGCTGTCCTATAGGCCCACAATGCATCATCTAGTTTAACTGACCAATCTTTCCTAGATTTCCCGACCACTTTCTCTAAAATTCTCTTAATTTCTCTATTTGATAGCTCAACTTGTCCATAAGTTTGTGGATGGTATGGAGTAGATATCTTATGTAAAACCTCATAGTTCCACAGGGCTTTTTCCATTATTTTATTACAAAAATGTGAACCCCTATCACTAATGAACACTCTCGGAACTCCAAACCTAGAGAAAATATTATTCTTTATGAACCTAAGCACCACATGTGCATCAGTGGTTCTGGTCGGGATTGTCTCCACCCATTTGGAGACATAATCTACAACAACAAGTATATATTCATTGGAGAACGACTTTGGAAATGGTCCCATAAAGTCGATACCCCAGACATTAAATAATCCCACAACTAAAATGTTTGTCAAAGGCATGCCAGCTTTAGCAGAGAGACCTCCGCTCCTTTGACATTTATCACACTTTTTGACATACACTTTAGCATCCTGAAAGATAGTCGGCCAATAAAAGTCACTCTGTAAAACCTTTGCTGCTGTACGGGAGGCACCATGGTGTCCTCCATAATAGGAGTTGTGGCAATGCCACAAGAGCCTTTCTTGCTCAGATTCAGGCACACATCGCCTGATCACTCCATCTACTCCTATTTTATACATAAATGGATCATCCCAAAGAAAGGTTTTACTATCATGAAAGAATTTTTTCTTCATTTGGGATGTCCAGCCGTCAGGTACCACCGAGGCACTTTTGAAGTTGGCCATATCAGCATACCATGGCCCGGTGATAATTGCCATCAACCTCTCGTCTGGAAATTCTTCTTTTATTAAAACAAAATCCGATTCACCTTCCAGACGAGATAGTTGATCGGCAACTGAGTTCTCTACTCCCTTTTTGTCTCTTATTTCTAAGTCAAACTCCTGGAGTAAAAGAACCCACATGATCAGTCTCGGCTTAGATTCTTTCTTAGCTAGTAAGTACTTGATTGCCGAGTGATTTGTATATACAATGACCTTAGCACCAATCAAGTAAGCACAAAATTTATCAAATGCATACACCATAGCAAGCATTTCTTTTTCAGTAGTGGTGTAATGTATTTGATTTTCGTTCAACACTTTACTAGCATAATAAATTACATGAGTTAATTTTCCTTTTTTCTGACCCAACACAGCTCTGACTGCAAAGTCACTTGCATCACACATTAATTCAAACGGTAAAGACTAATCGGGTGCTGTAAGGATCGGAGCTGAAGTCAAACTTTGTTTCAAATTTTCAAAAGCCTTGACACAGTTTTCATTAAACACAAACACATGATCTTTTACAAGCAAGTCGGTCAAAGGCTTAGCTATTTTTGAAAAATCTTTTATAAATCTTCTGTAGAAGCCAACACATCCTAGAAAACTCCTCACTCCTTTCACATTGATCGGAGGAGGAAGTTTTTCAATGATTTCTATCTTGGCTCTATCCACTTGAATGCCCTCAGCAGAGATTTTGTGGCCAAGGACTATCCCTCCCTTAACCATAAAATGACACTTTTCCCAGTTAAGGACAAGGTTAGCCTCCTGGCATCTCACCAGCACCTTAGATAGGTTGCTGAGGCATGTATCAAAACTACTACCAAAGACAGAGAAATCGTCCATGAATACTTCAATGAATTTCTCCACCATGTCCCCAAAGATTGCCAGTATACACCTTTGAAAGGTTGCTGGAGCGTTACACAAACCGAATGGCATGCGCCTATAGGCAAAGATTCCATATGGACAGGTGAATGCTGTCTTCTCTTGATCTTTTGGGTCAACCACAATTTGGTTATAACCCGAGTAACCATCAAAGAAGCAGTAGTATTCATGACCTGACAGTCTCTCAAGTATCTGGTCAACAAACGACAAGGGAAAATGGTCTTTCCTAGTGAAGTCATTCAACCTTCTATAGTCTATACACATTCTCCATCCTGTGGTCGGTCTAGTAGCTATGACTTCACCTTTTTCATTTTTAACAGTTGTCATCCCTCCTTTCTTGGGCACCACTTGGACCGGACTGATCCAAGCGTTGTCCGAGATAGGATAGATGATTCCTGCATCAAGAAGCTTGACCACCTCTTTCCCGACAGCCTCTTTCATTATGGGGTTCAATCTGCGTTGTGGCTGAACTACAGGGGAATAGTCATCCTCCATCAAAATTTTGTGCATACAAAATGATGGACTGACTCCCTTCAAATCAGAAATGTTCCAGCCAATCGCAGATTCGTGTGTCTTTAAAACCCCTATTAATTTGTCAACATCCTCTTCTTTTAAGTCAGCATTAATAATGACAGGATATGTTTCGTCCTCTCTCAGGAAAACATATTTCAAATGAGAAGGCAAAGGTTTTAAATCATATTTTTCTTCAGAAACTTCCTTTCCTTTCTCAACTTCAGTAATTTTCAAATCATTTTTCTTTTCTTTTTCAAAATCACCTACTTCCAATACTTCCAGTAGGTTCAGCATTTCCAAGTGAGAGTCATTTAACTCCTCAGTCTCGGAGTCAAAGTCATCCTCCAAAAAGGTTCGTAAGACCTCTTCTTCAGTTTTTAAAAGCATTGGAGTCTTGTAACTTTTAATTTCTTCAATCATTAAACAATCAATCCTTTCAGCCGGATGTTTCATGGAATTAAAGACATTAAAAGTTACTTGCTCCTCCTGAACTCTCAGCATGAGTTCACCCTTTTCTACATCAATCAATGCTCTGCCTGTAGCTAGAAAGGGTCTGCCTAAGATCAAAGGAATCTCTCGATCAGCCTCTATATCCAACACTATAAAATCTGCTGGGAAGATAAATTTGTCTACCTTAACTAACAGGTCTTCCAGCATCCCCTGGGGATATTTAATGGACCTGTCAGCCAACTGCAAAGACATGCGAGTCGGTTGTAGGTCATTGATTCCCAATTTTTTCATCAAAGATAGAGGCATCAGATTTATACTAGCTCCTAGGTCACAAAGAGCACTTCCTACATGAATATCCCCAATTGCACATGGTATTGTAAAAGATCCAGGATCTTCTAGCTTTTGAGGAAGTTTCTTTTGGATGATTGCACTGCACTCTTGAGTGAGAGCAATCATTTCATCCCCCTTAAGCTTTCTCTTCTTAGACAACAGTTCTTTCAAAAATTTTGCATAGGAAGGCATCTCCTGCAATGCCTTGGCAAAAGGGATATTTATGTAAAGTTTCTTAAATACATCTAAGAACCTAGCAAACTTTTGCTCTTCTATTTGCTTTTTAAACCTGTGTGGAAATGGAGCATTCCTCAATTTTTCAGGAATCAGCTTAGAAGCTTCCTCCAGAATTAGATCAACCTTTTTCTTTTTCTTTTGGTGGACTTTATTTTCTTTTTCTTTTTCTGTTTCGTTTTCATTTTCAGCTTCATTATTAACCTGCTCAGTTTCTTGCACAATTTCTTTTTCTTTATCTTTTTCTGAGCTTATTTCCTGACTCGGAGGTGGAGAAAGAATTTTTCCACTCCTAGTGGTTATAGCTTTGCAATATTCCCTTGGATTTACCTCAGTATCTCCAGGAAAATTGCCTGCTTGCCTCTCAGCTAATTGCTTAGAAAGCTGTCCGACTTGATTTTCTAGATTTCTTATGGACGCTTCCTGATTTTTAAAACTGGCCTGAGTGGCCTGGATGAACTGAGAAAGTACATTCTCAAGTTTTGACTTTTCTTTAACAGGAGGGTGAGAAGGTTGTTGTGGTCTATTTTGTTAGGAAATCCCTAAGCATGAGCAGCGGAAAAATAAAAGGGATTCCATAGGATTTGCAAGGTTCCGTGTTTCAAAGAACAAACACAATTTTGAAATTCATTTTGGATTACCTCTTGAAGAACTCTGAAGCAGTCGTAGCCTCGTCCTTTAGGAGTCCACACGAGCACTCCCACCAGAATCGCAACACTTGCCAACTGCTAGTTTGACGGCGTGTAGCTCTTGCAACTTTTACGAATTTGTGTCTCACTTGAGTGAACGGCCTATGAGCATCTTATGCTCTATTTATAGGCTTAGGTTTGACCTAATT
Organism: Clitoria ternatea; assembly: GCA_037962975.1. NCBI lineage: Eukaryota > Viridiplantae > Streptophyta > Magnoliopsida > Fabales > Fabaceae > Clitoria > Clitoria ternatea. The sequence continues at coordinate 35,252,401 of CM075672.1, read as the reverse complement.
TATTCTCTCTAAAAGTGGGCTCCTTACTCATTCCAAATGAGTTAGGCACAATAGTTTTATTTTAGTCCAACTAAAATAAGACAACATTTTCTGATGGGCTTACTCTATGTGTGTGACCCTATAGGTAAAATACCCGGTCATATTAATAATAAACTATTTTATTATTAATATAAAATAAGAGCGGCATCTAGCAATGCATCATTATGTCCGAATATTATCAACATAACCTATAAGTGATAATTATTTAATATGTTTATTCCTTTTGTCACGATATCCTAATTGGGCCCAAGGCATGGTCGCGTCATCCTTGTACGGCCCAATTTATTTTACTTGATACCGGAGTAGACTGGATCTGAATAAATATCTAATATTTATTCTTTCTAGCATGGCCATGCATTTTCTTAGTCTTACTCCATCAAGTGGCCTATGGATATCACTCCTGTCACATAGGAGAGACAAATCTCATCTACATCACTCACATCCCTCTGCATAATTTGTTCATTGCCTAACCATAGCCTTTATAGTCCTCTTGTTACAGAAGATGTTTAATTGTATTAAAACAATAAACTCCTCATGTAGGAATCGTAGTGAGTTCAGGTCGAAGGACTACATATACCATTATCACATTGAGAATCGTTTATGACAATCATGTAACGATCCATGCAACGTTCTCATGGTGGGTCTGTCCAGTACATCATTACTCTTAATGTGTACCTGTGTGAAGACTCGATATCATCTATATCTATGATCTGTGAGATCAGGTCATCAGTACACTCACACACTAGTCTCAATGTATTTACATGTCCCCATGTAAATACTTGACTAGGGACATTTTAGGAATAATTTTTATATGACCTATTACTCCAAGGATAAATATGTTTTAAAACAATTTTAAACTGAAATATTTATTCTATTGATAAGTAGAAAAATGATACAAATGAAGAAGCATAAAAGCTCATAGTGCATACACCAGCATATTTGTGGGTTGATTTTGTGGGATGTTTTGATTCAAATGTGGACCTTTCTGCCAGGAAAAATTGGGGTGATTCCTGTAATTAGGATTAAAGGAATTAGAAGGATAATTCCTTTGATATTGTTGCTGCCCCATATAGTTCACTTGCTCGGAAGGCACATTTGGATCACACATTCCATTTTCATGGTCTCCACCACAAAAGTCATAACTTATCATAGAAACTTGACTCGGCTTTTAGAGTTCTGAAATCTGTATGCTTAGTTTCTCCAAAGCCTGAGTCATCAGCTTACTCTGAGCCAGATAAGCATCTTGTGCTTCTAGTTCTAATATCCCTCTCTTAGGGACTTGGCTCCTCTCACTAATCATACATTCATTAGAAGCCATAACATCAATCAGCTTTATGGCTTCTTCTACAGTTTTAGTTGTTAATGAGCCTCTAACCGAGGCATCAATCAAGACCCTGGTAGCTGGCCTGACACCATTATAGAAAATAGTGACTTATTGCACATCAGAGATTTGATGATGAGGACATCTCCTCAAACTCTCTTTATACCTATCCCATGCTTCCATCAAAGATTCACCTTCTCTTTGTTGGAAACACGTGATTTCATTGCGTAACTTAGCATATTTAGAAGGAGGAAAGTACTTAATCAAAAATTTTCTTTGCAAGTCCTCCCAAGTGGAAATATTGCCTCTCGGTTGACTCTGCAACCAGGCTTTAGCTCGGTCCCTTAGAGAAAACGGAAACAATCTCAGTCGAATTGCCTCTTCAGGGACTCTGTTCATTTTTACTGTATCACAAATTTGGAGGAAGGTTGCTAGATGCAAATTTGGATCCTCAACCTCACTTCCTCCGAACTATTCATTTCTTACCAATTGCAGTAAAGCTAGTTTAAGTTCAAAGTTATTTGCTGAAATCGGTGGCCTAAGGATGCTAGATTGCGATCCTTCTTTAGTCGGCCGGGATTAGTCACCTAGTGTAACTCTCCTCTGTTCCATTTCTTTTTGTTCTTTTTGCTTTTTCTATTTTCTCAGTTTACGTTCTAACAAATCGATATCAGGATCAAAGAAGAAAGGCTCTCCTCTATTCCTTGACTGCATACAACAAATGTTAAATAAAAGAACAATTCACAGCTACGACTACAGCTACATGAAAACAAACAACTACTACTACTAAAAACAAAAATCAAACTACGTACTAAATGCAAACAAAAGTAAACGGTTCAGTCTAGTACCAGTCCAAGGATTATTGATATTACTCAACAATCCCCGGCAACAGCGTCATTAACTTGATGCTAAATCTCCGAGTCATTATTTTGATGTGTAATTCTCAGAAGATTTACGCTTTGGCAAGCGCACTAGTCGTTAAAATTGTATTATATTTGATCGTCCCATAGGGATTGTGGTAAATACCTCAATCTCAGACTAGTACAAGCTGAACCAACACAAGGCACAGAAAGTTCATTCAGTTTTTGTTGTTTTAATGTTTTCTAGTTGTTTTTGTATTTCCAAAAATAGTGTTAAGATGAAATGTGAAAGGTGATTAATAGAAAATAGGTCAGGATTGCTTCGGTTCACAAATTCATCAAGAAACATGCAATTAAAGTATAATCAAACTTCATAATCTAGAGGACAATCCGCTTGTGGTTATTCCCTAATTTCTTAGGTGAAAAACACTAATCCTTAAGCATTGGACCTTAATTCCTTAAGTGCTTAATTAACCTAAGAATCTAATGCGAAATTGGAGGTTGAACTCTAACTATTCACCTAAATTGATTAGGCCTGAACTAGTTAGAAAGCTAGAAGTTACCTAAGCTTCAACCATGATTCCTCACTGGCGAAGTTCTTCATCATTTCTGGATTTGTCAATCCAGCAAAATAGATCCACTCTTCAGCTTGTTCGTCTCAGGATCTAGAAGTTGATTTCCTCACTCACAGCTTCAAGATTCCATTGGTAACCTGCGCAATCCCAACCTTAGGGATTTAGAACTCCATCGACATTGGTTCTATCGAAGGAAGTTGGAAAGACATGGATGAGAGAGTTTAGAGAGCGAAAGGAATTAGAGAGATGTTGGAAATGGAAAATGAATTGTATTCTATGTACTCTGTTTTTTGGTTCTTTCTGTGTGTTGTTACAGAGCATATATATAGACATCTAACTAACTAACTAACTTAACTAATCACTAAGAAAGCTGAGTTAATAATTAAACTAACTAACTAATTACATAATTACAGAATAACTAACTAATTACAGCTCAACTCTTAACAAATTACAGTTCATCATTAGCTAATCACAGCGCAACACTAACTAATAACAACTCAGTACTTAAATTATTAAGGTACAGAAGTAGGAGAGAAGGCAGCAGGAAACAGCACTGGTGCCGAGTGTCTTCTGGAGGGAACAATCAGTGTTTTAAATAACAGCCTTCACGCTTGAGCGAACTGGGTTCTCGCTTGGGCAAATGGATTATGTACTGCAGTATTGCTTTCTCGCTTTAAGTGTTATCGAAAATCTTGGGCGAGGGGTGATGTTTTGGAGTCACGCTTGAGCGAACTTGCTCACTTGAATGAATTTTGACTCTCGCTTGAGCGAATGGATTATTCAATCAGCATTCTGAAGTTGACGCTCGGGTTCTTCTTTTTTTCAATCGGTGCTTTTAAAGTCTCGCTCGGGTTCTTCATGCAATAATCGGTTCCCTGTTACGATCAGTGTCTTGAAGCATTTCCCAGTCAGACTTTTGGAGTTTCACTCGGATTTGGGAAATCTCACTCGGCTTTTAGGAATTTCACTCGGATTTTCCTTCTTAGCTTGAGCGCAACCTGTTCCTGCACCAATAAACAACTAATTGCCTAGCATTTGTATGCTGGCTGCTTAATGAAATTACAAATAATCATAAACTCTTAACTAATTAATGTTTCAAATCATTTTCTTACGTAAATAAAGCACTTTTGAAATAAACAATTAAAATACGAATTATTAACAAATTATTAAATAATAAAGCCAAACTTAAACAATAATTAATGAATTATGTTAAATAAAAGGTGAAATAATTAAGTCTTTTCAAGACTTATCACTTCTATACCCCGTCATTTATTATGGAAAGCTGGCCGAGTTAACAAAAGTGGTGTAATTGATAATGAGAGTGTTCTGAAAGTATGGGAAGAATGCGTAAGTGTCATAATTGACTTGATATATTTTTGTTAAGTTTTGTTTTCTATTTGAATAATTTACATGTTAATTGCAGGAGAAGCTCTCACAATCTGTACCATCGACTGAATCACAATGTGAATCTCGTGATGATATTCTGGCTAAAGCCTTGAATGTACCGGAGCACCCTGGCCGTGTTAGGGGTATTGGTTTTGGTGTTTGTCAAAGAGATTTATTTGGACGTCAAAAGCAAACTCATTATAGTAACCATGAAGTGGAACAACTGAAGATACAAATAAAGAAACTAACACAGATTGTTGCACACTTACAAAACACACAAGCATATCCTTCTATGCCAGAAATGGTGAGACCAGATCCACTTATACCACCCTTTGGGCAACCTAGTAGGATATCAAGTGGAAAAGGTAGTTGCACACCACTACCAGTTTCGGGAAAACCACCTTCATCAAGTGGTAAGGATAGTTGGGCACCAATTTCAATGTCAAACATGCCTAAGGTATATTAACAAATGTATGTATTGTTATCTAAAAATTTTATACATGTGTGGCCTTAATGTTTATTAAGAATTATTCTTAATTGATTTTAGGGTGAACATAAATGTTTATTACATTTGTCAACTCCATGGCATCGAATGGTTGCTAAAGGTAAAGTGTATAATTTGTCGGGGGAGACTCTCCATAATAACACAATATTGAAAAATCATGCAAGGGTGTCAATTGACATAGTGGAAGAAGCTGAACGTGATACTACACTTCCTGTACCTAATGAAAATGATTGTGTGATAACTCTGACTAATGCATTAGGTACTTTTGTGTCTTGGCCTATTCATCTTATACAGATACTTAATCAGGTACCTTTTAATTGTTATATTTTACTTTGATAGGATTTTTGTTTAGTATAATTTGGCTAATTCATTATGTTGACATGGAAATTTTAGACACCAGCAACATCCAAGAATCAGGGAAAAGACGTAACTCATGTAGCAAAATCAGTAACTTCCCCATTAAAATAATTGTCTCCCAGTCCTTTAGTTTCTAGCAATAGTGCCAAAGCAGTTCCTTATTGCAAATTTTTAGAGTTTTATGTGAAATCCCATCCAGAGGGGGTCCAATTTTCTCTTCACATGCCTGTTGAAATATTCAATGTTGAATTCGAAGACCAAATTAGAACTGAATGCATTAAGGAGATTCTTGATCATGATTTGTTAAGTGTTATTAGTATTTGTGTTTATATAAGGTATTTAATAATTGAATCACAATTACTTTACTATTGCTTTGCTATTTTTTAAAAACCTTACTTTGGTAATTAGTCTTATTCTATATTTGTATTTATTTTGATTTCAGGTTTCTTTATGATCAGTACTTGCATGGAAGTTCAACAAGAAAGTTTTCTTTTCTATCTCCACACATGTTGTCTCAATACAACAAAGACCGCCCTTTTCAATATATAGCTGATGCTCTTTGTTCATTTCGTAAGCAAGATAAATTGATTATTGCACCATACAAGACGGGGTAAGGTCATCATAACTTGTTGGAAATAACCTTTCTTAATGATTTATCTTAACTAATATATACATAATTGAAAAACATACAGGGGACCTTGGGTATTGATTGCCATTAACGTGTTGGATGAAATTGTGTATTATTTGGATAGTCTTCATGGTCATTTCAATGACTACCCAGAAATGAGAGCACTAGTGTAAAAATTGGATATAACAATGGGGATATATTCATGGGTAGAAGAGAATCAGTGATAAAAACATGCGCGGTGGCATTTTTGAAATTATAAGGTGAACGTTTTAATCAGAGAAAACTATATATCCACGGTTAACATCATAACCGTGAACGTACCCATCAATATATATTCACGGTTGAGGAGTCAATCGTGGATATATAGTACCTGAAATATATATCGACGGTTGTATTCACAACCGTGAATATATATTCATGGGTACGATCACGGTTATGATGTGAACCGTGGATATATATTGAAATCTATAATCACGGTTGTATTTCCAACCGTGGATATATAGTTCAGGTTTTAGGGTTTAATCACTGGGTACTGTATGTCCACGGTTGTTTCTATAACTGTGATTATAGATTTCAATATATATCCACGGTTGGGATCATAACCGTGGATATATATTTAACATTTATCCACAGTTGTTTGTTAAACCGTGAATATATGTGTAATATATTCACGGTTTCAAGGGGAACCATGAATATACATCCTTTCTGAAACTTCAAAAGCCGCGCCTTTCACTCTTTTTTCACTTTCTCTTCTTCTGCGCGTTGGTTGTCGTCTTCTCCATTCTCTCTAAGCTTCGTGCCCTGAGCTTCGTGCCCTTCTCTCTGTTCAGCATCTTCTTCCTTTCTTCATTCAGGTAGGTTCCCTGAACCCCCATTGTCATGCGTGTTTGTCATTCGCTCACTTGCTGCTGAGAACCCTCTGTTCCCTGAACCCCCTATTAAAATACGTATGTAGTAGAAGCTGAACCAATGTTGCCTCTGTGTGTGTCTTTTCATTGTTAATGTTACCTCTGTATCTATATTTATTGGATGGCCTGCACGGAGGTCACCCGGCGTAGGAGCAGCAACGAACACTTCTTCTTCCTCTGTTTGTTATTTTGTGTTGTTTATGAATGGTCCTGTTTTGTTAGGTCGTAAGTACATAATAATTTCATTGTTCAATTATTGATTCTTTCTCTGTTGGTACATAATAATTTGATTCCTTGTTTCCTCTGACACGATAGTTATTGGTTCAAAAGCTTAAGTTATAGAGAAAATTACCAGGTTTAAACTCTGTTTATATATCATAGATAATCGATTTTGCAACAGTGAAAATTTATCACCTATATATTCTAGAAAATTAAGATGGAAGCCTTATATTCATAGGATAACTAGTTACATTAACAATCTTTGGATGAACCAACCTATTGATTTGTAGTTGTAAGTTTAAATTGGGTGTATGAACTTTAGAAATATTATAAGATACCTCTTTTGGTTAAAATATACTCCCTAAATTGAAAAGTTCTAAATGGTTGAGATTACTGTTCTCCTAAAACTTATATTGTTCTTCTTAAGTAGAATTTAACTAAATTCAACACCATGTCCATAAGCCGTAATCCATAAAATAAAAGTACAAATCTCAATTCTCATAATCCATAATCCATCATCTAACACCATAGTTCTACTTGAAAATAATAGAATTTAAAAATATCATATTAATTACTAAATAAAAGTCTAAAGTTTGAACCTGCATTATAAACCAACATCATAATCCATAATCCATAATCCATACTCCAACACCATACTTCTACTTCAAAATAACACAAAATAAAAACATCATACTAATTTAGGAAAAAAGTTAACTAAATTATTATCCATTTTATTTCTGTTATTGTTGGTTGCTCTTATATGTTATGTTTATTGCTGTTGTATGTGTGTGGTTGTTAACTAGTATGAAAGTTGTTGTGCATATGAGTGAACCGTAGTTCCCCGTTTGAGATTCGACACAAATGGTCATTAAATCAATTAATGTCATCGTTTGTGTTGAATCTTGAATTATCCGTTTGGACAGTTTGGGATGAACAATTATTTTTTATACGTCATTGTTAGTATGTACAAGTTAGGAGTTATTTTAAAATTTGATAAAATTTCAGTAGCTTGCATTTTGTGTTGTTCTCTGGGTGCATATTTGGTTGTGGTTGAATTTGATTTGACCACTCTCATTTTGTGTACTTAGAGACCAATGCGAAATGCTGCCGAAATTTCATCAAATTTTAAAATAAGTCCTAACCTGTATATATGAATGACGTATAAAAACAATTGTCATGCTGAATGGGTATAGGACCACCACCTTTATATAAAAAGTGAGGTTGATCATAGCACCTTGTAAACAGTTGGTATGGATCAGAGTTGGATAACTGCATCACGCCTAAGTCTGGAGTACGAGGGGGGAGTTGAATCATTTATAGAATTCGTAGCGAGGAATACAGTGGGGGTGAATGGAAACTATTTTTGCCCTTGTGTTAAATGCTTCAACCTGCGTCGGGTAGACTTGGAAGAGGTGCGAGAACATCTACTGTGTGACGGTTTTCTACATAGTTATACGCGTTGGATATGGCATGGTGAAGATGTGGTGGTGCCAAGTAACAGCTCTCAGACTAAAAATCGAAGCTCGATGCATGACAATGATGTCGACATGGATGACCGACTCGAGGATATGATCCGTGATGTAGGGGTAGAAGGTTTTAAGAAAGCTCATGTATATACAACTCTGTGTGAGGACTCTGAGCAGCCGTTGTATCCAAACTGCCTCAATTTCACGAGGTTATCAGCAGTTTTACGATTGTTTAATTTGAAGGCCATAAACGGGTGGACGGATAAAAGTTTCATTGACTTATTGAAGTTGTTGAAAGAAATGCTCCCAGCTGGAAACACCTTGCCGAATCGTAACTATGAGGCCAAAAAGGTGTTGTGTCCTATGGGTTTGGAGTATGAGAAAATACATGCATGCCCAAATGATTGTGTATTATTCCGGGGTGAGTTAGAAATGCTGCATCGATGTCCTAGATGTGGGGTGTCACGGTATAAGAAGAAAGAGGCGGATTCTGATGAGGTATGCACTAAAGGGTCTCCTGCAAAGGTGTTGTGGTATCTACCTATAGTTCCAAGACTAAAGTGTCTATTTGCCAATGCAGATGATGCAAAACTTATGAGTTAGCATGCTGATGAGAGGGTTGTTGATGGACTACTTAGGCATCCGGCCGATGGGTCGCAATGGAAGAAAATGGATAGGATTTTTCCAGAATTTGCCAATGAACCAAGAAATGTTAGGCTTGCACTAGCCACAGACGGCATGAACCCGTTTGGGAACCTGAGCACAAACCATAGTTCGTGGCCTGTTTTGTTGTTTGTTTACAACTTGCCGCCATGGTTGTGCATGAAGCGAAAATATGTGATGTTATCAATGATGATTTCTGGTCCACGATAACCGGGGAACGACATTGATGTATATTTAACTCCATTGGCTGAAGACCTCAAAAGGTTGTGGGAAGACGGGGTTGAAGTGTTTGATGGGTTTACCGGGCGATCATTCAAATTGCGTGCCATGCTATTTTGCACAATCAATGACTTTCCAGCGTATGGTAACTTATCTGGGTACAGTGTGAAGGGTCATAAAGCTTGTCCAGTGTGTGAGGAGGGGACTAGTTCTGTGTGGTTGCATCATGGTAGGAAAAATGTTTATCTTCGACATCGAAGGTTTCTTAAAGCGAATCATCTGTTTCGAAGGTTGAAGAAGTCGTTTAACGGTGCCCAAGATTTTAAAATGGCTCCTCCACCACTATCTGGTCGCCAGGCATATGAAAAGGTGAAGGACGTCAACGTGCAATTTGGTAAGCGTGAAAAACAGCACTCGACACAAAATAACTGGAAGAAAAGGTCAGTGTTTTTTGACCTGCCATATTAGAGGGAGCTTGATGTTAGACACTGCATTGATGTAATGCATGTGGAGAAGAATGTGTGCGATAGTTTAGTTGGTACACTCTTAAACATACCCGGGAAGACTAAGGATGGCCTAAACTCGCGTATGGACTTAGAGTTGATGGGTATACGTCAGGATTTGCATCCACAATCAAAGGGCAAAAGAACATATTTGCCTCCAGTATGTCATATGTTATCCAGAAAAGAAAAGCAAAGTCTGTGTGAATCGTTACGAAGTGTGAAAGTTCCGTCTGGTTATGGCTCCAACATCAAGTCTTGTGTTTCCATGAAAGATTTGAAGTTAGTTGGGTTAAAGTCTCACGATTGTCACATGTTGATGCAGCAGTTTCTGCCTATCGCCATTCGTGACATTCTTCCTAAAAATGTGAGAAATGTCATAACAAGGTTGTGTATGTTTTTCAATTCCATATGTTGCAAGGTAATCGTGCCCGGCGAATTGGATGTGTTGGAACAGGAAGCATCACTTATATTATGTCAGCTTGAAATGTATTTCCCGCCCTCTTTTTTTGACATAATGGTCCACTTAATCATCCATTTAGTGAGAGAGGTCCGTTGGTGTGGTCCAGTGTTCTTACGGTGGATGTATCCCGTTGAGCGATATATGAAGATATTGAAAGGGTATATGAAGAACCAACGTTGTCCCGAAGCTTTAATTGTGGAAAGATATATTGCAGAGGAAGCAATTGAGTTTTGCACTGAATACATGTCACATGCTGCAAGCATTGGTATTCCAACGACTCGTCATGAAGGGAGATTGGATGGGAAAGGAACGATTGGAAAAAAAGTGAAGAGCATGCCACGTGCTGATGTCCTTCAGGCACACTTGTATATTTTAAACAACACAGACGACGTGCAACCGTATCTAGCCACACACAAGGAGCTAGTCAAGAAAACCAACCCTAAACACTCTGAAAAGTGGTTGTTGAATGAACACAACAAGAGTTTCATGCAGTGGTTCCAAAACACCGTCCTGAAAGATGCATCTGTATCCTCGACATTACATCGACTAGCACAGGGCCCGAACTTTGATGTCCTCACCTTTTGTGGGTATGACATAAACAACTATTCGTTTTATACAAGGACACAAGATGAAAATATTTTATCTTAATAGGGTATTAATCTTGTTGGTGATTCATTGAATTACATGTTATATTAGTTATTCGTTGTTTTAAATGTTATATTAAATATTTGACAGTTTTTTTCCTTGTTTGGATAGATACTCATGGCTGACCAGGATGGACGATCCAGGTCCGACTCACAGGCCTGTGGTTCCTCTGCTCGGAAGAGTAGAGGTGTTACCTGGATGCCAGACGTCGCACATAGGCGTCACCGGGGAGAGAGGCTAGTTGTTGAGATGGATGTCAACACCGGTAGATTCAGTGGACCGCATGCCACGAAGTTTAGCAGTTATCTGGGGGTTGTGGTACGGTCGAAGGTGTCCATCATTATCCCCGACTAGGATAGTGTCGAGGAGGTGGTGAAGAACCATCTATGGAGTGATGTTCTGGTAACTTAGATATTATTTAAGTTTTATTTTAGTGTATTATTTCATGTAACTCTTAATAAGGACTCCTTTATGGACTAACTCCTTTCATGTAGGATTCTTTCGACATACCATCTTCCGACATAGCGAGGAGGAAGGTCCTCGGTATCATGGCTGAGCGATAGAGGTCGTTCAAATCCATACTCACCACGAGGTATATTGAACTTTAAATTCTTAATCAACGCTTCACCAAATTGTACCAATCCTTAGTTTTAATGTACCTTTCATTGTAGGTATGTATTCGGGGACGACCAAGGAAAGTTCCCTGGAGAGAAATATCCATTCATCGATCAGGAGACCTGGGATGCTTTTGTTGCATCTAGACATTCTGCCGAGTTTCAGGTACATTGGTTTTTAGATGATTAAATTATGTATAATTTATACGGCTAACTGTGAATATTTTTTTTCTTGTTGTAGGAGACCAGAAAGAAAGCCAAGGAGACTAGGAAGCTAAATGACTGCCCACACACACTGTCACGTGGGGGTTACCGTAGGTTAGAGGAGCGGCTGGCACAGGAGAGGCTGAGTCAGTGTCAGACTGACACTGGTATTGTGGATCCCCCTTCCCCACCTGCACGCCACGACAAATGGAAGCGGGCTAGGATCAAGAAGAGTGGGGAATACACTTCCTCACAGGCTCAGGAGGTTGCCTCACGGATAGTAAGTATTCCCCTTTATATCAGTGTCTGTTTTTCAATTTACATGAAGGAAGTGAATACTAACTTGTTTGGTTTCAGGATTCCTTGGTTGAGCAATCAACCCAAGGGTCTTTCGTAGCCCATGGACGGGAGGATATTTTGACTACCGCCATCGGCAGGCCAGAGCATCCAGGAAGAGTGCGTGCTATTGGTCGAGGTGTAGGTAAGTGCTAACTAACTCTATGCTTTCATTTTTAGTGCTATTATCAGCGCCCTTATTGTTAGCGCTTCCTACACTGACAATAGCAGTAGCGGAACCGCTGACAATAGCCTTTTTTGTAGTAGTGTAAGTCTTGACGTTTAACTTATGTTGTTATTTTGTATTAACTATTATTGGGAGCCTGTGAGCCCCGTACTCTTTTAAGTACACTTGTGATTAATAATCGATCTATGTTATGAACTCGTTTAAAATTGTGTACTAATGATCACAAATTAAAAAAACTCCCATTTTTCTCAAATATTAGTGACTCCTTAATTAAGTAAGACGTTCTAGTGTGAGAATTAGTCCAAGTTAACCGAGGATGTCACAAGATAGGCACAAATAAGCAAATAAACAAGAATTAAGCAAGCAAAATAAAATAAAATAAAATTCAAAGAAAAGATAAAAAAACTAAAATAATAAGCTAAAAACAAAAAAGAATCAAATTAAAATAAAACAAAAATAAAGCAAAAATAAAGAAAAGAAAAACATGGACGTTTAGTCTAAACAGGATCAAAATCATCGAATATTGAGGGAAACATAGTCCCCGTTAACAACACTAAAAATTTGACGTCCGTAAATGCACGGGTTTGTCGTGTAATATAAAGAATTATCGTCCCCTCAAGGACCGTGTTCTCAAGTACTCAGAATTATCATCTTATTTATCTAAACAAGCAAGAATAAAGATTTTGTGCAAAGGAACTAAAAATAGAGTAATCAAAATCATAAATCAGAAAGTCTTCAGGAATGAAATCAATTAAATGTATCTTGGGATTTTCAGATGGTGAATTTCTTTGTAATGTTGTTTAAAGATTTTACCTTATCTCCTACTTTTATGTAAAGCAAGACTAACTTCCTAAGGTTTTAACTTTCCCTTCTCAGAGCTCCGTTAGATTACTCAAAAGTCAAACAAACATTCGTTCAATTTTAAAACAAAGTTATTAAGAATTATGGAAATTTTAAGTTTACATAACAACCAAAAAGGTTCACTTCTTAATCCTTCCCAAATTTAATTATTATGAAGAACTCAGGTCCTCAAAAGATCCATAACAGTTCACTTCTTAGTCCCTCCTAGATTTAATCTTAGGTTCAAATTCTTGAATTAGATTAAAGAGGTTTACTTTTTAGTCCTTCCTAAATTTAATTAAAAATTACTCAAAGCTTATCTCTATATCATTGAATGTAAATTAGGCAATCAAGAATTAAAGGTAAACAATGATTTCATAGATAAAGCAATTTATGAATTACAACCAATTACATTACAATCCACTCCCTAAATCCCAAGATAAAGGATTCTAGCTGCTCATGGTGTACAAAAAATCAAAGCAGTTCATTGAATCCATACAACTCAAAAATAAGGATTACGAAGATTCAAACAAAAGGTAGAATAAGGAATCTTGAAAACCAACCACAAGTAGTGCAGATCCTTCAAATTCTTATAACCCTTGCGTTTTCCTTCTTGAAAATCCTTGAAAGAGTCTTCCCGAATCATCTCATATGCCTGTACAACGTGCCTCTAGAGTCTAAAATGTAGAACACCCAAAATGGTGTCTCTCTTCCCTTTTATAAAGCCAAAAATGCAACCCTCTAATGGTCAGACACAAACCAAGACCGTGGTGAGCTCTATGGCCTAGATGTGGTTTGCTCTTGGGCACTACTTTTCTTTATTTTTTATTTCTTTTGGCACTTGGTTTGTTCGTTGTGCATTGCTTTTCATACTTGACCCAAAAAGAGCCTTCAAACCTATAAATTTCTGTAAAGCTAGCAAACCAAGTAGCAAAGGAGGGAAGAACAAAATTCACAAGGGATTTATGGGAGTTTTATTCAATTTATCCTAATTATGCCTAGAAAATACAACCTAAAATGATGTGTTTTAGAGACACATTATATGTCATGGGGTTGTGTCAATTAGTTAGAATTCATCCCTTGACTAATTTCTTAAAATCTTAGTTTCCGCTTTTTGGCAATGCCTCATATTAAGCGTAATTTTACGCATGCTCTACTATTTATAGTATTACTTTAGTTACAAGTGTCCAATTTGAATGCTTTTTGACTTGAAATCTTTGTAAAAAGGTTCTCTACAATTCCTATGAAGACCTCAAAGTCTACTTCTGAACATAACTCCAAGTTTTTTATTTTAAGATTCAAGTTAAGAAATTCATGTAATAAATGTATACCTTTTAGTGTTTTAGACATAAATTTCTCTATAGTTATTAGAATCGAGTAATTCTTGTAACAAAATTCCATACAATTCTTATGAAGACCCCGAAGGCTAATTCTAAGCCCAGAAATCCTAGTTTTTATTAGAAACCACTATCTCGTTAGTCTCATGTACAACCTGAATAATATTCAATGTTTTGGTCATAACTCTCTGGTTATCAAAATTGAGTAATCTATAGCTTGTTGGAAAGAAGAAAGAAAGAGGAACAAACTTTATATTCATCATTTTTCAAAAATCTCAATATAATAAAATCAAAGTTTCACAAACAAGTGTCAAAATCCTATGCTTCCACCTCACATTCCACTAACTTAATTAATTTCTTTTTCTTTTTCCTAATTCCTTGCATTTTTAGAATCAACCCCCTTTAAAACAAATTTTGATTGGTTTCCATTCCATTCACTTCCTCTATATAAATCCAAAGCCATGTGTGTTTGATGAACATTTTTGTAAAGCTTCTCTTTTTCTTCCTTACTTGGTCAAAAACACTTCTCTTTTAATTTCTCATTTTCATCATTTCCTCTAGAGAACTTATAACAATCCTACCTTTTCATGGTTTAGACCCTTGTCTTTGTTCCTCACAATTGTCTTCTAAAAAGAATACAAATAAAACACACAACAACTAGAGAGGTGAGTATAACACTTCCAACCCATGGGTATTTATACAAAGGTAGCTAAACAAAACACACATACTATACAATCAATAAACATTTATCATTGCATAATAAACTAAGGATATTTATCTCAGGTCATCATCATTCACATCACATGTTAGTCAGTAATATGCTATGCATGGGTTAGAAATCTTATACCTCATCTTTACTTAGTATTTCATTATACTAATAGGGCCCATAATTCATCTTTCTTGACACAATCATCCTACCACAATACGTCTATTATACATTATAATTTTTTATGCTAGAACGACCAGAGTACATCAAGTTCCTCATAACACAAGGTAAGAGACACATAGGTCCAATCATCACATGGATCCATCACCATCTTTATTCATGATCACCTCAAAAACCAGAACTAGCTCTTGGTGGTGTTAGTAATACTCGTCTTTAGTCAAAGTACACTAGTTATACTCTCAATATCCCAACTCATGGATTGAATGAATATGTCCTCCAATGTACCCGCATTGTAGCTCTAGTAATCAAAAATCCAATCCCATGCCAATGATGCATGCAAAATGACATATTTTATCTTCCTCTTTACTAGTTAAGTACCAAGTAAGGTTCTTAGACTCGGCATCATTTGTCCTTAACACATTGGATAAAAGTGTATTATCCTAATCTCTTAGTCCATAGAGTTTTCTCAAGGATTTGCATAACTTTAATTTGTCTATCCCTATTTTATTAAAGAAATTGTTACGTTATAAGACTAAAGTTAATTATTAAATATTTATAAGAATAATTGTTTATATATAGTTATAGGCACCCATATATAAAAACCTGGTTTATTTAGAAATAAAGTTTCTTCTATTCCTTGGCAAAACGTAAGAAAATCTTAAAATAACTAGTAATTATCGATTTAGCTTAATCAAGGTTTTATCTAAAAATACCTCCCCTATTCTTAAACCTATTCAAAAACCTTTGTTCATATTATAAAAGACTTATTCAATATAAAGTAAGTTGTAAAACCTAGTTGTAAATTGATCTTATTTAATAGTTAAAAACGTCGTTCAGTCGTATTTTTGACCATGAACTCTGTTTCCTTCAACGTTGAATTAAAATTTCTTAGGAAATTAGTTATTGAATCTATCTAATATAATTAAGTCATAAAACTACCAATAACATATTTTTAAGAAACTCTTTCAAAAGACTATGACTTCAATTGGGTTAATTGTCAAAAACTAGTTTTAGTAGTATTTTCACCCGGAAACTCTGATTTATATGATTCGAGAGCCTAAATTAAATAACTTTCAAAATCCCATATTTTTAATGCCAAATAAATTCAAAATTTAGTCCAGAATTCAAAATTCCATTCTTACCCTTTTTCCCTATATTTTTATCGCTAGAACGTTTCCAAACGTACTTAAGGACAATGTTACCAATTTTTACATCTCTTAATCTATTTATCATCGAATCGGTAGCAACTATTTTCCTTTTTATAGCACTAGTAATGAATAATAAAGTACAAATTCACAGTCCAAACAACTTCCACCCTCGTTCTTCTAAAAATGTTTTTCTTCACTTTCTAGTCAAGAACCCGTATCGACACTTAAGTTTTCTCTTCAATAAATCAATTAGCCATAAAACTTCAATTCACACATTAAAGTCATGCATTATTCTAGTAACAAAACATAGGATTTTTCAAGCCAAAAGATCCACCAATACGTGCATCACAATAACACAACACGCTTACACATTTTCATGGATTTCCAAGCAACCATTTCATGCAAATTTATAACTTTTTTTAAAGTTTAGCAAGGCACACATCACAATCATGTTTTAGGCAGCGAAGTTACTCAAGAAATTAATTTTCACACATGTAAGCAAAGATTTAAACATTTAACAGCCCTAGTTTATAGAATAAGGGTCTAGACTCTTAGGATCTCTGAGAGTGCTCTAGTGACTCTTTTAGTGGAAGTTGAGGCCTTGGCCTGATCTCGAGTGACTATGAGAAAGAAGAAATGATGAGGAAAGGAGTGTTCAAGATAATAGTAAATAGCTAAGTATGAGTAAGAGGGAAGTTGTGGTAGATAATAAAGATTTATGAGGAAGGTAAAGAGTACTAGAAAAAGAGAAATGTGTAAGGAATAATAGAAAATAGTGAGAAATAAGTGAGTGTGGGCATTAGTAAAATATTTTAGATGTTATTAATTAATATCAATAACTAATTTATCTTGTTAAATTATGATTAATTGTTTAGATTATTCTTTTAGTAAACTATATGTAGATTAATTGGTTAATTAGGAGTAATTAGTAAAGATATAATTAAAATATATAATTATCATAATAATTATAATTATTCAAAAATATATAATATATATAATATTAAAATAATATTTTATTAAATTTTTAATTAACTTATAATAAGTAATAATATTTAGATAATAAAATATTAAAGGTTTTCCTGGTATTATACTGTGGGGCCCAATTATCAATCTTCTCTGGTAACTTGACCTGAGACTAGTGATCCATAAAGAAAACTATTCCCAGTAGGGTTTCCTTGTAATGGATCGAGGGTCACTGACTCGGTCTAATCGGATCAATGAGAACCTTCGATATCACCTATGTTTGATCGTGCATATACCTCGGAGTATCCAATGGTGATAGGGTTAATCCACGGTGACTTATTTTGACATTTTAGGAATGTTTCCTGAAGAGGCCGAGACTTGATTCGCACTCTGTCACCTTCGTTTCTACACTATCTCATTTCTTCAATCTTGTCTTCAAATTCGGCCTACGCATCTTTGGTATTCTGGACCTAACTTTTCCAAACGAAGCTTGAATGGAATGATTCAAGTCTTGTTCATTTTATTTCGAAGAGTTCTTCAACCTCTATTTCTGGTCATGATCCCCAATTCCTACCCTGTCATGCTCAAATTCAAGGATTAAGTAAATTCACTTAAAAAACATGTCATTCGCATTTTTACTGTATGCATGGTTTATGTAAAAATTCATAACTTCCTCATACGACCTTTTATTCATGCAAACTTGGTGTCAAAATTTCTATAACAAAATTATCTACATTGTTTATACAACATTGAGAGCTAGATCTTCCTAAATCGGTACCGTTTTGAAGATCTTTAAGGACATCTATTCATCATGTCACCATGCTGACTAGTTTCAAAAAATAGGCATACCACCTTCTTCCGGTATTAGAACTGCTCATTTCTTTTTGATGTGGATCCGAATCGAGGAAATCAACAAGTCTTATGAAGGTCATAGAGACCAATTTGGAAAGGAAAAATAACTACAAATTTATCTTTGCAGCCCTACCTGATTCAGGAACGATTGGAGCATGCTGCCTTGTTTCAAGCATATCTCAGGCTACCGATATTAGATCGGCGCAAATGATATATCAAATCAAAGGGAAAAAAAGAGTTACAAGTTTTGTGTTAGAAATCTTTTGAGATTCTGCCCCTATAAATTATTCTATATTTATTTTTAACATCTTTCATTTCCGGTTCTTAAAAATCCTATACACCTAAAATCATTGGGTAACAATTAAATTTTCTGGTAATTGGTTTCTAGCCAACCACCACCACCAGCCACCTTGTGGGACAGGTGTCACCACCTTGTCTTCCCAGCCCACTCACGCCACCAGCTCACCACTACAGCTGCCCAACACTACTCTATAATTATTACCCAAAACTTCCTAATTATTCCATTCTAACTTCCCAAAATTCAGATGCTCCAATTTCTTCTCCATTTCAGCCAACGTCCAACACTCCACCAATTTCTCCTTCTTTGTTAAATACAACCATCAATTCTCCTCCTCTAGCCTCCATAAATCACTCAAAACAGCCACCTCCTCCCCCTTGATTCACGACCACACCACACTAATATCATCTCTAACTACCAATTTCTTTTCTTCCTTCCTTTAACCTCACCAACCATCAACCTTCTTTTTCCCCATTCTGGAATTGTTAGTGCCATGCGTTCATCAAAATTTGAACATATGCGCAAGTTATACACAAAATGCATTTTAACCTCTTTTAGTGCAAAACCCTTGCACCAAATACCTTAAATGGGTTCCAATTGGCCCAAGGCCAATACACACAGTTTCTAAATGTCTTAGAGAACCTATTGATACCTTCCAGGGATCCCAAAACCCATCGGATCATAAAACCACCTATTTAGTTTCTTTAATTTCATATAAATGCTTATTTTTAACATATACATAATTCATCCATAACATATGTTCGCATCATCATCCAACTAACATACTAAATCCTAAATCATCATGTCAAATCAATGAAAATGTATAAGTCGCATGAATCACATAATCATGCAACACACATCACAGTCCTTGCCAATTTCACACAATATAATCTAACATCTTCATAATTTAATAACCAAATACACAATTATATGCATATTTTTCTAGTCTCTATATCGCCCTGGCCTTATTTAGCTCTTACCCCCATGGTGCATATCCATACTTGCCAACAGTCACTAAACCACAGTACAGGGAGTGAGTGACTGGAATTAAGAATTAATACAGAAATAAATGTTAAAATTGGAAAAAGTATAACATAGCTACGCTCCTAGGTACATATCTAGTATTAGTAATTACCTCCCATATCCTTCCTCACTTTTACCATTCCCGTCGATGTACTACACAATTATGTTGTTCATCTTAAACTAATACCATTATTAACATATCATGATCAATCTAACAACTCACACCACCTTTGATAGACATCATCCAAAGTATACACATCAGTCAAGATGTACAAAACACAACTGACTCTCAAACAAAGAACATAACTTCCCCATGTAATCTTATATGTATTTCTATCGCTAAATAATTACATACCACACATTCAACACCGTAACATCAATTATATCACATATGCACAACTAACTCTCACATAAGGAGACTCATAGTATCCGGATACTAAAAGGATTGACCTACAGCCGGGGGTCTGACTTGACACCCTGTGAACCCGACTTGGTTTACCGAGCCCGACTTGGCTCCCCCTCAACCACTGGGTCATAGACCTCTGGGTAGTTCAACTGAGTCCAACTTGACCATAGAAGCCAAAAACGAGGCTAACTCATACCGTCGGTCATCCTCCACCATATAATCACATAATCAATCATATATAAATATAAACATAACCATACAATCCCTCCATTGGAAGCCTGTCAGGAGCCGCTCCTTGATCGTGCAACGTACCGGTGATCACTCCCCGTCCTCAACAGTATACAAGGTATCTCATCTGTAATAGATAACTTAATATAATTAAAACATCATCAATCGCATACACAAATGTCAGAAATTGACATGTGTTCATCACTCGGGTGGCCTACTTGCCAAGCCCACCAATACAAGCCATGTTATACATTTCCATCAGTTATTTGTTCACCATTCTCATTAAGTTTGCATGAGTTAAATGGCATACACCTTAAAGATGGAACCCACACATACATAAATCATTTTTTACAATGTAAATTATAACTCACAATTAATTAAATAGTTATTTCCCTTTATATCTCCTCAGGGCGGCCACACAGACCCAGCCCAAATAAACATCACATACATCTCACTATCATGGATCATAATCATAAAACTTAATTGGAAGATATAATAACTCATCAACATCAATTACTACACAACTCCATGACAAATGTTTTATTCATTCAAAGACAAGGTCACATCATCACATATACATATCATCATCAATACCCTATCATTGTAATCATTAACTCACATAAGTTTCAGACATACAAACCACCATACGCACATATATACCCATATATTTTTATAAATATAGTCATATAAATATTATCCCTATTTTATTACCAATTCAGTAGCAACTATCAACGTCAATTATAGTTTTCCTCACCCTTAATACTCACACCATTTATTATATCACTTCATAGAATATAATTACAATCTATATCCTTACATCCTACATGTACATATTAATATCATCATTTTACTCATGCTTAGTCAATTTTATTTATTATGAGTCTCATCCATATTAGTTTCTCATCAATCCCATTCCTTTATGAATTATACCTTATACTTACTCACATAACTTATTTCTCAATAATATTTATTACATTATTAGTAACCAATTCCTCTCATCCCTTGTTGTTTATCCTCACTTATTCCCTTTCACTTCTATAGATATCTATATATGTATATATATGCCTGTGAATTGACTAGTCACCATTCATATCATAATCAATTGCCTATTGACTTACACTTAAATCTTCTTAATATCATACAATACTATAATACATAACCTTCAATCAATTATTAATTATTCCACCTTCATCTCTTTACTATTCTTACTAAATTACATTTCACATAGCTCACAGTTCCTAATAAATTATTCAAATTACTTTTTGAAACTATTAAAGCAACTATGACATACCTATTTCCCCTATACGCCACTGGCATAATTATATTTTTATATTAACCTTGACCTAGTACACCCCCTTACCTCAATTCTGAGTTTCCCAAGGCTTCCAATCCATTGACGGGGTTCCTTCGAAATTCATCAAGCTCTAGTATTTAAAATTTAAGAAGCTCTAATTAATATCATAATTACCAAAACCATAATTTGTAACCTTAAATTCGTTCCAAAGTTCAATTCAAGCTATCAAAACTTACCACTTCCATTTCCAGCTCTTATCCTTAAATTCCACTGTATCCGATGACCCTCTGATCTTTCATTCGAACTCTACAATTACCAAAACGTGAAAACCCATTAGTTTTTTCCTTTACACCCATCATCCTAGGAACCACACTCAAGCTCCCCAAGGACTAAAATGCAGAATCATTGCTCCCTATCAATCATGCAATCCACGGCTAGAGAAAAAGGAGAAGAGGGGAAATAGTAAACACCTAAATGAGAGGCCCCATGACATATCTTGCTTCCCTTAGGGCCACAACGTGATTAGCTCCAAGGCCTCTCCATAAATCAGCTTGGATTAGGATCCCAGACAACCAGAGAAGAAGAAGAAGAAGAAGGGGAAAAGCGTTTTCATGCATATGGTTATGTCCCAGACCTGTGTGTTTTTATTCTGCCTGTGACGCTGATGCTACGCGTCAAAATTGCGCTACGCGTCAGGTCACTAATGTGCACCTGACACTATGTGTCAATGCCATGCTACACGTCAGGGTCCTGATGCCATTTCCTTTAAAAATTCATTTCAATTTACCTTAACCTTTTAAAATGCCATTCTAAATCATTTATCCATTTAAAAATTCCATTTTCCTTAATTGTAACTTAATTAAATATTAAATTTATCTTTCCCAATATTAAATTACCAGGGATGTTACAAATTATGTCTTAGAATTATCCTGTTATGTTAATCTAGTATCCGGCGATTATAATTTTAAGTTTCAGCGCGATCCAACGGTCAGATTTCAAACTATTTGGCAACTATTAACAATTTTATTATATTAAAAATGGAAAATAAATTAAAATAAGTATTTTATAAAATCTTGTAATACATGCCTCAATGATCAGGTGACCAGAAGAAATTGTACCGTAATCGGAGCCAAGACGGGATAATTACGGATTTTAGTGTTATGCGGGCCTGGTTAGTATTCGATACTGTTGTATAAATAAATTTTATATTTTTATATCTCTTGATGTAATTTGTATAAATTTGTCCTGTAAGCCCCGTGGTTAGAAGTTAAGTTCACCGTTAAGTGGTCGGAGTCGTCTACAAGAAGCACACGCTTTTTCAAGAAATCCTACCGAATGAGACGTTTTCGACAGTTATTTTATTTTATCGGATTTACAATGATATTTTCTTAAGGTCCTTTTAAAGATGATAAGGTAGTTAAGATTAAGTGAAAAAAATAGTATAAAAGTAAAATAAATAATATGATAGAAGTTAAAAAAATTAATAAGTAATTATGTAATTAATGGTTTAGTAAACGTTAAAAATACTTAGATGAAAATAGTAATAATAAAACAGCTAGAATATGTAAATTAGACCAGTGGAATATTTATAAGCTAAATATCACTAGAAATAAGTCTTGTAATCTTATAAAGTTCATGTTAGAAATAAGGTTAAATTACTAAGATAAAGAAATTAGAATAAAATATGAGTATAAGAATTAAATAAGTTAATGTCTAGTAAGTTAATAGCAAGAAAATAAACTAAGACAAGGAAAGGAGTTAGTTAAATGGACTTAGAAATAATTACTACTTAGATTAATAAATAATAGAATAATAAGTAATAAGAACTAGTAATAATAGTTTTAATTTATAGACCACCTTGATAAGTTCACTAGATTAAGGATCGAAATGACTAAATGAATTATAGTACGACTAAGGTATATAACAAATAGATGAATCAATTAGATTAAGATTAGAACAGATGAATGACATCTAAAGAAATAAAAATCAGTATATTCAGGAAATAACTAATAATTAATTATAAGATCAGGATGAAGTAGATATGTCTTAAGAGTGAGTAACACTTTAGTTAGTAATATTAATAGAGTATAATATTTAATTGATAATAAAGAAAAGAAGAAATGTGTATCGAATTTATCTCGGAGAGACGTCCAATTGAACGTAAGAATTAGACCTATAGATGATGAGACTATAACTCTTAGAAAATAATACACTTCATAAACTACAACTTAATCTATAGGAACGGACCGCTAGAGGTGAGAGGTAAGAAACAAACAGGTGAAAACTATACGATAAATAAGTGGATGATTTGGTATTGTGTGGTGATGGTTGATTACATAAATTCCTTAGTGATGATATTGTGATAGTTTGATCATATTATGAAATATACACTGTGCAATATGAAATATTGATGATGCATCTGAAAAATAACCATTATGTGGCTATCACGGTAATGAGTCCCGTAATGAAAAACGAGGTATAAGATGTTGAAAGTGATGAATATGAGAAAGTGATGAATCATACCTGATGAGTAAAAAGATGATACGCTGGGTCATTTTCATTCTCAATTACCCAGTTACCAAATAAGCAATGTGAATGTATGTATGTGGAGGTAATAATATATAAAACCATACCCACCCTTTAAAATCCCAACCATCATGATCCTTGATTTGTCCATCTAACCTATAAAACCTACCCTTAGACTTGGATAATACCTATGATATTGAGAGGGGATTGAGAATGAAAATGAATAATTAATGGGACCTACCGGTGATAGGGACCAAAAGAAAGAATGAGAACTTGTGTGAACCATGCATCATACATAATAATGATTAATTGAGAAACTAGAGCATACATCGGGGGTACGTTGGAGGATATTTGTGTTCGATCCCTATGAAGGATCTTGGAAGTACAATTAAGTCGGTCATCTAATGGCTTGGATTCGCGCCCAATGGCAGACGCTCCGTGGCAAGCCTAATGTACTTCGACTAAAGACAGAGTATAGCTATGGTCGTGGAAAGCCAAGTCCCAGTATGATTGATATGATGAGATGGCCAATATTGAGTGGACTTGAGAGTCTATCATACCAGATTATGAGATGAGAGGACTTGGTGGGCTTCAACCGCTCTAGTTCAGAAATGTTGTGTTCAGGGACAACCTGTACAGGATGGATTCTGAGAATGATGATAATGATGAGTATGACTATAAGATGAGAATGGGCCCACAGGCATTCATATGAACTAATAAGAAAGATGAGTAATGAAAATATGTTGAAAGAACTCATGCATTACATTACATATCATGAATATATTGTGATTGTGAATGATTAACTATTGTGATGAGATAACTCTTGAAAATGTTAAGGACTAGTCAGATACCTGAGTATGAGATTGGGAATGTTATAAAGTTGGAAAGGTGTGAGATAACTTAGAAAGAGTAGATCTCCCTTGAGTGTGAATGTCTTATGTTATGCTTGATTGATGATTGTGAGAGGACGTAAGAAATGACATTTTCTTCTTTGTTTGGAAGAGAGAGCTTACCCTTACACCTATTGCAGACCACTGATTCACCTTCGTTTACGTATTAGGCATGAGTGCGCAAAGATTATAGCAGAATAAGACCATAGACTCGTTCCTGATGATGTAGTGATGACTGATTCTACTGATTTCCCACCGATACCTACCCGATTACCAATTATCATGGAGGTCCCAGAAGAGAATGAAGATCCAGAGGAGGAATCTCTAGGAGGCCCTAGACCTGCCCCTATTAATGTGACTATGGTCAACCTAACGGATCTTCCTCCCCTACCAGTCCAGCTTCCACCTACAGAGTTCCTTGACGCAATGGCAGCGTCAGTATCTCTTCCTGCCCCAATAGCGTTGGTAGATGAGCCGGTAGGGATATATATACCGGATACGATGATGGAGGAACTAGTACCCCTTGTTGCTCCCGTCACCACTCAGATGGATATTTTCCTTGCTAGGAGACAGTAGGACCCGTCTCGCCGATTCCTCAGACATGTATACAGGACTTACATGTATGGGGGTACCGAGAACTTTCAGGAGATGTTCCCTGCTGTGAGGGACTTGTTAAGAGAGGCTTTCAATGCTTATAACAAGAGATAAAGACAGCTTCCTTCACCCATACCAAATTAGCCTTTATCGAGCTCAGGACCATTACCAGGTGTCAGACTCCCATCTCTGTCACTACTTGCTTTCAGATCAGACTTTCTAGATTTTTCTTCTAGTGGCGAGGATTAGAGAGTTGGAGCTGGTGTTCTATTTTATCTTGGTTGTGTGTAGCCAGGGAGCCTGCGTTCCCCTGTAGTTCTAGTAGGATGGGACTGATGATGCTAGTACTTATACTGATGTATATATCCTGACGATTTTACCCACCATGAGTGATGATGTTATCTCCTTTTGATTTTACACTTTATTGTACTAGATGTTGTTACTTTAGTTTTAGTTATTTGTTTATGGTGTTTCAGTTTTATGTTATGGTGTCGTTACGGTTTATGGTTTGAGTTTATTAAAAAAATAATTTTAGACTTCCACATTTTTCTAAAATAGTAACCTCTCAGTTAAATAGAACAATCTAGTGGAAGAGATTGTCCTAGTTAACCGAGGGTGTTACCAAACACACCCATTAACATTTTTTCATGCAAGGTGAAAGGTATAACATTTCCCTAATGGAACGTAACATGCCTCAAGAATAAGAGTATCCATTCCTTTAAACATAACATTCTCAGCATCTTGACAATCTTTCCCATACATGCAATCATTCTAGATAAAGAAACACACATAGAAAATGTTTTTCTCATGGTAGGGACTAAAATGAAGTTTTTCCTTTAAGATGGTATTCATTCCCTTTAAATCTTCTTGCAAAAATTTATTTTTTCCAAAACTGTCTAGCCCTTGATCTAAGAAGGAAAATACCTTATTTTTATCCCTTATTTGAGGTAGAGATCTTAGGGTGATCCCTACCTACCCATGCATGTAAAAACCCAGGAGCCAAAAGGAAGAAACTTCCCTTACCTCTTAAGCTTTGAACGTCTAAAATGGAGAAGGAAAGAGGGATCCTTGAGCTTCCTTTCCTTTATTCCTTTTCTATAGAAGAATGCTTAATGGAGGTAAGAAGAGATGAAGTAGTGGCTGGACAATAAAGAGATGAAGAGGTGATGGAGAAAAATAAGACTTAAGAGAGGAAATTGTGGTAATGGATGTGGAAAGATTGCTAGACAGGGTATAGTGGTGATGTTGAATATGAAAATGTGGTGGTGGACTTATGGAGGATGTTGCTAGACAGTGAAAATGGTGGAAGAGATTTGAAAGAAAATGAAACTTAAAAAAAGAAGAGAACTAGGTGGCAAGTGGAATGATGTTCTCGGCCAAGGAAAATGAAAGGAAAAAATGGCTAGATTTTTTTCTTCCCATTACAAACAAATAAGTCCATGCTTTAGGTAAGAGAATTAGTGGAACTAAACCACTAATTTAGACCCAGTGGTTGAATTTCATGTTAGGTGTCTTAATGTGGCTTAATCAAGGTAATGGTGGGATCTTGGTGTCAATTACAATCATTAACAAACATCAACACATGGCCATGCAAGATTTATTGTATCTTAGTATAATTAAATGGTTAAGTGGAGCTTAAGGTTGTGAGCTAGTTTAACAATAAAAATAGTTGTGATCAAAATGCTAAAAAGCGTTCGAGTTTACATACAATAAATTTTAGAGTTAATCGGGCAAGACTTATCAAAGATTTTTAATCAATTTCTCAATAAAATTTATTTTAACAAGTCCAATGTATTTTTAATTTTCTAAGTCCAGCCTCCCATCATCTCCCAATTTCCATAAAGAGATAAAAAAATTTCTTAGTTACCATAGAGTTTAAGGAGCAAATAATAATGTTCCATCTGACCGGGTAACCGATTCATCAAATTGACAAAATTCAACACTATCATTTTCTTACTATTGTACCAGATAAAACCATACTTTAAAAATTACTATGTTGCTAAGAGATATTACTCTTTTAGCAATTACTAAAAGCAATTCACAAATATGCTTATGCACTGACCAAAGTTTAAACTCATCCAAAACACCAAGCAAAAGTAATAGTCTTAGGTTAGAGCCCGTTACAAAAATGAGGGGTGTTACATACTTTATCTTCATTTCCTTCATTTCTAAGCTAAATCAAAAACTCCCCACTTTATCTTTTTCCTTCTCCTTCATTTCCACGTGTGTACATGTTGAGCCAGGGGAACTAAGCCTTCATTCTTCTTCTTCTTCTCCATGCATACAAGAGAAGCTTGGAGAACAAAGCTTCTCCAAATCGACTTTCCTAAGGTTAGGTTTTCAAGAACCTATATAGATGGTTAGTTTTAGTTCTTCAATCCCATATCAAATCGTTCAAATTCATAATTTTAGGAACCGTCCTATATTCGTGAGTATCGTCAGAGGTTTAATCCACTTTTGGAACCCTTACCGCTAAGTGTTTGATATGCCAAAACTCTAAACTATTGATGTTGTGTTAAACTAAAGTAACTAATAGTATTTTGGGTTTCTAGGTAGTTAGGTTAGAATCGATGGGTGATTAACTAATCAGTGAGTGTCAATATATTTTTGATTGTAGGCTGGATTCTGAAACGAGACCAGAATGAGGAAACTGCTTAAGGTTCATAATTCTAGGTAAAGGGGCAACAATATATATTAAATGCATGAATTATGAATGGATATATTGGTTATGTATATTTGATGATGATATGAAATCAATGTTGAATATGATGGATGACGATAAATTGTTTGGGATAATATGGCGATAATTTTGGTTATTGTTGTTAATGATGATAAATGATGGTTTATTACTATTGTTGATGTAAATGATGAACTTAATGATATTGGTGTTATTTCAGATGAAAATGTATGGATGATTATGACGATGGTATTGCGAATATTGTTATGAATGATGGTATTAGTATGTGGTGATGGTAACCATGTGCGCATCAGAGATGGAGTGAGAACGAAGCTAGAGAACGAGTATCCTTCACCAACGCACGACAAAGACAGAGTGAAAGCTATACAAGAGGATGAGGTTCCTCTACCACTCGCGACTAAGACACATCAAAGAAAGGCAGAATCAAAGAGAGGCAGAGTGTGAGTGAGAAATCCATAACCATACCCTATTGTGTAAGGATGTGTCGAGTTACACCGTGAGACTATGAACCATGCCTTTTTAGCCACTAAACCCTAACAATTAGGTGAGGGGGAGAGACAAAATCACAAAGTATAGGGGAATTGGGAAAATGAACAATTAGGTGAGGGCACAGTATAGGAAAAAATGAACAGAAAAGAGAAAAGTGGAAGGGAATTGAATCTATTATAGCGTTTTCTCAAAAAAATAAGAAATGCTATAAATATAGTAAACTATTACAGCGTTTTCTTTGAAAAAACATGGAAACGTTGTAAATAAAGTTTACTATTATGTCATTTCTTATATAAACGCTGTTATTTTATTAAAATAATCATTATAATAAAATTTTAAAGCATTTTCTTATATAAATGTTGTTAATACATCTACTATATTATAGTGTTTTGGAGTGGAAATGCTATAAAATAACCTATCATTATTTTTTATACCATTTATTATCATAAACGCTTTAATATAAGTGTTGTGGTATCAAATTTTTGGCATAGTGTTTTATTATTATATTGATGTTTGAACATAGCATTTGCATAAAGTTAGGTTTTATTATTTTAAATACTATAGTATGATCCTATCAAATAGAGTCAGATTCATATGCATATGTATTAGAATGATAACATTAAGTTACGTGAGTTGTGATGTAACCGATGATGAATGATAATGTAGGAAATTATATGTATGTGTTGTATGTGGTGCCACTAAAAACACAGTTAACATCTATAATTAACATCGTATATTAATAAATCTGTTGTTAAAAAGTGAGCGCTGACAATTTTGTAAATAAATGATGTTAGTTATTGATTTATAACACCACTTAATACAATATCCGGTGTGAAAAATAATATTATCACCTGTCTTTTTTTATCTGGTATTAATTAGTTAACAAGGTAACATTTCACACTTGTTAAATTTATAACCGGTGTTAATTAGTTTTTGTTAAAATTTAAATACTTTCCTTTCTCTCCATCTTATCACTTTCTCTCTGAGATTTGTTCCCCAAACCCTAATAACTTTCTCTCATTCCACTCCCACTTCAACCACCTCCCCCGCCCCCTCCATTGCTCCTCCCCTACCAACGACCTCAACTTCATCGATGAACACCAAGACCCCCACACCCCCATTGTCAAACCCGCCTCCTATTTGTTTGATCCCTTCACCTCTTCCATTCGCCAAACCTTCTTCTCCCCTTCTTCCTCCCAACCCTTCCTTCTCCCACCCCTCCCTCTTTTTCCCTTCTTCCCCTGATGACCTTGTCGCGACTGGGATCGCGGTGGCACGGCCGACCCGTCAAAAACAAATGGAGAAGAAAAATAGAACAGGGATTCACCACCAATATTTTTATCCATAGGAAAAAACATTGGAAAAAAAACTTTATCAAAGCACTGGTTAAAATGATATTCAAGTTCGGGAGTCGGTTACGAGTGGGGAAGGTATTAGCACCCCACTACGCCTATTAAAAAAACAATACTAAAATTGAAAATACGTATCATAAATACTCCTAAAATCATTTTTATTTCATCGGCTAAGATTGCCAGCATATCGGCTGACAAGATTACCAATCTGACCCTGGCTCCGGAGGAGATGGGTCCCAGTAAGGGGAAGAAACGCCACAACTCCGGCCAATCTTCCAAGGGTAAGAAGCACAAGACCCAAAGGACAGAGGTCGGGGTTGAGGATCAAGGCCAACGGGAGAATGTTGGGGCCAACGTCACAAATATTCTTGATCCGACCCGGCCAGCTGACGCCAATTCCCCTCACTATAACTCCAGCCTATCGGAGTTTTTGGATTACATAAGGGAGACTCCGGCGAGGTTCCAAGTCCCTTTCCAGCTCAAGAAGGATCTTCCTACAACCGAGGCTAGGAGCGCTGCCAAGGGAGCTATTTTCAACTTGATCGAGGCTGTCGGGGTTCTCCACTCTTTGGGGCAGTCTTACTACTCCGGTCTAGAGGCTAAGCAATGTCTAGACCAAATGAAAGAGGCTGGGGCTCTTAGGGGGGAGGCTCAGATTACCTTGGCCAAGAGGGAAGAGGATTTGGCCGATCTCACTGTGGCGTTCACCTCGGCTTCCAAGAAGGCAGATGAAGCCGAAGCCAAGCATAAGGCTGCAGAAGATGCCCTGAAAAAAGTTTAGGCAAAACTTGATGAAGCCCTTGCTAGACGGGCCAAAGTGGAGAAGAAAAAGGAGGAACTGGTAGCCGAGGTGGCGTCTCTGAAGGAGGCTCGTCTTTAAGAGCGGAAGGAGAAGAAGGATGAGATGGCTGAATTCACGGAATTGGCCGATATCGCCTTCAGCACCACCGTTCATTAGGTGATACACCAAAATCCTGGTGTTGAGCTTAATTTGAACGATATAGGTGTCTATTATGAATTCCATGGTGGGCATCTATATGCAATAGACCGGGGTCTGGCAGTGGAACCTGAGAACGTCCCTTATGTACCTCTGCCTCTCCCCGACGACCAAAGTATGGAGCTCAGGACGGTGTCAGACGAGGACTCCGAGAGGACAGCCACTGTCACTGGACCGAACTCCCCCACCACCGAAGTTTAGATACTCCTTTGTTTTTCTTTATTGCCTTTGTACCGGGATGGGCTCCGGAGTTGACAATTTTGCAAGGCTGTAGTGCCATCCCCTTTTTGAATGAAATGACCTTTTTCACATTTGTCTTTATTTTTTCTCATAACTCAGTGTAAAGTAATTTGACATGAATACAACCAAGTTAAATTGAATCTTTAACCGATGAAATAATTCGAAACAACATCGTCTATTGTAACATCTTTGTCTACCCCGGCACTTTACCAAAACCAAATCTACATGAAACTAAGTGGATTGAATTCTTAACCGATGTCCAATTAACTAGCCATTCCGAAACAACATCGTTCTTAATTCCTCCACATCGTTCAGTGAAACAACTTGGTCTACACCAGTGCTTTAACTTCAAAACATCATGATTTGTTCTGGTGTGTAAGTATTCGATGTCATGAATTAACTTCGGTGTCGTGCTTGTCCAATATTGACCTTTCTGCCTTTGAAACCAATACCGATTAAAGTAAGAACCTATTAAAGGACCGGTGTCAACACCGGATCCACAAACCCCCTTTTTTTTGGCTACCTGACCAATTGAAAAATGTGACCTGAAGCGCTAACACTTTGACAGAAATAGACGAAGAGGGAATGCCCTTTGGTTGGGTCCGATAGAGAGATAGCTTAGGCTTGGGTAGCTGAGGCTCTGACTGAAAAATAAATAAATTAGGGGTGATGCCCCTGGTTCAAATTCAGAAAATAAAAGGTTTGGGGGACTGCCCCTCACTCTGAAGGAAATGAAAGACTCGGGGTGATGCCCTTGGCTCAAAAGGAAATGAAAGGCTTTAGGTGATGCCCCTATTTTAAGAAGAAAATACAAGGGTTGGGGTGCTGCCCCTCGCTTTGAAGGAAATGAAAGACTTGGGGGTGATGTCCCTAGTTTAAAGTAAAGATTTGGGGGTGATGCCTTTGGTTCAAAAGGAAAATAAAAAAGTTTGGGGTGTTGCCCCTCGTTTAATAGGAAAATAAGTTTAATAGGAAAATGAAAGAGTTGGGGGTGTTGCCCCTCGTTTGACAAGAAAATGAAAGAGTAGGGGTGTTGGCCCTTGTTTAAAAGGAAAGTGAAAGAGTTGGGGGTGTTGCCCGTTGTTTAAAAGGAAAATGAAAAAGTTAGGGGGTGTTGCCCCTCGTTTAAAAGGAAAATGAAAGAGTTGAGGGTGTTGCCCCTCGTTTAAAAGGAAAATGAAAAAATTGGGGTGTTGCCCCTCGTTTGAAAGGAAGATGAAAAAGTTGGGGGTGTTGCCCCTCGTTTAAAAGGAAAGTGAAAGAGTTGGGGGTGTTGCCCTTGGTTTGACAAGAATGAAGGATTTGGGGTGATGCCCCTGGGTTGACATTGCTTGATGGTGAGAGAAGTGTTTGGTATGATAACTTGAAGGAAAAGGTGCTTAGTTAGGTAGTTTTGAATTATAAATTTCAGTCATTGTAGCTCTGCTGGGGAAAGGGATGTGCTTGATTGCTGGATTGTATTTCCACTGGGGATGAGGAGTTTGATTGGTCCCAGTTTATGGCAAGGTGGTTACACTGAGGAAAGAGGAGCTTGGTGAAGTTCTCTTTTCTAATTTGAAGCTCAACTAAAGAAGAAAGGTTCAATTGAAGTCTTTTTCCTAAGATTGCAGTTCTACTGGGGAAATGGACTTATCCTAAGCCTGATTAGGATTGTGGCTCCCTTGGGAAAGAGATCTAGTCGAAATCATGGTTTTTACTTTGGAGAGAACTAACCGAATCTTATTTATGGATTGTAGTCTCACTGGGGAAATAACCTAGTTTGGATTGTAGGCTCACTAGGGAAGAGGTCTTGATCTGCGCCAATTTTGTGATGGATTGTAATTCCACTGGGGAGAGAGTTTGGTGAACATCTGCTTCTAGATTGAGGATCTTAGCAAACCTTTAGAGAAGGGGTGAGTAATACAGAGATAAACAAATCGACATATTTGGGTAAATTTCCTTGGAAACATAGACCCAGAGATAACTCATGGACAAAATAGAGGCAATTTCTGACTTTGGAAAGCATGCCTAGTAGAGTTGGTTATGCTTTCCTGAAGCAAGATCGGATGTTGGGAGCACTTTGTTCCCCAAGACTCTAAATTTTACCATTTCCATTTTTAATCATTTTCATTTAGAAAAACTTATTTTCTTATAAGACTCAATCATGAACACGTACAGAAAAAGGGGGTAAAATTTTATTTATGGATATCAAACAGGTACAATGGTAAGGAAAGCAATGTAAAACAAATGGAACAAATAGACTTAAAGTGTAAAGAGCTGAAGGTAAGTAAAACAGGGAAGACTCATGGATCCTCTAGTGATTCCCTGAGAGCGATGAGAATCTTGATCCCTTATCACGACTTCATGTTCACCCTTCGACTTTTCCTCTGAGAAGGTAATTCGACGATGTTCCATATGCCCCAGTTTGGTTTCGCACTTTCTACGTGGGAAGTTTTAGCCACACTGCCAAGATTTTAGACCTTAATTTTTGCCTAAGCCACCCTTTCAGGTTTTCAGCCTAATGAGCATTCATTTTTATTTTGTTTTCCTCTTTTAAGCATAGTATCTTTTTATTGCTTCTGCATTTACAGGCATTGGTAAATCCTCGCCATCCATGTTAGTGAAGGTTAAAGCTCTTCCGGAGTAAGCTTTCTTCACAACATAGGGCCCTTCATAATTAGGTGTCCATTTGCCTCGGTCGTCCCTTTGGATTGGCAAAATCTTCTTGATGTCCTAGTCTCCTTCTCGGAATTGTCAGGGTCGCACTTTCTTTTCATACGCCCGCTTTATGTGCTTTTGATATAACTGTCCATGGCAGAGTGCGGTTAAACTCTTTCCGTCAATTAAGTTTAGTTGGTCGTATCTAGCTTGGACCCATTCAGCTTCTTCCAATTTCGCCTCCATTATCACCCGAAAGGACGGGATTTCCACTTCAGAAGGCAATACCACTTCCATTCTGTAGACTAGGGAGAAAAGGGTTGCCCCAGTTGAGGTTCGAACCGAGGTCCGATATCCATGCAAAGCAAAAGGAAGCATTTCGTTCCAATCTTTGTAAGTCACCACTATCTTTTGTACTATTTTCTTGATATTCTTATTAGCTGCTTCGACTGCTCCATTCATCTTCGGCCGATATGGAGAGGAATTATGGTAAGGGATTTTGAAACCCTCACAGAGCTCCTTCATCATCTTATTGTTTAGATTCGTGCCATTGTCGGTAATGATCTGACTTGGCAAACCATACTGGCATATCAGCTCTCTTTTCCCAAACTTGACGATGACATTCTTGGTCATATTAATGTACGAAGCCGCTTCCACCTACTTGGTGAAGTAATCAATGGCAACCAAAATAAAGCGGTGGTCGTTCGAGGCTTTTGGCTCAGTAGGCCAAATGACGTCCATACCCTATATTGAAAAGGGCCATGGTGCTGACAAGACATTCAAAGATGATGGAGGTGCATGAATATGATTAGCATATATCTGACATTTGTGACACCTCCGTACATGAGCAAAACAATCTGCTTCTATGGTCATCCAATAGTATCCGGCCCTCAAGATCTTTCTTGACATGGCGTGCCCATTCGTGTGAGTTCCAAAAGATCCTTCATGGATATCTCTCATGATTTGATTTGCTTCAATAGTGTTAACACAATGAAGGAGGATAGAGTCATGGTTTCTTTTGTATAGTACTTTCCCATTCAAGAAATAAACCATAGCAAGCCTTCTCAGAGTTCGCTTATCATTATCTGTAACATCATCGGGATATTCCTGGCACTGAAGGTACCTCTTGATGTCATGATACCAGGGCTTCCCGTCTGGCTTTTCTTCTATGACTCAACAATATGCAGGTTCCTACCGTTTCTTTACCTTAATGAGAGGCATTTCGTATTCACTACTTACTTCAAACATTGAAGCCAGAGTGGCCAAGGCATTAGCCATCTAGTTGTCATCCCAAAGAACGTGATGGAAGCTGATCTCATCAAACTCTTTGATCATTTCCTTGATATGAGCGTGATAGGGAATTAGTTTGTTGTCTCTAGTTTCCCGATCACCCTTTAATTGATGGATGACCAAAGTAGAGTCTCTGTAGACTTCCAAGGATTTTACTCCTGCATCCAAAGCTGCTTGTATCCCTAAAGAGCATGCCTCATACTCAATGACGTTATTGGTACAATTAAAACATAGCCGAGCGCAAATAGGGATGAACTCTTTGTCAGGTGAAATTAGGATGACTCCAACCCCATGCCCTAGTGCATTAGAAGCTCCGTTAAATCTCATGATCCATTTGTTTTCACGACTACTTTCTTCTTTAAAAAGAGCTAAGATATCCTCGTCTGGGAAGTCATGTTGTATTGGTTGGTAGCTATTGACGAGCTGGTGCGCCAGGTAATCTACCAAAGCACTTCCTCTTATGGCCTTTTGGGTGACATATGTTATGTCATACTCGGTTAATAGCACTTGCCATCGAACGATCCTTCCGGTCAAGGCAGGTTTTTTAAAGATGTATTTGATGGGGCCCATCTTGGAAACCAACCATGTAGTGTAACAAAGCATGTACTGCCTTAATCGTTGGGCGGCTCATGCTAATGCACAGCAGGTTCACTCAAGAGAGGAATATCTCATTTCACATTTGGTGAACTTCTTGCTTAGGTAATAGACGGCACGTTCTTTATTCCTAGTCTCATCATGTTGACCCAACACACATCCCATTGACTCATTTAACACGGTCAAATACAAAATCAGTGGCCTACCAGAAATTGGTGGCACTAGGATTGGTGGTTCTAGTAAGTACTATTTTATATGTTCAAATGCTTTTTGACAATCCTCATTCCATTACCTAGGTAGGTTTTTACGGAGCAGCTTGAAAATCGGTTCATAGGTTGCAGTCATTTGTGAAATGAATCGGGCGATATAATTTAATCTCCCCAGGAATCCTCAGACTTCCTTCTATGTGTGAGGAGGAGAATTTTAAGGATGGCTTTAACTTCAACCTTTATCCCCTTTTCACTCACTATAAACCTAAGCAGCTTTCTAGACCTTGCCCCAGAGGTGCATTTGGCTAGGTTTAATCTGAGCTTGAATTTTCTCAGTCATCCAAAGAGCTTTCTCAAATCGATAATGTGCTCCTCCTCTGTTTTGGATTTAGCAATGATATCATCCACGTATACTTCTATTTCCTTGTGCATCATATCATGGAAGAGGGTTACCATTGCCCTTTGATAGGTTGCCCCAGCATTCTTCAATCCAAAGGACATCACCTTGTAGCAAAAGGTGCCCCATAGAGTGATAAATGTGGTTTTTTCCATATCTTTCAGCGCCATCTTGATCTGATTGTACCCTGAAAACCCGTCCATGAATGAAAAGATGGAATGTTGAGCCGTGTTATCAACCAAGACGTCGATTTGAGGTAGAGGAAAATTATCTTTAGGGCTAGCACAATTCAAGTCTCGATAATCCACACACATCCTCACTTTCCCGTCTTTCTTTGGAACGGGAACTATGTTTGCTACCCATTGAGGATATTTAGCTACGGCTAGGAAACCGGTGTCAAACTGTTTCTTAACCTCGTCCTTAATCTTAAGGAGTATCTCTGGTTTCATTTGACGCGGCTTCTGTTTAATCAGTGGATATTCTGGCTTTAGAGGTAACCTGTGCTCCACAATACTATTGTTCAACCCTGGCATATCTTGATACGACCATGCAAAGACATCACGGAACTCTCTGAGCAGTCTAACCAGTTCTTCTCTTTGCTCCTTACTTAGAGAAGTGCCAATCTTGAGTTCTTTCACCTCTCTTTCATCCCCTAGGTTAATGGTTTCGACCTTTTCTTGATGGGGTCAAATCTCCCTATCTTCTTGCTCCAATAACCTTGTTAACTCGGGTGAACGCTTAAAGTCTTCCTTACCTTCTTCATCGGCATAGTCATTCGGATGATCAAAGTCGTGATATAAGATTAAGGTCTCGCAATTCTCAAGGGAATCATTTTTGTATCTGTATTTTATTATATTATAATGAATGAAAAAGAAAACCAGCAAGCAAAAGGATCAAGTAGAAGGATATAAAGAAAAAATAGGATACTGGATTTTAGCACGTGTTCATTAACGAAAGAAATAAATAAACAAGTTTCGCCTTTATTACAAAAAAGAGGGGTCCCAAAGCCTTAGGCATAGCAGAGGGACCAACAAGCCATAAGGGTATTGTTAAATTACTCTGATAAAACATTTAAAGTCGTAGGGAATTCAATGATCTCCCAATTACACAACTCTTGGTTCGGCAGGCAAGTATACATAAGTCCAGCATCATCATCAAGACTATCTTCAATTGCGGCCACTTGGTCCGGAGGCATTATCCCTGCGCTCTGAAAACTTTGGTAAAGCTCACAGATGGGGATTCTCGCGGTATGATGTTCTTGGCCATTGAGACGGGCAGCCCTCCTTTCTCTTCTCTCTTCCCCCACCTTCTTTTTATCAGCAGCCGTGGGCCAGTATCCCAAGCCATATCTATCGTTGTTTTCGGGGAGGCATATAGGTTCGATTGTCCCTTCCAGGTTTCGTCCTAACCCTTTTCCTGCCTCGTACCCCTCACGTAGCATTGTCCTTGCCATTGCTAAGGACACATTCAGGAAGCATGACCTTATGGTACCTTTTTCCACATGCATAGTGTTAGCTATTTCCAAAGCCTGGAAAGAGGTTTTAAGAGCCTCTTCGGCCGCTTTAAAATACGAGGTGGTGACAGGCTTACTGACTAAAAAGTCCTCTTCCCTAGAAACAATCACCAACTTGTTATTGATGATAAACTTTAATTTTTGATGCAATGTGGAAGGGACAACCCTGGCTGAATGGACCCATAGCCGGCCTAGTAAACAGCTGTAGGCAGGCATGATGTCCAAGACTTAGAAGAGGATCTGGAAGGTACAGGGTCCAACCTATATTGGCAATTCGATTTCACCCATGACTTCCCTACGAGTTCCATCAAAGGCTCACACTACTATGGAGCTTGGCTTCATATGCGTCCCGTCAAAGGGTAACTTTGCCAACGTAGACTTCGGCAAGACATTGAGGGATGACCCATTGTCGATAAGTACTTTCGCAAGGATATGGTCTCGGCATTTTATGGAAATATGAAGGGCTTTGTTGTGCCCTATTCCTTCCATGGGTACCTCATCGTCTGTGAAGGTTAAATAACTACTGGCAACAATGTGCCCCACTATGCCTTGGAACTTATCAATGGGTATGTCGTGGTTGACATGTGCCTCACTCAATACTTTCATCAATGTGTTCTGGTACAGTTCGGAATTCATCAACAGAGATAACAGGGAAATCTTTGCAGGAGTGTGGTTCAACTGATCCAACACTTGATATTCACTATGGCGAATAAACTTCAAAAATTCTTGTGCTTCTTCATCAGTTACTGCCCTCTTTGCTTCGCCAGTAGTTCTTTCTCCCCCTGTTTTAACCTTCCCAACAACCTGGTCACGTGTTTGTTCCAGAGGAGCGTAAACTCTTCCACTCCGGGTTATTCCTCTAATTCCAGCAATATTGGTGATGGAAGTTGAGGGTGAGTCACTTGTTGTTGAACCGAAAATGACCACATCCGTATGATATTTCCATGAGACTGCCTTGGAACTCTTGAATGGGAACGGGGTCAGAGTTTGCACAGTGATGACCGACCGTGGAAAAAAGGGAGCTGCTATAGTAATTTTGCTATAAAATATAGTCAAGGGTTTTGGGGCTTGTATCCCTGGTTGATCCTGGATCATACTTATTTCACCTTCTCAGCGCCTATAAACTTGCACAATATGGCTATCAATGAGTGCTTGAAGGATTCTACGAAAGCCTTGGCATTTGGCAGTTTGTTCCTTGTCATTCTCTTCGCCTCAGGAACCTTCGATCAAACCTCTTTCTAGTAAATGAGAGTGAATCACCGTCAATGGTGTTGTTACGTAAGTAACACTCATAATACAGTCTTCATTAACCCCGACAGCATTGACCCCTGGACCTCCATGAATGGGTAGAGGATTCGTGGATATATTCAGATTACCCTCTCAAAAGTTAAGCCAATTAGCCTGAAGCAGATCCCTCACCTTGAATTTCAAAGCTAAACAGTTCTCTGTGGTATGCCTCGGTGCACCGGCATGGTAATTGCACCACGCGTTCAGGTCATACCCCTTAAGATAAGGAGGTTACATTGGGCTCAAGGGACAAGGTACCACCAGAGTGCTTCTGAGGAGATGAGGTAAGAGCTCAGTATAAGTCATAGGGATGGGATCAAACTGTATCTGGGAACGGTCATTATTTGGCCTTCTTGAATTCGGATTAGGGTTGGGCAGTTGGTTCACTTGCGACAGTTGGTATGGTGTTTGTTGGGGTACGGGAGGTCTTGCGATGGGTGGTCAGAAATGGGGTCGAGTTGGATTTTGTACTGCTGTCACATAGGGACAGGGTGCATAGGAACTGGTAGGCTGAAAGGCAACAGTAGTGGAAGGATTTGATTGGTTCCTTCGGTCATAAAAATGGTGTTGGTCTCCCCATTTCTCTTCTTACCTTCATTGGTCGTTGTCCTTTTCACGGCTCCTATTCCAGATGAGCCTTGGGCGATCTTCCCAGTTCTTAACCCATTTTTTATCCTTTCGCTAATAGTGACAATATCAGAAAAGTGTGATGAAACACTTCTAATCATTTGATCATAAAAAGGAGATGGAAGTGTGTCAATGAACATGGAGACTACTTCTTTTTCTGACAATGGGGGATCTACTTGTGCGACGACCTCCCGCCATCATTGTGTATATTCCTTAAATGTCTCATTCTCTCTTTTCATCATGTTCTGAAGTTGGATCCTATTTAGTGCCATGTCCAGATTATACTTATACTGTCTCATAAAGGCGTCTGCTAGATCCTCCCAACTACGGATGCGAGATCATTCTAGATGTGTATACCAGGTCAAAGTAGCCCCAGCTAGGCTATCCTGAAAACAGTGGATCAGCAGCAGGTTGTTGGAGGTGTATGAAGCTATCTTTCGATAATACATGGTAAGATGATTTTTAGGGCAAGTTAAACCCTGATACTTGTCGAAGTCCGGCACCTTAAATTCTGGGGGAAGGACAACATCTGGAATCAAACATAATTCAGCGGTCTTTCCCAATCCAAAACCTCTTATCCCTTTCATTGCCATCAATCGCCTCTCAAGGATCTCTATTCTTCCATCTTAGGTGGCAGCAACGACGCCTGAGCTAGGGGAAACATGAGGATTCGTATACCCATAAGGTTGGTAAAAGTGTGTAGCCGCATAAGGCGGATTTAATGGGTCTGCATTTAATGGGGAGATCAGGGTCGGGTAGCGGTTTGGGTGGCATAGGCAGGCTGGGTAATTTTGGCTTTAGTGGCTTGTATTTGGGCTTAGGCTGTCTAAAATTCATGAAAAGATGGTATGCTTGGTTGAGCAGGGTGAGGGACTGGTTCTTAGTGGTTTGGCTCTTCTTGTGGGTTAGTGTGGAGAGGGGGAAAATATCCTAAGGCTAAGCCATATAATGGGAATGGTATAGCGTTGCCATCCGAATCCACGAAGGTATGTTGTTGGGCATATGTCGTGCCACGACCGGGTTAAGATTCAACAACGGGGTTTGGCCTTCAAATATGGACGGTGAGGGGAGGTGCTGTAGGATTAGGGATTTGTTCTCCAGTGGGGCCAGGAGGGTTCCGCGGGGTAGGCGACTGTTGCTGGGCGTCCTCAATACCAGCAGAGGAGCCCCCTTCTATGACTCTTTTCCAGAAGCTTGGCCATTTCGGCCATCTATTCTTTGAGTTGATTGAGCTCAGCTCTCAAATTCTCATTTTCTTGCTCTATCTCAGCCATGAGTTTCTTTTGGAGCCTAGTTCCGTAAGGATGCTTACCTGTAATGTCTAAAGAAATACAGAGATTTGTTTGAAGAAAAACAAGTTGATAACAAAAATGATAGATTAAAAGTAAAAAGATATTGCATGGAACGCAATTCGGAACTTAGCGCGTATCCTCCGACTGTTCCCCAGAACATCACGTTCAAAAGTACTAAGTAAAGCAGTAAGTAGAGATTAACATGAGATAGTCGTATAGGCAAAAGATTCCTTTATTTTATACTTCCACAAGGGTACAATGCTTCCTTGAAGGCTTGATTACAATGTATGGAAACCTATTAGCCATTCCTGGCTTGGGCAATCATGGTCCTTATTTTACAAATTCTCTCCCTACGATAACTCAAGAAAATTGAAATTTATTTCTGAGTAGTTAGAGGATTAGCCATCTCCTCAGCTTGATTCAGCAAGAACGGGAGATCTTCTAAAGCTCTATTAGCCAAGTGTGCCAGATTGACGAAACAACCTATCCACGAGTGAATTGTTTCATCTTGTTGAGTCAACTCAGCCTCCAAAAGGCGTATGGCTTGCATGGCTTACTTATTCTCCAAATTTTCCTAATGTCTTCCATGGCTTGCTTATTCTCCAAATTTTCCCTTTTCTAAAGGGTGCATTCTTATTGATATCTCAACAAGTCTTCCTCTAACTTCTTGTTCTTAGGAATCAACTCCTCTATCTTGGGCTTCAACACCTTAGTTGCTTTATCTTCTATGATAAGTGGTGGAGCAGGAGTGCTTACCGGTAGATAAGAAGGACTCCTGAAAGGCACTTTAACAATAGAAACCCTATTTAGGACCCATTCATCCTACTTCTCTCCCACAGCTTGGCTTCGTGCCCCTAACTCTTTTCCCATCTTATGGACCTTTCTCCACGCAATCGCTATATCCTGAATGACAGACGTATAGCCTTTCTTCGCATAATACAAAATGAAAGGAGTGAGTAACTTTTTATTTGAAAGGATAAGCCAGCTGACGCTTGGCTATAACAGGATTATAGTTGATACATCCTTGTGTGCCAATGAGAGGAACATTTGGGTAATTCCCACAGTGATGGATGATTGACTCGACTTCCAACCATTGGGGATACCATATGACTTTCTCAGTTGTGAGCCCTACAAGATGATTGGCCCATTCATGCCCGTTTTTTACTGCCAGTTGGCATAGTTTCGGATCGGAGATAGGACATTCAGCCTTGCAAATCTGATGGAAAGCATGAGATGTGAGCATACATACAGAGTAGGTAAACAACAAACGATCCTCCTTTCGCCTTGCGTATAACAGAAATCCATGGTGCAGTACACATTGGCCAGTACTGTTGTGGTGGGATTCTCAAGCCTGTACTTGTGAGCTATGAAGACAGCAATAGCATCATAATCCACATGGTTATCAAGGTTAGGGAATAAGATAACTCGATAGATAATAAGAGCTAAAGTATCCATAAAGGCTTCCCAATCTTCTTTATCTACCAGGATCTGCATGTGTTTCTTAAGAAACTCTCGAGTGAAACCAGGAATCTGATTTCTATTCATCTCCACACTCTTCAACGTCTCCAGATGAATTTTCAAAATACATGCGACAAAAGTGATAGTTGCATGATGGTCA
This sequence comes from Clitoria ternatea, assembly GCA_037962975.1. Lineage (NCBI taxonomy): Eukaryota > Viridiplantae > Streptophyta > Magnoliopsida > Fabales > Fabaceae > Clitoria > Clitoria ternatea. Next base: position 35,209,781 of record CM075672.1, on the reverse strand, counting down.
AGATGACGGTAGGGAATCTGTCCTTCCAAAGGCATCCCCATGATTTGTTCAAACTCTTCTATAGATAGGGCCAGCTGAAAGTCCCTAAATGTGAAGCATCTGAGAGGCGGGTCATAGAACTATGTTAATGCTGTAATCGACTCAGTTTGCACTTCCACTTCTAAGAGCTTTAGAATCCTTCCATACTTTCTGGTAAAGGCCATTTTCTGTGTCAAGTTTAATTTTCTCCCCATGGTTTTTAGACTACCAGTGTTGATTTTCTTGGCTTAACATGCAGTATTCTTCTTAATTCAGTCACATCTGTACCATAACTGTCATGTCTCATGTTAATTTCCATATTTGCTTAGAGGTACTTGCTAAGTCCCGAATGACTTCCTACAAGAACAAAGATAAGGAAGAAAATTAGTTACTGCCATGTTTTGTAAACCTTACTTCCTTACTAATTTATTGAAAAACATTTTCACTTTGGGAAGTAGCGGTCGGCAAACTCATGCCAAACTAAAGTCATGTGGGTCATAGATTTTTCAATCGTCGTTAATGCCTTACTTGAAGAGAAACAAAATTATATTTCACTTTTCACTTTAGTTTTGACGATTAAAAAGATCTATGACCCAGGACTCAAAGGTACACGATGAAGAGGGAGTTGCCTACCCGTTAAAAGATTACTAGTCTTTTTAGAAAAGTGAGTTATTTTTGGAATAAAGTAATCCTTTGACGGGTAGGCGGCTCATCAATTTGGATTCAAAAGGGAAAGCGAGAATGATGCAAGGTAAAGTAAAGTCTGCCATTTTTGGCCTAAGTCAGGTTTTTCTGGAAGTCTTTTCTGGGCACTACGGCTTGTCTAAGAGTGACTCCTCACATTGGGTGGCTTGTACTAGACTTCTAAAAGGTTACTGGAGCCAAGATCTTACTCATGATCTGACCACAATAGTAAAGAATCTACTAGGTGCGTACATCATGAAAGGTCGAACTCTAGTTAAGGTTCTTATGATCACCGGATAGGAAGTACATTCCAAGCGACACTGCTACCAACCTCCCCTAACTTAAGTTTCATTTGGTGCCCGAGTATAGGGCGCCACTCATAAGTGTGTATAAAAATGTGAGTGTAGTGTGTGAAAGGGCATTCCGTACCTGTACCTTACCCCATCCTGCTCAGAGAACAAACATAGAACAATAACACAAGGTCGTCTACCCTAGGGTTCAATAATTACATAGAAAAATAATAGAGTCATCTACCCTAGGGTTCAATAATCATGCAAATATTAATAGTGCATAAATGACAAAATACGATTGAAACTAAAAACAAACACCTATAATGTTAACATAAAATAAAATAAGGGAAGAAATAAAAACAAACAAAAGGCTATATAAAAACAAGCGCTTTCAATCTAACTGGCCTGACTCTCTTAAGTGTCCCCAACGAAGTCACCATCTGTAGCGACCAGATCGCGGCAACACCGCCGACCCTTCCAAAACGAATGGAGAAGAAAAACAGAACAGGGAGTCGCCACCAATATTTTTATCCATAGGAAAAAACATTGGAAAAAAAACTTTATCAAAGCACTGGTTAAAAATGAGATTCAAGTTTGGGTGTCGGTTACGAGTGGGGAAGGTATTAGCACCTCACTACGCCTATTAAAAAAACAGTACCAAAATTGAAAATGCACATCATAAATAGCCCTAAAATCATTTTTATTTCTTCTCTTTTTTTGAAAATGAAGGAAACAAATGAAATAAAAAAAAGCTTAGAACAAAATTAACAAGACGTCTCATCCAAATTAACCCTGGTTTTTAGTGAGAAAATACGTGGAAAAGGAAAGAATACTAACAGGACGTCTCGTCTAAATTAGTCATTCTCTCATCAAAATACAGGGTCAAAAAATGGAAGAGGTTAACAGGTCATCTCGTCCAAATTAACCCCGGTTTTTTAGTGAGAAAATACATGGAAAAGTAAAGAATACTAACAGGACGTCTCATCTAAATTAGTCATTCTCTCATCAAAATGTAGGGTCGAAAAATGGAAGGGGTTAACAGGACGTCTCATCCAAATTAACCCCATCTCGAGGAGAATGATAACGACCAGAAGGAAATGGAGAAAATCAACAAGACATCGCTTCTAAATTAACTTTCGTGAAAATAATAAGAATAAGATTAATTTAAAAGAAGAACGAGAAAGGAAAAGAAATGGGCCCGACAGGAATTAATTCCCGCTCCTACATATTCTCGAGCTTTCAAGAAATCAGGATTACGTAGTTCTTAAAAGGGGTATTCTTAAAATGATGTTATAGGTTCAGTAATGAATAAGGTCTGAGAAGAGAAAGGAATATAAGTTGAAGTTCTCTGCATGTGTATAGGCCCTAGAAATAGTGTAGGCAAAAGTAATTCTGCACGACACTAACTTAAGATCACTACTGTACTGATTAAAAGAAATATCAAAAAATATATATTTTTGTTGTTTTACATTATAAAACAGGACAAAAAGAAAGTTTGACAGAAACATAATAAATGAAAATAGGAAAGAGGTGGAGAAATTGTAACTGGTGTGGGCGTGCGTACTGGGGAAGCCGGACTCAAGATTCAGGGCCGGTATGGACTGGAACAGCAATGACCAAAGTGGAGGCAGTGAGAATGGGTCAGGTATAGGTACTGAATCTGGTATGGAAGCTCAGTATAGATCCGGTGTGCTAGTTCAGAGGGAATCTTGCGGACTTTGGGTATGGATTCGGTATATGAGAACAGAAGTGAGCTTAAGACAGAACAAGTATAGAGTCAAATAAAGCAATCTGAGGTGGATCCGATGTAGCAAGAACCGAAGTGACGGGGACCTAGTTACTCTTTTACTCTTCGGGAGGGAAAAATGAAGTCACTGTGAAATGGAAATCTGGCTAATGTTCAATTGCTGGAAAGGGAAAGGTGGTACTATTTTTCAACCTCAAAATGCAAAGGGAATTTAGAAGGAAATTTGGACAAAGTTTTGGCAAATGAAGGAAAAGTTCTCCTCTTCTAGACTCCTCAAATGAGAAATTTATAGAGGCTCCTTCTGCCCTCTTCGAAGCAATCCCAGCTCAGTTTTCCAATAGCCCATGCGTATAGTGGAATAATAGGCTGGCCATTAGCAGACGTGGGGGACAGTGGGTGGTGGGGAATTTCTTATTATTTTCATTTTTTATTTCCTGTCTGTCATTTCCCCTGAATTTCAAGATCAAATCTCAGTAGTGCTTTTCCAAGTCATGGGATGGGGTTAGAGACGATGTGGTAGTATTTTGAATTTTAACACATCGGAATAATGCCGAGTGATATCAGCTAAATTGACCACCTATGACTCCGGTACGGGGTGGCGGATTATACATTTTTGCCTACATCGGTATGAGCTCCGATTCCTTCTGGTGTGAATGAGTTTGGGACGGTGTCCCATTCCTTTTTCCTACACCGGTTGGTTGCTTGACCAGTGTTGACTAAGTTTCATTTGTTTGAATTTGAGTTTGAGTGCGTTAGTTATTCCTGTTGATGTGGCTCATTCTCAAAACAAACTGGCCGGACTGAAAGAGGTGTTCACAAACCCCTCCAAGATCGTCTTCGCCTTCGATGATGCCCTCATCAACCACACCCTCCGGATCAAGGTCGCTCGCGTCACCACCATCGAACAGGCCCTTCCCCTCAATAACTCATACCTCAAGGAAGCCTGGGGCCACTAGTTCGACAAGAAAAACATCTTCCTAATAAAAGACAGAATTTTTTGGTCCAATTTCGATGTCTTGAATCCATTCAATGACCCCTTGCTTCAAGATCCCGACAGTGTCAGAGTCACTAGACTCACCAGAGGTGACCGTGTTATCCATTCTACTACTCTATATAAGTAAGTTTCGTTATTCTTTGTTATAAGAAATGAAAATTTTTATTTAAAATTTTTGTAGTTTGAACTTTATTTTTAATAAAAAAATAATTTTGGTTCCATGTTCAGCTGATTACGAGGATACTTTCATTTGTTTATGTTATGTTGTTCAGTAGATAAGCGTTGCTATTTGTGCTTACGCTTATCCTAAAGTATATAGGTTTAGGTCATTATTGAAGGTTAATTAATAAGCATTGCATCTGAAATTCTTGTTCTTAAGGCAAAATCTATTGGCTCTTTGGTTGGGAGTATAGGAAACTAGAGAGGGTTCCACCCGCATGTCCTTACAAGCCTCCATCAAACAGGGTTACTAATAAAGTCAATGCCTTCAGGTGTGTTTGCCTGGTGTGTTACACTGATCTTGGTTGGAAATATAGATATGGAACACTGTTTATGACTGTCAAGAATTAAATCAGGATTGGGGTCTTGCTTTTCTCTATAACTCAAACTAAAGTCATATAACATGACTTTAAGACTTTAAATATCCTGCTTGTTACTGTAAGTGTATATTGCAAACTTGACCATGTCTTCATATGGTTGAATAAGAAGGATATAGCATTCAATAACTAAGATGCCTAATCTTACTTCTATTCTACAGAACTATAACTCCAAACTGTCTAATTTTGGACTGGCCAAAGATAGGCCAATTGGTGATAAGAGCCATGTTTCTACTAAGGTCATAGGAACCCATGGATATACTGCACCAGAGCATCTAGCAACTAGTACATTATCTTGCATTTGTCAATTTGTCTTCTAGACTTTCTTTTTGGCTTTTCATGTAATAGTTTTCCCATAAAAAAAGGAATTTCAAAATTCTCTTTTAACACGTATTATTTAAAATTCTTTCTATATGTATGTAAAATTATCAAATTAGAATTTTATAGTATTCTTAAAACTTATTCTTATCATTCAAGTATACTGTGAATTTTAAAATTCTATAAACTTTTAAAATTCTTACTTGTACTGTTATACACATTGTGTGCTTTTAAGAATTTTTTTGAATCTTGTCCGTTCATTATAGTGTAGGCCATTTATGTTCTATTCAGTGTGGCTTGTGATATAATTATTTAAACTCTTGAAATGTTTCCATGTAAAAATAAATTCTTAGGCATAATTCATTTTTTAAAAGATGTTTTGAAACAAAATTTTTTGTTATGTTGAAAGTATTGGTTATTGATTTAATGGTTTACTAAATTAAATGTATAATATCTTTTTTTTCTTTAAAATATTACATCACACTTTACTGCATTTCTCCCATTAAATTTGTTTATATTGTAAGCCTATTATATATTGTAAGTGCACATATGTATAGAATATGTATGGAATTTTACATAAGTGCACATATGTATGGAATTTTATATTTTTCTAACTTCAGATTTTATTTAAACTTCCTTTGAGGTGGCTATGCTATAGATAACATTATACATGTGCTTAGAGAAGAAATAATTGGCATTGTCTTTCACAAAGATGCTTATTTATGGACCAGTATAAAAGAAGTGAGTGCATATGAATTGGTGGGGAAAGAGGAAGATGCGTATGTGAGTATGTCCACATGCCATTATATTTTGTATTCTTATATTGCTAATAACGCTCATCACTTTTGAAATTTGATCCAAGACTTTAATTAACAGAAGCTACAACACAAGAAATCAAAGAGACGCTATGTGCAGTCATAGCAACAAGAACAAATGCATCTCAAGAAAGAGAGACCAAAGTTTAATTAGGGAGTTGAATTAATAGAGAAAGAGTGAAATGAATTGAAGATAGAAAAGGGTATTAATTACCACTTGTTGATGAGCTTGTCTTGTGTATCGTCCCTTGCACCTTGGTAGCCAGTGCTTAAAATATCAATGGATTGTGTTGGAGTAGGTTCCATCACTTTTTTCACTCTCTTGATGACAAGGAAATAAAAGCAGTGGTATAGGGAAGTAAATGCACATGAATGCATATTGTTTGTCAATTGTCACCAGGTAACGACGTTACAAAAGCCAAAAGAAGTGGAGGTGTGTTAGATGGTCCTCATTCATGTAAAATCAAATACTTCTAATGACGAGAATGACAAGGCCCCTTCTCCCCCTGTAGCAACCTTGGAAAACCCATATTTTTTTTGGCAACCTCATGTTATGTATTTATGCAATATTGTAACTTTCCTTTTTCTTTTATAATTTATTTTTGTATCATCCATAGGCAAAATATATGTATATTTTGATTGCGATAGGTTTTTTGTCTTGTGTTTGCTGGTAACTTGCAGCTTGTCATAGGGGATTATTGTATTTCCATCTTTTGATTAATATATGAATATTAATGTTTGACCTTAAATATTATTTATGGATGTTCATTTTTTATTAAATTGTTTTTTAATAAAAAAGAATAAACAAAAAAGATGGGTGTTACAAAAAAGTATAATTAACACCGGATAAAGTAGTATAGAACTAACTGGTGTGGAAAAATATATTTCACACTGGATGTTTAAAAAAGTCTAGTGTTGTAATAAATAAAAACACCAAATATTTTATAATTTGATGTTAAAAGCAGTAACTAACACCAAATATTTTAGAAGTTTGGTGTTAAAAGTAGTAATTAACACCGGATAAATGAATGAAATATTTGGTGTTAATTGTCTTGATTTTTAACACCTGTGCACTTAACACCCCCCCCCCCCCAAAATCTGGTGTTAAAAGTCAAATTTACCCGGTGTTAAAAGTGTTTTCTTGTAGTAATGTGCTAAATAGAAATGCAATTATGATGTGGTAATGGTACATGATAATGAATTGAATGTTGAGTAAGATCATGTCACTGTTGTATGAACTAGGTGATGATCAATGTGTTGGATATAATCTAGTTCAATATTTGTCATGGCAAGGCTTCAGTATCACCATGTTGGAATTGTGTGCGTGCTAACACTAAATGTCAAGGCTATAGGGGTGTCCCATGCCATTGGGCGTTACCACACCCATAATTGAGCGTCACGATGTTGAGTGCTTGGACAAGGGGGAGTTATCTTTGCTATTGGGCGTTACCATGCCCAACACTAGCATAACCAGACTGGACGTGGCCTGGGCTAGATGGGTGTGTTAGGGAATCCTAAGTGCATGAGCAACGGAAATAAAAGGATTCTCATAGGATTTGTAAAGCGCCGTGTTTCAAAGCATAAGACAAAAACAAAAAACATATTGCATAATAGGATTACCTCTTGAAGAAAATCGAAGCAGTCATAGCCTCGTTCTTTAGGAGTCCACACGTGTACTCCCACCAGAAATGCTACACCTTCCAAATGCTAGTTTGACGGCGTATAGCTTTTACAACTTTTGCATTTTGTGTCTCTTTTTGGTTAACCGCCTATAAGCATCTTATGCTCTATTTATAGGCTTAGGTTTGACCTAATTTGCTCTCTAAAGAGTGGGCTCCTTGCTCATTAAATGAGTTAGGCCCAATAGTTTTATTTTAGTCCAACTAAAATAAAAAGCTATTTTCTGATGGGCTTACTCTATGTGTGTGACCCTATAGGTAAAATACTCAGTTATATTAATAATAAACTATTTTATTATTAATATAAAATAAGAGTGGTATCTAGAAATGCATCATTATGCAGAATATTATTTAATATCAACATAACCTATAAGTGATAATTATTTTATATGTTTGTTCCTTTTGTCATGATATCCTAATTGGGCCTAAGGCATGGTCGTGTCATCCTTGTACGGTCCAATTTATTTTACTTGATACTAGAGTAGACTTTATCTGCATAAATATCCAATATTTATTCTTTTTAGCATGGCCATGCATATCCTTAGTCTCACTCCATCAAGTGGCCTATAGATATCACTATTGTCACATAGAAGAGACAAATCCCATCTACATCACACACACCCCTCTGCATAATCTATTCATTGCCTAATCATAACCTTTATAGTCCTTTTGTTAAAGAAGACGTTTGATTGTATTAAAACAACAAACTCCTTATGTAGGAATCGTAGTGACTTCAGGTCGAAGGACTACATATACCATGATCACATTGAGAATCATTTTTGACATTCATGTAACTATCCATGTAACGTTCTCATGGTGGGTCTGTCCAGTACATCATTACTCTTAATGTGTACCTGTGTGAAGACTTAATATCATCTATATCCGTGACCTGTGAAATTAGATCATCAGTACACTCACACACTAGTCTTAATGTATTTACATGTCCTCATGTAAATACTTGACTAGAGACATTTTAGGAATAACTCTCATATGACCTGTTACTCCAAGGATAAATAAAGGCTATTAAACTATTTAAAAAAATGCCTTATACAAAATGATGCGTCTTATATAGGCTCTTAGTGTATATTTCCAACAATCTCCCACTTACACTTAGAGCCGATAAGGTTGATGCCCAACGATGTCTACAGTGCCCTCATGCTTTTGCTACACAATCGGTTTTACTGGTGGGTTCTGAACAATTTTGTTGGTATGCACATTGCATATTTTCACATCTTCCAAAGATGGAACTATTTAAGTATATGCTTGGATTAATCCACTTCCTTATATTGTTCTATGGTTCCATTGTCATCACAGTGGAAACTCATAGGGTACAAAACATTTGGAATGATTAAATGTAAATTGACTTCTCTTGTCATTTAACATAGCAAAATACTTAGATTTGTTGGTAGAACCAATGACTATTTCTTACTTTGAACTTTTCAAGCATACATCGCAACCATCTTGATAACATATATATTTTGATTGCAATCTTAAGTCTTTTAACTTAATCAAAAGATTGGCATTGGTGTAACCTTTACAACGAGCCCATCTTCCATTTATCAAGATCAAATCCTTAGTCCTTCTTAAGTGTTTAAGGATATTCTTGACTATAGAATGAGAATATTATTAGTTCTAGAAGAAGCATGTCTTCTACATGTAATACTAAAACTATAATTGAACAGTTACTAACCTTTTTACAGTCACAAGATTTATCTTCATTCTTTAATGAAGATTCTAGCTTCTAAACGCTTGCTTTAGTCCATAAATAGAACATTTGCAGTTCACACATCTTCCTAGATGTTTCAAGCATAAAAGGCCTTTAGGTTGTGTCACATACACATTCTCAAGATGATTTCCGTCTTGACATCTATCTACCATATCTCATAATGGTGGTATACTGCTACAATAAGCAGGATCTAAATGGTTTTTAAGTTAATTGAATTTTGTCAATCTTGCTTTTAAAGGTACTTTTATTACCATCCATGTTTAGTTTTCCTTTTGAAAACCCACTTACATCTTATAGGTTTTACCCTTTAGGTGCGTCAACCAAGGTTCGTACCTTGTTAATATACATGGAGCCCATTTCAAATCCCATGGTCTTTTGCTATGTCTTAGAATCTAAACTTACATTGGCCTCTTCATAAAAAACTTGGTCAATTAATAATATGCCTCCTTCCTGATTTATAAGATATCCATATCTTTCAGATTTGGTTATATATCCTATTTGATCTTACGCAAGTCTTTTGCTACCAGAGCTAATGATGTCACAACATTTTATGATTTCTGCTCCAAGTCCATCCTTGACTTTTGAATGCTTTATGATACTTAAATTTCTTCAAGTTCAACTATCCTCCCACTGATTCTTTAAGAGATGTACTCTTATTCAAGAATACAACATTCTAAGCAACAAGCCTTTTGTTCTCAGATGGATTATAGAAATGATAACCCTTGGCTTTCTTTAGGTATCTCATAGAAGACATTTATCCAATTTGGATCTGACCTTGTTAGAGTTGGATGCTCTATAGAAGCATCATAGTTCCAAATTATTAATAAAGACATACTAGGTTTTTTCCTAGTCCATATCATATATGGTTTCTTTATGAAAGTCTAAGATGGAACAATGGTTAAGTGTGGACATTTTGTCAATAAAGGAACATTTGAAGGAGTTAGAGATGTTTGATAATAATCAATAATCAAACTGTGTCTAACAAGGTTTGACTTTTCCCCATAGAGATGCTATTATGGCATTCCATGAGGAATGAGTTAAGAGGTAATCTCTCACTCTATTAGATAGTTATCAAACTTATAGCTCAAATTATTTGCTATCTTGATCTAATCAAGAGCTTTAATTGTCTTGCCAATTTGGTTTTTCACTTCATTATGAATTCTTTGAACTTTTCAAAGACTTTTTAACTTATGTTACATAATCCATACTCATTGACTTTTCAATTAGTATGTTGAAGTATTGAAAAACATATCTAGTTACTGTTCCAATAGGCCCATATATATCATCATGTATTAGATAATAGATTACTCATCTTTCACTTTTCAATGAATGAGGTCTCAACTATCTCTCCAATAAATAAGATTTACATGTCTTAATTAATTCTAAAATCAAAAGAGTGCATATAACCACATTAATGGTATTTATAAATATGTTTCTTATTCATTTGCCTTAGGAGACGATACCATGTAAGTAAGGTTCAAAATCACTTATATTTTAACCTACTTTGACAATTTGTGTTATAGATGGGTGTTTTGAGATTTAGGATGTGGAATCCATTACTCAATTATGCATCAACATCCTTTTGAAGAAATAAAGTTATTAAAGAAAATATTTCTTATCCAACAAGAAACAATATGCACAATGTCTAGTTCACTAACTAGCCCAATAGGTAAAGATTTTATCCTTATTGTAGCAACTTTTGCTTAATTTTACACAGATTTCTCCACCCTTAACAAGTGATCAACTTCCTTGATCTTTCAAAATGTGAGATCTACTACTAGTATCTGATACTAATGTTAGTGAAGTAAAATAACTTGACTTCTATAACATAACTTGTAGTGGAAGTCTTACTTCCCTTTCTTTTGAACTCCTTTAAGTTATTTCAATGTCTTATTTGGCTAAAACTGGAAACAATTTCCTTTCTTGATCACTTTTTAGACTTCTAGACCAAGTCAACCTTAATAGAGTCTGTATACGATCATATAGTATATCTCTCATATATTCATATTGCCTTTTACAGCTCAGAGTTTATGCAGACTCCATAGGGTATTCAAGACCCAACCATAGATGATATATAAGCCAAACATGACACACTGCTGCTTCCTCTTTATTGAAGATAATTCTCAAGTCTCAATACCTATCTAGGCATTTTTCCAGATAAAGTGTCCTTCCAAATGACAGATTGCAACAAAATAATATTTGGTTTGTCATAGTTATTCTAAAACAAATTACATGCAAATCTATCACTTCTATTCAAAACATATTTAAATTTTAGTCATTAAATAAATATGTTGTCTCCCACTATTTTGATTCAAAACAAATACCCTCACTGAATCAGAAAAAATCCCGTTGGAAGATTTTTCTAGTGGGCCAAGATCCATATTTGGCCTAGTGTTGAGTCAGCTTTGGCTGATCGCCCAACCCTTGGTTATTTAGGTAGGAAACATATTTCCAATTGCGTCTCATGCAATTGGATGATTAAGTGAGTAACTCTTTACCCTTATGAATTTAAGCTCAATCCTTACGCCTCTAAGTTATTTTTAATCCAATTGAAAAACTTAGTTAAGTTTAGGCCCAATAAAAACAATTTGGATATTACAATTATCGCATCACGCCTTACTAATATAAATGATAGCACCCTACTTTGGTAGGCCCACTATTTATTGACATTAGTCTCGATGAGTGTTACTTATTAGAAGGCGTTTACACTTAATATTAACACTTTTAGGTTCTTCAATCTGATTAAAGTTACCTAGATAAGTCCAATAACAAATAGTTGGATAATCCAATTATCCATCATCCTTTACTAATATCAATAAAAGCACCCTGCTTTGGCAGAACCTACACTTTATTAAAACTAGCATTGATGAATGTTGCTTATTGGAACACGTTTTAGACTATTCATACCTTTGGGCTATTCCAATCCAATTGAAAAATGTCTATTTGAATAAAACTCAATAAGTTATACTTGGATAATCCAATTATCCAATCATGTCCTACTAAATATAAATAAAGGCACCCAACTATGGCGTGGCCTGCTCTTTATCTATATTAAGTTAGACATTATTACTTATTGGAAGGTATGATTGTCGGGCTTGAGGGATTTCAATTTGCTTATTGTTCATTGCCAATTTTCATTAAACGCTTTAACATAAAATAAAACCCCAAAACATGCAATAAAAAAATATAAGATGGTTATGGTCTTCCTAGAAAGTAAAATAAAATAAAATAAACCTAAAGGAACTATGGTGCCTTAACTTTGTGAAGTCCTACTTCTTGAAACCACCATCCTCCTGGAGTCGTCACTCTTTTGTTCCTTTCAAGGTCATATCCACCAAGAGTCACCACTCTAGGTTTCTTCTAGGTCTCCACCTTGTTGGCTTCTTCAAGATTACAATGTAATAAAAAAACTCGTTTTACATACGAGTGAAGGGTTGAGAGAAGATTCAAGAATAGATAAAGGCACAGCACGCAGGCTGTATTTAAAATTAAATAAAAAAATCTAAGACCATAACTATTTAGCGCTGGACGTGTTAATTAATCAATTAATAAAGTGATTAATTGTATTTAAAATAAAATAAATTTTAAAACACGTAATTAAACATGTGGGGTCATAAAAGGAAAAATACGCAAAGAAGTTTGGCGGTTCCGTTGACCGTTCGACGGACAGAGTCAAGGGGAGACTACCCTTTATAGGGTGCCGAGTGGCGTTCCAACCCAAAAATTTAATACTGTAATCAAGTTAGTTCCCAGGAAAGAGAGGTGGGTCCGATGTGACCGCTTAAGTACCAAGTCTTTCCTAGCCAGAACGTCCCACTGACCATTAACAGCTTAAAATATTCGGTTATGATTTCAAACAATTTGAAATCCTAAATTTTGGAACGGTCAAGGTTTAACTTTTAAACCTTATCTTTTGACCCCAACAACTATCCTAAAATAAGAATAGTCAAGGTTTAACTTTTAAACCTTATTTCTAGAGTCTCAACAATCATTCTACTTTTAGGAATAATCAAGGTTTAAATTTTAAACCTTATCTCTAAAGTTCAAGATATTTTATTTTGAATCCTATTAAATTTGATATTGATCTTATATTTAATTTACAACTTTTGCAAATCCTATTAATTTTATTAAGGATTAAATATTTGATTTTAAAATTATTAAATTTAATAAAGATCTTATATTCTATTTTTAACAATTAGAAATCATATTAAATTTAATAAATATGAATCAATTTGTAACTCCTACAAATCACATTAATTTTAAAACGATCACATACGATGCAAATCCTATTAAAATTAATAAGAATAAATTATTTAAATTTGTAACTCTTACAAACTTTAAATTTAACAAACATTTAAAATTTGATTTGCAACTTTTACAAATTGAATTTAGAATATAATATTAAAATCAAATATTTTATTTATAACATTTACAAATAAATAAAATACCATGATGGCTAGGTTTCAACTTTCGAATCCTAGTTTTCATTACGGCTAGGGTTAACTCTAAAACTTTCTAAACACAAACTCTCATGAACAATTCATATTAGAAGAGAAACCATATAGACATGCATTGCATACAACCTTTGATTTCAATTTAATTAAACGAACATAAAATATGCCTTATAATTAGAACACATATAAAACAATCACCATTGCAACATACAACATGTTCACATAATAAAACACATCCCAAAAACATGTTCTTTAATTAAAATGTTGAGAAAAGCAATCAATATACACAAAACAAAAATACATTGATACTAGGTTTCAAAAGGTACAACCTTTGCAACATATCTCATAAAAAATGCAACCTTTACATAATATCTCATTAAAAATGCAACCTTTGCAACATATATAATAAAAGATTGAACATTTGCAAAAAGATTCAACCTTTATAATTCTTTTCGTAAAAGAAATTTTACTGTTTTTTACATGTTCTTTAAACAAACATTTGCCCAAAACACGGTTTTGCAACCAGGCTTTGATACCACTGTTAAGGAATCTCAGGTGCATGAGCAGCGGAAATACAAGGATTCCCATAGGATTCGCAAAGCGTCGTGTTTCAAAGCATAAGACAAACACAAAAAAAATATTGCGTAATAGGATTACCTCTTGAAGAAAATCGAAGCAGTCATACCCTCGTCCTTTAGGAGTCCACACGAGTATTCCCACCAGAAATGCTACACCTTCCAAATGCTAGTTTGATGGCGTGTAGCTTTTGTAACTTTTTCATTTTGTGTCTTTTTTTGGTTAGCCGCCTATGAGCATCTTATGCTCTATTTATAGGCTTAGGTTTGACCTAATTTGCTCTCTAAAAAGTGGGCTTCTTGCTCATTCTAAATGAGTTAGGCCCAATAGTTTTATTTTAGTCCAACTAAAATAAAAAGCTATTTTCTAATGGGCTTACTTTATGTGTGTGACCCTATAGGTAAAATACTCGGTTATATTAATAATAAACTATTTTATTATTAATATAAAATTAGAGCGGCATCTAGCAATGCATCATTATGTCTGAATATTATTTAATATCAACATAACCTATAAGTGATAATTATTTTATATGTTTGTTCCTTTTGTCATGATATCCTAATTGGGCTCAAGGCATGGTCGTATCATCCTTGTATGACCCAATTTATTGTACTTGATATTAGAGTAGACTTTATCTGAATAAATATCCAATATTTATTCTTTTTAGCATGGCCATGCATTTCCTTAGTCTCACTCCATCAAGTGGCCTATAGATATCACTCCTGTCACATAGGAGAGACAAATCCCATCTACACACTCACACCCCTCTGCATAATCTATTCATTGCCTAATCACAACCTTTATAGTCCTCTTGTTAAAGAAGATGTTTGATTGGATTAAAACAACAAACTCTTTATGTAGGAATCGTAGTGACTTCAGGTCGAAGGACTACATATACCATTATCACATTGAGAATCGTTATGACATTCATGTAATGATCCATGCAATGTTCTCATGGTGGGTCTGTCCAGTACATTATTACTCTTAATGTGTACCTGTGTGAAGACTTAATATCATCAGTACACTCACACACTAATCTTAATGTATTTACATGTCCCCACGTAAATACTTGACTAGAGACATTTTAGGAATAACTCTCATATGACCTATTACTCCAAGGATAAATAAAGGCGATTAAACTATTTAACAAAAATGCCTTATACAAAATGATACGTCCTATATAGGCTCTTAGTGCATATTTCCAACAGGGTGCGCATCACCACGTGGCCCCTAGGCATCACGACGTTGGCACGCTAGGTTAGCTAGACCTGAGCATGGTGGCCTCCTAAGCCCGGGCGTAGGCACGCATGGGTTTTTGGGCGTGCTTACGCTAGCTGGTGGGTGTAACGACGCCCAACACCTGGGCAGCACACCATGATTTTTGCGTTTTATGACTTTTGCCCTATTTCAGGTACCAATTTTAGGTGGTCCACCCCAATCTCATTACCTAAGGTCAAACGTCAAAAAACTTTTCATCCCTAAATATCGCATGTTAGGTTGTGCAACGTACCGTGACACTCTCACTTTGTAAAATATTTTAAGTGTTACATTTTTAATGACATCAAAACGGGACCCTTCCGAGTCCTTAATTGGAAATTAATTTATATGTCACATGGGTTAGGCCAAACTTTTTCATTAAAAGCTAAAACATAAAGGTTTCTCAAAAGGGTATTTAAATAAAGACTGTAGGCCATTGGAATAGCTATTATTGTCTTCTCCCTCCTAACCACTCCTCACCCAGCCTGGACAATACCTTCTTCTACCCCACCCCTAACTTCAACGCCAACCCTTCACCACCTCCGCCCTCGACCCCACTCTAATTCCTCTTCAACCTTAAGACCTAAAATCAAAACAACCTCCTTCCAATCATTTTTTTAACTATCAATGCTCATATCTCGCGCTACATACCCTTTATTCCATCCAACTATGCATAAAAGCAAAATGTGAGAGGCTGTTGAAACAAAAATATAAGACGAGAATAAATCCACAAGTGATCTCTAGTAATGACGCATAGTGACAAGGAATGATGGCTCAATCTTTAATTACTAAAGGTGGTGAAGGGGATACACAGATGTGTAGGCGGGATTGGTTCATAGGTAATGGAGTGGTACAAAGCCCAAAAATGGGAGAGTGGGTTTTTGTTTGTGGAGGTGGGACGCTGTAACTGAGAAAGGAAAGGAAAGAGAGAAAAGTCATTGGGAAATGAGAATTATGTGTTGCATTTAACATAGATCTTCCATGGAACCCCTCCCACACGATTACCAATATTCATCCCACACAATAACAATCGTTATGGTTGTTCTGTGCAAGCATGTCCCACATTAAGGCTTTAAAATCCCACATAAATTTGAGTGCAACCACATACCACACAACCTTCCCATGCTAAAAAGAACTTGTAACACCGATATAGATTTCGAAAAGAAAACAACAGTAATTTCTTTGTAGCTAATTAATAACATGGAGAAATCGTAATGATAACAACATACATATGATTTTACGAGATTAAATTTAATTTTATAAAAAAATTTTATCAACCAATAGTACAAAAATTTATTAAAGAGCACCACTCAACAAAACAAAACGATGCAGTTATTTTAGAGATTGAACAGCAGCTTTGATCCTCCATTACTTTCAACGAGGTAGGACCAAGCTTTCAACATAAATCATGGGATGAAACTTATTTATGAGAGTCGGGATTGCAACATGTTCCAAATGATTAGTCCTGAGGTTATAAAGAAATGCATCCCATTGAGCATCAACGTTAACCCTTGACGATATAATGAGTAAATCTTCGTTCTTAGAGATGTGCAAGGGTATTATTGAACGGAATCGCAAAGGATGAAGTTGGAGAGTGAGATAAGAAAGACTCACTAATGGACTCCAAGATACTCCATCTTGGGACTCCTTCAATTGCCATATCCAAAGGTGAGAGATATGGTAATTATTATGCCAAAGACACAAGGACTCCTTCAAAACAATAAGAGTTGGTCCTGGCTCAATATCATTGGGAAAATTATAAGGAAGCAAGAACTCCATGTATGCTTCCTTCCCCAAATCCATCGAATATATTACCCATTCACTATGAAGTATTACCGTCCAATAAAGCCTTCCTTCCAGATACATTCCATCATTCTCACCTAAAACCTCAACTTCTGGGAAACCTTCAACCTCTCTCCAACAATTATCACCCATGTCACAAACTTTCACCTCGCTTGAAACCTCCAATTCCTCTTCCACGTCATCATCACCATACAAAACAATCACTACAACCTTGTAAGTGTCACTTAATCCATCGTAGCCAAACCCCCACCTGCAAGTCGCCTTCTCAGATGTGCTCTCAAAGCATGGTATCGAGGATCTTACTCTGGTAGCCATGTTCCATAAGTAGATTGCACTATCACTAAGTACACAGTGCAACCCATTGCAGGAACCTATGAGATTATACTTGTCGACGTTGTCTATGGCTAAAAGAAAATTTCTTGTGGTGGGAGGTAAAGGGTGATCGAGAAAAGAACGTACCGAGCATGATGTGTTGTAGAATTCACCAAAATCTCTGAATTCATCTCTGGGTAGTATTTTGAGATGATCGAAGTTATCTTTTGAGTTAGATCTTTCAAGGTGTAATTTGACGAAATAAGGATTGGATATTAAGGAATTCAACGACTTTGAAACGCATTTGAATTGCGTCAAAGATTTAACTGGAACCCATGAAAAGATTTCCATCATGATGTTGTTGCAAAAGATCGGAGAGTCTGATTGCTTTTGCTCTTTCATGTTGTTGTGAGGAAGCTAGCACAAAATGCAAATTTTGTTCTCTGCACTTTCTCAAGACTGGATATGTGGGTGGGTATGCCTTCTCTTGCTAGTTGCAAGCCATTCATTAAATACTGAAAAAATGTTGTGTGATCCAATGTTGTTTCTCCTTTACAACCTAACCTAGTTATTGGTACGCTAATGGTTAATTTGGATAAAAAGATGAAATAAGATATAAAGAATTAGTAAATGGGGAAAAAATAGGAAGGGAAGAAATTTGGTAGAAATAAAATAGAAAAGTATAATGTTTGAATCGATAAAAATAAAAGAAAAAAATAGAAGAAAAAAGTATTTTTTTTAGATGGGTGAATGGAAATAAAGTCGATCAAAATAAATTAGTTATATAGAAAATAAAATAAATTTTAAATTTTTATTATAATTAATTTAAATATATGAAATAATTATAATGGAAATCTAAAATTTATCACACAAGAAGAGAAAGTACCAGTGTTCACACCTCTTTTTCTTCAAAATTTAATCATATTTAAAATTTTTTGTCCATCCTAAATAATATGTTTAGTAGAAATTTATTGAATATCTTTTCCTATATAAAATAATTGAAGACAACGTTGGTAAAAAATTTAAACATCCAATCGATAAAAATATATACCAAAGATATAAATTTTAATATAAAAAATGTAACAATCAATAATGTAAAAATGTTTCCACGATTGATATATTCTAATAAAATTTTTGACAGCAGAGTATAGATAAATATAATAATTTTTTCACCGTAAAAAATAGATACCATGTACGTATGTTTCATAAAACTCAATAATTTGAATAGTTGAACACTTATTTTAAAATAATATTAAATGGTGGAAATGTAAAAATAATTAAGGAATGTTAAAATAATTTTTTCTTTAATATTACTCACTAATAATAAATATTAATATCATTTTTTACATAAATTAAAACAGAAAGTAATTAATAAAAATGTCACTCAAGTAATAACTAAACATAGAAATTAATTAAAACATTTTTATATAATTCAAATTTCTTATATTAAAATGAATATATTACAAATCTATCTATTTTTACTAAAATATTTTTTTCCAAAATAATTATGAAGAAAATCCTTGCATCTATCTCACTCGTGAGTGATAACTATAATGAAAAAGGAAACTAACTAACTTTTTACTATATATTTTTGTATGTTAATTTGGAAAGAAATACATTTTTACTACAATATATTTTTTTCCAATAAAATATATGAAGAAAATCCTTGCATTAATAATCATATTACATTTATTTTAAGGTATACATGCATTTATAATATTTTATATCAATTATTTGTTACATTCACTATACAAATTAAATATATCTTAATCATAAAATATAATAAAATATTTAGCACATGTTCTCAAAGTTAATTTGAAATTAATTAATTACCTTTTAGTTTGGTATAATTTTCAATAAATTTTTAAAATATGAAAATCCTGGCTTCTATTATAATTATAATGAATATCGTTGAAAGTTTCACATTAATTAGAGATATAACCAATCAAAAATATATTAGGTGAGTGTAATCATCATCCTATGAGCTAACTTTTATGATTGAGTTCGGTCTAATACCCAAATTTAAGATGGTATTAGAAAGTATGTTAATAAGTCACGTGGGCCACTTGATATAATCTTAGATCAATACAAAATTATTTAGTTACTCAATCATATAATTACTAAAGATATTTATGAAAAACTTTAGACGTGTGAGCTATCGGTATTATAAGAAATCTTTTGTTTGTTTAATAAGACATTTTAGCTAGCTGAAAACTCATTAGTTGAAATGTCATAAAATATAAATTAAAGATGTTTTAGTGTGTAGTTAAAATATCACTTTTCAACTAGCTAGTAGAGTTTTTTAAAACGCTACTTCAAGTAATGTTCTACAAGCTAAAATGTTTTTTTACTTTATCATCCCTACATATTTTTAATAATTCCTACCTATTTTATTTTTAAAAGATTAAACTTATTTTAGTTTTCAAAAACCTAAAACAAAACGTCTATTCTTAAATCTTTATTTTATTTTTTAAGAGATCTACAAGCATGAAAGACACTTACAACATTGTTAATTTATTATGGAATGCTCTTTGATATATACATTATTTAGTATTATTGTAAATATTTCTTTTATTCAAATTATATTTGAAACTAACTTCTATGAAGAATACTTATATGGACTATCATATTTGAACTATATATTTTTTATTTATATATTTCATGAATTTTTTATTATAGAAAAACAAAAAACCTTAAACATTATTTTACTTATCTTGATATTAATTAAAATATCTAAAAAACGTTTTAAGCTATGTATATATAAAAAAACAAGTTTTGTCTAAACAATTTAGCATATTCTTTTATGTTATTTTATAATTTTTTTAGCTATTAAAATGGGTAATTTTACCAAGCGCTTCTAATACAGTCAACTAGAGTATCAACTTTCAACAGGTTTTGAGCTTTCAACTAGTTTTTAAACAAATTTTAGTAAACACACACTTAATCTAATGATTAATTATAGTAAGAGGAAATAAACAAAAGATTTCGCTTACATTTTTAATAAATACGTTAAATTGGAAAGAAGTATGTCTTTTTTAGAATAAAAAATAGTAACTGTATGATGAAAAGTCAATAATTAAGACCACTCTTTAGAGACCTATGACCTAACCTGAATAGTCTAAGGCTATAACATCCCAATTTAAATTTATTTGTTAAGCTAATAATAATATAGATAATTAATTAAGAAATTAATCATAATTAATAGGGCAAATTAAGTATGGGATTCATCTAGTTAAGATCATGGTAACTTAAACTTACCACATTAGATTTAGAAGTTAATTGAACAAGCAAAATTACCTAAATGCCCTGGGTCATTAATGATATGTCTCTAAAACACGTCATTTTAAAATGCATTTGTTAGAGATAATTACGTTGATTTGAATAAATTTTATAACATCCTTAATTACTAGCAAAGTTTGAATAATACAAAAGAGTTCACATAAATATTTAAATAATTATACACACACATATATATATATATATATAAAAATATATATATCTTAGATACTTCATTGTATAAACATTTAAATATATACATAACTATACATAAGTTTGACTTTTGAATACATTAGTACAGAAGACAAATTTAGTTAGTAGTAACCCTAACAGGTCAGAAGCTAACTGATGCTAAAATAGATTCCAGAACATGTGAGTAGCTAAATAGTATAACAAAAAGAACTATTCAACCATCAAGTACGGCTAGAGTCATCGTCAAAAAAACTACTCATATCATCCTACTGGGTTGACTGTAACTAACTAAGCATCATCAATGGTGGAGTCGCTCCTGGAGGAAGCTTCCTCTACACCTTTCTCCTCAGCTGGTGGGGGTGGGGGAGGTTGCCCATGGAAAGGGTCAGTATATCACGAAGATCTAGAATGAGTCTAGCTCAAAAAAAAAGAAAGAGCCCCAAAGGATCCGACAATCCAACAATAACCTGAGATAATCTCACGATCACTACACTACAGCATATATAAACATTTCCTATATCTAGGAATCTCCTTATTTATCATGTTTACCCTTAATTCTTGATTGCCTTATTCGTGCTTAATGATCTAGAAATAGACTTTGAGTAACCTTTAATTAAACTTGGGAAGGATTGAAAAGTGAACCTCTTTAATTTAATTTAAGAATTTGATCCTAAGATTGAATTTAGGAGGCATTGAGAAGTGAAGTGTTTTTTTATCTTTTAAGGACTTAAGCTTTTCATAATAATTAAATTTTGGAGGGACTGAAAAATGAACCTTTTTGGTTACTGTGTAAACTTAAAATTTCCATACGTTTGTTTGATTTCTGAGTAATTTAATGAAGCTCTGAGAAGGGAAAGTTAGAACCTTAGGAAATTGGTCCTAGTTAGCATGGAAGTAAAAGATAAGGTAAAATCTTTAAACATCATCACAAAGTAATTCACCACTGTAGGATCCCAAGACTTATTTTAATTGATTTCTTTTCCAGAAAACCTCCTCTTTGTGATCATTATTAGTTTTGTTTTTAATTTCTTTGAATAGAATTATGTTAATCGCTTGTTTAGATAGATAAGATTAAAATTCTGAGTACTTGAGAACACAGTCCCTAAGGAGACAATATTTTTTATATTACACGACAAACTCATACGCTTACAGGCGTTGTCTAGTTTTTGGTCTTATCCCTCAAAGGGGAAAGATGGGCCAATTTTAAGGGTTATGCATTCTAGAGGATAAAAGGCATAATGCATAGTAGAGGATATGATTTGGGAAGACCCACTCAAGGATTTTCAAGGAAGAAAACGAACGAGGAAAGAAAGAACTCAAAGAATATGCACTTCATTATGGTTGGTTTTAGGACTTTTTTTGTTTTCTCTTTGTTTGAATCTTTTGTAATCCTTGTTTTGAGTCATATGGATTCAATTGAATGTTTTGAATTCCTTTTCACCATGAATGGCTAGAATCCTTTTCTTAGGATTTTAGGGGTGAATTGTAATGTGATTGGTTATAATCTTTAATTTGCTTTGTCAATAAAATCATGTTTACCTTCAATTCTTGATTGCCTTATTCGCGCTCAACGATCTAGAGATAAGCTTTGAGTAACCTTTATTTAAATTTGGGATGGACTAAAAAGTGAACCTCTTTAATTTAATTCAAGAATTTAAACATAAAATTGAATCTAGGAGGGATTGAGAAGTGAACTATTCTTAATCTTTTAAGGACTTGAGTGTTTCATAATAAGTAAATTTAGGATGGACTGAAAAGTAAACCTTTTTGGTTGTTATGTAAACTTAAAATTTTCTTAATGCTTCTATTTTCAAATTGAACGAACGTTTATTTGATTTCTGAGTAATCTAATAAAGCTTTAAGAAGGGAAAGTTAGAACCTTTGGAAGTTGGTCCTGGTTAGCATGAAAGTAAGAGATGAGGTAAAATCTTTAAACACCATCACAAAGCAATTTACTACCCTAGGATTCCAAGACTCATTTTAATTGATTCCTTATTAGATCTAAGTTTGAATGAAAGACTAAGAAGTTTGAACTCCTGGGATTTGTTAATAACACCCATCAAGACTCTCAGCTAAATGAAGTCTGTCCATATGTTTTTCTAACAATATTCAATTTATGTTTCAGGAAAGTCTGAAGTGCATATGTTGGAAGAAAAGGGGATCCGTTAAATCAAATCTGTCTAAAAAATACAAGTCTGTTGCATCCATCAAAGAAACATTAAGGAAAAGTTTTAATGTAGAATTAGACCTTAGAATGTCACTCAGTCTTGAGGAATGTCTTTGAAAAGCAACTCTTTAATTCTATGAAATAGTCAACAAAAGCTTTCTTGTCTAAAATCTGTGTTATTCACCAAAAAGGAAAGGAAACAAAAAGCTGAAGGATGATGCACAGTAATCAAGGTAGATGCCTCACACATCCCAAAACATTAGAAAAGCTGAAACAATGGAGAAACTGAAGCCTAAGGTCAACGTCTATAAAAGTGTACCTGTTAGCTCGAAATGGCTAAGTAAATAGGTCTTTTTTGGTATGGATTATAAAAGTAAACCATTTTTGTATAAACTCTAAAGCATGTAAGGACCCCGATTCCTGGAACCCCAAACCCAATATAATTACAACAATTAATTTAATAAAAACACCAATAAATTTCTCATGTTTTAAAAGCCCGAACATGCAACCATGCATCAAGACTCAAATCACAGAAAACTGGAGACCGAAGTTTAAGAATTTAGAAAATAGATTGAGAAATAATTGCACCAACATGTATGCAGAAACAAGTATGTTTATAGCGGAAGGAAAATATGTATACTGGGCATACATCTAGTCCTATATATGAAGATATGAGAAAAAGCCCAAAAAATGAGGGAAGGAAGAGGAAAAACACATTTCAGGTAGCCTCGCTAAAGCAAGGAAGCTCTAGCTTGAGCAAGCATTAGCTCGCTTAGGCGAGCAAGGCCAAAGCAACCATGCTTGAGTGAGCTACTTTTGCTTGAGCAAAAAAAAGTCAGACTTAAAAACACCATATACTCGCTTGAGCGAGCATTCACTCATTTAAGTGAGAATTTTGCAAAATCAATTTCTACCATTTTTGCTTGAGTGAGTCTCCACTCGTTTGAGTGAAAAACACACAGAATCATTACTTTGACTCTCGCTCAAGCGAGACCACGCTTGCTTGAGAAAAAATGGACCAGAATGCATAATACACGATCAAGATCCTCTCGCTTGAGCGAGAGTGACAGAAACTAGATTTTAACATAGGTAAATCAATTTACATGGCATACTAAATTGCAAATGACAATGATTTGATCTAAATTCTCAATAGACATACATTCATACGTATAAATATGACTTTCTCTAACAAGTCTCATCCAACAATTTAATCCTAGATCAACCTATGCACCAATGGCCATTTAAGCATATTTAAGCTAAACCAAGCATAATGTAAGCCTTTTTCACTATAATTAATCATGCGCAAAGGTTTCTCACATACATTATGATTTGTGAATGACTTCTATATGAAGACTCATACACCAGATGGGAATATGACCCATGCACTCCTTTGTCTTACATATATTTTAAAATGTCAATTTTGAGACAAATCTCATATGCAATATTAATAGTCATACAATTCAAAGCACCATTCTCAATATTAATCATTGACAACATCATATCTAAATTTAACATTCAAGGCATAAGAGGCCTGATTTTCCTATAGGACCTACAAAATAGGCATTCATATCTAACTCAATTGTCATACACAAAGCGTATGCTTGATGCATTTGCCTCAACACATGCGCGGCCCAAGGCTCAAAAGCTTCCTTCCAATATTTATCTTTGCCCCAAGCTCACGTTCCAAAATGAGTAGGATTTCAGCATACCCACATCAACCTTTAAAATGAAAACTAGTAGGTGAGTAACATATACCAAATGTATCAAAGTCATACATTCTGATAATATATATATACATACACTCAACATACATTCTCAATGGAACAATATATTTCAACCACAATGATATTATCATATACATAAGCTTATCATCAAGTACCATAACCACAGCACAAGTAACAAGTCACAACACATCATTCCATTAGTGATTCATACTAATCGTAACCATCCATTCTAAGTTAGTACCACAAGTCTTTCTGTTCACTTTCAATACTTCATTGCCTCCAAGGGCTACCAATACTCGGTATACCACCGACTATATACAAATGCTCTTATAGCTAATGCATATGCACAAATGAATCAATATTGAACTAAAGGTCCGACTGTGGGAAACAACATCATATAATATGTGGGTCAAGCATAGGTGTGCTACTGTGCCCTAACTATAGTAGTAAATGTGTATATTTATCTCATAAACTTTGCATGCATAACATCTTTCACTAGTACCAAACCGATATCGTCTTTATGTAGCACTAGTCACCTCGTGACTTACGGATCAACATGGCCCCACTTGCCAAAAATGCTATGGCCCCCTCCTGAATACAGATCGAGAGAGTCATGCCCGAGATGGACATCAAGGTTACTTGCTCATCACAGAGTCGCCCACCCAGTGGGCCCAACACATAGGGTGCCTCATCATCAAACTATGGACAGCTTCGTGATTCTAGTGAATCACTAGGGAATAATAACCATTTTTGCTCGTGCACAGGGACACCCTCCCACTGGGCCCACCTATGGGAACTCCTAACATCCCAAAACGGACAACGAAATGATATGCCATGAATTCAAATGAAGATTTATGCATTCTCACATTGTTCATCCCAAAATGCCACTCCACAATCATCAACTCACCACTATCACTTAGTGGATTCCAATATTACCATTATTCTCAATCACTACCTATTTATCATTGGATTTCATTCATACATTTAGTTAGTGGCAAACAATATCCATACACATTTTTATCTATTTCATGTAACATCCCTGTTTTTAGGAATAGTTTTACTCTTATAAATTTTGAATTATGAAAGGTTTGTGAGTAAGAATAAGTCAATATATACCCTGTTGATGGTCTGTGGTATCTCAGAAATGTCATTTTTGCACATAATAATGGAATTTATATGGATCATTAGTGAAATTATGCAAAAACCGAGTGAAAAGGGCTCTGTTCCGAGTAACAGAGAAGAATTCCGAGTGAATAATTAGAAATTCCGAGTGAAGGAGGGAATTCCGAGTCAGTGTCATGTTTTCCGAGTAAAACATGACTGAGAGGGCTACCACCGAGTGGAGTCTTGATCTGAGAGGCAATTCTGAGTGAAGTGTGTTCAAGAGAACCACTTCTGGGTGAAATTCCGAGTCAAAACACCCTGGAATGACTCGTTTCCGAGTCAAACCGTGCCAAATGCTTCTTTTCCGAAGGAAACTCCTCCGATTGAAGTATTCCGAGTGAAAGAATGTATGTATATTTATGTTTATGTTGATTTGATGCTTCCTACCGACTGGAGTGTGTTGTGGAATCAATTGGGAAGGATTCTGAATGGTTTCGTATGTATTTGCTTAAGAAACCGAGTGGAAAATGGTAAAGGGAACCCATTCCAAGAGAAATATAAGAGGCTGAGCCAATTCCGAGTGAGATATACTCTACTGGACCAAAACTGAGTGAGAGTCATACGTGTAGGTCTTGTTCCGAGAGGTAATGGCTTAAATAAACCTTAATTTGGAAATATAGTTGAAGAAGTTGGCCTAAACCGAGTGAACCAAGTGAATGAAGACTCGGATTTCCGAGTGAAAACTCTGAGAAAGAGAGGACTCGGTCTGGACAGATATTACCGAGTGAGAAACCGAGTACCTGAGTCGGTTTCAAAGGAATTCCGAGCGAGGACTTGAAGACTCGCTCAAGCGAGCCTTGTATTTGTTGACTCGGAAGAAGAATTCCAGTCGGCATAGTGATTAACCGAGTGGAAGTTTCACTCGGTATTCAGTGTCAGTTGTGCGTATTGACTTCAATTTTGTCTTTAATGATTATTTTAATTCAATCATGCGCATTATAGCTAGTGGGCGGCCAGAAATGGGCACTGACTCAGCATATCTCCTTATTTAAATCTCCACTAACACTCCATTAACACTCCACTAGCAGCCCACTCACAAAAGCTGTTCCTCATTTAGTTTTCCACTTAGCAGCCCACTCCTTATTTAAACCAGCGTAAGGACTCTTAGAGAACACACACACGAAACACACCTCCATCATTCTTCTTCCTACAAGTTACTTTCTCTCTCTTTTCTCTTCTGTTTCACTCGGAATTCGTGCAGGACAGTGAAAGGGAACCTCTGCTTCTCCTCCAGGAGCTCCATAAAGGTAAGGGGGTATATTCTTGGGTGCTCTGTGGGAAAACCGAGTGAAGGAAAGGGTTAAGGAACTTGTTCCTCACCTTTCCAGGGCAGTCCAGGAATTGCTGTTTAACATGCTTTAATCTTTATGTATGTCTTTTATATACGTTTTATTATTAATATGTTTAATTGGCTGTATAATACATGATTCAATGAATATGTTTCAATTATTTGAATTGATTGTGATAAATTTTGATTATTGAGTGAATATGTTTGATGCTGAACTGTGAAATATTAAGTATGAAATGTGTTTATGTATATTCCAGCAAAGAATTGTAAACGGGAAATGAAAGAAATGATAACAAGCTCGGTTTTATATAATTCAATCGGTTTTATATAAATTCAATCAGTTTTATACAAATCCAACCAGTGTTATATAATCCAATCAGTTTTAAATAAATACGATTGGTTTTTACATGATTTCACTCGGTAAACCATTATATATTTCATAACAGAACCCCTTTCTTCTTGAAAGACTCCTTTTCAATCATTTTTACTCAGAATTATAGCTATTCCACTCAGAAAACATAATTATCCTTTACTCAGAACTCTTTTCAGTAATTTCACTCGGAAGAAGTAACCTTAAAACTTTTCCCAGTCTATTTCCATTCGGACAACATCTTTCCAAGCTCAATTTACTCGGAAAACTCTTCCTCAAACATATTTCACTCGGAACTTATATTGATTTCACTCAGAAAACTCCTTTGAGACTGATGTCACTCGGAATCGTATTTTATTACACTCAGAAATTCATTTTTACTCGGTTTCACCAACATTTTCACTCATGAAACTCTTTCTTACTGATTCCACTCGGAAATTATATTTTAATTCACTCAAAAATTTATTTCACTCAGAATTTAAGTTATTTCATTAAGAAAATACTTTTCAGTTTCTGTTTCACTCGGAAAACATATTAATTTCATTTAGTAAACTCTGCTCAGTTTTATTTCACTCGGATTCATAGTTAATTCATGCGGAAAACTCATTTTCACTCGGAATCAAACCTGTTTCAGTCGGAAAACAGCCTTCCAGTTCATTTTCACTCGGACCCAAACTTGTTTCAGTCGGAAAACAGCTTTCCAGTGTAATTTCACTCGGATTTTTAGCCAGATCGTTTGGAAAACCCTTCTCAGTATGATTCCACTCGAAATCATACTTATTTCACTCGGATTTACCCTTGTTCCACTCGGAAAACTCTATTTTTAATGTTTTTCGCTTGGATTTTCATTTAGAAACTATTCTTAAACATTTTTTTAAATTATTGGGAAGTTATAATTATTATTATCATTCTTATTCTATTATTATTATTATTCTAATTATTATCAATCTTAATATTGTTATTATTATTATTAGTTTTATTGTTATTAACATTGTTAACGTCTTAATTATGTGTAATTACATAAAGAATATATTATTTTACTCTTTATGGAAAATATAATTTTTAACCAAGATATAATAGATATATTTCTAAAATAATAAACGAATATCTTACAATGTTTAAATAATTGATGGAATTCAAAGAAATTGGGAATGATATGATGAGACTGCAAACACATAAGATACCCAAGGAATCAATTGATAAAATAAATGCATTTCGCATCATAAAAATATTTTTGAAGAAGAAAAACCTCTAGAGCATACACTTGGTACAGTGGAGGACACTCACGTTCGATCTCCATGAAGAATCTTGGGAGTACAACTGGAACGGCAACCCAATGGCATCAGAGTCGCGCCTGATAGCCGGGTGAGACGATGCAATTCTAGTGTACTTTGACTAAATGACGGAGTGTAACTATGATCGTAGGGATCCAAGTTCCAAAAATATTTAAATCAATGATGAGAACCAATGAGTTCATTTGTACCATATGGAACTTGGGCGGACCCTGATCGCTCTAGATGATTGGAATGGTGATATTCCATAGAATGAGAAGAAGAAATAATTTCTTGGGCCCACATGCATCATGAGACTTAATCAAAGATAAATCATAATAAATTTGACTCATGCATTCCATGACAACATGCTTGATTGTTATAATTGTGAATATGCTAAATGTACGATTTATGTGATATTGAATGTTAACTGGATTATGTCCGCACCGGATTAACCAATCAGGGTCTTGGGTTATACTCACCCTTACTGTTGACAATTTTCAGAGGAATTAGGAAATCAAGAACCTGAGTATGAAGAACAGCAATATGCTGAACCAAATGAGAACACTCCTTAAATAGAATATAAGTAGCTGAATATTGATGGATGACTGTATAATATTTAAGGGTGCCTGCGTGCCCCATTCTGTTAAGAGTACAATTACTTGCAGTTTGTGAATGACTATGTGATCTATATAATATTGCTTCCACTGATATGCCATCATTTTATTTTATATAAAAAAAATATTCACTTTTTCTAAAAACTGTTAACACTCTCAGTTAAATAGGATAAACCTACAGAAGGATTTGTCTTATCTAACCGAGGGTGTTACACATTGCACATCATTTGAAGCAAGACAATCAAGATTAATTATGTAAATATTATCGATTCTTTGACCAATGAACTTTACTTCCTTGTTTAGCTTATTTTCAATTATGCAACAATTTGATTCAAAAACAATTTTATATCCTTTATCACATAATTGAATAATACTAAGCAAGTTATGTTTAAGTCCTTCAACATATAATACATCATTTATCGAAGTAGAAGAGTTTTTACTAATGTTACCGATTCCAAGTATTCTTCCTTTTGTGTTGTCTCCATAAGTAACAAAACCTTTGTTTCGAGGAGTAAATGATATAAACTTACTTTTGTCTTCCGTCATATGTTTTGAACACCCACTATCCAAGTACCAATGGGTGTTACTTCCTTTAAAACATACCTACAAACAAGTCAAGTTAGAGAACTTGGTACCCATTTTATGTTGGGTCCTTGTAGATTAGTTTGTGAAAATGTTCCCTTAGGAACCCATACTTTTCTCACAACTTTTGGTCCTAATCTTCTCACATTATAATTGTAAGAATTATGACCTTTGAGACTACAGTGATTACATTTCATGAAAGGTGTAGATGATTTACTAGGTGGTACAAAGAAATTTTTGTAATATTTTTCTTTCTTGTAAACATGTGATCCTTGATTATAGCCTAATCCAGTTTTATTGAACATACAACATTGTTTTCCAAAAAGTGCATTTAAATTATCTCTACTGTTGGTAAATTTCTCAAGTGTCTTGTTTAAGTCTAACACTTTCTTTTCAAGTATGTCACATTTCTTTGCAAATTCACAAGGTTTAGTCTTAGAGCGTGCTTGAACATTTACTATTTCATTTTTCAAAATTTCATTTTCTTTACCAAGTTCTACAAGATGCATTTTAAGAGTATCAATAGTTTTCCTAGATAACTTATACTTGTTTGGGATTTTAAAAAATTTGTCATACAATTCTTCAAAGCCATCAAGTAATTCTTCTTTATCTAATTCATGGAGGTTTACCTCTTCGTCTTCATCTTGATGGTTGGCCATGAGACAGAGGTTTGCTTCTTCATTTTCAGATTCGTCTGAACTGCTCATCTCGTTGTCATCCCATGCTATGTATGCTCTCCTTTTTCCTTTCCGATCCTTGTTTTTCTTTTTAAGATTTGGACAGTCCGCCTTGAAATGTCCTTCCTTTCCACATTCAAAACAAGTTGGTGAAAAATTATTATCTTTAGGAATGAATTTCTTACCTTTAGAAGTGAAGCCCTTTTGGAATCTTTTATTTCTCATGAACTTTCCAAAACGCCTCACAAATAGGCGTAACTCATCATCATCTTCTTCTTGATCACTTTCAGATTTGTCTTCTTCAAAAGAGGTGACCTTGAGAGCTAGCCCTTTCTTCTTGGAGGCTTTTTCTTCTTCCTCTACATGTTTTAAATCTTTTAACTCTTGTTCTTGTTCTTATAACTTACCAAACAATGTAGCAAGGGACATATCATTTATATTTAGTGATTGTTTGATAGCGGTGACAAGAGGTTGCCATTCCCTAGTAAGACTTTTCAACACTTTGTGAATAAGCTCTTTGTTAGAATAAGATTTGCCAAGAGTAATGAGATGATTAATGATTAAAGTAAATCTTTTTTGTAGTTCTAAGATTGTTTCACCAGAATTCATTCTAAAGCTTTCATATTGGCTTGTTAATGTACTAATCTTAGAATCCTTAACGTCGCTAGTTTCTTCATGAGTTATTTAAAGGGTATCCTACATATCCTTTCTAGTTTTACATGTTACAACTCTGAAAAATTCATCAGGACCTAGTGCAAGAGTAATAAGATTTTTAGCCTTATAATTATACTGTACTTTCTTTTCTTCATCACTAGTCTAATCATCCATGGGTTTTTCAATTTGTCTCCCATCAACAATATGCATAGGTATAAAAGGACCATTTTTAATAGTATTCCAAACTTTTAAATCAATTGACTAAACAAAAATTTTCATTCTCTCTTTCCAAAAAGCATAACCTTCCCCATTGAAGCAGGAGGTCTATTTGTAGCACCACCCTTGGGAAACATGTTACATGAGGTAAAGGCCATCTTTATCTTTTGAAGCTATTAAGCTTTATCAACCAAGAGTCAAGCTCTGATACTACTTGTTAACCAAGTGGTCTCAATTACTCAAGAGGGGGGTGAATTGAGTATTAAAAATTTTTGTTGGAATGCTTTTGAAATTAATTCTTTTGTATTTAATTTGATAAATAAGAATAATACACAAAAGAACAAGTAATAATATCAAATTAATTACAAAGCTATTTTAGCACTTAGAAAGTAATAAATAATTTTAACACAATTAATTCAAGAATATTACTTAGATTATTAAAACAAATTAATCTAAATAATTAATTACACAATTTGTATTAAGTTACTAGTGCACTTAAATTACCATGCAAATCAAAATAATAAAGGAGTTTAAGGAAGAGAGATTTGCAAACCGATATAACGAGTTCCACCACACCAATGTACATCTCGCCTTCAAGCAACCTACTTGAACGATTCCACTATTGAGAATTTGAGATACACGTTTTGAGCAATTATAGCTTCTTAGTGTCCCACACTCAAGAACTTAATTCTCACAAGCAAAAAGGCAACCCACCCAATCTCACAATCTCTCAATTACAAGGTTGGGAAAACTCTCAGAATTTGTATATGTGATTTTACAAGTGTGACTCTCTCAATAGAGTGGATATACAAATTTTAATCACTTGAAAAATATTTTCCTCTCTTAGAAAAGGATATGCAAATTTAGCACTCAAGAAAATACTTTTCTCACAATATAGCTCTTAAAATTAATTACAAATAGAAGATTGAGAGAGCTTAAGCTTAGAGAGAATAAGAGAGCGAGAAGGAAGCAAGGAATTTTTCATTGCTGTGTTGGTGTGTTCTCTGCCTCTTCACTTCTTCTCTATTTATAGGCAATTCAAAGGCAAGGCTTTCAATCCCGGTTCCTTAATTTATGCCACTGATTTATGATTTGTCTGCCTCTATGTTTCCTTCAATGTTTTCTAACTTGAAGGATGCGAATGTTTTCCTCAATTAATGCGTAAGGCTGTCTCAATTTTGAACATCGAAAGAATCTACGTAGTTTAAGCTTTTGAAAACCCGAAATGGTGTTTTTCACATTTCCCAGGAAGTCACTCACATAGGAATCGATTCCTACATCATATGAATTGATTCCCAGCCTTCAAAAACATCATGAATCGATTCGTGTAAGTGATGAATCGATTCCCAGCCTTAAAAAGTAGAATGAATCAATTCTTGAATAAGCTGAATTGATTCTCAGGTTATTTAATGTACATGAATTGATTCCTAGCAAGGGGAATCGATTCCCAGGCTTTTTCAAGCACATGAATCGATTCCTGGTAATGGGGAATCGATTCCCAGCCTGTTCCTCTTTAAAATAATTGTGTTTTGGCCGTCCTGGTATTATTTTTCATGTTTTTGACCTGACCATGAATCTTCTTGTATTTAGACCCTTTTTCTGATTATGTTTTTCATGATTCTTCATCCTTTTGATCCTCAATATCATTTCTTGTTTCTTTGAATTTAGAATGATTAATTGCTTGATTTTCTTGACCCGTATTAGCTTGATCTTCATGCTTTTGATTTTTTATTAATTGCTTTATACAACATCCTTTGTATTTATTAATTTAACTTGAATCTTCAATTGTTTGTCATTTATCAAAAACTGTTGAAACATACAAACATAGTTTCCTCCAAATGTGACTTTACCACCTTCAAAATGTTCCAAGTCTAGGAAGATATACCTTTTGCTTGTCACATGATGTGAGCACCCACTGTCTAGATACAAGTAATGATGCTTTGCTTTTGTCTTTAAGCACATATGAAATAGGAATGATCATTGCCTTTGGTACCCAAAACTTCTTGGGTCCTAAAGGGTTAATGCTTTTTGAGTTTTTCTTTTTCCTCTTTAAACAGTCTTCAATCACATGACCATTCTTCTTGCAATAATTGCATTTAGCATGTTTGTGTTTACTTTGAAGAGATAGAGGTGAAGGAAAAAGTTTCTTCAGATCAGCCTTTTCAACAAAACCTGAACCTGGTCTTTCATTACTATTGCGTGATTTTCCTAAAAGTTTGTTCAAATTTTTTGTTCCATTCACAAACCTAGCCATGTCTATAGTAAGTGAACTGACTTGTTGTTGAAGAGGCTTGATCTCTTTCTGTTGGGAAATACAATAGACCTCTGAGTTATTTAGCTCAGTTTTCAATTTTATTTTTCAAAAGCTTATAATTTTTCAAAAGAGTTAAAAAAATCTTTAAATAATGCTTCATAGTTTTCTTTAAGTTAAAACGAGTTTACCTTCTCTGGTTTAGATTCACTTGAGCTTTTCTCAGCCTCTAAGTCTAATTGTGTCATTGGATAGATCTGAGTAGACTCTGTTTCTTCTTCAGACTCACTTGTACTGGATGAGTCTTCATCATCCTAAGTAACGAGTCCTTTCTGTTTCTTAAAGAACTTTCTTTTCTCTCTTTTGTCCTTCTTGTATTTGTTTAGAAGAGGACATTCAGCCTTAATATGTCCAAGTTTCCTATAGTTAAAATACTCTAGAACAGGCTAGTTAGTTTTAAACTTGAATTGACTTTTACATTTAGGTTCTCTCTTATTGAACCTATCCACATTTTTTCTTTTTCAACAGTCTGTGGAAGTGTTTGGTGACAAGTGCTAGCTCTTCATTGGTGTTCTTATCTCCATCATCAGAACTAGGATATGAGCTAGTTGACTTTGGAGGAAGAAGGCTTTGAGACTTTCTTCTGCTTAAGCTTTAGCTCATAAACTCTTAGTATTCCAAGAAGTTCATCTAGAGTTAATATGATGTGATCCTTTGCTTCCTTTAGAGTGACACACTTGGCATCAAACTTTTCTGGTAAGCATCACAGAAGGTTGATATTGATATCTTTTACTGAGAAAGATGATCTTAAGGCTTTAAGCTCGTTTAGAAAAGTCTGGAATCTACCCAACATCTGATCAACAGACCCATGCTTCTCCATCTTGAAGTTGTCATACTTTTTAGTTACCAAGATCTTCTTGGAACGTTTAACATTGAAGGTGCCTTTATAGTTATGCTGAAGGGCATCCCAAATTTCCTTTGCAAATTTGTAACTGTAAACCTTGTTGTATTTAGACTTACTTAAAGCATATATTAGAAGAAATCTAGCTTTTGCATTTGACTCCATCTTCTTGAAATTAGCTGTGGACCATTTTTCTTTAGGAGTGGGCTTTCCATCTTTATCCACAGGAATTGGATGATCACCATTTGAGATGATTCCCTACATAGCGTATTGAGTAGACTTGATGAACATTTCCATCCTATCTTTCCAATAGGCATAATCTTCACCAATGAAGGCTGGTGATTTGTTTATTGAGGAATCTTCAACAACAAGATGATCTTGAGAGGTAGCCATGCATCTTGATCCTTTTTACTCGTAAGAGTAATCAACCCAAAAGGACAAGCTCTGATACCAATTGATGGTTTAGAGTTAAACTTAGAAGATAAGTTGAATAAGTCTTAACTTTTTTTACACAGACTTTTAAGTGAATAAATCTTATTGAACAAATCAAAATGAACAGACCCTGAGAACATAAGGGTCAAAAGAAGATAGAACAACAGATTTATATTGGTTCACTTCCAAAGCAGAAGCTACGCCTAATAACTTCAAACTTGAAGGATTTTTACTATGTAAAAACACCTTTTACAATAACAGCAACAGACCAATGCATCAAGTATTCTTGACTCCAGCCACTCCTGGCTTAAACGGAAGTATTCTTTTAACAATCCACTCCTAACTTAACAACCCAAGTATTCTTTCGAAAGCCTCTTTAGGCCACAAAATATTTCCCACTTAATCTAAGAGCTGGTGAATACACTAGACTAGTTACAATACAGTATAAGTGATAAAAGAGAGTTTGTGTTATAACAATAACTTAGTGTACAGAGATATTGAATATTGAAGCAAACTACACTAAGGTATGATAAGCAAAAGGTCAAGGTCTACTAGATGCAGAACAACAAGATAGACTTAAGCTTGAAGTACAAGAACTTATAACTTTTTACAAAAAGACACTTAAGATAGGCCCTTTGAAATCGTTGTTGGTTATCTATTGAAGAGGATATAATCGTTGATCATTTTTTTTTTATTTTAAAGAGGTACACTTGTGTAGAGTCTTATCAAGTGTGCTTTGTAACATTCCAAAATTTTGAGTAAATGATTAATTAGGAGAAATAATTAATAAGATAATTAAAAATGAATAAATTAATACACTAAAAAATTTAAGAATAATTAAATTGGGATTTGTTATAACTACTCATAATTTATTTAGGCTTATAAAGCTGAATTTAATACCCAATTAAAATAAGGGTGTCAGACTAAGCATCTCTGATTGAGGTATCGTTGGTCAGGGCTATTAAGGATATTAATACGAATCTGAATATATGTTCGAAATAATTTTTGGATGAGTATTGAGCCTATATGAAGATCCTGTTTGTGGTAAAACGGAGCACATTTTAATGGAGACCTATCATAACCCAATTTTCCTCATTTTTTCTTTCACTCACATATGCTCTGTCTCCCTCTCTCAAAGGCATACTTTTTTCTTTTCTCCTCTTTCTCACTTCTCTTTCTCTTCATCTTCTACTCTTAAACCATATCAAGTGTGTGTGTCTTTTTTCCATCTCCTTTTGCATGCAAAGAGAGACTTATGATTCTTGGAGATCCTCCTCCTCTCTCCCATTTTTGTCTCTCTCCCTTTCCCTCTAGAAGCTCACTTGGTTTGAGGCAAGTTTCCCTCACCATTTTCTTAAGTTTAAGCTCTAGATTATGGGTTATTTTGGTTAGAGAGAGTTATATGAATAGGTAGTGTAATGGGAATCATTTTTATATAAGACCCTAAGGTGAGGTGTGATAAATGCATGGTTATATGTGGGTGTATAGAGGTACACAAAAATGGCATTTATTGTGGTTGAAGATAATGAGTATTAATGGTGGTTATTGGGTTTTGATGAAACCCTAACCTTAAGAATTAGGAAAAATCTATATAATGTTGTTATTAATATTGGGAGAGTAATATTAATGATGAAAGGTGGTGATATTAATGGTAGATGGCTATTAATGTAGAGACCCATAAATGGGTGTTTCCTTGAAAGGGTAATAAATGATTATTGGCACTAAACTCATGATAGTTATGGTGGATTAAATGTAATAAGAATGGTTTAAGGTTGCTAATAACATGAACACCAAGTAGTTAATTAAGAACATTTAAAATCTTGGTGGTTTAGATGAAAATAATTGTATGGTACATTGTGTGATGTAGAAAACGATCCCATTGACGAAGCGGGACCTTCAGACCACAGTGATTTCTACTTCTCTTGAGGTAGGAGAGGGGTAACATATTCTAAATGTATGATTTCATTCATTATTGATGTATATGTAGGGATGTGTTTCCCTAACTTGATTTAGATGAATAGTTTAATGAGTTATATGATTTGAAATACATTTGGAATGGTTTATGTTATGTGGTAAATCATATTTGGGATGATGATCTTGATGTCAATTGGATGTGTGGCTATGACTTGTTGAGTTGATGCCATACTTATGATCGAATGAAATAGGAATGTGTGAGAATATTCCATGATGTGAAATGTAACACCCTCGGTTAGATAAGACAAATCCTTCTGTAGGTTTATCCTATTTAACTGAGAGTGTTAACAGTTTTTAGAAAAAGTGAATATTTTTTTTATATAAAATAAAATGATGGCATATCAGTGGAAGCAATATTATATAGATCACATAGTCATTCACAAACTGCAAGTAATTGTACTCTTAACAGAATGGGGCACGCAGGCACCCTTAAATATTATACAGTCATCCATCAATATTCAGCTACTTATATTCTATTTAAGGAGTGTTCTCATTTGGTTCAGCATATTGCTGTTCTTCATACTCAGGTTCTTGATTTCCTAATTCCTCTGAAAATTGTCAACAGTAAGGGTGAGTATAACCCAAGACCCTGATTGGTTAATCTGGTGCGGACATAATCCAGTTAACATTCAATATCACATAAATCGTACATTTAACATATTCACAATTATAACAATCAAGCATGTTGTCATGGAATGCATGAGTCAAATTTATTATGATTTATCTTTGATTAAGTCTCATGATGCATGTGGGCCCAAGAAATTATTTCTTCTTCTCATTCTATGGAATATCACCATTCCAATCATCTAGAGCGATCAGGGTACGTCCAAGTTCCATATGGTACAAATGAACTCATTGGTTCTCATCATTGATTTAAATATTTTTGGAACTTGGATCCCTACGATCATAGTTACACTCCGTCATTTAGTCAAAGTACACTAGAATTGCATCGTCTCACCCGGCTATCAGGCGCGACTCTGATGCCATTGGGTTGCCGTTCCAGTTGTACTCCCAAGATTCTTCATGGAGATCGAACGTGAGTGTCCTCCACTGTACCAAGTGTATGCTCTAGAGGTTTTTCTTCTTCAAAAATATTTTTATGATGCGAAATGCATTTATTTTATCAATTGATTCCTTGGGTATCTTATGTGTTTACAGTCTCATCATATCATTCCCAATTTCTTTGAATTCCATCAATTATTTAAACATTGTAAGATATTCGTTTATTATTTTAGAAATATATCTATTATATCTTGGTTAAAAATTATATTTTCCATAAAGAGTAAAATAATATATTCTTTATGTAATTACACATAATTAAGACGTTAACAATGTTAATAACAATAAAACTAATAATAATAATAACAATATTAAGATTGATAATAATTAGAATAATAATAATAATAGAATAAGAATGATAATAATAATTATAACTTCCCAATAATTTAAAAAAATGTTTAAGAATAGTTTCTAAATGAAAATCCAAGCGAAAAAAATTAGAAACAGAGTTTTCCGAGTGGAACAAGGGTAAATCCGAGTGAAATAAGTATGATTCCGAGTGGAATCATACTGAGAAGGGTTTTCCAAACGATCTGGCTAAAAATCCGAGTGAAATTACACTGGAAAGCTGTTTTCCAACTGAAACAAGTTTGGGTCCGAGTGAAAATGAACTGGAAGGCTGTTTTCCGACTGAAACAGGTTTGATTCCGAGTGAAAATGAGTTTTCCGCATGAATTAACTATGAATCCGAGTGAAATAAAACTGAGCAGAGTTTACTAAATGAAATTAATATGTTTTCTGAGTGAAACAGAAACTGAAAAGTATTTTCTTAATGAAATAACTTAAATTCTGAGTGAAATAAATTTCTGAGTGAATTAAAATATAATTTCCGAGTGGAATCAGTAAGAAAGAGTTTCATGAGTGAAAATGTTGGTGAAACCGAGTAAAAATGAATTTTTGAGTGTAATAAAATACGATTCCGAGTGACATCAGTCTCAAAGGAGTTTTCTGAGTGAAATCAATATAAGTTCCGAGTGAAATATGTTTGAAGAAGAGTTTTCTGAGTAAATTGAGCTTGGAAAGATGCTGTCCGAATGGAAATAGACTGGGAAAAGTTTTAAGGTTACTTCTTCCGAGTGAAATTACTGAAAAGAGTTCTGAGTAAAGGATAATTATGTTTTCTGAGTGGAATAGCTATAATTCCGAGTAAAAATGATTGAAAAGGAGTCTTTCAAGAAGAAAGGGGTTCTGTTATGAAATATATAATGGTTTACCGAGTGAAATCATGTAAAAACCGATCGTATTTATTTAAAACTGATTGGATTATATAACACTGGTTGGATTTGTATAAAACTAATTGAATTTATATAAAACTGATTGAATTATATAAAACCGAGCTTGTTATCATTTCTTTCATTTCCCGTTTACAATTCTTTGCTGGAATATACATAAACACATTTCATACTTAATATTTCATAGTTCAGCATCAAACATATTCACTCAATAATCAAAATTTATCACAATCAATTCAAATAATAGAAACATATTCATTGAATCATGTATTATATAGCCAATTGAACATATTAATAATAAAACGTATATAAAAGACATACATAAAGATTAAAGCATGTTAAACAGCAATTCCTGGACTGCCCTGGAAAGGTGAGGAACAAGTTCCTTAACCCTTTCCTTCACTAGGTTTTCCCACAGAGTACCCAAGAATATACCCCCTTACCTTTATGGAGCTCCTGGAGGAGAAGCAGAGGTTCCCTTTCACTGTCCTGCATGAATTCCGAGTGAAACAGAAGAGAAAAGAGAGGGAAAGTAACTTGTAGGAAGAAGAATGATGGAGGTGTGTTTCGTGTGTGTGCTCTCTAAGAGTCCTTACGCTGGTTTAAATAAGGAGTGGGCTGCTAAGTGGAAAACTAAATGGGGAACAGCTTTTGTGAGTGGGCTGCTAGTGGAGTGTTAATGGAGTGTCAGTGGAGATTTAAATAAGGAGATATGCTGAGTCAGTGCCCATTTCTGGCCGCCCACTAGCTATAATGCGCATGATTGAATTAAAATAATCATTAAAGACAAAATTGAAGTCAATACGCACAACTGACACTGAATACCGAGTGAAACTTCCACTCGGTTAATCACTATGCCGACTGGAATTCTTCTTCTGAGTCAACAAATACAAGGCTCGCTTGAGCGAGTCTTCAAGTCCTCACTCGGAATTCCTTTGAAACCGACTCAGGTACTCGGTTTCTCACTCGGTAATATCTATCCAGACCGAGTCCTCTCTTTCTCAGAGTTTTCACTCGGAAATTCGAGTCTTCATTCACTTGGTTCACTCGGTTTAGGCCA
This sequence comes from Clitoria ternatea, assembly GCA_037962975.1. Lineage (NCBI taxonomy): Eukaryota > Viridiplantae > Streptophyta > Magnoliopsida > Fabales > Fabaceae > Clitoria > Clitoria ternatea. The sequence goes on along the minus strand of CM075672.1, from coordinate 35,169,405 downwards.
ACTTCTTCAACTATATTTCCAAATTAAGGTTTATTTAAGCCATTACCTCTCGGAACAAGACCTACACGTACGACTCTCACTCGGTTTTGGTCCAGTAGAGTATATCTCACTCGGAATTGGCTCAGCCTCTTACATTTCTCTCAGAATGGGTTCGCTTTACCATTTTCCACTTGGTTTCTTAAGCAAATACATACGAAACCATTCGCACTACAAGAAAATCAGTCATTAGAGACTGACTTTTCGGTCTCTAAATTCAAGAAATCGCTCACTAATTGCATTTGTGACCGATTTAGAGACGAATTACTAACAGTCTCTATACCCTTGGTCGCTATATCATAGTGACTGATTTAGTGACTGATTTATTGGAGACTGATTTTGTGACTAATTGATAGTGACTGATTTGGTGACTGATTCCTTGAGACTGATTTTGTGACTGATTCATTAAGACTGATTTTATGACTGATTTATTGAGACTAATTCTGTGACCGATTTATTGAAACTGATTTTGTAACCGATTCATTGAGACTGATTTTTAAAGACTGATTTTGTGACTGATTTCTTTTCTATAAAGTTGAAAATAGCAACCAATTTAGTGACCGATTTAACTTTTAACCGTTAATTTAGAGACTAAATTTCTTGCCATCAAAATTCTTGTTAGTTGTAAATTTTGCAAAGACTTTTTTTACTAATGTTCAAAGATCTCTAATTTGTGATTTCTTTTTATTTCTATGATTTTAAAAGGCCATATTGTATTGCAGGGTTTTTCTTATAACTTTTTGTAATTTTTTTTGATAAATTCACTAATAAAATTTTAGCTATTTTCCACCTTTTCATCTTTTAACACCAGTAGGTGTAAAAAGTCACCACTTTTACCATTTTTTTAATAATCCTGATAAATATAAATTAAACCCAATAATTATACAATTTAAAATATCATTAAAACTAAAATATTTACATCCAAAATATCATTTACACTATAATTTTAAGATGACATATGAACAATTAACCAAGATAACTTATAAGTTATAACCAAGACACAATAACAAAAAATAAAGTTACAATATGGTATTGGAATAAATTTTATGAAGGCCAATTTCTATACCAACTAACCCAGGCAAAAACCAAGCCACTAGTACCAAGAGTAATTGTATGGTTGCAGAAAGGGTTCGGTTTAATCTCTACTATTTGCTACTGGTATGAACAAATCTACAGCAGTGGCTGCCACTGCCATAAGCCTCATTATTTTATCAGTTCTGATCTTCTGAATCTTTTTCTCCTCTTCTGTTGATTTCTTCTTTGGCCTTCTCACCTTTACTTCTCTCAGCAAAATGAAATCAGCTAGTATAAAGAAAACATACCCCACAAACTTACCAAATGTAGATATATAGCTCATTTTCTTAGCCAAGTTTGCAACCAAGGTTCTAATTCTTGTAAGCTAAAGAAAATTGTCAAAGAAGAAATAGACCATTTCATCGGAATTATCAAGCCATGCCTCTTGTCACCTGTCGGTCCATCCTTTGCTAAGGTAAAATCAAAAAGCTTCGTAGTTTTGTCAACAATAAAAGGAAATGTTAGGAAAGCCAATATGACTAATAAAATATATAAGATAAATAAGATTTAGTACCTAATCAATCAAATATAGTTTATCTTAGTCATAGTAGAAACTCTTGTTCTAATTTTACCTATTAATACTTTGCAAATACCTAGTAATAATAGGTTTAGAGAATAAATAAGGATGAAATTTTTTTATGAATGTTTCAGCTTTTTGATGAGCAATTTTAGATCCAAAATAGATTCAGAGTTGTAATTACTATTTATAATCAAGAACCAGGGGATATTATGTAATAAGAATCAATAAAATCAAGAAGCATGTATGCCTAAATCCCTGCTGATGGGAGCATTTGCAAACTATAGATTCTAAGCAAGAAGGCTAATATACTAGGTTAAATAGTAGTTGGTAGCAATGAAAGGGTAGGTATTGTTTCCTGAAGAAAAATGAGGTCTTTGAAGCAATTCCTGGAAATTCAAAGAAACTAGATTGATCAAGAGAACAAAATGACTAAAAAAACTCAGTTATAAGAACAGGGATGCGAGGAAACAGTGTGTCAAAGTAATACTGCAACAGAAGAACAGACTCATCAATGTTCTTCCTTAATGTATTTAAAATTATATAAAATTAAAGGGATAAAATATAATTTGGGGATTGCATCATTCAAGTCTGTTCATGAATAATAATATTGTGTCCCATACAAAATGTTGCCTACATCATAAAACATCAATAAATACATAACCGAAATACAAGTACCATGGAGATATAGTACGTTAGTAACCACTTAAACCAAAGAAACAACACGTGTTGATATAAATACAAAGGGTTAATGTTATGTTACACAATTACACTTCCCCTTTCATCAAAGCCAGCATAAGAACCTATAGCTATATTTTATAAATATTAAATACTTGATACTTCTTCACAATTCCCTTAAAGAATAAGGCAGTGAACAATAAACTTCACAAAAACACCCTTACAATCAGAAAAGCAAAAGGCAGATAAAATTTTGACAATAACCAATAACATTCTAGCAGCATAGCCAATTGACGTAAATAGAAATCATCAAAGCAGAATACATTCAGTCTCCTGGAGCAAAACTATTGATTCACACATAAGAAAACTAGGTTCAAGTCAGGCTTGATAATATTTCTCCTGGAGTTTCAGTCATTTTTGAATGTTAAATATGTTGTATAATTCAAATAAACAAATTATTTAATACATAAAGTATGATTAATAGTAATAATTTAATATACATTCATCAACAGAATCATCACATGCAGAAGTGCATAACCCAACTAGAGGTGATGTATAAAGTGATAACTAGATCTCCTATACTATCAGGTCATCAGGTGCATCACCAAGCATTAAATAAATGTATGTCATGATTGCAGTCAACCAGTTTACAAAATTTACAAGTGAAACAAAAATGAAAACTAATGATATGACTGACCATTCAGTATAAGCTAAATCTAAGAAAGAAAAATTAAAGAAATGATTATAATTGATAAGTGAAACTAGAAAAACCACATTTCGTTTTAGTCCCAGAAAGATACACCTGTTATTGATTAGCCACATTAATTTAAATATGTCACAGGTGACATCCTCTAGAACAACTGTGAACTCAAGCTTGTTGCGAGCAAGAGAACCAAGTGTAAATAGAGTTTTCTCACCATCATAGGCAAAATCCTTTCCATTTAACTCAATATGTTTCCTGCACCCTATCAATCACTTTTCGTCCTACACCATTACCCTCAACAGGACATCCATCTTCATAAGAAAGAGCCACCTGTTCAAGCATAATGTGTGAGTAAATCATTCCAAGCAAACAGAGACAATCCTAATAAGGCACAAGACAAATAAGCACATACACTATACTGATAAAAGTGTCCATCATTTTTTGAAAAATTGACTTTATAGTGGAAATTATCTGTTTAATAACAATTTGTTAACAAAAGAGAGAATAGCTGCAAGCTACCATTTAGTTCTAAATACCTCGGTTGAATTTGAGCTAATGCTTAAAAAGTTGTTCCTATTGGCACCTTGCTCCCCTTTAATTTTTTTAAAACACGTAACTTATTTGAGATCTTCATACCCTTATAACAATTTACAATAACATTATAACAATCTAACCCACTACAAAATCTTATATCAGGTAAAATTATCACAATAAACAATAATTATTCCATTTTGCCCTCACTTATCTGTCTTTGAGAACCTTAATTTCAACATTTTAATCATTAGAAGAGAAATAAATCATATATTGAAAAGCTTTATGAGGAAGATTATAAAATTCCTGTCAAATACTTGCAAGAAAGTACTTCAGCTTATAAAACATTGTAACATGAAAACATTATGTTTCCTGGTAAATTTCACAAATGAAAACATCATTTTATATATATATATATACACACACACACACCACAATATTCTAATAGTGATCGTTATAGATACTAATTTTTTTTGTTAAAAACAGGGGAAAGAGAGAGCAAAGAATACTTACCTATCACTTTTTAAAAGAGATTTTGCTAAAGCTCCACATGGTGTAACCATGCAGTTAGAAGAATTCATTTTGAAACATAAAGCTCTTCAGAAATAAGAATAGCTTCTTCTAAGAGTGAATTCAGAACCTGACTTGTCCTTGGCATTATTGAGTTGCTCACCATATTCGTAAAGCTTCTTCATGTAAGCAGCGTCCTCCTCCACCAACTACTTCTTCTTCCCCGACTCCAAATCCTTCAACGAAACCTCCTTCACCACTGACCCATCCAAAGCCTTCCCCTTCTTCTTCACCTTCCCTGAAACCTTCTGCACGGAGAAGCTACCGCTTTACCTGAGAATAACATCATGTAGCTAAAAAGTAAAAAAGAAAGAAACAGCAATGGATAACTAATTGAAAAGTAAAATCCATTACTCAACGGAAGATTCCTAATAGAAATCGTAAAAATCCAAAACACACAGAGGAAAATACCTAAGAGAGAGGGGTAATGGAGATTAATGAAGGAACAGTGGAAAACGAGAAGGCAGTGGAGGTTGAAGGAGGCGTAGTGATGGGTTGGAGAAAAAGGAAGTTGTATGGTGAGGAAAGGTTGAAAACGATGGGCGTTGGAGTTTGAAAGTGGTGAAGGTGGTGATGGGTAGGAGATAGAAAAGTCGCGCTGTGAGGAACGCTAGAAAATAATTGGCAATGGGGGTTGAAGGAGGCGTGGTGATGGAAGGAGCGGCGTAGTGAAGAAAGGTTTGGAAGAATTAGGAACTTTGAGAGAGAGTCTATGGAAAAAGAGAGTCACGCAGAAAAGAAAGGGAGGGAGGGTTTTTTGTGTTAAAATGGAAAACAGGAGTCGCGCGGGAGAGAAATGGAGGGAGGGTTTTTTGTGTTAAAATTAAGATAGGGTTTTTTAAAGTGTTTAGACAAAAAAAATAATAATTTAGGATAAATTAGAGACCGATTTTTTCGGTCACCAAAATTATTTTATAATAAATTTATCTTGTCCTAAATAAGAGACCGATTTTTCCGTCACTAAAATCTTTTCATATTAGACTTTTTTTCATACATTAGAGACCAATTTTTTTAGTCACAAACTTAGAGACTAATTTTTCAGTCACTAAAATCTCTATACTAAATACATAACTTATCTATACATTAGAGACTGATTTTTTAGTCGTTAACATAGAGACTGTTTTTCCTACCAGTAAACTAATTTATAATGAATTCATCCTTACGTTGGTGAAGGATGGGGTTTAAGTTTTTCTCAAGGTTAGAGACCGATTTTTTGGTCTCTAAATTATATTTTAAAAAAAACATATTTTTATGTGATAACATGAATTTTATATTATATAGAGACTAATTTTTCAGTCTTTATTGTGACTGAATTAGTGACCAATTTCATATAAAATTTTACTAACTTCTCGTTAGTCTCTAAATCGGTGACTAAAGTTAGAAACTAATAAATCGGTCACTAAAACCAGTCTCTAACTATAGTGACCGATTTCTCCATTGCAATTCTGGTCACTAATTTAAAGACCGAAATATCAGTCTCTATTGACAAATTTAGTGACTATTTTTTTCGGTCTTTAAGTTTAGTGACCAATTTAGAGACCAATGATAATTTGGTATAGTTTTCCATGAAACCAGTCTCTAATTCAATCATAATAGAGACTGATATTTTTCAGTCACTAAATTGGTCACTAAATAGAAGTTTTCTTATAGTGTCGGAATCCTTCCCAATTGATTCCACAACACACTCCAGTCGGTAGGAAGCATCAAATCAACATAAACATAAATATACATACATTCTTTCACTCGGAATACTTCAATCGGAGGAGTTTCCTTCGGAAAAGAAGCATTTGGCACGGTTTGACTCGGAAACGAGTCATTCCAGGGTGTTTTGACTCGGAATTTCACCTAGAAGTGGTTCTCTTGAACACACTTCACTCAGAATTGCCTCTCAGATCAAGACTCCACTCGGTGGTAGCCCTCTCAGTCATGTTTTACTCGGAAAACATGACACTGACTCGGAATTCCCTCCTTCACTCGGAATTTCTAATTATTCACTCGGAATTCTTCTCTGTTACTCGGAACAGAGCCCTTTTCACTCGGTTTTTGCATAATTTCACTAACGATCCATATAAATTCCATTATTATACGCAAAAATGACATTTCTGAGATACCACAGACCATCAACAGGGTATATATTGACTTATTCTTACTCACAAACCTTTCATAATTCAAAATTTACAAGAGAAACTATTCCTAAAAATAAGGACGTTACATTCTCCTCCCCTTTTAGGAATTTCGTCCCGAAATTCAAAGTTAAAACAATTGAGGGTATAATTCTCTCATTTTCTCCTCAATTTCCCAAGTAGCATCCCCATCATCTGTTTGACTCCAAACTACCTTGACCAAAGGGATTTCCTTGCCTCTTAGCTGTTTGAGACGTTGATCAGCAATCTTAACCAGCGATGCTTCAAAGGTAAGGTTTTCTTTCAGAACAAATTGATCGGGACTTAGAACATGATCAGGGCTTGGTACATATTTACGGAGTTGAGAGACATGAAAGACATTGTGAAGGTTTGTCAACTCGGGTGGCAGAGCAATACGGTACGCATGAGTTCCTATCTTTTGCAGAATCTGATAGGGTCCTACGTATCTGGGGCTTAACTTCTTGGCCTTCAAAGCTCTTCCTACTCCAGTGGTAGGGATAACTTTGAGAAATACATGATCACCCTCTTCAAATTCTAATGGCTTCCGACGTTTGTCGTAATAACTCTTTTGTCTATCTTGGGAAGCCTTCATTGCCATTTGAATCTTTTGGACTTATTCTGAAGTCTTTTGAACAATCTCTGGTCCAATTATCGTCTTTTCACCAGTCTCATACCAACATAAAGGTGTACGACATTTTCTCCCATACAAAGCCTCATAGGGGGCCATTCCGATGCTAGCATGATAGCTGTTATTGTAAGTGAACTCAATAAGTGGGAGATATTCTTGCCAACTTCCACCATGTTCCAAGACACAAAGACGCAACAAATCTTCAAGAGTCTTGATTGTTCTTTCTGATTATCCGTCTGTCTGTGGGTGATATGCGGAACTTAACTTCAGATGAGTTCCTAGAGCTTGTTGCAGGCTCTTCCAAAATTGTGATGTAAAACGAGGATCTCGATCAGACACAATTGCAGTGGAAGTCCCATGTAATCGTACAATTTCCTTGATATAGATCTGGGTAAGTTTTTCTAGGGAATACTTCATATTGACAGGAATGAAGTGAGCGGTTTTTGTTAATCGATCCACGATTACCCAAATAGCATCATATCCAGCTGATGTTCTGGGAAATCCACTCACGAAGTCCATAGCAATCTCATCCCATTTCCATTCTGGAATATCCAAAGGACGAAGGGTCCCACTTGGTCATTGTTGTTCCGCCTTTACCTTCTGACAAATCAGACAGGCTGTCACATACTCAGCGATATCCCTTTTCATTCCTTGCCACCAGAATAATTTCTTCAAGTCCTGATATATCTTGGTTGATCCTGGGTGGATACTGTATTTACTTTTATGTGCTTTATCCAGGATGGATCTTTTAAGATCTGTGTTGACTGGAATACAGAGTCTCTGTTGATACCTGATTGCCCCATGTTCATCTTTGCTAAACTCTGAGACTCCTTCTTTTGTCTTTTCTGCTAGATCTTGTAATTCCTGGTCATTGGCTTGAGCTTCTTTGACTTGTTCCAGGAAATCATTAGAAATTCTTAACATTCCAACCATAAGGCTTCCCCTTTTAGGTGTTACTGCCAGATTCAGATCGCAAAACTGTTCTATCAATTCCAACTCCTTTGTCATCATATATGATAGACGTAAAGCCTTTCGACTGAGTGCATCAGCTACTACATTTGCCTTTCCAGGGTGATATCGGAGCTCGAAATCATAATCTTTGATAAATAACATCCACCTACGTTGTCGCATATTCAACTCCTTCTGGTCGAATAGATACTTCAAGCTCTTATGATCACTGAAGACTTCAAAGTATGTACCATACAAGTAGTGTCTCTAGATTTTCAAGGCAAACACAACTGCAGCTAATTCCAAGTCATGTGTGGGATAATTAACTTCATGCGTTCTTAGCTGTCTTGAAGCATAAGCAACAACCTTTCTTTCTTGCATTAGGACACATCCTAGTCCTTGTCTTGACGTATCACAATACACTTCATATGGCTTGGCAGGATCTGGCAAAATCAAGACAGGTGCACTAGTGAGTCGTTGGCGTAACTCTGTAAAACTGCTTTCGCATTTGTCAGTCCATTCAAATGGTTGATCTTTACGAGTCAGCTTGGTTAAAGGTGTTGCAATTCGAGAGAAATTCTCGATGAATCGACGATAGTATCCAGCAAGTCCAAGGAAACTGCGGATTTCCGTCACATTCTTGGGTTGTTCCCAATTTAGTACAGCTTCTACCTTTGTGGGATCCACAGCAATTCCTTCCTTAGAGATGACATGTCCTAAAAATTTCACTTCTGTCAACCAGAATTCACATTTTGAAAACTTGGCGTACAATTGCCTTGCACGTAAAGTATTTAGAACAATTCGGAGATGCTCCTCGTGTTCCTCATGGCTCTTGGAGTAGACGAGAATATCGTCAATGAATACAACCATGAATTTGTCCAAGTACTCATGGAAGATTCGATTCATGTATCCCATAAAGATTGCAGGTGCATTTGTAACTCCAAAGGGCATAACAAGATACTCATAGTGTCCATATCGTGTTCTGAATGCTGTTTTGGGCACATCATCTTTCTTCACTCTGATTTGATGATAGCCTGATCGTAGATCAATTTTCGAGAAGACAGTGGCTCCTCGTAATTGGTCCATCAAATCATCAATTCTTGGGAGAGGGAATCGGTTCTTGATCGTAGCTTTATTCAACTGACGATAGTCAACACATAACCGCATACTACCATCCTTCTTTTTGACTAGAAGAACTGGTGCTCCCCAAGGTGAGACACTGGGTCTAATCATTCCTTTCTCTAAAAGTTCTTCTATTTGTTCTTTAAGTTCACTGAGTTCCTTGGGTGACATTCGGTAAGGAGCAATAGAGATTGGTCACACGCCCGGTATAATATCAATGCTGAATTCGACTTCTCGCTCTGGAGGTAGCTCTCGTATGTCCTCAGGGAATACTTCTGGAAATTCCTGAACAATAGGAATCTGTTCAATTTGAGGAGTAGCCTTACTTTCAGTTTCAGTAAGGATCATATATAGTTGGACTTCTTTTGTTGAGATTACCTTTTCTGAGCTAACAGGGCAAGAATCAGTGACTTGATCACATTCAGATGTAGTAGACCCGTGAGAGATGGATCTATTATGACAGTCAATAAGAATATGGTTGGCAGCAAGCCAATTCATTCCTAGAACAATGTCTAGATCAATCAAAGGTAAACATATCAGATCTACTTGATAAGCTTTCCCTTCAATGTTGAGAGGATATTTCAAACAAATGCAGGAAGGGCAAATGGGTTTATTTGCAGCAGTCGTGACAATCATCTTATTAGGCAGAGAGGTTGTAGGAAGCTTTAAATGTTTTACACAATTCTCAGATATGAAAGAATGAGTGGCTCCAGAATCATATAATACATTTAATAAAGTACTTCCTATAAAGCATGTACCTTGCACAAGATCGTTCTCTTGTGATACTTCCGCACCATTCATGCTAAAAACTCTAGCATTTCCTCCTGGCCTTCCAATAGAGTTATTTCTGGGCCTTCTAGGATTATTGTTCTGATTGAAATTGTTGCCGCGGTGAATATTTTGCATCCTTGGGACATTGTTGGTAGAGGTATTTGCAGTAGATCCTCCACTTCCTTGACCTGTTGGTCGTACTTCCTGTCCTTGAGTTACTTGTTGTTGGTTATTTTTATTTCTGTACCAACAGTCAGCATCACGATGTCCAACCCGTCCATAAATTATGCAGTTTTTACCGCTTTGGTTCTCCTGACCTCTAGGAGGAATTTAGTTGGCTGAGTTGAAAGGTCGGAAATATGGCCGATCTGCTCGAAAATCCCTTCTTTGCTGTGGATCTGGCATACGTCGCTCTGGCCCATGATTAGACGCTCCAGGTCGTCAAATATTAGAGGTATTTTCAAAGATGCGGCATCAGTCAACCAAAGTAGTGAGTTGTGTAATTTGTTGACAACATATAACTTGGCGAATTTCTTGCCGTAATCCTGCTTCAAACTTTGCGTATCTTGACGCTTCTCCCATGTGGGTGTAGTAAGGACAACATTTTGCCAGCTCGTCAAACTTAGCAGCATACTCCCCAACAGTCATATTGCCTTGTTTCAGATTAAAGAATTCCTGCTCCTTCTGTCTTCTTATGTCTTCGGGGAAGTATTTGGCGAGGAACTCTGTCCTGAATCGTCCCCAAGTGAGGACGCATCCATCAGTTGTTAATCTGATTCTGGCATGAGTCCACCAGTATTCTGCTTCCGCAACCAACATAAAGACGACAAAAGTTACTCTGTCCTCGTCAGAGCATCGCATAGCAGCAAAAATCTTTTCAAGGTGCTCAATCCATAGTTGTGCTCCCTCTGGATCAAAGCCTCCCTTGAATTGTGTGGGATTGTTCCTTTGAAAGTCGGCTAATCCTTGGCTTTGCCTAGTAGAAGATTGAGGTAACTCTTGGCGTTCTATTACCTCCACAATTCTGGTAAGAAGATCCTCCATCACATGATCGTTATTTCGGCGTGCCATTAGGAATTTTGCTGAAAGAATTTCAACAAAAAGATTCAGGATATATGTTATGTGGAGTATTCCACATAGGAGATTTAGTCTTAGGAGTGTTATGGACTGTTCAATATTTCTATCAGAGTACGTGGAAACCTAATGGTCCACTCCCCAAGCTTAATGAATCGACTATGCTCTGATACCACCTTTGTAACACCCTCGGTTAGATAAGACAAATCCTTCTGTAGGTTTATCCTATTTAACTGAGAGTGTTAACAGTTTTTAGAAAAAGTGAATATATTTTTTTTTATAAAATAAGATGATGGCATATCAGTGGAAGCAATATTATATAGATCATATAGTCATTCACAAACTGCAAGTAATTGTACTCTTAACAGAATGGGGCACGCAGGCACCCTTAAATATTATACAGTCATCCGTCAATATTCAGCTACTTATATTCTATTTAAGGAGTGTTCTCATTTGGTTCAGCATATTGCTGTTCTTCATACTCAGGTTCTTGATTTCCTAATTCCTCTGAAAATTGTCAACAGTAAGGGTGAGTATAACCCAAGACCCTGATTGGTTAATCCGGTGCGAACATAATCCAGTTAACATTCAATATCACATAAATCGTACATTTAGCATATTCACAATTATAACAATCAAGCATGTTGTCATGGAATGCATGAGTCAAATTTATTATGATTTATCTTTGATTAAGTCTCATGATGCATGTGGGCCCAAGAAATTATTTCTTCTTCTCATTCTATGGAATATCACCATTCCAATCATCTAGAGCGATCAGGGTCTGCCCAAGTTCCATATGGTACAAATGAACTCATTGGTTCTCATCATTGATTTAAATATTTTTGGAACTTGGATCCCTACGATCATAGTTACACTCCGTCATTTAGTCAAAGTACACTAGAATTGCATCGTCTCACCCGGCTATCAGGCGCGACTCTGATGCCATTGGGTTGCCGTTCCAGTTGTACTCCCAAGATTCTTCATGGAGATCGAACGTGAGTGTCCTCCACTGTACCAAGTGTATGCTCTAGAGGTTTTTCTTCTTCAAAAATATTTTCATGATGCGAAATGCATTTATTTTATCAATTGATTCCTTGGTTATCTTATGTATTTCCAGTCTCATCATATCATTCCCAATTTCTTTGAATTCCATCAATTATTTAAACATTGTAAGATATTCGTTTATTATTTTAGAAATATATCTATTATATCTTGGTTAAAAATTATATTTTCCATAAAGAGTAAAATAATATATTCTTTATGTAATTACACATAATTAAGACGTTAACAATGTTAATAACAATAAAACTAATAATAATAATAACAATATTAAGATTGATAATAATTAGAATAATAATAATAATAGAATAAGAATGATAATAATAATTATAACTTCCCAATAATTTAAAAAAATGTTTAAGAATAGTTTCTAAATGAAAATCCAAGCGAAAAACATTAAAAATAGAGTTTTCCGAGTGGAACAAGGGTAAATCCGAGTGAAATAAGTATGATTTCGAGTGGAATCATACTGAGAAGGGTTTTCCAAACGATCTGGCTAAAAATCCGAGTGAAATTACACTGGAAAGCTGTTTTCCGACTGAAACAAGTTTGGGTCCGAGTGAAAATGAACTGGAAGGCTGTTTTCCGACTGAAACAGGTTTGATTCCGAGTGAAAATGAGTTTTCCGCATGAATTAACTATGAATCCGAGTGAAATAAAACTGAGCAGAGTTTACTAAATGAAATTAATATGTTTTCCGAGTGAAACAGAAACTGAAAAGTATTTTCTTAATGAAATAACTTAAATTCTGAGTGAAATAAATTTTTGAGTGAATTAAAATATAATTTCCGAGTGGAATCAGTAAGAAAGAGTTTCATGAGTGAAAATGTTGGTGAAACCGAGTAAAAATGAATTTCTGAGTGTAATAAAATACGATTCCGAGTGACATCAGTCTCAAAGGAGTTTTCTGAGTGAAATCAATATAAGTTCCGAGTGAAATATGTTTGAGGAAGAGTTTTCCGAGTAAATTGAGCTTGGAAAGATGTTGTCCGAATGGAAATAGACTGGGAAAAGTTTTAAGGTTACTTCTTCTGAGTGAAATTACTGAAAAGAGTTCTGAGTAAAGGATAATTATGTTTTCTGAGTGGAATAGCTATAATTCCGAGTAAAAATGATTGAAAAGGAGTCTTTCAAGAAGAAAGGGGTTCTGTTATGAAATATATAATGGTTTACCGAGTGAAATCATGTAAAAACCGATCGTATTTATTTAAAACTGATTGGATTATATAACACTGGTTGGATTTGTATAAAACTGATTGAATTTATATAAAACTGATTGAATTATATAAAACCGAGCTTGTTATCATTTCTTTCATTTCCCGTTTACAATTATTTGCTGGAATATACATAAACACATTTCATACTTAATATTTCACAGTTCAGCATCAAACATATTCACTCAATAATCAAAATTTATCACAATCAATTCAAATAATTGAAACATATTCATTGAATCATGTATTATACAGCCAATTGAACATATTAATAATAAAACGTATATAAAAGACATACATAAAGATTAAAGCATATTAAACAGCAATTCCTGGACTGCCCTGGAAAGGTGAGGAACAAGTTCCTTAACCCTTTCCTTCACTCGGTTTTCCCACAGAGCACCCAAGAATATACCCCCTTACCTTTATGGAGCTCCTGGAGGAGAAGCAGAGGTTCCCTTTCACTGTCCTGCATGAATTCCGAGTGAAACAGAAGAGAAAAGAGAGAGAAAATAACTTGTAGGAAGAAGAATGATGGAGGTGTGTTTCGTGTGTGTGTTCTCTAAGAGTCCTTGCGCTGGTTTAAATAAGGAGTGGGCTGCTAAGTGGAAAACTAAATGGGGAACAGCTTTTGTGAGTGGGCTGCTAGTGGAGTGTTAATAGAGTGTCAGTGGAGATTTAAATAAGGAGATATGCTGAGTCAGTGCCCATTTCTGGCCACCCACTAGCTATAATGCGCATGATTGAATTAAAATAATCATTAAAGACAAAATTGAAGTCAATACGCACAACTGACACTGAATATCGAGTGAAACTTCCACTCGGTTAATCACTATGCCGACTGGAATTCTTCTTTCGAGTCAACAAATACAAGGCTCGCTTGAGCGAGTCTTCAAGTCCTCGCTCGGAATTCCTTTGAAACTGACTCAGGTACTCGGTTTCTCACTCGGTAATATCTGTCCAGACCGAGTCCTCTCTTTCTCAGAGTTTTCACTCGGAAATCCGAGTCTTCATTCACTTGGTTCACTCGGTTTAGGCCAACTTCAACTATATTTCCAAATTAAGGTTTATTTAAGCCATTACCTCTCGGAACAAGCCCTACACGTACGACTCTCACTCAGTTTTGGTCCAGTAGAGTATATCTCACTCGGAATTGGCTCAGCCTCTTACGTTTCTCTCGGAATGGGTTCCCTTTACCATTTTCCACTCGGTTTCTTAAGCAAATACATACGAAACCATTCGGAATCCTTCCCAATTGATTCCACAACACACTCCAGTCGATAGGAAGCATCAAATCAACATAAACATAAATATACATACATTCTTTCACTCGGAATACTTTAATCGGAGGAGTTTCCTTCGGAAAAGAAGCATTTGGCACGGTTTGACTCAGAAACGAGTCATTCCAGGGTGTTTTGACTCGGAATTTCACCCAGAAGTGTTCTCTTGAACACACTTCACTCAGAATTGCCTCTCAGATCAAGACTCCACTCGGTGGTAGCCCTCTCAGTCATGTTTTACTCGGAAAACATGACACTGACTCGGAATTCCCTCCTTCACTCGAAATTTCTAATTATTCACTCGGAATTCTTCTCTGTTACTCGGAACAGAGCCCTTTTCACTCGGTTTTTGGATAATTTCACTAATGATCCATATAAATTCCATTATTATGCGCAAAAATGACATTTCTGAGATACCACAGACCATCAACAGGGTATATATTGACTTATTCTTACTCACAAACCTTTCATAATTCAAAATTTACAAGAGTAAAACTATTCCTAAAAACAGGGATGTTACACAATGCTTCATAACTAAAGAAGATGAATCATGGCTATGGCATAGAAGAATTGCTCACATTCACATAGATCATTTAAATAAACTTGTTTCTAAAGATCTAGTAATTTGATTACCAAAGTTTAAATTTGAAAACAAATTTTGTGACACATGCCAAAAAGGAAAACAAGTGAAGGTCTCTTTTCAAGCTAAAAATGTTGTTTCAACTAATAGACCTTTACAACTTTTACACATAGACTTGTTTGGACCTTCTAGGGTCAAAAGCTTTGGTGGCAATTATTATGGACTTGTGATTGTTGATGACTATTCTAGATATACATGGACATTGTTTTTTACTCATAAAAATGAAGCATATCAATCATTTAAGAAACCTGCAAAGATTATCCAAAATGAACGAAATTTAAAAATCGCATCCATACGAACCGATCATGAGGGAGAATTTGAAAATGAACCTTTTGAAAAATTTTGTGAAAAATATGGCATTGAACATAATTTTTTGGCTCTAAGAACTCCACAACAAAATGGAGTTGTTGAAAGGAAAAATCAACCTTTAGCGAAGCTCGCAAGAACTATGTTGAATGAAAGCAATATTACGAAACATTTTTGGGCCGATGCGGTAAATACCGCTTGTCATGTAATGAATAGATGTTTGATTAGGCCTATATTAAAGAAAACCCCCTATGAGCTTTACAAAGGAAGAAAATCAAACATTTCTTATTTTTACGTGTTTGGATGCAAATGCTTTGTTTTAAATAATGGAAAGGATAATCTCAGTAAATTTGATACAAAATCTGATGAAGCAATATTTCTGGGTTATTCATCAACTAGTAAAGCTTATCGACTCTTTAACAAATGAACTTGTACAATTGAAGAGTCCATACATGTTAAATTTGATGAACTTAACCAAAATCCTCTGAGAAAGGAAGTGGATGATCTTGTAGGTACTTTCTAAGAGATGACCTTAGAAAATAAAGAAGAGATCAAAGAAGACCCAATCGAAAGCAAGGAGCCTCAACAAAAGGATTGGATCACATCAAAAGACCATCCCTTGGAAAACGTCATAGGTGAATTAACCAAAGGTGTAAGAACTCATAACGCCATTAGAAATGCATGTAATCATCTAGCATTTGTATCACAAATTGAACCCAAAAATATTGATGAAGCTATTATTGATGAATATTGGATGTTGGCTATGCAAGAGGAATTAAATCAATTTGAAAGAAACCAAGTTTGGTAACTTGTGCCAAAACCCAATGATCATCAAATAATAGGTACCAAATGCGTTTTTAGAAATAAGCTTGATAAAAATGGAATAATAACTAGAAATAAAGCTAGGTCAGTGGCTAAGGGATATAACCAAGAAGAAGGCATAGATTATGAGGAAACATATGCACCCGTAGCTAGATTAGAAGCTATTAGATTATTATTAGCCTATGCATGTTGTAAAGATTTCAAAC
The DNA here is from genome assembly GCA_037962975.1 of Clitoria ternatea. NCBI lineage: Eukaryota > Viridiplantae > Streptophyta > Magnoliopsida > Fabales > Fabaceae > Clitoria > Clitoria ternatea. The sequence goes on along the minus strand of CM075672.1, from coordinate 35,153,085 downwards.
TGTATCAAATGGATGTCAAAGTGCATTCTTAAATGGATACATTCAAGAAGAAGTGTATGTTGATCAACCTCCCGGTTTTGAAAACTACTAATTTCCAAATCATGTTTTCAAACTAAGAAAAGAAATATATGGTTTAAAGCAAGCTCCAAGAGCTTGGTATGAAAGATTAAGCAAGTTTCTTTTAGAAAATAATTTTGAAAGGGGAAAAGTTGATACTACACTGTTTATCGAACACAAAAGAAATGACATACTTTTGGTACAAGTGTATGTGGATGATATTATATTTGGTGCTACTAATGAATCACTCTGCAAAGAGTTTGCTAAGATAATGCAGGATGAATTCGAGATGTCTATGATGGGAGAACTCACATTCTTTCTTGGATTGCAAATCAAGTAAACTAGAGAAGGGATATTCATTAGCCAGTCTAAATATTGCAAGGAAATACTTAGAAAATTCAGCATACACAAGGCAAATGAAATTGCCACACCTATGAGCACATCATGCTACTTGGACAAGGATGAGAAAGGTAAAGATATTAAACTAACTAAATATCGAGGTATGATTGGATCTTTACTCTATCTAACCGCAAGTAGACCAGATATAATGTTTGTCGTATGTATGTGTGCTAGATTCCAAGCTTGTCCTAAAGAAACACATTTAACTGCAGTTAAATGGATTATGAAATATTTAGTAGGCACTCAAAATATTGGATTATGGTATCCTAAAGGTGTCGAATATTGTTTGATTGGTTATTTTGACTCCGATTTTACAGGTTGTAAATTGGATAGAAAAAGTACCAGTGGTACTTGCCATCTACTTAGTAGTTCTCTTGTTTCTTGGCATAGCAAGAAACAACTGAGGCAGAATATGTTGCAGCTGGGAGTTGTTGTGCTTAAATCCTATGGATGAAACAACAACTTCTTAATTTCGGTGTTATATCAAATTCCTATTAAGTGCGATAACACAAGCGTAATCAATATTTCTAAAAATCCTGTTTTGCACTCGAGGATTAAACACATTGAAATCCGTCATCATTTTATTAGAGATCATGTTTTGAAAGGAGATTGTGTTCTTGAATATGTTGAAACCTCCAAACAATTGGAAGACATTTTTACTAAACCCCTTCCAAAAGAGCAATTTATAAACATTAGAAGGGAATTAGGTATTTTAGGAATTGTTTAATTGCATTTAAATTTTTTTACTTTTAATTCTCTTAAAAATATTTTTACTCTTTGAACATACTTTTACAAATCTTTAAAGATTTTACCTTATAAATTTTTTTATACCTTTGAACATATTGATTTACTTTGTAAATATATATCATCTTATTTAAAATCCCCTTCTTTAAATCTTCTCATACTCACATTTTCAATAATCATGTTAATACCCCACAAATCTCTTGTCTTATTTTAGGTCCCCAGGTAGTATTTACTTAATTAAACATATTTTGAACAAAATAATCTCTTATGCACCACATGGATCTCAATAACAAATGTCAAATGGCCATTGATTTTCTTGACTTTCTCATGAAACAAAATCATTGGCACTTGCAAAATTTTTGTTGGATTCATTTCCTTCGAAGCAACTCAAAAAGATTTGAATTCAAGATTCAAAACAAAGAGCACCTTGAATGTTCATGTGAAGGTCTCTTGTCTCGTGCTCCTTGTCCCATTTCACTCGTGCTTATCTTCTTGAAATCATAAAGAATCCTTTACAATTCAAAGCATCATGTGTCCAATCTTTTCTAATCAAGAGAAAGAACTTTCACAAAATGGTCATGTGATTCTCTTTACCTCTTATGCAATTCATGTGAACCTTGGCATAAATAAGGATAAAGATTTAGCCTTCCATATTCTCGTGACCCTTCAGCGTGTGGAACTTGCAAAAATTAAAGAATGAATTGATTCCTATTTAAGGTGAATCGATTCCCACGAGTGCATTGCCCAAAAATTGCCAAATTTCATCTAGTGAATCGATTCCTCTTCCAAATGAATCGATTCCTACGTTATTAAATTTCCAAAATCTATAAAAATGTCCTAGATGAATCGATTCCTCATCTAGTGAATTGATTCCCACGTTAGGTTTCCTATATATATATGCATGATAATACGTATTTATCACACTTCTCTTTTTATCACAACCCTTTTTTTATAGACCTCCTTTCTCTTCTCTAAATCTCCAAAAATCATGACTTTATCATCCCAAAACAGGAAGAAAAAAAGAGGAGATGCTAGCTCTTCATCATCAAATATCAATAACCCTTTAAAGTTCTTTGATAATCAAAAACAACTTGAGAGATACCTTGAAAAATATTCAGAAAAACTTCTCATACCCGTTCACTGGCTTGATGTCCCACTCTTCGACCACCATGATTTTCCTGTACTAAATATCCTTAGACAACAAAATCTTATGGAATTTGTGGCGCTTGAAGAAAATTACATTTATCCTGAGTTGATTAAAGCCTTCTACTCAACCTTAAGGATCTCAAATGGGCGTTGCTTAGCCAAAATCAAAGGGGTAACTATCACCCTTGATGATAATGTTCTTCATTTGGTTGGAAAGCTTCTAATCAACAATGTTGATTTCTTTGGCATCGATCCTTCTCCCAATTGGGAATATAATTCCATTGATGCTCGTGCTTTTCTTAATCTATCTTCTGTTTCCAAAAGCACCGTTGGGGAGCTAAACATTGATCATCGTCTTCTCCACTACTTCTTAGTCAAGATCATTCTTCCTAAAGGGTCAAACAATGCTAGAGTAAGTGAGAACCAAACTCTTATTCTTTAGGCTATGCTCCATGAAAAAGAGATAAATTGTATCAAACTTATTCGTAATCATATCATTGATTCCAAAAGCCTCACCAAACTTCCCTACGCTATTTTGATCACCAAGCTTTTCAAGCATTTTAATGTTGATCTCTCAAATGAAGTAAAAGAAGAAGTTAGGCGCAAAGGAAAAATTGGAAGCACTCATCTCTCCAAAATGGGTTGGTACATCTAAGATGATGCTTGGCAATACTCACCCCCATATGCACAAAGTAGTGATGATGATAAAGATCAACCTCAACAACAAGCATCTCCACCACCTTCTATAAATCCAAATGATGCTTTCTTCAATAGGTTGACCTCTCACATTGACACTCGCTTTGATGCTATGAGTGCTCGTTTTGACACCATGGAGACTAACATGAATGCACGATTTGATCATGTTGAGAACACCATGAATGCCCGCTATGATAATCTATCTCAACAAATCTCCAATATTATATTTTTCAATCCTTAATATCGTTCATAATGTAACTTTGCTTTCTTATGCTAATGTACTCCTTTTGTAATCTTTGAACAAAATATGATCTTATGATTATCTTGTTCTTTATTTTTTGATCCCAAAGGGGGAGATAATGTCTAAAATAAAATCTAAAATCAATATCTATATTTATCCTTGTTAAATTTCATGATTAAGGGGCGGCTTTATAAATATTTCTTTATAACAGGTGCTATCTATTGATGATATGTTATCTTTTTATCAAGTGGTATATTAATAACTAATATGCATGAAAATTATAATTAAATTTGATAGGGGGAATTTATGCTTTATAATTGTTATGAAACTAACACCCCAAGAGATGAACAATTGTTGTCATCATCAAAAAGGGGGAGAATGTGTTTGTATGTTTAAATAGGTTTTGATAAATGACAAACAATTAAAGATTCAAGTTAAATTAATAAATACAAAGGATGTTATACAAAACAATTAATGAAAAATCAAAAGCATGAAGATCAAGCTAATATGGGTCAAGAAAATCAGGCATGTCGCAACCTGGATCGCGACGACACGGCGAGAAAGAGAGAATGGGTGGAATGAAACAGGGAGTCGCCACCAACGTTTTTATCCATAAGAAAAAACATTGGAAAAAAAACTAAGTTCAATAAAGCACTGGTTAAAAATTGAGATTCAAGTTCGGGAGTCGGTTACGAGTAGGGAAGGTATTAGCACCCTACATCGCCTGTTAAAATAGTACCAAGATCGAAAGCACAATATAGATAGCCTTAAATAAAAAAAACATGGTTTCTTTCCTCTTTTTTATTTTGAAAATGAGAGAACGGAGTAAGAGAACTGTACAAACATAGAATGTCGAAGCGAGGTCAATGGGATGTTTCATCCGAATTAAACTCGACTTCGATATGAGACAGAGGGGGCGAGAGAATGCCAATAAGACGTCATGTCTAAATTAAACATCCTCGGGTAAAAAGGATAGGGATAGGAAAGAGACAAGTGGGACGTCTTGTCCTAAGTATCCCTTCCCTATTAATTATAACGAGGTTTGAACAAAAACTAGGGGAAATCAACAAGACGTCACGTCTAAATTGATTTTCACAGAAACGACAAAAAGGAACATCACGAAAGAAACGCAAAAAGCGGGGAAATAAATCAGTAAGAGGAAATAAGGAAGATGGGCCCGACAGGAGTTAAAGTCCTGCTCCTACGTATTCTTGAATTATCAAGAAATCAGGGTTACGTAGTTCTGAGTGTTTTTCTTTTAGGAAAAGACTTGGGAGATGATGATGGATGTCACTGAGGTGGGGAACTCGTACAAGGCGAAGTTCTTCGCACGTGTACGAATCCTAAAGAGGTTGTGTAGACGGGAGCGCTCCCGTACGACACTATTTAAAAATGATTTGTTTCTTTTCTTTTATTTTTATTTAGATTTGAAGGAAAACATAGGAAGCATTTATTTCCCATAGTAAGTTTGGAAAATAGAGGAAACATGAGCAAAAACTAAGGGGAAGAAGAGAAAACCGTGTGAGAAAGCGGGAAAAACCGAGTAAAAATGGGAAAAACCGAGTGGAAATGGAAGAAACCGAGTAAAAATGAAATACCGAGTGAGAAAAGCAAAAAAAAAACGAGTGAGATTGAGGAAAACTGAGTAAAAATGGCAAAAACCGAGTGGAATGGGAAAATACCGAGTGAAATTGAGGAAAACCGAGTGGAAATAGCCGAAACCGAGTGAGAGCAGTAGCTTACCGTTGTGAGAAGTGAGATACCGAGTGAGACAGTGAGAAGAGGGATGGTGTTGGAGTTGAGTGGAAGGGACGGAGTGGACTGATAGAGAGGAATACTGGGCGGTGTTGGTTAGAGGGGAGAGGACGGAGTTGGCTGATGGAGAGAGGAAGGAGGAGAAAGGAATGGTGAGGGTGCTGGATAGAGGAAGGAGGAGAAGGGAATGGTGAGGGTGCTGGATGCGTATATGGTGTGTGTGTAGCCTGAAAGCTTCAGCCCCTTGCCTATTTATAGGCTGGTTTGAGTGGAAGGCCAGCTCAGGCTTCCACTTCCGAGTGGAATGCCAGCTCAGGCTTCCACTCAGAGTGAAGTGGGGGACAACGGCTGGGTGGGAATTTTTAATTCCCCCCACTTCCACCCCTGTTTGCCACCTATCTGCCACCCCCAGGATTCCTGGATCCACTTGGGTGGTGGAATCCAAGTCAGCACGGGCTAACAGGGGGACCTGGTGTGAATCCGAGTGAGAATGGCAGAATTCCGAGTGAGAATTATGAAATCCGAGTGAAAATGGAGAAATCCGAGTGAGAATGTTGGAAATCCGAGTGTAAATAACTCAGACCACCCTCTCAGTCAACATTCATCCACATTACATCTCAATTCTGAGTGGGAAAAGGGGTCAGTCTTCACTTTGCCTCCTAAATCCGAGTGTAAAGACCGAATGAAATCATGTTGGTGTTGTGCAATTGGATTGAGTGGGCAATTAAAGAAATTGAGTCAGAACCGAGTGAAAACTGACTCGGATTCCCATTCTCGCTTGAGCGTAACTAGAATCGCTTGGGCAAAAGACCTGAAAAGCACTCGGTACTGACTGAAAATTGACTCGGACTTCATCTCCTCTCCACAATCCGAGTGACCAATGACTCGGAACCGACTGAAATATGTGAAGTGTGACTCGGAATTGGCTAAAGGATGACTCGGAGATGAGAGAAAGATGACTCGGGAACAGGTAAAAAGTGACTCGGTGAAGGTTTGACGTATGGTGGAAATAGGGGCTCGGAATTGATTGGCCAAAAGGGCTCGGGAAAGGTTTGAAGAGGGTCAACTGGTTTGGAGTGTCACTCGGTTCCGACTGACTCAAGAGGGACTCTTGGTTCTAATTGAAGAGGAAACACTCAGAATTCCTTCAGTCGGATGTATTTTGCTCGGATCTCATCTCTGCGTGAAGCATCCACTCGGAATTTCTTCAAAAGTGATATAGAACTTCACTGCTTGAAGGATCAACTCGGAACTGACCTTGTGAGCTCTTAATCCGAATGGAACTTGGTCATTTTCACTCGGATTTTGCCTATTTTCCACTCAGAAATTGGAAGTTTGGCTATTTTAATTCGGATTTCCTTCCAACCGAGTGATACTCACTCGGATTTACTTCAATCAGCAATCCTTTCACTCGGAAAATAGCTTTGGGCAGCATCCATCCAAAGTCAGTCCCTTTTTCCACTCGGATTGGTTGCAGTAGGGGATCTTCCACTCGGATTCTCCTCTAACAGGGTCATTTTTCATTCGGAATGACTCTCTTTCCACTCAGAATTGGAAATTTGCATTTCGGAATGATTGTAGTGAGACAGCTTCCACTCGGAATTGACATTCTTTGTAATCAGGGCTTGTAAACTGGCATTTTCTCTCGGAATGCATCTGAGAGGGAATTATCCACTCGGATTTACATCTAATCTGAGCCATTTCACTCAGATTTAAACTCAACAGGTCATACTCCACTCGGATTGGTCTATTTTTGAGTCATTATTCGGATTTCCCACCCAACAGGTCATACTCCACTCGGACATGCCCAAATCTGAGTAGTTTCACTCAGATTTTCTCCATTCTGAGTAATGTCACTCGGATTTAATCCATCAAAAGCATATTCCACTCGAATTTGACCCATTCTTAGTAATTTCACTCGGATTTAATCCAACAGGAGCATACTCCACTCGGATTTGACCTATGCTGAGTAATTTCACTCGGATTTAATGCAACAGGAGCATTTCACTCGGAAATGACTCATTCTGAGTGATGCCACTCGGATTCAACTTCAATGACTCATTTTAAGTGATGCCACTTGGATTCAACTTCAACAGGGGAGCATTTCACTCGGAAATGACTCATTCTGAGTGATTCCATTCGGATTTCATCATTTTTGAGTCATTCCAATCGGATTTGCCTCCAACAGGGCTGTATTTCACTTGGAAAAGCTTCATTCTGAGTTATTTCACTCGGTTCTGATTATTTTGGAGCCATTCTATTCGAATTTGACCATTCTGAATTAGAATTCAGTATAAAAAGATTCATTCCACTTGGACCGGACCAAAAGAGGTGTTCACAGATGCCCCTCTTTACTTTTTTTTCACAAAAGAAACACGAAGCTTCTGTGTTTTTGAAGTGAAAAGGAAGTAAAGATATGAACACCGATGTAGAGGGCCAAGTGGGACCTCTTGATCGGTATGGCGACTGATGGTGTGGGCAATCACGGGTCAGTGTGACCTTTCTTCTTTAAAGACGAGCATTTTCCTCTTCCGTTTTGCTTTTCTCTTCTTCTTCTTTCTCTATCTCTCTTCTCTTCTTTTTTTTTTTGTCTTAAATATGGGAAAAAGAAGTGGGGCAGTGCTCTAATTTTTAGCAAGAAGTGGTTAACTAGGAATTATCCTTTGAATGACATGAAGTAGAAGGATTGTCTTTCAGTTAACAAGAGGCGAGAGGATTGAGTGTCCATTCTCAATTAATTGGAGATGAAGGGTGCCTCGTTCGGCGATCGGAAGAAAAAGGATGCCTTTTTAGGCGACTGAAAGGTAAAGAGATGCCATTTGATCGGCGACAGGAAGGTAAAGGGTGCCATTTGATCGGCGACAGGAAGATAAAAGGGTGCCATTTGATCAGTGACAGGAAGGTAAATAGTGCCATTTGATCGGCGACCAGGAAGGTAAAGGGTACCATTTGATCAGCGACAGGAAGGTAAAGGGTGCCATTTGATCGGCGACAGGAAAGTAAAGGGTGCCATTTGATCGGCGACAGGAAGATAAAGGGTGCCATTTGATCGGCGAGAAGAAGGTAAAGGGTGCAATTTGATCGACGACAGGAAGATAAAGGGTGCCATTTGATCGGCAAAAGGAAGATAAAGGGTGCCATTTGATCAGCGACAGGAAGATAAAGGGTGCCATTTGATCGGCGAGAAGAAGGTAAAGGGTGCCATTTGATCGGCGACAGGAAGATAAAGGGTGCCATTTGATCGGCGACAGGAAGATAAAGGGTGCCATTTGATCAGGGAAAAGAAGGTAAAGGGTGCCATTTGATCGACGACAGGAAGATAAAGGATGCCATTTGATCGGTGACTGGAAGATAAAGGGTGCCATTTGATCGGTGACAGGAAAGTAAAGGGTGCCATTTGATCGGCGAGAAGAAGGTAAAGGGTGCCATTTGATCGGCGACAGGAAGATAAAGGGTGCCATTTGATCGGCGACAGGAAGATAAAGGATGCCATTTGATCGGCGACTGGAAGGTAAAGGGTGCCATTTGATCGGCGACAGGAAGATAAAGGGTGCCATTTGATCGGCGACAGGAAAATAAAGGATGCCATTTGATCGGCGAGAAGAAGGTAGAGGGTGCCATTTGATCGGCGACAGGAAGATAAAGGGTGCCATTTGATCGGCGACAGGAAGATAAAGGATGCCATTTGATCGGCGAGAAGAAGGTAAAGGGTGCCATTTGATCGGCGACAGGAAGATAAAGGATGCCATTTGATCAGCGACTGGAAGGTAAAGGGTGCCATTTGATCGGCGACAGGAAGATAAAGGGTGCCATTTGATCGGCGACAGGAAGATAAAGGATGCCATTTGATCGGCGACTGGAAGATAAAGGGTGCCATTTGATCAGCGACAGGAAGGTAAAAGGTGCCATTTGATCGGCGATAGGAAGGTAAAGGGTGCCATTTGATCAGCGACTGGAAGATAAAGGGTGCCATTTGATCGGCGACAGGAAAGTAAAGGGTGCCATTTGATCGGCGAGAAGAAGGTAAAGGGTGCCATTTGATCGGCGACAGGAAGATAAAGGGTGCCATTTGATCGGCGACAGGAAGATAAAGGATGCCATTTGATCGGCGACTGGAAGGTAAAGGGTGCCATTTGATCAGCGACAGAAAGGTAAAGGGTGCCATTTGATCTGCGATAGGGAGATAAAGGTTGGGGGAGCTAACAGGACGTCTCGTCCGAATTAACTCACTGTTGGCAGGAAATGTAAAGGTTGGGTTTGACCCTCGGTTGTCATGACTGCGAGTCTTTGGGAAACTGCCTTTTGAATGCAAGAGAATGAATTTGGGGGAATGGCCCATTTTGACATGACTGTGGGTTGTTGGGGAACTACCCCTTGATTGAGAGGATATACCTGGGGTGATGCCCTAGTTTGGCAAGATTTGAAGGAATCTTGGGGAACTGCCCTTTGATTGAAAAACAATAACCCTGGGGTGATGCCCCAGTTTGACAACATTTGATGAAATCTCGGGTAACTGTTCCTTGAATGAATAAGAATCAGGGGGGATGCCCCAATTTGACATGATTGGATGAAATCTTGGGGAACTGCCCCTTGAATGAATGAGAACGAACCTGGGGGAGATGCCCTGGTTTGACATGATCGAAAGAGTCTTCGGGGAAAACTGTCCTTGAATGAACCTGAGGGAAATGCCCCAGTTTGACATGATTGGATGAAATCTTGGAGAATGCTCCTTTTTGACGAAGAGAGGTCCTGGTGATGTCCTAGTTCGGATACTCTGGGAGCGTGGGGTACGGTCCTGGGGCCGACAAGAGATGACGACTTAGGGAAGATGCCCTGGTTTGACATGATCGAAAGAGTCTTCGGGGAAAACTGTCCTTGACCAAAAGAAGAATCTGGGGAGATGCCCCAGTTTTAGGTTTACTGGGAAGTGTAGTCCCACTGGGGAAGGATTTGGGAATTTATGGCTCCATTGGGGAAGAAATTTTGGGCAGTGCCAGCTTTGGCATTTATGGTTCCACTGGGGAAGGATTTGGGAATTTATGGCTCCACTGGGGCGATTATGGTTCCACTGGGGAAGGATTTGGGAATTTATGGCTCTATTAGGGAAGAAGATTTGGGCAGTAAGGATTTTGTGGAACTGCCCGTTGATTGAAAGAAGAGACATTTGGGGTGATGCCCCAGTTTGAGGAGGTTGATGGATTACCTCTTACCTGAAAGAGAAACAAACCTGGGGTGATGCCCCAGTTTGTCATCATCGAAGGTTGTTGGGAAACTGCTCCTTGATTTGAAAGAGAATGATCCTGGGGCGATTCCCCGGCTTGCCATGACTAAATTTTGGAATACTGTCCCTAAACTCGAGGAGAAATCTGAGGAGATACCCCAGTATGAAAAGACTGAAAGTCTTAAGAGTACTTCCCTTTGACTGAAAACTAAATCTGGGGAGATGCCCCAGTTTGAGCTATTTTGAAATTCAGGGAACTGTCCCTTGATTGGAAAAGAAATCTAGGAAGATGCCTCAGTTAGAATATGATTGAAAGAAACTTGAGGTACCGCCCCTTGATCGAGAGAGCGGATCTGGGGTCTATCAGGGATGTATGGCGGGCTTACCGAAAGAGAGAAATATGGGTGGGGGTGCCCTAGTTTGAGTTGCCCGAGAAGGATTTAGTGATTTGGGGTACTGTCCCTTAGGGTGAAAGAGAATGAACCTGGAGTGATGTCCCATTTTGAGTTGTTTAGGAAATGTAATTCCACTGGGGGAAGGATTTGGTTGGCATCTGTCTAGGTTCCACCCAGGGAAGCATTTGGTGGTTTGGGATGCCATCCTTTGATTGGAAAGAGAAGCCTGGGGAGATGTCCTAGTTTGAACAAGATCAAAAGATTTTGCAGGTATTACCTTGACTGGGAGAAAAAACCTGGGATGATGCCCCAATTATGAAGATTGAAAGGATTTTGGGGAAACTCCCTTTTGACTAGGAAGATTTGGGGTGATGCCCCAATTTGAGCTGTTTGGCAATTCATGATACCGTCCCTTGACAGAAAGATCTCATAGAAGGGAAAAATCAGGAGGATGCCCCAGTTCTTTGGAAAGATTGAAAGATTTAGGAGCACTGCCCTTTGACTGAGAGAGGAAAGATGTCTCAGACTGAAGGAGTTAGGGGTATCGTCCCTTGAATGGAGGAAAGATCTGGGGAGATACCCCAGTTATTGGAAATGATTGGAAGATTTAGGGGTATTACCCCTAAGCTGGGATAAGGATCTGGGGTGATCCCCCAGTTATTGGAAATGATTCAGGATACCGTTTCTTTGACAGAAAGATCTCATAGAGGAGAAAAATCAGGAGGATGCCCTAGTTCTTTGGAAAAATTAAAAGATTTAGGAGCACCGTCCTTTGGCTGAGAGAGGGATCTGGGGTGATGCCCCAGTTATTGGAAAGATTGGAAGATTTAGGGGTATTACCCCTAAACTGGGAGAAGGATCTGGGGTGATGCGCCAGTTATTGGAAAGATTAGGAAGATTTAGGGGTACTACCCCTAAGTTGGGATAAGGATCTGGGGTGATGCCCCAGTTATTGGAAAGATTGGGAAGATTTAAGGGTACTACCCCTAAGTTGGGATAAGGATCTGGGGTGATGCCCTAGTTATTGGAAAGATTGGGAAGATTTAGGGGTACTACCCCTAAGTTGGGATAAGGATCTGGGGTGATGCCCCAGTTATTGGAAAGATTGGGAAGATTTAGGGGTACCACCCCTAAGCTAGAAGAAAGATTTGGGGTGATGCCCCAATTTGACTTGATTTGAAAGAATCATGGGGAAACTGCCCCTCGACTAAGACAGGAGAAATCTTGGGGAGATGCCCCAATTTGCTATTTGGTGAATCAGAATACTATCCCTTGACAGAGAGATCCCACCGGGCATGTACGACGGACTTGCTGGAGGAGAGATCTCTGGGGGATGCCCCAGTTTAAGCCGTTTTGGACGATTCAGGGTATTGCCACTTGTCTGGGAGAGAAAGAGAACGGGGGGAACTATCCCAGTTTCAGAAAATCTGGCTGAAGGGGTTAGGGGTACCACGGAGGAAGGATTTGGGGTGATGCCCCAGTTTGGAGAGGAATGATAGATTTGGGGTAAAATCCCAGGCTTAAAAGATTTTAGGGTTAACAGGACATCCCGTCCAAATTGATCCGTGCTTAACATCGTTGCCAGGGAACGGGGTATCCTTGACTGCTGTTGGGATATACCAAGTTGATCTTTGTAAATGTGACCCCTAACATGCCTCATGAGCAAGACAGAAACCTTGAGAAGATATCGGCTCCGACTATGAGGCCTTGATGGAAATCTCAAAGCACAACGAAAACTTAGAAAGGCATCGTATTCGGCCACAGCAAGGTGTTTTGTCCAATGATTTGGGTGGGTTATGAGAAGGAAATCCAAGGAGAGCTGGTTTCAATGAGGGTGAGCCTTAGTGACTAACGGATAAACCTCGGAAAGTGCTAGTCTTGGCAGTTGAGACTCGACACTTCTACTTGTCATGACGTCCTGCAAGAAAGGTTAGTGGTGCAAAACAAATTGGAACTCAAAGAGACCTTCTGCAAAGCCACAATCCTTAGAGATTCGAAGTGACCCATGACTGAAACAGAGCAGATGAAGCAACCCCAGCTTTGGAAACGTGTCAGACCCAGTCTTTATAATGATCGCTTGAGGCGAGATCAAGTAACAAGAACATCTTGTCTTCACGACTTTAAATTTTGTTATCTTCTCATTTTATACATTAAGGGAAAATATATGTCTTATCAAATCAGGGGAAATCTCAATATGAACACGTATCAAAAGAGGTGAGATTGTATTTACAAGTTGAGCGGGGAGTGGGAAAAGGTAGGCCAAAGAAGCAAGTGGGGTTGCATGGAAAATATTGATAATTGGGTGAAATAGGAATGATTTCACAAATCCTCCAATGAACTACTGAGAACAACGTGTATCTCAATCCCACATCACGACTTTGAATTCACCATTTGATCCTGCCTCTGGAAAAGGGTAGTTGGACTACGGTCCTTATGCCTTAACTTGAAAGCGAACCATTCCCATAAGAAAATTACTCTGCCAAAATCTTGATCCAATTTATTGCCTGAGCTGCCTATTCAGGTTTTCAGCTTACCAGGTTGCTCTAACTTTTGCCTAAGCTGCCTTCCCAGGTTTTCAGCCTAGCGAGCATGTTTCGCTTTGTTTTTGTTCTCTTTTTTTTGTTTTTTTTTTTATTTTTTTTTTGTTTTTGAAGGTTGCGTCCTTCACGACAAATGTTTAAGCTGATTGATAATAAGCTTATTTGATCTCTCTTGTTTTAGTTTCGTCCTGTGGGGGAATAGATGTTAATAGGAAAGTTCTCCAACACCATGTATCCAAGGAAACAGGTGTGAGCCCTTTTCAGCACCAATGAGGGGGCTCATTCCGAGTCTGTATCTTTTGTTCATTCTTTCATCTTTCTTTTTCATCGTTTTTCTTCTTCTTCATTTTTTTCCCTTCTTTTTTATTCCCCCCCCCCCCTTGGTACCTTCATTATGGTCTAGCTGCTTTATTCACCCTTAGCCAATGTGGCAGATAACTATGATATTAATGGTATCACAGTAGACTATTCCCTTAGATACACTGGTAGGGGAACAATTATACCTCTTTTGTGTTGGGGTGTTGATTGCGACACAGATGACACATCATTTTTGTCGCGTTCTTAGCTTGATAACTTTTATGTCCCCATATGGAAGAGCGATAATTTGATCTATGAATCAGTTTGCCCCAATTGGTATAGGCATAGGGCACCAACCTTGACTCCTTTCTTTTTGTTTTCTTTTGTTGTTTTAGTTCTTTTTTTTTTTGGCAGAGTATTTCTTGACCATGTTTACGTTCATGAGCTCTAGCAAGTCTTTGCCATTCATATTGGTCAATACTAACACTTCCTTGAAAGGTAGATATACCATTATTCATTGTGGAGTTCATCTTCCGAGTCGATTGGATCAATTTTTAGTCATTCGTGGACCCTCTTCAGTTCGTGTACTGACCTTGTTGAACGCTCCTGGATAAAGCTAGATGCCCCTTATTCAAACATCCTGGTTAATTCGGTCAAAGAACTTTTGCCCTTGTTACCCTTTTCGTCAGCGTGATCAAGCAAGCGGTCAAAGTTATGAAATAGGATTGTGATCTCGTTGTTCTCAGAAGGATCATTTTTGGATGGATATTTTTTTGTTTTTGTTTTGTTTTTTTGTTTTGTTTTTTTTTTTAATGTATGACGGTAAAGAGAAGGAGGGAAAATAAAAGAAAGCCAATGGACAAAAGGAGTGTTAAAACAAATAAGGGAAGCAAACGGAAACATTTTGAAATTTGATACGCATTCATTGAGAAAAACCTGAAATGATAAAAATATGCTTTTGCCCTTATTACATAAAATATCCCAACGCCTTAGGCATAGCATTTGGGTTGAAAAGTCATAAAAGTAGAAGTTTAAAGTCGTAAAGAGCTAGATGGTCTCTTGGTCATGAACCTCTTCACTTGACGTGCAAATCACAAAGCTTTCATCCTCTCCATGCCTCCAGCCTCTCCTTATCATTCTGATCCAGGACTCTCATATTCAGACCTGGGGTTTATGATTGTATTGGGAACCCCTTCCTGGAAATCCAGCCACTTGGCTTTAATCAGATCCCTCACTTTGAATTTCAAAGCCTGACAATCTTCAGTAGAGTGTCCTGGGGCCCCAGCATGGTAATCACATCGGGTATTAGGATTATAACCTTTGGGGTAAGGAGGAACTAATGGTTTTAACGGACAGGGTACCGCAAGGGAACTACGGATAAGGTAAGGCAAAAGTTCTGTGTAGGTTATGGGAATGGGGTCGAACCGGACCGGTTTTTGACTATCAGTGGATCTTATTGTGTTTCGGTCTGGATTAGGTGGCTGAGTCTGCCTTATTGAGGGACAATAGGGCTGTGGCAAGTGAGAATGGGAAGGTGTTTGAGGGATATATGGATGAAAGCAGAGTGGAAAAGGGAAAAAAGTGGAAGCCTGGTTAGGGGTGGTGGCGGCCATGTAAGGTGTAGGGAGACTGGTAGGTTGAAAGGGATTATGAGTCATTAGTCCAGGTTGGGCCTTTTTTTGGTCACAGGAAGTGGAATTAGCATCTCCTTTTCTTTTTCCCTTATTTCCCAAAGCAGACATTCTCGTGATAGGTGCCCCTGCGACTGGGAGGATTGTGAAATATGAGAGTTCATTGCTTGCCAATCATGATCCTCTTGTTGATTATGGAACGGAGGAGAGTATCCTGAGGGTATTTCGTAGTGCAGGTTGTTGTTTGAGCCCATGAAGGCGTGTTGTGGTGCATAAGACATGCCATAGGTCGGCTGAGGGTCAATGATGGGGTCGGTCTTGTTGTTAGTAATGGAAGAGGGAATTTGTGCTTTTGCCAATCCAGGATGATGGAGTGGCATGGTTGGTAGATGTTGGTCATTCTTGACACCCGCAGAAAGTTCCCCTTCTATGATCTTCTTTTCTAAAAGTCTGGTCATATCTGCCACTTGCTCCTTTAGCTGGTTAACTTCACTCCTGAGGTTTTCAATTTCTTGCTCTCTTTCAGCCATGGGTCTCTTTTGAAAGTCGAGTAAGGGCGGCGTTTGGTGTCAGAGAAGAAAAACAAAAAGTGTCAGGTGGAAACAAGAGGAAGGAGAATGTCGTGGGAAGCAATCATAGGTCTTGACGAGTATCCTTTAACCGTTCCTTAGAACGTATCGTTCAAAAGTACTAAGTTCGGTAAACATGGAAATTAATACGGGATAGTTGTGAAGACAAAAGAAATCCTTTATTCTGAGGTGGGAGCCTTAAGCTCAAATATTTTATTCAGGCGATCACAGCCATCATTTCTTAAGTTCAATCCCATGTTAACTCCCATAGATACTCAAAAGGTATTTATTAAGTTCTGAATAGCCTCCCACGAAAATGAGGATAAGGGAAAGAAATTAGTCATGTTTCGGAACCAGTACTTTCCCATTGATAAAGCAATTTTTCTTGGGGAAACAGCGATTACCAAGGATCCAAGTCGTAATAGTCATAAATTTCCTAAGCGTCATCGACGCCCCTGTTGGAGCGGAAATAAGGTTATATTTTTTTTCTGATTTTTTTGACGATTAGGAAAATCTATGACTCAGGACTCAGAGGTACACGACCAAAAGAGGATTATTTATTCACCCGAAGTATACTGTGCGAGTCATTATTTCAAAAACTAAGCAAATCTGCGGGTGGTAAATAATTCATTCTTTTTGGATAGAAGGGAAAACAAAAGATGACGTAAGGTAAAGTAAAGTTTGCCCTTGTGCGGCCTAGGCCGGGTTTTGTTGAAAGTCTTTTCTAGGCCCTATGGCTTTTCTAAAAGTGACTCTCCACACCGGGTGGCTTATACTAGACTTCTAAAAGGTCACTAGAGCCAAGATCCTACTCATGACAGGGACGCAACAGTGGGGAACCACTAGGTGCGTATGTCACAAGAGGTCGAACTCTAGTTGGGGTTCTCACGATCACCGGATAGGAAGTACATCCTATACGATTCTGTATACCAACCCCTCCTAACTTAAGTTTCATTTGGGGCCCGGGTATAGGGCGCCACTCATAAGTGTGTGCTAGTAATTTGTGAGTGTAGTGTGTGAAAGGGCATTCGATACCTTTTTACCTTACCCCATCCTGCACAAAGAACAAACACAGAACAAAATATACAAAGTCATCTACCCTAGGGTTCAATGATTGCAGAAAAGTAACACAGTCCTCTACCCTAGGGTTCAACAATCATACAGAACATGGGCAATAAAACGAATAACAAGATGCAAATAATAGCGAACATTCACAACAATCAACGGAAAATAAAAAAAAAAACAAAGGGAAGAAATCCAATCTAAACAAAGGCTATGTAAAAACACGCTTTCAACCAAACTGGCCTGACTCTCTTAAGTGTCCCCAGTGGAGTCGCCATCTGTCGCAACCTGGATCACGACGGCGCGGCGAGAAAGAGAGAATGGGTGGAATGAAACAGGGAGTCGCCACCAACGTTTTTATCCATAGGAAAAAACATTGGAAAAAAAACTAAGTTCAATAAAGCACTGGTTAAAAATTGAGATTCAAGTTCGGGAGTCGGTTACGAGTAGGGAAGGTATTAGCACCCTACATCGCCTGTTAAAACACTACCAAGATCGAAAGCACAATATAGATAGCCTTAAATAAAAAAAACATGGTTTCTTTCCCCTTTTTTATTTTGAAAATGAGAGAACGGAGTAAGAGAACTGTACAAACATAGAATGTCGAAGCGAGGTCAATGGGATGTTTCATCCGAATTAAACTCGACTTCGATATGAGACAGAGGGGGCGAGAGAATGCCAATAAGACGTCATGTCTAAATTAAACATCCTCGGGTAAAAAGGATAGGGATAGGAAAGAGATAAGCGGGACGTCTTGTCCTAAGTATCCCTTCCCTATTAATTATAACGAGGTTTGAACAAAAACTAGGGGAAATCAACAAGACGTCACGTCTAAATTGATTTTCACGGAAACGACAAAAAGGAACATCACGAAAGAAACGCAAAAAGCGGGGAAATAAATCAGTAAGAGGAAATAAGGAAGATGGGCCCGACAGGAGTTAAAGTCCTGCTCCTACGTATTCTTGAATTATCAAGAAATCAGGGTTACGTAGTTCTGAGTGTTTTTCTTTTAGGAAAAGACTTGGGAGATGATGATGGATGTCACTGAGGTGGGGAACTCGTACAAGGCGAAGTTCTTCGCACGTGTACGAATCCTAAAGAGGTTGTGTAGACGGGAGCGCTCCCGTACGACACTGTTTAAAAATGATTTGTTTCTTTTCTTTTATTTTTATTTAGATTTGAAGGAAAACATAGGAAGCATTTATTTCCCACAGTAAGTTTGGAAAACAGAGGGAAAATGAGCAAAAACTAAGGGGAAGAAGAGAAAACCGTGTGAGAAAGAGGGAAAAACCGAGTGAAAATGGGAAAAACCGAGTGGAAATGGAAGAAACCGAGTAAAAATGAAATACCGAGTGAGAAAAGCAAAAAAAAAAATGAGTGAGATTGAGGAAAACCGAGTAAAAATGGCAAAAACTGAGTGGAATGGGAAAATACCGCGTGAAATTGAGGAAAACCGAGTGGAAATAGCAGAAACCGAGTGAGAGCAGTAGCTTACCATTGTGAGAAGTGAGATACCGAGTGAGACAGTGAGAAGAGGGACGGTGTTGGAGTTGAGTGGAAGGGACGGAGTGGACTGATAGAGAGGAATACTGGGCGGTGTTGGTTAGAGGGGAGAGGACGGAGTTGGCTGATGGAGAGAGGAAGGAGGAGAAAGGAATGGTGAGGGTGCTGGATAGAGGAAGGAGGAGAAGGGAATGGTGAGGGTGCTGGATGCGTATATGGTGTGTGTGTAGCCTGAAAGCTTCAGCCCCTTGCCTATTTATAGGCTGGTTTGAGTGGAAGGCCAGCTCAGGCTTTCACTTCCGAGTGGAATGCCAGCTCAGGCTTCCACTCAGAGTGAAGTGGGGGACAACGGCTGGGTGGGAATTTTTAATTCCCCCCACTTCCACCCCTGTTTGCCACCTGTCTGCCACCCCCAGGATTCCTGGATCCACTTGGGTGGTGGAATCCAAGTCAGCACGGGCTAACAGGGGGACCTGGTGGGAATCCGAGTGAGAATGGCAGAATTCCGAGTGAGAATTATGAAATCCGAGTGAAAATGGAGAAATCCGAGTGAGAATGTTGGAAATCCGAGTGTAAATAACTCAGACCACCCTCTCAGTCAACATTCATCCACATTGCATCTCAATTCTGAGTGGGAAAAGGGGTCGGTCTTCACTTTGCCTCCTAAATCCGAGTGTAAAGACCGAATGAAATCATGTTGGTGTTGTGCAATTGGATTGAGTGGGCAATTAAAGAAATTGAGTCAGAACCGAGTGAAAACTGACTCGGATTCCCATTCTCGCTTGAGCGTAACTAGAATCGCTTGGGCAAAAGACCTGAAAAGCACTCGGTACTGACTGAAAATTGACTCGGACTTCATCTCCTCTCCACAATCCGAGTGACCAATGACTCGGAACCGACTGAAATATGTGAAGTGTGACTCAGAATTGGCTAAAGGATGACTCGGAGATGAGAGAAAGATGACTCGGGAACGGGTAAAAAATGACTCGGTGAAGGTTTGACGTGTGGTGGAAATGGGGGCTTGGAATTGATTGGCCAAAAGGGCTCGGGAAAGGTTTGAAGAGGGTCAACTGGTTTGGAGTGTCACTCGGTTCCGACTGACTGAAGAGGGACTCTTGGTTCTGATTGAAGAGGAAACACTCGGAATTCCTTCAGTCGGATGTATTTTGCTCGGATCTCATCCCTGCGTGAAGCATCCACTCAGAATTTCTTCAAAAGTGATATAGAACTTCACTCCTTGAAGGATCAACTCGGAACTGACCTTGTGAGCTCTTAATCCGAATGGAACTTGGTCATTTTCACTCGGATTTTGCCTATTTTCCACTCAGAAATTGGAAGTTTGGCTATTTTAATTCGGATTTCCTTCCAACCGTGTGATACTCACTCGGATTTACTTCAATCAGCAATCCTTTCACTCGGAAAATAGCTTTGGGCAGCATCCATCCAAAGTCAGTCCCTTTTTCCACTCGGATTGGTTGCAGTAGGGGATCTTCCGCTCGGATTCTCCTCTAACAGGGTCATTTTTCATTCGGAATGATTCTCTTTCCACTCAGAATTGGAAATTTGCATTTCGAAATGATTGTAGTGAGACAGCTTCCACTCGGAATTGACATTCTTTGCGATCAGGGCTTATAAACTGGCATTTTCTCTCGGAATGCATCTGAGAGGGAATTATCCACTCGGATTTACATCTAATCTGAGCCATTTCACTCAGATTTAAACTCAACAGGTCATACTCCACTCGGATTGGTCCATTTTTGAGTCATTATTCGGATTTCCCACCCAACAGGTCATACTCCACTCGGACATGCCCAAATCTGAGTAGTTTCGCTCAGATTTTCTCCATTCTGAGTAATGTCACTCGGATTTAATCCATCAAAAGCATATTCCACTCAAATTTGACCCATTCTTAGTAATTTCACTCGGATTTAATCCAACAGGAGCATACTCCACTCGGATTTGACCTATTCTGAGTAATTTCACTCGGATTTAATGCAACAGGAGCATTTCACTCGGAAATGACTCATTCTGAGTGATGCCACTCGGATTCAACTTCAACAGGGGAGCATTTCACTCGGAAATGACTCATTCTGAGTGATGCCACTCGGATTCAACTTCAACAGGGGAGCATTTCACTCGGAAATGACTCATTCTGAGTGATTCTATTCGGATTTCATCATTTTTGAGTCATTCCAATCGGATTTGCCTCCAACAGGGCTGTATTTCACTTGGAAAAGCTTCATTCTGAGTTATTTCGCTCGGTTCTGATTATTTTGGAGCCATTCTATTCGAATTTGACCATTCTGAATTAGAATTCAGTATAAAAAGATTCATTCCACTTGGACCGGACCAAAAGAGGTGTTCACAAGGCAATTTATCATTCTAAATTCAAAGAAACAAGAAATGATATTGAGGATCAAAAGGATGAATTATCATGAAAAACATAATCAGAAAAGGGTCCAAATACAAGAAGATTCATGGTCGGGTCAAAAACATGAAAAATAATACCGGGACGGCCAAAACACAATTATTTTAAAGAGGAACAGGCTGGGAATCGATTCCCCATTACCAGGAATCGATTCATGTATGTGAAAAAGCCTGGGAATCAATTCCCCCTTGATAGGAATCGATTCATGTGCATTAAATTACCTGGGAATCGATTCAGCTCATTCAAGAATCGATTCAGCTCATTCAGGAATCGATTCATTCTACTTTTTTAGGCTGGGAATCGATTCATCACTTACAAGAATCGATTCATGATGTTTTTGAAGGCTGGGAATCAATTCATATGATGTAGGAATCAATTCCTATGTGAGTGACTTCCTGGGAAATATGAAAAACACCATTTCAGGTTTTTAGAAGCTTAAACTGCGCAGATTCTTTCGAGGTTCAAAAT
Source organism: Clitoria ternatea (assembly GCA_037962975.1). Classification (NCBI taxonomy): domain Eukaryota; kingdom Viridiplantae; phylum Streptophyta; class Magnoliopsida; order Fabales; family Fabaceae; genus Clitoria; species Clitoria ternatea. Next base: position 35,131,933 of record CM075672.1, on the reverse strand, counting down.
TGAAACAGCCTTGCGCATTAATTGAGGAAGACATTCATATCCTTCAAGTTAGAAAACATGGAAGGAAACATGGAGGCAGACAAATCATAAATCAGTGGCATAAATTAAGGAACCGGGATTGAAAGCCTTGCCTTTGAATTGCCTATAAATAGATAAGAAGTGAAGAGGCAGAGAACACACCAACACAACAACGAAAATTCCTTGCTTCCTTCTTGCTCTCTTATTCTCTCTAAGCTTAAGCTCTCTCAATCTTCTATTTGCAATTAATTTTAAGAGCTATATTGTGAGAAAAATATTTTCTTGAGTGCTAAATTTGCATATCCTTTTCTAAGAGAGGAAAATATTTTTCAAGTGATTAAAATTTATATATCCACTCTATTGAGAGAGTCACACTTGTAAAATCACATACACAAATTCTAAGAGTTTTCCCAACCTTGTAATTGAGAGATTGGGTGGGTTGCCTTTTTTCTTATGAGAATTAAGTTCTTGAGTGTGGGACACTAAGAAGTTGTAATTGCTCAAAGCGTGTATCTTAAATTCTCAATAGTAGAATTCTTCAAGTGGGTTGCTTGAAGGAGAGACGTACACCGGTATGGTGGAACTCGTTATATCGGTTTGTAAATCTCTATTCCTTAAACTCCTTTATTATTTTTATTTTCTTGGTAATTTAAGTGCACTAGTAACTTAATACAAATTGTGTAATTAATTATTTAGATTAATTTGTTTTAATAATCTAATAGTTGGTACTAGTAAAGTAGGTAACATTCCTTCACCTATAATTAAAATGTTTATTATGTTGAAGGTGTGAGGCATAACCTACTAAACATAAGTCAATTTTGTGATAACGGTTATAAAGTCTCATTTGATAAATAGAAGTGTACTATCATCTACCATGATGAAACCATTTTCTTTACAACAAACAGATATAACAAACTTTATAAGGTTGATCTAGGTGAGTTGAATAATCAAAGTGTAACCTGTCTTTTCTTAACTTCTAAAGAAAAATGGGTCTAGCACAAAAAGCTTTGGCATGTTAGTATGAAACACATTTCTAAATTAAATAGAAAAGGGCTAGTTAAGGGACTTCCAAGAATTTCTTTTAACAGCTCCCAGCCCTGCGAAGCATGCTAAAAGGGAAAACAACGTAAAACTTCTTTTAAAAGCAAAGATGTTGTTTACACCATCAGACCTCTAGAACTGTTACATTTGGATTTATTTGGTCCATCTCAGACTCAAAGTATTAATGGAAAAAGATATGATTTTGTCATAGTTGATGACTACACAAGAATAACACGGGTTTATTTCCTAGCCCACAAAGACGAGTCTTGTCAAGTTTTTAGGATTTTCTGCAAGAAAATCTAATCTGGAAAAAGAGTTTGCATTGGTACAATAAGAAGTGACCATGGTAGAGAATTTGAAAATGAAATCTTTGAAAATTTTTGCAACAAAATTGGTATTTCTCATACATTTTCTTCTCTATGAATACCTTAACAAAATTGTGTTGTGGAAACGAAAAACAAAAATCTGTTAGAGATGGCCAGAACTATGCTTTGTAAAAATGATCTTCTAAAATATTTTTGGGCTAAAGCTATGAGCACTTCTTGCTACATACAAAATAGAATCTTTATTAGACCTATACTAAATCAGACTCCATATGAATTGTGGAAAGGAAGAAAACCTAACATTTTATACGTTCACCCATTTGGATGCATATGTTACACTAGGGATCAACTTGGGAAATTTTACTCTAAGTTTCATAAAGGTATATTCATGGGATATTCAAATACATCAAAATCTTATTGAATCTTTAACACAAGAACTCAAACCATTAAGGAATCAATGCATGTAAGATTTGATGAACTAACAAAGACTGACAAGAAATTGGAAGATCTATAACTTAATGATGTAGGTATCCAACAACTAGAACCTGAATCTGGACCATCAGACTTAACAAGAAATGAAGAAAAGGAGTCTGACTAACAATAATCTATACCTGAGAAACCAAGAGAATGGAAGTTCAAAACTTACCATCCCATAAATTTCATTATTAGAGATCAAACTAAAATGAATAAAGTAAATATTTTGATCATGACAAGAGAAACCAAGCTCAAGAATTGAAGGATCAAAATTAAGGCTTCAAATGTTGTAAGACCTTATAAAAGTAATATGGCCTTAAAAATAATAAACTAAGCTTTAAAAGCATGCATTCTAAAACACAGTAATCGATTACCATATGTATGTAATCGATTACCATGTAACATTTTAAAAGGAAATGTTTTTAATCAAAATGTAATCAATTACCACTAGGATGTAATCGATTACATAACTCAAAAATCAAACTTCAAAAAGAAAACATTTCAGAAAGCCTCTTAAATCACTAAAGTAATCGATTACTACTTTAATGTAATCGATTACTAGCCTCAACGATTAGATTTTTCAAAATGTTTTAATGAATGCAATCGATCCCCATTTTAAGTAATCGATTACCAATATGTTAGAAAGGCTGAACCAATGCATCTCTTCACAATATTTTAATTAAAACATTATGATTTTTTATGAATCATCGCATGTCATCAAAGAGGTATCTTTTCATGATTCATTATGTCTCTTCAAGGGTTTTTGCTATCTATAAATAGAGATGCCTCTCATTTGTAAAAAAACACAACAAATACTTCCAATCTTTTCTTAAGTATTAAAAAGGCCATATTACCTTTTTAAGTCATTATCTAGTGCTTTAATTTGTTTTCTTTACTCTATAAAGAGTGTTGTCTACAATTGTTCTTAATTAAAAGTGTGAGAATCAGTTGTTCTTGGGAAAGATTCCTAAGGTGTTGTTTGTAAGAGTAGTGAGTCTTTTATGGTGAGAAGAAACTTCACACAAAGGTAAAGGAGTACTAAGGTGTGGAAGAAACTCTGTATTATGATTGATTATAATTGAATTCTCAAGACTTGTCTTGAGAAGACTGGATATAGGAAGCGGATTAGCCGAACCAGTATAAAATCGTTGTTTGTTATCTCTTAAACCTTATTATTTTTACAGTTGTCTCTTGTATATTAAAGCAAGTGATTGTATTTATACTAAAGTTTGAAAATCTGCATATAGACACTATAAGAAAAGAAAACTCAATTCACCCCTCTCTTGAGTTATAAAAGGCCACTTGACTAACAAGTGGTATCAGAGCAGGCTTCTTGTGAAAAGTTTAAAAACTTCAAGAAGTATAGATGGCCTCTCCTAACCCTATCTTTCTTGAGGGAAACTCAATTCATAGACCTCTTGTGTTTAATGGAGTTGGGTATCAGTACTGGAAAACCCGTATGCAAATCTTCATAGAAGCCATAGACTTAGACATATGGGACTCTACAGAAAATGGTCCATTCTTACCAACAAAAAATATTGATAACATAATCGTTGCTAAACCTAGAAACGAATGGAGTAAAGATGATAAGAGAAAATTTTAATATAACCTAAAGGCCAAAAATATAACTTCTGCCTTAGGAATGGACAAATATTTTAGAATCTCCACAGGTAAATCAGCTAAGGAAATGTGGGATACTCTGGAAGTAACCCATGAAGGGACAAGCAAAGTAAAAAGATCTAGAATAAATTCATTAACTAGGGAATATGAATTGTTTAGAATGAACAATAATGAAAACATACAGGATATGCAGAAAAGGTTCACACACATTATAAACCATCTTGCATGCTTAGGAAAAACCTTTTCAAATAAAGATCTAATTGACAAAGTTCTAAGACGTTTGAACAGAGAATGGTAACCTAAGGTTACCACCATATCTGAGTCAAGAGACTTTGCATCAATGTCTCTTGCCACCCTGTTTGGAAAACTGCAGGAACATGAACTGGAACTCACAAGGTTAAATCAACATGAAGAAAGAGACAAAAGAATGAGAGGAATAGCTCTTAAAACCTCCCTACAGACTCTAAATGAAAGCGATGAAGAAATCTTAGAAGAGGCAAAAAGCTTGGATAAAATCAAAGAGCTTGGACTACTTGTCAAAAGATTCCACAAGTTCCTAAAGAGGAAAGAAGGACAAAGGAAACCTAACTTTAGGAAATCCTTCAAGAAAAATGATGAATCTAACTAGGGTCCAAAGTGCTTTGAATGTGGAAAATTCAGACACATGAAAATGGAGTGTCGAACCATAAGCAAGAAGATGGATAAGTAAGAGAAAAAGTACCCTAAAAATAAAAGAAGAGCCTACATAGCATGGGAAGATAATGACATGAGCTCATCTGAAGAGTCAGACCATGAGGGGCTAATCTCTACCTAATGGCAAACACTGATGAGGTAAGTGACTTAGACCAACTAAACCCTTCCTTTGAAGAACTACAAGATGCATTTAATGATCTTCATAATAAGTATCAAATACTCGCCAAAAAGTTCATCAAAATCAAGAGTACCAACTTAGTCTTGGAAGAAAATATAATTAAACTTAACAAGGAATTAAGCTAAGTTAAACTAGATAAAGAAAATTTAGAAACATAGTTAAATTCAAAAAGTTAAAATAATCAAACATGCATCTCATGTAAACAATCCAATCTAGAAATTGATGATTTAAAAAATACTTTAGCAAAATTCACTATGGGAAGAGACAACCTGAACATACTTCTTGGTAAATAAGGGTGTCACTTCAGTAAAACTGGATTAGGCTTTGATCCTACTAAGCAAAAAAAGCTATATAAAAGTTTCTTTATCTCACAAAAGACGTCCACTAGTCCTTTTGTAAAATGTTATCATTGTGGGAAGAAGGGACATACTGCATCTGTAACATCCCCGTTTTAAAATTAAATGTTGAATGAAGAATAAACCATTAAGACTTGATTCCAACCAGAAAATAACTGTTAATTGTATTTAACTAAGTAGATTTAAGCCACTAAAATATGAAAATGGTGATGGTCAGGGGATGGAGTGGAGTGCACGTGGCTGCTGCAGCACACACTCTCCCATCCCACTCTTCTCTTGTTCATGCGCATGCACATATATATATATATATATCGTGAGCCTTTAGGGAGGAACACACTTACTCTTTCTTCAGACTCTCTCCTCCGTCACTTCATCCTCTACTTCCTCTCTTCGTCTCCATTTTTCTTCTTCTTCCATCTTACTCTTCGCTCCTGGAGATCTTGATTCCAGTACTGAAGAACGAACCACACTTCATCCCAGAATCAGGCGCAGAATACGACAAAGCCAAGGGAGACCGGACGAACCAGGAGAAGGACATCGGACCCAACAACAAGAACGGAAAAGGTTTCTGAGGATTCTTCTAAAGGTAGGGGGCGCTTGCATATCGAATGCATGGTCTAAGAACGGTACCGGGTGAATGCATTGCTGAATGCGGGTGTGTGTGTGTGCATGTTTTTATAATCATTAGAACTGATGCTGTGCATGTGTGCATGTATTCACAATTACTAAAAACTGATGCATGATTTGAGATTCTGATAGTGATCTTCGTGGCTATGGCGTAGTCTGCTCGTGGATGATAATGATGGATCTATTTTGTTGTCACTATGAAAAGTATGTATGTGCATGTTCATTAATTGGATTGCTCAATGTTGTTAGTCTGATGACCGATTGTAACATGCGCTGGTGTGACTGACTGAATGATGACGAGTAGTGGAGGATATTCGTTCTTACTTAATGACTACGGTAATGTGTTCATGACGCGATGATGTGTAATAATGAATGTGTTAGTTGCATGAGTAAGAGTGGGGTGACCCATGGAAGGTCAAGAACCCCAAGGGAAATGACTTCCAGTTACCAACCCTGGCTAGATCCCAATAGGGCTCGTGGTAGCCGTTGGAGCTAGAGAAGTGAGTCTCGAGACGCCGTGGGGAGGCCGGTGCCACCTGGTAAGAGCTGAGGGACGAGGGGCCAAAAGAAAGGGGGCCGTAACTGAGAGTCTTTTCCCGAGTCGGATCCGCAGGCATGCATATAGAAATAAGGCTGATTGTGGTGATGTATAAATCTATGTATGTGCAAGTGTATGATTTTGAATGCATGATTATATATTTGGATGTGGAATAAACTCGGTGAATTATGTGTGTCATGAACATTGTTGAATTGTATGATTTTGGTTACTGGAGAAAGGTTGAGGTATAGCAGGAGCGTGTACTGACGCTGATACCGAGTCTGTGAGTATCATTTTACATGTAAAAGCTCACCCCTGCAGTGGCCATTTTCAGTGAATGTCTCTCGTGAGGAGGATCAGAGGCAGAGCTGGAATGCTGGGCGGAGTGCTGATGCATTTCGAAGGTTTAATTAAGGCGTTGTTAGATGAAGCCCGGACTGGTTCATACCGGATGTTAATGTTTTGTGATGAATAGAACTTTATGAACAAGTAGAAGTCGGATTTTGCATTGTAAATATTAATATACGCTCTTATGTACACATGGATGTATGGTTTTGTGAGTGTGATGCTATGTGCTGCCTTGCTCTATAATTGTGCTTTAATAGATACGCAGGGACAGTATGATTTGAGCAGGCTATAGCCAAGTCAGAGTTAATTGAGAATTGTCTTAGGAAAACTTATGTTGGATACGTTGGGCGGAGTCGTACCCCGCTTGAAGTATGGGAGCAATTCGCCCAAGCGCGAGGACTCACACTGAAGCGAGTAATTACCAGAGCGAGATATCGACCATTATCCTTTCCTATCCGTTGTGATACTAACGCAATCCGGACCCCGGTGTTGAACCCCGGATTTGGGCGTTATGGCTAAGTCCGCCCAGGCGTTGTCATAATTAGTTGAGCTGGGTGGAACAGGTTTAGATCCCTCCTTTCTCCACAACTTACTAACGTATATGTACCCTGTAACTTCTCATTTTCTGAGTGAAAGGCGAGTGTGAGGATTTACTTAATGAACCCTTGTCCATAACCGATGGAGGAAATTACCCTGTAGTTGTGTTAAAGAGGCGTTATGTAGATTTCGTTTAGGCGGCGTCATACCTCGCCCAAGTAACTAGGACAGCCCGCCCAAGATAAATATACCCCGTCTAGCCAAGTAGGATGATTCTAACTTAGCCTTTCCACCAAATGCTATGCGTATGAATGTAATAACATATTTCCCTTATCTATTCCTCCTGTTGAGTGACCAGTAATTCTCGAAGGGAAGCCTCAGTGCGAAATTTCTTCTATCCGCTGCTGTATTACCATACTCCGCCTGGACGGTGTGAGACCCCGTCTAAGCGAATGAACGGTGTTGCGCAATCCGCCCTAGTGTTAGTACGTTACGATAAACCCATCGAGCCGGTCTCAGTTTTAGTTTTCCCTGTAGGTTGCTATGTGCGAGTGAAGGCTTTTTCGTTCTTCCCTTGCCTGCTCCCTCATATATCGAATAATGCGGGACTGTTTCATGAGAAATTTTCTGATATTTTGTTGGATTTTTTTTTAGTTGCAATTAATTAGGGTGTTACATTTTGGTATCAGAGCGGACCGAAAAGTCCAAGGCCAAAGTATGCTTACCAAGTGTAAGCGGTGGTGTTTGTGTCTTTTGATTGAATGATTGAATTTGTTCTGATGCTGGTTGACCTGATTGATGATTGTCTTGAGGACGAGGGGTTATTTTCCCCCTGGTCCGATTGTGTGTATGACTTAGGCGAATGACATAATGTGCTAAGTTATTAATTGTTGGACTAATAATTAGATCGGTAGTAAGTGGCTCCGTATACTTATCCTTAAATGTCAATTTCAGGATAAGGAATGGCGCATCGTCAAAGTATGGAGGCTATAGCCACAGCATTCCAACGCTTTGCTGATGTGTTTGAAAGGCAAGGCCAAACTCAACCTGAGGATGGCCATGTGCTGGACCGCTTCCTGAAGAGGAAGCCGAGTGAGTTCTTAGGAGGACGGAACCCTGAGGCGGCGTTCAAGTGGACTCAGGAATTAGAGAGAATTTTTAGGGGTCTTCGCTGTACCGAAGCCCAGAAGGTGGAATGCGCAGTGTATATGCTGCGAGATGAAGCGGAGAATTGGTGGAAGATAGTCAGGAGCCGATTCCCCGAAGATGACAATCAGCTGACGTGGAACGATTTCAAGGCCTGCTTCCTAGACAAATACTTTCCCGACACAGTGAGGAGTCGGAAAGAGCTGGAGTTTATGGAGTTAAAACAGGGCTCCATGACTGTGGAAGAATACGCGACTAGATTTGAAGAATTGTGCCTATTCTATCCGCCCTTCCAGCAGCCGGGAACGGAGCACTCCAAGTGTCTTAAGTTTGAGAACGGACTGAGATCGGATATCAAGAGGGCCTGCAGATACCATGAAATCTGGAGTTTCCCTGCCTTAGTGAACAAGTGTAGAATATTCGAAGAGGATGACAGGGCCCATTCGGGCCAGTGCAGCAGAGCTAACCAGCACCTGAGGCCTCAGCAATCACGTTTCAAGAGGCCAGGGAACGTGAGGAGGAATGAACCCTTCACCAGATATCAGAACCGTAATGACCAAGGGAGACAGATGAGTGGGCGACCAAGGTATGGCGGATGCTTTAAATGTGGCGGTGATCATTTTGCTAAGGAATGCAATGATACAAATGTTAAATGCTACCACTGCGGAGAGAAGGGACACGTTCGCCCGGACTGCCCCCAACTCCGCCAGGCGAACACCAATGTGCGTCAAGGAGGATTTCAAGATCGAACCAGAGTGAATGATAACCAACGACATGGAGGCAGAGGCAACGGAACCAGAGGAAATATGATGCATGCCCCGAACAGTCGAGAGAGGAACACCGGCCCAACAGCGACAGGAAGGATCTACACCATCAATGCAGAGGATGTTGCACCAGCAAACGATCTAGTACAATGTAAATGCTCACTTGGAACGAATATGCTTAATGTTGTTTTCGATTCGGGGGCAACCCATTCTTTTATAGCTGATGAGTGCGTGGAACGGTTGAAGCTACCAACTGTGTCTATGAACCGGACTTTAGAAGTGGCCAGCCCCACTGGCCCTAGTGTGTTCACATCGTCAATATGTAAAAATGTAGCATTTGAGTTGTATGATCGGAGTTTCACCTTCGATCTGATTTGCATGCCCTTAAAGGGTCTTGATATTGTGCTTGGAATAGACTGGCTTTCAGCCAATAAGGTATTAGTAGATTGTAGAAACCGAGAGATAGTTTTCCCGAAACAACCCACTGAAGACGGCACGGCACTAGGTATAACTCAACTATTTATGATGCTTTGTCTAACCAAAGATGAGAATGAGACCCTAGCGAATGAAATTCCGGTTGTCTGCGAATTCCCAGAAGTGTTCCCAGAGGACGTCCCGAGTGTACCTCCCCATAGAGAAGTTGAATTCTCTATAGACTTGATCCCTGGAGCCGAACCGGTCTCCAGTGCACCCTACAGAATGTCCTCAACTGAATTGGTAGAGTTGAAGAAACAAGTGGATGAGTTACTTGAGAAGCAGTTCATTAGACCAAGCGTGTCACCATGGGGCGCGCCTGTGCTACTTGTTAAGAAGAAGGATGGCAGCATGAGACTTTGTATAGATTATCGACAGCTTAACAAACTCACAATCAAGAATCGATACCCACTGCCTAGAATTGATGATTTAATTGACCAGCTGCGTGGAGCCTCAGTCTTCTCGAAAATCGACTTACGATCAGGATATCACCAAATCCGAGTGAAGGACTCGGACATTCCTAAAACTGCCTTTAGGACTAGGTATGGTCACTATGAGTATGTAGTGATGCCGTTCGGTGTGACAAACGCCCCTGCTGTTTTCATGAATTACATGAACAGCATATTCCATTCCTTCTTAGATCGGTTTGTTGTTGTCTTCATCGATGATATTCTAGTTTATTCTAAGACATCTGAGGAGCATGAAGGACATCTCAGGGCGGTACTCCAAGTGTTGAAGGAGAAGCAATTGTTTGCAAAGCTTTCAAAGTGCGAATTTTGGATGGATGAGATCCACTTCCTCGGGCATGTGATCTCCAAGCGAGGCGTCTCGGTGGATCCTGCGAAGGTAGCTGCTGTAATAGCGTGGGAGAGGCCCAGATCGATCTCGGAAATAAGGAGTTTTATGGGCTTGGCAGGATATTATAGAAGGTTCATAGAAGGTTTCTCTAAGTTGGCATTACCCCTGACTAAATTGACTCGGAAGAACGTTCCTTTTGTATGGAGTCCGGAGTGTGAGAGCAGCTTCCAAGAACTGAAGAATAAGTTGACAACTGCTCCGGTGTTGGCACTACCTGAGTTACGAGAAAGCTTCGTGGTCTATTGTGACGCGTCCGGACTCGGATTAGGATGTGTGCTCATGCAGAAGGATCGAGTGATAGCATATGCCTCTCGGCAATTGAGACCCCACGAACAACATTATCCGACCCATGACTTGGAGTTGGCAGCAGTAGTTTTTGCATTGAAAATCTGGAGGCATTACTTGTACGGATCCAAATTTGAAGTGTACAGCGATCATAAGAGCCTTAAATACCTATTCGACCAAAAGGAGCTGAACATGAGGCAGAGAAGATGGATTGAGTTTTTGAAGGACTATGATTTCGAGTTGAAATACCACCCAGGTAAGGCAAATGTCGTAGCAGACGCATTGAGTCGAAAATCCCTCCACATAGCAGCCATGATGGCAAAAGAAGTTGAGTTGTTGGAGCGGTTCCGAGACATGAACTTGCATGTTGATGCCCCTTCCTCTCAGAAGATGACAATCGGTACGTTGAGGATTGCCAACGAATTCTTAAAATCCGTGTACGAACAGCAACAGGCGGACTCTTACCTAGCTGAAATGAAGGAAATTCAGGCTAGAGGGAAGGATTTATCCTTGGCAGAAGGGTCAGATGGGATCTTCCGGGTGAGGAACAGAATATACATACCAAGTGAAGGAAGATTGAGAAGAATGGTGCTTGATGAAGCCCACAAAAGCCTACTCAGCATTCACCCAGGAACCACGAAGATGTACCACGACTTGAGGAGACAGTTTTGGTGGCCCGGACTAAAGAAGGATGTGGCGGAGTACGTGGCCCGGTGTATCACTTGTCAGAAATCGAAGGTAGAGCACCAAAAACCATACGGTGCAATGCAGCCTCTAGAAATCCCCGTGTGGAAATGGGACTCAATTGCGATGGATTTTATCATGGGATTACCCAAAAACCGAGCGGGCCATGATGCCATTTGGGTCATTGTTGACAGATTGACGAAGAGTGCACACTTCTTACCTGTAAATATGAAGTACCCATTGCATAAATTGGCTCGAATCTACATTCAAGAAGTTATTCGACTGCATGGCATACCTACTTCCATCGTCTCAGATAGGGACCCTAGATTTACGTCCAGGTTTTGGACCACCATGCATCAAGAACTGGGGACGAAGCTTTGGCTTAGTTCTGCCTACCACCCCCAATCGGATGGACAATCCGAGCGAACGATTCAGAGTCTAGAAGACTTATTGAGAGCGTGTGTGTTAGAGTACGGTGGGGACTGGGAGCAGTACCTTCCCTTGATCGAGTTTACGTACAACAACAGCCATCATCACAGCATTGGCATGGCACCTTACGAGGCATTATATGGGCGTAGATGCCGAACCCCACTCTGTTGGTCGGAAGCGGGTGAAAGTCTATTACTGGGACCAGACATCGTGAAGCAAACCACAGAACAGATTTGAGTAATAAGGGAGAAGATGAAAGCATCACAAGACAGGCAGAAGAGCTACCATGACAAACACATCAAGCCAGTGGAATTTCAAGTCGGAGATCGAGTGTTTCTGAGAACCTCTCCGAGTAAAGGAGTTGGACGAGCCTTAAAAAGTAGGAAGTTAAGCCCTCGCTACATCGGACCTTATGAGGTAGTAGAACGGATTGGCTCCGTGGCATACCGCCTCGCGTTACCAACTCACTTGTCCCGATTACACAACGTTTTTCATGTGTCTCAGCTAAGGAAGTATTTGCATGACCCCAGCCACACGATGCCTGACGACGAGGTAGAAATTAAGGAAGACCTAACCACTGTGACTACACCGGTTGGAATCGCGGATCAATCGGTAAAACGCTTAAGGAACAAGAACGTAAGGCTGGTTAAGGTGGAGTGGCAGCAAGGCAAGATCACCTCCTGCACGTGGGAACGCGAAGACGCCATGCGACAGCAGTACCCCGAATTGTTTACCTACGTAAGTACCGACTGAATTTCGGGGACGAAATTCTTTTTCAGTGGGGGAGAACTGTAACATCCCCGTTTTAAAATTAAATGTTGAATGAAGAATAAACCATTAAGACTTGATTCCAACCAGAAAATAACTGTTAATTGTATTTAACTAAGTAGATTTAAGCCACTAAAATATGAAAATGGTGATGGTCAGGGGATGGAGTGGAGTGCACGTGGCTGCTGCAGCACACACTCTCCCATCCCACTCTTCTCTTGTTCATGCGCATGCACATATATATATATATATATATCGTGAGCCTTTAGGGAGGAACACACTTACTCTTTCTTCAGACTCTCTCCTCCGTCACTTCATCCTCTACTTCCTCTCTTCGTCTCCATTTTTCTTCTTCTTCCATCTTACTCTTCGCTCCTGGAGATCTTGATTCCAGTACTGAAGAACGAACCACACTTCATCCCAGAATCAGGCGCAGAATACGACAAAGCCAAGGGAGACCGGACGAACCAGGAGAAGGACATCGGACCCAACAACAAGAACGGAAAAGGTTTCTGAGGATTCTTCTAAAGGTAGGGGGCGCTTGCATGTCGAATGCATGGTCTAAGAACGGTACCGGGTGAATGCATTGCTGAATGCGGGTGTGTGTGTGTGCATGTTTTTATAATCATTAGAACTGATGCTGTGCATGTGTGCATGTATTCACAATTACTAAAAACTGATGCATGATTTGAGATTCTGATAGTGATCTTCGTGGCTATGGCGTAGTCTGCTCGTGGATGATAATGATGGATCTATTTTGTTGTCACTATGAAAAGTATGTATGTGCATGTTCATTAATTGGATTGCTCAATGTTGTTAGTCTGATGACCGATTGTAACATGCGCTGGTGTGACTGACTGAATGATGACGAGTAGTGGAGGATATTCGTTCTTACTTAATGACTACGGTAATGTGTTCATGACGCGATGATGTGTAATAATGAATGTGTTAGTTGCATGAGTAAGAGTGGGGTGACCCATGGAAGGTCAAGAACCCCAAGGGAAATGACTTCCAGTTACCAACCCTGGCTAGATCCCAATAGGGCTCGTGGTAGCCGTTGGAGCTAGAGAAGTGAGTCTCGAGACGCCGTGGGGAGGCCGGTGCCACCTGGTAAGAGCTGAGGGACGAGGGGCCAAAAGAAAGGGGGCCGTAACTGAGAGTCTTTTCCCGAGTCGGATCCGCAGGCATGCATATAGAAATAAGGCTGATTGTGGTGATGTATAAATCTATGTATGTGCAAGTGTATGATTTTGAATGCATGATTATATATTTGGATGTGGAATAAACTCGGTGAATTATGTGTGTCATGAACATTGTTGAATTGTATGATTTTGGTTACTGGAGAAAGGTTGAGGTATAGCAGGAGCGTGTACTGACGCTGATACCGAGTCTGTGAGTATCATTTTACATGTAAAAGCTCACCCCTGCAGTGGCCATTTTCAGTGAATGTCTCTCGTGAGGAGGATCAGAGGCAGAGCTGGAATGCTGGGCGGAGTGCTGATGCATTTCGAAGGTTTAATTAAGGCGTTGTTAGATGAAGCCCGGACTGGTTCATACCGGATGTTAATGTTTTGTGATGAATAGAACTTTATGAACAAGTAGAAGTCGGATTTTGCATTGTAAATATTAATATACGCTCTTATGTACACATGGATGTATGGTTTTGTGAGTGTGATGCTATGTGCTGCCTTGCTCTATAATTGTGCTTTAATAGATACGCAGGGACAGTATGATTTGAGCAGGCTATAGCCAAGTCAGAGTTAATTGAGAATTGTCTTAGGAAAACTTATGTTGGATACGTTGGGCGGAGTCGTACCCCGCTTGAAGTATGGGAGCAATTCGCCCAAGCGCGAGGACTCACACTGAAGCGAGTAATTACCAGAGCGAGATATCGACCATTATCCTTTCCTATCCGTTGTGATACTAACGCAATCCGGACCCCGGTGTTGAACCCCGGATTTGGGCGTTATGGCTAAGTCCGCCCAGGCGTTGTCATAATTAGTTGAGCTGGGTGGAACAGGTTTAGATCCCTCCTTTCTCCACAACTTACTAACGTATATGTACCCTGTAACTTCTCATTTTCTGAGTGAAAGGCGAGTGTGAGGATTTACTTAATGAACCCTTGTCCATAACCGATGGAGGAAATTACCCTGTAGTTGTGTTAAAGAGGCGTTATGTAGATTTCGTTTAGGCGGCGTCATACCTCGCCCAAGTAACTAGGACAGCCCGCCCAAGATAAATATACCCCGTCTAGCCAAGTAGGATGATTCTAACTTAGCCTTTCCACCAAATGCTATGCGTATGAATGTAATAACATATTTCCCTTATCTATTCCTCCTGTTGAGTGACCAGTAATTCTCGAAGGGAAGCCTCAGTGCGAAATTTCTTCTATCCGCTGCTGTATTACCATACTCCGCCTGGACGGTGTGAGACCCCGTCTAAGCGAATGAACGGTGTTGCGCAATCCGCCCTAGTGTTAGTACGTTACGATAAACCCATCGAGCCGGTCTCAGTTTTAGTTTTCCCTGTAGGTTGCTATGTGCGAGTGAAGGCTTTTTCGTTCTTCCCTTGCCTGCTCCCTCATATATCGAATAATGCGGGACTGTTTTGTGAGAAATTTTCTGATATTTTGTTGGATTTTTTTTTAGTTGCAATTAATTAGGGTGTTACAGCATCAACCTACAATATATGGAAAAATGGAATACAAAACATAAATAAAATATGGATTAGAAAACCAACACTTCTAACATTTAACCATCAAGGACCCAAGAAAGTATGGGTACCTAAGACAAAAATTTAAATTATTTTGCAGGTATGCTTAATTGGAAAGCAGTCAAGTTGGTATCTTGACAGTGGCTGGTCCAGGCATATAACTTGTGATATATCAAAGTTCTCTTCGCTAATCATGAAAGAAGAAGGATATGTCACTTATGGGGATAACAACAAAGGAAGAATCCTCAGAATAGGAAAAGTTGGTAAGAATCCCTCAACATCCATAGATAATGTATTATATGTTAAAGGTTTGAAACACAACTTGCTAAGCATCAGTCAGTTATGTGATAAAGGTAATAATGTCATCTTCAATACTGACACTTGTTTAATAAAAGGAAAAGAAGATAGCGATATTAAATTCATTAGAAAAAGAATTAACAACATCTACATGATTAACTTAGACAAATTGTCATCTAGTGAAGCTCAATGTTTAATCAGTCATGAAGTCGATCCATGGCTATGGCATAGAAGAATAACACATATCTATATGGATCACTTAAATAAGTTAATTATAAAAGATCTTGTCATAGGAGTACCAAGACTAAAATTTGTAAAAGATAAGATGCGTGATGCTTGCCAAAGAGGCAAACAATTAAAAATATCCTTCAAATCTAAAAACATTGTGTCTACCTCTAGACCTCTATAATTGTTACATATGAACCTATTCAGACCATCTAGAACTAAGAGTTTTAGTGGAAATTTTATGCCCTAATGATTATAGATGACTACTCTAGATTTACATGGACTCTCTTTCTTAAAAATAAGAATGAAGCCTTTTCATCCTTCAAAAGATTAGCAAAAATAATTCAAAATGAAAAAGATCTTAAAATCATTAGTATTAGAAGTGATCATGGAGGGGAATTTGAAAACAATTCCTTTGAAAAGTTCTGTGATAAATATGGCATCAAACATAACTTTTCTTCACCCAGAACCCCCTAACAAAATGGAGTCGTCGAAAGAAAAAATAGATCACTAGAAGAATTAGCAAGAACAATGATAAATGAAACAAATCTACCTAAGTATTTTTAGGCAGATGCCATAAGCACAGCATGCTATGTAATGAATCGAGTTCTTATAAGACCTATTCTTAAGAAAACTCCATATGAGTTATACAATGGTAGAAAACCTAATATATCTCACCTATATGTGTTTGGTTGTAAATGCTTTATCTTAAACAATGAAAAAGACAACCTGGGAAAATTTGACGCTAAAGCAGATGAAGGAATCTTCCTAGGGTACTCTCTAACAAGCAAAGCATTTATGATATACAATAATAGAACTTTAACTATTGAAGAATCTGTTCATGTTTCCTTTGATGAATCTAACCCCGTGAGATTAGAAAAGATAGTAGATGATGTTATAGATTCCTTTGAAAACATTTAATTGGAGAAAAGACTGAAGATTATCAAGACAATCATAAGGAGAGTTCTGCATCTTGTAATGATCTACCGAAACCATGGAAAGTTAACAAATATCATCCAATGGACAACATTATTGATGATATCACAAAAGGGGTAGCAACTTGAAATTCTCTTACATGCAATACTATGGCATTTGTCTCTCAAATTGAACCAAAAAATATAAAAGAGGCAACAAACGATGAAAATTGGATAATTGCCATACGGGATGAATTAAATTAATTTGAACAAAACCAAGTTTAGGAATTAGTACCCAAACCTAATGATCATCAAATCATAGGCACTATATGGGTATTTAGAAATAAACTAGATGAATATGGTGTCGTTATTAGAAACAAAGCCTGACTGGTTGCTAAAGGATAAAATCAGGAAGAGCGCATAGATTACAAAGAAACTTATGCTCCCGTAGCTAGGTTATAAGCCATAAGGATGCTCTTAGCCTTTGCAGCAATTATGGACTTTAAACTCTATCAAATGGAAGTAAAGAGTGCCTTTCTAAATGGTTATATCAATAAAGAAGTTTACGTTTGTCAGCCTTCAGGTTTTGAAAATGATAAATTCCCTGACCATGTTTATAAATTAAAGAAAGCATTATATATCTTAAGCAAGCACCAATGGCATGGTATGATAGACTTAGCAAATTTCTGTTAGAAAATAATTTTAACCAAGGAAAGGTTGACACAACCCTATTTATTAAAAAAAAATAATGACATCCTATTAGTTCAAATATATGTTGATGATATTATCTTTGGATCAACTAATGAAGATCTGTGCAAAGAATTTTCCAAAGTTATGCAAAACGAGTTTGAAATGTCAATGATGGGAGAACTCAACTTCTTCCTTAGATTACAAATCAAGCAATCAAACAAAGGAATATTCATCAACCAATCAAAGTACTGTAAGGAATTATTGACAAGATTTGGGATGATCAATGCCAAGGACATTTCAACACCCATGAGCACAGCCTGCTATCTTGATAAAGATGAAATTAGAAAATCCGTAGACACTAAAATGTATCAAGGTATGATCGGATCACTGCTTTATTTATCCATAATTAAACCTGATATCATGTTTAGTGTCTGTCTCTGTCCATGATTTCAAGTAAATCCCAAAGAATCTCATCTAAAAGCTGTCAAAAGAATAATGCAATATTTAATAGGAACCAGCAACCTAGGTCTATGGTACCTTAAAGGATCAACTTGCAGTCTAGTAGGATATTCAGACTCTGATTTTGCTAGATGTAAAACAGATAGAAAAAGCACTAGCGGGACTTGCCACCTTATAGGCTCAGCCCTAGTGTCCTAGAATAGTAAAAAGCTAAATAGTGTGGCTTTATCCACTGCAGAGGTAGAATATGTCGCTGCTAGTAGTTGTTGTGCTCAAATTCTATAGATGAAACAACAACTACTAGATTATGGAATCTCTCTAGATTTGTTCTGTTTCGTGACTAGGGTCAAGAGTCTAGCATCTTGACCAGGGTCAAGGGTTAATGACCTTGACCGTAATTGCCTCTATAACTCTCGATTTTACACCGTCTTAGTGGAGTACGGTATTGTACACCTAGATTCAGTTAGAATCCTAGGTTCTTCAAGTTTAGGTTGGAGTTGATGTTCCTAGTCAAGCCAAAGTCCATCAAACCACACCAGAGTGGTACCTGCAGAAGATTATCCGATGCCTAAGTCAGTATAGTGATTAAGACAAGATAAGTTATCACTGAGGCAACTCACTAGAATTAGATCAGATTCTCTTCAATAATAAATGAATGGTATTTATAGAGTTTACCTTAGTTTAGGAAGTGATTTAACTATTTTCCTAACTTACTGTTGCTTCAGTGTCCAAAGGGTCAGACTGCTCATACCTCCTCTGACTCATTGTCTGGCTGTCAGCTAAGAATCAGGATTTAAGGAATAAAATCATAGTCATTAACGGTAAAAGACTACGAATACGGATTTAATGGTCATCTTGGTTACGTGGCATGGTATACTTGTACCCCAGACTGGGTTCTGGTCACCACCCCGGATCAAGATCATATACCTATCAAGTGCGACAATACCAGTGCAACAAACCTTTAAAAAAAAACCCTGTAGAAAACTCTAGGACAAAACACATTGAAATCAGACATCATTTTCTTAGAAACCACGTCCAAAAAGGTGACTGCACAATAGAATTTATTACGACCAATAAGCAGCTAGTTGACATTTTTACCAAACCTTTATCTAAAGAACAATTTTTTCATATTAGAAATGAATTAGGCATCTTAAATCATCCTTAAAATAAAATATTATTATTTTGATCCCAATAAATTGCTTACTGGACATAAAGTAATTAATTACAACCTTAAATTACCTCCTGTAATTGATATCACATCATTACCAAGTTAATAATAAATAGATGGAATAAAATATAAGTTTCTATATCACATGTCTCCTAACTACCCATCTCACACGTTTTCCCACCCCTGTTTTCACGCTTATCCACGCTTGACCATCTTCTCCTTTTTCCCACATTACCCATTATCATATTATTTAAATCTTTCTTCTTTTTCAACCAGGATTAATTAGATCTTTCTCAGTTACTATTTTTTTAAATATCAAAATCGTTACTTGTTCCATGATTATCATTTACTCCATTTAAAAATATTATTATTCTATTATAATATCCCACATTCAAATAAATCTTCCTTTATCATTTTTATTGACAAATAAAAATTCCTTCATAAATTAAATTCCTAAAAAATCAATAAGGACAAAATAAAACAAAGTTCATGACTGGTACTTTTAAACATTTTTAAAGTAACGTACAAGTACTGATCCAATTTTACAATTTGAAAGTAACGTACAACTGTCTACCAAATTCTTTACAAATCATAGCCTTTCATCAAGCCATTTTTGAATTTCAAAATTCATTAACAAACTAATAAGTTTAAAACGAGAGTTACTTTTTATTCACCATTCTCTCACATTTCCCATATCTGCATGCACGATTCCCACGATTGACCCCTCTGCACCCTTGACTCCTTCTCTTCCCCATGTATGACCGACCATTCCTCGTAATTGATTACACCCTCTTAGCCTATATTTCGTAATCGATTACCAAGTGTCTGTTTAGTTTCTAGTTGGGAAAACAGAGTTAAGAAAATGGAGAAATTTAAGGGTTGATATTGATCCTTCACGTCGTTTGAAACAGTCAAAACTCTGTTTTACCGTAGGATATATTTTTGGGGTTGATCAACTTGATATCCAAACAGACACTAAGTGGTTCCTACCACTTCCTATTCTTCGTAACCGTTCTCCATTCTCATATACAATATATTATCACACACACCATTCTTGCACACCCAGTTTTCTTATTTTTGCAGCACAAACCCCTCTTTCCGTCTTTACTCTGCAATGGAGGATTCCCCCACTTATACTCCAACACCAACATCACCCACTATTCCCCCAACCAAAAAATGACCCCATGGCTCTTCCTCCTCTGAACCACCTACACGTACTCCATCTATACAAACCTTTGTGGAGTTCTTTTCCACTTTTTCCCAACAAGACTGTTTTTACTCTCTTTTCCACAGCAGGGATGTTCTTGATCCTAAATATATTGATGAAAAATCTCTGGAAAATGTTGACTGCTACCAGTTCTTTGATATCCAAAATCTAATTCTATTTTTAACCATCAAAGAGGATCATTACCTGGATCTTGTGTGCCTCTTCTACTCAAACATTCAAATAACGGATAGGTGTCTAATTTCTGAAGTAAAAAAGTACCCATTGTCATTGATTCAAATCTGTTTTTCCATTTATGTGAACTACCCTCTGCTGGAGAACTCTATGAGGGTCACCTTTCTGAGTCTTGGGAACATGAGTTGAATAACTTGGAATCCAAAAAATTAATCTTCTCTGACTTCGCTGATCTCGACGGTCGTCTTCTTGTTGGCTCCCTTACATTTCGCTATCGGGTTATGCACTATATTGTGGTTAGCATTTTGGCTCCCCGATCCACTAACCTTGCTCAAGTAACCGAAGAGGATCTGGTTCTGATGTGGTCCCTTCTCACTATCCGCCCCTTGAATTGGACTACCTTGATCTGTTACAGTATGAAGAAGGCTCTCAAGACTAACGCCTCTCTCCCTTATGCTGGTCTTATTACTCGCATCCTCCATCATTTCAAAGTTCCTATCGCTAACAAACTCTACATCAAACTACAGTGTTCCTTTCTCATTGGCAAAACTACTCTCTCCTCATTTGGGTACAAGCAGAATCTTGATGGGGAATGGGTTCCCAAGCATACTACTTCCCAACCAGATCCTGATCCTGTTCCTGGCTCTTTTTCCATGACTAACTTGGCAACCGAGCTTTAGAGCTTGTTTGGTTGTGAAGGTTGGTTGGTCAAACCTCGGTTTGACCAACCCCAAAAATAAATCCTACGGTCAAACGGAGTTTTGACTATCTCGAACGGCGTGAAGGATCAATATCAACCCTTAAATTTCTCCATTTCCCCAACTCCATTTTCCCAACTAGAAACCAAACGGACCCTTAGTCTCTGCATACCTATGTTCATGATTGCTTTGATCATATTGATTCCACCATGCACATCATTCTATCTTGTCTGCCACCTCCTAATTCTGCATGATTATGTTCTATTTTTTAAAGTCCCGTTGTCGTTTTGTCATTTCCCTTGAATAATTTTTCCCTTTGACTGTTTTTGTCTTGTTCCTGTTAAAATCTATATTGCAATTTTGGTGTTCAGTGCCTATATTTTATTCTATTATGGCTCTTTATTCGATTTTTGATAATGCCAACGGGGGAGAAAGTGTTTGATAATAATTGTAATGTTTGAAAAATGAAAGGGGAGCAAAAATAACAAAAAATAAGTTGTATTGTCAGAAAATGATTACAAAGTCTGAAAAATTAAGGGGGAGTAAAAATAATGAAACATAAGCCATATTATCTCCTAACTAAATATTATTATAAAGGTTACTATGAAACAATATTTTAAGTAAAGTATGATATTAGAAAAAATACTTGTATATTAAATCATTTTTCAAGCCACAAATTATCATCATCAAAAAGGGGGAGAATAAAGAAAGTAAATATTTTGATCATGATAAGAGAAGCCAAGCTCAAGAATTGAAGGATCAAGATTAAGGCTTAAAATGTTGTAAGACCTTATAAAAGTAATATGGCCTTAAAAATAATAAACTAAGCTTTAAAATCATGCATTTTGAAACACAGTAATCGATTACCATATGTATATAATCAATTACCATGTAACGTTTTAAAAGGAAATGTTTTTAATCAAAATGTAATCGATTACCACTAGGATGTAATCGATTACAGAACTCAAAAATCAAACTTCAAAAAGAAAACGTTTCAAAAATCCTCTTAAATCACTAAAGTAATCGATTACTACTTTAATGTAATTGATTACCAGCCTCAACGATTAGATTTTTCAAAATGTTTTAATGAATGTAATCGATTACCAATATGTCAAAAAGGCTGAACCAATGTATCTCTTCACAACATTTTAATTAAAACATTATGATTTTTTATGAATCATCACATGTTATTAAAAGGTATCTTTTCATGATTCATTATGTCTCTTCAAGGGTTTTCTCTATCTATAAATAGAGATGCCTCTTATTTGCAAAAAACACAACAAATATTTCCAATCTTCTCTTAAGTATTAAAAAAACTATATTACCTTTTAAAGTCATTATCTAGTGCTTCAATTTGTTTCCTTTACTCTAGAAATAGAGTTGCCTATAGTTGTTCTTAATTAAAAGTGTGAGAATCAGTTGTTCTTGGGAAAGATTCCTAAGGTGTTGTTTGTAAGAGTAGTGAGTCTCTTATGGTGAGAAGAAACTTCACACAAAGGTAGAGGAGTACCAAGGTGTGGAAGAAACTCTGTATTGTGATTGATTATAGTGGAATTCTGAAGACTTGTCTTGAGAAGATTGGATGTAGGCAGTGGATTAGCCGAACTAGTATAAAATCGTTATTTGCTATCTCTTAAACCTTACTCTTTTTAGATTCGTCTCTTGTATATTAAAGCAAGTAATTGCATTTATACTAAAGTTTGAAAATCTGCATATAGACACTATAAGAAAAGAAAACTCAATTCACCCCCTCTTGAGTTATAAGAGGCCACTTGACAAACATGAAGGAGTTCAAACTCGATCGACGACTCACAATCACTCCTTAATTGCACTTGTTTCTAAACTAGAACCAAGAACTATTGAAGAATCTCTTGAAGATCCAGACTGGATCATCACCATACAAGAAAAGCTAAATCAGTTTAAAAGAAACAAAGTTTAGAAGTTGGTTCCTAGATCGAAAGATAAAAGCATTATTGGAACAAAATGGGTCTTCAGGAACAAACTTGATGAAAATGACAAAGTTGTCAGAAACAAAGCTAGACTTGTGTTTCAAGGCTATAATCAACAGGAAGGTATAGACTTTACTGAAAGCTTTACACCTGTAGCCAGACTTAAGGCTATAAGGATTCTCCTTACGTTTGCTACATTTAAATGTATAAAATTAAATCAAATGGATCTTAAGAGTGTGTTTCTAAATGGTTTTATAGAAGATGAAGTCTTTGTAAAACATCACCTTGGATTTAAAGATAAATGCTTTCAAAATCATGTCTTTAAACTAAGTAAAGCATTGTATGGTCTAAAACAAGCTCCAAGGGCTTGGTATGATCGACTCACTACCTTTTTAATATCAAAAGGATTTACTAGAGGAAAGGTTGATACAACCTTATTTAGTAAAGGCTTAGACAGACACTTTCTTATAGTGTAAATTTATATAGATGACATTGTCTTTAGTGCTACTAAAGAATTGCTAAAATAATGCAGCTGAATTTGAGATGAGCATGATGGGCGAACTAAAATTCTTCCTAGGTTTATAGATCAAACAGACTGGTGATGGAATTTTTATTCATTAATAGAATTACACCAAAGAGTTACTAAAGAAAGTCTGTGTAAAGACTTTGCTAAAATGATGCAAGCTAGATTTGAGATGAGCATGATGGGTGAACTTAAATTCTTCCAAGGTCTGCAGATCAAACAGATTGATAATGGAATTTTTATTCATTAATAAAAGTATACCAAAGCGTTACTCATAAAATTTAAAATGGCAGATGTTAAACCTATGAGTACACCAATGCATCCAAATTCCATCATAAGTAAAGATGAGTTTGGTACATTAGTGGATCGGACCTTATACAGAGGAATGATTGGATCACTATTGTATATAACATCTAGCACAACTGATATAGTGTTCAGTGTAGGTACCACTAACCTTGGGTTGTTCTATAAAAGAACAAACTCATTTTCTGAGGTATCTTGTAGGTACCACTAACCTTGGGTTGTTCTATAAAAGAATAAACTCATTTTCTCTTCATGATTTCTGTGATGCAGATTTTACAGGTGATAGATCAAACAAGAAAAGTATGAGTGGTAGATGTCACTTCTTAGGAACAAGTCTGATCTCATGGAGTAGAAAAAAAGCAAAACTCAATAGCCCTCTCTACATCTGAAGCAGAATATCTGTCTGCTGCTAGTTATTGTTCATAATTATTGTGGATAAAATATCAGCTTGAGAACTACTCAATCTAAGAAGAAGAGATTCCAATATTCAGTGACAATATTAACGCGCAATCAACCTATCCAAAAATCCTATTCAACATTCAAAGGCAAGGAACATTAAAGTAAAGTACCACTTCATTTGTGACCATGTTCAAAAAGGCACTTTGAATTTGAAGTACAAGGATACAGACCATCAATGGGCATACATATTCACTAAGCCATTGGCTGAAGTCAGGTTTGTATTTAATATGTACCACTTAACTATGTAACATTGCCTGATTAAGAGTCTAAATGAAATAAGTCTGTCTGATTTAAGTCTGCATGCAAAGAGTCTGCATGAGTGTTTTAAATACTTAGATTTTTTTAAGACATGCTCTCTTCTATGCTGAGAACTTTCAAGGTCAATTCACTTGCCTTAATAACTATTTTTTAGTTTCTAAACCGTTACGCGTGGCACTCATTTATTGCTTGGAGTGCAACTGTTTCTGAGTAGTTTTTTCCTCTACTAAGCCACATTGACTTTAAATAGACCTTCCAGTTGTCTTTTTAAAATCTCTAGAAAATATCATGCTTTTCACAACTCTCTGCATTCTTCTCTTTGTGTTTACCCTAGAAAACCCTTTTTGCTAACCCTTCTTTCTTCCTTTTAAGTATCATTAATGGCTGTTGCACCCTTGTCTGTTAAAGACGTAATTAAGTCTCAGTACTTCTGTAATACCCTGGAGCCAACTTGCAAATCCCAAGATAATTACCGCCACCATATAAAATTTCTTATTTTTCACTTAGTAATTATCAAGTGATTCACAATCTATTCTAGAGGTTACTAATAAAATATCAGAGTACGTAACCTTTTACATAATTAACTTTTTATTATTATACATAACATCAGAGTTTCATACATATTATATTTTACAACAGGCACCTAGATTTTATAAAATATAAAGATATAAAACACCGAAACATAACATACACATAATATAGCCAAGATAGCCACGTAATCAAGCATCAACGTCAAAAGTCTTCATAATTCATCCATATCAAGCATCAGCATCAAAAGTCTTCATAATTCATCCACATCAAGCATCATCCGGTTTGTCACATGTCTTCATGATTAAACACTAAAGGGTTGCCCCAAGTAACAGAAAAAGTGAGATAAAATATCAAATAAATAGAAATTAAATTAGAACATACACAAACATAAGTAGGATGCTATACGATGCAGATGCCAAACAAATGTTTTGTATTATACTTATGTTAATATATTCCATTCTTTATAAGAATGAAAATGCATGATAGATCCATTCTGGTGGGAATATAGGCAGTGATTTCCAACAATATCATTTTTTACGAATATCCAACCGATACTGCGCCCCATAATGCAACACCAACATCAGATAACAATACAATCATATCAATAACAAGTATTGTGGGACCCCCCCTTAAGGACATACTGCTCAGCCCTTAAGACAGCCGTGGTATAAAATCACCGCAGAGGTTTGTTGCCCAACATAGCGCGTTCCCCCACCAGGAACCCCCTCAAAGAACCCCCCTGTGGATTCTTTGAACGGCCAATGCATATGATGCATGAATGCAATAGATCTAAATTAAATTATCAAATTTCTTTATATAATTAATCTTAACAATAAAATTATCATAATAATCAAATAAGCATACTTTATATATAATTCAAAGAATATGGAAACATATTTTCCATAATATTCATATCATAATCTAAAGAATATGGAAACATATTTTCCATATCATAGTATTTATTTAATATGCTCCAAAGAATATGGAAAACACATTTTTCATAATATAAAATTATACTACTAAAATAATTTAAAAACAAGAGTTTTCTTCCTTTAAAAAAACTTCTGAGTTTAATTTAATTAATTATATTTATTTATTTCAAGATAAAGTCTCTAGGATAATAAAAATCCAATAATAATAATTCTGATTTTTTAAAAAATCATTATTTTAAGTTTTTAATCATATTTACGAAAATGCCATTGATCTTATTTACGAAAATGTCACTGTTCTAATTTATTTACAAAAATGTTACTGTTCTGATTTATTTACAAAAATGTCACCGCTCCTTTTTATTTACGAAAATGACACCACTTCCAGTTTTTAACACCGGTTGAAAATATCCGCTGTTAAAAGGTTTGATTCTGCAGAAACAAAAATAGCACCTCTGTTTCTCTCTGTTTTGTTGTTTTAAATGTTTTAAATTGTAAATTAAACATGTCAATTGATTCCAAATCACCACACAACATTAGAAACATATCATATATCATATTCTATATCAATTAACATCAATTTCATAATTTAATTTCATTTAAATTAAAATCTAATTATATGGGTTTTTATACCATTTAAATTAATTTCATAACATGCAATTCTAACTTAATTTCTAGCTATTTAATATCTTATCTTCTCTTTCTTACCTCAATTGAAGATCCCTAAGCTTTCCTTGCGCTAAACTCCCTTGTATTTCCTCAAATCTTCAAGTTTCAGTAATTCCTTATTATGCAAAATTGAAGGGCTTTAAGATATGGAAATAGATATTTAGAAGCTTGAAGAAGATGATGAAGGGTTATAGGATTAGTGAGGTATTTGATTTTGAAGAAATTTGAGAAGTGGAGGCCTTATTTATAGTGGTTTTGAGGCGGTGGAGGAAGAAGGGATAAACTTCGTAAGAAATCATTTTTTTTTTAAAATAACGGGTTCCTTAATAATTCTACATTTTATTGTCACATTTTATTTCTGTTTAGTCCCATTTTAAATCTGATTTACGAAATAAAACTATCTCTATAACCGAAATAAAATTTCCTATTTTCTAAAATTTATTTCTTATTTTTCTAAGAAACTTTAATTTTTCACTATTTAATTACCGATTTAAATTTAATTAAAAATTGGGCTGTGACAACTTCATCGTTGCTCAACACAAGCTAGAAGGTCGCGATATCACTAAGGAACTCAATGGCATTGGATGGACTGAGTTCTATCTCTACCAGGAACCTTTCTCTCCTTTACTAGTTTTCAAATTCTGGAAGACTGTGACTGTTGATAAGAATCGCTTCATCATTTTGGGCTATCTACGAGGTAAGCAGATAAAGATTTCTGAGGACTTGTTA
This sequence comes from Clitoria ternatea, assembly GCA_037962975.1. Classification (NCBI taxonomy): domain Eukaryota; kingdom Viridiplantae; phylum Streptophyta; class Magnoliopsida; order Fabales; family Fabaceae; genus Clitoria; species Clitoria ternatea. The sequence goes on along the minus strand of CM075672.1, from coordinate 35,104,860 downwards.
GTAACTGTACTCCAATGTCAGCCTAAGGGTATAGTCTTCTGTTAAACCCGTGTACTGTTGGGTCTTTAATTGGCAAGCGCACCAATAGTTTGTAGTTTTTAAATTTATATCGTTCCACTGGGATTGAAAGTTCCAGTAACTTACAGTAATTCTTATTTACTATGGTAAATTTATCAAAAGTTATTAACAAAAGAATGTTTTATAAACAATTTATACAATATTCACAGAATTTGATAATTAATTTGTTCATGTGGTAAAAAGATGGTAAATATAAAATTTATCTAAAAAATTGAGATGTAATTCAGAATAACTCAGATACTTGAAGTAAAAACACAGATTGACAAATTATGTTGGAATTAGGATCCTCGCACTAAAAGATAATAAAGTGATTACAAACATACATATTTAATTATCAAGTTCATGTCATTGCAGCTTAAAATCATTATAACTGATTCCTCGTAATATAAATTCTAGGTATTTACCGTAAAGTCTGATCCCTCATGAGCTTTCTCAATAAAAACTTGCATTAAGTCCTGGCCTTATAGAAACAATAATCACCAACTCTATCCCTAGTAATTGGCATATTAAGGGTATTTCAACTTTTACTTTCATTAAAACAGGTCTCAATACAGCATGAATAATCATTCTCCCGTTTGATGTTCACACTAATAAAACAGGTTTCAATACAAATGAAAATCATTCTCCCGTTTGATGTTCATATTAATAAAGAGTTGAAATACTAACATGTACTTGAATCATAAATATGCATAGGTCATAATCATAACATCATATAATAGATTGATTCACCAAATTCCAACATAAACAATTTAGTTACACATGGTAAAAGTAAAAACAACACTTACAGAGTTTGACATTACGAGGACTTGGAAACACTTCACGATACAAGAACTCACGATACTACACAACACTCACAAGTATCTAGAAATCACTCTAACCTTACAAACTCACAAAACAACACTCAAACTCGAGTGAAAGGAGAGGAAAAAAGGCTCTGAATTCAGAAGGGATGCCCTGAATGTGTGGAGAATGGCCCTATTTATAGGGCTGAAGAAGGGACCTGATGCTACGCGTCAGGCTCCTGACTCGGCTCCCATTAAACTCGTGATTAAGTGGCCATGATTAAGAATTTTTTATTCAATAATACCCAGACATGTGTGGCCTTGTCTCCCAATTCGGCTTGGACATTAGCTGCTGGTCGAATGGCCAATAATGGGTCAATTGGCTGAGTGCTTGTCCACCTGGAAATGGAGTCCACGTAGCTCTGACGCTACGCGTGGCTGTGACGCGTAGCGTCAGCATCAAAAACTCCCACGCTACGCGTCAGCTCTTCAGTTCTTCAATTTCTCTCTTTAAATTCTTTACTTTTTCACTGCAAAACAAAAGAAAATTGATCAAGGGCAGATTATTTCCAACAACATCCATTTATTGAATTTAAAACCTAAATTTCTAACAAATTAAACTAATTTTTATTATTTTTACACAATTTTTATTAAGGAATTTATTGTTAATTTAAGGACTAACAAATACCCCCAACTTGAGACATTGCTCGTCCTCGAGTAAGAGAGAAAATTAAAAAATAAAATTTGAAATCAAATTTTTGAATTAGTCTGAAAATTTACCACAAAAAGTAATTTCACAATTTACCATTTAAAATAACCAAAAATAGATATCTTATGTAATAAAGGTTTAATGACAAAAAATTTTACAATGTCTTATTAACAAATCAATCATAATTTCAGGCTTACCTCACAAGTGTATAACTCTATGCAAAGGGTAACCTGTTTCACTCAATCGATCATAAAATCAAACAAATTAAATTTTGATTTTCATCTAATTAATGGTTAATCATACAGAATTAATTCAAGAATCACAAGGTCTTTTCACGGGTTATAATGAGGCTTGGCTATAAGAAATTATAGTTTTTCTTGGAATTTAAAAACCTGAAATCATAAAAGAGTATTTTATAATTTTTAGGCTTTCTCTTGGCCCAAATCTCATTTACCTTATTGGTGGATACCCCCAACTTAATCCTTTTCATTATTTCTTTTTCTTATTATGCATGTATATTTCTTTTTATTTTTATTGTTATTGTATATGCATTACTAATTTTTTTGAAAAAGGATTAAGTTCCAAAATTTTCACTCCCCAAGTAAGAACATTCAAAATTTTTCATTTTGCTCAATTGCTCTTTTAATCAATCAAGTAAAGGGAATGGTTAAAAATTGATAAGGGTTAAGGGTACCAAAGAAATTATTTTTCAGGCACAAAATTGGCTTGCAAAGGATAAAAATAATTTTACCATGGTAAGCTTTTTGGCCCAAGGTTTCTTTTACCAAAGATTTGCCTTGATCATATTCTTGAATTCTCTGTACAACAATACAAATCACAGATTAAAGTAAAATCAATTTGAATAAAGTTATGTCGAAAACCCTCAAGTGTTTAAAAGATCTCTCAGCTCACCGGGTTGTTGAAATTAGCTTGATAGTTAATAAAATTATTGTAATTAATTTTATCAAAATTCCTAAATTACAAAAGAATCGATAATTGATTTTAAAAATGGTTTTATTGTGTAAAACCAAAAGTGTATAAATTTCCTTATTTTCAAAAATTTGATTTCTTTAAAAGATATAAATTATTTTTGATTAAAGAGAATATACAGAAATTAAATACACCACAAAAATAAAAATAAACCATAATATAATCTAAAATCTAAATATCAAATCAGTAAAATGTCAATAAAATGTATGATAAAAATGCAGAAAATAACACCATCAGTCCTCCATATGGTCATCCTCATCATCTCCCTCCTCATCGGTATCACCCTTTGACTCAGCATGTGCTCTAGATGGTCCACCTGTCTTAGGATATATAGGTAAATCACTAGGCCAAGCTACATGGGAAGCAAAATCAACGGGTGTCATAAATGGTGCTCCCTCTCCTTGTATCCTGTACTGGTAAAATGCATCATGTAAATGGACATAAGCACGATGAGAAGCAGCCATCATCTGCATCATATGTTGATGCTCTAGTGTTATCCTAACAAATCCATCAGTGATAGCATCAGTGGATGGTGGCTAAACTGGTGGTCTCCTCCGTCTCTGTCTGGGCTGAGCCTCCTGCTCCAGAGGTGGAAGCTCGCACTACTGGACGAAATAATCTCTATTCACTAGAACCTTGGAGACTCTCCCCGAAGAACTAGTGAACTCTAGTAATGGTACTATAACTCCTTTCCTTCTTGGTAAGGCAGAAATGATGAGAGGGAAAGGAATAGGACGGTTCACCTTATACCCTAAGGCATAAACGTGAATCTGCTCAGATATAAGCTCAGCGATGTAAATGGTGTGTCTCTGAAGAATGGAGTAAAGAAGGCAGCAGCGATCAACTGGAGAGAAGAAAGGTGGGTGACAGAAGTGATGTTATAGAGCATCAGGTACATCCATGCCTGAGCTATAGGAGTCAGTTGGGTCTTGAGGAGGTTCGATGGAGTCTTTCCAACCTTACTCAGGTTAAAGAAGATTCCATCCTTGCTTAACAAGTGAGCAACCTGATCTAGGAAGTATCCTAAATCACCATCCTCAGAAGCGACCTTGCTTCTGTTTTCCTTTCAGAAACAAGTATCAATCTCGTGAGTAAGCTCCCAAGGATTACCCAGTAGTGTACTAATGGTATCCCGGTTGTAAGTGATGTGCCGATGATAAATCAATTTTAATACACTTCTTATAGTTTTACACTTAGGGTTTATTATATAATTACTATGTTTAATAATAGTATTTTAATTAAGTTTTATGTTGTTTAGTTAAATTGAAGTATTATGTATATATGGTTCAATTTTTGTTTTTTGTATGTATCTTGAGTATCTTGCCTTGTTTTAGCCATAACTTGGGCTTTTGTGATCCAAATAGGCTAATCGTGGAGCCCATGGAAAGCTAAGATAGAGGCTACATCATGATGATCAAATTTGGTTATTTTGCAACTGAAAAAAATGAAGAAATAGAGCTTGAATCAATCAGCCCTCATGTGTCCCACCAGCATTGACATAGTTCACTAAAATACACATATTTGGAGTTGTAGATGTCTAAATGACCTCATTCTTGCGCCAAAATCATATGGAAGGTTTTGCAAAATTTGGCCATCTAGATGGTCATATTTGACTCACAAGGTGGAGAAGATAAAGAGGAGAATGAATTTCAACACCTACCATTATCTTCTTTTGAATTATTGTAATTTCAAGCCCACCAATGTTGAAAAAATGCATTAATGATCAGAAAATGAATGTATAATATCATGATATCTTGCCTATAAATAGATGCTTGAAGTTGTAAGGAAGATACACAAGAGATACATAAGAAATACATGCTTTAGTTTTCATTAAAATTAACTCAAGGAATTTAATTTTTCTTTATATTAACTTTGAGTTCTTGCTCTTAATATTTTGATTGAAGATAATTACTTTTTTTTGTTTCTCAAACACTTATGATGGTAGATTATTTAAGTGTATAACCGATTGGTATATAATTAAATAATCTATAATCTAAACTGATGTTGGTTGGTTAATCAATAATCAATTTGAGAACAAAGATTTTCTAGAATATAATCATTTAGGGATTCCAAATGATTCAAGGTTGAGAAATTAATTATATTTAATCATATTTATGATCAATGATTAGTTAACTAAATATTTATTAATTCCTTGGGTTTGTTGTTTCTAAATTTGATTATTCTTACTCATAAATTTACTTTTTGCACTATTATATAATTACTTAATTTTCCTTTCAATCTCAACACAAACCCCCTTTTGTTATAACTAAATTGAGTGTAACTAATTGAACTAAGGTCCTCGAGAGACGACTAAGGTTGTTCACCTTATACTATATTAATTTAACTTTTTATTTGACCCGACAACGACAACGTGTCAAATTTGGCGCTGTTACCGGAGACCTTTGGTCCTAATTATTTGCATTCAATTACCTAATATGTTTTACCCTTTTTTTGTAGGTGTGTTGAAGATATTCAAGTTTGGTTGAATGTGAGCATATAAAAAAAATTTAAAAAAAAATCTACTTTATTATATTCTTATTTATTTTCTAGTAATCTCATTTTTAACCATTGAAAAAAAATATAAATATAAAAAACTTTAAATTTTTAAATATATGTTCTAAGCATTTCATAATTAAAATGATAACTTTTTCCTTTTATTACACAGTTGTAGTATTTTGTTAAATATATGTAGATGTATTGTGCATGACTAGATCTAATCCTGAACTACTATATTCTTTTGATCCTGAAATAGATAGAACATTTCATCAATTAGTTAGATCATCTAAGAAACTATTAGACAATAATAATAATAATAATAATAATAATAATAATAATAATAATAATAATAATAATAATAATAATAATAATAATAATAATATTCTAGCTAATAGCATAAGTAGTGAAACTAAACCTTGAACTTTTGAGTATTTGTATAACATGGCTGAAAAGACATTAAAAGAACTAGCTACACCAGATGTCACTAAACAAACATCATGCATCTTATATCCTAAGGAAGATGTTCCTTTTGTGCTTAAAACTGGTTTAGTTCATTTGTTACCAAAGTTTCATGGTCATGCAGGTGAAGATCCTTATAAACACTTAAAAGCATTTCATATCCTTTGCTCTACCATGAAACCTGAAGGGGTTTTAGAAGAACATGTAAAACTTAAAGCTTTTCCTTTCTCCCTAGCAGATATCGCTGAGGATTGGTTATTTTACCTTCCTCCTGGCTCCATTACAAGTTGGGATGACCTAAAGAAAATGTTTCTTGAAAAATTTTTCCCCGCTTCAAGAACTTCCTCAATTAGAAAAGAAATACATGGCATCCGGCAACATGACCGGAAAAATCTTTATGAATACTAGGAAAGATTTAAAAGATTGTGTGCTAGTTGTCCCCATCACCAAATTACGGACCAACTTCTCATACAATATTTCTATGAAGGTCTTAATCCAATGGATAGAACTTTGGTTGATGCAGCTAGTGGTGGTGCTTTGTAAAATAAAACTACAAATGCAGCAAAAACTTTAATTGAGAACATGGCTGCTAATGCTCAACAACATGCCACTAGAAATAATTCTGTAGTAATTAGAGGAGTCCATGAAATTGAAACTACTAATGATGAAGATAAAAAATGGGAAAGTAAATTTGCTGAACTAGCAACACTTATGAAAAATATTATTGTGTCTCAAAAACAACAACCTGCAACCCCTGCTAAGGTATGTTCTATTTGTACTTCATTAGATCATTATACCGATTGTTGTCCTACATTGCAAGAAGCTAAAATTCCCGATGAAAATCCTCAAGTATGTGCTACCAACTTATACAATAACAGACTGCCACAACAACAACATAATAATTATGATCTTTCTTCTAACAGATATAATCCTAGTTGGAGGAATCACCCTAATTTAAGATGGGGTAATTCCTCACAACAACCTCATACACCTTTTCAGGCAAATACTGGACCAAGCAGACCTTATCAACCTCCTCATATTCAATAACAAGCTACACAAATAGCTACACCTTCCACTGAGAAATTAAATTTGGAGGAATTGATAAAGCAAATGTCAGTAGATAATTTGAACTTTCAAAAAAGAACCGAGGCTACAATTCAGACTCTTGAAAATCAGATTGGTCAATTGGCTATATCTTTAAACCATTTCTAGTCTCAAGGTTCAGATAAGTTGCCCGCTCAAACAATTGTCTATCCTAAAAATGTAAGTGCAATTACTTTGAGATCTGGTAAAGTTATCCATGGACCAAAAAAACAACAACAAACTGAAAATGCTATTGTCACAGAAAAACATGCAGAAGAAGTTTTAGATAGTTCAATTAATAATAGTAATGATATATCTCTTACAAATCCTCCTTTTGAAGCTGGTCCTGATAAACAACATATCCCTCTTCCATTTCCACAAAGACAAAAATCTATACAAAATAAGAAAATGGATGAGGAGATCTTGGAAACATTTAGAAAAGTAGAGGTAAATATACCTTTATTAGAAGCCATCAAGCAAATCCAAAGATATGTCAAATTCCTTAAGGAACTATGCACTAATAAAAGAAGACTAAAAGGCAATGAAAGGATTAACATAAGTAGAAATGTGTCTGCATTAATTGAGAAACCTTTGTCACATATACCAGAAAAATGTAAAGACCCTGGGATGTTTACCATTCCATGCATAATAGGCAATAACAAATTTGAAAATGCCATGCTAGACTTAGGTGCATCTATTAATGTTATGCCTATGACTGTATTTACTTCACTTTCCCTTGGACCTTTGCAAACTACAAGTGTGGTTATACAATTACCAAATCGAAGCTCTACACATCCTACAGGAATTATTGAAGATGTCCTTGTTAAAGTTAACGATTTAATTTTTCCTGTAGATTTTTATGTTCTAGATATGGAAAGTGAGAATTCTACCAATAAAGCTCCAATAATTTTAGGTATACCATTCTTAAAAATAGCTAGAACAAAGATAGATGTGCATACAGGAACACTTTCTATGGAATTTGGAGATAGTGTGGTTAGATTCAACATTTTAGATGCTATGAAGCATCCTACTGAGGATCATTCTGTTTTTCAAATTGACTTAATAACTGATTTAGTTGATGATAATATTATTAAGTTATTTGATGATGTTGATTTTCCTGTATTGTCTGATTTTTGTGATTCATTTGTTTGTGATTCATGCATGGATTCTCATCAATGCAATGTGTGTGCTGAAATTGAGAAATATCTGCTTAATGTTAATAATGATCCAAACTCCCTTAAAACAGAAAATATAGTTCCAGATGTTGTTTCAAAAGAATCAGAGTGTAATAATTTGATTAAATTAGTTACAAATATATCTGATTATGTTGAAGTACAAGTTGCTAAGACAAATTCAACCAAAATGATTCCTTTAATAATGTAGCCTCCTATGTTAGAGTTAAAACCTCTTCCTGAACATTTAAAGTATGCATATTTAGAGGAAGATAAGAATCTTCCAGTGATTATTTCTAACAAATTAAATGTTGATCAAGAAACAAGGTTGTTGCAGATTATTAGGAAGCATAAGAAAGCAATAGGTTGGACTTTAGCAAATATCCCAGGTATTAGCCCTTCCATGTGTATGCATAGAATTCTATTAGAGGAAGAAGTTAAACCAGTAAGGCAACCACAAAGAAGACTTAATCCCTAGATCCTTGATGTAGTTAAAAAAGAGGTAACAAAATTATTACAAGCTGACATCATTTACCCTATATCAGATAGCACTTGGGTCAGCCCTGTACAAGTGGTTCCCAAAAAGTCTAGAATCACAGTGGTTAAAAATGAAAATGATGAACTAATTCCTACCAGAATCCAAAATAGTTGGTGAGTATGCATTGATTACAGGAAACTTAACAAAGCAACCCGAAAGGATCACTTTCCTTTACCTTTCATTGATCAAATGTTGGAACGACTGGTAGGTAAGTCACATTATTGCTTTCTAGATGGATTTTTAGGTTACTTCCAAATTTATATTGCACCAGAAGATCAAGAAAAAACAACATTTACATGTCCTTTTAGTACTTTTGCTTATAGGAGGATGCCTTTTGGCTTATGCAATGCCCCTGGTACCTTTCAACGATGCATGATTAGTATCTTTGCTGATTTTTTTGAAAATTACATGGAAGTATTTATGGATGATTTCACAGTATATGGTTCATCATTTGATGCTTGCTTAAATAGTTTAGATAAAGTATTACATACATGCATTGAAACTAACCTTGTTCTTAATTATGAGAAATGCCACTTCATGGTAGAAGAAGGAATAGTTTTAGGCTATGTAATATCTAAAAAAGGCATAGAAGTAGATCCTGCAAAAATTGATGTAATTTCTCAATTACCTTATCCTTCTTGTATGCGAGATATTCGATCTTTTCTTGGTCATGTAGGTTTTTATAGAAGGTTTATAAAAAACTTCAGTAAGGTAGCCCTTCCGTTGTCTAACTTACTACAAAAAAAATATAACATTTGACTTTAATGACAAATGTAAAGATGCTTTTGATTACTTAAAGAAAGCTTTAACTACCACTCCTATCATCCAGGCACCAGATTGGTCACTTCCATTTGAACTTATGTGTGATGCATCAAATTATGCATTAGGAGCTGTTCTTGCTCAAAGAGTAGGTAAAGTACAACATGTTATTTACTATGCCTCACGAACTTTGGATACTGCACAAATAAACTATACTACCATAGAAAAAGAACTACTTGCTATTGTGTTTACACTTGATAAATTTAGATCTTATTTGCTCGGTTTAAAAGTAGTTGTATTTTTAGATCATGCAGCATTAAAGTTCCTTTTAAAGAAACCAGATACAAAACTAAGATTGATCAGGTGGATGTTGCTACTCCAAGAATTTGACATTAAAATTAGGGATAAAATTGGAGCAGAAAATTTGGTGGCTGATTACTTAAGCAGAATTAAAAAAGAACTTGACCTAATTTCCATTAGAGATGCTTTCCCTGATGAACAACTTATGGGAATACATGATTCCACCCCATGATTTGTTGATTTGGTAAACTACTTAGTTGTTTCTGTTACACCTATACATGCATCTAAACAACATATAATAAAACTAAAAAGTGATTCTAAATACTATGTTTGGGATGATCCTTACTTATGGAAACTTTGTAGTGATCAAGTCATTAGAAGGTGTGTACCTGAAAATGAATGTCATTCCATTCTTACATTTTGTCATACATATGCATGTGGTGGACATTTTGGACCTCAACGTACAGCAAGGAAAGTATTAGAATCTGGTTTGTATTGGCCAACAATTTTTCGTGACACATATACATTTTGTAAACTTGTGAACGATGTCAAAGAATGAGAAACATATCTTGTATAAATGAGATACCTCAACAACCCATGTTATTTTGTGAAATTTTTGACGTTTGGGGCATAGATTTCATGGGACCTTTTCCTGTGTCTTTTGGTTTTGTTTATATACTACTTACGGTCGATTATGTGTCTAAATGGGTTGAAGTTAAAGCTACTCGAACTGATGATTCTAAAGTTGTTACAGATTTTGTTAGATCACACATATTTTGAAGGTTTGGTGTTCCTAAAGCCATTATTAGTGATCAAGGATCACATTTTTGCAACCGTAAAATGGAGTCCCTTCTTAAAAAATATGGAGTTATTCATAAGGTTTCAACACCTTATCACCCCCAAACAAATGGGCAAGTTGAAGCGTCCAAACGGGAATTAAAAATGATCCTTCAAAAAATAGTACAACCAAATAGGAAAGATTGGAGCATAAGGTTAGAAGATGCTCTTTGGGCTTATAGAACAGCTTATAAAACACCTATTGGAATGTCACCCTATAGGATTAATTTTGGAAAATCATGTCACTTACCTGTAGAAATTGAGCACAAAGCTTATTGGGCAGTAAAACAATGTAACCTGGACTTAAATGAGGCCGGTAAAGAAAGGAAACTCCAACTACAGGAACTGGAAGAAATTCGTTTGGAAGCTTATGAAAGTTCTAAAACCTATAAAGAAAAAGCCAAATCCTTTCATGACAAACAGGTCTTGAGAAAAAACTTTTTCATTGGACAAAAAGTTTTATCATACAATTCACGTCTAAAGCTCATATCTAGTAAGCTTCACTCTAAATGGGCAGGCCCATTTGAAATAACTAATATCTTTCCTTATGGTGTGATTGAAATTTCAGATAAAGCGACAAACAAGGTTTTCAAGGTAAATGGGCACCGACTTAAACCTTTCTTTCAAGGGTTCCAAGAGCACATAGATACGGAGGTGTATTTGTGTGATGCTAAATATTTCGACTAATTTTTCCTAATAACAAAATTTAAAAAAATAAAAAATAAAAAAATGGATATCAATTAGTTACATCATCATTTTTTCGGTGCTAACACTTGTCTCAATCATTATTACTATTATTGTTTTGGCATTATTATCATTTTCTTACAGTAGTTAAAAGGTCATCGTTAGGCTCGTGACGTTAAACAAGCGCTTGATAGAAGGCAACCTATCACCTTTTCACCTTCTTCATCTCTACTATTCTCTATAACCTCGTTTTCTATTCTCTCTTTTCTAAACAACTACAACTTCAAAGTAATCTGACAATGGAACAAACCCTTGCAAAACTTAAGGAAAGATTCCCTACACTTCCACACGATGTGGTTGTAAAAATTTACAAAGCTCAAGTTCAAAGGTTAAAACTACTCACATATTTCGGCATTCCAGAGGATGTTCGTTGGCTTATTGAAGCAAAGGTACGTCTTTCTGGTGAATTACATAAGTCCTATATAAAACATTTTCCAGGTATGGGATATTGTTCTTATTCTAAAAAACGAAAAGCTAAGAGGATGGGAGTTTTCCATAAGTGTGAAAGATGGAATTGTGATACATGTTGTAGAAACCCTGGAATGGTATCTATAAATCAGGAGGACAAAATTAAATTTATAAAGGATGGACTGAGTAAAGAGAACTTGGATAACTTAATCCAAACTCTTGAGATGCATCTATGTGGAGTTGTTCAAGGAGTCCTTCTGAAATTATATGATCTATTCATTCAACAAAAAGAAAACTATAGCCTTGGGAATCTGGCGTTAAATGACCCTATTTGCCAGTTTATAAGAAAACTAGATGGGTAGCAAAAACCTTGACTCATAGAAGGTGTTTAAGCCGTTACTGGACGTAAAACTAGAGGAAGATGTGAGCCACAATCACAACTACTGTACATATTTACTGTTGTTTTCAATGTTTTACTTTTCTGAATTCACTTTGACTTTTAAAATTACCTGTTTTTATTTTCTTCAATCATGTCTTCTCAAATTTCTTCATTACCGTTATTTCTTTTTATATAATAATAATTATGTAAACTTTTTATCTTTCATTAATTATTTCATCTCAGTTTTCATCTATATAAGGGTGCATAACTCTATATGTAAAACACAAAAAAAGAGATGAAAAAAATCAAATCCATTTGTGTGTTTGATGGATCCAACAATGGTAATTGTAAGGAGTACCTAATAGCAGCTACTAAGTTGGGAAAACTATTGGCTGCGAAAGAAATAAAGGTCTAGTATAGAGGAGGAGTACAGGGTTTGAGAGGCTCTATGGCACCATCTGCACTAGGTGAAGGAAGCAACATCTCTAGTATCATCCTACAGCATGTTGGTATTACACCAGCTATTGCTATAGGAACTGAGGTAAAAGTTACAAGCATCCATCAACGAATGGGTCGTATAGTTATAGGTGCTGAAGCCTTTATTGAACTTCCTGGAGGTTTTGGTACTTTTGTGGAAATATTTTGCATTGCATCATGGTGTAGCATGAACCTTCATAAAAAGCCATTAGGATTGTTAAATATTAATGGTTTTTATGATAGTTTGTTAATGTTTTTAGATAAAGCTGTGGAACAGGGCCTTATAACTCAAGATGATCGATCATTCATTCATGCTTCATCAAATGCAGATGAATTGATTGATATTTTATAGAGCTTTTTACCCCAACCTCAACCTCTTTTGAAGCAAGATAAGGATCACACACACAAACGAAAGAATCCAGAACCAGACACCACCCTTTGGTTATAACTTCTTTCTCACCTTTATCTATATTAAAAAATATAAAAAAATAAAAAAGAAAAAAGAAAAAAAAGAGATTGTGGAAATTATATAAGACACTGAGGACAATGTCTTGAATAAGTATGGGGGGTCTGAGTTATATATATATATTCTATTATTTCTTTTGTGAGGGATAGACAGAGTAAAGATTAATTTGGGAAAGTTGCATCTAAAATCATAAAGATGCATCTTTGAGAACCAAAGTCTTGAGACGTATCCTTCACTATATAGTTTCAGTATCACTTTTGTTTAATTTTTTTGTTTTAAAATAAAAAAATAATTTTTTTTGTCATGAGTACTTTTGTTCGGATGGGCTGAGTAAAGAGTCCAAACTCTTGAGACGCATCCTCATAACACATCTCACTCGGATAACCACAATCGTTTCACCTTCTTTATCAATTTTTTTTAAAACAAAAAACAAAAAGAAAACACACACACACATAGCCACTATCTTTACTTTAGTATCAGGTATCCTTTGCCTTTACCTTCACCAGAATCGTTTCTATTCGACATCAACCATTCTGCAACCACAAACATCATCTTCATCATTCTCCAGCCGCCACACTTTGCCTTCATCCTTTTCTTTCAGATCGGAGCCACACCACACCAATAGGCAATCATCAGGTTCTATGATATAGCAGAGTCTTTCTATAGGCATACAAATAAATTAAGATGTATGTTATTGCTCTTGATGCTACTCATGGTTGTGTTGATGATAATTTTCTTATGGGTTCTAACACAAGGCCTATGAAACTGGATTGTATGACACAATCAAATTGTTTAGTTATACTAACTATTTCACATGTAATTGAACTGATCAATTTGTTGTAGGTATCTTCGTTACTGAGCGCCCTTAAAAAAAGTACAAAGCAAGATACATAAGGAACCGGATCTTGACACCAATATTTAGTTATGATTTATTTTTCCTTCTTTGTTTCTTGTTCATAAAAAAATCATCATTTCCAGTTTTTCATTTTAAATTCTACATGCTTTTCACTGATTTTTTATTAATTTATCTGAGTAATGAGTAATTACATCAACCTTGTCAAATATTTCATGACATGTTGTGAATAATTTCCTTGCATATTAATTTAATAAGTTGTTTGTGAAGATCAAATTGTATATGAACTGTGATAGATTGACCACCTCGGTGAGATTTTGAGCTTAATTGGATGGACCAGATTATGCCATCTTTCTTTTGTTTTTGATTGACCCTTATTTATTAGTATTCTAGAACTTGACTTCTTTTTTTTATGTATTATGTTCCATATGCATGCTTTGATATGATTAAGGCGATTTTTGTTTTAACCAAACACTAACCATATGCCTTACCTTACATATTTTCCATTGTTACCCACGTTGAGCCTATATCCATTTCTTGATTCAGCCATATAATTAGCCAATAACCCCAAAAAAACATGATCACCTTTGCTTAGGAATTGATTAGGAGTTTTGAAATTACTATGAATAAAGATTCTTGATGATTGTGGAAATGTACCCAAGAAATGTATGTTGTTGTTTCATTTTTCAAAAAGAAAGTAAAAAAAAGGGAAATGTTAAAAAAAAGAAGAAAAAGAAAAAGAAAAAGTGGTGAATATATGTATGAAAATAATCAGGAGGATTTATTCTCCTGTTTTATCCTCCATCATGTTTCATTTTGCTAAGTATTGAGTTTCAAAATGAACTTCCACAATCACTGAATCACTTACTCCATTGCTCTTTTTCAACCCTAACTTTAGCCATACTACGTCATTTTATCCATCCTGTATCACCTTGGCCCCATTACAACCTTAATAAAGTCCTTTTGATCTCTACATGCATATGTGTTCAAATATGAAATTTAGAAATTTGTCAAGCCTATGGTAGTGCTAATTTATTTGGGTGATTTCTGAGAGTATACACAAACCCAAACAATTGAGATATAGAGAGCATGAAGAGAACATCTATCACATTTTCATCCACTCTTTGATTTGATCACTCTTTGATTTGATCACTCAATTTGTGTAACTAGTATGTAATGCTTCTTATTCATACTTATCATGACTTCTTGATATAAGGAATGATGTGTATTACTTATTATTTTACACTTTAAAAAAAAGTCAAAAATCAATTTGAAAAAAAAAACCTTTTTCTGTTGTTTCTTATTTTAGTTTTTGGTTTGGTTTTACCCTGGAGTGCAAAAGCTTAAGTGTGGGGGGAATTTGATAAATCAATTTTAATACACTTCTTATAGTTTTACACTTAGGGTTTATTATATAATTACTATGTTTAATAATAGTATTTTAATTAAGTTTTATGTTGTTATGTTAAATTGAAGTATTATGTATATATGGTTCAATTTTCATTTTTTGTATGTATCTTGAGTATCTTGCTTTTTTTTTGCCATAACTTGGGCTTTTGTGATCCAAATAGGCTAATCTTGGAGCCCATGGAAAGCTAAGACAGAGGCCTACATCATGATGATCAGATTTGGTTATTTTGCATCTGAAAAAAATGAAGAAATGGAGTTTGAATCAATTAGCCCTCATGTGTCCCACCAACATTGACATAGTTCACTAAAATACACATATCTGGAGTTGTAGATGTCCAAATGACCTTATTCTTGAGCCAAATTCTCAATAAGACAGAGATCTACACCTTTCATGTTGAAGGTTTTATAAAATTCGGCCATCTACATATATGGTCATATATGACTTGCAAAGTGGAGCAGATAAAGAGGAGAATGAATTTCAACACCTACCATTATCTTCTTTTGAATTATTGTAATTTCAAGCCCACCAATGTTGAAAAAATGAATTAATAGTCAGAAAATGAATGTATAGTATCATGATATCTTACCTATAAATAGATGCTTGAAGTTGTAAGGAAGATACACAAGAGATACATAAGAAATACATGCTTTAGCTTTCATTACATTTCTATATCTTTGCTTTAGTTTCTTAAGTTTTAGTTCTTTCTCTTGCTTTATTTCTTTGTTCTATATTCCATCCCTCAAGTTATGGTTTTCATTTCCCTTCCTCAATATCAAGTAAGTTAATTTTATTATTTATTATTTACTTTTATAATCAACGTTATAGTTAATTTAATATTAGCTTTCATTGTTAAAAATTATCATGGAAGTTTAATCTTTTAAAATCAACTCAAGGAATTTAATTTTTCTTTATGTTAACTTTGAGTTCTTGCTCTTAATATTTTGATTGAAGATAATTAATTTTCTTTGTTTCTCAAACACTTATGATGGTAGATTATTTAAGTGTATAACCGATTGGTATACAATTAAATAATCTATAATCTAAACTGATGTTGGTTGGTTAATCAATAATCAATTTGAGAACAAAGATTAAGTCACTAAATAAGAGATTTCTATTTAGTTTCTTAACTCAATCAAATTATGGTTTTAAAGTTATTTTAGTAATTAATAAGAATATATCGATTGATTATTCTTATTAGTTCATTAATTCAATTCTAGGAGATTTTCTAGAATATAATCATTTAGGGATTCCAAATGATTCAAGGTTGAGAAATTAATTATATTTAATCATATTTGTGATCAATGATTAGTTAATTAAAGATTTATTAATTCCTTGGGTTAGTTGTTTCTAAATTTGATTATTCTTACTCATAAATTTACTTTTTGCACTATTATATAATTACTTAATTTTCCTTTCAATCTCAACACAAACCCCCCTTTGTTATAACTAAATTGAGTGTAACTAATTGAACTAAGGTCCTCGAGAGACGACTAAGGTTGTTCACCTTATACTATATTAATTTAACTTTTTATTTGACCCGATAATGACAGCGTGTCAGCCGACCCCTCACCAAGCCCATCCTCTGCTGCCTCCTGATGTTCGGTGAGTCCTGGCGAGTCCTGAAGGCATTCGCATAAAATTACATAACTAAGATGGGATCCCCCTCAGTAGGCAGGGAAAACAGGGTCCCCATCTCCTCCTCTAGATCTCATCCTGTAGCTTAGGAAAGTCTCCAGTATTCAGATTAAGGACTCTCTCCCAAATCAATCTCTGGCCCTTTATCTGGTGAAATCTGGCCCATTTCGCATCAGTGTGAAATCTAGTGGGATCTCTAGGTCCCAACTGCTCCTCACCCTAAAGATCTGGATCTTTAGAGGTGGTATCAGTGTCCGTGGTCCTCCTCTGTCTCTTCAGACCAGTAATAGGAATAGAATTCTTTGGTGCCATCTGTAAAAAAGAAAAGTTATTTTAAATAAACACATAAAAATTCAAACAACAAATTACCAAAACAAATCATGCATATTTTTTATTTTTTTATATATTCAAACATAAAAATAAAACTCATGTAAAATTTTAAACAAAATTCACAGAATAAAAATTTTAATCACAACAAAATATTTACAAAGCATAAAAACAATATATTTTTGAATTTAATAAAATAAATTATGCAAAACAAAAATTAAACATGCATATTTTTGGATTTTTAAAAGTATAACATACACAACATTTTATCAAATTCACACAACATGCAATTTCTCATGACATTCATATAAACAAAATTTAACAAATTTATTTATTTATTTTATGCAAGAAAGTATAGCAAACATACAATTTAAGAAATTTTATTAATTTTAAAAGAAAAACAATTAGACAAACTGGACAGAATTTTTATTTTAATATAAAACAGAAAACAATATATACATTAAATAGAAAATAAAAACTCAAAAATCAAAAACAGAGGCTGACGCTACGCGTGGGTTTACAGTTCATGCCTCACGCTACGCGTGAGCTTGTAGAAACAGAAATTGCAGAATGGGGTTACGCAACAGTAACCCCTTCAAATATCATTCAATCAAAACATTCCCCTAATTCTAACAGCAAACAAATCCTAATGGTCTTCTAGTCTTAATCCTAACCACATGCAATTCTAAGAATTGAAAATCAGAAACAAACTAAAGAAAAAGGAGAAAATCTCTTACTTGGAGTCTTTGTGAAATCGGAGAGAGATAAGAGAATGTAGGTTCTTGTGAATTTGAGGATTAGGGTTCTAAGAGAAAAAATAAGGTAGAGAGGGAAATTTAAGTTTTTTTAAAACCTAAATTGGGCCTCTCTGGTTCAGTTTTAAAAACTAGACGTGGGCTCTAACGCTACGCGTGGCTAGGACGCTACGTGTCAGGTTAAAATTTTTACCTCCACGTTACGCGTGAGGGAGATGCTACGTGTGGGGTTCTGTTTTTCAAAAATTAAAATTTTAATTCTCAAAAACCCTTTTCTTCTAGTTTAAAAACCATTTTTATTAAAAATCTAGTTAAAATTAAATTCTATAAAACAAACATTTTAAATTTTTTTAATGTTTAAAATAAATTGACAATGAAAAGAAATAATGGGTTGCCTCCCATTCAGTGCTTTATTTAATATCTCTAGCTTGACATCCTACACATCACAAATCAGTTAAATAGCATGGTAGTAAGTCTGTCGATCTCACCACTCAGATATGGTTTCAATCTTTGCCCATTAACTATCCAACTTCTTTTAGAAGTTGGATCTTTAATTTCAACTGCTCCATAAGATTTAACTTCCTTAATTACAAATAGGCCTGACTATTTAGATTTTAATTTACCAGGAAATAGTCTTAATCTTGAATTAAATAATAAAACTTGTTGACTTGGTTTGAAGTGTCTACTTTTGATTTTCTTGTCATGGTAAGATTTTACCTTATTTTTGTAACTTCTAGATGATTCATAAGCATTATTTCTCATTTCCTCCAACTCAAGTAACTGCAACTTTCTTTTGTCAGCTGCCGTATTTGGATCAAAGTTGGGGAATTTTAAGGCCCAATATGCTTTATGTTCTATCTCTACTGGAAGGTGACAAGCTTTCCCATAGACCATTTGGAAAGGAGAAAGGCCAATAGGAGTCTTAAATGCAGTTCTGTATGCCCAAAGTGCATCATCAAGCTTTTGTGACCAATCTTTTCTGGAGGAAGAGATAGTCTTTTCCAAAATTCTTTTCACTTTACGATTTGAAATCTCTGTCTGTCCATTGGTTTGTGGATGATATGCTGTGGCCACTTTATGTCTCACTCCATAGTGTTGTAACACTTTCTGAAGAACTTTGTTACAAAAATGTGATCCTCCATCACTTATCAAAGTTCTTGGTGTTCCAAACTTACAGAAGATGTTTTTCTTCAAGAAATTCAATACAGTTTTGGTATCAGCATTAGGTGAAGCGATTGCTTCTACCCATTTTGAAACATAATCAACTACCAAAAGGATATATTGATTGAATTAAGAGTAAGGAAAAGGTCCCATAAAATCAATACCCCAACAATTAAATACCTCAACCTCCAGAATGTTTGTGACGGGCATTTCTCGTCTTCTATTAACATTACCTGTTCTTTGGCAGTTATCGTAAGCTTGCACAAATGAGTGAGAATCCTTAAAAATGGAAGGCCAATACAAACTTGATTGAAGAATTTTTGTAGCAGTTCTTTCTCCATTAAAATGTCTTCCATAAGGTGATTTGAGACAATGCCATAACACATCTTTCTTTTCCCAATCAGGTACACAACGACGTAGCAAATTATCCACACCAATTTTGAATAGATGAGGGTTATCCCAAACAAAGTATTTTGCATCTTTGAAAAAAATTTTCTTTGCTGCTAAGTTAAATCATTTGGAAGAATTCCTGCTGCTTTAAAATTGGCCATATCAACAAACCATGGTCGTTTTGTTATTTCAAAAAGTTTTTCATCAGGAAATTCTTTCAAGATATCTTTCTCTTTAGCAATAACCTCATCATTCATTAGTCTAGAAAGATGGTCAGCGACCATAGTTTCACTACCCTTTTTATCTTTAATTTCAAGATCATATTCTTGAAGGAGCAGAATCCATCGGATTAACCGAGGTTTAGAATCAGTTTTGGTCAAAAAGTACTTGATTGCAGCATGATCAATAAAAATAATTATTTTTGATCCAATCAAGTATGATCTAAATTTTTCTAAGGCATATACTATGGCCAGTAATTCTTTTTCAGTAGTTGCATAATTTATTTGATTTTCATTTAAAACTTTACTAGCATAGTGTATAACCCTAAAAACTTTTTCATACCTTTGACCTAAAACTGCTCCCACAACATAATCACTTGCATCACACATAAGTCCAAAGGGTAAGTTCCAATTAGGAGCAACAATTACAGGGGAAGAAACCAATTTTTCTTTCAAGGAATTAAAAGCTTTAAGACATGCTTCATCAAACTTGAATTCAACATCTTTATTTAGAAGATTTGTTAAAGGTTTAGCAATTTTTGAAAAATCTTGAATAAATCTTCTATAAAATCCAGCATGTCCTAAAAAACTTCTAATACCTTTTACATTTACAGGGGGTGGGAGTTTAGATATTACCTCAATTTTGGCTTGGTCCACTTCAATACCTTTAGAAGAAATTTTGTGACCGAGTACAATTCCTTCTTTCACCATGAAGTGACACTTCTCCCAATTAAGCACCAAATTTATTTCAATACACCGTTTTAGTATAGTGTCCAAATTGGTTAGACATGATTTGAATGAATTCCCAAAGACTGAGAAATCATCCATGAAAAACTCAATGCTCTTTTCAATTAGATCTGCAAAAATAGCAAACATGCATCTCTGAAAAGTAGTAGGTACATTACATAATCCAAATGGCATCTTTCTATAAGCAAATATACCAAAAGGACAAGTAAAAGAAGTCTTTTCCTGATCAAGAGGGTCAACAGCAATTTGATTATATCCAGAATATCCATCAAGGAAAAAATAGTAACCCTGTCCAGACAATCTTTCAAGTATTTGATCCATAAAAGGAAGTGGAAAATGATCTTTTCTTGTTGCTTGATTTAATTTTCTATAATCAATACACATTCTCCAACTAGTGACAGTTCTTGTTGGGATTAATTCATTTTTATCATTAACAATTACTGTCATGCCACTCTTTTTTGGAACAACTTGTACAGGACTTACCCATGCATTATAAGAAATAGGATATATAATACCTACTTTTAGCAATTTCAAAACCTCCTTCTTAATTACCTCTTTCATGGTTGGATTGAGGCGCCTTTGGGGATGAGCAACAGGTTTAAAATTATCTTCCAACAAAATCCTATGCATGCAATATGATGAACTTATACCTTTCAAATCTTCAAGTGTCCATCCAATTGCTTCTTGATTCTTTTTCAACACTTCTACCAGTTTTTCTTCTTCTGTTTCACTTAACAGATTACTAATAATTACTGGTTTTAGATTACCTTCCTTTAAAAAGATATACTTTAGGTTGGAAGGTAGCACTTTCAATTCATGCCTCTTGATTTCTTCAACAGGTACTTCTTGGATTTCTTCAATTTTTCTTGATTCAAGGAAAATTTCTTTCCCTTGATCAAGATCTTCAAGATACTTGTCTACCTATTTTTCTTCTTCTTCATTCAAACATTCCACAGAGTTACTTAATAGTTTATTTAAAGGATAAGAAATTGACATACCTGTGGATATGGAAAAGCAAACTTCATCGAGAACATCCACCATAAAATAGTCTTGCTTTAAGTTGGGATGTTTCATGGCTTTGAAAACATCAAAGTTCACCTCTTCATTATGTACTCTTACTGCCAGCTTTCCATTATCTAAATCAATGAGTACTCTAGCAGTCTTCATAAATGGCCTTCCCAGGATCAGGGGAAGTAGAACTTGTCAACTTTCACAAGTACATCTTCCACAATACCATAGGGTCTCTTGATTGATCTATCGACCAATTGCAGAGTCATCTTTGTTCTCTGAGGATCAAGATCACCAATTCGCTTTATCATACTTAGAGGCATTAGATTAATGCTAGCCCCTAAGTCTAACAAGGCTTTCCTAATATTTACACCTCCAATGGAGATGGGAATGGTGAAAATTCCAGGGTCTTTTGACTTTTTTGGCTTATTATATTGCAAAATAGCACTGTAACCTGCTTCAAGATCAACAATTTCCTCATTATACCTCCTCTTTTTGGTAAGCAATTCTTTCATAAACTTTGCATATGTTGGCATCTGTTCTAATGCCTCAAAAAATGGGATGTTTATGTGTAATTGCTTAAAGATCTCAAGGAATCTTTTGTATTTCTTTTCCTTATCCTTCTTTGATGGTGCATGTGGATAAGGTAGATCCTTAACTGGAGATGTCTGACTCAAATACTGATTTTTTTGTTTTTATTTTTTGATTTTTTTGTTTTTCATTTTCATCATTTTTTTCTTCATTCTTATTTTCATTTTCATTTTCATTTTCTTCTTTTTTCTCTTCTTCTTCTTCTTCTTCTTTTTTCTTTTCTTTTTCTTCTTTTTCTTTTTCTTTATTTTTCTCTTCTTCTTTATAATCATTTCCTACAACTTTACTACTTCTTGTAAAAATAGCATTACATTGTTCTCTTGGATTTTGAGTGTTTATAGAAAAACCAGAGCTTTTCATGTCAGCTACTTCTTTTGCTAATTGTCCTAATTGCATATCCGACGTTTTACATGCGGCTTTATTTGTTTGCATATATTGTAGCAATTGTTGGATAGATTCCTCTATCCTAGTTAGCCTTACTGTTTAATCAGATTGTGGTTGTTGTTGTTTGAATTGATTGTTAGGAGGTCTGTTGGAAGGTCCAACATCTTGTTTCCAGCCAATATTCTGATTTTGCTAACCCTGCGGGTAATTGTTAGGAAAAGACTTACCAAGATTGATAGGAAAAGTACCTAAAGGTATTCTTTGATGAATCAAATAATTGGCTTGTTCTTGTTCATTTCCATTAGGGGCATAGTAACCATATGGTTGATCACCCATGCAATGCATACATTGTTTCAATTGAGCAGGAGGTGTTGATGATACTTGAGCAATTTGAAGTTTTTCTAATTGTTTGCTCATTGCCTCCATTTGTTGTGTTAGAAATTTTTGCTGAGCTAAAACTGCATCATTTCCTCCTAACCCAAGCATACCTGGTTTCCTTGATGTACTACCTCTTTCATGCTTGGCTTGATGGTCACTAGTTGACATAGACTCCATGATTGATATTGCCTCTTCAACAGTTTTGTTCATTAAAGAACCACCTGCACATGCATCTAACATCATCTTTAACTGAGGTAATAAACCATGATAAACAATTCTTACCTTTCCAGCATCATCCAAATTATGATTTGGACATTTCCTAAGAAGTGCTTTGAATCTTTCCCATGCTTCACCAAGTGATTCATCGTCATTTTGTGAAAAAGAATGTATGGCTGTCATCGATTCAAAATATTTTGAAGGTGAATAAAATCTTTCCAAAAATTTTGTCTCAACATCGGACCAGTTTACAAAACTACCGGGTGGACAAGATTTGAACCATTCTTTAGCTTTCCCAATCAAAGAAAAAGGAAACAATCTCATGTAAATAGATTATTCTTGATTGGGTTCGAAACCAATTATGCTGCATAACTCATAAAAACTAGTTAAATGTTCATAAGGTTCCTTCTTTTTTAAACCAGCAAATTGATTATTTTGAATAATGTTTAGAGTAGCTGGTTTAATTTTTACAGTAGCAATAAGTCCTTGATACATCCCCGAAACACGGGGTGGACCATTAATAGCAGCAAACTGTCCCAATGTTCTTCTTTCAGCAGCCATATTAGAATTTTCAAAGTTTTCAAAAGAAGATGAAGTTGAAGAAGAAGAAGTTTTTGTTTATTTAGATTTTAATGCCTTAAGTTTCTTTACAAACTTCTCAATCTCAGGATCAAAGCACACCTTCCCGGCAGAAGATCAAGTTTGCATAAACACACTAAATAAAGAAAGTTAGTAGAACAATGTTAAGTAGGATGAATGAATGAATGAACAAAATAAAATTGAAAATTTTACTAAGGTAAAAAAATATTTATCACGGTAATTAAAAATTTACTATTTTACTAAATCAATTCAATCCCCGGCAGCGACGCCATAAAACTTGTTAAACCCGTGTACTGTTGGGTCTTTAATTGGCAAGCGCACCAATCTTTTGTAGTTTTCAAATTTAGATATCGTTCCACTGGGATTGAAAGTTGCAGTAACTCACAGTAATTCTTATTTATTATGGTAAATTTATCAAAAGTTATTAACAAAAGAATGCTTTATAAACAATTTATACAATATTCATAGAATTTGATGATTGTTTTGTTCATGTGGTAAAAAGATGGTAAATATAAAATTTATCTAAAAAATTGAGATGTAATTCAGAATAACTCAGATACTTGAAGTAAAAACATAGATTGACAAATTATGTTGGAATTAGGATCCTCGCACTAAAAGATAATGAAGTGATTACAAACATACATATTTAATTATCAAGTTCATGTCATTTGCAGCTTAAAATCATTATAACCGATTCCTCGTGATATAAATTTTAAGTATTTACCGTAAGTCCGATCCCTCGTGAGCTTTCTCAATAAAAACTTGCATTAAGTCCTGGCCTTATGGCAACAATAATCACCAACTCTATCCCTAGTAATTGGCATATTAAGGGTATTTCAACTTTTACTTTCATTAAAACAGGTTTCAATACAGCATGAATAATCATTCTCTCGTTTAATGTTCACACTAATAAAATAGGTTTCAATACAATGAAATCATTCTCCCATTAAACTCATGATTAAGTGGCCATGATTAAGAATTTTTTATTCAATAATGCCCAGACATATGTGGCCTTGTCTCCCAATTCGGCTTGGACATTAGCTGCTGGTGGAATGGCCAATAATGGGTCAATTGGCTGAGTGTTTGTCCACCTGAAAATGGAGTCCACGTAGCTCTGACGCTATGCGTGGCTGTGAGGCGTAGTGTCAGCAACAAAAACTCCCACGCTACGCGTGGTCTTGATGCTACGCGTCAGCTCTTCAGTTCTTCAATTTCTCTCTTTAAATTCTTTACTTTTTCACTGCAAAATAAGAGAAAATTGATCAAGGGCAGATTATTTCCAACAACATCCATTTATTGAATTTAAAACCTAAATTTCTAACAAATTAAACTAATTTTTATTATTTTTACACAATTTTTATTAAAGAATTTATTGTAAATTTAAGGACTAACATCTTCTCTGAAGATTTTAAGTACACTGATGTGTCTTCCTTCACCATTAACAAAATACTGTATGGGAAAGCTCGCCCTGAAAAATCAACTTCTAGAAGTCTGCTTCCAAAAACGAAGATGTTGCACCTGGTAATATGTTAAGTCTTTTGCCCTCAGAAGTCTGCAAAAGACACTATGACAAAGTTAGATCGTTTATGTATGTATTACATGTTATGCAAGGAGATGGTCAACCTTGCAAATATGATCATCACCTACATTATCTTGTCTGCTCTAAATAAATAAAAGAAAATCCCTTACCTAACTATCCTCACCAAGATTTTCAAGCTGGAGAATGTTTCCTTTAAGTCTATGAAGGATATGATAACCTGCAGACCTCTGGTGTCCAAGTTGTCTCCCTTTTGCTGGAACAGACTGCGACCTTAATTGCTCAAGAGTTTATGAAAGAAACTTCTCAGAAGAGGAAGCCCTAATCTGACCCTGATGTGAGGCCTGTTAAGGCTAAGAAAGCTAAGGTCACCAACGTATATGTGACCCAAGACTAGACCCGTACTGCCAAAATTAGGTCTGAGCCTGCTTCTACCTCAAAACCCTCATCTGATTCTGATGACCAGCAACCCATTGAGCATGTTTTGAGAAAGAAAAGGTTTGCGAGACCTGCTACTGCTACTCAACTCCCATTGGCATCCAAGACTTTGTATGATTCATCCTCTCTATCCCTAAAGGACTACGTCATGCTGCCTTCCAAAAAGTGCTACATCAACTTCATTCGTTACTACTGTAGGAAGTTTCCAGACATAGACATCTCAAAATAAACTAAGTATGACTGGATTGAGATGTATAATCTTAACTACGATATGTATAAATGTTATTCCGCTCAATGGGAAGCTGACAGAGCTGAGGCTGAAGCTGAAGCTAAAAAGGCCAAGAAGTTTAATGAGAAAGAAAAGCCTCAAAAGACTATTGAGAAGAAGAAAAAGAAGCAAAAGAAGTCTGTTGCCACCACCACCCATACTCTCTCCTCCTCCAAGTCTGCAACTCCTATTCAGACTCCCACACCAACTCCCATCCAGACTCCAACTTCAACACCTTCACCTACACCAATACCCATAGCTATCTCCACCCCAACTCAGGAACCTGTTAGTGTATGCACTATGAGCTTTATGTTTTTTCATTTGTATCATTCTTCTGCTTATCAATAAAATAAGTATTTCAGTTCAAAATTGTTTTAAAACGTATTTATCCTTGGAGTAATAGGTCATATGGAAGTTATTCCTAAAATGTCCCTAGTCAAGTATTTACATGGGGACATGTAATTACATTGAGACTAGTGTGTGAGTGTACTGATGACCTGATCTCACAGATCATAGATATAGATGATATCAAGTCTTCACACGGGTACACATTAAGAGTAATGATGTACTGGACAGACCCACGTGAGAACGTTGCATGGATCGTTACATGAATGTCATAAACGATTCTCAATGTGATAATGTTATATATAGTCCTTCGACCAGAAGTCACTATGATTCCTACATGAGGAGTTTATTGTTTTAATACAATTAAATGTCTTCTGTAATAAGAGGACTATAAAGGTTGTGATTAGGCAATGAACAAATTATGCAGAGGGATGTGAGTGATGTAGATGGGATTTCTCTCTCCTATGTGACAGGAGTGATATCTATAGGCCACTTGATGGCCATGCTAGAAAGAATAAATATTAGATATTTATTCAGATCAAGTCTACTCCGGTATCAAGTAAAATAAATTGGGCCATATAAGGATGACGCGACCATGCCTTGGGCCCAATTAGGATATCGTGACAAAAGGAACAAACATATTAAATAATTATCACTTATAGGTTATATTGATATTAAATAATATTCAGACATAATGATGCATTGCTAAATGCCGCTCTTATTTTATATTAATAATAAAATAATTTATTATTAATATGACCGGGTATTTTACCTATAGGGTCACACACATAGAGTAAGCCCATCAAAAAATGTTTTGTTTAATTTTAGTTGGACTAAAATAAAGCTATTGGGCCTAACTCATTTAGAATGAGTAAGGAGCCCACTCTTTAGAGAGAACAAATTAGGTTAAACCTAAGCCTATAAATAGAGCATAAGATGCTCATAGGCCATTCACTAAAGTGAGACACAAATTCGCAAAAGTTGCAAGAGCTACACGCCGTCAAACTAGCAGTTGGCAAGTGTTGCGATTCTGGTGGGAGTGCTCGTGTGGACTCCTAAAGGATGAGACTACGACTGCTTCGGTGTTCTTCAAGAGGTAATCCAAAATGAATTTTTTTTTTGTTTGTTTTGTGCTTTGAAACACGGCACTTTACAAATCCTATGGAATTCCCATTTTTCCGCTCCTCATGTTCTAGGGATTCCCTAACAGAACCAACCTCTACCACTCCTAAACCTTAACCATCCCAAACAACATATTCCTCTCCTCCTCACTCTGAACCTAAACTAAAACCAAAACCAACCTAGGCCATCCTTAAATCCCTAAAATCCCTGAAACTCAATCTTCCTCCTCCAAAATACCTAAAATTATCTTAGTATTTCCTAGACCTCCTCTCCCCTACAACCATCACCCAAACCTTCATAAACAAACGCCAACCTGTACAATTCTTCCTCCAACCTCGTTTCTAACCTATCCTTCCTGCTAAGAAAGTCATCTCTAACCTTCACTTGTACACTTCCTTTACTTTTGTGATGTTCCAGACCCTCAGTATGGAACAAAATAACCGCAAGCTTGTTTAGGACATGAACCTCCCAGTCAGACCATGGATTCAAGCCCCTCCCAAGCCTAAAGCCCACTCCTTATGGACCCAAATCATTGATGCCAAGATATCACCGTGTCATCACCAATAATCTGAAGCAAATGAGATACCACACTACACCCTATGCACTTATATGGTATATGAGATTGCCCAAGCAATTTCCTGAAGATAATCTGCAAGCCTTCAATGAGAATCAAAGTCATCTTTGGGCATATTATCTATGGGAACAGAATCAACAGTGCAACACCTCCAGCAGTGATATTCTGATTGATACATGTAACTTTTAGGCTCAAACTGGGCGTGTCTTCAAGGCTCATCCCACACACTTTGACGATTCCCAAGCCATTATCCATCCCTCTATCTGTGCTCACACCATAATAGTTACTAACCATCCCAATTTTTATTGTGTTACTATTGGTCGTCTCATCCTTGTGTCTGTCTCTACTTTAATCTTATTTCTGCCTCAACTACTCTATCTCTCCCAGTCCTTCTCAGGCGTTGAGCTTCTTAGTGAGGTCCCCCCTTTTTCGTTGATATTAAAAAGGGGTAAAAGTCTGAGTAGTCTAGGAGATGATTGTGGTCTGAGTAAAATAAATGTATAGTCTAATAATAATGAATCCAATAGCAGAGTCATTAATAGAGTTTGTAATCAATGTTCTGATATAGCGTTTTTGTTCCAATTGCTTTGACTCCATATACTCATTCTCTGAATTGCTATGCTAACTTTTAAATTAAAGTATTATACATTTGCTCTGATAATTATCTCCCCTCTCTTGATTAAACCAAAAAGATCTATTATGATATGTTCAATATATTCACTTTCATAAATGCCTAAAATGTGTATATTTCTTAATCAATAAGGCATGATTTTGTTAGAATATCAATGTGTCTGGATTATTTAGCGTGTATTAATTAATGAAATTGAATTCCTAGTAATTTTGTTATGATTGATGTAAATATGCATCCCTTATCCCAAGTTTTTATGTAATTATAGATGAAAAGGATGAGGAAGATAAGAAGAAAGAAGTCTCTGAAGAAATTCCCCATTTAAAGTAAAGAAAAGCCCAAGTTTGGATTGACTTGCTTAAGTGAGCTTGTAATCCGCATGAGCGAACCAATCACTTGAGAATGGGGGATAGCTTCGCTTGGGAAAAGTAGAGGTAGAAAAGAATTAAAGCATCAGCGGCAGAATTCGCTTGAGTTACCTCCTTATCCGCTTAAGCGAAATACTTCCAGGAAGCAAACAAGAAGAATTCACTTGAGCGAGTAACTTTAGTTCAAGCGAAAAACAGGTAGAACCAAATTTAAAAGAAATCGCTTGAGCTAGTAGTCCATTGGCTCAAGCGAATGCAGAACAAGGGAATCAGATTAAATGTGGACCCGTTTGAGCTGAAGAATCCTTACTTGCTTGAGCGACTCTTTAACTCGCTTGAGCGAATTGATTAGGAATAACAAGGAAAATCAGAAATTTTTAAGAGGGTTACGACACACAATATTTCTTCTCTATCACTTTCCATTGAAGACCTGAGGATTCATCTTCTCTCTATCTCTCTATCTTTTTATCAGTTTGTTTGGTTGTAATGATTACCATGAGTATCTAAACATTCTTTTAGGATTGGATGTAATCGATTCAAACCCAACGTACGCTTGATATATATTTATATATTTGGTACCTCCGTTCTATTGTTTTTGGCTTTTCATTTTATGCTTAATGTTTGGATCTATCTTATCAATAGTTTCTTGATTTTAGTTTTCTTTAGTTATTGGAAAATGATCTCTGGAAATAGATCTAAATGGAATACTCATTACGGTGATTATTAGGAATAATAATCAATGAAATGAACGTTGAAACAATCGATCTTAATGCTGGAATATTTTCAAAGTGATCGAGGGATCGATGGTTTGGAAATATTCTTATGGATTTCGCAGTTAAGGAATCGATACGAATGACTTTGATTGTGAGGTAAAAAGGAATAGTTCAAATTTCATTTAGATAATTATATACGGCGTATCAAAGGGTAGGGTAGATGAAATCCTATCCCAGTCTTTTAATATTTATTTTCATTTAAATCATCATTGCTTTCGCACATTTACACTGTTCACTTGTTCAACTCCTTGTTTATTTATTTCACATGATGTTTATATACATTTCTCACCAAAATAGTTTGATTTATATTTACTAAACAACCACCTCTCAGTGGAACGACACTTTATTGTACTACAACTGACGTAGGTAAACTTGCCACGAGCCATACATCAGCCTCTACACCCATACCAAGCTCCATATCAAGTTTTGGCGTCGCTACTAGGGGCGGTATGATTTGGCAAATATTGATTTAGAAAATATTAGAAATTGTGAATAGTTTTGTTTTCTTTATTAATTTGCTACTTAATCTTATCTTGGACTGATAAGTTGTTCACTGAATTTGCTTGCTTTTTTTTATTACGGGGACAGGGATCGAAAGACCAATTAGTGTTTGACCCTGAAATTGAGAAATCCATTCGTGAAGGTAAAGGTAAATCAAAAAATAGCAACCATCAGAAAAAGGTAAATCTTCTTCTTTTACACCAATTATAGAAGCTTCACCAAAGCCAGAATCTGAACCAATGGCAGAGGAACAAAACAATAATCCTCCAAGAAGAACACTGGGAGATTATGCTAATCAGCAAGGTCCCAGATATTTTTCAAGTATTGTCATTCCTAACACAACAAGAGCTTTGGAAATGAAACCTAATTTTCTCAGTTTTATCAGTGCTCATCAGTTCACAAGAATGTCACATGAAGATCCTTACACTCACTTGTCAATGTTTTATGAATTGGTTGGTACAATGGGTTTTAAACCAGGAGTTTTAGAAGCAGCATACCTACGATTATTTCCTTTTTCCTTAGCAAGCAAAGCAAAAGAGTGGCTTCAATCAAATCTAAATCAGATATTGAACAATTGGTCAAATGTTGAAGAAAATTTTTTGCTGAGGTTCTTTCCTCAATCAAGATTTATAAAAGCTAAATCAGATATTTGTACCTTTAGACAAGGTGCAGAGGAACCATTCTGTGAAGCCTGGGATCGATTCAAGTCATTGTTAAGAAAATGTCCCAATCATGGTTTTGAAGACATTGCTCAATTGAACATCTTTTATAATGGATTGAGAGCCGATACCAAGATGATTTTAGATGTTGTAGCAAGAGGTACTATAATGATAGTAGATGCAGGACAAGCAACAAGAATCATTAACGCCTTATCTTCTATAGATTATTAGGCACAGCATGATCGTCATCAAGTGCAAAGGAAAGGCATCCTTGATTTAAATACCACAGATGCTATACTAGCCCAAAATAAAATTCTTACTCAACAAATAGAGGCTTTGACACAACAAATAGTCAAACTTACACAATAACTACATGTAGTGCATTCTTCTTCTATGCAAAAATAAATGCAACCTAGATATGATTTTTGTGGAGGCAAACATCCTAATGGACATTGTGGCCTTACTAAGGAATCAGTGCACTACATGAGCAATCAAGGTAGGTCAAGTAATTTTAATTCTAATTATTCTAACCAACCATTTCAGGGTTAGAGAAGTAGTCAGAACCAAGGAGGATGGAAGCAAGAAGCTGGTCCATCTAACAGACCAAACTACCAGTAAAATTATTCATCCTTGCATGAAAAGACATCTAAGTTAGAGGATACATTAGAAAAATTTAAGCAAGCCTCTTTGACTAATCAGAAGAACATTGAGGCATCTATTAGAAATTTGGAAACTCAGGTAGAATAGTTAGCTCACCAGATTATAGATCAGCAAGGACATCACTACGGAGCTAACACCCAAGCCAATCCAAAATGCAAAGTTGTCACTACAAGAAGTGGTAAAGTTGTGGGAGTGAATCTGAGTGGGGATGAAAAGATTGAGGAAGAAATTATGAATAAAAAATAAGTGAAGAAAGAGAGACAGAGGGTGAGAAAGAGATTAAAAAAGAAAGAGTAGAAGAAGAAAAAATAAAGAAGAAAATGTAAATAGTGAAGAAAAAGAGAAGAATAAAAAGAAAGAAAATGAAAAAAAAGGAGAAAGTAGAAAGTCAGGTTCTATAGTTAAAGAATCTACCATATCCAAAGAATCCTTCCAAAAGGATAAAGAAAGATAATTTGCTTGTTTTATGGATATATTCAAGAGATTACAGATCAATGTTCCATTCTAGAAGCTATGGAGCAAATACTGACGTATGCAAAATTTATGAAGGATTTGTTTTCAAAGAAAAAGAGATTTACAGAAGAAATAATTGAATTAGAGGCTGGATACAGTGCTATCATCCAAAAAGCATTGCCTCAGAAAACCAAGGATCTAGGGAGTTTTACCATTCCTGTTACTATTGGTACCTTGCCAGTAGGAAAATCATTATTAGATCTTGGTGCTAGCATTAATCTGATGCCATCATCTACGCTGAAACGTATTGGAGATCTTGAAGTATGACCGACAAGGATGACTTTATAGTTGGCTTATAGATCCATGAAATTTCCTTATGAAGTGGATAAAGATGTTTTAGTTAGACTTGAAAATTGTGTTTCCAGTTGATTTTGTTGTCATGGACATTAAGGAAGATGTGAGGTTCCCATGATACTTGGCAGGCCTTTTATGAAGACAGCAAAAGTAATAATCGATGTTGATGATGAAAAGCTTATAGTGAAAGTTTAGGATGATGAGGTAAAGTTTAATGTATTTGAAGCGATAAAGCATCCTAAAGATAACAATAATGTTTTAGAATTGATATTGAAGATCAGGAAATAGTGAAGAAAGCTCAGAGTTTGATTACTTTAGATCCTTTGTAGAAGGCCTTGATCTGTGCCTTAGATGATTTAAGTGATGATGAGAAAGAGATTATGGAGGAGTTCTTGAAGGATTTAGACTCTAAAAAAATAATTATGCCAGATGAAGAATCTACTAAAAAGTTACTAGAACAAGCTGTGGTTAAATTGTAGAAGCTTAAATGAAGACTTTACCATCTCATCTGAAGTATATCTTTCTTGATAAAGAAGGACAAAAGCCTATGATTATTAGTAGCCATCTCTCAGAGTCTGGGGAGCAGAGGTTGATTTAGGTTCTTAAGGAAAATTTTGGTGCCATTGGATAGAGACTAGAGGATCTAAAAGGAATCAACCTTGCTTATTGTATGCATAAAATTTTTATGGAATAGGAATTTAAAAAAGTTGCTTAACCGCAGAGATGATTGAATCCCACCAAGAAAGAAGTTCTCAAAAGGGAGGTCATGAAGTTGTTAGAGGCGGGAATGATTTATCTGATATCAGACAGTTCCTGGGTCAGCCTTGTGTAAGTAGTTCATAAAAAAGGAGGTATGACTATGGTGAGAAATGAGAAGAATAAGCTTATTCCTATCTAAACAGTCACCGGATGGTGGATGTGTATAGATTACAGAAAGCTGAATCAAGCTACCTGGAAGGATCATTTTCCATTTCCCTTTATGGATCAGATGTTAAAAAGATTAGTGGGACAAGCTTATTACTATTTTCTTGATGGTTATTTAAGCTACAATCAAATAGTTATAGCTCCTGAAGACCAGGAGAAAACAGTATTCACATGTCCATATGGAATTTTTACGTATCGGAAAATGCCCTTTGGATTGTGTAATGCCTCTGCCACTTTTCAACGGTGCATGTTTTCCATTTTCTCATATCTACAAGAGAAATGCATAAAAGTATTTATGGATGACTTTTTTGGGTTTAGTTCTTCATCTCATCATTGCTTGAATAATTTATATACTATTTTGAAAAGATGTGTAGACACTCACCTTGTGTTGAATTAGGAAAAATGTCATTTCATGGTAATAGAAGATATTGTCTTAGGTCATAAGGTTTCAAGCAGAGGGATCGAAGTTGCCAAAGCAAAGGTGGAAGTGATTTAGAAATTACCACCTTCAATAAATGTTAAAGGAGTTCGTAGTTTTCTTGGTCATCCAAGTTTCTATTGGCGGTTTATCAAAGATTTTTCCAAAATTACCAAACCGTTGAGTAACCTTCTAAACAAAGATACTCCTTTTGATTTTAATCATTCTTGTCTGTCTGATTTTGAATTATTGAAAAATAAGTTAACATCTGCCCTTATTATTGTTGCTCCTGATTGGCAGCTAGATTGGAGCATTTTTAGGGCAAAGAAAATCTAAAATTTTCTATGTTATACACTACGCCAGCAAGGTTTTAAATCCTGCCCAGGTGAATTATGCAACAACTGAGAAAGAGTTGTTGGCTGTGGTGTATGGTCTAAAAAAGTTTAGATCTTATTTAATTGGTTCTAGAGTTATTATATTTACAGATCATGTTGCCTTGAAGTATTTGCTTAGTCAATTGATTCTAAGCCAAGATTGATCAGATGGGTTTTGCTCCTGTAAGAGTTTGATTTGATCATTAAAGATAAAAAGGGAACCAAAAATTATATAGTTGATCACCTTTCTTGGCTTGTTAACAAAGAAGTTACTACTATACAGCCTGAGGTATATGAGGACTTCCCAAATGAAAAGCTATTGTTGATTCAGGAAAGACCATGGTTTGTAGATATGGCAAATTTTTAAGAAGCTGGAGTGATACCTGATGACTATACTTGCCAATAGAAAAAAATGTTCTTGAAGGATGCTAAACAATTTGTATGGGATTAGCCATACCTGTTTAAGATTGGATCTGATAATATCATCTACAGATGTGTCTCATCTCAAGAAGCAAGAAGCATTCTTTGGCATTGCCATAGCTCTGCCTATGGTGGACATTTCAATAGAGAAAGGAAAACTGCTAAAGTCCTTCAATCCGAATTCTACTGGCCGACTTTGTTTAAGGATGCTAATCTTTTTGTGCAACATTATGATAATTGCCAGAGATCTGGAAGAATTTCTAGAAGGAATGAGATGCCAATGAATGTCATACTGGAAGTTGAAGTCTTTGACTATTTGGGAATTGACTTTGTTGGTCCTCTTCCTGTATCCTTTGCTAATGAATATATTCTAGTTGTTGTTGACTATGTTACTAAATGGGTTGAAGTCATTGCTTCTCCAAAAGCTTATGCTAAAACTGTGATTCTTGAAAAGAAATATTTTTTGTAGGTTTGGCACTCCTCGAGTTCTTATTAGTGATGGTGGAACCTATTTCTACAATACACAACAACAAAAGTGCCTAGAAAACTATGGAGTTAGGCATAAAGTTGCTTCTCTATACCATCCTCAAGAGAATGGGGAAGCAGAAGTCTCCAACAGGGAAATAAAGCGCATTTTAGAGAAAATTATTTCTCAAAGTAGAAAGGACTAGTCATTGTATCTGGATGACGCTCTTTGGGCTTATAGGACAGCCTATAAAGTTCCCATAAGTTTTTCACCTTATCAGTTGGTTTTTGGCAAGAGTTGTCATTTGCCAGTTGAACTAGAGCACACAGCTTATTTAGGAAATAAAGCTATTGAATTTTGATCCCAAAGCAGCAACAGAAAAGAGAAAGTTACAGATGACTGAGCTGGAAGAATGAAGGATGAAGGCATATAAGTCCTCTAAAATTTACAAGGAAAAGATGAAGGAATACTATGACAAGAATATTCTGAAAAGGAGTTTTTATCCTAGTCAATTTGTGTTATTATTTAATTCCAGGCTGAAACTTTTTCCTGGGAAGCTTAAATCAAAGTGGTCAGGTCCATTCCTAGTGAACGGAGTCAAATCATATGGAGCAGTAGTGTTACAGGACCCTGATTCAAAAAGAACATGGATTGTGAATAGCCAGAGGTTAAAGCCATACCTTGGCGGAGATGTGGAGAGGCTCACCATGTTAATCCACTTACATAATTAGTGAATTTACAACAGACATCAAGCTAACAACGTAAAACAAGCGCTTCTTGGGAGGCAACCCAGTTTTTAGATGCTATTTGTTTCAACTTTATGTTTGTGCTTGTGGATTCTTAATTGTAGAGTGTGTTCTGTGATTTCCTTGATGAAGTGCATGAATGTCATAAGACTTTTGTGGTAGAATGAAATTGAACTTGGTAGATTGTGCATAAGGTTGATAAGATGATGTTATGTTGCATAATTTATGAAGTTTGTGTTTGAAATGCCTAATTGATGAATTAGATATGAAAGGTTTAAGAAATTTAAGCGTGATTTTTGATGCATACATGAAATGGCATGTCAAATTGAAAGTGATGTGTGTGCCTGTGCTAACTTGGCTGAGTTCATGACCATTTTTATACCAAAATGTGCAAATTGCTAAAATGATAATTCAATCATGCAAAAATGTTAGATTTCATGTAATATGCACATGATTATTAAATTATTGCATAAAAATGGAAATTGTGTGATTGGATTCTTCAATTGCATCATGAATTTACTTGAATTGATGATCAAAGTTCAACAAAAATCTTTGAAATGGTCATTTGTTGACTATTCTTGTGAAACTTAGGCAAAATATAATGAAAATTCTAGGTTTGTGTGTAAATTTGAGTAATTTGCTAAGGCGAATTTGAATTTGCTTAAGTGAATGCTGCAGACACCTTCATTTAATGCTCATAAATGCTTGTCTGCTAAACTAGCTCAAGCGAGTGGAGCATCGCCTAAGCGATTGTAAATGAAAAACAATTATGCTTAAGCTCTATGTCATTCGCCCAAGCGATTTTCCATTTAATTGATTCTAGAACAAATTTGCTAAGGAGAAATAATTTTGCTTAAGCGAATTCATGTGAAAATCATTCTGTTGAATTTTCACCTGAGCAAAATCAATTGGCCCAAGCGAATTATGCAATAAAGCATAAGGGGGTGCACCAAAGTTAAGTCGCCTAAGCGAATCCTATATCGCTTGAGTGAATTAATTGGAAATAGGTTCTGTGGAAATTTCACTCAAGCGAAATCAGAACTGTTTAAGCGAATTACTCTGAAATTGATTCTGTCAAAAATTCGCCTAAGTGAATCCTATTAGCTTGAGCGACAAGTTGAAAAGTATCAGAAAGGAGCTTCCGGGTAAAACTCACTCAAGCGGCCATAAGCTCGTTTGAGCGAATTCTTTTTGAATTTAACTCTGTTAAAATTTTGCCAAAGCGACCAGCTCACTTGAGCGAATTAATTGGGAAATTGATTCTGTGAAAATTTTGCGCAAGCAGCTCTAGTTTACTTGAGTGAAATCATGACTTTTGGACTTTTCCAAGATAATTTGTTAAAGCGAATTCATCTCGCTTAAGCAAATACGCACGATTTACATTTTTAAAAGCCCTATTTACTCTTATTTGAGCGGTTACATCTTTTTTTAAGAACATTTCTTCTTTCTTTGGAGCTCTCTTCCCCCTCACGTGCCCTAAACTACCATTTCCTTTCTTCTTCCATTCAAGTCAATTAAGCTTCTTGCCCTTTTTTTCCTTTGTATAGGTAGCTATTTTATTTTATACATGCCCTAATTTTGTAATGCTCTATTTTTATGTTCATGTTTCTGTTTTCCCATTAATGCCTTGTGAGTTCCGTTTTTGTTAGGAAAATGTTCTTTTCATTTGTTTTGGTTCTTTAATGTTCTGTATTTCTTTGCTTTTGGGTGCATTGTATTTTATGAACATGAGCCTAAAGCTCGCATGCTCTGTTTTGCTTTTAGAACTTGAATTGGTGCAAACTCTGGCTCTCCCATTGATTAAAGAAATTGTTGAATGGAGGTCTTACATGCTTGAATAGTCCATAACTGACCTTTAGTTTGTGCCTATATTTTACCTTTTGTATGGAACTGCATTATGTAGTTAGGACCCTATATATTTTTTGTTAAGCATCCCATTGCCTCTTCAAATTCTGTACTGAATAGAATCTACATTGTTCACTTCATTTTACTCAAAATGAGATAATAGAACTTTAAGTTGCTAAATGTTGAGTTGTCTTTATGGAATTTAGCTTGTGCCTTTGTTAATAGAGGTTGGATGGGTTAAAAGGTGATTGGTATTTTCTAATTGTAGTGCCTTTGTTTACTATGGATGGTTATGTACATATTTGACTCAATGGTTTGCTGGCTAGTTAGAACACCTTGTTAATGATCTTATCATTTTTTGAGACCTGTTTATAGTGTTATTTACAGTGTAGTGGGTATTCTTTTGGAAAGATAAATGCCTTGAATTTTGACTGTATTTTTTATTTGTTTGGCTGGTGTTTACTATGCATACTACTTTGTTATTTCAGGATGGTTCGTACCAAGACCATGGTACTACCACCAGGTTCATCTGACACAGCCCGTAAAGATAAAGGAAAACGTATGAGGACATCGGAGCCTTCTCTTCCACGTAGCCCATGCTTCTGGGACAAAGAAAGAGCGAAGAGATTCGAGAACATCTAGAATTGGACTTTTATTACAGAAAGGCAAGTGGATCTCAGACTGGGCGATTGTGATGCCTTTATGAACAACTTGGAGGATAATACTAGCCAACCCCAGGCCTAAATTTGAGCCAGAGATTGTCCAAGAGTTCTATGCTAATGCATGGAACAAAGAAAGTTCATTGGAGCGGAAGACTTTTGTCAGAGGCACTTGGATCTCCTACTCCCGAGATACCATCAACACTTTTTTGGGAGATATTTTACGCTTAGCTGATGGAGACCTATGCTCTTATGGAACACTTCAACAAAGGAATCACATTTTCTTTTGAAGTGAATTGAAGGTGGGCTTTATGTTTACCAGGCCATTACCTGCAGGAGGGACCTAGTGGTTTTGATGTTCGCTTATTGCATAAGGACATGAATGTCCTTACTAAATTGTGGACCGCCTACCTCCTGGCCAACATCATTCCCACCAACCATGTGTCTGATATTCCTATTCCTCGGTGTAATTTATTATATTTGATTTTGAAGACTGATATGACTGTTAACATAGCAGGTATTATTTCTAAGGAGATCTTCCAGTTTGCTCAGTTAGACCTGAAGACTACCATCACTGGTGCTACGCCAAAAGGGACATTAAGATTCCCATCCTTCATTACCAGTTTTTGTGGAGTTCATGGGGTAGATGTTAACCCTACCTCTCTGATTCGACCCTCCATTGACCACAAGTTTATTGAGTTAAACTATGGAGTGCCAACTGTTACCAGCCCATCATCTTCTGTCCCTTCAGCATCCACCAGACCATTTTCTTCTACAACAGCACCCTCAGTACCACCACCATCATTTACCTCATTACTGGAGACTGTCATGACTCAGCTCACTCTCATTCAGGATCAGTAGGCCCATTCTCACTTGCAGCAGGCCTCTCTTCACAGAGGACTCCTTCACCTCCATTCGGCTATTTATCATGGCAGTACCTCAGGTTCCCAGGGCCAGTGCATAGACCTAGATCAGTTTACAGATTACCTAGCGTGGCCTAGGGACAAGCCTTCTTCTAAGGGAGGAGGTGGAGTCATTGATGTTGCAGCTAGAGTCACTGACACTGCAGCAGACCCATAATTAGATGCAGCAGTTCCACCAGTTGATCCAGCTAATCCAGCAGTCCCACCACCAGCTGACCCAATTGATCCACCAACAAAGCCAGCAGACACTAAGCACCAGGAGGCACAGCAGGAACGTATTGAGGATCAGGAGTTTATGGAACAGCTTGACAGAGTTGTCAGCAATACTTTGGCTAGCGATACATGATTGGACTCCTAATGGGTTTTATAGTTTATTTTGTCATTTAGTTTTGGCCTTTTATTTTCAATACTTTACTTCTGCACTTTACTTTTGTCTACTTTTGGTTGATACTGTTTACTTAGCGGGTATATGTTTTTGATTTCACCGCTAGTGTTTTATATATAGGCGTGATATTTTGATATATGCTTGGATATGAGTCATAGTTTCTTTTGATACTAGTTGAAATTATTAGTATAACTAATATTTTCAAAAGTAAAAAGATGAATTAGGTGGTAATAAAATCAATTGTTGTATAAGATAAAAACAACTTTATTTTGAAAAATAAAAGTATCGTGGCTGAATTTAATTGAAATTAAGTTGAAACCCATGTTTCTGAAATAACTTTATAGTTGTTTGAACCCTTTTCTATTTAAGCAAAGAAATCAGGTCTGTTAACTGGGAGAGTAAGTGAATCTTAAACACCAAGAGTTCCCCTGGTAACTGTCTAAATGGTTATTGCATGATTTTCTATTAGAATGCATCATTTAGATAAGCATGGAAATGATAGAGGCCATTTTATTTAGCTATAGGAATAACCCAGAGCCAAAAAGCCAACCCGTATATAGTTTAAATTCCATTTTATTCATAAACCCTTTTGAGCTAAAAAGTTTTGTTTGAATACCTTATCTGAAGCATGTTTAATAACTATATCCTTACCTGAATAGCATGCTGAAAGTAAAATGAGTATGGTTATATTGTGTACATGTAGGGTTATGTTTTGTTTATCGACTTTACTGGTAAAATAAAAAGAAAAAAGTTGTGGTGAATAAGTTAAAAAAGAAAAAGAAATTCTTTAGTTGAAATTTGTTGTAAGAGGAGAATATCAAAAAGTTAAGGAATTCAAAAACAAAAAGAAAATTGAAAAGAAAAATCTTGAGTTTGATAGAGAATGTTAAATAAGAGCAGCTACAGTAATGTACAGTTGGCATATTCTTTTTCCTTTTAGCATGCTCTTTGAATTCCCAAAAAAACCAAGAATTTTTCTTGTATAACCCAGCCTCATTACAACCTTTTTAAAGACCTCTTGATCCTTGTTGTTTGGATGATTGTCTTTTGAAATAAAATGAAATGCAATTCGTACTTGCACATTATCAGTGATGGAATGAGTAAAACACTCACCTGTGATAAATTGAGTGGATTTCTAGTCTTTATAGCAATTGGTTACTTTCAACTTGTTTTGTGAATTATAGACGTAAGCATTTATTTGAATGGATGTTAAAAGCACCATGAGCTATTATCTGTATGTATATATATATATATATATATATATATATATATACATATATTAAGTTGTCATATTTTCTTATGCACTATTTTGATTTAAGGCAACCCTATTCACCTTGATATTTTGATACCTTTTCCTTTAGGACAAGCAAAGTTCTAGGTCAGGGAGAGTTGATAAATGCCTAAAATATGTATATTTCTTGATCAATTAGGCATGATCTTGTTAGAATAACAATGTGTCTGAATTATTTAGCATGTATTAATTGATGAAATTGAATTCCAAATAATTTTGTTGTGATTGATGAAAATATGCATCCCTTATCCTAAGTTTTTGTGTAATTATAGATGAAAAGGATGAAGAAGATAAGAAGGAAGAAGTCTCTAAAGAAATTTCCCATTTAAAATAGAGAAAAGCCCAAGTTTTGATCGACTCGCTTAAGCAAGCTTGAAATCCGCTTAAGCAAACCGATCGCTTAAGTAGATGGTGTAACACCCCGGATTTTTAAATAAAATAAATTTATTGGATGATGAGAATTGATCATTTATGGTCAAATAATTATGGGAGATGTTGTTAGACATTAGAGGTGAATTATCGGTAAATTAAGATTTACCGGAACCAGATGAATTAACTGGTGATGTGGAACCCACGTGATTTAATTAGATGTTTGACGGGTCTAGAATATTCAGAAAATTATCGTGGTTAAGATGGTATATTTAAAATAATTTTTGGTGTCAAGAAAATAATTAATTGGACTCGATGTATGATAATAACCGGGGAAAATACGAACCAATTGGAATTAAAAGAAAACCAAAAATCCCTTTTCTCCTCACATTATCACTGTGGCCTCTTTTTCTTTATCACTTGGTTCTTTTACCCGTTGG
Source organism: Clitoria ternatea (assembly GCA_037962975.1). Lineage (NCBI taxonomy): Eukaryota > Viridiplantae > Streptophyta > Magnoliopsida > Fabales > Fabaceae > Clitoria > Clitoria ternatea. Next base: position 35,063,569 of record CM075672.1, on the reverse strand, counting down.
ATAATGGGGAATTATTACCCATTGGTAAAAGCAAATGTGACATCCTTTTAACCATTGGACAATGTCCAATTTTGGTCTAATTCTTCCCTTCTCTTCCTTATTCTCGGTACACATTTCTTCTCCACTCCATCTTTATCATTTTCTTCTTCTCCTCCATTCTTCTCTTGCCCAAACCGTGGCCACCCCTCTCCCTTGCCACTCCACTCAAAAATTAAATGGTTTCCACGGATTTGTGAGGCTTGAATGGCGTCTATGGAGCATTGGAAGCTTGTGGGGTCATCTCCTTTCTCTTCTTCACTTTCATTTTCATTTTTTGGTGGAGCTTGGATTTGAGGTAAAGATCTTTCACCCCTTCCTTGTCTCATTATGATTTTGGGGTATTGAGTTGAAGATGGTGATGTTAGAAACCTTGCATGTGGGTGGAAATGGAAATCCTAGGCTTGAATGTTTGGAAAGAGAACCCTAAGTATTAATAATTTGGGGATTTTTGACCCACTTGATGATTTTGATGATTTTGGTACCTTGGAATGATGCTATACATAGAAATGAATATTTTAAGGATAGGAGTTGAATATTGATGAGATAAAATGGTGAACTAAGTCATGAGTTGCAAATTAAGATATATGCATGTATATAGGTATGTTGATTTGAGGGATTAATCTTAAGTGTTGATGTTGTTGGATTTGTTTAACCCTTAAGACTTGGAGAATCTTAGCTTTGGGGAAAGGAATTCCCGAAGCCTAACATGGGTATATGGAATTGGAGCTTAGAGAAGTCTAGGACTTGATCATAAGTTAAGAGAAGTGATGTTTTGTGATGATTTATTGATTACATGTGTATGTATAATTGTTGATAGGATTGTACTCCGGACGGTGATGTGGAAAGATCGATGTAATCGCGTAGCGGTTCTTCTCTTGAGGTAGGAGAGGAGTTTGCATTTCAAATCGCATGAGTGAATTCATTGTTAATTATGTATATGTTGAACTCATGCAATGCCTTGCCATGAATGTGTTATATGATTAATTTGATGAAGTGATGAATGATGGTTTGGCTTATGTTGAATGTTATAAAAATGTATGTATTTATAACATATTGATGATAAGTGGTTGATGGTCCCTTGGTTGGACGTAATTTAAATAACAGTGATAAATTATGAATGAATGAACCACACGATTGTAAAGAATTGTTTTGAAGTGGTTATGTGGAAAGGTGAATGAAGGAATGGTGTGGGTTATAGTTAAACCCTTTTTTCCTTTGTAAAATTAAATAAGTAACAATGATTTATGAGGTGGAATGAGGATTTTCCGATTAAGGATGGGTAGAGAGAGTTATGTATGCCTCATGTGATGTGTATGATGTATTGGAGGTGATTCAGTTGGCTTAGAATGAGATTCCGAGTGTTAGATTGTGAGAATCTTCATTACTGCATATGTCCTGGTAGTCTCGTTCAAGCGAGAAAGGATCTCGCCCAAGCGAGAGTCCCCTGCTTCAGAGAATTGGCCTCTGGCCTAAATTCGCCTAGGCGAATGGGGCTTCGCTCGAGCGAGGGCGGAAGGATTTGCCACTGGATAAAATCCACCCGAGCGAAGGATCTTGGGGATAGTATTCGCCCAAGCGAGATGAGCGAACGGAGAATGGGTGAGACCCTGGACGAATCCCGTCCGAGTGGGTGTTGTGAAAATAAACTAAGATGTGGTGAATTTTTAAGTGAAATCCGAATGAGCTATGTCCGAGTCAGGATCTTCCGAGTGAGGAAACGGACATAATCCAAGTAAGAAGGCTTTTGAGTGTGATGATCTGGGCAGTAGAGTCCCAAATGGGGAATTTCTGAGTCCAGTGCAACCTGTCCCGAGTGGAGTACCTCCGAATGTGCAATCCCGAGTGGTATGATACCGATTGAGGTTACTCGGTGTGAGTTTGTCCAGAAGTACTCTGGAATAACTCCGTTTGAGTGAAAAAGAAAGGAAGTCGGATTTGGACCGAAACACCGAGTGAGAACTAGTCCGGTGATGAGCCAGTTTTGAAATGAGATGCCGAGCGAGTGACCAATTAGGTGGTGAGTCGGTCTCTGGAATGTTTACCGAGTGGAACCCTGTGTGAGTGAAGACTCGAATTTAGAATGAATTTACCAAGTGGAAGACTGATTGAGATGACTCGGTTTTGGAATGAAATTGCCGAGTGAAAGACTGATTGAGAGATGACTCGGGTTTGGAATTAATTGGCTGAGTGAATGATGGGTCGGTCAGGATTATCTTACTGAGTGGAAAACCTGAGTGCTTTGAGCCGGTTTCAGGGAGATTCTGCCGAGTGAAAGCCCGAGTGTTGGGAGTCGGTTTGATTGATTTTACCGAGTGGACAACCGAGTGGGATAAGTCAGTTTTAATGTAGTTTGCCGAGTGAAGGACCGAATGAAAGGAATCGGTTCCAGAACAGGTTTACCGAGTAAAAATCGAGTGTTGGTAAGGAATGACCTCTAGTCGGATTTTGCTGAAGCGAGCTGGTGGTTCGCTCAAGCGAGCGTTAAAGGAATTGGCTACTGGATGTTTTTCGCTTACGCGAAAAGAGGGTCGCCCAAGCGAACCCGACCTGTCTCGCTCAAGCGGATGTGAATCTCGCTTGAGCGAGTTTCCACCAGAATGGGTTTTACTCGATATTACTGGTGGCAGACTCATGTTTGACCCTCCTTCTTGGCATGATGAGGAAAATTTGAGATGAATAAGGGGATGTATGAGAGGTAATGTGATGATGATAAAACATGGTGGTTTTGATGAAAGACCAGAATGGTCTATAGTGGTGTATTGGCCCATTGAGGCGATGTGAAAGATATGCGTTGGCCCATTGTGGCGGTGTGACTAATGTGTATATGCTTGCTTTGCTATGATTTGATGAATAAGTATGTAATGAGTATATATTGCTGAATTAATAATCTATGATGACCGTTGATGTGTTTAGCAAAGCATACATGATGTTGATATGCATATGCACATAATTTCAATTGTATTCATATCGTCATTTGAAATGTATAACTCACTCTCCCATGTGGTCTACTTTTTAGTATTGATGCAGGAAAACCATGGGATGAGGACGTTTATGAAGTAAAGCTTTTGAGAAGGTAAATAGTTGTAGAGGAATGCCTTGGCCGGCAGCATTGTAATTTAATGAGTTATGTATAAAATGAATATCATGATGTTGTTAATTATTGTTGTTGATAGAGGAATTGTGAATATATATATACTTGGATAATGTACTAATAGCGGATATATGAATCTGAGGCTGAACTGGTTATGATATATTATAAATATAAATGTTGGAGATGTGTGTTGCATGATCATACAGATAGGTATATACATACATCGTAGGCATCGCATGCTTATGTGATTATGTAAAATGATGATGGTTGTATATTAGGCTTACCATATGCCATTGCATGCTTGCCGAGCCTTTTCTCATATCTTCATATATGGGAATAGGCGTGTGCCTGGTATACACATTCTTCTTCCGCTGTAAACTCTGTTATTTTTGGTATACCGAATGGGCAAACTATTTCTCGATCCAGTTATAGGTTTCTAAATCTTACTCTTTGGTTTTCTGTGATTCAGGTCTTGATGTGATCATGGTAGAGTCTTGGAAATATTTTCAAACGTGAAAAATTTATTCGCATTTCTATTAATTATGACAATCATATCGGGATTCGAGTACAGAAAATCAAGGGTGTTATATTCTGGTATCAGAGCGTATTTTGCTCTGAATTAGAGTTCTTGATCATTGTCAATGCATGGTTACTTGGTATTAAAGTTGATGTTATGGACGTTTGGAGCACGATTGCTCGATTGGGAAATATTCTGGTGATTATTGGAATATGGTTGCTCTGCATAGATTTAAGAGTGATAACTATGTAGAGGATGATGACTTGTTGAGGTATTGAATGCCATATATGGATTTGAGGATGATATTATGTTTAATTGCCCTACATGGACATATAAAGGACTAAGTGTCTAGGAATTGTGAATTGATTATAAGGGCATTATTGTTTATTGAGGATTATTGTGAATCATTAAAGTTGAGTTATGATTAATTCATATCAAGGATTCTTTGTGAATGATTGTCCATGTTATGATTGATGTTATGAGAGTATGCCTTTTCATTGAGGTCGTATGATGTACTTGTGGAGCATAGTTGCTCAATTGGAAAACTTGATGAATCATGAGATTGAATATATTTATGGATGAATCCCTCAATATGATTGATATGGTTGTTTGTGTAAGTTCGGCCAAGTTCCTTACACTATTTCCTTCGAATGACGAATACATTGATATTATGCATTTGAATATTGATATTTGAGTATGACTTGAATAGATGATAAATTTGTACCATGTGAGATCATGGATATGATATATTGAATATGAGTTGATTTGAGGATGGACCTATGTCGTGTGTTGATCTCGGATAGGGGATATTAAATGTGAATTGATATAGTAATAAAGTATGAGATGTTGAAACCTTGTTATGTATGTATATTGAAATTGATTTATTTGCGTGGGTCTCTTGTATGGATTATGAAGTGGCTCATAGCCATGGTATGCTTATGGAATATAAAATTTTATTGGCACATGATTGGAGTTGGACTCGGGTTCATGTTTATGAACCGAGTGAACGATTGATTTAGTTGTGACCCACTAAGTGTGGTAACCCCGGATAACTCAATATGATCTTGTAAGATCGAACCTTATTGAATTTGACCCTATGGTGGTCTAGGCTCTATGATGTTTCTATGAGCTATGTTAAATGAATTTATTTGTGGTGGAAGTATTCCACAATGGGTACTCCGCGACCCTTGAATTTTTGAGGCTCATGAGAGATCGAATCTTGTGAACGATTAGACCATAGTGAAATAAACTGTGGAATGAGTTGTTGAGGCTAGAGCCAATGTGTGATTGGATTTGAAAAGAAAACATAAACCCCTATGTACTTGGTGAATAATGATGATGAATTTGGGGTATAACTTAGCATTGGCTATAATAAATGAGGAAACCCACTAGTATGGGAGACTTTTATGTGAATTTGGTGATTTGTTTAGGCTTGAATCGAATTAAAACTGACGATATTTGAACTAGATAAATGAATTCTAAGTTATTTTACTATGACTTCGAGATGGGTGAAGTCCAATGGTGGGGTGATTACCCTATGATGATTAGAAATCTATGGTTGATGTATCCATATATGGTTATGATGGATGACAATTGGTGAATTGCATGGCATGATTTACGCCGGATCATGGTTAAATGATAATATGATGCGAGTATATTACTCGTGGGTTTGTGTGACTTCTTAGGAAGTCTCGTGTGTGAAGGAATATTATTTGAATTGACATGAATAATATGAGCGACATGACGTGAAGGTACTTATCCTGATATGTCTCTACATGCCATAGGCATTGTGGCAACGTGCAATTCTGCATCGATTTCATGTGTTTGTGGTAACCACTACGGGATTGGGATACCTTCCTGTATGTCGGATGCAGCAACACATAGACCGGGCAAGCGTAGTGTTGTAACTGCTTATGGTAAATGTATTGAACCTATCCGGTGGTACTGGATATGAATGTGAGGGTAATGATGAACAAACTTGAGAATTGATGAGTGGTGACTGGTTTTGATATATATGAAGTTTTATATTTGGTTAAGGGAGTGATGATGATCATATCCTGTGGACTTTGGGAAGTCCGATATTATTTCTGGGTTTCATTAGACTCTATTAATGTGTGGCTGAAGTGTGGCCTTATGATATATGCTGAGGTTAAACTTCGAGGACGAAGTTTCTTGTTGGTGGGGTGGATTGTAACACCCTAGAATTTTAAATAAAATAAATTTATTGGATGATGAGAATTAATCATTTATGGCCAAATAATTATGGGAGATGTTGTTAGACATTAGAGGTGAATTATCGGTAAATTAAGATTTACCAGAACCGGATGAATTAACTGGTAATGTAAGACCCACGTGATTTCATTAGATGTTTAACGGGTCTAGAATATTCGGAAAATTATCGTGGTTAAGATGGTATATTTAAAATGATTTTTGGTGTCAAGAAAATAATTAATTGGACTTGATGTATGATAATAACCGGGGAAAATACGAACCAATTGGAATTAAAAGAAAACCAAAAATCTCTTTTCTCCTCCCATTATCACCGTGGCCTCTTTTTCTTTATCACTTGGTTCTTTTACCCGTTGGATAATGGGGAATTATTACATATTGGTAAAAGCAAATGTGACATCCTTTTAACCATTGGACAATATCCAATTTTGGTCTAATTCTTCCCTTCTCTTCCTCATTCTTAGTACACATTTCTTCTCCACTCCATCTTTATCATTTTCTTCTTCTCCTCCATTCTTCTCTTGCCCAAACCGTGGCAACCCCTCTCCCTTGCCACTCCACTCAAAAATTAAATGGTTTCCACGGATTTGTGAGGCTTAAATGGCGTCTATGGAGCATTGGAAGCTTGAGGGATCATCTCCTTTCTCTTCTTCACTTTCATTTTTGTTTTTTGGTGGAGCTTGGATTTGAGGTAAAGATTTTTCACCCCTTCCTTGTCTCATTATGATTTTGGGGTATTGAGTTGAAGATGGTGATGTTAGAAACCTTGCATGTGGGTGGAAATGGAAATCCTAGGCTTGAATGTTTGGAAAGAGAACCCTAAGTATTAATAATTTAGGGATTTTTGACCCACTTGATGATTTTGATGATTTTGGTACCTTGGAATGATGCTATACATAGAAATGAATATTTGAAGGATAGGAGTTGAATATTGATGAGATAAAATGGTGAACTAAGTCATGAGTTGCAAATTAAGATATATGCATGTATATAGGTATGTTGATTTGAGGGATTAATCTTAAGTGTTGATGTTGTTGGATTTGTTTAACCCTTAAGACTTGGAGAATCTTAGCTTTGGGGAAAGGAATTCCCGAAGCCTAACATGGTATATGGAATTGGAGCTTAGACAAGTCTAGGACTTGATCATAAGTTAAGAGAAGTGATGTTTTGTGATGATTTATTGATTACATGTGTATGTATAATTGTTGATAGGATTGTATTCCAGACGGTGATACGGAAAGATCAATGTAATCGCGTGGCAGTTTTTCTCTCGAGGTAGGAGAGGAGTTTGCATTTCAAATCGCATGAGTGAATTCATTGTTAATTATGTATATATTGAACTCATGCAATGCCTTGCCATGAATGTGTTATATGATTAATTTGATGAAGTGATGAATGATGGCTTGGCTTATGTTGAATGTTATAAAAATGTATGTATTTATAACATATTGATGATAAGTGGTTGATGGTCCCTTGGTTGGACGTAATTTAAATAACAGTGATAAATTATGAATGAATGAACCACACGATTGTAAAGAATTGTTTTGAAGTGGTTATGTGGAAAGGTGAATGAAGGAATGGTGTGGGTTATAGTTAAACCCTTTTTCCTTTGTAAAATTAAATAAGTAACAATGATTGATGAGGTGGAATAAGGATTTTCCGAGTAAGGATGGGTAGAGAGAGTTATGTATGCCTCATGTGATGTGTATGATGTATTGGAGGTGATTCAGTTGGCTTAGAATGAGATTCTGAGTGTTAGATTGTGAGAATCTTCATTACTGCATATGTCCTGGTAGTCTCGCTCAAGCGAGATGGGATCTCGCCCAAGCGAGAGTCCCCTGCTTCAGAGAATTAACCTCTGGCCCAAATTCACCCAGGCGAATGGGGCTTCGCTCGAGCGAGGGCGGAAGGATTTGCCACTGGACAAAATCCACCCGAGCGAAGGATCTTGGGGATAGTATTCGCCCAAGCGAGATGAGCGAATGGAGAATGGGTGAGACCCTAGACGAATCCCGTCCGAGTGAGTATTGTGAAAATAAACTAAGATGTGGTGAATTTCCGAGTGAAATCTGAGTGAGCTATGTCCGAGTCAGGATCTTCCGAGTGAGGAAACGGACATAATCCGAGTAAGAAGGCTTTTGAGTGTGATGATCTGGGCAGTAGAGTCCCAAATGGGGAATTTTTGAGTCCAGTGCAACCTGTCCCGAGTGGAGTACCTTCGGATGTACAATTCCGAGTGGTATGATACCGATTGAGGTTACTCGGTGTGAGTTTGTCCAGAAGTACTCTGGAATAACTCCGTTTGAGTGAAAAAGAAAGGAAGTCGGATTTGGACCGAAACACCGAGTGAGAACTAGTCCGGTGATGAGCCAGTTTTGAAATAAGATGCCGAGCGAGTGACCAATTAGGTGGTGAGTCGGTCTTTGGAATGTTTACCGAGTGGAACCCTGTGTGAGTGAAGACTCGAATTTAGAATGAATTTACCAAGTGGAAGACTGATTGAGATGACTCGGTTTTGAAATGAAATTGTCGAGTGAAAGACTGATTGAGAGATGACTCGGGTTTGGAATTAATTGGCTGAGTGAATGATGGGTCGGTCAGGATTATCTTGCTGAGTGGAAAACCTGAATGCTTTGAGCCGGTTTCAGGGAGATTCTGCCGAGTGAAAGCCCGAGTGTTGGGAGTCGGTTTGATTGATTTTACTGAGTGGACAACCGAGTGGGATAAGTCGGTTTTAATGTAGTTTGCCGAGTGAAGGACTGAATGAGAGGAATCGGTTCCAGAACAGGTTTACCGAGTAAAAACCGAGTGTTGGTAAGGAATCACCTCTAGTCGGATTTCGCTGAAGCGAGCTGGTGCTTTGCTCAAGCGAGCGTTAAAGGAATTGGCTACTGGATGTTTTCGCTTACACGAAAAGAGGGTCGCCCAAGCGAACCCGACCTGTCTCGCTCAAGCGGATGTGAATCTCGCTTGAGCGAGTTTCCACCAGAATGGGTTTTACTCGATATTACTGGTGGCAGACTCATGTTTGACCCTCCTTCTTGGCATGATGAGGAAAATTTGAGACGAATAAGGGGATGTTTGAGAGGTAATATGATGATGATAAAACATGGTGGCTTTGATGAAAGACCAGAATGGTCTATAGTGGTGTGTTGGCCCATTGAGGCGATGTGAAAGATATGTGTTGGCCCATTGTGGCGGTGTGACTAATGTGTATATGCTTGCTTTGCTATGATTTGATGAATAAGTATGTAATGAGTATATATTGCTGAATTAATAATCTATGATGACCGTTGATGTGTTTAGCAAAGCATACATGATGTTGATATGCATATGCACATAATTTCAATTGTATTCATATCGTCATTTGAAATGTATAACTCACTCTCCCATGTGGTCTACTTTTTAGTATTGATGCAGGAAAACCATGGGATGAGGACGTTTATGAAGTAAAGCTTTTGAGAAGGTAAATAGTTGTAGAGGAATGCCTTGGCCGGCAGCATTGTAATTTAATGAGTTATGTATAAAATGAATATCATGATGTTGTTAATTATTGTTGTTGATAGAGGAATTGTGAATATATATATACTTGGATAATGTACTAATAGCGGATATATGAATCTGAGGCTGAACTGGTTATGATCTATTATAAATATGAATGTTGGAGATGTATGTTGCATGATCATACAGATAGGTATATACATACATCGTAGGCATCGCATGCTTATGTGATTATGTAAAATGATGATGGTTGTATATTAGGCTTACCATATGCCATTGCATGCTTGCCGAGCCTTTTCTTATATCTTCATATATGGGACTAGGCGTGTGCCCGGTATACACATTCTTCTTCCGCTGTAAACTCTGTTATTTTTGGTATACTGAATGGGCAAACTATTTCTCGATCTAGTTATAGGTTTCTAAATCTCACTCTTTGGTTTTCTGTGATTCGGGTCTTGATGTGATCATGGTAGAGTCTTGGAAATATTTTCAAACGTGAAAAATTTATTCGTATTTCTATTAATTATGACAATCACATCGGGATTCGAGTACAGAAAATCAAGGGTGTTATAGTGGGGGGATAGCTTCGCTTGGGTGAAGTAGAGGCAGTAAAGAATTAAAGCATCAGGGGCAGAACTCGCTTGAGCGACCTCTTTATCCACTTAAGAGAAATACTTCCAGGAAGCAAACAAGAAGAATTTGCTTGAACGAGCAACTTTAGCTCAAGCGAAAAATATGCAAAACCAAATTTAAAAGAAATCGCTTAAGCGAGTACATTTTCACTCAAGCAAAATTCTTCCAGAGGCCAATTCAAAAGAAATTGCTTGAGTGAGCAGTCCATTGGCTCAAGTGAATGCAGAACAAAGGAATCAGATTAAATATGGACTCGCTTGAGCAAACTCTTCGCCCAAGTGAGTTAGCGAGGGGAACACTGGATGCAAAAGCTTTCTTCAAGCTGAAGAATCCTCACTCACTTGAGCGACTTTTAACTCGCTTGAGCAAATTGATTGGGGATTAAAAGGAAACTTAGAAAATTTTAAGGGGGTTACGACACACAACATTTTTTCTCCATCACTTTCCATTGAAGACCCAAGGATTCATCTTCTCTCCAACTCTCCATCTTTTTATCAGTTTATTTAGTTGTAATGGCTACCATGAGTAGCTAAATGTTCCTTTAGGATTGGATGTAATCGATTCATATCTGACGTACGCTTGATATATATTTATATATTTGGTACCTTCGTTCTATTGTTTTTGGCTTTTCATTTTATGCTTAATGCTTGGATCTATCTGATCAATAGTTTCTTGATTTTAGTTTTCTTTAGTTATTGGAAAATGATCTCTAGAAATGGATCTAAATGGAATACTTGTTGCGGTGATTATTAGGAATAATAATTGATGAAATGAACATCGAAATGATCGATCTTAATGCTGGAATATTTTTAAAGTGATTGAGGGATCGACAGTTTGGAAATATTCTTATGGATTTTGTAGTCAAGGAATCGATACGAATGACTTTGATTGTGACTTAAAAAGCAATGGTTCAAATTTCATTTAGATAAGTATGTATGACGTATTGAAGGGTAGGATAGATGAAATCTAATCCCATTCTTTTAATATTTATTTCCATTTGAATCATCATCCCTTTCGCACATTTACACTGTTCACTTGCTCAATTCCTTGTTTGTTTATTTCACATGGTGTTTATATACATTTCTCCCCAAAATAGTTTGAATTATATTTACTAAACAACCACCCCTCAGTGGAACGACACTTTATTGTACTACAACTGACGTAGGTAAACTTGCCACGAGCCATAGATCAACCTCTACACTTATACCAAGTTCCATATCACACTTCTTCTACAAGCTATATTTAATAAAGGGACTTGTTGCTTACTATCAACAAATAGGGGAGATTGTTAGATCCAAGTCTGAATGAAAGACTAAGAAGTCTAAACCCCTGAGATTTGTTAATAACACCCATCAAGACTCTCAGTTAAATGAAGTATGTCCATATGTTTTTCTAACGATATTCAATGAGTGTTCCAGGAAAGTCTGAAGTGCATATGTTGGAAGAAAGATGGGGAATCCGTTAAATCAAATGTATCTTAAAAATACAAATCTGTTGCATCCAACAAAGCAAAGTTAAGGAAAAGTCTAAATGTAGAATCAGACCTTGGAATGTCACTCTTTCTTGAGGAACGTCTTTGAAAAACAACTCTTTAATTCTATGAAAGAGTCAACAAAAGCTTTCTTGTCTCAAATCTGTGTCATTCACCAAAAAGGAAAGGAAATAAAAAGCTGAAGGACGATGTACAGTAATCAAGGTAGATGCCTTACATATCCCAAAACATTAAAAAAGCTAAAATAATGGCAGAACTGAAGCCTAAGGTCAACGTCTATATGAGTGTACCTGTTAGCTCAAAATGGCTAAGCAAATAGGTCTCTTTTGGTATGGATTATCAAAGTGAACCATTTTGGTATAAAATGTGAAGCATGCTTAACTCAGACTTTGCATAGGTGTACCTCTTCAAAATCAAAAAATGATCAATGCTTATATCCTCTTCAACGGCTATTTTAAAAGGCCTAAAAATATGAGAAAATTTTAAACCTTGAAGAGATTTGACACATTTTTGAACTCTTACTGATCATTTTCACAAGCAAGAACAAAATTCTCAATTGTCTGTTTGTAAAACGTTCTAAGTTCTGGTACTTCAAGAAAAAGTTTGTCTTATTGTTCTACGTCTAGCAGACCCTGACTTATTCCTTATTGTAGCTTAGTGTACTTTTCTTCAATATTCAATATCTTTGTACACTAAGTTATTGTTGTAACACAAACTCTCTTTTATAACTCATACTATGATGTAACCAGTCTGGTGCGTTCACCAGCTCTTAGAATAAGTAGGAAACACTTTTATTTCTTGGAGAGGCTTTCAAAAGAATACTTAGGTTGTTGACCCAAAAGTGGCTTGTTGAAAGAATACTTGGGTTTAAGCCAAAAGTGGCTGGAGTCAAGAATACATGAGACACTGGTCTAGTGCTGTTATTGTAAAAGGTGTTTTTACATAGTGAAAATCCTTCAAGTCTGAAGGTATTAGACGTAGCTTCTACTTTAGAAGTGAACTAATATAAATCTGTTGTGTTATCTTCTCTTGACCCTTATCTTCACAAGGTTTGTTCATTTTAAAGTCTAATCTGTTTGATAAGATTTATTCACTTAAAAGTCCGTACAAAAAAAAGTTAAGACTTATTCACCCCTTTCTAAGTCTGACTCTGAACCATCATTCCTTTTCTAGAAAACCTACTCTGTTGCGATCTTTATTAGTTTTGTTTTTAATTTCTTTGAACAAAATTCAGTTAATCCCTTGTTTAGATAGATAGGATTAAATTTCTGAGTACTTGAGAACATAGACCCTAAGAAGACAATATTTTTTATATTACGTGACAAACTCGTACGCTTGCGGGCGATGTCAAGTTTTTAGCCTTATCCGTCAAAGGGGAAAGATAGGCATACTTTAAGGGTTATACATTCTAGAGGCTAAGTGGCACTATTTATAGTAGATAAGGTGATTTCAGAAGACTCTCAAGGATTTTCAAGGAAGAAAATGAAGGAGGAATAGAAGAACTCGAAGAATCTACACTTTATTATGGTTAGATTTAGGATTCTTTCTTAGTTTGAATCTTTTGTAATCCTTGTTTTACGTTCTCTGGATTCAATTAAGTGATTTGAATTCTTTTTCATCATGAGTGGCTAGAATCATTTTCTTAGGATTTAGGGGGTGAATTGTAATGTGATTAGTTGTAATCTTTAATTTACTATGTCCATGAAATCATGTTTACCTTCAAATCTTGATTGTCTTATTCGCGCTTAATGATCTAGAGATAGGCTTTAAGGAACCCTTCATTAAACTTGGGAAGGAATGAAAAGTGAACTTCTTTAATCTAATTATAGAATTTGAACCTAAGATTGAATCTAGGAGGGATAAAGAAGTGAATTGTTTTTGGTCTTTTGAGGACTTGAGTTTTTCATTAGAATTAAATTTGGGAGGGACTAAAAAGTGGACCTTTTTGGTTATTGTGTAAACTTAAAATATCTATAATTATCAACAACTTTGTTTCCAAATTTAACAAACGTTTGTTTGATTTCTGAGTAATCTAATGAAGCTCTTAGAAAGGAAAGTTAGAACCTTAGGAAATTGGTCTGGTTAGCATGAAAGTAAGACATAAGGTAAAATCTTTAAACACCATCACAAAGCAATTCACACCCTAGGATCCCAAGACTCATTTTAATTGATTCCTTTTTCCAGAAAAACCCCTCAACTGCGATCTTTATTAGTTTTGTTTTTGATTTCTTTGAACAAAATTTTGTTAATCGCTTTTTTAGATATATAGGATTAAAATTCAGAGTACTTGAGAACACAGTCCCTAAGGAGATTATATTTTTTTATATTATGCGACAAACTTATACGCTGACGGGCGCTGTCAAGTTTTTGGCCTTATCCTTCAAAGGGGAAAGATAGGCCAATTTTAAGGGTTATACGTTCTAGAGGCTAAGAGGAACCATGTATAGTAGAAGAGGTGTTTTCGGAAAACTATCTCAAGGATTTTCAGGGAAGAAAACAAAGGAAGAATTGAAGAACTCGAAGAAAGTGCACTTCATTATGGTTGGTTTTAGGATTCTTTTTGTTTCCTCTTAGTTTGAATCTTTTGTAATCCTTGTTTTGAGTTCTATGAATTCAATTGAGTGTTTTGAATTCTTTTCACCATAAGTGGCTAGGATTTTTTTCTTGGTATTTAGGGGGTGAATTGTAATGTGATTGGTTGTAATCTTTAATTTGCTTTATCAATGAGGTCATGTTTACCTTAAATTCTTGATTGCCATATTTCGACTCAATGATCTAGAGATAGGCTTTGAGTAACCTTTAATTAAACTTGGGAAGGATTGAAAAGTGAACCTCTTTAATCTAATTAAAGAATATTAACGCAATATTGAATCTAGGAGAGACTAAGAAGTGAGTTGCTTTTGATCTTTTAGAACATGAGTTTTTCATGATAATTAAATTTGGGAGGGACTGAACAAGGAACCTTTTTGGTTGTTATTTTAACTTGAAATTTCTATAAATCTTAACAAGTCTATTTTCAAATTAAAGGAACTCTTGTTTGATTTTTGAATAATCTCAAAGAGCTCTAAGAAGGGAAAGTTAGAACATTAGGAAATCAGTCCTGGTTAGCATGAAAGTAAGAGATAAGGTAAAATCTTTAAACACCATCACAAAGCAATTCACCACCCTAGAATCCTAAGACTTATTTTAATTAATTTCTTTTCCAGAAAACCCCTTCTATTGCGATCTTTATTAGTTTTCTATTTAATTTCTTTGAAAAAAATTCTACTAATCGCTTGTTTAGATAGATAGGATTAAAATTCTAAGTACGTGAGAACACAGTCCCAAAGGAGATGATATTTTTTATATAATGCGACAAACTCGTATGCTTACAGGCGCTGTCAATTTTTTGGCCTTATCCCTCAAAGGGGAAGGATGGGCCAATTTTAAGGGTTATGCATTCTAGAGGCTAAAAGAACTATGTATAGTAAAGAAAGTAATTTAAGAAAACTCTCTCAAGGATTTTCAAGCAAGAGAACAAAGGAGGAACGGAAGAACTCAAAGAATCTACACTTCATTGTGGTTGGTTTTAGAATTCTTTTTGTTTTCTCTTAGTTTGAATCTTTTGTAATCCTTGTTTTAAGTTCTATGGATTCAATTAGGTGTTTTGAATTCTTTTTCACTATTAATGGCTAGAATCCTTTTTTTGGGATTTACGGGGTGAATTCTAATGTGATTGGAGGTAATCTTTAATTTACTTTATCAACAAAATTATGTTTACCTTCAATTCTTGACTCAACGATCTAGAGATAAGCTTTAAGTAACCATTAATTAAACTTGGGATGGATTGCAAAGTGAACCTCTTTAATCTATTTAAAGAATTTGAACCTAAGATTGAATCTAAGAGGGACTGAAAAGAAAATTATTTTTGATCTTTTAAGGACTTGAGTTTTTCATAATAATTAAATTTAGGAGGGACTGAAAAGTGAACCTTTTTTGTTGTTGTGAAAACTTGAAATTTCCATCATTTCTTAACAACTCTGTTTTCAAATTGAATGAACGTTTGTTTGATTTATGAGTAATCTAATGGAGCTCTAAGAAGGGAAAGTTAATGTTTGAAATATGCACTAAGAGCCTATCTAAGATGAATCATTTTGTATACGGCATTTTTTGTTAAATAGTTTAACAGCCTTTATTTATCCTTGGAGTAATAGGTCATATGAGAGTTATTCCAAAAATATTCCTAGTCAAGTATTTACGTGGGGACATGTAAATACATTAAGACTAGTGTGTGAGTGTACTGATGATCTGATCTCACAGATCATGAATATAGATCATATCAAGTCTTCACACGGGTACACATTAAGAGTAATGATGTAGTAGACAGACCCATCATGAGAACGTTACATGGATCGTTACATGAATATCATAAACGATTCTCAATGTGATAATGGTATATATAGTCTTTTGACCTGAAGTCACTACGATTCCTACATAAGAAGTTTGTTGTTTTAATACAATCAAATGTCTTTTGTAACAAGAGGACTATAAAGTTTGTGATTAGGAAATTAACAAATTATGCAGAGGGATATGAGTTATGTAGATGGGATTTGTCTCTCCTGTGTGTCAGGAGTGATATCTATAGGCCACTTGGTGGAGTGAGACTAAGGAAATGCATGGCTATATTAGAAAGAATATTCTTACAATCGTGATTCCGTCAAATTAGTACATTAAAATTAATTAACGTAGTACTAGGGTGTCAACCTAGGTCGTTCTCTCAAGGATCAACACAAAAATTTAGGAAAAATTAAGTCTTAAACTAATTTTTAACAATTAAAAATTAAAACTAAACAACTAAAAATTTTTACAAACATAAGTTCACTAACATACAATTGGGGGGGTTTTGATTGATTTTTGTTGTCACAATTAAAATTAAAACAAGGTAAATAAAGGATTTAAAACAATAAATAACAAGTGATTGATTTTCTTGGAGTATTGTAAATAAATTTATCCTTGGTTCACTAATAATAATTTGTATACTTATTAATGTTAATTTCTTAGCTCAATTTGAATTGATCAACTAAGCGTCTTTTTCAATTCACAATTCCTTTACTTTCATTTAAAAATGAATATTTTAATCAAGCATCCTAATTAAGCAAAAGGAGTCAAGATCTTAAAATCTAGGAATTATTGAGCATACATAAGAACATCGCCTATATACATAATCTATTCTCAAATTATGGAATTAAGCAAACCATAATTATTAAAAGTGATTATGAAAATATTCATTAAGCATGCATATTTCCTTAATCCATTCTAATTTGAAATCTTATTTTACTCTATTTGAATAATTAAACCGATTAAGCATACAAATTCAATTAAACAAAATGGAATTAAATAAGTAGAGAAAGATTATGAAGAAATAACAATAATAAAAGCATACTATATTAAAATTAATGACCTCAAAATTACATTACAACATTCTCCAAGAAAATCAATCTAAGGGTTTTAGCCCTCCATAATTACAACTACAAACAATGAAACTAACCCGGAAATGAAGAACTTGCTGGAAAAATTCCAACAGAGAAGAAGAGGAACAGAGAACGAATGACTTCCTTCAATGAAGAATGGTGTATTACAAGCCTTCCTCTTGTGCCTATTTATAGGAATCAGAAACCAAAACTAATGCCATAATTAATTTGTAATGGAATGTGCACTCTAAATTTACAATTCAATGGTGCTCCATTATCATGCTTTAATGCTCCATTATCATCTTTCAGTGCTCCATGATCATGTTTTAGTGCTCCATGATGATGCTTAGTGCCTTGCCCACCATCCAGAAGCTTGAAAACGTGTTTCTGGGCCAATAATACACTCATATATCGATTCAATGGTGAAATGAATCGATTCATGCGTTCCAAAATGTAGTTCTGGGCCAAAAATACTCGTATGAATCGATTCAATGGAGAAATGAATCGATTCATGATGCAAAATTTCACTTCCTGGTGCATTAAATCCGTGTGAATCGATTCAGGAGGGGGATGAATCGATTCATCCCCCTGATTCTCCATAATTTGCATACTTTTTCACCCCTTTTGAGATCTTTTTGCATATACCTTGATTCCTTTGATCCTTAGGCACTTTGATCTTCATTTTGGATTGGAATTCTTGAGTTTCTTTGATCTATTTTCTTTTGGCACAAATTAACAATCAAATATTACATAAAGATCAAATGATAAAAATGTGTTAAAATGCAATATGTTACACACTAAGTGATGGCAAATTATACACATTTAAAATGGAGAATTAAAGATAAATCATGCATCATCAAATACTCCCACACTTATTCTTTTGCACTCCCGGGCAAAATCAAAATAAAAACAAGTATCACAATTTATTTGAAAACATTAAGTTAAAAACAACACACAGAATTGGCATGAAATCTTAGGAATATACAGAGAAACAAGAGTTATTCAACATGCAAGATGCAGAGCATCAAGATATATATAAAAATCATTCAAACACTTAGGCATGTGAAAATTAAATTAAACTGAAAAGAAGATCATAAGTGATAGAACCTCACAAGACATACTCTCAACTCTCAAGTGTTTAAGGTTTGTGTATACTCTCAAAACAATTCCTGAAAAACAAACAGTCTAAAAATTTGGCAAGTTTCTTAATTCCACAATCAACACAAATGCATGTATAGATCAACAGGGCTTCCACAGGGTTGTAATGTGGCCAAGGTTAAAATGGATGAAATATATATATATTTATATATATACCAAAAAGAATGATGAAGCAATTAATTTTACTGGCAAACAGTGAGGGTAAAACATTTATTGTATGGTATTTGGTAATTTTTTATTTTATTTTTTTTTAATAAGATTGCATAACACTTGAAATAAGAGTTGCAATTCCTTTTTGCACACCCCCACACTTATTTGAATGCCTGTTTTGACTTGATTCCAAAGCTTCAATATATTTCTTAAGGTAGGTATATTTTTGGTTCTTCATCCATGGCTTATTTGAGCTACAACAAGGAAATAGTTAAATAGGCTCAAAATGGCTAGCAAGAGATAATTTATTCATGGTAGGCTTATCTGGTTTAGTGGCTCAACTGAACAAAATGCCTGTATCATTTCAAATACATTCATATGAGTTTCAAGTATCATCAAGAAACAAGACAAAAATTAAGATGTAAGCTTTCAGGAATTAATCACACATGAAAGGATTAAGATGGTTTAAAGTGATCCATCAAATTTTAAGGCTCAAAAATCTCACAAGGTATAATTCCATCATATATGATCATTTCTCAATTATCATGTCATTCTCAACATACCAAAAATGTTTGAGTTCAAATTATAACATATCATTAATCTCATATCAGACATGAAAGAATTTACTTGTTACTCATGCATATCTTAAAATTCCAATAAAACATGCCTTTTTAAAACAAAAACACACACAAAATCTTTTTTTTTTCATACAAAATTTAATCACACAAAAACACATAAATGATCCCACCCCCACACTTAAATCATACATTGTCCTCAATGTAAGACAGAGCATACAAAATAGACAATATAATGAAAAAGTAAAGAGATGGGTAAGAAAAACTCCCTCAAGAGGGATCAAGAAGTGGTTCCCCCAAAGCATGTTCCTCCATTGTAACATCCACAAGTGAAGGATTTTCATGAAATAGCTTCAAACGTTGTCCATTAACCTTGAAGCTTTTGTTGGAGTTTTCACTTTTTATTTCCACAGCTCCGTGGGGAAATACATTCGTAACAATGAAAGGTCCTTCCCATTTGGAGCGCAATTTTCTGGCCATCAGTTTCAACCGGGAATTAAACAGTAGCACTTTCTGTTCAGCAGTAAAATCCTTTCTAGCTATTGAGCTATCATGGAATTTCTTTGTTTTCTCCTTATAGAACCTCGAGTTCTCATAAGCT
The DNA here is from genome assembly GCA_037962975.1 of Clitoria ternatea. Taxonomy (NCBI): domain Eukaryota; kingdom Viridiplantae; phylum Streptophyta; class Magnoliopsida; order Fabales; family Fabaceae; genus Clitoria; species Clitoria ternatea. The sequence continues at coordinate 35,044,133 of CM075672.1, read as the reverse complement.
GCCAAACGGATCTCATCAAGCTCATTCAGTTGTAATTTTCTTTCCTCACCTGCTTGATCAAGTGCTAAGTTACAAGCTTTTACAGCCCAATAAGCACGATGCTCAATCTCCACTGGAAGATGACATGCTTTACCAAAAACAATTCTATAGGGAGACATTCCTATAGGTGCCTTAAAAGCTGTTCTATGTGCCCAAAGAGCATCATCCAATTTCCTGCTCCAATCCTTTTTGTTAGGCTGTACTATCTTCTCCAGGATTCTTTTGATTTCTCTGTTAGAGACTTCTGCTTGTCCATTGGTTTGGGGGTGATATGGAGTAGAGACTCTATGAACAACCCCATACTTCCTTAGCATAGCTTGCATGGTCCTGTTGCAGAAATGTGTTCCTTGATCACTAATGATTGCTCTCGGGATGCCAAACCTGCAAAGAATTTGAGATCTAACAAAATCCACAACAACTCGAGCATCATTAGTTCTGGTGGCTTTAGCTTCCACCTATTTAGAAACATAATCAACAGCCAATAAAATGTAAGTAAAACCAAAGGATGGAGGAAATGGACCCATAAAATCAATGCCCCAAACATCAAATACTTCACAAAACAACATTGGTTGCTGAGGCATCTGTTGTCTCCATGTGGTAGCATTACTAGCTCTTTGGCATTTATCACAGGTGTTACAAATTCTCCATGCATCCTTAAAAACTGTGGGCCAATATAAACCAGAATCCAACACTTTTCTTGCTGTTCTTTGTGGACTAAAATGTCCACCAACTGGTGAAGCATGGCAGAATCGAAGAACTGATTCTATTTCATGATCGGGAATGCATCTTTGAATCACCTGATCATTACACAATTTCCACAAATAGGGGTCATCCCAAATATAATACTTTGCATCACTTTTTAATTTTGAAATTTGGTTTCTGGATGCACATGGTGGAAAAACAGAAGCAACAAGATAATTTACAATGTTAGCAAACCAGGGTGAAAAAGAGTTAGAAATACTCATGAGGTGTTCATCGGGAAAATGGTCCCGAATAGGTGCCGAATCAGGAGCATTTTCAATTCTGCTTAAATGGTCTGCCACAAGGTTTTGTGTTCCACTTCTGTCACGAATTTCCAAGTCAAACTCTTGGAGCAAAAGCATCCAACGAATCAATCTTGGCTTGGACTCACCTTTCTTCAACAAGTACTTCAGAGTTGCATGGTCAGTAAAGACAACTACTCGAGAACCGAGTAGGTAAGATCTAAACTTATCTAATGCAAAAACAATGGCCAAGAGCTCTTTCTCAGTGGTGGTGTAATTTACCTGGGCAGCATCTAAAGTTTTAGATGCATAGTAGATGACCCTAGGTTGCTTGTCAATCTTTTGACCAAGGACGGCTCCCAATGCATAATTAGAGGCATCACACATCAACTCAAATGGAGCTGTCCAAACAGGTGCTTGGATTATTGGGGTAGTGGTCAATGCTTGCTTGAGGCAATTAAAAGCCTCCTTACACTTTTCATCAAATTCAAATGTCACATCCTTTTGAAGCAGACTGGATAGTGGCCTAGCCTTCTTGCTGAAATCCTTTATGAATCTTCTGTAGAATCCTGCATGGCCAAGAAAAGAACGAACCTCTCGAACACAAGAGGGGTAAGGCAAATGTGATATAACTTCTACCTTAGCAGGATCTACCTCAATTCCTTTTTCAGAGATTACATGCCCTAAAACTATTCCTTGTTTTACCATAAAATGACATTTCTCATAGTTCAAGACAAGGTTAGTTTCAATACATCTGTTTAAAACTTTATCAAGACTATCAAGGCATGCATTAAATGAAGATCCATAGACAGTAAAATCATCCATAAACACCTCTATGCAATTTTCAATGAAATCATGAAAAATACTTATCATGCATCTTTGAAAAGTTCCGGGAGCATTGCATAGGCCAAATGGCATTCTCCTATAAGCAAATGTGCCAAAGGGACAGGTGAATGTGGTCTTATCTTGATCCTCAGGTGCAATGTGAATCTGAAAATATCCAGAGAATCCATCAAGAAAACAGTAGTGAGACTTACCTGCGAGACGCTCAAGCATTTGGTCAATGAAGGGTAAAGGGAAATGGTCCTTCTTTGTTGCCTGGTTAAGTCTCCTGTAGTCAATACAGACTCTCCAACTATTCTGCACTCTAGTTGGGATCAATTCATCCTTTTCATTTTTCACAACTGTGATCCCTGTTTTCTTAGGAACCACTTGAATTGGACTCACCCATTGGCTATCAGAGATAGGATAAATGATTCCTGCTTGTAGAAGCTTGGTGATCTCCTTCTTAACCACATCAAGGATTACAGGGTTGAGTCTCCTCTGGGGCTGTCTTACTGCTTTAGTATTTTCCTCCAGAAATATTCTATGCATGCACATGGATGGACTAATTCCAGGAATGTCTGCCAATGTCCATCCTATAGCCTTCTTGTGTCTTTTCAATACCTGCAACAATTTTTCTTCTTGATTTTCATCAAGAGAAGTGGAAATTATCACCGGGAGCTGTTCATTATCCCCTAAGTATACATACTTTAGGTTCTCAGGTAGGGGTTTCAATTCTAACTTGGGTGCCTGCAAAACAGATGGAACTAACAAAGTAGATTTTGATTCTGCTGTTTGCACCTCAAAACAGTTAGAATTTTCTTGAAATCCTGCATTCAGCTCCTTATGGTTAATAGGTATATCTAGAGACTCTGAATCAGAAATTATGTATTTATCAATTTCAGCACAAATATCACAACTTCCAGAATCATTGCATGCAAAACATTTATTTGAATCATCCATGTATTCCAAATCAACATTAGAAAAATGTTCAAAAACTAGTTCATCAATAATGTCAATTTGGAAAACAGAATGATTTTCAGATGGATATTTCATGGCATCAAGAATATTAAATTGAACTCTCGTGTCACCAAATTCCATAGAGAGAGTTCCAGAATGAACATCTATTTTGGTTCGAGCTGTTTTCAAAAATGGTCTTCCCAAAATGATAGGAACAGGAATTTGAGGCATACCTTCTTCCATATCAAGTACAAAAAAGTCAGCAGGGAAAACAAGCTGTTCTACCTGAACCAAAACATCTTCTATAACTCCAGCAGGGTAAGCAGTGCTCCTATTGGCTAGCTGAATTACTACACCAGTAGGTTGTAAATTTCCAAGAGACAAAGATTTAAAAACAGACATAGGCATAACATTGATTGAAGCTCCTAAATCTAACATACAATTTTCAAATTTATTATTGCCTATGATACAGGGTATAGAAAACGTACCTGGGTCCTTGCATTTCTCAGGGATATTTTCCTTACCAAGCAGTGCAGATACATTTCTTCCCATGCTTATCCTTTTATTGCCCTTGAGTCTCCTTTTGTGAGTACACAACTCCTTCAGAAATTTGGCATACTTGGGAATTTGCTTGATTGCATCGAGAAGAGGTATATTCACTTCCACTTTCCTGAAAGTATCCAAAATTTCTTTGTCCACTTCTTCCATCTTCTTGCTTGGAATTGCTTTTGGTGGGAAAGGAAGAGGGATATGAGGTGGAATTTGGGATGGTTGCATCTCAGATTTGCTTGTGCTTGAAGAGGGCACATCATTCTCAACTGTTGTGGGCACATCTTTTTGTTTCTCAGGGTCCTTGGGTATGGGTATTTTGAGGTTCTTACCTGATCTTAACTGAATTGCACTCACATTTCTTGGATTTGCAGCTGGTTGAGATGGTAATTTGTCAGAGTTTTGAGATTGTAACTGGCTTAATGATGAAGCTAATTGCCCAATTTGATTGCTCAAGCTTTGGATGGTAGCATCATTCCTCTGTTGATACTCCAAATTTTGTGTAGCCATTTGTTTCACCAGATCCTCCAAAGAAGGGCCACTCGTGGGTGGTTGAGGTGTCGGTCTTTGGAAGGTTGGTGCATTGTTTTGAAATGGGGGTTGGGGATTTTGTTGTTGGTTGCCCCATCTCAAATTTGGATGGTTCCTCCAACCTGGATTGTATATGTTGGTGGAAAGGTCATGGTTTTGTGGTGGTGGAGGTCTATCATGGTAGATGTTAGCTGCATAGGCTTGGGGACTATTATTATCCTTTTCTTGTAGAGAAGGACAACAATCAGTGGGGTGCTCTTGTGAAGAGCAGATTCCACACACTTTAGCAGTCATGGATTTTTGATTTACTGCCAATTGTGTGACTAGAGTGGTGAGAGCATCAAGTTTGCTCTCGAGTTTAATTCCAAATGAACTAGAATTGGAATCAAACATGGGTTTGAAAGAATCATTTCTCACACCAAATTGTTGAGAGTTAGATGCCATCTTCTCAATCAGATTTCTTGCTTCAGCAGCAGTCATATCTCCTAAAGCTCCTCCACTTGCCGTATCAATCATGTTACGGTCAACATGGTGTAAACCTTCATAGAAGTACTGAAGAAGAAGTTGTTCAGAAATTTGGTGGTGAGGGCAACTTGCACAGAGTTTTTTAAATCTCTCCCAATATTCATAAAGACTTTCTCCAGAGAGTTGCCTAATGCCAGATATGTCTTTACGGATTACAGTTGTTCTAGAGGCAGGAAAGAATTTTTCCAAGAACATTTTCTTTAAGTCATTCCAACTTGTGATTGATCTTGGAGCAAGGTAATACAACCAATCCTTAGCAACACCCTCTAAAGAATAAGGAAACGCTTTAAGATAGACATGGTCTTCTTGAACGTTTTGGGGTTTCATTGTGGAACACACAATGTGGAATTCTTTGAGGTGTTTGTGCGGATCTTCACCCGCAAGACCATGAAACTTAGGCAACAGGTGTATAAGTCCGGTCTTAAGAATAAAAGGGACATCCTCATCAGGATATTGAATACACAAACTTTCGTAAGTGAATTCAGGAGCAGCTAGTTCTCTAAGAGTTCTTTCACGAGGTTCAGCCATATCAGAAAAACTAGCAGTAGTACTTTCAACAGATTCAGAAAAAATACTATCACTATCAATATCAACAAAATTATTATTAAATCTAGCTTCTCTAACTAACCTATGAAAAGTTCTTTCAATTTCAGGATCAAATGAATATAAATGCTCAAAAGTTCTTCTAGTCATACATAGCATACAACAAGATATTTGATCATGATGAGCAATAAATCATAAGAATCCTAAATCATGCAAAAGAAATAAAATAAACAAACAAACAAACAAAAGAAAATTTTTTTTAAAAAAAATTTTTAAAATTTTTATTCAATTTAAAAAAAAATTAATTTAAAACAAGTGTTTTTCCTAAAGATCGTTGATCCCCGGCAACGGCGCCAAAATTTGACGTGAATATTCTTACAGTCGTGATTCCGTCAAATTAGTACATTAAAATTAATTAACGTAGTACTAGGGTGTCAACCTAGGTCGTTCTCTCAAGGATCAACACAAAAATTTAGGAAAAATCAAGTCTTAAACTAATTTTTAACAATTAAAAATTAAAACTAAACAACTAAAAATTTTTACAAACATAAGTTCACTAACATACAATTGGGGGGGGTTTTGATTGATTTTTGTTGTCACAATTAAAATTAAAACAAGGTAAATAAAGGATTTAAAACAATAAATAACAAGTGATTGATTTTCTTGGAGTATTGTAAATAAATTTATCCTTGGTTCACTAATAATAATTTGTATACTTATTAATGTTAATTTCTTAGCTCAATTTGAATTGATCAACTAAGCGTCTTTTTCAATTCACAATTCCTTTACTTTCATTTAAAAATGAATATTTTAATCAAGCATCCTAATTAAGCAAAAGGAGTCAAGATCTTAAAATCTAGGAATTATTGAGCATACATAAGAACATCGCCTATATACATAATCTATTCTCAAATTATGGAATTAAGAAAACCATAATTATTAAAAGTGATTATGAAAATATTCATTAAGCATGCATATTTCCTTAATCCATTCTAATTTGAAATCTTATTTTACTCCATTTGAATAATTAAACCGATTAAGCATACAAATTCAATTAAACAAAATGGAATTAAATAAGTAGAGAAAGATTATGAAGAAATAACAATAATAAAAGCATACTATATTAAAATTAATGACCTCAAAATTACATTACAACATTCTCCAAGAAAATCAATCTAAGGGTTTTAGCCCTCCATAATTACAACTACAAACAATGAAACTAACCCGGAAATGTAGAACTTGCTGGAAAAATTCCAACAGAGAAGAAGAGGAACAGAGAACGAATGACTTCCTTCAATGAAGAATGGTGTATTACAAGCCTTCCTCTTGTGCCTATTTATAGGAATCAGAAAGCAAAACTAATGCCATAATTAATTTGTAATGGAATGTGCACTCTAAATTTACAATTCAATGGTGCTCCATTATCATGCTTTAATGCTCCATTATCATCTTTCAGTGCTCCATGATCATGTTTTAGTGCTCCATGATGATGCTTAGTGCCTTGCCCACCATCCAGAAGCTTGAAAACGTGTTTCTGGGCCAATAATACACTCATGAATCGATTCAATGGTGAAATGAATCGATTCATGCATTCCAAAATGCAGTTCTGGGCCAAAAATACTCGTATGAATCGATTCAATGGAGAAATGAATCGATTCATGATGCAAAATTTCACTTCCTGGTGCATTAAATCCGTGTGAATCGATTCAGGAGGGGGATGAATCGATTCATCCCCCTGATTCTCCATAATTTGCATACTTTTTCACCCTTTTTGAGATCTTTTTGCATATACCTTGATTCCTTTGATCCTTAGGCACTTTGATCTTCATTTTGGATTGGAATTCTTGAGTTTCTTTGATCTATTTTCTTTTGGCACAAATTAACAATCAAATATTACATAAAGATCAAATGATAAAAATGTGTTAAAATGCAATATGTTACACACTAAGTGATGGCAAATTATACACATTTAAAATGGAGAATTAAAGATAAATCATGCATCATCAATTTTCAATGAGATATTATGCAAAGGTTGTATTGTCTTACAAGATATGTTACAAAGGTTGCACCTTTTTGAAAGCTAGTATCAATTTATTTGTTTTACATATATTGATTGCTTTTCTCAACATTTTAATTAAAGAAAATGTTTTTGGGATGTGCTTTATTATATGAACATGTTGTATGTTGCAATGGTGATTGTTTTATATGTGTTTTAATTATAAGGCATATTTTATATTCGTTTAATTAAATTAAAATCAAGGGTTGTATGCAATGTATGTCTATATGCTTTCTCTTTCTAATATGAATTGTTCATGCGATATTGTGTTTAGAAAGTTTAAGAGTTAAACCCTAGCCGTAATGAAAACTAGGATTCAAAAATTGAAACCTAGCCATCATGGTATTTTATTTATTTGTAAATGTTACAAATAAAATATTTTATTTTAATATTATATTTTCAATTTGTAAAAGTTGCAAATCAAATTTCAAATGTTTGTTAAATTTAAAGTTTGTAAGAGTTACAAATTTAAATAATTTATTCTTATTAATTTATAATAGGATTTGCATCGTATGAGATCTTTTTAAAATTAATGTGATTTGTAGGAGTTACAAATTGATTTATATTTATTAAATTTAATATGATTTGTAATTGTTACAAATAGAATATAAGATCATAATTAAATTTAATAATTTTAAAATCAAATATTTAATCCTTAATAAAATCATAGGATATGCAAAAGTTGCAAATTAAAGATAAGATCTTTATCAAATTTAATAGAATTCAAAATAAAATATCTTGAACTTTAAAGATAAGTTTAAAATTTAAACCTTGATTGTTCCTAAAAATAAGATGATTGTTGATACTCTAGAGATAAGGTTTAAAAGTTAAACTTTGACTATTCTTATTTTAGGATTGTTGTTGGAGTCAAAAGATAAGATTTAAAGTTAAACCTTAGCCGTTCCAAAATTTATGATTCAAGAGTTGAAACATAAAATTAGGATTTCAAATTTTTGAAATCATATCCAAATATTTTAAGCTGTTAATGGTCAGTGGGACGTTCTGGCTAGGAAAGCCTTGATACTTAAGCGGCCACACCGGACCTACCTCTCTTTCCTGGGAACTAACCTAATTACAATACTAAATTTTTGGGTTGGAACGTCACTCGGCACCCTATAAAGGGTAGCCTCCCCCTGACCCTGTCCATTGAACGATCAACGGAACCGTCAAACTTCTTTGTGTAGTTTTCCTTTAATGACCCCATGTGTTTAATTATGTGTTTCAAAATTTATTTTATTTTAAATATAATTGATCACTCTATTAATTGATTAATTAACACGTCCAGCGGTGAATGGTTATGGTCTTAGATTTTTTTATTTAATTTTAAATACAGTCTGCGTGTTGTGCCTTTATCTATTCTTGAATTTCTTCTCTCAACCTTTCACTCGTATGTAAAATGAGTTTCTTTATTACATTGTAATCTTGAAGAAGCCAACAAGGTGGAGACCTAGAAGAAACCTAGAGTAGTGACTCTTGGTGGATATGACCTTAAAAGGAACAAAGGAGTGGTGACTCCAGGAGGATGGTGGTTTCAAGAAGTAGGAGTTCACGAAGTCAAGGCGCCATAGTTCATTTAGGTTTATTTTATTTTCAAGGAAGACCATAACCATATCACATTTTTTATTCCATGTTTTGGGGTTTTATTTTGCGTTAAAGCGTTTAATGAAAGTTGGTAATGAACAATAAGAAAATTGAAATCCCTCAAGCCCAACAATCATGCCTTGTAATAAGTAATAACGTCAAACTTGATATAGATAAAGTGCAAGTCACGCCATAGTTGGGTGTCTTTATTTATGTTTAGTAGGACATGATTGGATAATTGGATTATCCAAGTATAACTTATTAAGTTTTATTCAAATAGACATTTTTCAATTGAATTGGAATAGCCTAAAGGTATGAATAGTCTAAAACGCATTCCAATAAGCAACATTCATTAATGCTAGTTTCAATAAAGTGTAGGTTCTGCCAAAGCAGGGTGCTTTTATTGATTTTAGTAAAGGATGATGGATAATTGGATTATCCAACCATTTGTTATTGGACTTATCTAGGTAACTTTAATCAAATTGAAGAACCTAGAAGTGTTAATATTAAGTTTGAACGTCTTTTAATAAGTAACACTCATCGAGACTAATGTCAATAAATAGTAGGCCTGCCAAAGCAGGGTTTTATCATTTATATTAGTAAGGCATGATGGGATAATTGTAATATCCAAATTGTTTTTATTAGGCCTTAACTTAACTAAGTTTTTCAATTGGATTGAAAATAACTTAGAGGCGTAAGGATTGAACTTAAATTCATAAGATGAATAAGGGTAAAAAGTTATCCACTCAATCATCCAAGAGTTGCATGAGATGCAATTAGAAATATGTTTCCTACCTAAATAACCAAGGGTTGGGCGATCGGGCAAAGCTGACTCAACACTAGGATAAATATGGATCTTGGCCCACTAGAAAAATCTTCCAATAGGATTTTTTCTGATTCAGTGAGGGTATTTGTTTTGAATCAAAATAGTGGGAGACAACATATTTATTTAATGACCAAAAGTTAAATATGTTTTAAATAGAAGTGATAGATTTTCATGTAATTTGGTTTAGAATAACCATGACAAACCAAATATTCTTTTGTTATAATCTATCCTTTGGAAGGACACTTTATCTAGAAAAATGCCTAGATAGGTATCGAGACTTGAGAATTATCTTCAATAAAGAGGAAGTGGCAGTGTGTCATGTTTGGCTTATATATCATCTATGGTTGGGTCTTGAATACCCTATGGAGTCTGCATAAACTCAGAGTTGTAAAAGGCAATATGAATAAATAGGAAATATACAATATGATCGTATACAGACTCTATTAAGGCCAAGTTGGTCTGGAAGTCTAAAAGGTAATCAAGAAAAGAAATTGTTTCCAGCTTTAGCCAAATAAGACATTGAAATAATTTTTCTAAAGAACTTGAAGGAGTTCAAAAGAAAGGGAAGTAAGACTTCCACTACAAGTCATGTTATAGAAGTTAAGTTATTTTACTTCACTAACATTAGTATCAGATACTAGTAGTAGATCTCACATTTTGAAAGATCAAGGAAGTAGATCACTTGCTAAGGGTGGAGAAATCTATGTAAAATTAAGCAAAAGTTGCTACAGTAAAGATAAGATCTTTACCTAGTGGGCTAGTTAGTGAATTAGACATTGTGCATATTGTTTCTTGTTGGACAAGAAATGTTTTATATATATATATATATAATAACTTTTATTTCTTCAAAAGGATGTTGATGCACAATTGAGTAATGGATTCTACATCCTAAATCTCAAAACACCCATCTATAACATAACTATCAAACTAGGTTAAAATAAGTGATTTTGAACCTTACATGGTATTGTCTCTTAAGGACAATGAATAAGAAACACATTTCTAAATACCATTAATGTGGTTATCTGGACTCTTTTGATTTTGGAATCAATTGAGACATGTAAATTTTATTTATTGGAGAGATAGTTGAGACCTCATTCATTGAAAAGTGAAAGATGAGTAATTTATTATCTAATACATGACAATGTATATGGGCCTATTAGAACAATAACTAGATATGTTTTTCAACACTTCGACATACTAATTGAAAAGTCAATGAGTATGGATTTATGTAACATAAGTTATAAAGTCTTTGAAAAGTTCAAAGAATTCATAATGAAGTGAAAAACCAAATTGGCAAGACAATTAAAGCTCTTGATTAGACCAAGATAGCAAATAATTTGAGCTACATGTTTGATAACTATCTGATAGAGTTCATTCCTCAAGGAATGCCATAATAGCACCTCTGTGGGGAAAAGTCAAACCTTGTTAGACATAGTTTGATTATTGATTATTATCAAACGTCTCTAACTCCTTCAATGTTCCTTTATTGACAAAATTTCCACACTTAACCATGTTCCATCTTCGACTTTCTTAAAGAAACCATATATGATATGGACTAGGAAGAAACCTAGTATGTCTTTACTAATAATTTGGAACTATGATGCTTCTATAGAGCATCCAACTCTGACAAGGTTAGATCCAAATTGGATAAATGTCTTCTATGAGATACCCAAAGAAAGCTAAGGGTTATCATTTCTACAATCCATCTGAGAATAAAAGGCTTGTTGCTTAGAATGTTATATTCTTGAATAAGAGTACATCTCTTAAAGAATCAGTGGGAGGATAGTAGAACTTGAAGAAATTCAAGTATCACAAAGCATTCAAAAGTCAAGGATGGACTTGGAGCAGAAATCATAAAATGTTGTGACATCATTAGCTTCGGTAGCACAAGACTTGTGTAAGATCAAATAGGATATGTCATAAAATCTGAAAGATATGGATATCTTATAAATCAGGAAGGGGGCATATTACTAATTGACCATGTTTCTTATGAAGAGACCAATGCAAGTTTAGATTCGAAGACATGGCATAAGACCATGGGATTTGAAATGGGCTCCATGTATATTAACAAGGTATAAACCTTAGTTGACGTACCTAAATAGCAAAACCTATAGGATGCAAGTGGGTTTTTAAAAGGAAAACTAAACATGGATGGTAATAAAAGTACCTTTAAAAGCAAGATTGACAAAATTCAATTAGCTTAAAAACCATTTAGATCTTACTTATTGTAGCAGTACACCACCATTATGAGATATGGTAGATAGATGTCAAGATGGAAATCATCTTGAGGATGTGTATATGACATAACCTAAAGGCCTTTTATGCCTGAAACATCTAGGAAGGTATGTGAACTGCAAATGTTCCATTTATGGACTAAAGCAAGCTTTTAGAAGCTAGAATCTTCATTAAAGAATGAAGATAAATCTTGTGACTATAAAAAGGTTAGTAACTGCATAATTATAGTTCTAGAATTACATGTAGAAGACATGCTTCTTCTAGAACTAATATTCTCATTCTATAGTCAAGAATATCCTTAAACACTTAAGAAGGACTAAGGATTTGATCTTGATAAATGGAAGATGAGCTCGTTGTAAAGGTTACATCAATGCCACCCTTCTGAGTAATTTGAATGACTTAAGATTGTAATCAAAAGATATATGTGTTGTCAAGATAGTTGTAATGTATGCTCAAAAGGTTCAAAGCAAGAAACAGTCGTTGGTTCTACTAACAAATCTAAGTATTTTGCTATATTAAATTACAAAAGAAGTCGATTTACAAATGTTTTGTACCCTATGAGTTTCCACTACGATGACAATGGAACCATAGAACAATATAAGGAAGTGGATTAATCCAAGCATATACTTAAATAGTTCCATCTTTGGAAGATGTTAAAATATACAATGTGCATACCAACAAAATTGTTGGGAACCCACTAGTAAAACCGTTAGCGTAGCAAAAGCAGGAGCGCAAGTGGGAGATTGTTGGAAATATGCACTAAGAGCCTATATAGGACGTATCATTTTGTTTAGGGCATTTTCTGTTAAATAGTTTAACAGCCTTTATTTATTCTTGGAGTAATAGGTCATATGAGAGTTATTCCTAAAATGTCCCTAGTCAAGTATTTACGTGGGGACATGTAAATACATTAAGACTAGTGTGTGAGTGTACTAATGATCTGATCTCGCAGATCATGGATATAGATGATACCAAGTCTTCACACGGGTACACATTAAGAGTAATGATGTACTGAACAGACCCACCATGAAAACGTTGCATGGATCGTTACATCAATGTCATAAACGATTCTCAATGTAATAATGGTATATGTAGTCCTTCGACCTGAAGTCACTATGATTCCTACATAAGGAGTTTATTGTTTTAATACAATCAAACGTCTTCTATAACAAGAGGACTATAAAGGTTGTAATTAGGCAATGAATAAATTATGCAGAGGGATATGAGTGATGTAGATGGGATTTGTCTCTCCTATGTGACAGGAGTGATATCTATAGGCTACTTGATGGAGTGAGACTAAGGAAATGCATGGCCATGCTAGAAAGAATAAATATTGGATATTTATTCAAATAAAGTCTACTCTTGTATCAAGTAAAATAAATTGGGTTATACAAGGATGACACAACCATGCCTTGGGCCCAATTAGGATATCGTGACAAAAGGAACAAACATATAAAATAATTATCACTTAAAGGTTATGTTGATATTAAATAATATTCAGACATAATGATGCATTGCTAGATGTCGCTCTTATTTTATGTTAATAATAAAATAGTTTATTATTAATGTAACCGAGTATTTTACCTATAGGGTCACACACATAGAGTAAGCCCATCAGAAAATAGCTTTTTATTTTAGTTGGACTAAAATAAAACTATTGGGACTAACTCATTTAGAATGAGTAAGGAGCCCATTCTTTAGAAAGAGCAAATTAGGTCAAACCTAAGCCTATAAGATGCTCATAGGCGGCTAACCAAAAAAGAGACACAAATACGCAAAAGTTGCAAGAGCTATATGCCGTCAAACTAGCATTTGGAAGGTGTAGCATTTCTGGTGGGAATAGTCGTGTAGACTCCTAAAGGATGAGGCTAACACTGCTTCGAAGTTTCTACAAAAGGTAACCCTAAAACGCATGTCGCGACCGGGATCGCGGCGGGATGGCCGACCCTTAAAAATACAACGAGTTTCGAAATCCTTTCGAAAAGAAAAAACAGGGAGTCGCCACCAATATTTTTTTAGGATAAAAATATCGGGAAAAACCTCTTTTAAAACACTGGTTATGAAAGATGAAATTCTAAGTTCGGGAGTCGAATTACAGGTGAGGAAGGTATTAGCACCTCACAACTGTCCGTTATAAAACGGTTACCTCAAATTGATAGCGCTTATTTCAAAATAGCCCAGAAATTATTTTTAACTTCTTCCACACAAAATGACAAAGCAGACACAAACAGACAAAACAGACTAAACAGTAACAGTGATAAATTTGACCAAACAATGATAGTAAAAAAGAAAAAAACAGTAACGATAGAAGATCAAACAGTGACAGTAAAAAAAAAATGATAGTAGAATATTAAAACAATAGTAACAAGAAATGACAGTGAAAAATTCGACAAAACAATGACAATAAGAAGCTTAACAAAACAATAATAAGAAACGACACACAGCGATCATAAAAAACTTAGCAGAATATCGACAGTAGGAAAGTAAAAAAAAAAATAATAACAATAGGAAATGGCAAACAGAGACAATAAGAAACTTGACGAAATAACACCAGTAAGAAAAAGTAAAACAAAATGAAAGTAAAGGTTAACAGGACGTCGCGTCCAAATTAACCTTGGCTTTGGTATAAAACAGGAAAAGGGAAGGATACTAACAAGACGTCGCGTCTAAATTAGTCATCAAAATACGGGGTTAGAAACGGGAAGGGGATAAACGGGACGTCTCGTCTCAAGTATCCCGTTCCTTGTGGTGATGGTCTACCGGGGATAAGGGAAAATCAACAAGACGTCACGTCTAAATTGATTTCTTTTTTTTTTGAAATATTATTATTTAATAAATAACAACCGATTGAAAATTTAAAAAAGGTAACAAGACGTCTCGTCTAAATTAACCTCTTTTTGATAAAACAAATTTTTTAAAATAAAAAATAAAAATAAAAATTGAATAGTAAAAATTTATCAAAAACTTGACAAAAAGCACTTAGACTTACTAAAGTGAAAAATGGGTAATATTTTTTGGTTGAAGATAATGCTGAGTTGTTAAAATTTTAATTAGACACAATTTTAAAATAACAAAAAAAGGACATGGATAATCACATTTTGTTAAGCTTTATACAACCCGATTCTTTCAAAGAATGGCGAATGCCTTAAAAGAAAATTACACTCTAACTATACGGTGAATGAACTATCCGGAAAAAGAAACAGTATACAGACGGCTGATTTCTTGTAATAGGATTAATATTCTGAGCAGTAAAATTAAGATCGTAACCACCCTTTAAAAAAATTAAATCTGTACAGAACTAAAATATATACAAACAATTTGAGTAACAATATTGAGCAGCAAATAAACAGGAGCAATAACATGAACAGAAACAGTAGCAGAGATTAATTAGAGATTCAAGCATACATCACAATATCCTACTGTAAAACTTAATTATAATAACGACAAGAGACAGCAGAAAAAAAAAGTCCAATACAACAGTACTAATCTGATCCTTGTACAAAAATTCAACCTTTTGAAAAATAAACACTATTTTCACAAAATATATAAAAAAATATTCTTGCTCACTGATTGAGTTCTTGCCCACTGTTGCTGTTGTTGCTGTTGCTGTTGCTGTTACTGTTGCTGTTGCTGTTGCTACTACTGCTGCTGTTGTTGCTGTTGCTGTTGCTGTTGCTTCTGTTGCTGTTACTGTTGCTGTTACTGCGAATTTTCACTGTAAAAATTCAGAAGCACCTTCCAAAACTCAAGAATATGGAGATAATTTCCTCTCTAGATAATCTTTCTTGAACCACTGAGTTTGCACTGCCCTTTTCTCTTTGCCCTCTTTACTCTCTGCTATTTTTCTAATTTTCCTCTTTGACTCTCTCTTCTTGCTGTGTATGTTCTCTTTTTCCTCCTCTCATTTTTGTTCTCTGTTCTTGCTGTGTGTGTCTTCTCCTTCTCCTCTAATTCGTGCTCTCTAGCCCCCTTTCCTCTTTCTCTTGGCTCCTTATAGCATTTCCATGGCTGTTTTTTTGGACATCAAAATTCAGCCCATCTCCCTTGCCATAATGCTTCACCTTGGCCCTTCTAACACAAAGAGAACATGCTTTATTGATTCCTCATGGCCATGAGCATGTAAGGCATGTTATGTTTCTTCTTTTGAATTTATTTTATGCAATAAAGTGACAATATTTTGTCTAGACATTCAGCACTTGGAAGCCCTTCACGTTGGAAGTATTTGCCTTTGTCCATTATTTGCATTGAATAATTTCTTGTACATGGAACCTTGCTTGGTGCATAACATGAATACAGCTTAAAGTTACCAATACTTTGCATAAAATATTGGTACATGGGGCTTGCATATGGGACCATCTGAATGCTAGAAAGAATGGCAACAAAAATTCAAAGGAAATAATGGGTGAGTGAAGTAGTGTATTGTCGTGAGAATGGATGAGAAAAGGTGATTTTGTTGCATAAAAAATTAGAACAATGGGACCTTTTGAAGCTAGCTTTGACCGTGGAAGTGTATGGAGAATAAATGGGTTGAATTGTATGAATAAAATGGCCATAAGACTCCAAGAAGCAAAGGACAAGCTTTGAAATGTTGCATAAAAAAAAAAATCATGGGACCTTGCTTTTGATGACTTTTCACGTGAGGCATGAATGGGTGAAAGAAGAAACAATCTTTTATTCAATAAATTAATGAATGGATGGTGCATCTTTAGCAACTAAAATCAGGTACATGGATCCTTATTGAAGACCATATTAACGTGAATTAGAGAGTGAAGCTACTGTCACATACTTTGCAATTCACGTTGGAATGGCTTGTCATGCATATTTTGACTCTATTCTCTTCATCACGAAACGTGCTTGCATATTTAAGGACATATGCATACCAAATTTGAAAGAGAGTCCAACATGAAAATTGTAGATCTTTCTCTTAGCTTTAATTTGATATATGGCACAAAAATTTTCATCAAGAAACGAGGGAGATATGGCCCATCTACGAAAACTGCTCCAGAGTGTGACGGAAATACATTTGCAAGCAAAATAAATTCACTGGGCAAAATGGGTGGAGAATTAGCTTTTGTGACCTTCATGAAGTTTGTAGATATCTTTGATGTGGATCCATATCAAAAAGAACGGAGTCGTTTCAGTATCATATGAGGGAGATATGAATTTTTTCCTATAGATGCGCAGAGCAGTCATGAAACTGGGACAGGTCTAGGAAGATTATTAAAACTGTACCAATTGGTAAAGATATAGCCTTCCAGGTCTTCATAAAAGTCGTAGACAATTTTGTTACGGAAATTTTGAGACCGGGTTTGCGCAAATCGAAGGTCGTATGAAGGAGTTATGAATTTCTAAGTGAACCATGCGCAGCAGAGAGTGCCCAAAGGATGGAACTATACCAATTAGCCGGACAAAAAGAGGTGTTCACAGATGCCCCTCTTTACTTCTTTTTCACAAGAGAAACACGAAGCTTCTGTGTTTCTGCAGTGAAAAAAGAAGTAAAGATATGAACACCGATGTAGGGGCCAAGTGGGGACCTCTTAATCGGTATGGTGTCTGACAGTGTTGGCAGTCAACGAGCTGGTGTGACCTTTTCTTCTTTAAAGATAAGCATTTTCTAGATCCGTCTCTCTCTATTTCCCTTCTTCTTTTTTTTTGTTTTTGTTTTTGTTTTTCTTTTTGTTTTTGTTTTTTTTTTCTCTTTTTTTTTCCTCTTTTTTTTTTAGGATTCTTTTTTTGTGTTTTTTCTTTTTGAATCGACCGAAAAGGATTGTCTTCCAGTTAGTAGGAGGTGAGAGGATTAGGGTTGCCCCCCGGTAGACTGTTGGTAGGAAATGTAAAGGTTGGGGTTGACCCTCGTTTGACAGAAAGTGTAAAGGTTGGGGTTGACCCTCGGTTGACAGGAAAGGTAAATATTGGGGGAGCTAACAGGACGTCTCGTCCGAATTAACTCACTGTTGGCAGGAAATGTAAAGGTTGGGGTTGACCCTTGGTTGACAGGAAAGGTAAAGATTGGGGGAGCTAACAGGACGTCTCGTCCAAATTAACTCACTGTTGGCAGGAAATGTAAAGGTGGGGTTGACCCTCGGTTTGTAGAAAGGTAAAAGGTGGGGGATTGCCCCTTGACTGACAGGAAAAATAAATGTGGGGTGTGGCCCTTGGTTTGCAGAAAGGTAAAAGGTGGGGGATTGCCCCTTGATTGACAGGAAAAATAAATGTGGGGTGTGGCCCTTGGTTTGCAGAAAGGTAAAAGGTGGGGAATTGCCCCTTGACCGACAGGAAAAATAAATGTGGGGTGTGGCCCTTGGTTTGCAGAAAGGTAAAAGGTGGGGGATTGCCCCTTGACTGACAGGAAAAATAAATGTGGGGTGTGGCCCTTGGTTTGCAGAAAGGTAAAAGGTGGGGGATTGCCCCTTGACTGACAGGAAAAATAAATGTGGGGTGTGGCCCTTGGTTTGCAGAAAGGTAAAAGGTGGGGGATTGCCCCTTGACTGACATGAAAAATAAATGTGGGGTGTGGCCCTTGGTTTGCAGAAAGGTAAAAGGTGGGGGATTGCCCCTTGGCTGACAGGAAAAATAAATGTGGGGTGTGGCCCTTGGTTTGCAGAAAGGTAAAAGGTGGGGGATTGCCCCTTGATTGACATGAAAAATAAATGTGGGGTGTGGCCCTTGGTTTGCAGAAAGGTAAAAGGTGGGGGATTGCCCCTTGACTGACAGGAAAAATAAATGTGGGGTGTGGCCCTTGGTTTGCAGAAAGGTAAAAGGTGGGGGATTGCCCCTTGACTGACATGAAAAATAAATGTCGGGTGTGGCCCTTGGTTTGCAGAAAGGTAAAAGGTGGGGGATTGCCCCTTGACTGACATGAAAAATAAATGTGGGGTGTGGCCCTTGGTTTGCAGAAAGGTAAAAGGTGGGGGATTGCCCCTTGGCTGACAGGAAAAATAAATGTGGGGTGTGGCCCTTGGTTTGCAGAAAGGTAAAAGGTGGGGGATTGCCCCTTGATTGACATGAAAAATAAATGTGGGGTGTGGCCCTTGGTTTGCAGAAAGGTAAAAGGTGGGGGATTGCCCCTTGACTGACAGGAAAAATAAATGTGGGGTGTGGCCCTTGGTTTGCAGAAAGGTAAAAGGTGGGGGATTGCCCCTTGACTGACATGAAAAATAAATGTGGGGTGTGGCCCTTGGTTTGCAGAAAGGTAAAAGGTGGGGGATTGCCCCTTTACTGATAGGAAAAACCCGGGGGGATGCCCCAGTTTGGCATGATTGGATGAAATCTTGGGGAACTGCCCCTTGACTAAGAGAATAAACCCGGGGAGATGCCCCAGTTTGACATGATTGGATGAAATCTTGGGGAACTGTCCCTTGAATGAAAGAACAAACCCAGGGAGATGCCCCAGTTTGGGTTGATTGGGAAGTGTAGTCCCACTGGGGAAGGATTTGGGAAGTGTAGTTTTTTGGTGATTATGGTTCCGCTGGGGAATGAGAACTTGGGAAGTGCCAGCTTTGGCGATTGTGATTTCACTGGGGATGCCAATCTACTGATTTCTCTTGGGGAAAACTTCTGGTCCGGATCTTTGGTGTCAGGTTCTTCATTTCTGTGTGACGTAGTTCCATCACCCTTCAAAACAGATGGTTAGAAGCACGAGTAATCAAAAGAATTGACATTTCGAGCGACCTCTCCTAAGAGATAGGCTTTCAAGATAACTCATGGATGAGATAGAGACAAATTCTGTCTTCCAGGAACATAATTAACAGAATTGGTTATGCTTTCTCACGGGCCGGGTCTGGCGCCAGGATACATTCCGTTTCACCACGACTTTTCATTTCATCACTTTTCATTTCAAAAATTTCCTCTTAAGAAAAAAAACTTGTTCGTTTATAAGATTCAGCCGTAGACTCAGGGGAAGGAAAGGGAGAGCTTATTTTATTATTGAATATAAGTATGTACATTGGTAATGAAGGTAAAGGTAACAAAAACATATGCATAAACAATTAAAAGGTGGGAGAGAAAGAAGGCCTTTTGAACCCGCCAGCGACTCCCCGTGAGTGATAAGAATCCGGATCTTTCCTCACGACTTCGAGACCATCCTCTGATTTTACTTCTGGGAAATGATTTTGACAAAAATGCGCGTGCCTGACCAGTTTTCCTTCTCTGAAGAGTTCCCGTCCTTATGCCTGAACTTGTGGCTTTTATTCTACCTGAGCCGCCCTTCCGGGTTTTCGACTCATCAAGCAGCGCTAATTTTTGCCTAGGCTGCCCCATGGGTTTTCAGCCTAGCGAGCACCCTTTTTTTTTTTTTTTAGGCAAAATATTTCTTCACCGCGTCGGCGTTCACAGGCATTGGCAGATCCTCTCCATCCATGTTGGTGAGGATCAGAGCTCCTCCAGAGAAAGCCTTCTTCACGACGTATGGTCCTTCGTAATTAGGTGTCCATTTCCCTCGGATGTCCTTTTGGATTGGCAAGATTTTCTTGAGGACTAGGTCTCCTTCTTGGAATTGTCGAGGTCGTACCTTCCTTTCAAAAGCTCGTTTCATACGCTTCTGATACAGCTGACCATGACAAAGGGCGGTTAATCTCTTTCCATCAATCAGATTTAACTGGTCATGTCGAGCTTGGACCCACTCAGCTTCCTTTAATTCTGCTTCCATTATCACTCGAAGAGAAGGGATCTCTACTTCGAAAGGTAGGACTGCCTCCATTCCATAAACCAGGGAGAATGGAGTGGCCCCAGTTGAGGTTCGGACTGAGGTGCGATACCCATGTAAAGCAAAGGGGAGCATTTCGCTCCAATCTCTGTAGGTCACAACCATTTTTTGTATAATCTTCTTGATGTTTTTATTGGCTGCCTCGACTGCCCCATTCATTTTAGGGCGATACGGGGAGGAATTATGATGGTGGATTTTGAAGTCTTCACAAAGTTCCTTCATCATTTTGTTATTCAAATTCATGCCATTATCAGTGATGATCTGACTTGGCAGACCGTACCGGCATATCAGTTCACGCTTGACAAATTTAACCACAACACTCCTTGTCACATTGGCGTACGAAGCAGCTTTTACCCATTTTGTGAAATAGTCGATAGCGACTAAAATGAAACGATGACCGTTAGAGGCTTTTGGCTCGATGGGTCCAATGACGTCCATACCCCACATTGAAAAGGGCCAGGGAGCTGACAAGACATTCAGGGAAGACGGGGAAGCGTGAATATGGTCCGCGTATATCTGACATTTGTGACACTTACGAACATAGGCAAAACAGTCTGACTCCATGGTCATCCAGTAGTAACCAGCCCTCAAGATCTTTCTCGACATGGCGTGCCCGTTGGTGTGAGTTCCAAAACATCCTTCGTGGACATCCCTCATGATTTTACTTGCCTCGTCGGTGTCGATGCAACGAAGAAGGACAGAGTCATAGTTTCTCTTATAAAGCACATCACCGTTTAAGAAGAAACCCATGGCGAGCCGTCGTAGGGTTCTCTTATCATTCTCTGTAGCACCTTCGGGATATTCTTGATTTCGGACATACCTCTTGATATCGTAATACCAAGGCTTCCCATCTGACTCCCTTTCAATCATCTGGCAATATGCGGGTTCGTGGTGCCGCACTATTTCAATGAGAGGCATGTCGTAATCATTGCTCACCTTGAACATTGATGCTAGGGTAGCCAAAGCATCAGCCATTTGGTTGTCTTCCCGGGGAACATGGTGAAAAGAAACATCATCAAATTCCTTAATCAACTCTTTGATGCGAGTTTGATAGGGAATTAATTTGCTGTCTCTAGTTTCCCACTCTCCTTTTAGTTGGTGAATGACCAGGGCAGAATCCCCGTATACTTCCAATTTCTTCACTTTGGCATCCAATGCTGCTTGGATTCCCAGAGAACACGCCTCGTACTCAGCGATGTTATTGGTACAATCAAAACATAATCGAGCACAAACGGGGATAAGTTCTCTGTCAGGCGAAATGAGGATTGCTCCGATTCCGTGTCCTAATGCGTTAGAAGCACCATCAAACCTTAGGGTCCATTTATCCTTTTGGGCTCCTTCTTCATCAATCAGGGCCATGATATCTTCGTCCGGGAAGTCAAACTGCATGGGCTGATAATCTCTTATGGGTTGATGAGCCAGGTAGTCAGCCAGAACACTTCCTTTTATAGCCTTCTGAGTGACATAGACTATATCGTACTCAGTTAGCAGGACCTGCCATCGAGCAATCCTCCCGGTTAAGGCAGGTTTTTCGAAGATATATTTGACGGGGTCCATTTTGGAAACTAACCAAGTAGTGTGGCTTATCATGTATTGTCTCAAACGTCGAGCTGCCCACGCTAACGCACAACAGGTCCTTTCCAGAGCAGAATACCTCATCTCGCAGTCAGTGAACTTCTTGCTTAGATAATAAATGGCATGTTCTTTCTTCCCAGTCTCATCATGTTGCCCCAATACACAACCCATGGATTCATCTAGCACTGTAAGGTATAAAATGAGTGGTCTTCCCGGGGTAGGTGGGATCAAAACTGGCGGGTTCTGCAAGTACTGCTTTATCTTTTCAAAAGCCTTTTGACAATCCTCGTTCCATTGAACTGGTTGGTTTTTACGGAGCAATTTGAAAATTGGCTCGCATGTTGCCGTCAATTGTGAGATGAAGCGAGCGATGTAATTTAATCTCCCCAAGAAACCTCTAACTTCCTTTTCTGTACGGGGAGGAGGCATTTCAAGAATGGCTTTAACTTTGTCAGGGTCGACTTCTATGCCTCTCTTGCTTACTATGAATCCCAGTAATTTCCCGGATCTTGCGCCGAAGGTGCACTTGGCTGGGTTCAGCCTAAGCTTGAATTTCCTCAACCTTTCAAAGAGTTTTCTTAGGTCTTCCATATGCCCTTCATCCGTTTTAGACTTGGCAATGATATCATCGACGTAAACCTCTACCTCCTTGTGCATCATGTCATGGAAAAGGGTTACCATGGCCCTTTGGTAAGTTGCTCCGGCATTCTTTAGACCAAAAGACATCACCTTATAACAAAAGGTTCCCCACAAGGTGACAAATGTGGTTTTTTCCATATCCTCGGGCGCCATCTTAATTTGATTGTATCCGGAGAAACCGTCCATGAATGAAAAGATCGTATGTTGCGCGGTATTGTCGACCAGAACATCAATCTGAGGCAGGGGAAAATCATCCTTGGGGCTAGCCCTGTTCAAATCGCGATAGTCCATGCACATTCGTACTTTGCCATCCTTTTTCGGGACCGGGACTATATTTGCCACCCACTGTGGGTATTTTGCCACGGCTAAGAATCCGGCATCAAATTGCTTCTTGACTTCTTCCTTGATTTTCAAAAGCATCTCAGGTTTCATACGTCGCAGCTTTTGCTTTACCGGCAGATATTCGGGTTTTAATGGTAACCTATGTTCGACAATGCTATTGTCCAGTCCCGGCATATCTTGGTAAGACCAGGCGAAAACATCGCTGAACTCTCTCAACAACCCAATCAGTTCCTGCCTCTGTTCTTTACTTAACGAGGTACCAATTTTGACTTCCTTTTTAACTCCTCCAATTCCCAAATCGATAACCTCGGCTATCTCTAAGTAGGGCAAAATTTCCCTATCCTCTTGTTCTAATAACCGGGTTAACTCAGGCGAGGGATCACAGTCTTCATCATATTCCTCATTGGCGCAATCAGTTAGACAGTCAGAATCATGAAATAAGACCGAATTCTCACTATTCTCAGATGAATCGCTTTCGGATCTGCATTTTCAGTGTATCATAGCAAATGAAAAGGAAAACAAGCAAGAGAAAGGTTTAAATAATAGGTTACTAAACAGATCAAGCTATTTGGAAACTGACGGCATTTATTATTCAAACAAACGAACAAGTTTTTATTGTTACAAAATGAGATCCCGAAGCATAGCTAAAGGATCGAACAGAAAACATGATTACTTTGATGAAATGGTACAAATCGTGGGGAATTCTATGACCTCCCAGTTGTTCAGTTCCTGACCAGGTGAGCCAGCATACACAAATCCGGGGCCTTCATCAAGATCACTTTGGATCACGGCCACTTGATCTGGAAACATTACTCCGGCGCTCCTGAAGCTCTGGTAGAGGTCACAGATGGGGATTTTCGCAGTGTTGAATGCATGCCCGGTATGACGAGTAATCTTTTTCCCTCTCCTCTCTTTTTCTACGCCTTTTTGGTCTTCAGTGGTAGGTTGGTATCCCAGGCCGTACCTATTTTTGTTCTCAGGGAGACAGACATGTTGAATTCTTCCTTCCAGTTCTCTTCCGAGTCCTTTTCCCGGCTTATATCCTCCTCGTAGCATGGTCTTCGCTACTGCTAACGGTACCTTTGGGAAAGACATACTTGTGGCGTTGGCTATCTCCAAAGCCTGGAATGATGTCTCGAGGGCTTCCTCGGCTGCCTCTACATAGGGGGTAGTAACTGGCTTACTGACCAGAAGATCCTCCTCTCCAGAAACGATTACCAGTCTGTTATCAACGATGAACTTTAGTTTCTGGTGTAAAGTGGAAGGAACTACCCCTGCTGAATGGATCCATGGCCTCCCTAACAAGCAACTATAGGCGGGCATGATATCCATTACTTGGAAGAGAACTTGAAAGATATGGGGTCCAACTTATATGGGTAGCTCAACTTCGCCTATGACCTCCCGTTGGGTCCCATCAAAAGCTCTTACTATCATGGAGCTCGGTCTCATGCATGCCCCATCTATGGGTAGTTTAGCTAATGTAGACTTGGGCATCACATTCAAGGATGATCCATTATCGACGAGCACTTTTGCCATAATATGGTCTTGACACTTCACAGAGATGTGGAGAGCTTTGTTGTGTCCTTTCCCTTCCACCGGCACCTCGTCATCCGTGAAAGTCAGATAGTTACTGGCCACTATATGTCCGACAATACCTTGGAACTTATCAACAGGCAAGTCATGTTTCACGTGTGCCTCACTTAGCACCTTCATCAGCGCGTTCCGATGTGATTCAGAACTTGTCAGCAGAGATAATAAGGAGATCTTGGCGGGGGTATAGTTCAACTGATCCAATACCTGGTAATCGCTGTGGCGGATAAATTTTAAGAACTCCTTAGTCTCCTCTTCTGGCACAACCTTCCTTGCTTCGCCAGCGATCCCAACCTTCCCGGTTTTGCCTTCCGCGGCAGTCTTGTCTTGCTTTGGCTCTGAAGGTGCATACACTCTCCCACTTCGGGTCATTCCGCCTACACCGGCGATGTTGGTAACCAACAAAGCAGGCGCCGGATCAATTATTACGGGGTTGGAAACGACTATGTCCGTGTTATACTTCCAAGGCACGGCGTGGGAGTTGTCATACGGGAATGGAGCAGGTGGCCGTGCCGTAATAGTAGTTCTGGCAGGGGTCTGCGTTAGCGACGCGTTTTTACTATAAAATATGACCAGGGGTTTTGGGGCCCGAGGTCCAGTCTGTCCCTGTATCATATTTACCTCATCGCCATGGCGCTTGCAGACTCGTATAGTGTGACTGTCCATAAACCTTTGGAGAGTTTTTCGAAACTCTTGCTGCTTTGTTGATTGGGCATCATCGAAGTCTTCATCCCATTTGTCCTTCACTAACCCTACCTCAAACATAAGGGAGTGAATTCCTTTTAGAGGCATCTGAATGTCCTCAACATTAGACGTATACTCCACATCTTCCCCGATAGCATTGACCCCGGGCCCTTCATGATTAGGCAGAGGGTTTGTTGTCACATTTGGACTTCCTTCTCGGAAGCTTATCCAATCTGCCTGAATCAGGTCCCTTACTTTATATTTCAAAGCCAGACAATTTTCAGTAGAATGGCCTGGTGCACCCGCATGATAATCGCATCGGGCATTAGGGTCATACCCCCTAGGATAAGGTGGCTGTAGTGGCCTCAAGGGACAGGGTACTACTAGAGTTTTTTCAATGAGGTGAGGCAAGAGTTCGGTATAGGACATTGGGATGGGATCGAACTGGGGTGGAGCACGGTCATTGTTCCTTCTTTGGATATTTGGCGGTGGGTTGGCTTGTGGTGCTTGGTGTGGTATCTGTGGTGGCGCAGGCGGCCGTACAATGGTTGGTCTGAATTGTGGTGGATTAAGGTTTGGAATGGCTGCCACATACGGGTGCGACACGCTGGGATATACTGGTGAAAGGCTAACTGGGGTAGGTGGCCCTGCCAGGTTCCTTCTCTGGTTGTGAGAGACCAAGTTGGTCTCCCCTTCTCTTCTCCTGTTTTCGCCAAGTGTAGGTCTCCTTGCAGCTCCCATCCCAGATGGACTTCGGACTATCCTGCCGGTCCTAAGCCCATTTTCTATCCTTTCTCCAATAGTGACAATATCAGAGAAATGGGACGAGACACTTCCAATCATCTTCTCATAGAAAGGAGTTTGAAGTGTATCTATGAACATAGTGATCACCTCCTTTTCAGATAGAGGTGGGTCAACCTGTGCCGCCACTTCACGCCACCTTTGGGCGTATTCCTTGAACGTCTCGTTATCTTTCTTAGTCATGTTCTGCAATTGTCCCCTATCCGGGGCCATGTCCAGGTTATATTTGTATTGTTGCATGAACGAGTCTGCTAGGTCTTTCCAGCAGCGTATACGAGAGCGCTCTAGATGATTGTACCATGTCAGGGGAGCCCCAACCAGGCTGTCCTGAAAACAATGAATCAGCAGAGGGTCATTTGACGCATGCGAAGCCATCTTACGGCAGTACATGGTTAGATGATTCTTTGGGCATGTCAACCCTCTGTATTTGTCAAAATCGGGCGTCTTGAATTTAGGAGGTATGACGACATCAGGGATTAGGCAAAGTTCAGCAGCAGTGCCTGTCCCAAATTTACTTGTTCCTTCCATCTCCCTTAAACGCCTTTCCAAGAATTCCAACCTCTCTTCCTGGGTGGTAGCCACAGCACTCGGACCGGCAGCAGTGTGTTGACCAAACTTCCCATATTTCTGGTAGGAATGAAACAGGTCAGTGTTTGGTATGAAGGTATCCGGTTTGGCAGTGGTTCGGGGTATATGAATGGTATGAGCAGGCTGCGCTTGGGCGGCTTGTGTTTGGGCGGCTTGAGTATGAGTGGGTGGCATCTGGGTGGCTTGTGCTTGGGTAAGTGGGTCGTTTGGTTGATTAGTGTTAGGCTGGGCAATGATGGGAACTTGGTCTTGGTGGCAAGGTTCTTCCTGGAGTGGTGGGAAATATCCATGCGGTAAACCATACGGGGGAAAGGGAATAACATTGCCTTCCTCATCCACAAAGGTATGTTGTTGTGTGTTTGCAGGATTTGGTCTCCTTATACGAACAACGAGGGGAGGTGCGGTGGTCCTGGGGTCAGATCCTGTAGTCGGATCTTGACTGTGATGAGAGGTGGGTGGTTGTTGCCGAGCGTCTTCAACCCCTGCAGAAGATCCCCCTTCTGTGACTCTCCTTTCCAGGAGCTTGGCCATCTCGGCCATCTGTTCCTTGACTTGGGCGAGCTCAGCCTTCAAATTCTCATTTTCTTGTTCTATGTCAGCCATGAGTTTCTTCCTGAGCCTGGTCCCGTAAGAATATTTACCCGTAATGTCTTTAGAAAGAAACACAAAAGAAAATTTAGAAAAGATAAGCGAATTAAAGAAAAAATTAAGTGAAACGAGATTACGCGGGAAGCAATGTTGGAACTTGACGGATCCTTCGACTGTTCCTCAGAACGTCACGTTCAAGAGTACTAAGTAAAGCATTGAATGGAAATTAACATGAGATAGTTTTGAAGACAAAGGAATCCATTATTTTGAAAAGAGTACATTATTGCCATAAAGTGCCAAGTTACAAAACGGGAAAATAAATCAGCCATCCCTAGCTCGGGCAATCATTTCCCTCATTTTACAAATTCGTCCTCTGCAGTAATCTAAGAACGTTGCAATTTCTCTAGGAGTACTGACAGGGTTGGCAATTCCTTCAGCTTGTTTGAGTAAAAACGGGAGGTCTTCAAGAGCCCCGTTAGCCAGGTATGCCAGTTTAGCGAAACGATCCATCCACAAGTGAACAGTTTTATCTTGTTGTGTTAACTCAGCTTCCAAGAGGCGTATGGTCTCTTGACAGTCTTGTTCAATGTTCATGGCGCGTTGTTGCTCCCCATTTATCTCTTGCTCGCAAGCCTTTACCACTTCATTGAGCTGTTGTTCTAATTTATAGACTTGTGACTGTAGAAGCTCTTTTTGCACCATGATACTCCGCTCATTTTCTTTTGATTGTGCCAACATATCCTTCAGAAGATGTTTCTCAGCCAAGATAGTATCACTTTGTTTGCTCTTCATTTTCAGCTGAGAGTTGGCCGCTCGAAGACATTGGTCTTGTTTTATCATGTAGTCTTCTTCAACCTTCTGTTTTTTTCTAATCTCTTCAATCGCTTGCTTGTTCTCCAAGTTCTCCCTTTTCTGAAGGGTGTATTCTTGTTGACATCTCAATAAGTCTTCCTCTAACTTCTTGTTCTTGGCAGCTAACTCTTCTATTTTGGTCTTTAGCGCCTTGGTTGCTTTATCTTCCACAACAAGTGATGGAGCAGGAGTGTTTTCCAGGAGATAAAGGGGACTTCTAAAGGGTAATTTAACAATAGAGACCCTATTCAAGATCCATTCATGATATTCTTCTCTAACAGCATGGCTCCGGGCCCCTAATTCCTTTCCTTTTCGGTGGACTTTCTTCCATGCATTTGCTATATCCCGAATGACAGAGACATAGCTTCCCTTCGAGTAATACAAGATGAAAGGAGTGAGAGACTCTTCATCAGGTGGTCCAAGCAAAGGATAAGCTAGCTGACGCTTGGCTATGATGGGATTATAGTTGATACATCCTTGCGTACCAATAAGGGGAACATTTGGGTAATCTCCACAGTGATGAATGATGGATTCAACTTCTAACCATTGGGGATACCATCTGACTTTCTCAGCCGTGAGCCCTACAAGGTGATTGGCCCACTCACGCCCATTTTTCACTGCTAGTTGGCATAGTTTTAGATCAGAAACAGGGCATTCGGCCTTACAGACTTGGTGGAAAACATGAGATGTGAGCCATACATACAAAGCAGGTAAACAACAAATAACCCTCTTTCCACCTTGTGTGTGGCAGAAATCCATAGTGCAGTACACATTTGCCAATACAACTGTGACAGGATTCTCAAGCCTGTGCTTGCGAGCTAGGAATACAGCGATAGCATCATAATCCACATAGTTATCAATGTTGGGGAACAAGACAACACCATAGATGGTAATAGCTAGAGTATCCATGAAGGCTTCCCAATCTTCCTTTTCTGCCAGGACCTGCATATGTTTCTCAAGGAATTCCCGAGTGAATCCGGGGGTCTGATTTCTATTCAGTTGTACACTCCTTAAAGTTTCGGGATGGATCTTCAGAACACGGGCGATGGAAGTAATAGTTGCATGATGATCAAGATGACGGTAAGGTATCTGTCCTTCCAAAGGCATCCCCAAGATTTGTTCAAATTCCTCAATAGATGGGGCCAACTGAAAGTCTCTAAATGTGAAGCATCTGAGAGGTGGGTCGTAGAACTGTGTTAAGGCAGTGATCGCCTCAGATTGCACTTCCACTTCTAATAGCTTTAGAATCCTCCCATACTTTCTTGTAAAAGCCATTTTCTGTGTTAGGTTTAATTTTCTCCCCATTGTTTGTAGACTACCCATGTCAATCCTCTTGGCCTTAACGTGTAATATTTTTCTCAATTCGGTTACATTTGTGTCACAACTATCGGCTCTCATGTTAATTTCCATATTGCTCAAAGGTACTCGCTAAGTTCCAAACAGCTTCCTGCAAGAACAAAGAGAAAGGAGAAAAAAAAAATTAGCTACTGTCATGTTTTGTAAACCGCTACTTCCTTATTAATTTATTGGAAAACACTTTCACTTTGAGAAGTAGCGGTCGACAAAACTCGTGTGAAACTAAAGTCGTGTGGGTCATGGATCTTCCAAACATCGTCAATACCTACTTGAAGAGAATTTTCGTTTTCATTTTTTGTTTTGACGATTGGGAAGATTTATAACCCAGGACTCATAAGTACACGAAAAGAGAGGGAGCCGCTTACTTGTTAAAGGATTACTAGTTTTTTTTTAAAAAAAGAAAGTGAGTCATTTTTTTTGGAATAAAGTAACCCTTTGAACATGTAAGCAGTTCATCAATTTGGATTTAAAGGGAAAGCGAGAATGAGATAAGGTATAGTAAAGTCTGCCCTTTTGTGCCTTAAGTCAGGTTTTTCTGAAAGTCTTTTCTGGGACCTATAGCTTATCTAACAGTGGACTCCTCACATTGGGTGGCTTGTACTAGACTTCTAAAAGGTCACTAGAGCCAAGATCCTACTCATGATGTAACCACAACAGTAGGGAATCTACTAGGTGCGTACATCATGAAAGGTCGAACTCTAGTTGAGGTTCTTACGATCGCCGGATGGGAAGTACATCCCAAACGACACCGCTACCAACCTCCCCTAACTTAAGCTTCATTTGGGGCCCGGGTATAGGGCGCCACTCATAAGTGTGTGTAAATGGTGAGTGTAGTGTGTGAAAGGGCATTCAATACCTGTACCTTATCCTATCCTGCACAGAGAACAAACACAAAACGATAACACAAAGTCGTCTACCCTAGGGTTCAATAATCACACAGACATTAACAGAACATAAATAACAAAATACATACAAAACAGAAATCACATACAAATGGTGATAAAATAAAATAAAGGAAAAAGTTAAATAATTAACAGACTATTTAAAAACATGCGCTATCAACTTGATTGGCTTGACTCTCTAAATTGTCCCCAGTGGAGTCGCCATCTGTCGCGACCGGGATCGCGGCGGGATGGCCGACCCTTAAAAATACAACGAGTTTCGAAATCCTTTCGAAAAGAAAAAACAGGGAGTCGCCACCAATATTTTTTTAGGATAAAAATATCGGGAAAAACCTCTTTTAAAACACTGGTTATGAAAGATGAAATTCTAAGTTCGGGAGTCGAATTACAGGTGAGGAAGGTATTAGCACCTCACAACTGTCCGTTATAAAACGGTTACCTTAAATTGATAGCGCTTATTTCAAAATAGCCCAGAAATTATTTTTAACTTCTTCCACACAAAATGACAAAGCAGACACAAACAGACAAAACAGACTAAACAGTAACAGTGATAAATTTGACCAAACAATGATAGTAAAAAAGAAAAAAACAGTAACGATAGAAGATCAAACAGTGACAGTAAAAAAAATGATAGTAGAATATTAAAACAATAGTAACAAGAAATGACAGTGAAAAATTCGACAAAACAATGACAATAAGAAGCTTAACAAAACAATAATAAGAAACGACACACAGCGATCATAAAAAACTTAGCAGAATATCGACAGTAGGAAAGTAAAAAAAAAATAATAACAATAGGAAATGGCAAACAGAGACAATAAGAAACTTGACGAAATAACACCAGTAAGAAAAAGTAAAACAAAATGAAAGTAAAGGTTAACAGGACGTCGCGTCCAAATTAACCTTGGCTTTGGTATAAAACAGGAAAAGGGAAGGATACTAACAAGACGTCGCGTCTAAATTAGTCATCAAAATACGGGGTTAGAAACGGGAAGGGGATAAACGGGACGTCTCGTCTCAAGTATCCCGTTCCTTGTGGTGATGGTCTACCGGGGATAAGGGAAAATCAACAAGACGTCACGTCTAAATTGATTTCTTTTTTTTTTGAAATATTATTATTTAATAAATAACAACCGATTGAAAATTTAAAAAAGGTAACAAGACGTCTCGTCTAAATTAACCTCTTTTTGATAAAACAAATTTTTTAAAATAAAAAATAAAAATAAAAATTGAATAGTAAAAATTTATCAAAAACTTGACAAAAAGCACTTAGACTTACTAAAGTGAAAAATGGGTAATATTTTTTGGTTGAAGATAATGCTGAGTTGTTAAAATTTTAATTAGACACAATTTTAAAATAACAAAAAAAGGACATGGATAATCACATTTTGTTAAGCTTTATACAACCCGATTCTTTCAAAGAATGGCGAATGCCTTAAAAGAAAATTACACTCTAACTATACGGTGAATGAACTATCCGGAAAAAGAAACAGTATACAGACGGCTGATTTCTTGTAATAGGATTAATATTCTGAGCAGTAAAATTAAGATCGTAACCACCCTTTAAAAAAATTAAATCTGTACAGAACTAAAATATATACAAACAATTTGAGTAACAATATTGAGCAGCAAATAAACAGGAGCAATAACATGAACAGAAACAGTAGCAGAGATTAATTAGAGATTCAAGCATACATCACAATATCCTACTGTAAAACTTAATTATAATAACGACAAGAGACAGCAGAAAAAAAAAAGTCCAATACAACAGTACTAATCTGATCCTTGTACAAAAATTCAACCTTTTGAAAAATAAACACTATTTTCACAAAATATATAAAAAAATATTCTTGCTCACTGATTGAGTTCTTGCCCACTGTTGCTGTTGTTGCTGTTGCTGTTGCTGTTACTGTTGCTGTTGCTGTTGCTACTACTGCTGCTGTTGTTGCTGTTGCTGTTGCTGTTGCTTCTGTTGCTGTTACTGTTGCTGTTACTGCGAATTTTCACTGTAAAAATTCAGAAGCACCTTCCAAAACTCAAGAATATGGAGATAATTTCCTCTCTAGATAATCTTTCTTGAACCACTGAGTTTGCACTGCCCTTTTCTCTTTGCCCTCTTTACTCTCTGCTATTTTTCTAATTTTCCTCTTTGACTCTCTCTTCTTGCTGTGTATGTTCTCTTTTTCCTCCTCTCATTTTTGTTCTCTGTTCTTGCTGTGTGTGTCTTCTCCTTCTCCTCTAATTCGTGCTCTCTAGCCCCCTTTCCTCTTTCTCTTGGCTCCTTATAGCATTTCCATGGCTGGTTTTTTGGACATCAAAATTCAGCCCATCTCCCTTGCCATAATGCTTCACCTTGGCCCTTCTAACACAAAGAGAACATGCTTTATTGATTCCTCATGGCCATGAGCATGTAAGGCATGTTATGTTTCTTCTTTTGAATTTATTTTATGCAATAAAGTGACAATATTTTGTCTAGACATTCAGCACTTGGAAGCCCTTCACGTTGGAAGTATTTGCCTTTGTCCATTATTTGCATTGAATAATTTCTTGTACATGGAACCTTGCTTGGTGCATAACATGAATACAGCTTAAAGTTACCAATACTTTGCATAAAATATTGGTACATGGGGCTTGCATATGGGACCATCTGAATGCTAGAAAGAATGGCAACAAAAATTCAAAGGAAATAATGGGTGAGTGAAGTAGTGTATTGTCGTGAGAATGGATGAGAAAAGGTGATTTTGTTGCATAAAAAATTAGAACAATGGGACCTTTTGAAGCTAGCTTTGACCGTGGAAGTGTATGGAGAATAAATGGGTTGAATTGTATGAATAAAATGGCCATAAGACTCCAAGAAGCAAAGGACAAGCTTTGAAATGTTGCATAAAAAAAAAAATCATGGGACCTTGCTTTTGATGACTTTTCACGTGAGGCATGAATGGGTGAAAGAAGAAACAATCTTTTATTCAATAAATTAATGAATGGATGGTGCATCTTTAGCAACTAAAATCAGGTACATGGATCCTTATTGAAGACCATATTAACGTGAATTAGAGAGTGAAGCTACTGTCACATACTTTGCAATTCACGTTGGAATGGCTTGTCATGCATATTTTGACTCTATTCTCTTCATCACGAAACTTGCTTGCATATTTAAGGACATATGCATAACAAATTTGAAAGAGAGTCCAACATGAAAATTGTAGATCTTTCTCTTAGCTTTAATTTGATATATGGCACAAAAATTTTCATCAAGAAACAAGGGAGATATGGCCCATCTACGAAAACTGCTCCAGAGTGTGACGGAAATACATTTGCAAGCAAAATAAATTCACTGGGCAAAATGGGTGGAGAATTAGCTTTTGTGACCTTCATGAAGTTTGTAGATATCTTTGATGTGGATCCATATCAAAAAGAACGGAGTCGTTTCAGTATCATATGAGGGAGATATGAATTTTTTCCTAAAGATGCACAGAGCAGTCATGAAACTGGGACAGGTCTAGGAAGATTATTAAAACTGTACCAATTGGTAAAGATATAGCCTTCCAGGTCTTCATAAAAGTCGTAGACAATTTTGTTACGGAAATTTTGAGACCGGGTTTGCGCAAATCGAAGGTCGTATGAAGGAGTTATGAATTTCTAAGTGAACCATGCGCAGCAGAGAGTGCCCAAAGGATGGAACTATACCAATTAGCCGGACAAAAAGAGGTGTTCACAACGCATAAATTTTTTTGTCTTATGCTTTGAAACACAACATTTTGCAAATCCTATGGGAATCCTTATTTTTTCCGTTGTGTATCCGAGTGGGATTCCCTAATAGTTAAAACCTTAGGAAATTGGTTCTGGTTAGCATGAAAGTAGGAGATAAGATAAAATCTTTAAACACCATCACAAATCAATTCACCACCCTAGGATCCCAAGACTCATTTTAATTGATTCCTTTTCTGGAAAACCCCCTTTGTTGCGATCTTTATTAGTTTTATTTTTAATTTCTTTGAACAAAATTTTATTAATCACTTGTTTAGATATATAGGATTAAAATTCAAAGTACTTGAGAACACAGTCCCTAAGGAGATGATATTTTTTTATATTACGTGACAAACTTATACGCTAGCGAACGCTGTCAAGTTTTTGGCCTTATCCTTCAAAGGGGAAAAATACGCCACTTTTAAGGGTTATGCATTCTAGAGGTTAAGAGGCAGCATGTATAGTAGAAGAGGTGTTTTGGGAAGACTATCTCAAGGATTTTAAAGGAAGAAAACAAAGGAGGAACGAAAAAACTTGAAGAATCTACACTTTATTGTGGTTGGTTTTAGGAGTCATTTTGTTTTCTCTTAATTTGAATCTTTTGTAATCGTTGTTTTGAGTTCTATGGATTCAATTGAGTGTTTTGAATTGTTTTTCACTATAAGTGGCTAGGATCCTTTTCTTGGGATTTAGGAGGTGAACTGTAATGTGATTGGTTGTAATCTTTAATTTTCTTTGTGAGTGACATCATGTTTACCTTCAATTATTGATGTTCAGGCTCAATGATCTAGAGATAGGCTTTGAGTAACCTTTAATTAAACTTGGGAAGGAATGAAAAATGAATCTCTTTAATTCAATTAAAGCATTTGAACCTAAGATTGAATCTAGGGGGAGTTAGAAGTGAACTATTTTTGATCTTTTGAGGACTGTAGTTTTTCATAATAATTAAATTTGGGAGGGACTGATAAGTAAACCTGTTTGGTTGTTGTGTAAACTTGAAATTTTCATAATTCTTAACAACTATATTTTCGAATTGAACGAATGTTTGTTTGATTTGAGTAATGGAGCTCTAAGAATGGAAAGTTAGAACCTTAGGAAATTGGTAAAATCTTTAAACACCATCACAAAGCAATTCACCACCCTAGGATCCCAAGACTCATTTTAATTGATTCCTTTTCTAGAAAACCCTCTCTATTTTGATCTTTATTAGTTTTGTTTTTAATTTCTTTGAACAAAATTCTATTAATCGATTGTTTTCATAGATAGGATTAAACTCTAAGTACTTGAGAACATAGTCTCTAAGGAGACAATATTTTTTATATGACGCGATAAACTCGTACATTTATGGGTACTTTCATGTTTTTGGCCTCATCCCTCAAAGGGGAAATTTGGCCCAAATTTAAAGGTTATGCATTCTATAGGCTAAGAGGCACTATGTATAGTAGAGAAAATGATTTGGGAAGACTCTCTTAAGGATTTTCAAGGAAGAAAACAAAAAAGGAACGAAAGAACTCGTAGAATCTGCACTTCATTGTGGTTGGTTTTAGGATTCTTTTTGTTTTCTCTCAGTTTGAATCTTTTGTAATCCTTGTTTTGAGTTCTATGGATTCAATTGAGTGTTTTGAATTCTTTTTCACCATCAGTGGCTAGAATCCTTTTCTTGGGATTTAGGGGGTGAATTGTAATGTGATTGGTTGTAATTTTTAATTTTCTTTGCCAATGAAATCATGTTTATCTTCAATTCCTGATTGCCTTATTCGAGCTTAAGGATCTAGAGATAGACTTTGAGTAACCTTTAATTAAACTTGGGAATAATTCAAAAGTGAACCTCTTTAATCTAATTATAGAATTTGAACTTAAGATTGAATCTAGGAGGGATAAGAAGTGAAATGTTTTTTATCTTTTCAGGACTTGAGTTTTTCATAATAATTAAATTTGGAAGGCTCTGAAAGCTGAACCTTTTTGGTTGTTGTGTAAACATGAAACTTCCATAATTCTTAACAACTTTGTTTTCAAATTGAACGAATGTTTGTTTCATTTCTAAGTAATCTAATAGAGCCCTGAGAAGGGAAAGTTAGAACCTCAGGGAATTGGTCCTGGTTAGCATGAAAGTAAGAGATTAGATAAAATCTTTATACACCATCACAAAGCAATTCACCACCCTAGGATCCTAAGACTCATTTTAATTAATTCCTTTTTAAGAAAACCCCTCTGTTGCGATCTTTATTAGTTTTGTTTCTAATTTCTTTGAAAAATAATTTGGTTAATCGCTTGTTTAGATAGATAGGACTCAAATTAAGTACCTAAGAACTTGGTCCCTAAGGAGAGGATATTTTTTATATTACACGACAAACTCATATGCTAGCGGGTGCTATCAAGATTTTAGACTTCATTGTGGTTGGTTTTAGGATTCTTTTTCTTTTCTTAGTTTGAATCTTTTTTAATCCTTATTTTGAGTTCTACGGATTCAATTGAGTGTTTTGAATTCCTTTTCTTGGGATTTAGGGGGTGAATTGTAATGTGATTAGTTGTAATCTTTAATTTTCTTTATCAATGAAATCATGTTTACCTTCAATTATTGATTGTGTAATTCGCGCTTATTGATCTAAGGATAGGTTTTGCGTAACCTTTAATTAAACTTAGGAAGCATTGAAAAGTGAACCTCTTTAATCTAACTAAAGAATTTTGAACCTAAGATTGAATCTAGGAGGGACTAAGAGGTGGGCTGTTTTTTATCTTTTGAGGAGTTGAGTTTTTCATAATAATTAAATTTTGGAGGGACAAAAAAGTAAACATTTTTTGTTGTTGTGCGAACTTGAAATTTCTATAATTCTTAACAAGTCTGTTTTCAAATTGAACGAACATTTGTTTGATTTTTGAGTAATCTAATGGAGCTCTGAGAATGGAAAATTAGAACCTTAGGAAATTGGTCCTGGTTAGCATGAAAGTAAGAGATAAGATAAAATCTTTAAACACCATCACAAACCAATTCACCACCCTAGGATCCCAAGACTCATTTTAATTGATTCCTTTTCCAGAAAACCCCTCTATTGTGATCTTTATTAGTTGTTTTTAGTTTCTTTGAACAAAATTCTATTAATCACTTATTTAGATAGATAGGTTTAAAATTATGAGTACTTGATAGCATGGTCACTGATGTAACACCCTCGGTTAACCAGAAGAATCCCTTCCACTAGATTATCCTACCTATTTTTAGAAAAATATGGAAGTTATTTTTTTTTGTACAAGAAAACTAGGTGAAACAGATACATCTTATATACAACATAGTTTTATACAATACATGGTCGCAAATAGTAAACTATACATACTGAAAATCAGGGGCACGTAGGCTCCCATACATTATACGAACAAAAAGGTAAGGATAAAATAGTCCTAGTCATCGTCTAGTTTTCTGCCTCAGCCATTAGGTTGCCGAGTGCTACCTAATCCTCGATACAAGTCTGCTCTGATCTCTATAGTGTCGAGTGTATTGTCCAATCAGAGGTCTGTAAAACAGTTGTAAGGTCAAGTATCCATTTTCACAATAGTCGAAAAATTGTCATCACTGACATCCCTCCTACACAATCCATATAGGCTCGCACATAATAAACTTCTTTCTTATTGGGGTTCTTAATTGGTTTATTCTATGTTGTCTATCCCAACTCAATCTCATCCAATTGTTCCTGAATACATAATTCTCTGCTCCCCCTCACCACTAACCATTACACACAGGTATTAATGCTCAATCATAATCAAATACAATTTTATTCAAATAATGTAATGCAATGCATCAGTTTCATTTCATTAAATTCAATCTTTTTCTTAGCCACCATGCATACCAACATAAATTGTGCATAGAAATCCATCCGCATACTCCTACCCAACTAGAGCGACCGGAGCTCGCCACGTTCTAGTAATCACATAGGGTAAGGGCATTCTCGTCCCATCAATAATGGATCCAATCACAACTCATCAGAATTGGCACTACACGGTCCTAGAAACACTCGCTCTGAGTCGAAGTATATCGGGTTTACTACAGCTATCCGGTCTCAGGCGCATGTCAGACCCCAGTTTCTCAGACCTGAATCCTGATGTAATCAAGATAAATAATTAATAAAAATACGGGTAAATTTTTCACGTTTAGAATATTTCCAAAACACCTCAACAATTACATCAAGATCCAAACCACAGAAAACTGAAGGGTGAGATTTAAGAATTTATAACTGGATTGCAAGATACATCACCCGTATATGTATACAAAAATAATAGAGTTTACAGCGGAAGAAGAATATGTATACAGGGCACACAGCTAGTCCCATATATGAAGATATGAGAAAAGGCTCGACAAGGCATGTAATTACATAACATAAGCCTATTAGGCCGCAACCAAGCAAGCATCCAAATATCATTCATTGTTTTTCATGAAATTCAACCTCAACTCATGTATTATCAATACTTATAGATATACAAAAGGACTACATGTCCAACATCATTTCATCCATCAAAATAAGCATAAATTCCAATACCCCAAATATCAATACATCATTCACTTATGTTTCCATCTATACAATATCCATCAAATCAATGATTGTCAACATTTATCATATACATTACATTCATAATTCCATAATTAACATCCGTTGCCGGTCAAGGCATTCCATTACAACTATTTACCTTCTCCAAAGCTTTAAATTAAAGATACCATCTCATCACATGACAACCCTGCATCACAGTGCTAAAAATGAGACAACATAGGAGAGTGCGTTATATATTCCAAATGACGAATATGAATACAATTGAGATTATGTGCATATGCATATTATCATGTGTACTTTGCTTTAAAATACCAATCATCATTATAATCACCTCAGTCTACAACATATATATATATATATATATCTAGTTCATCAATCGAACCCATAGCAAAGTAAACACACATGTACATCATTACCCATCATCACATTGGGCTAACACGAATCTCATCGGCAACATATCAAATATCATCATGTGATCATGTGTACACGCATACAAACAACATGTATGCTTTGTAACAAATTCATCAATTCATCATTAAACCATCATTAAGGTATCATATAAGGCATACAAGCCTTATTATTCACAACTCATAGCAAGCATATACACAAGCACATACACATTCACATTGCCCTTCATCATCATGGGCTATCACAATTGTTCCTCATTAAATCTTTACATCTTTAATCACTTATTACTCTCAAGATGTTATCGTTTTTCTTTGGTCATCTCCATCTCAAATGCTATGTACCTATGGCTAATGCATGTCATACTGTTTGAATGCATATGCAATGGATCCTTTTCAAAACAATTCACATAACCCATGCGCACATGGTTTCTCAAGTGATCGTAACCACTTATAATCAATCAAGCGTGTGTCCCCCACACAAGGGTCCATTTTTCATAGAATCCCACGGGATCTTTATCATTGTGATCGCAACCACATTCATCATTCTCATATTGGTTTCCCCCATGCATAGGGTACTCCCTTTCATATAGTCCCGCAAGACTTTCATCATTACAATATATTGGTGATCGCAACCACCTTCATTCATTCATATATTGGTTTCCCCCAAGCATAGGGTACTCCCCCTCATATAGTCCCGTAAGACTTTTCAATTCAATATTCTCGTGATCGCAACCATGTTCATTCATTTCCCCCTACGCAAGGGTACTCTTTCTCATATAGTCCTGCAAGACCTTTCATGTGATCGCAACCACATATAAAATTTTATGCCATGCATGCCATGAGTGCAATAATGCAACAATGTACATGCTAGTCTTAACCTCGCAAGGATTTCTCACTCACTCACTTAGGGTATTATATATATTTTTTACATTTAGCAATATAATTAGTGGTACACAACCAATTTCAAGCCCCTCAAGGCACATTATTCATATAATCTGCATTACGATGGCTAAGAATTTACATTGACATCAATCCATGCATGGCAATCAAAAAGCATGTCAATCCTCATAACATTAATCCACGCATGGAAACCAACAAAGCATATTAACAAGTATATTTCAAATTCATAGCACCATATACTTGCCAATACAATTCGAATTACACATACAAGATCACACTTGTATCAACCACGATGGCATTGCAATCATCAATAATAACAATCACCATTTGATCAAGGTATGTTCAACAATAATATCCTATTTCATTCAACATCAATATTCATCATTCAACATGTGTGTTAACATATATACACCCACAACAACACTTATCTTTATTCATCATCAACATTTTCCATCAAGTGTAATTTTAACTCACAATTGCAAGTTCATCTTGCATCAATCATAGTTGTCAACAATATTCATCTTTATTCATTATCCATATCAGCTCTAATTTATCGCTTTATAACATACACATTGTCTTTCAATTGCCCCTTTATTAATTTCATCATCAATTAAAGATGTATTATATAACCACATCATTTAACTTTTACCGTCATTCATCATAACATATCAATAGTGATGGAGCATACATGTTTTCATAACATGACATAGGCACACACATACTTTGCCAAAGCCTTAAGCCGTTATCAATCACCGCTAAGGCACACCACATATACCCTTCATACAACCTCTTGTTTTTGTATAATAAAAAGGGTTTTGAATATTAACGAACACTTGGCAACTTTCAAACACCAGTTATGTGGGGGACATAACAATATCATCATTTATTGATTGCTAAAATGTATTAAAAATGTGTACAATCGATTGCACAAATGTGTCATGACTCAACAACACCAAACAGCATCAAAACAGATTGAAATTTGGCCAATAACATACCATGAATCGATTCAAGCAGGGCCACGAATCGATTCATGCGTGGCTGGAATCCTGACAACACAAGCAGAGGGGTATGAATCGATTCAGGGAATCATATGAATCAATTTACGCAATCCTCAGGGAGTCTGAAACAATTCAGGCTGAGGCATGAATCAATTCAGGATGAGGCATGAATCAATTCAGGCAATTCTAGTAGCCTCTGAATCGATTCAGGAGAATATATAAATCGATTCAGGAGTTGGGAAAACCATCAAATAGCCTTTTTAACTTAGGAAACATCATCCCATACTCCCATTCATCAAACTCAACATCGATCATGCCTAAAACATGCATTCATATGGAATCTTAACTCAACAAACCATATATCTATCTATATACACACACATACTCCACCTCATCATGGATTATTCACCAACAAATGCATCATTCCCTTCAAAGGGATTCTAAAACTCTTATTGTCATCTCATATACATATTTATATAATTCCCAAAGCCAATAAATTGTCAATTACTTCATTCAACAAATTATCATTCATCTTATCATTTTAACATAATCATGGCAAGGAAAGCATGAGTATAATCATATACATTAATCACCAATCATCCAACTCATGCAACTAAAATGTAAGCTCATTTCCCATCTCGAGAGAAGAACAACGATTTAAATGCTCTGATCATTCCGCCGCATTATCCGGAACACAATCTACACCAATACACACATACATATGCATTCAATTAACAAGCCATCCCAAGGCATCATCACAATTTCAAACAATTGTAAACATATCTTAAGGCTTGGTAACAAGTTCTAAACTTGTCAAAACACCAATTGATACAGTTGTGTTAGGTTTCAAGAATTCTATTCCAAAAACCAAGATTCTCTAAATCTTAAAGGGTCAACCATACCCAACAACAACAATACTACATCCATCATCTATAATGATCTTAATATTACACAATCATCCAATGGCATCATTGTCATCCAAAATTCAACATGAGTCATCTTAGCCTCTTTAAACCATTATCAACCAACAATTTCAAATGGAACATATCATGGCCTAAAACCTTATCAATCATAATTTTATTTCATTAATCCATCACAACCATTATAGATTCCATCACCAATGGTCATCCACCATTATCCTTATCATCTAGCATCATAACTAACAACACCCAACATTAAACATCATATATTCATTCTCAAACTCAACCCTTCTAGCCACAATATATATGTATGTTCCCAAATCTTAAGATTAGGATTCCATCCAAATCCAATAACCACTATTTTCTCATATACCTCATTCTAATCTTCTTTATGATAGTACAGCATTCCAACATCAATCAACAACCTCAATTACCAACACTTAAACATTATAGCTCAATTCATCAAAGATAATAAGCAATGCCCATCATTCTAAACATTATTTCTATACACAAAAGTCATTCCTATATCAATAAATCATCAATTCCTCAATTTTTTACCAAAAGCCCCAATTTACCAATTCTAGGGTTTTTCATGAAAATCCATCAATAACCAATTTTAACCATTTTCTTACATTATTCAAGCATCCTCAAGGCAACAACTT
This sequence comes from Clitoria ternatea, assembly GCA_037962975.1. Taxonomy (NCBI): domain Eukaryota; kingdom Viridiplantae; phylum Streptophyta; class Magnoliopsida; order Fabales; family Fabaceae; genus Clitoria; species Clitoria ternatea. The sequence goes on along the minus strand of CM075672.1, from coordinate 35,001,693 downwards.
ATTCATATCATCACCATCAATAACAAAAATCCTCAAATGTCATCTAACCTAGGGTTGGGTTCCACATGCCATTATCCATTAAAATAGCACCTAATCTCCTATTATGATACTTCAATAACCTTAAAATTACCAACAAAAGTCATGAGTGTTCAAAAATCTTACCTATCTTCCAAGCTCAATATCAAACACGAAAATAAGGGAAAGAGAAGAGATGAGCCAAGCTTTGCCTCCATGTCCAATAAAAGCTTCATAAATCCAAGGAATCCTCTTGATTTTGAGTGGAAATGACCATGGTGAAGGAGGCACACGATTTTGCAAGGAGGGAGGAAGAAGAAGATGAAAAAATGAAAGATGGAGGGAGGAGAAGAAGCTACCAAAAATTGAAGGGAAAAAGGAGAGAGAAAATACAAAATTAGTCTTTGTCCAATGGTTAAAAGAGTGCATCATTTTTACTTTTTCCAATGGGTAATAATTTCCTTTATCCAATGGGTAAAAGAGAGTAAATGGAGATGGGAAATGGTGCGCGATGATGAGAAGGGAATAAATGAGATAGTAGTCATATTTAAGATACTATCTGTAACATCCCGAATTTTATAAAAATGAATAATTGATGAGAATAAATAATAAATAATTATATGTGAGTTATTTGTATCCCAAAAGTATTGGAATGATTAAATTGGGATTTATTATGGATATTTATGATTTACTGAGATTTAAGGAGTTAAAATTATACCCGAATAGAATATGGGTGTCGGACCAAGTATCTCCGATTGAGACGCCATTGGTCAGGGTTGTTAAGAATATTATTAGGAATCTGAATCTATATTCGGAATAATTTTTGGGATTAGTATTGAGCCCAAACTGAGAGCCTGTTTATTGTAAAACGGTGAAATTTTAATGTGAAGCAAAATATTAAAACCTAAACCCTTCTACCTCTCTTATGCTTCACGTTACTTCTCCTCCTCCTCATTCGTCTTCTTCATCTCTTCTCCTCTTCTCTTTCTCCTTCCATTCTCCAAAGAAATCCAAATGTGGTGTACCCTTCCTCTTTCTTCCATTTTGGTTGCTTCAAGCTTGAAGGAGACAACGATGGTGGTATGGAGCTCTCCTTCTCCCACTCTATTTTGTGCTCCCTCTCTCCCTTCCTTGACTCCATTTTCGTTTTATGGTGAGGTAAGCTCTTCTCACCATCTTTGATGAAGTTAATATCATTATTATGAGTTTTATGGCTTGGGGGAGTATTTATGGCATATGGGTTGTTGGGAGAGCATTAATGTGGAAAACCCTAAGGTGGGGTTGCTTAAATGTGTGCCTTTATAAGCATTTAATGAGATACTTAAGATTAATGTTGGAAGGTGATGAGAAATAAATGGGTATTAATGAGTGTTGTTGGGTTTTTAGTGAAACCCTAACTTTAATAAATTGGGAAAAGTGTGAAATATGAGTAGAATGTAGGTTTAATGATATTGGAGAGTGATATTAATGATGAAAAATGGCCATTGGTGGTGATTAATGAGCATGGGTAAATGTTGTTGGGTTTTGATGAAAACCCTAGCCCTAAGAATTTGGGGAAATGGATATAATATAGCTTGAAAGGTTGAATTGAATGTTAATGGGTGATATTTAATGATGAGTGCTGTTATGAATGTGGAATATGAGGGATTGGTGTGAAAAGATTGTGACTTGATGAGGTTCTAAACCATTGTGGTTGTTGAAGGATATGAGAGCTAAGTTGAATAGTGAGTAGTAATGATGATGTTTGAAGGATTGAGGTGATTTGAGACTACATTGTGTAATGGGTAAGATGATGATATTGTTGGGTCTAGTTGGCCTTTTATGATTTAGAGGATCTTGGCTTTGGGAAAGGAATTCCCGAAGCCTAACACAATTGCATAACTTAGTGCTTAGCAAGTTTAGGACTTGGGGTTGAGCTTTATGATAAGCTAGCAAGTATTTAAAATTATGATGGCTATTAATTATGTGAATATACTTGCATATGGTATGTAGATCGTATTCTGGATGATACAATGGAGCATTCAGAGCATTGGAACGGTTCTGCTCTTCCCTCGAGGTAGGAGAGGAGTTAACATTCAAATTGCATGAGTAAATTGTGAGTGATTTGATGTATGTGTTAAATACTCATGTCTACCTTGCCATATAGTTATTGAGATGTTTGGAATGGCAAGTTGATGATTATTGTGGATAATGTATGAGAATATGTTTGTTAAAAATGATAAGTGTGATTTTAATGTGAATGATAAGTTTGGAATGGAAATCTATAAGTATAAACGTGTGAACAGGTTATATATGCCTTTTATGATGTGTAAGAAACGTTGGATATGTCCAAATTTGGCTTATAATAAGAACTTCCAAGTGAGAATGCTTGGAACGAGTTGTAAATGCCTCACATGTTGTATATGATATGCTGGAAGTGAGTGAATTGGCCTAAAATGTGGTTTCATATGACCGCCTGTGTGAATTTATGTTTTCTGTCGAAATTTTGATATTCTCGCCCAAGCGAGGTGGGATCTCGCTCAGGCAAGGATCCCCTGTGGCAGTATTATAGCTTCTGGACAAATCTCGCACAGGCAAGCGAGCTTTCCGCTCAAGCGAGATGAGTGAATGGTGAGCAAGTGAGATTCTGGACAAACCTCGCACAAGCGGGGTGGCCGCGTTTGAGCGAGCAAGGGAGGACATTGATGCTAGACAAATTCCGTCCGAGCGGGAATTTTTGAAAATAATTTAAGATGTGGTGAATTTTCGAGTGAAATTACGAGTGGGCTATGTCTGAGACAGGACCTTCCGAGTGAGAAAGTGGATATAATTTCGAGTGAACGGTCTCCGAGTGCGATATTCTAGGCAGTGGAGTTCCGAGTGGGAATTCCCGAGTTCAGTGTAACTCGTTCCGAGTGGAGTGCCTCTGAGTGTGTGATTCCGAGGGATCCACCGATTGGGGGTATACGGTGTGAGTCTGCCCAGAAGTACTCTGGAATAACTTCGCCCGAGTGAAAGACTTAGTGCTAGGAAACCCTCACTCGAGTGAAAGAAAAAGGAGTCGGCTTTGTAATAAGTTTACCGAGTGGAAAACCGATCGAGTGATGGTCGGTCTTGGAGTTGTCTAGCCGAGTGAAAGACCGAGCGAGTGTGGGGTCGGTCTGGAATGATTTCAACCGAGTGAGGACCGATCGAGTGATGAGTCAGTTTTAGAGTGATTACCGAGTGAAAGACTGATTGAGAGATGACTCAGATTTGGAATAAATTGTTGAGTGAAAGGCCGAGAGAGAGACGAGTCGGCTTTGATTGATTTTGCCGAGTGGAAAATCGAGCAAGATGAGTCGGTTTTGATTGAATTGTCGAGTAAAAACCCGAGGGTTGGGAAGCCTCGCCGAGTGTACGAGTGCGCGAGTGCGGAAAGAAGGACGACCTCTGGTCGGATTCCGCTTAGGCGAGTGGATTCCTCGCTCCAGCGAGCGAATGTGGAAATGGCTACTGGTGTAATTTCGTCCGAGCGAGTGGCCGAGTGTGTAGTGTCTCGCCCAAGCGAGCAACCTGGAAATTAGATACTGGCTTGTTTTCGCCCGAGTGAGCTGAGACGGTCAAGCGAGATGGGTTGTCTCGCTCAAGCGAATGTGGGCCTCGCTTGAGCTCGTTACCCCCTGATGGAATTTCCTCTTCCCTTCTCGGTTCTGATTGTATTGGCCCTTCTTTTCTCGGTCCTGATGGCTTTAGGCCTTTTTCCCTTATATTATTTGATACTTGAGGGAATGTATAAAGATATATATGCCTACGACATAATATGGTGGTGATGGATAACGAATAAGATATTGAGATGACAACCATAATGGGTAAAAATGAATGACGTTGTGGATCATTTCCTTAAATAAGGGATGACCGTTATTATTAATGATTCTGTGGCAAAAACATTGTGGTTGAATATGGATATTGAATTCACTATATGATGTGGAATATATATATACATGTGATGTGTTGAATGTAAAGTCAAGAACATGATGGTGATGGACATAAGTGTAATTGCCATGTATATGAGGTGATGAATATGCCTCGAATGATTCCATGTGTGGATTGATATTATGATGTTTGCTATGCCTTTTGATATCCATGTGTGGGTTGTTGAGAATGATGTTTGTGGCCATTGAATGCCAATTATATGAATGATATGCCTTGAGGGGCTTGTAAATAATTACATGATTATTAAAAATGCCATATTAAATTATATCCCTAATTGAGAGGGTGAGATATCCTTGCGAGGTTGTTGGGCACATGCATTATTGCATTGTTGCATTCATGGCATAGCATGGCATTGATATGTATTAATGTTGAATATATCACCTTGCGGGGTGCCACGAAGGGTATATCCCGGAGTGAAGAGGATGTTATCCTATTATTGTTGTTGAATATATCACCTTACGGGGTGCCACGAAGGGTATATCCCGGAGTGAAGAGGACGTTGTCCTATTGTTGTTGAATAATGTTGAATATATCACCTTGCGGGGTACCACGAAGGGTATATCCTGGAGTGAAGAGGACGTTGTCCTATTGTTGTTGAATAATGTTGAATATATCACCTTGCGGGGTGCCACGAAGGGTATATCCCAGAGTGAAGAGGATGTTATCCTATTATTGTTGTTGAATATATCACCTTGCGGTGTGCCACGAAGGGTGTATCCCTGAGTGATGATGGTATTATGATAATTTTTGTGAAATGAATCACCTTGCGGGGTGCCACGAAGAGTGTATCCCTGAGTGATGATCATAATTCAAGTGATTGTGATTATTATTGAATTTGAAATCGGATCCGTTGCATATGCATTAAACAGTTGACATGTGCATTAGCCATAAGAGCATGGCATTTGAGATGGGATGACCACGAGTGATGAGAAACCCCTTGCGAGGAGGTATTGAGTGAAGCCTTAATGAATTGATGATGATAAGTTGTGAATGCCCTTGTTGATAAGTGGCAAAGTGATTGTATACGTGATTGTGTATGTGCTTGTGCTTGTTTATGATATGAATTGCGATTCATGAGGCTGGTATGCCTATTGTGATAATGAGATGATAAATGAATGATAATCTTATGATTTTGTAGCAAAGCACACATGACGTTGTATGCATATACACATGATCACAATATATATATATATATATATATATATATATATATATATTATTCGTCATTTTGAATGTATAACTCACTCTCCCATGTGGTCTCCTTTTTAGCCTTGTGATGCAGGTTGCCATGGGATGAGTTCGGATTTTTAATTAAAGCTTTGGTGAAGGTAAATAGTGGTAGAGGAAGTGCCTTGGCTGGCATCATTTATGAGTTCTTATGTAATGAATGAATTATTTATGAGAATATAGATGTTTTAGAGATTTTGGGTATGTATAAGATAATCCTTTGAATTTGTAGATGATGAATATATATATGTAGAATGTAAGAGATGATTTGATGTGTATTAGAAGAATTGAAATTGAGCGATGTTCATTGATGATTGAGATAGTCGGGAGAAGACTCCCGAATGTATGTGTATATATATATATATATAGTTATATCTTAGGCATTGCATGCCTACATAATTATGTAAAATGATGATGGGTGTCTATTAGGCTTATGATATGCCATTGCATGCTTTGCCGAGTCTTTTCTCATATCGTCATATATGGGAGAAGGCGTGTGCCCGGTATACACATTCTTCCGCTGTATACTCTATTATTTTTGTATACCGTTATGGGCAAACTATTTATCGATCCAGTTATAGGTTAGTTAATCTCACTCTTTGGTTTTCTGTGATTTGGGTCTTGATGTGATCATGGTGGTGTCTTGGAAATATTTTCAAACGCGAAAAATTTATCCGCATTTTTATTAATTATGACGATTACATCGGGATTCGAGTACAGAAAACCAGGGGTGTTATACTATCACATAGATGAACTTAGCTCATTTAGAGTATACTTTACCCACTTAATATTTGAATAATGGTTATTAGGCCACATGGGTATATTTATTTCAAAAAGGTACTTTTACTTATTAAATTTATTTAAGATACCAATAATACCTTTTCTCGACATTTACTTACTACCACTGAGTTGTATAAACCTTAGACTTATTTATATACTGTTTAAGTTAGGATTTTGGTTGATTAAACTTCACTAAGTAGCAAATATCTATGTATATCTCCAATTTCTTAAAATCTTCATTCTTATATTAATAATATCCTTCCTAACTTATTAAATTTCCTTAGTAATTATGTCTAACCGCCATTAAATATGGTATCGATTACTTCTTCATATTAAATCCTAAATTTCTAATATATGTTCTATTTCTTTTTGATCCGTTAACACCCTAGTTACTTCCTCAAAAATTCATCTAATAGTCTAAATTTATATCATGAACCTTTTTTTACAATCATTATTTCTCTAATATTTTAACAAAACTTACTAAACCTTATTATTATTTCTTCATCAATTTTCTTTTTAACCTTTAGTATACAATTGTTATTTTCTGAATTCTACTTAATAATCAATAATATATTTTTCTTGAAAAAGATACTTTAAAATTTCTATTTCTTTAATTCCTAATATATTACTTGAAATTCATTATTTCTAATTTCTCTCTTGCTATTTGTTTTTCTATCAAAACCCCCTTTTTTAACTTATAAAAACTTGCTCAGTAATTTTCTTAAAAATTGTCAATGCTATAGAATTTTAAAACGGAATGTGATCGAAAGTAATTTGGTGAAACGTCTCAAAATACGTGATTTGTTTGAATTTATTCCTTGAACTTCTAACTAGTCAGTTTATCTAAAAATAGCAAGGCTTACCGGATAAGTACAACAAATTACATAAAATACTCAAAATTCATAATTAAATACAACCATATCGAATTACCGACTGAGTCCGCAATAAAATCCTAAAATCCGCCATTCTTCGCGATGAACTCCAAACTTACCAAAACACATAGAAACATAAAAATATAATTAAAATTTTCAACGGTAACGAAAAATCAAGTAACTTTTAATCTAACCGTCGGATCGCCACGAAACACGAAAGGGTTATCTTCAGAAACTTAAGGAACATTATAGAACAATTTAAAATGAGGGAAAATGTAGAGAGACCCCCCTTACCTCAAGGTGTCCTCACGGTTTTGAGAGACAAGGGAATCAAGCACCGAAAATTTACCGATAGCCGATAAAACTTCGTTGATCACTTTTGATCGCTTCCGAGGACATGCATAAGCCAAGAGAAGGAGACTAGCCACGGCCAGAAAGGAACAAAGAGAAACAAACATGAAAATACTGATTTTAGACTAAGAAAATTGAATGGAAGGAGAAATAGAAACCGAAACGAAGAAAAAGTCATCGATAGCTTACCGGTCGTGCCCGGAACTTATTGGATCCTCAATGCAGGCCAAGAAAAGGAGGGAGAAGTCCAAGATAGCTCTAGAAAAGGAAAATGAGGTGAAGTTGCGCTCAAAATTGAATCCCGATCGGAAACCGAAAAAGAAAGGTCGACGAATGCTTACTGATGGCCGCGGGTCGAAGATCAGAGAGGCGCAATGACTTTCGAGGATCGTGGCATCCTTCATGGTGGCTACCTTGGTGGTTAGGAGGTGGCGGTGATGGCTGATTTTGTTGTGGTGGAAGGATGGGGAAAGAAAGAAAAATAAAAAGGGATGTGGTTCCAGATTCTTGTCCTAAAATTTATTATAAATTTCGTGGTAATCTCATTTTATTTTTAACATCTTTGCCTTTAATTGTTTCAATTGTCTTGTCACCTTTCGATGCAATGGCCAGCCAAACATCTTAAGAAATCCCTTTTAGATCTTTTTAAATCTTGTATGTCTTATTCTTTGAAATTAGATTTCCCATGCAAACAAATTGATCTTATTAGTTGCATGTTTTATTCTTAAATTATTTTGTCCTTAGCATCTACTTTCTATAATTCCCTTCACTCTTTTCAGATTTTGGCATGCTCTTTCTTTTCCCCTTGCTCTCTTTTTTGCCAAATGAATTTTGTTTTCAAATTGACTTTTAAAAACTAAACATCGGAAACTTGCAACCACCCCGAACAGGCCTTAAATAAGTGTGAATTGTTGTTATGCTTATGAGAAACATTTGTGTACCATGAGAATTTATCCATAATCTATAATAAAGTGTAGTGAATCATGTATCATCATAGCATGGTAAAGGAAGTTGTGATTTGATACACTGGTGGATTTGTGTAGCATAAGAGCTATGGTTCCTTAGGGTTGTGGGTGACTAGGGTTAGTAGCCCAAAGAGGACTTGGTCTTACAAGCCAAAGTTAGGGTGAAAACTAAACAACCTAATCCCAACTCAATTAGGGCAACATTTACTTCTAAGATCACTAGAGATTAATTCCTTTGAGAAATGTCTAATGAAACATATTAAATTTATTAGTCTATATAAATATGAGTTTTCATATCATGAAATCTCTAACTTCTAATCATAATTCATGAAAATTGAAAGTAAGGTCGCTCATACATGTATATTAGTATGAAGATATATCTCATGCATGAAAATGATAATCTGATATACCCCGTGCATAAACATATGAAAACACAATAGTTTGCAATATATTTGGCGTAATGTTGATATAAATAATGTGTTTCTAGTGAGTGTGATGTAGCCTGGATTGTTTTCATTCTATTATTATGGATGATTAATTCATCTTACTCACCCCTTATTTTTTGTGTTTGTATTTGAATTTTGAAATTCCTGTAGTTCTACATCAAGAAAGATGGAAAGGAAGAATTGGAGCTCATAGAGTTTACTAGCCTTGGTATAATTGGAAGATAGTTCTATCTTGTACCAATAGAAAGAAATTTGTGTATAGATCGCTAACTTAGTTATCTACCACTCTTATAAGTTGTCTTCATAATTTGAATTAATTTGAATTCATAATTTGGTTCCACATTCTAATTTTGATTACCTAGGAAAAGTAATTCCTCTATGAACAGGAGTTACATTGACAAAACCAAGAATTTAAGGGGAAAGCATATCCTCCAGCAAAATCTAAAACTAACAGTTACGGACTAGATGTCAATTACAATATATTACAGAAAATGTTTCCTTTTTTTTGGATATATGCTACTGCTACTAAAATGAATACATATCAATTTAAGAAAATAAATACGTATCTGTGTCCTCTATACAAAAATAGAAAAACCAATAAGAAAATGTGGGGTTAACATACTCAGTTATTATACATTGAAATGAAAAAACTCGGAGTCCAGAATCCTCATAAAAATTTCTCGTTGCCTTCTATACACGGGCTATCTACTCCCCATAGCCCATTCCTCAAACCTGAAAAGAAATGGATATTACAAAATGCCACTGTTCTTTTCAGGGACTCGGAGAGATGGTACAAAATTATGTTTATATAGATGTAAGGAGAGTCACCTATGAGAATGAGTAATTATTTTATATAAGCCAATATAAGTTTGTCTGGTAGTAATTCAGCTGTAGAGTATAAAAAACAATAGACTAGCAACCTCCGCAAACTGATGCCGAAAAAGAGATACTCATCTTCCCGGGGCATAACATTTACTAGTTTTAGGCCAACATGAGTTTGTCCCCTGTATTATAAGAAAAGTTATCATTATCTGTGTATATTTACTACATATAAACGATCAACTGAAGTTCTACTAGAAAAAAATCATCACAATATCTTCTGAGGATACTATGTTAAAAAAAGTACCAAGGTAGAACCCTGTAAAATTTTTTAAAAGACAAACACAAAGACGAGCACAATTCAAATATGATGATATTTTTCTCTTTGCTTAGTTAAGTACAAAATTTCAACTTAGTGTGTTAAACTTATCACTTCTTTAGTCAAACTATCATTACTGTTTAGGAGGTGCTGTATGACAAATAAAAATGTACCATGCAGCCCACTGTCAAATTCTATGAACTCTAAGAACATTCCCAATGGCAATAGATTTTCTTAACCACTTGTTACAAATAATGTAAAAAATCTCCCATCACTGCATGGGCAGAGAGGTATGCACCATGAACCAAGTAACAGTATAAGATTCTATTTCAATTCTCAAACTGAAAGGGAAGATCAATAGCAACTTACATCATATCTACTCTCCTTTAAGCTTTCCAGTGACTCTGCAAGCTCAACTTGCTTTGAAGCAGTTACAAGCAGTGCCTAACATGAAGCAGCAAACTCAATCAACACAATAATGTTAATCCTCTAAATAAGTATGAGCAGCAGACCAGTACTACCTGCTTCGTTTTTTGCAAGTCATATTCTATAGATTTAATACGACTCAAGGACTCTTGAAGAATATCCTCCTTTTCAGGAGGAATTGTTCTAGGTTTATTGGCCATTTCAGTTATCACTGCCTCTAAATTCTGCAACCTCTGCCAAAGTGGCTCTTTAGTTGCCGGAGTAATTAATTGCTCCTGGGAATTGGATTTTGCTACTTGAGTTTTGAGACGACTTTCCAGTTGGTTGTCTGTGTAGCGAACCTTGAATATTTTCCCCAACACTGCAAATACTAGATATATACAACTTAACAATTTGACTGTGAATTGAGCCAAAATACTTGTGACATAAGAAATTGGCCTCTCTGTTGGTCTTCCCAGACAATTGTAGCTTGAATCACCTAGTAGATGCACCAATTGTACAATTAATGCAGGATATGAATTCTACCAACTAGAAAAGAAAACAAAATGATGAGTGAAGATGGCTCAAACATGAAGTTGTCAGATGCACTATGCTAGCAACAAACAATACTTGATAGAATCATGCTGAAATTTCAACATAGTTATCAATCTTGGATAGCAGCACATAGCAATTGTTGGAATGATTAATATTAGAATCAATCGTTATGGATCCATAGCAATTAATTTTATGATTGATTCCTGATTTATTCATTTGTAATTAATTCTGTAACTATAACTATAAAAATACATACATCTATTCTTTTATTTTCTTCTATATAGAGTTCAGAGAAAACGTGAAAATAGAGAGAATTATCATTGAAAGTAGTCTGAATTTCTTATTCGATGAATTGTTGAATTACAAGGTGATAAGAGATATTTATATGTCCTATAGTGGCTTGCACTAAGCCATTTATGCAACTGAATCCTAACTGATTCAAGCTGACCACTTATGCAACATGAATAGCATGCTTTACAACAGAACTAATGTAAATACTCTAAAAAGCCCCTTAAGTGCAGGGTGGATGAGAAATTGATAATTTGTCAGAAACCCTTGAGCTTGGAACGAAGCTGCAGAAAACTAGGAGCAGGAAGAGCTTTTGTCAGACAGTCGGCAAGCTGGTCTTTACTAGGAACATGAGAGAAATTAGGTGTTTGGCAGCAACTCCTCAAACAAAATAGAGATCCAACTAAATGTGCTTGGTTCTAGCATGAAGAATAGGGTTGAGCTAGATTTTACTGTACTTGGATTATCACAATAGATGACAGGAGTGGGATTAGGCACACACAAGTATGTGAGACTCTGAATCCATAGAACTTCCTGGGCAGTACTAGCCTTACTGCGATATTGGGCCTCGGTGCTAGACCTAGCGACCCAATTTTGTTTGCGACTCCACCAAGATGAGGTTAGGACCAAGAAAAATGGCAAACCCCTAAGTAGAGCACCTGTCATTTACATCAGAAGCCCAATCTGCATCATAGAATGCAGATAAATGTAGGGAATTGGTTGATGCAGGTTGTAGGAGAAGGCCATGATGGGAAGTACCATGAAGATAATGCAATATACGCTTGACAGCCTTCCAATGAAACTGTAAAGGATTGCTCATGAACAGGCAGACCTTGTTGACATAATAACTACGGTCAGGTGAATTATAGTGGCATATTGAAGGGCCCTCACTACGGACCGATACAAGGTGGGATTGTCAAAAGGATCACTGCCAAACACGGATAATTTTTGGGATGCTGGCAGAGGAGTGGCAATGCTTTTTGAAAACTGCATGCCAGACTTAGCTATCAGGTCTCTAATATATTTTGCATGAGAGGAGATGACCAGAGAACAGCTTTTGAACTTCAATAACCAAGAAATATTAAGTTTAGTTGAGCAATGAGGGCAGAGATGACAGCACTGTTGATACCAGTGACAATTATGTCATCAACGTAGACTAAAACATACAGGGTAGAGGAAGGAGAGGAGGAAATGAAAAGAGCGAGATCACATACACTGGATTTGAATCCTAGTTGGGCTGGAGTTGAGGAAAGCTTGGCAAACCAAGCTCAGGGAGCCTATTCAAGGCCATATAAGGCTTCGTGCAGCCAGCAAACCAGATTAGGGTGTGTATGATCAAAACCAGGAGGTTGAGTCATGTAGAGTCATCAGGGGTTTCTTTTACTCTGAAAAATAAAAACCCATTTGCAGCCAATGGGATGGTGATTTGGAGGTAGAGGAACAAGGGACCAGGTACCATTGGAAAGCAGTTCCTCCTGCATTGCTTGAAACCAATGAGGATTAGGCAGTGTCTCTGATTGTGGTGGGCTCCATGTGAGTGTGAGTAAGCAACAAAGTGGGATTAAGTCTTGGTTTAAAGACACCAGCCTTCGAATGAGTAGTCGTAAGGTGAAGATTAGGTGGAACTGTATTGAGTGGACTGGGTGGAACATATTGAGTGGGCTGGGATTTAACAGAGATGCAGTAGGGGAAGCCAAGGATGGATTTGGACTCGGAATCAGAGGTGGAGTGGTAGAGTGAGATTTGGGTTCAGGAGCAAGGGGAATATGTACAGAAGAAAAGTCGTTAGAATGGTGTGTGAGATGAGGTGTTGATGAAGAACTGATCAGCAAAGGGAAAATGAAATTCATTGAGTAGGACATCTTTTGGATGTAAATCCTACCAAAAGGAGCAAGGCATTTGTAGCCTTTATGCTGCATGGAATAGCCAAAAAAAAGCACACTCGGTAGACCTATACTCAAGCTTATTGTGATTATAGGGTTTGAGAAGGGGAAGGCATGAAGTATTTTGAGGAGCTTATAGTCAGGGAGTTTTCCATCTAATCGAAAGAAGGGATGTCATAGTTAAGGGTGATGGTAGGGAGTCTGTTAATTAAGTAAACAGCAGCAGTAAGCAAAGGCACCCAGAATGAAGTCGGAAAGTGAGCTTGAGCCATCAATGTTAAGCCTAGTTCAACAATGTCCATGTTTGCGTTCAAGAACACCATTTTGGTGATGTCTGTGAAGGCATATAAGTGTCCGTTTGGTTTCCAGTTGGGGAAACGGAGTTGGGGAAATGGAGAAATTTAAGGGTTGATATTGATTCTTCACGTAGTTCGAGACAGTCAAAACTCCTTTTGACCGTTGGATGTATTTTTGGGGTTGGTCAAGCCCCGGTTGGTCAAACCGGGGTTTGTATCCAAACAACCCCTAAGCCTATGTATGATGCCAAGTTCAGCAACGATTTTGGGAACAATATGAATGAACCTGAATTTCTTATTGAAAGAATCGTTGAATTACAAGGTGATATGAGATATTTATTTGTCCTATGGTGGCTTGCACTAGAAGCCACTTATTCAACTGAATCCTACAGTTTGTGTGAACAGTAATCATCATGAACGGTACCCCATAAAGAGTTCACATGAACTTTTTATTTGTAACTAATTCTAGCATAATATAAATACATAAATATGTGTTCTACATTAGACACTCAGTTCTCAATATGGTATTAGTAAGTAGTATCATGTTAAGATCCATTTTTTCCTCCTTTTCCTGTTTGTGAACAGTACTGAGGGACAGTGCATGTGAAGTGTGAACAGTGCCACAACCCCATCTTGATCTAGATCTCCACTGGTGCAGGTGCAGCTCCTTTCACCGGTGTGCCAACCCAAGGAGCCACAGAGGGTTGTTATATGAACATAGAGGCAATATCAAGATAGGAGGGTCCATTTCTGGATACTGTGTTCTTATTGGAGGAAATTTGCTCTGGAGGAGCAAGAAGCAGAATACAGTAGTTAAATCCAGACATCTAGTGCAGAAGCTGAATACCATGCTACGGAAGCAATGGCGTGTGAACTTACATGGCTTAAGCAAGCAAATAATATTGCAACGGCTAAAACTGCGAGACACTCAAGAAATGAAACTTTATGTGACAATCAAGCTGCACTTCGCATTGCATCAAATCCAGTATTCCATAAAAGAACCAAATACATATAGATCAATTGCCACTTAACAAGAGAGAAGGTGCTTTCTAGGGAAATTATCTCTGATTTTGTGAATTCTAATGATTAGTGATTAGTTAGCAGACATATTTACAAAGTCTCTTAGGGAATGCCTGTAATGACATATGTGCTCCCACTTAAGGGGAAGTGTTAGAACGATTAATATTAGCATTAACTATTACTGATTCTTAGCTAACTATTATTAGTTAGGATTGATTATTGATCTACATGTTTTTTTATTTTTAATTAATTTCATAATATTAATAATAGGAACACAAACATGTAGTCTATGTTGAGAGAGTTAGAAAACGAGAGAGCACATATGAATTTTGTGCGTTTTGAATCACAACAGAGCTATTGTATTTATAAGAGATTGTACATGATTACAGATAAGATAATACAAATATCTAACAAAATAAAAAACAAACTAATCTAATCTAATTAATTAGAGACAACTCTATCTTTAATTTTAACACTCCCCCTCAAGCTGGAGCATATAGATCATATGCATCAAGCTTGTTACATATGTAATCAATTCCGGGACCCCTTAGAGATTTAGTGAAAATATCTACTAACTAATCATTAGAGTTCACAAAACTAGCAGATATTTCACCAGACATTACTTTGTCTCTGATAAAGTGACAGTCAATTTCAATATGTTTCGTCCTCTCATGGAAAACCGAATTTGAGGCAATATGCATGGCAGCTTGATTATCACAGATAATTTACATCTCTACAACCTCTCCAAACTTAAGTTCCTGAAGCAACTATTTGAGCCATATGAGCTCCTGACTGGCTATAGCCATAGCATGGTACTCTGCCTCCGCAAAAAATACAATATCTGGAAGTGAACCTTCAATCAATGGGAGAGCCTACCCAATCAACATCAGAGTATCCCACAACTCGAGTGTGTCCTCTATTTTCATATAATAGGCTCTTTCCAAGATCTTTCTTGACATATCAAACAACAGGGGTCACTGCATCCCAGTATTCCTTACAAGGAGAGTTCGGGAACTGACTTACCACACTAACTACAAATGATATATCTGGGAAAGTGACCATGAGATAGTTCAATTTGTCAACCTAACATCTCGAGAGAGGCTCACCCTGATTTGGTAAGAGCTTGACATTGGGATCCATAGGAGTGTCAACTGACTTGTAATTTAACTTAGTAGATTCTTCCAGGATATCCATTGCATATTTTCTTTGGGATATGACAATTCCATTTTTGGACTGCGCTACCTCTATCCCCAAGAAATATTTGAGTCTGCCAAAACGGGTTGACAAGCCTCACTGCAGCTAACCCTGTTATTTGGCAGCAATAAAAGAATGAGGTTTTGAAAAGCCTCACTCTGGTGCAGTTTCAGGTGCTATTTTGGATATGATTGTGGCCACTATTCACAAAAAAAAAATCTCTTCAAACTTTTTAGCTGCCATGGTCACTCCACAAGCACTGTAGCACACTACTGATGACTTTCAATATCAATGAAAGTCTCTCTGGCACAGTGGAACTAATAGAAAAACAGAGTAGAAAATATGATCTTATTCTTGAAACAGAGGGAAATTCCATCCAAGGTTATCAATGGCGGATGGCGGTTCATGGTGGTGAGCCAAAAAAATACCATGGTGGGTTATGACAGATGTCATGACGGTCATGATAAAAAAAAACTCTATATGCAGAAAAATACACTAAAAAACATTGCAGTATTAATAATTATGCAAATCCAACACATTAACTCAACTAAAATCATACCATAATAACTTTTCGAGTTCAATCAAGTCAAATGAAACATACATAAATTATCAAAATATAATAATCATCAACTTCAAGCAACAAAGCAAGTCAAATGTTTAAAAAAAAAACAAGACATAGACCCAAAAACTAATCCTCCTCTTCAAGCCCAACATAGTCATCATCTTCATTCCCTTTCTCATCATGAGACAAAAAAATAAAAGATACATACAGATATCGCCCGAGAAGGTGACCAGAAAATGTACAAAACAAAAAAGAAAAAGAGGAAACAGGGAGAATAAATTAAAATTTAGCAACAGAAAAAATGAAATAAAAACTGAAAATAAAAAGTAAAATAGAAACAAAAACGTAAAAGAAATAGAAACTAAAAACAATGAAATGGAGCTTAAGCAAACAAATAATAAAACAAAGAGTGAGAGCAGAATGAACGAAACAGAGAATGGGAGCAGAGAAATAATGAAACTTAAAAGGAATAGAAACTATAACTGAAAAAAAAGAATAATCAAACTGAAAATAAAAAAGATGAAATTGAGGAAGAGAGAGAAAGAGAGTGAAAAAGAACCAGAACATAAAACATAAGTGGGAAGTGTGCAAGAGACAGAAAATGAGAAGGGAGAAAGAGAGAGAGAGAGAGAGAGAAAGAAAACAAAAAAGAGAGAAAGTAGAAAAGGAAAGAAGGCTCTTATGCCAGAGATAGTGATCGGAGAGCCGAAAACAGTAGCCAGTGACACACAGATCCATGGAGGTAAGGCGGAGACAACATGCAAGAAAGTTCAAAGGTTGGTGTTTGGCTCAAGTGTGTTGTTTGAAGGATGGGGAACCATTTTTAGGGTTTCTTCATTAAAATGACCCATGGGTTTCCGGGTTAGAAACGGGTCAAAATGACCCATTGCATTTTTTCTGAAAAATCCACCATGGCCGCCCCGAACCGCCATTTCGCAATGACCAAGTCGGCACCATCGCGCCGCCATGAAAAACCGCCACGCCATGAGAGGCGCATGGTGGCATGTTGAAAATCCACCACACCACGCCATGGCGCCGCCATAATCAAAATTTGATAACACCGCTTCCATCCATCCCCATCCTGGCTTAAACCCAATAAAGTCATTCTGTGACAAGACTTGTTCAAGTTGGGACAAGGTAATTAAGTTTGCATAACAATTTTTAAACTACATCATATAACCTGGCTCAAGTCATACATAAACCAAGATTTGTCACAGGTTGCATTGCATTTGTATTAAGTATTAGCTTCCATAAAACAAGGTCATTGTCTGATAAATATCTATGAAAAGTATAAAACACGGGTCAACACCTAACTAGAAAAGGATATGCTGAGGAATCACATACTTATTGAATCAACATCTCCAGGTTCGACAGCAGCATTGACTGGCTCAAGAAGGTTGTCATTAGATGCACATTCTCTCATCCTTTTCTGTAATATAAATCCATATCATGTAAGTGTTGCAGATAAACTTTAGTTTAGAAAACAGTCCAAAGATAAAGTATTATATTCACACAAGAAATATCTTTGAGGGGAATTCGAAACAGCATATTTTGGTTTATGGAAGTAACTTATGACCATAAAAGTTTTTTTAGCTTATTCCAATAAGCATCATGGATAGCTTATTTCCTTAAATTTCCAAGTTAAGCTTGTCATAAGCTCTCAATCGATAAGAGCATGCTAAAAAGTTCTTCATTAAGTTGCTTACCCAAAAGTTCCCTTGATCATCTTAAATATTAAAGGTTACAGACTTCCAATTTTATCCCAAATCTTTTTCTCTGAGTTAGGTTTAAAGTTTGATCATATCCTACATCTTAAATTTTGCATCTAGGGTAATACATACATATCTCTGTCAACCATCATATCATATTTAGCTGGTGCATGGCCTAAGGAGGTGGTTCATTAACCATCAATTTTATTCAGAGAAAACCAATTGCATATTAAAGGTATAGACTTTCAGTTTTATTCCAAATCTATTTTGTTTGGTTTAATTATTCCTCAAATTTTAAAAATTGAACCAAAAGCCGATATGGAAACAAGGAAAGTGTTTCACTAACCAACTTTATTTAGAGAAATTAACAGATAAATGAAAGATACAAAACCTTAAAGTATAAAATGAAAGAAAAGATATCTGTATTTCTTGAATTTACTAGACATGTATAACTTTGGACAAGAGAACCATTAAGCTTCGCAAGTTGATATCAAAATGAAATAGTAATTATAAAATCTCAAGACCGACCAAGCATGTATATTCACAGCAGAGTCCAATGCCGCCTTCCATCCCCAATTTTGTTCCCTAATTTGCATACCTTCAGACTACATACAGTTTCAACATCTGCAACCATAATTTTGGTAAGCACCATGATGGAATTATTCCTACCACGATCTGATGCTGACATTGAGTGTATATAGACACTACAGTACGCCCATAGTAATATAATTCCTTTTCATCTGAACCATAACCACGATCATTTTCATCCTAGACTTGATTGAAAGTATCCATGATTTAAGTAGATTCCTTCCAAATTTAAAATACCTAAGTTGTAGTAGACTTTCAACATACAATCAAGTGCTATGCAGAAATTCAAGTTGACAATTTTCATGTACATTGAATTTTTCATTTACAAATTTTAAAATATTCTTAAAAAAATTGGCTGGGATAAAGCAGTTCCCTACTGGGAGTTTACTTAATACCATTTTGATTTGCTGTGAAATCTCAACATGTTCCTTTCTTTTTTGCTAAAATAAAAATTTATTAGAAAGGGAAGGCGTTAAAAAATATAGAGAAGGAAACACACAACTGCAACTAAGTAGAAAGAAGTATGGGTTGGAACAAAATGATGTGAAAATAAAACCTGGGCACAGAAGACAGAAGGGAAATCAAGAACTAGCTTCTCAAATTTTCATTTTGGTTATCCCTGTTCTATTTTACCTGAAAAGTAAATCTAAATAATTGACTTCATCTTATAACTCTGCACTTACTACCTAAAGTGAACACTGTATTTTTAGAGGATCCAAGTCCAGGAAAATAAAGAGTATATGTCTCAGATAGAGAAGAAAAACTCATACACTCTGTCAAGTACTAAACTGGTGAAGAAAAGGACTAATTATACATAATAGGTTAACTATAAGTAATTTGGGTTACACTAAAGTAACTAAATAGCCTAATCCATAATTTTCACCTTGACAAGATAATGACATATGCATAAAAGGGTGACGTGGGATACTAAAGACTCTTGGTTTGACCATGAACCTATCTGCTTATCTATCTGCAATTATATACAACTTGCAATTACATCAAAGAGTCAACAAGTAGCATATATGCACTAGAGATATCAGATCTTCTCAATCCTGTCAGTAGTATAAGAAATATTCACATTGGGCTGACTTAAGGTTCCTATCAACATATTTAGGAAAGTAGAAAGCTGGAGAGCACAAATTAATCATTCACAATCTTTGTTGCACATCCTTTCAGTAGGATGAGACGAGCAAAATATTTCAAAAGAAATTATTCACATTTCACAAATGTGGCAGTTAGTAAAACTTCTTGTTTGGGAGATGAGGAAAACTGCCAAGGATTTGGAACTCTAACACATATATTATACATAGAAAGACAGCAAAAAGTAAGCAAAATAGAAAGTCGGCTCACTTTCTCACTAGAAGGACCTTTTTGTATGAAGGCTGAAGGACTCGATCTTTCTGCAGAAGCTGATCCAGGTGATACAGTTTCAGATATTTCTGTGCTTGTAACCTACAAAGAAACAATCATATGTAAACTGTAAAGCTTTACATCATGCAAAAAGAGTATGAATGAGACTTGAGAATTGTACAACAAATTAACAAAATACTGCACTAGCACTGGATTTAGGAATGACCTTGCTGGCATATGGCTTCAGATCTATTTCATTAGCAAGAGAAGAACTTCCAAATTTTTTTAGTTTCATTGCCTCTCTAGAGTGCAGCAACTGTAAATAGAACAAGGGAGTATTATTAGGAGCACAATTTATATTAAAGTTGTGATGTCATGCAAATGTGAGACCTGCAGTCATAATACCATACTTTCAAAATGTTGGGATCATTCCAAGGTCCCTTGCCAGATCTTAGGCACCCTCCATGATTTGGGCATGAACAACTGCCACCCAAAAAGTCTGGAAGTTGACTGTTTAAAAAGAAAAATGCTCACATAACATTCATTATTACAGACATAGAAGCACTTAACTAAACAGGACAGTACAAAACACAAATAAACCTTGAGTCTATAACCTCTAACAATCTGCTCTGGAATTTGTTGCCTAAAACCTGTAAATTCAGCATACATCATTTACACTATGTTCAATCCTTTCTAAAGTTAAAACATGCAATGAAAGGTAGTACTTATATACATGTATTTTGGCTGTGGTCCTTGGATCAAGAAATCCTTTTGCAGTGCTCCATACTAGCTTGAACCCACTACCAGCATTAACAATGAACATCTGGTTTAATGTCTGGAAAAAAAATAGCACATTCAGAAGCAAACAATGAATGTACACTCAGCTTACCTAAGACAACTTTTTAGTGGTAAGGGTACAAAAAGTTTTATAAAGCAGTATTTAGGGATGGGCATCATGGGTTCATTAATCACAATATCACATTAGTAGTTTGTATCCCTAATTCAGGTTCCTTTCCTACATACAAATGACAAAATGAATGGCACAAGAAAAAAAAAAAAAAAGATTGAACATTGACAGAAAATAATATGCACACATACCCACAGAACCTACTTTGTACTAAATTGAAATCACTTTTTCCCATCATTATTAGATTGTCTCCTCTTCCTCTTTCTTAGAGTATGTAGTCTCAGCAGAATATAATTCTGCTTCGCTTGCTTGATTAGCATGCTTTAGGTGTGAGTTAGTTGCTGAGCTGTCTGATGTAGTGCACAGTCAGCATAACTAATTCTGTTACAGTATTGCTTAAGCTATATATATCTAACAGTCCTCTCAATGTAAAGTGGCTTGTAATATCAATAATATTCAAATCAATAGAATACAGAATGAGTTCAACCTTTTTCTCGCAAATTCTCTCTCTCTCATCTCTCTCTTTTCTAAGACTCTTCATTTACAAACAATAGATAAGCTTGTTTACTTTCCTGTCATGCGTTTGAAGAATTACCCATCAAAGACCTCATAATTGAATTCTTAAGTTGAGATTGTCAAGTTAAAGATCACCTAAGAAAAACAAAATATGGAAACCCAAAAAACAATGATTTATTCATTAAGTTAAATTCAACTTCCTTTCCTATAACATTTAATTACCTCAGGGTAGTTATCACCATCAATTTTTTGCATGCGCATGACGAGATCATGTGCAAATTTTCCGAAGCTCACCCAATTCTGCTAAATATACCAAGTAATTAAAAGCTTTGCCTTCCAAATGATCCCATTTTAGCTATTCAGATAATATTGTTGTAAGCATGGAATTTACCACTCCTTGCACATCAAGTATTGTTGTCGTTTTATCAATGTGCCTCTTTGCTGCAATAGAACAAGCAGGGAATTTCTCTTTAAACATTTTCTCAAATCCCTGAACATGATATTTTAGAAATCGATCTATTGTTGTGACGCTCATCAACTTGCTGGGTTCAACTTTGCCAAGTCTTTCAATATAAACCGGTCGGCCCTCTTTGTCCACACCATGGTAACCATGAGGATAATAACGATGCACCTCTTCATACTCCTTATATATAAAATCCTACATGGTATGTTTGGAACACTGGTCATTTAGCCATGGCAAGATTGAAATAATTCCTGATCAAACAAATAATGTTGGCAAAATCTCCCAAAAGGAATATGTCCAGGATTTCTCCTCTCCTCAATAGAATTACATGCTTTATGTGGCAGTTAGTTGAAAACTCAGACAACTCCTTACTTCTTTGTGAACCAATTAGTAAAAAATTTAATAAGTAAAAGCAAAACAAACAACTACAAAATTTTACCTGTAAAACAGAATCTGCTCCATACTCCTTCCTCCAATGAAGCATATCTTCCCACATCTGGACAGTTTTATCAATGTCAAACTTTCTGGCCTTTAGAAACCTGCAGCATGAAAACACTATCAGCCTGTAAAGTACTGCACATCTGAAGATTTTTTCTTTAGTACAAAATCTTATCTAGAAAAATACTAGAGAAAGTTATAATTCTTGACACAAGTTCTTAGAACAAAAAAAATTACAAACACCAAAGAATGGCAATCCAGGTAAATAATCCCTTTAATTAAACTAGTGGGTTTAATGAATCTTTGCAGTGAACATTCCTATAATAATCCAACACCCAGATCTATATGTAAAGGAGGAAGAATACACTGAATAGAAAGCAAAATCTTATAAAATTAGTGTGGAAGAAGGTACAAAATATCACTACATACTGTACTATGTGTATTTCCTGTTGAACCTTTGCATGATTCATGTTCCTTGATTAAAGTAAAATAAAATCTGCACCTCTGGCAGATGAATCAATAGGATATGAACAACACATCCAATAATATTTCTATTTACTTAACATCTATAAAGGATAAAACTGAGCAATTAAAATAAAAACAGTGCACTCAATAAATAAGAAACATCTTAGACACCCTAATTTACCTCAGCATTGTATGATAATCATCATGGGAATCTGGTAGTAGATCTCTTGTTAGTACTGCCTGACGAAATGAATTCACAGCTTTTTCCTCGTTAGCGTCACGAACATCTTCTATAAAAAATGAAGAAAATTCAGAATCAGCTACTCGTGAATTACGCCTCCTGAGACTATAAGTGAGTTTTGTTGAAGCAGTCATTGCTCTTCTCCTGAGAGATCTAGCTCGGGACTTCCGCCACTCATCCTCAGAGGTTTCAGGCTCAAAACTTCTACTCCTATCATCTTCTTGAACTAACGATTCTTCTCCTAAAACCATAGACATAAATGATTAAAACTCAAAACTTAGTCCCAAAACAAAAAAAAAATAACAAAGATATGTCAACAAAATTAACATCTCAATGCCAGACAGGACTTGGGTTTTGTACCTGGCATTCTATTCAAGATGCAACAAGCAATTTGGACCTAGATTGCCTCTGCGCCAAGTGAAAACAAGAACTAATTTAATAACAACAAATGAAACACAGGATCCAGAATAGTCCGGGGCTAAGGCATATACAAAAGAAAAATAAATTTACAAATCCATTCACACAGTAAAATGATAACATTCAGCTGGGTTAAATCCCTTATAATTTAACCCTTCACCCTTCATACAACAAGACTAACACTGGTTTACACCATCGTTTAGGTAACCCCAGGGTCAAGGTAAAACAGAATTAAAGAGAGAACCACAATTGCAAACTCTAGGAAATCTAGAACATTCCACAGTTAAGACTTACGCTAGAAGAAATCTACCAATTCACCAAGAACTCATGCGTAAAACAAGTAAACAAACACGATTATTCAGCAAGATTAGTCCGCCAAATGAACAAAACCCAAAGCCGTAGATCAATCAGCAAGAGAAAAAACAACATTACACTTCCTGTATGATCTCAGAATCAATAAACAAAACGACCTACATTTGACAACAAAAAATGCAAACCCGATGAAATCAAGAACGCCCTAAAAGAATCCACGTACACTACCAGTAACAAAAGAATCAAACTAAATTAAAATACCACAATAAAGCTGGATCAAAAAAAAAATCAGAACCCAAAATCAAATATCAATCAACAAACTCGATAGATTTCAGATCCAACGAGGGAACAAAAAACAGCATTGCATTCCCCAACCCGATTCAAAAAGACGTCGCATAAGACACGATGATAAATAATACCTGAAGGAGAAAATAAAAGCAAAATGGGTATCGCTTTCTGAGATCGAATTGGCGCCACCTCTTCTTCGGAGTACCGAAATCCGTACGAAGCCGCAGATAGAGACACAGTGAAAGAGAGAGGGAGAGAGAGGGAGGGCAGCAACGTAAGAATCGAAGCGAAGGAAAAAACGAGGGAACAGAGGGAGGGAGAGAGGCACGTCGCAATCAAAAGCGTTACCAATGGCGTGCAACGGCCGCTTTTGCTACGCGTTAACGGCGGCTGTTTGGTTTGTTTGTAGGTGAAATTCGGGTAATCCGTCTTTCCGTTTGTTAACGGGAGGTGGAGCTGGGATCGGCTACTATGGTTCTACGCTAGGAGCGTGAGAAGAGAATAATAAGATAATTATTAAATAAATAGCGACTCGGGGAAAATTTTGATCTTCTCACTCGGAGCACACAAGTGCTTTTCTAACAAATTCCATGCATCACTAATACCCAAAAAAAAAAAAAACTTTGATTTTACATTATCTTCCGCTTATGAAACTATATAGTATATATGATATGATGTGATGGAACCAAATATAATTGCATAGATTAGAAATTAGAAATAAAAAAGGTAAAAATGACATATAAGTCTAAATGTATCGAAACGTGCGTGCATAAACATGTAGGCTTTGACTGTTTTGTGGGGAGAAAGAGAAAAGAAATTAAGAAGAAATAAAATAAAATTTTTATTTATTAAAAACGAAAGGATCAGTTTTATTAGTAGAGCAATATCCATAAATTATGTAACATCCCAGATATTTATAGAAAAATTTTGTGAAGTGGAAAATGTTAAAAATTGTTTTTAGGAATTTATTTGATATTTTTAAGAATTATTGGTTTATTAGAAAAGGGTGATTAGAAGAAGAGAAGTTTAATTAAAATCATTAAAGAAATTATAAAGGAGTGGAGAAATGACCAGTTGGGCAGGTGACCGGTTGCCATGAGTATTAAAGAAAGGTTTCTTTCTCTTTCTTCAATCATTCATCTTCTCACGAGGATTTTCTTCTCCTTCGTCTGTTTCTTTCCTTCTTCTTCTCCTTCCTCCATTGTTGTGAGCTGAAAGCTTTGAAGGGAGGTCCGTTTTTGTATCAGACCTTAAGATAATTATATAGCTGTAACCGTGGTTTCAAGGTAAGTCCTTTGAACCGTTTAAAATTGTCACCTTATCCCTGTCATTCTTTTCTGGACCGAATGGTCATGCATGTGGGGGTACTGTTCCGATCTCAACTCCTCTTGGCTGTGAGCCTGGAAATGGCCCTTTAACCGGATGAGTGGTGGTATGACGTTAATGTGTTTCACGTTCCAAAACCGTAGGTGGTGGAACGAACACTGGTGGGACGATCAAGGAAGTTGGTGCTGGAACGGAGGTGGAACGGTGCACCCAGCAGCTGTTGAAGCTTGGAACAGAGGTAAAGGGGGTGTTCGGGTTATAATTAATTAGAATAGGATACTGTCCGAGTCGTTGGAAGGACTAAACCGGGTAAGGGATGATGCTGAGTGAAAACTGTGTGAATATGTGTATGAATATATGTATGGATGTGCACACCGATCGGTTAGGATCGTAAGTGTGGGTGTGTGTGTGTGTGAGACCTAAGAAATAATAGGGATGTTGTTGAATGAAATTTGAGAATGTATGAGTATGCATATGTGTGAGCACCGATCAGCTTCTGATCGTGTGTATGTGACTTGAGGAGTATTTGATGTTGTGATAATTATGATGATGCCGAATGAATTGTATATGAATATGAATGAATGCATGTATATGTATGGATATTGATCGGTTTCTGATCATGTGTGTGGCTTGAGCTGATTAAAAATTGAAATATTTGATGCTGTGACAATCAAGGAACAGTGGCAATGTGATGAATGGGCTTGACGAGTCGGTCGCCCTGCGTCGAGAGCACATGCCAGTTTTTGGTAGTTGCATCTGTTGATTGTTGATGATATGTAATGATTGAGAAATATGATTATATGGTGATGTGGTATGGGATGGCCGACGGTATATATTACCCTGTATTTTTTGCTTCTGTGGTCAAATCGGACCCAGTTAAGTTACCCAGTAGTCTTTGACCTAGTGGTTGAGGGGGAGCCAAGTCGGGCTCGGTGAACCAAGTCGGGTTCACAGGATGTCAAGTCGGACTCCCAGCTAAAGGCCAATCCTTTAGTATCCGGATACTAGGTGTCAATTTTATGTGAGTCAGTTGTGACAATTGATGATTTTGCCGAATGAGAATTTGATATATTTGATGAGTATGAATTATTGTACTTGCTGAGTAAGATGTCATATTATCCGAGTGTAAATTGATGAGTATGATGTTGTATTTGACGAATGTAAATTGTTATATTTGCTGAATGAGGTTGAATATAATTGCCGAGTATGAAATATTATAATTGCTGAGCATGAATCGTCATGATTACCGAGTGTTAATTTGTTATAATTGCCGAATGAGATTTTGATTTATTTGTTGAGAATGATTTGATGTATTGATGAGTGCAATTGGTTTTAATTGCCGAATGAAAATAGAAATAATTGCTGAATGAAAGTTTAAATCACTGCTGAATGATTTGATGTAATTGCTGAGTGTGATTCCATATCTTTGTCGAGGGATTGATATATTTTTCGAGTGGAAAATTGTTATATTTGCTGAGTGGAAGTTACTTGTTAAGATTGTCGGAGGAGAACTGTTATGCTGCTGAGTGTGAATTACAAGAATGCCGAGTGCTAAAGGATATAGTACCGAATGGGAGTAAAGTGCCGAGTGTGAGTGTGATGCCGAGTGTGAGTTAAATGGCCGAGTGTAATGTACAATCTGAAGCTAAAGAATCGGATAGAGTTTATACTCATATTTTATTCTGTTCTAAATTAATTATAATGCTAAACACTCACCCTTGCTATGGTTTTCAATTTTAGTCACCAATGGCAGGGAGGAGGTCGGAGACATGGAGGTGCGCCAAGCGGAGGACTGATGCCAAGGCACCGATTGAAATTGAATGAATTATGTAATATATATATATATATTGAGTTTTCTGAATGTTGATGTTACAGTGTTGCCTGTATGATGAAATAAATTCTTGATGTTAAATGATTGGTGTTTCTTTTATGAATAAATTTTGCATTGCTGTAGCAGAGTCGATTACCGGGTGAAGTTAGCCGAGTGGATTCCTTCTTATTTGAGCATGCGCCGATTGATTTGGTGCTCATTATGCTCAAGTGAATATTCTTCGTTTCTCTCTGAGTGAAGAATAACCGAGAGACTCACTTCCGAGTGGAAATGTTAAAGCAACTTCGAGTGAGCTATGGCTGACACTCCAAGTGGAGAAAGATAAGAGTGCTCCCGAGTGAAGATATGAGTGAATCTTTCCTGAGTGAAGGGAAGTTAAGCTTTTCTGAGTGATGAAAGACCAGTGGTTCCGAGTGGACTTATTTTCCGAGTGAAGTCAGATCGAGGGAGCCCTTGTTGAGTGAAGGTTAAGCCATGTCCGAGTAAGAGATACTCGAGTGTACCTATTTCCGAGTGAAATCCGACTTGTTGACTCTCCTTGTAGGTCTGTTGTTCGCTCAAGTTTAAGAGTAGCACTCGCTCAAGCGAGTCGGCACTCGCTTAAGCGAATCAGGGGCTCGCTCAGGCGATTGACCCCTGACTCTGTTTTCCTTCTTTCGTTGTTCCTGAATAACTCTATTTTATTAATGGTTTCTGTTCCGAACGGTTTCAGTCTGTTATTCCTATTTTAAGTATGATTTTATTATTTTGAATATATTTAATAAAAGTAATTATTATTTTATATTGAGATTGGGTGGATTTTATTCAAAGTGAAAAATCTATTGAGAAAAATGAGAAAATTGACGAGGGTCGTCACAAATTATAAGTCTGATTATCATTTAAATAAAAAATAAAAGAAGGAAAAATTGTAAGAAAAGTAAAGCAAGAGTTAACAGAAATTAATTTCCTCTAAAGAAAATTATTTAAAGAAAATATTGTGAAATTATTGTTTAATAAATATTAAAATTTTAATAAACTTTATTAAAAATTAAAAAGTATGATAATAAAAATTAAATTTATATATATATATAATTTAATTTATTTCATGTGATTAATTTATTTCTTTCCATATTTTTTACTCATCCAAATAAGAAAAAATTAATTTTTACTTCTGTATATTATATTTATATTTGTTCAAATAACCTACTTTTTTATCTTTTGCTACCCGATTTATTTCATTTTCAATGTTTTTCTTTATATTCATTTAATCTCATTGAATAATTATTTTCAAAACCTATCTTTGGAGTTAAAATTCATATCATTTATATTATACATATAAAAATTTGAATCAATCTAAAACAATTTGCTACATTATTCATGTACAACAAAATAAACATTATACTACCTCCGTCATTGAAAATAGGCAACAAAAATGTATTTTCCTAAATATAAGCATATATCATTAATAACTAGTTCATTAAAAGTGTAAGTATTGCTAAAATACCTTTATTTAATACTACCTCCGGTTTCAAATATAAGCAAATATACCTAACTTCACACATATTAAGAATAGTAGTTAGAGGTAGTTATTTGCATTAATGTTACCACATATTTGATTTAATTTTCTAAAATACCCTTAGTATCATTTATTAAATAAAGAATTAGTGACCTTGGAAATATATATGATGAGGACATATTTGGTAAACAAGCATTTAATGACATTGGGAAAGTCTAATTTTGCTTATATTAAGGGACTAAAAAATTCCACTAAAATTTACTTATATTTGGAACCGGAGGTAGTACATATTTTAATTTTCAATAATAAGAGGCTAAACCCTCTTAACAAGTTTAAATGATGACATTATAATAAAAAAAACATACACCTTAATATGAAATTTGATATGTCCGGTATGGAGGACAAACTTTCGATATTCTATTAATCTTACATCGGTATAGTCCCGTGAGCATCTCAAGATCTTAATGTTACTTCATCCAACATACCAATCTCTTGTGCTATGGGACAAAATATGGTGTTATCTATAAAGATATTTCGATGCTCAAGTCAATACGATACTTAATATCAGAACTCAAGTGTTAGGTAGTTGAACGTACCTCTAAACTATAGAAAATGAGTAGTAATTATGGGAGTTGAGTGAGGATTTTGTCTTACGTCACATGTGTGAGTACTTTCCCCTAAAGTACAGGGGGAAGTTGACACAGTTGTAGAAGCTCACACGGTTGTAGGTATTCCTAACACATCTACAAGTGGTCGATCGATATCCGCTAGTAAACCCATCAACCTCTATTTGATATTGACTATCAAGGGTGCGGTGAGGGTGTGATAATGCAAAGCTCATGTTGATACTAGTTATGTGGTCAGGATATTGTTATTGGTCTTATGACACCGATATGGTCATATGACACCAGTACCGTTATCATGCCCAAATCAAAATCATTGATATTAAATAATGTTAATTCTTAAAGGGTGTGATGGGTAGTTACTTTTTTGTTTATATTCAAAGATGAGGGTATGTATATATTTTTTAAAAATATATGAAAGTAAGGACTCTTTAATTATATATATATATATATATATATATTGATGATTCAGAGTCAGACTTAGAATGAGGATTGAAGAAGTCTTAGACTCTCGTTGTGAAAATAGAAACTTTAAAACACAAGTAATCAGACTCGTAAAATGGACTTGATAAGAGTAAGGAAAGAGAAGAATGAACACTAGAAATTTATACTGATTCACTTTCAACACAGAAGCTACGTCGAGTCTCTTTTAACTTGAAGGGATTGCAAGAGCTTTTTGATCATAGAGGTTCTCGTATGTTGTTTTTCTTCAAATTGAATCTCTTTAAAATATATATAGGTCACTCAAGATGACCATTTGATAATCTAGTGAGGAGGTATAACTGTTAGAAATCTTTTAAAGGAGTTTTCCTTGTTCGTAAGCACCAGACCTTGAGAAAATGTTAAGATATCAAAAGGTCTAGTATGAAGGAACCTTGAATCTTGCATGACAAAGGAGTTCCTTGAGATCTTCAAGCCATAAAGATCATTTGTTGGCTTTCTTCTTCTAACAAACGCGTAGAGCATATTGCTATTGTACTTCTGAAACTTCTTGACACAAGAGCTGACTATGATAATCTTTTCTGAAATGTTCAGGATAACTTCATTGGTTTCTTCAAGTATGCTTTGGTTGTTCCACTAATTTGTGTCTTATCTTCTTTGATGATAAGCACAATTTCTTTGCTAGGAGCTTGACTCGAAGCATCGTCAAAAAGGATTTAGAATGTTGCATGAAGAGTACTTGAAGTAACGTTCTTGTTGTATGATTTTGTTGCTTCAAAAGTTTGAGGTCTAATTAGTGGTTCAAAGGTCTAACAAATCTTGAATCAGACTCTTTTGGGGTAAATACTAGAATCAGACTTTTCTTGAATCACACTTTTGTTTTGATGGACTCCCCTATTCTTTTGTAACCTCTGAACTCAGTATTTGTTTTTCTAAAACACTTATGTTGTGTTTAGTTCATAAGTTTTCTTAGAAAAATAGAAAATTATTCTTAGAAAAATAAAAAATAAAAAAATTGTTTATTTACGAATTATTAAAAAATTATAGAAAAATAGAAAATTGATTTTCTATTTTTTAAGAAAATGAGAAAACTCTTTTAAAAGGTTTTCTAAGAAAAGTAAAACAAAATAGAAAAGGCGGTAACTGAATTACAAGATAAGGTAACCGAATTACAAGATAAGATAATTGAATTACAAGATAAAGACTATTATAACTAAATGAGAATATGAAACAAACTACTACTAATTCGAAAAGTTCTACCGCTAAAAGTTTTCAAAAATTAAAAACACGACAACTTGCATTATTCATTTAAATTAGTATTATCATCCTTAAATATTAAATTGTTTTTCTGCAACACTGCTTAACAAAAGAAATGATAAAGAGTTATAGAGATCTTATCTATATTATAAGTTAGTATTTAGCGGAAAGACCAACCCTACCATATCTATCGATTTATATTTTTATTTTTTTGTTAAATTTAAAATTTAATATTTTGTATGATTTTCATGATGTATCATGATAATATTTTTATTATTCTTTGTAACTATTTTGAAATATATTTAAACACAAACTCATTTGATCTTATTTTAATATTACTTTAAATTTTTGTCATAATTTTTATGTGATGCATATATTATACAATATTATCATAAATAATATATATATAAGACGTATCTTAATTAATTTAAATTAAAAAATGTTTGAAAAAATTTGGAAAACTGAGTGCACTTCGAACAACTTTTTTAGTTTTCTAGTTTTCCAAATTGAAAAACTATCACACTATCTAAACAGGTTTTCAAAATTTTTCTAACTATTCTAGGAAATGAAAATTTTGGAAAACAAGCGGAAAACTTTTCCCAGAAAACCAGAATAATTTTCTGTAACTAAATACAACCTTAATTTAAACAAGTTAGATCACACATGAGCAGACTTCATTTAATTAACAAATCTTGGAACATAACTTGGGGGTCTAGTCAATGGTTACTACTAACTTTTTTTTCAAACCAGACTTGGTCACAACATATATATAGTTGTTTGATTTTAATAAATTTTGACACAAATCTATTACACCATATATAGACATAATACAACAAATAGCTTATCAATCCAATCGTTAAATTATGACTTATTAAAGATGTAAGAGTTAGTTAAAGTTACTATAATTCATGTAAGGTAAAAAGATAATGGTGCTTATTGAATAATATTTAAAATGAAAAATCATCTAATTCAATACATTCAATTTGGTTTGGATCAGTTTGAGATTAATATTAAATATAAATCAATCCAATTCAATCTTTATTTTTACAGTTTGAAATGCATTGATTATTTTTATTTTTTATTTTTTTACCATATAACATATTTATTTTATATTATTTTTAAAAATCAACTACATTAATTAATTAATTATAGTACAAATGTTTTAACTATTTGAAATATTATTAGAAATCATTTGAGATATTATGGAATGTTAATACTTTATGGATTGTTTTAATTGATATTGATACCATATAACATTATTTAAACAACTATTTAATAATGTTTATGATATTTTATTGATAATATATCACAATGTATCACGTAGGGAAAATTTTAATCATGAATATAATATATTAAAGTTAAAATAAATTTTGTACTATTTGAGATTTGTGGTTTGAATCCATTCAATTTTGAACATAAGATCTCAAATCCAAACCACATAAAAAATCATTATTTATTCATTATGTTGGTTATTAATCAGTTTGTTCAATTTGAAAACTTAATTCGATTAAACAATTTTAAATTTTAAATAGATTAGACAGATTGAGAAATACTATTAAATGCCTTATAAAACCATAACATGTGTGAAGTTTGGAAAGTTGACAGATAATTGAATCTTTTAAATATGTTATCAATTTAAATAATATTGAGTGTATTAAAAATAATTTGTGATCCTATTTGAGTCACTGATGCCTCAGCAATCTAGTCCATTAGTCGGTATTTATCTCACAAAATCAGTATTAGAATACCGGGTACTTCTCCTAACATCAGCAAGGCTAACGCGTCAATCTGTGTATGCTGACACACTCATGATTATTCCTGACAAGTCCAGTGTTTATAAATAAGCTCACATTTATTACTCAGGTACCTTTATTTAATTTCCCAACCAAAGATTTTACTCTAACCCCGACCTTACCTACCGACATATATTGACTTGAGCATTAGAGAGCCATTCCGTGACTTAATCTCGTTAGGTTCTTAGGCCCTTTTGTAGGTACCTCAGACGACATCAACAACATATCCCAGCTCCAATGATCAAACTTCATAAGTGATCATTTGACGACTCCACTAAGGACCGTTAAGGTTATTCCCTTCTCATGGAATGAGACCATCCTCGCACACCAAATAGACATGTCCACACCACCCAAACCTCTACATCCCAAAGGTCACTTGGCCATTAACCTTAAGCACAATGACATCTCATCATAGGGGAGCCCTCTGTCCACCCAAGGGATTAAAAAGACATCTCTAAAGAAGATTTACAACGGTAATTAGTCACATCTACATGACTGGTACAAGCTCCTTATGACCCGAATCTACAAATTTACTTCATGCCCTCTGATTATAAAGAGAATCTAGACACAACTCACAAGCTGTTAGGAGATGCAATCTCACACTATGAGATACCTCCCCTAACCCGACAGCCCTGATGCATGTCATGCCAAATCTCACCCCCACAACACACCCTCCCCTAAACCCCAGCAACCCAAATCCCCAAACTTAAAGCACTTACATCCCTATAACCCCTATGCCAAACCAGATGCGAAGCCTTATATTCCCCCCAAAATGTTTACCCCTCTTTCACCCTATATGCCCTTATTTTTACCAATGTGTTCAGGTACACCTCTTAATCTCTACCTTAAAGCTTAACCTTAACCCCAACATTACCCTTAACCTCAACCCTAGTCCCAACCTCAACCTCAAGCACAACCCCAATCATATCTAGAATCTCAGCCCAACTCTTTAAATCAACCTCAATCACAATACTTAGCTTACATCAATAACCTTTTACGCCCTAATTCACCATACATAATCCAGCCCAACCCGACTAACCTCCCATATTGTCTAGATTTTCCCATCTATTTACAAAATGATTAACCCTTAACTCAATCCCTGATGCTCTCAGAACACTATTGATACTCTCTATCAACTCTTATGATGAAACGATAGATCCAAAAAAAACATGTTGGTGCTTTCTTAAACGAAATGCTTTACATTGGCATTACCAACAATGTTGCATGTGAAGTCTTTTTAAGAACTTTGAAAGTGAGGCCCTTAGATGGTTCAAATTGTTACATGTTATGTTCATTGACAATTAGATAGGGCTATATACTGCCTTTGATAAACATTTTATCATTTCCCTTCAAGCTTTACACATGTCACATACCATATCACAACTAAAGCAAAATAGGATGAGCCATTGGGAGAATTTCTCACCCGATTTTACAAAGAAGTTAGCCTCATCCTAGCCTTCATAGAGGCCATACATTTGAGCTTTTCAAGTTTAACCTAAGCTATGAGCTAAGGGTCACCATCAAGGCGTGGGTCCTAGTTAATTTTATTATCAAAATGGCAAGCACTGATATAGAAGACATAAGAGCACAATGGACCATGTATACTGACAGGTCATCTAACAAGAAGGGATCAGACACCGGTGTTATGTTGGAAAGTTATGAAGATTCAAGCTTGATAAGTCTTGAAAAGACTTATTTATTTGTTATTTATTTAAGTAATATTTAAGTGATGTTAACCTTGTAATGTTTAATTTCGTAACAAATTAATAATTAGTTATCATTTTTAGTTATTTAGACAAATAATAAAATATTTTCATATTTTAAGCTAATGTGTGCATATTTTACATTAAGTTAAGGGTAAGTAGAAAGTGTCATTTTTGTGCTTGCTTACCTTCAGCGTGACCGCACTTGTGTCCAACGTTGGTACCCTGGGTTTCTGCCTCATATGTAGGATTCAGGTGCAAGGCTAGTGTAAAGCATGCCCAAATGACCACTAGGCACACTCAATACACCAAGGAAGCAAGGCCATTCATGCATGAACATGCTGCCAGACGTGCACTCATGCTAGGTCCCATTGGTTGGGATACATCAAACTTATGCAATTCCAGAGATGTGGCGCGCACACCAGGACCACGCCCATGTCTCACGCTGACCATCAGATGCCATCAGGTGCCCACATGTAGCTACGCTTACAACATGAGCTCACGTTGGGACTTTACTCAAGAATCAGGGGCCATCCAGGGACTAGGCGTATGACTAGTCTACACTCAACTTACACCCACATGTGTATGTTTTCAGACTAATTCCAAATAGCCCGCGCTCATGCTTACCTCATGCTTATCACCTACACCCACATACTACATCCTAATGTATACACACTTATGCTAACGTGTACACGCTAGCTTCCTAGACCATGATGCACAAACCTTATACAACCAGCGTGCCACTCACGCCTACCAGCATGCATACACATTCCATTACGAGGGAATCATGCATTTGCTTGATTGTAACTCATGTGCCTTGTAAATTTAGTTAAGCTAAGTTAGCCTATTTAATTGTAAACACGTAGGGACTATTTAGCAATTATTAATTGTTAGTTATCAGAGTTAGTTAGTAGTTCTAGTTAGTATTTAAGTGTTTAACATTCTTGTACTAACACATATTATTCTAGTTTAGAACTTTATTTTTAGATTCTCCCTCTCTACAATTTCTCTTTCTCTCTTAATTCTGTCATTTTCTGAACATGCATATCTTTGTTTTCCACTTTCTCTTCTACCATACGTGCTTAATTCCTTAGGGTTAGGATTGGTTGAAGCACCTATGAATCTTGAATCCATGTGATTGAAGTTAAAGGATTTAATTAATGATGGTTCTAAACATGGCAAGTATGGGATTACATTTCTTGGATTAGGAAATCCAAGGCTTATTCAAAGGCAATCGCTAGAGAAAAATCATGGTGAGAGCTTCAAATTTGCACTAGAGAAAAATCATGGTGAGAGCTTCAGATTTGCACTTACTGACCTATTTACTTTAGGCCTAAGAAATTAGGTGAATCGTTAAGGTTTCTTTAATTTTCAAAATTAAATTTAGTGTTAATTATCACCTAAGGAATTAAGGTTAATCTGTGTTGAATTAGTATTAATCACCTAAGGGATTAGAGGTTAATCACCTATGAAGATTTGTACACTTTCTTAATTGAATCTGATGCAACATTCATATGAATTTAAGTGAAATTGTATGCTAAGGTCAATTCCAACCTATTGTTATATTGTTGTTAACTCATTTCATTGTTGTCATTGTTTCAATTGTTGTTCAAACTATACTAAAAAGACCAAAAATATATTTTAATTCAGAAAACTAGAACTAATGCTTCATCAACTTGTGAAGGTTCAACTAGTGAGTCCCTTGGATTGTGATACTTAACTCAATCCCCGTGGGAATGATATTAATTACTACTTTTTAACGATCAGTGCACTTGCCAAAGAATTTCATCTATCTAATGAAATCTCATCAAAGCTTCACCCACTACCATTAATGGTTGTCACATTTACGAGAAGAAAAATGGGAAAATGAATTAAAGCTTGAATGGAGAAAAAGACTTAGACCCAAAACAAGCATACCTTAACTTAGAGAAGTGATGTGAAATTTGATAGTTTAAAGGAAAAGAAGAAAGACGGTTTTTGTGGAGGAAGAAGAGAAAAATTAAGTGTGGTGGAAGAGAGGTAGACATGGGGGAGAAGAGGAAGGAAACAGGAGAGTGAGAAAAAATGAAAAGTGAATAAGAGAAAGAAAAGGGAGCATGTGGCAAAGAAAGAAAAGAAAAGAAAAAGGAATTAATTAATTAGATTTTAGTTTAGGTTTGTTAGGGTAGTTTGGTCCTTTAACCCTTCTGGTTAACCATCAAAACTAAACACCTTTTGATTTAAACCCAAAAGTTAACTAGATTAACCCTATAATTTAATAGTTTATTTTTAAATTTTATTTATCAGTTTTTCAAATAAATAATTAATTGCTGTTAAATCTAAATTAGTACTCGATTTAATTTTTTAGAATTTTCTAATTAATTAAAATTAGGATGTTACACAAGGATCATAAATAAATTATTCCTTGTTAAGGAGTATCAATGAATATCAATCTTTGCATGACTATACTATAAAGCGGGTGTCTTTAAGATACTTCTAGTGTATTGGTAGGTCAAAGCCGGAGGGTGTTTCTTTGTATTCTAAGCTGACCCAAAAGAAGGGATCTTCTTCTTACCATTTGTTCTAATCAATACCAGGGAATACAACCCTATTTATGCTTAAAACCAGTTGAGACTCTTCCTTATCGGCTAGATCTATCTTACCACTCATGCATAAACTAACAAAGTCTTCATTAGACATTATTTTGGAACAAGACTCACTTGATGAAACAATAATATATGAATTCCCCATATGCCCTTCTACCTCATTAAGGCAGTTCTTAAAGGAATCAGAGCTCTATGGACCTATTTTATTTAGAAGTCTTTGAGCATTCTCCACTAAGTCCCCTATCAACATCCCCTGAAGAGGGATAACGTTTAATGTTATACGCCCAAAACCGTCTGAAAAAGCCAAAGCCTTATAGCCTAAAACCCTAGACAAAGATGTAGATGGAGATCTCGGATACGACCCACATGATTTCCCTTTACAGTCACCATCTAGCTCTTGGAGGATGACTATTCTCAAAAAATTAGAAAGAAATGGGACAAAAGAAGGAAAGGAGAAAGAAAGGGGCTAGAGAGGTACCTTTGTCTCAAACATTAAAGGAGAAACAATATTGGGTCGTAAGAAAAAAAGAATCCTCTAAACCACGGAGAACCATGTCAAAGTAAGAAGAGACTCAAGTAGCAAGAGATCAAATAAAGAGGTCCTCCACTATATTTATAGGACAAAGCATCAAGGGTATTTAAGTACTTTTACCCAATTGTCAGCATAAAAATTAAATAGATGTAACCGCTTCGATTCTCACAAACCGTAAGTCACCAATCGACATGTGTCTGCATCTTGTCAAAAGTATTAATGATGAGATACGAAAAGTTTTTACCCATTCAAAGAAAGAAACAACTTTAAAATTTTGAAATTCAAAAAAGCTTTAGACAAGACAGATCAAGCTTGACATCAAGTACATCAGACTTGACACCGATCTTGGGGGTGTAACATCCCAAAAATTTCATTTTCATGTATAATCATTTTTAATTTAGACCATTAATGATATTGTCTATTTATATTAACTTTCTACATAAGTTTGGCTGTGAATTGAAGCTTCTTTTTGATTCGTTCAAATAACTTCCTTTAATATTAACCTATGGTAGCGTTCTGATTAGGAGATTACCGAGTGAAGTACTTTCGAATAAGATATTCTGAGTAAATCATGTCTGAGATAAGACCTTTCGAGTGAAGAAAGGGATCTGATTTCGAGTGAGATATTTTTGAGTGAGGTATGACCGAGAGAACTACTTCTGAGTGAAGGAAGGATAAGATGTTTCCGAGTGAGTTATGACCGAGAGAACCATTTCTGAGTGAAAGGGGCTCTGACTTCGAATGAGCACGTTTCGGGCAAAGACACTTCCAAGTTCCATACATCCGGGTGGAGTGTCTCCGAGTGATTCATTTCTGAATGAAACATCTCTGAGTGAAACGTTTCCGAGTAAAACATCTCCGAGTGAAACGTTTCCGAGTAAACATCTCCGAGTGACTCATTTCCGAATGAAACGTCTCCGAGTGAAATATTTCTAAGTGAAACGTCTCCAAGTGAAACGTTTCTGAGAGAAGTACTTCTGAGTGAAGTAAATGCTTTGATTTCAAATGAGTACTTCTCGGGCTGAGATATTCCCGAGTGGGATATCTCCGACTTAAATACAACTTCCCGAGTGGGGTGTCCCCGAGTGCGACACTTCCGTGTGGGATGGTACCGAGTGAGACATTTCCAGGTGGATGACACCAAGTGAGACCTTTCCGATTCCCGTGTGATATGTCACCGATTGAGACTACCGAGTGAGTCATTTCCAGGGGAAGTACTTCTGGAAAAGAGAAAGACTTTGACTTCGAGTGAATACATTTCCGAGTGAAAAGTTCCCGGGGGAAGTAAATATCCGAGTGGTGAACCCTTTCTTTCTATTCGTGCTCGGGTGTCATAAAGGTTGCCTAGAGCCTGTGCTCGGGCCATATTCAAAGTTGCCGAGAGCTTGTGCTCGGGTTCGTCTTCGAAATTGTCTTCGACTCCGAGTGATATTCCCGAGTGGAAAGATTTTCGAGAGAGGACTGAACTTCAACTCTGAATGATTCTTTCGGTTTTAAATTTCTGAGTAACGCACTTCCGAGAGAAATACTTTCAAGTGAAGAAAGGCTTTGACTTCGAATAAAGTACTTTTCGGGCAGAGATATAATCCGAGTAAAGAAATTCCGAGTGAATTAATTCTGAACAAAAAATGGCTGATTTTGAACGAGCACTTTTTGGGCAGAGATATATCCGAGTGAGATATTTCTGAATGAGGTGTCTCCAGGTGAGACATTTCCGAGTGGGTCACTCACTTGGAAAGAAAAGCTATGACTGAATGTTTCAAGCAGAAACATTTCCGAGCGAATTCCCTTCCGAGTGGAGTAATTCTGAATGAAAAGAGGCTTTGATGAATTCTTCTCGGAAAGAGATATGCCCAAAATACCGAACCAGTGTCAGAATTAATATTTTACTCCAATCATATCATCTTGTACATATTTTAATATATTTACTTCAATCATACAAGCTCCATTACGTAGGCGGCGGAAATGGGCAACAATACAGCTCATTTTCTTATCTAAAACCTCCATTATCACCGCAATTAATGCACCTAACATCCCACTACAATCCAATTACAAAAAAGCTTGTCCCCCACTTGTCTTTTGCATTATTAAATCGACACTACATCTCGTTCCCAAGTCTGAATTCTTAGAACAAACTAAAATTAGTAAAGTCTCTCTCTCATTTCCTTCTCTCCGTCAAGTCACCTTTGATATGAAGCTAGGACAGTAAGAAGAGAACATTTTTCAACCAATCTAAGATCCTCCATCAAGGTAAGAGGGGATAGGGTTGTGAATAAATATAGAATGGGTAGAATTGTATGCTGTTCTAGGATTTTCAGATTTACTTTTGTAGCTTGTTACTTAATTTTGAAGCTGAAAATGTGTGAATTTGACTTTGATGTCTTCATAAAAGTTATAGATATTTATGTTATGGATCTATAGAAAGTGGAATTGCTTAAAAAGGATTTGATTGCTCACGTTATGGTCATTTTACTAATTTATGTTGCTGTTGTAAATTTCTAAAATTACCTATGATGATTATTATGGATGAAAATGATATTTTCCATTTGGGTAATGATTTATTTATGAATTATTGAGAGATTATTGATTATTATGGATGTTATTGAGTATCCTAAGAATGTCATACAGTATGTTTATCTTTGTGATGAATAATTATGAATGACTAAATTAATGTATACATGAATGCCTTGTGGTTTATTGAGATATGTTGTTGAACTGTAAATCCATGATTTTGAGAATTAATATATGTGATGTGTCCTTTGAGGACTTATGGTTTTCCAAGTGATAATGGAAGTACTGATATCATGGTATGTTAAATCGATAAAGAGAATTAAAGGCATTCATGCATCATAAGCATTTGGACGTACCATGGAATTTAGGGGTTCCATGATTGCCGGCCCTGGTGGGGGGTTACTCTATGATGAATTAAAGCCCTATTTTCGCTAAGAGCCATGAAGTGTAGGGATTCATGGTTTATGCTAATTCCTACTTGTGTACTTCGGTACTTGAGGGTCATGAAGGGTAGGGATTCATGGTTTATGCTAATATTATTATGTACCTTGTACTGTAATCTTCTTTATCGTTTTCGCTATATAAATGTATTATGTTTTATTCGTCCACGACTAGTATGCATGATAATATTCCACATTTATCAATTTTTTACGTGACCTCAGAATTTAAATTACGAATTTCAAAATGATTCTTTAAACACGAAAAATTTATTTAAAAAATTTAGGTTAATTAATTGGAATTTGTAATTTGGGTTTTGGGTGTCACAATGGTGGTATCAGAGCATTTTCAAAAATTCAGGGCTAATTGTTATGACATGTATTGTTTCTTTGATATACTACGTGAATTATTTGATTACTTGCTTGATAATATGTTAAGTATGTGTTGTATGACTTGTTGCTTAACTGATAAATTGTAAAATACTTATAGTTATGTTATAATCTTGTAATTATATACGATATATTCTCCCTTAGAATTAGTATAAACCAAACTACGAATGTAGGATGGCAAGAAACAATAATGACGCTATGGCAGCCGCTTTCAACCGCTTGGCTGAGGCCTTGGAGAGGCAAAATCAACCAAGAAATACTGGAGGACTTCACAGATTGGATCACTTCTTGAAAAGGAAGCCATCACAGTTTAAAGGAGGTTATAATCCAGAGGTAGCATACCTATGGATTAAGGAAATGGAACGTATTTTTCGATCCTTACCCTGCACAGAATTTGAAAAGGTGGAATATGCCACCTACATGATGATTGAGGAAGCAGAGAACTGGTGGGTCCATGCCAGGATTCGTATGACTGAGACTGACAGACCATTGGACTGGGCTAACTTCAAAGACTGTTTTCTGGAGAAATATTTTCCAGCAAGTGTGAAGAGCTGGAATTCATGGAGCTAAAACAAGGCTCAATATTTGTTGGTGAATATGCTACTAAATTTGAAGAGTTATCCCTCTTTTACCCTCCTTTCCAACAGGCAGGTGCCGAAGCCTCAAAATGTGTCAAGTTCGAGAATGGTTTGAATCTTGAGATCAAAGAGGCTATCTGTTATCAAGAAATTTGGAGCTTTTAAATTTTGATCAATAAATGCCGAATTTTTAAAGAAAACCACCAAGCCAGATTGGCTCAAGAGAAGAATAATAGACAACTGAGACCTCAGTCAGTTACCTTCAAAAGGAAAGGATCGTTCTATCCAAATCATTTCAAGGGAGGATCATCATCATCTTCTAAGAGACGCAATAATCATATGAATATAAAGTGTCATAATTGCGGAGGTAATCACCATATACGTGATTGCAACAGATGCCTAGAAGATGTCACTTGCTATCGATGTAATCAGAAAGGTCACATCAGTCCAAATTATCCACAGAACCGTTAAAACAACAACAACAACAACACCATGAATAATCGAAGAGGTTCTAGTTATCAAGGAGGCCGTGGAGGAAACACGCGTGCTATTCAACCTCTGAGACAGAATGAGGAGTCAACAGATAAGAGATTACAACCAGCAACAGGAAGAGTCTTTGCCATCAGCGGTTCAGAGGCAGACCAAACAGACGACCTTGTGCAAAGTAAGTGTGAGATCAATGGTACCATTTTATCTGTATTGTTTGATTCTGGTGCTACACATTCTTTTATTTCTGAGGAGTGTGTTAAACGTCTTCAATTACCTGTGAAGTTTATGATGTATGACCTGATTGTTTCCACTCCCACCGGTACACAACTTAGGACTACTAAGGTGTGTAACGATTGTTCTGTGCTCGTAGAAGGTAGAAACTTTCTTGTCAATCTTGTTTGTTTACCTTTGAAGGATCTGGAAGTAATTCTAAGGATGAACTGGTTGTCGGCAAATCGAGTCTTGGAGGATTGTCATAACAAGACCGTGATATTTCCATCAGAAGGAAACATTATTTCTGACAATCCCAAGATCTTTGCTTTAAAAAGAGAATTGCCTTATTTACTCTTTCCAAAGGAGATGGTGAATCTGAAGCAATTGAGATGCTATTTGTCTCTAAATTCCCTGAAGTATTTCCAGAAAATGTCTCAAGTTTACCTCCAGAACGTGAAATAGAATTCTCAATTGACTTAATTCCAGGAGCAGAACCAGTGTCTAAGGCTCCATATCGTATGTCACCTATTGAACTGGCAGAACTGAAAAAGCAAATTGAAGAGTTGTTGGAGAAGCATCTCATCAGGCCCAGTGTGTCGCCATGGGGAGCACCGGTATTGCTCGTCAAGAAGAAAGATGGAAGCATAAGATTATGTGTAGATTATCGCCAGTTGAATAAATTGACAGTAAAGAATAAATATCCTTTGCCCAGAATTAATGATCTAATAGACCAATTGAGAGGTGCTACAGTATTTTCCAAGATTGATCTACGATCGGGTTATCATCAGATTCGTTTCAAGTCTGAGGATGTTCCAAAGACAGCCTTTAGAACACGCTATGGTCATTACGAGTATCTGGTGATGCCTTTCAGAGTGACCAATGCCCCAGCTGTATTCATGGATTACATGAATCGAGTGTTTCATCTATACTTGGTTCAATTTGTTATTATCTTCATTGATGACATTCTAATTTATTCTAAGACTTGGAAGGAGCATGAAAAGCATCTTCGAGTGGTATTACAGATTCTGAAAGAGAAGCAGTTGTATGCTAAGTTATCTAAATGTGAGTTCTGGTTGAAAGAGGTAAAGTTCCTAGGCCATGTGATCTCAAGCGAAGGGGTGTCTGTGGATCCTTCTAAAATAAAAGCTGTAACAAACTGGGAGATACCTAATTCAGTTACTGAGATACGGAGCTTCCTAGGATTAGCTGGTTATTATCGGAGATTCATTGAGGGGTTTTCTCGAATTGCCTTACCGATGACTCGTCTGACCCGAAAGAATCAACCTTTTTCTTGGACGCCAGAATGTAAGAAAAGCTTCCAGGAACTAAAATCGAAGCTTACATCTACTCCAGTCTTAACTTTGCCTAATCCACAAGAAGACTTTGTGGTTTATTGTGATGCTTCTAAGATGGGTTTAGATTGTGTTTTGATGCAGCAACAAAGGGTGATTGCCTATGCTTCTAGGCAGCTGAGGTCACATGAAATGAACTATCCGACGATCTAGAATTAGCA
Source organism: Clitoria ternatea (assembly GCA_037962975.1). NCBI lineage: Eukaryota > Viridiplantae > Streptophyta > Magnoliopsida > Fabales > Fabaceae > Clitoria > Clitoria ternatea. Next base: position 34,958,331 of record CM075672.1, on the reverse strand, counting down.
GCGGTGGTATTCGCTTTGAAAATCTGGAGACACCATTTGTATGGAGTCAAGTTTGAGGTGTTCAGTGACCACAAGAGCTTAAAGTATTTGTTCGATCAGAAGGAATTGAACATGAGGCAGCGAAGGTGGATGAAGTTTCTTAAAGATTATGATTTTGATTTGAAGTACCATCCAGGAAAAGCAAATGTGGTAGCAGACGCACTTAGCAGGAAATTTATTCATATGTCATCTTTAATGGTAAAAGAGATGGAAATGATAGAACAGTTCAGAGATATGAACTTGGGTGTGGAGATGAAATCTTCAAGAAGTATGACCTTGGGAACTTTGAAGATAACCAATGATTTTCTGAAGCTGATAGGTAAGAGGCAGAAAAAGGACTTACAATTACATGAATTAAGAGAGATGCAGGTGAATGGAAAGGATATGGGATTACAAGAAGGATTAGATGGAATTTGGAGGATTAAAAGCAGAATTTGTGTACCAGATGATGTTGATCTAAGAAGGACAATCCTAGAAGAAGCACATAAAAGTATGTTGAGTATTCATCCTGGATCAACTAAGATGTATCAAGATCTGAAGAAAAGCTTTTGGTGGCCAAGGATGAAGAAAGAAATAGCTGAATATGTGTCTTCATGTCTGGTATATCAGAAAGCCAAGGTGGAACACCAGAAGCCATCTGGTGAACTACAACCATTGGAGATTCCTGTTTGGAAATGGGATGACATTATGATGGACTGTGTGTCAGGATTGCCAAGAAACATTCAGGAAATGATGCAATCTGGGTTATTATAGACAAATTGACTAAGTCTGCTCACTTCCTCCCAATGAATTTGAAGAATTCTCTACAAAAGTTGGCATAATTATATGTGAAAGAGATCGTGAGACTTCATGGTGTACCATCCAGTATTGTGTCAGATAGAGATCCGAGGTTCACTTCCCGATTCTAGGGAAGCTTACATCAGGAGTTGGGTTCAAGACTCCGATTAAGTTCAACTTATCATCCTCAAACAGATGGACAGTCAGAACGTACCATACAAAGTTTGGAAGACTTACTGCGATCTTGTGTGCTTGAGCATGGTGGTAGTTGGGAGCAGTTTCTTCCACTGATTGAATTCACACATAAAAATAGCTACCATAGCAGTATTGGTATGGCTCCATTCGAAGCATTGTATGGCAGAAAGTGTCGAACACCCCTTTATTGGTTAGAAACTGGTGAAAGTTTGGCGTTAGGGCCTGAAATTATGCAACAGACAACTGAACAAATAAAAATAATCAGAGAAAAGATGAAGGCATCCCAAGATAGACAAAAGTACTATTACGATAAAAGGAGGAAACCACTTAAATTCCAAGCGGGTGATCATGTATTTTTGAAGGTTTCGCCTTACAAGGGGATTGGCCGAGCATTGAAAAGTAAAAAGTTGAGCCCAAGGTTCATTCGACCATATGAAATTATAAAAAGGATTGGCCTGATGGCTTATCAGATTGCACTTCCTCCTCACCTTGCAAATTTGCACAATGTGTTCCTTGTATCACAATTGAGGAAGTATGTACAAGATCCCACTCATGTGATTGCTACTGATGATGTTGAAGTTAGAGAAAATTTGACTATCCCTGCAGAACCTATACAGATTATGGAAAGGTTGATTAAATGCCTGAGAAGCAAGGATGTACCATTAGTGAAGGTTGCATGGAAACAAGGAAATGATGTAACTTTAACTTGGGAGCGTGAAGATGCTATGAGAACGCAATACCCAGAATTGTTCCACTGAAGGGTGCATTATATTAAATTTCGAGGACGAAATTTTTATTAGGGTGGGAGAATTATAACATCCCAAAAATTTCATTTTCATGTATAATCATTTTTAATTTAGACCATTAATGATATTGTCTATTTATATTAACTTTCTACATAAGTTTGGCTGTGAATCGAAGCTTCTTTTTGATTCGTTCAAATAGCTTCCTTTAATATTAACCTCTGGTAGCGTTCTGATTGGGAGATTACCGAGTGAAGTACTTTTGAATAAGATATTCTGAGTAAATCATGTCTGAGATAAGACCTTCCGAGTGAAGAAAGGGATCTGATTTTGAGTGAGATCTTTCTGAGTGAGGTATGACCGAGAGAACTACTTCCGAGTGAAGGAAGGAAAAGATGTTTCTGAGTGAGTCATGACCGAGAGAACCACTTCTGAGTGAAAGGGGCTTTGACTTCGAATGAGCACCTTTCGGGCAAAGACGCTTCCAAGTTCCATACTTCTGGGTGGAGTGTCTCTGAGTGATTCGTTTCTGAATGAAACATCTCCGAGTGAAACGTTTCTGAGTGAAACATCTCCGAGTGAAACGTTTCCAAGTAACCATCTCCGAGTGACTCGTTTCCAAATGAAACGTCTCCGAGTGAAACGTTTCCGAGTGAAACGTCTCCAAGTAAAACGTTTCCGAGAGAAGTACTTCTGAGCGAAGTAAATGCTTTGATTTCGAATGAGTACTTCTCGGGCCGAGATATTCCCGAGTGGGATATCTTTGACTTAAATACAACTTCTCGAGTGGGGTGTCCCCGAGTGCGACACTTCCGTGTGGGATGGTACCGAGTGAGACATTTCCAAGTGGATGACACCAAGTGAGACCTTTCCGATTCCCGTGTGATATGTCACTGATTGAGACCATCGAGTGAGTCATTTCCAGGGGAAGTACTTCTGGAAAAGAGAAAGACTTTGACTTTGAGTGAATACGTTTCCGAGTGAAAAGTTCCCGGGGGAAGTAAATATCCGAGTGGTGAACCCCTTCATTCTATTCATGCTCGGGTGTCATAAAGGTTGCCTAGAGCCTGTGCTCGGGCCATATTCAAAGTTGCCAAGAGCTTGTGCTCGGGTTCGTCTTCGAAATTGTCTTCGACTCCGAGTGATATTCCCGAGTGGAAAGATTTCTGAGAGAGGACTGAACTTCGACTCTGAATGATTCTTTCGGTTGTAAATTTTTGAGTAACGCACTTTCGAGAGAAATACTTTCAAGTGAAGAAAGGCTTTGACTTCGAATAAAGTACTTTTCGGGCAGAGATATAATTCGAGTAGAGAAATTCCGAGTGAATCAATTCTGAACAAAAAATGGCTGATTTTGAACGAGCACTTTTTGGGCAGAGATATATCCGAGTGAGATATTTCTAAATGAGGTGTCTCCAGGTGAGACATTTCCGAGTGGGTCACTCACTCGGAAAGAAAAGCTATGACTGAGTGTTTCAAGCAGAAACATTTCCGAGCGAATTCCCTTCTGAGTGGAGCAATTCTGAACGAAAAGAGGCTCTGATGAATTCTTCTCGGAAAGAGATATGCCCAAAATAACGAACCAGTGTCAGAATTAATATTTTACTCCAATCATATCATCTTGTACATATTTTAATATATTTACTTCAATCATACAAGCTCCATTATGTAGGCGGCAGAAATGGGCAACAATACAGCTTATTTTCTTATCTAAAACCTCCATTATCACCGTAATTAATGCACCTAACATCCCACTACAATCCAATTACGAAAAAGCTTGTCCCTCACTTGTCTTTTGCATTATTAAATCGACACTACATCTCATTCCCAAGTCTGAATTCTTAGAACAAACTAAAATTAGTAAAGTCTCTCTATCATTTCCTTCTCTCCGTCAAGTCACCTTTGATCTGAAGCTAGGACAGTAAGAAGAGAACATTTTTCAACCAATCTAAGATCCTCCATCAAGGTAAGAGGGGATAGGGTTATGAATAAATATGGAATGGGTAGAATTGTATGCTGTTCTAGGATTTCCAGATTTACTTTCGTAGCTTGTTACTTAATTTTGAAGCTAAAAATGTGTGAATTTGACTTTGATGTCTTCATAAAAGTTGTAGATATTTATGTTATGGATCTATAGAAAGTGGAATTGCTTAAAAAGGATTTGATTGCTCACGTTATGATCATTTTACTAATGTATGTTGCTGTTGTAAATTTCTAAAATTACCTATGATGATTATTATGGATGAAAATGATATTTTCCATGTGGGTAATGATTTATTTATGAATTGTTGAGGGATTATTGATTATTATGGATGTTATTGAGTATCCTATGAATGTCATACAGTATGTTTATCTTTATGATGAATAATTATGAATGACTAAATTAATGTATACATGAATGCCTTGTGGTTTATTAAGATATGTTGTTGAAATGTAAATCCATGATTTTGAGAATTAATATATGTGATGTGTCCTTTAAGGACTTGTGGTTTTCCAAGTGATAATGGAAGTACTGGTATCATGGTATGTTAAATCGATAAAGAGAATTAAAGGCATTCATGCATCATAAGCATTTGGACGCACCATGGAATTTAGGGGTTCCATGATTGCCGGCCCTGGTGGGGGGTTACTCTATGATGAGTTAAAGCCCTATTTTCGCTAAGAGCCATGAAGTGTAGGGATTCATGGTTTATGCTAATTCCTACTTGTGTACTTCGGTACTTGAGAGCCATGAAGTGTAGGAATTCATGGTTTATGCTAATTCCTACTCGTGTCTCTATGAGACTTTTTACTGCAGTATTCCCACTAAACCAAAATGGATCCAGCATGACATCATTTGACTAAATTAAAGATTATTAAATGTACATGACCTTGTTTGGCATATTCATCATGTCATTATGGTTTTTTGATTGTGTTTGTGCAATTTTACTTATTTTATATTTATTCTATATTCTGTCTCACTCTTACATTATTTTTACAGTGCATGCTACACAGAATGACGAGTGGTGCAATTAATAAAGCTTTTATGTTTGGGTGTTGACTTCAATTGAGATTTAATGTGTTGTAATAATATTATTATGTACCTTGTACTGTAATCTTCTTTATCGTTTTCGCTATATAAATGTATTATGTTTTATTCGTCCACGACTAGTATGCATGATAATATTCTGCATTTATCAATTTTTTACGTGACCTCAGAATTTAAATTACGAATTTCAAAATGATTCTTTAAACGTGAAAAATTTATTTTGAAAATTTAGGTTAATTAATTGAAATTTGTAATTTGGGTTTTGGGTGTCACAGGGGGCATATGACCCCATTCGAGCACACTAATGCCTTAACAATCTAGTTCGTAGACCGATATCTATCTAACAAAATCAGTATCAGAATACCTGGGTACCTTTCCCAATATTAGTGAGGATGCGATGTCAATCTATGTCTGTTTACACACCCACGATTATTCCTAACAACCCCAATATCTGTAAATACGCTCACATGTATTGCTCAGGTACGTTCATTTTATTCCCTAACCTAAGGTTTCACTCTAGCTCCGACCTTACCTACCAACATATACTAATTTAGGCATCTGAGAGGCTCTCTGTGACCTAATCTCATTAGGTTCTTGGGCCCTTTTACAAGTACCTTGGATGGCGTCAATGGTATACCTCGCCTTTAGCGATCAAACTTCACAAGTGATCAATTTGTTAGAAGAAAGCAAGACCTACTTTAATAATTTCTATACATTACATTGAAAAGATTAGTTTGGACTTTGATCGGGAATTCTATTCGGTTAAAGAAAATTTGTAACATGTCTACAGTCTATATCTTTTTGTTTAACATAGGTATCCTTTTCAAGGACAATCTTATCCATTCTACATTGCATATTTGGATATGGTAGATAAGGCTCTTAAGGGGTTTTTTTACATACATAATGTCTTGAACTAAGACCTTGCTTAAGCGATACCAAATCTCTTACCACTTAAACCAACCCCCTTCGTACTATCGGTCTATATTTGAAATTAATTCTTTTCAAAATAGAGTAAACACATTCATAGGTCTCTCAATTTTTAAAAATTCATGTGTAGTCCCTCACACAAGACTTTCGTCTAGTTAATAGTTCTTGACATTAACTATTCATTATAGAATGGTTAACTTTTGTTTACATGTTATATAAATTTAACATGTGTTATGCCACTAGGAGTCAGCTAGAAATCACTTAATATATGAAGAACCTATTACCAAATTCCTAATTTGATTCCATCCTTCTCATCACTAGCACCATCACCTTCACCTATTTCTCTTACCCATCCATAATTCACCACCCTCCTCCTTCCCACCACTAACCTATTTCCCCAGCCACTCACAACTACTACTGTTACCCTCTCATCACCATACCACCATCCCCACTAACACATTCTGCAATAATGCTAACAATTTATGTTACTTCAAACACCTACTAATACTTTAAAGGCAAGAATATACCATATTATCAAATGACCAAATATATCACTCTTCTATTTTTTAAATAAAAAATTCATAGAATTTTGACCTCTTCAACATTCTAAATTGTTAATGTTAAAAGATGGCTCATCGATCAACCCTTTCTACAAATTGTAGATCAATAGTGACCAATTTAATATGGAATTAATTAGAAACATTAACTCAACAACTAATGAAATGTGACGTCCTGATAGTATCCATAACCATCAACACTATTGGGGCATCTTCATCAATCAAAATATTTAGGGAATTACCATAATACATATCTATCATTCATTCATTCCTTTCATCTATACGATGTTAACCGTATAAGAAGCAAGCCAACAATTTCAATGATTTTCCCAAACAATTGTTAGGGTTATATGTGGCAAGAGGGTGGTGGTGATGGTGGTTGTGGGTGAGCAAGGAAAAAGGTTGAAGATGATAGTGATGGGAGAATGATTGTGACATCCCTAGTCAATTTAATTATTTTTCACAATAAATTTTTCGCGTTTAATAAAAATCCGCTCGGTCTTAATATAAAATAATATTTACTTTTATTAAATACTTTCAAAATAATAAAATCATACTTAAAATAGCAATTTCCGACTGGAACCGATCCAAAATACATCCGTTAATAAAAGTTATTAGAAACAGCGAAAGAAAGAAAAACAGTCGGATTTCACTCGGAAATGAATCCACTCGACTAGATTTACCAGATGATCAACCATGCTACAGCAATGCAAATACACTCATAAAATAAACACCGATTCAATTTTAATTCAAACTAGAACACATTGTAGCATCAAACACTCAGAAAACTTATTATATACATATGTTACACAAATCATTCAAATTCACTCGGTGCCTTAGCATCAATTCTCCGCTTGGCGCACCTCCATGGCTCCGACCTCTTCCCTGTCACTGGTTACTAAAAATGTAAACCACAGTAAGGGTGAGTGTTTAGCATCATAATTAATCTAGAACGAAATTTAAATAACATACGAGTATAAACTCCGTCCCATTGCTTTATCCTCAAATTGCACATTACACTCGACAATTAACTCACACTCGACAATATACTTACACTCGGCAATTATAGCAATCAACACTCGGTAATCATAGTAAACCACACTTAGCAAATTTAGCCATTCACACTCGGCAAATATAGCCAATCACACGGCAAATACAACAATTCACACTCGGCAAATATAACAATTCACTCGGTAAATATAACAACTCCCACTCGGTAAATACAACCACAACAATTATTTCAACTTTCATTTGGCAATTAAAACCAATTGCACTCAGCAGAATTATCAAATCATCATTTATCACCACTGACTCAGTCAAAATTGACACAGTATCCGGATACTCAAAGGATCGACCTTCAGCTGGGGGTCCTACTTGACACCCCGTGAACCCTGCTTGGTTCACCGAGTCCTGCTTGACTCCCCCTCAACCACTGGGTCATAGACCTCTGGGTAGCTCAACTGGGTCCTGCTTGATCACTGAAGCCAAAAACGAGGGTAACATATACCGTCGGTCGTCCCCTACCACAATCACATTCACATTTCACAAGTGGCCATTAATAACATCACTCGGATGACCTGCTTGTCAAACCCGACTCATTAATAACATCACTCAGGTGACCTGCTTGTCAAACCCGACTCCACATTGCCACAAAATACCGATTGTCACAGCATCATTTTAATTTCAATCGGCTCAAGCCACATACACACGATCGGAAACCGATCGATGTCCACATACATGCATCCATACACATTCGTATACACTTATTCGGCATCATCTCAAATATCACAGCATCATTTATTTCTCAAGTCACATTCACACGATCAGAAACTGATCGGTGTTCACGTACATACATGCATACTCATACGTTCACAGCTTTCATTCAGCAACAACATCAGATATTTCTTAAGTCACACACACACACACACGATCCTAAACTGATCGGTGTGCACATCCATACATACATTCATATACATATTCACACAATTTCACTCAGCATCATCTCTTACCCGGTTCACAGTCATTCCAATGACTCGGACAATGTCCTATTCTAATTAATTATAACCCGAACACCCCCTTACCTCTGTTCTACGCCTCAACAGTTTCTGAGTTCACTATTCCTCCTCCGTTCCAGCAGCAACTTCTTTAAACGTTCCACCAGCATTTGTTCCACCACCTACGGGTTTGGAACGTGAAGTTCATTAACATCACACCATCATTCACATGGTCAAGGGCCATTTACAGGCTTACTACTAGGAGGAGTGGGATCGAAACAGTACCCTCCTCCATACACATGACCATTCGGTCCAGAAAAGAAAGGAAAGAGGTTTAAATAGTTCAAAGGACTTACCTTAAAACCTCTGTCACAGCTTCGTAAAATGAACCTTCCTTCAAAGCTTATAGCTCTCAATCAATGGAGGAAGAAGAAGAAAAGTAGCAGAAGTTCTTCACGTGAAAGAAAGTGAATGATTGCGCAAATGATTGAAGAAAGAGAAGGAATCCATTATTTAAACTCATGGCAACCGGTTACCTTCTCAACCGGCCACTTCCAACCGGTAACCTCTTCAACCAGTCATCTCTCCATTTCCTTTACAATTTCTTTAAAGATTTAATTTAACTTCTCTTCTTCTAATCACACCCTTTATAATTAACTAATAATTCATAAAAATATCAAATAAATTCCTAAAAACAATTTTTAATTGTGAACACCTCTTTCGGTCTGGCCTAAATTAGAACAACACCGGACCAAGGTCCTAAAAGTGGTAACACCGGACCACCGATGTCGTACACCTGACAACGAAGTAACAGGTCAGTCCGGCCCAAGTAAAAATCAAGGGATCTCAGATCGAAACATGCACACCGGACTGGTAGTAGATCCGGACTAGGAGGAAGAACACCGCCCCTGTGATACTACCTTGAAAAGGCTCAACCGGTGTGAAGACACAGGTCCAGGTTCTTAAGAGGCCACATCGGATCAGTGGGGACTCCGTCCCAACCGGTGTTTTTGCTGACCGATGTTACAAACTTGACAACGGAAAGACCAGGTCGGAAATTTATGCGTGATGACCTGGAATCGCACTCCTTAAAATGGCAGACAGGGAGGCAGAAGTGGACAATTAAAAAATACCCCACTGAAACCCTGCTCCCCACGAATGGATAGTGGCCAGGGTTACACACCACTACACGTATGGGTGAGTGGGAATTCTGGTTGTCCCAAACCCTCAGCCCATGACCTCAAAGCCCTATAAATGCCCCAACCAAAGAAGCTCAAGGGGTTGGTTGTTTTGGACTTCCTCTCTTTGCAAGAAGACTATCTTCAGATTCTCTCCGATTCCTCAAGATCCTCAAATGACCTCCCCACTTGAAACCAGTGACCTGTCTTAGTCACCACAAAAGACCCCTTAGCTTTAAAAAGCTTGAAGTTTTCCAATACTCAAAGCCACTGCTTCTTCACCGTCCCTACCCCGAACGCACACCGTCCTCGCACAGAACCAACACCGTCCCGATTCCCACATCATATTACCTTGTCAGTCTTCATTACTTCTCAACAGCATCCAGTCATTTACTCACTTCGGATCAACTTCCAACAACACCGGTCGCATCCTTCAATTTTCAGGATTTGAGCCCAACACCGGTTCGTTGCTTCTGTCAGCGTGCAAGTCCAGAACCGTTTTGACACCGTCGCTGCACTCGACTCCCATATCGGTCTTGAGCCCACCACACCGGTTCCATTCTGTTCCTTATTTCTCTTGTTTTCAGTCATTTATTTTCCTGTCAGTTTGCTGTTTATTTGTTGATCTGTCCTGGACCGGGGTCAATAGATCCGATCTCAAGCCAGTCACGAATAGTATGTCAATACCGTCTAGTAGACCGGATGTATGTGTATCCGATGTATGTATCCGTTGTCCTTGGGTGAAGAAAGCGGATTGGGCGTCCTGGAGATCCTTTACACCGACCTAACGCGTTGAAGTGGGCGAATGGTGGTGTCACCTGCAAAGATTCTCCGACGCTCAAGTCAGTGATTATATTCCAAGTAAGGAATGTATTCAGAGAGGAATCAGTCCTAAAAGAGCTGAAGAAGAACCCCCACTTCAATCATGAAGTGAGTTCATATACCTGATTGGCTCGATTAACGAGGACTCGTTGGTGGGGAACCACCAACTCCCATTAGCATTATTATATTGCGCACTTACCTGCATGATTGGGTCAAGTGGCTATTTTATATTGAGCGTAGAGAATGTAGACTAGGATTAGGGAACAAGTTGACCATTCCCGTGAGCAAAATTTGGCTCGTAGTGTAGGGAATTATTGATCGATCCCTGTAGCAACAATCCTTGTCATTAGCACAGTGACGTGTGTATTGTCCGATGTCATGGTATTATCCTGAACAACCGGTATAGGGAGAACGCCTGATACGGAATTACAGTTCGGATGTATACCGATGACACCGGTTACACGTAGATGTCTTATCAAAGACGTTGAAATATGTATAGCAGATCGGATACCGGTATTGAGACCGGATCATATGTCCCCTAGCTTGTGTGAGGGACTGAATAGTTGTTCACATAAGCTACTCAACCTGCGAGAGGTCTTAATATCGGTAAGCTTACGTGTGTAACAGTTCCTTAGCATCTGTTGTCATTCGTAAAGAACCGCTCTGATTTTAATAGAAAAGACCTTTCGGTACTGTCACAACGGATTCAGACAAAGATTCGTTGTGTGAGAATTTCAAGAGTTTATTGGAATTGAAAGCTCTTGAAGTTCGTGTAACGGCTGTAAAGCGTAAATTGCGTTGCATGATTAGACATTAATGCTTTTAATCACGTGGGCAGGCAATTATTGTGTCTGAGATGAAAATCTCATTAACCGTCGTTTTGGGCTTAATGGGCCTGAAGTTTTCAAAACTTTTGGGCCCAGTGGATAGCCCTTTGCTGAGTTGCTATCGTTTTGGCGCCCAAGAATTTGGAACGGTTGTGTCGTTTCGCTTGTGAACAGGTACGTTTTATCGAGAACGACACAACTTCAAGAGGAGGTAACCGGTCCTCTTTGTTTCCTATAAAAGGAATACTTAGTGGATTCTGGGTTCCACTTGCTTTTGCTTTCTCAACGAAACTCTGCAGAAATTTTGCAAGGAAGTTTATCACCTACATTGCGAGGGTTTCTTCGTTCCTCAAATTCATCACTGTCATCTGAGGTAACTATCTTTTCCTTGTCGCTTTAGTTTCGCTTTGACTTGCTACTCGTAGTTATAGAAAGTAGGCTTCATCTAAAGGGGGGGGGGGAATCAGTTTCCCTCAACCCTAATAGTCGTGGGGAAGAATCCTTGTGATTCTTCCTAAGACTGAACCGCGTCGCTCAGAAAGGGGATCTTACTCACTGCGGGAAGTGACCTTTCCCTTCTCAGAGTCGTCCTCTGATTGTAATTGCTTTCAAAATGCAGTGAGTAATGATTGCAACTTTCTGACGACATTTTATTTCTTATCGTAGATTAAGGAGTTCAGTCTAGATATTTCCAATGGCAACTGGAGAAGGATCTTCTGGAGATAGCGCCATTTCGAAAACAGCAGAAGGTCTCTACAGCGTAGTTGCTTCGAGGCTAAATTGGGAGGAGGTTCAGGCTAAATGGCCTTTCTGCTGGGTGTCTAGTGAGTTTAAGGAATTGGCCTCCCGACATGCGGATGAGGAGGGATCCCGGATCCAGCCGAGGTTTTCTTTGAGTACGGATGAAGAGACAAAGAAGTGGTATAGGGTTTATGCACCACTTCCGACAGAGCGGATATCCCACGTCGTCCCTAATGACCGCTCTGTATACATGTATGACTTTATTTTCCATAATCTGGGAGTTCGTTTTCCTCTAACCGAACTCCAGATGGGCGTCCTGAAGTTCCTGAACTGTGCACCCTCTCAACTTCATCCCAATGGTTGGGGCCTCATCCGGGCTCTGGAGGTCCTTGGTGAACATTTCAATTTCACGCCAACTGTAGCGATGCTGTTCTACTACACTCAGGTAGTTCGGAGAGCAAACAAGCAGGGCGGAGTTGGTCTGGTGACTCTCCGGACTCTCTGTTCCTTTGTGAACTTTGAGTCTTATACAGATTCTGCCAAGGTTGACGGGAAGTCCTTCAAGATTTACTTCACCCGCATCTCCATTAAGAAGGGCAATCCAAAATTTTGGAAGGATGAAGAGGACGTTGACAAATTTCCCCTGAGTTGGACACACAAACATTTCCTCTTGAGCTCACACGCGTACTACACTGATCAATCTGATCTGTCACGTGAGACGTCGAGAGTGTTGTTCGCACTTGAATCGCACACTACGGGTCGTCACGTCTTTTCGTGTAGGCGTCTGCTAAGTAGCTCAAGCGGAGTCCGGGAGGAATATTTGCGTACTTCTCGTTTTATTCTATCTTTTCTTCTTTATCAAATATGTATAGAATATTTGTAGTTGCTGACATCTTGTGTTTGTTCATGTAGGTGAAATAGAACAGCAAACTCCAGAAATGGACAAATTGAAGAAATTCAAGGCGGCTGGTAAATCTGTTACTCATGAAAATGAGGTGAAGCCCAGGCCCTCAACTAAGGATCGTCCTGAGGTAATCATCTTGACCTCGGATGCTAAAGGGGACATCCCACTGGTTGAGGGCGGTACGTCCGATGTTGGCGCAGCCTCGGGTCAGCCTCCAGTTACTGAGAGGAGAAGAAAGATCCAGAATGATCCTTCGAAGCGTCAGTCCAAGAAGCAAAGGACTTCGGAGGATAAAGCCGTTGAAACCTCGGAAGGGATTGGTGCTTCCTCCGGTCTCAATAAAGGCACTGCTGCTGGGGTTTCTGGATCAGGGCCGACCTCCTTTCCAACGACCTCGTTTCTCACCCCCTTCCTCTCCTACGAAGGTTCTACTCCTGCCACTCTTCCACCACCGATGTATAAACTCCGGCCTACGCTTAGTGTTAAAGAAATTGAAGAAGCGTGTGAGGCCGGAAGGTGGCAGCTAGCCGAACTTGCTGGATTGCTATCTTCCGTCAGTGAGTTGGCTAAGAACGTCGACAAGGTTGAGGAGCTAAGTGACAAATTAGAAGAGCTCAACCTTTCCTCAGACAAGGACAAAGCCGCATTGAAGTTAATAGAAGATCGTCTTAACAAGTCTAAGGAGTTTGGGGATCTCGTAACTAAAGAGAATCTCAAGCTCAAAGGCGATCTTAAAAACTTGGAAGGCAAAGTGGCAGAGAAGGAGGAAGAACTCCGCAGCAGCCAGGATAAAAATAAGGCTGATGCTGAGGAGTGGTCTCAAAGGGAGAAGAAGCTCCTTCTTGAGATAGAGGGACTGAAGGCTAGGAAAGTGGAGCCCGAGATATCCAGTGAGGAGCTGTCTAAGTTGCGGGGAGAATTGGCTACAGCGAAAGCTGAGAGAGAAAAAGCTGTTGACATATGCAGCTGGGCTGTTGAAGAGTCCTTCGGCCTAGCCATACGCCAAGTCTTCTACCGCAATCCCACTGCGAAACTTAACCTTTATGGGATGGATCCGTACTATGAATTCCATGAGGGAAAGTTAGTCGCAGTGGTGGATGGTCGTCACGAAGATCCACCGACGTCCTTATATGGTTTGGCTCCTCTTCCTGAGGGTCAATCCATGGGACCTGACTACGTCTTTCCTGCGTCTGAGGTTCCCTCTTCTGAAGAAAGGGCTGAGGCTCCTGGAGGCGAGACTCCTGCGGAGGTTCTAAAGGAAGGAGCACAAGAGCCCAGTGCTGAAGAGGCACAAAAGACTGAAGAACAGATTCCTCCTCAGTATTTTTGTTTTCATTTACATGTATAGTTGTGTACCGGGATCAACTCCGGATTTTAAACTATTGTATGTAATTTCATTTCAATGAATGAGTTTTGATTGAAGAAATTTGTCTTCGTCGTTTCATGTATATTTAAATCGTTTCTAATCCGTTCTGTATAATTAATCTTAAGGCCGGATTGAAATAATAGCCTCGGAAGATTAAACAACGAATAAAATTTAGAACGGATAAATATATACATGTCCCCAAGTGTGTATTAAGAAGAAGGTGCCTGTCTTTGGGGCGTGATCCTTAATTCTTTTGGGGAAAGATGGGTCGATCCGCTGTTTAGCAAAGTAGTGTAACAGGACGGATGACTGCTTCTAATCCGTAATATTCTTACAGGAGATGATAATATTGTTCCAAGTTTAGGGAACTGCAAGGAAGTGGTGTTTGAGTCCTTTATCATAAGGATGATGATGGGAGTTTTTTCTACACCAGGAGTTACGTCGTTGTATCACAGAATAGGTGATAAAGAGTATCCGTCCTGGGAGAATACCACTAGAAAACGAAAGTGCGGACTGACTTTCGGAATTTTCCATCATAAAGATGATTATGAGTATTGATCATGCCAGGTGTTTTATCATTAAATCACTTCATAAGTGATTGAGATCATCCGTCTTGGGGATGTGTACGATACCAGGAACTACATCATCAGGTCGCATATTAGGTGATTGAGATCATCCGTCCTTTGGGTGTGTATGGCGCCAGGAGTTACATCGTCAGATCACAGCATGGGTGATTGAGATCATCCGTCCTGGGCAGGTACACCGCGTTAGGAGTTACATCATCATATCACATAACGGGTGACTGAGGTTATCCGTTCTGGAAAAGTACACATCGTCAAGAGTTACATCGTCAGATCACAGATTAAGTGGTTTAGATAATCCATCCTGGAGACATTTTTCAATCGTAGGAATACGGATTGAGTGAATACTTTCAGAATGATGATGAGAATTGTTCATACCAGGAGTTACATCGTCGAATCACTGAATAAGTGATTGAGATCATCCGTCCTGGAATGATTATTGGAGTTCTTCATACCAGGAGTTACGTCACCGAATCACTGAATAAGTGATTGAGATCATCCGTCCTGGTGTGATTATTGGAGTTCTTCGTACCAGGAGTTACATCATCGAATCACTGAATAAGTGATTGAGATCATCCGTCCTGGTGAATTTTTCCAATCAAGGGAGTGCGGATTCAATTGCCAATTTTCGCTCCATCCGAAATCCGAGTCTTACCTCTACTAGCCCCCTAGCTGATGTGAGGAAGCAGTTGACTTGCTCATATGAGCTATATCGATCATAGTACGTCTGGATTTCGGATTTGCACCGAAGTGTAAATATCCGTTCTGGGAACCATGTTCCGTAGTGATGAAATTTTAAGGGCGAATTCGACAATGGAAATATCAGAAGTTTATCGAATTTTGCAACCCTTGGTATTCGGGTAATGGTGGCCACGTTTCTAATGATTGGACATTTAATGCCTTAATTCACGTGGGCGCGCCATTATTGCATTAAGTGCGCATGTCTTAGTAACTGTCACGCATAGTTTTGTTGGGCCTAATATTTGGTTTTAATAGGCCCATTTCGATGGCTCTGTGACAAAATGATGGCATTTTCGCGCCTTGATGTACTAAATGACAATTTTGGTCCACTAAACGGGGAGTCGTTTGGGGTAAACGACAGGTTATGTTTAATGGGTATTTGAAAAATTTTGGTGCCCTGATATAGGCATATTTGGCAATTCTCAGTTACCATTTCTTCTTGCTTCCTTGACGAATCTCTGCGAAAGTTCCAAGAAGTTCTTCGTATCCACCTCTGTGAATTTCAATTCACTATCTAAGGTAACCACTTTCCCTTCGTTCTCAGTTTCTCTTTTCAATATTTGAGAATGCCTAGGAAGGGTGTTAGCTTCAGTGGCGTTGGCCCTAGAGGAAGAGGAGGAAGGGCTTTGACTCAAAACCCTAGCGTTCATGGTGGGAGGATTCCAGTGATCCTTCAGTCGAGATCACGAAATACAGAGAGGGAGGGGTCGCAATATCAAAGGCGAAGGGTGATTATACCCTCTTCAGGGTCTTCCTCCTCTAGTGAGAGTGTCGAGAGTGGGGATTTATATGTCTCTGATGATGTGGAATTTTATCGCAGCATCAAGGCTTTCACAATGGTGACAAAGAAAGCTACTGGGAGGAAGTCGTCTGAAGGGGAATCCCCTTCCGAGAAGCATATCTTGAAGACCCAATCCGGCCTCTGCAATGTGGTTGCACACCGGATAGATTGGGTGAAATTCCAACAGAAACGCCCATTCAGCTGGGTGGCTGAGGAGTTTCGTGAAATAGCATCAGTTCATGCTCAAGAGGGGGGAGCGGAGTTGGAGCCGCGTTTCACGGTCTTCAAGAGGGATAAATACAAGAAGTGCTTCGTGGTGATAGCCCCATTGCCATCCGATCGAATTTGTCATATCCCGGACGAAAGGTCCTTGTATATGTATGACTTTTTATTTTTGAACCTTGGTGTGCGGTTTCCCCTTTCGAAGTTTCAGATGGGGGTTCTGAGATTCCTGGACTGCGCTCCTTCATAGCTTCACCCCAACGGATGGGGATTAGTCCGCTCTCTTGAAGTGCTTGGGGAGCACTTCAACTTCAAGCCGACGGTGGCCATGCTCTTTTATTTTGCCCAAGTGGTCCGTCGTGCAAATAAAGAAAAGGGGGGAGTGAGCTTGATATCCCTCCGGACTCTCTCAAAGGTTATCAACTTTGAGGCGTACACTGACTCCGCCAAAGTTGATGGACATTCATTCAAGTCCTATTTCACGAAGATTAGCGTTCACCCTGACGAGTCAGTTTTTTGGTTAACTGAAGATGGGCTTCCGAAGTTCCCAGTGGCTTGGACGCATGAACACTTTTTGCTGACCTCCCAGGCGTACTACACTGAGGAGGATGAACTAAGCCCGTCTTCAGTTTCCGTTCTTTCCGCCCTTCAATCTTACACCGCCTCGCATCAATTTTTCTCTTGCAGGCGTTTGTTAGGATCGTGGTCTACCCGCGAGGAATATCTGCGTAATTTTCCTGCTAATATTCATATTTTATCGCATCATGCCTTGAAGTAGTTGATTTCTAACCGTGTTGCTTGGTTTTGCAGTTGAAATTGAAGCTGCGTCTCCAGAGATGGAAAAACTGAAAGGGCTCAAAGCTGGAGCGAATTCCGTGGCAGCTGAAAATGACATTCAGGCAAAACGGAATTCGAAGAAAGCCACAGCGGAGACCATCATTTTAACCTCATCTGCTGGTGACGATATTCCCTTACTGGAGGGCGGATCTGAGAAGGTTGTGGCTGAGAAGGTCGGAGAAAAGAAGAAAACTATAAAACGCGGTTCCTCAAGGACCTCGGATCGTCAACCCTCTCCGAAAAAACAAAAAATTTCAAGTGAGAGTGCTGATCCGGAGCCTTCAAAGGGAAAGAAAGTGGAAAGATCCGCTCTGGATGTAGGGTCCACCCCGGATGCTCCTGGCGACGGGATCACCTATGGTGCAAAGCCAATAACGACTTACTTTGCACCAAAAGTTACTCGCCCCCTTCAAAGTAGCTCCGGTCTTGCACAATATCTGGTATACGAGGGTTCTGTTCCTGAGGCCGTTCCTGAGACTCCGTACAAGCTGAAGCCCTCATTGATGAGCGATGAAGTAGCCAAAGCTTGCGATGCCGGACAGAAGCACCTGGCAGAATTATCCGGGCTCCTAAGATCGGTTCGCAAGCTTCCAGAAGAGAATGAGAGGCTGAGCTCGTTGGTTGGCAAGGTTAATGACCTTAGCGTTGCTGCTGCTAAGGACAAGGCAACCATCCTTCGTTTAGAAAGTAAATTAGAAGCTTCCAAAGAGGAAGGATATAAGAAGGATGAAGAAATTGTCAGGCTAAAACATCTTGCCAAGGAGTTGGAGGCCCAAGTAGCTGATCAAAAGAAAATCAATTCCGACCTCCACTCCGGTTTTTGTGCGGAGAAGGAACGCTCTTCAAAGCTAGAAGAGGAGCTTAAGGAAGTCAAAGTTGTTTATGCTCGAGGAACCGAAGATTGGTCGCGTAAGGAGAAGGAGCTGCTCTCAAAGTTGGCGGACACAAAAGCGGAATTTGACGAGGCTGTGGATATGTGCGATCAGGCAGTCAAGGAATCCTTTGGGTTGGCTGTTCGTCAAATTCAATACCGGAATCCCAAGGTGAAACTTAATCTGAATGGTATTGACCCGTTCTATGAGTTTCATCAAGGGAAACTGGTGGCCATAGTTGATAAGCGTCATGAAAGTCCGCCTAGCACTCCTTATAAGTTCGCTCCTTTACCTGCAGGCCAATCGATGGGACCTTCATTCCTGAAGCCCATAAGCACAGGAACGAGCTCTCGCACTGAAGAAGGCAAGGCCGGAGGCAAAGGCAAAGGGAAAGAAGGAGATTCAAGCCAGAGAAAGTAGCGCCCTTCCCTGTTTCCTTTTTCATTTTATTGATTCAAATTCGCTGTGTTCCGGGATCAGCTCCGGATTATTATACGAATTGTAATTCTCATTTAATCAATAAAAGAGTTTTTTACCTCCATTCTTGTTTAGTGAAAAACAACTTTAATAGAGGGATTGCATGTGTATTGTATCATTCCGGTTTTAAGTAATGAAGATCGGATTGTAAAACAAAATCTACATACCGGACTGATACATGCAAGATGAATTTCATAATAAGGTCACCGCTGATGAGGGAACACATCATTGTTACAAGAACGGTTTAAGGGGAATGATTGTGAGATCGTTTAGACGAGAGTTCATTCCTCAAGATATTCGTTAAACCGTTTATGTTGTCCCCCAGTATCATTGGGTGATTATCACTTTGAATAAACTCTGAGTGAGATTTTCTCGTGAGAGCTTTTAAGAGTGAGGTTTTAAAATAGAAATTCCTCTTCAAATATTTCCGACTGAGGAATTTCGGGTGAAAATGCCTTAGATTGTGGCGTACCCGAGTGAATTGTTTGTGTCGGAGTTTATGAGTCAGATCTCAATTGAAGAATTGATGACTCAGAATTATAAGCTATAAAACTCCCAAATAAAGAACTTCACGAGAGTATTAATTTGGAGTTCAGTATAACTTACTTGTTGTGTTTGGAGCTCGGTTTGATCCTACTGTCCATGTCATATTTGGTGTTCGGTTGAATCCTACTAGCCGTTCTTCAATTGGTCTTTGGTTTTACCCAATGACGATTCTTCACCGACGTTCGGTTAATCCTACTAGTCGTACTCAGAGTTCGGTTTAATCCTACAATCCGAGCCTTCGATACGGGGTTCAGATCAGGGCTATTCCTGAACCTACTGCGCCCGTCACTTGGGGTTCAGCGTGGTCTTGAAGAAAAACCAGCTTACTGCGCCCAAGCCTTCGCATGGGGTTCGGTTTGTGGCCTTGAATAAGGACCAGCCCTACAACCCATGTAGTCTTCGAATGGGGTTCGGTTTGTGGCCTTGAAGAAGGACCAGCCCTACAACCCATGCCCTGAGGTTCGGTTTAATCCTACAACTCAGGTCTTCACCGACGTTCGGTTTATCCTACTAGTCGTACTCAGAGTTCGGTTTAATCCTACAATCTGAGCCTTCACCGGTGTTCAGCCAAACTTACTAACCGTACCCAGAGTTCGGTTTAATCCTACAATCTGGGCCTTCAATATTTACACACTCGAGGAGTTACATCGTCAATTACAGAATGGGTAATTGAGATCATCCGTCCTGAGTATGTTCTTGTGCGTTGCGCATATTCGAAGAGTTACATCGTCAACTACAGAATAAGTAGCTGAGATCATCCATCCTGAATATGCTTTTGTACACCGGATAAACTGAAAATCACAGCATAAGAAAAACTCGAAAGAGTTAAATTGTTATGAGAGATTCTTATTAAATCAAAAATAAGAATTACAAGGAGAGCGTAGCTGTGAAAATAAATTCTCCAGTATTCAATCCAAGATAAGGATAGGAGAGTGTAGAAACAGCTAGCTATAGTAGATGCGCAAGTTTTGGGTGTTCCATTTGTTTCGGATTGGAGTGCCATCAAGGTTTTCAAGGCGATAAGAGCCTTTGCCAGTGACCTCGGATACCCTGTATGGGCCTTCCCAGTTTGGGGCTAATTTGCCTTGATGGGCGAATTTGTTCCCTATACTTGCTTTCCTCAAAACCAAATCTCCAATGTTGAAAGTCCTTGATTGGACTCGTTTGTTGTACCGGAGAGCAACTTTGGCTTTGATGGCTTGATCTCTGATGAAAGCGTCTTCTCTGAGTTCTTGTATGACATCCATTTCAGATGCCAAGTTAGCATTGTTGGTTTCTTCAGAGAAGTACTTAACTCTTGTGGAAGCAATTTGCAGTTCCACAGGTATCATTGCCTCGACCCCGTATGTTAGGCGATATGGGGATTCGTTGGTGGATGAATGAGGCGTTGTCCGATATGCCCATAGGACATGACACAGCTGGTCTGTCCATCCGCCCTTGGCTTCACCAAGGCGCTTCTTTAGTCCCTTAAGCACCTCCCTGTTGGCCACTTCAGCTTGACCATTAGTTTGGGGATGTTTGACGGATGAGAATATTTGGGTTATTCCTAACCCTTCAAGCAAATCTGTGAATTTTCTATCCGTGAACTGGGTGCCATTGTCTGTGACAATCCGTGCTGGGACCCCGAACCGTGTTATGATGTTTTCATACATGAAACGGCGAGTTCGGGCTAAAGTAATATGCACCACCGGCTCTGCTTCTATCCACTTAGTGAAATAATCGACCCCTACAATGAGATATTTGATGCCCCCAGGAGCAGTTGGAAAGGGGCCCAAAATATCCAATCCCCATTGGTAGAAAGGCCATGGAACAGCGGATGTGAAGAGTTCTTCCGCCGGTGTGTGGTGTAGGTTAGAGAATTTTTGGCAAGCGTCGCATTTTTTGACGAAGTCAATGGAGTCTTGCTTCATTGTGGGCCACCAGTATCCAGCTCTGAGGATTTTTCGCATTAAGCTTCTTCCTCCGGCGTGGTGTCCACTTTGTCCTCCATGCACTTCCTCCATTACACCTTGCACCTCATCCTCTTTGAGACAAATTAAATAGGGCACAGAGAGTGCCCTTCTGTAGAGATTACCATCAATCATAGTGAAATACGGTAATTCTCTCCTTAACCTCGTCTTTTCCTTCTCATCTGTGGGTAGCTGTCCATCAGCCAAATAACGGATGTAAGGAGCCATCCATGTATCTCCGTAAAGGGAGTCAGTCATTATAGCGTTTAGAGAAGGGAAAAGAGGGATGCTGGGCGACGTTAGCGTGCTTTGAACCAGAGTAGTGGTGCTACCCGGTCGTTTAGTGCTTGCTAACCTAGAGAGTATATCTGCTCTCGTATTCTCTTCACGTGGAACATGCTTGAACTCCACCTTTGAGAATTTCTCAGTCAACTCCTTGACACTGTTCAAGTATAATTGGAGTTGAGGTTCGCGAGCTTGATATTCTCCTAATATCTGCGAAATCACCAGCTGTGAATCGCTACAGAGTGTCGCCTCAGAAGCTCCGATGTCAATTGCAGCTCTTAGCCCGGCCAAGCAAGCTTCGTACTCAGCCTGGTTGTTGGATGTTTTGAAATTGAAACGAAGGGAGATCTCCAGGTGTACTCCGTCATCACTTTCGAGAACTACACCTGCTCCAGAGCCTCTTTGGTTTGATGAACCATCAACGTAAATGGTCCAATGGACTCGAGGGTAATCCGGATCAGTCCCTGTCATTTCCACAATAAAGTCAGCCAGGACTTGAGCTTTAATAGCACTGCGGGGTTCGTAGGATATATCAAACTCAGAGAGTTCAATAGACCATTTGATCATCCTCCCAGCAAGATCGGGCTTGATTAAGACAGAACGGAGTGGCAAATCCGTTCTCACTATGATTGGATGGGCGTGAAAGTACGGACGCAACCGTCGTGAGGCCCAAACAACAGCGAGGGCGGCCTTTTCAATTTTTTGATACCGGATCTCAGCAGCTTGCAAGGTCTTGCTAGTGAAATAGACCGGTCTTTGTCCATCAGGAGTTTCTTTTATCAAGGCAACGCCCAAAGCTTCATCTGAAATAGCCAAGTACAGAATGAGTGTGTCTTCGGGGTCAGGCTTTGTGAGAATGGGAGGTTTGGACAACACCTCCTTAAGCTCTTGGAAAGCTTTTTCTTGTTCCTGTCCCCACTCGAATTTCTTGGACTTTTTCAGTATTTTGTACAGGGGGAGCGACCTGTGAGCCATCTTCGGCATGAATCGTGCCAAAGCTGCTACCTTGCCATTCAGGGATTGGACTTCTTTGAGATTCTTAGGACTTTGCATGTCTAGAATCGTTTGGCACTTCCCTGGATTGGCTTCTATACCACGTTGAGTTAACATGAAACCCAAAAATTTCCCAGCAGGGACAGCAAATGTGCACTTCATTGGGTTCAGCCTCATGTTAAATTGTCTCAAACGGGTGAATACTTGGCGCAGGTCTTCAATATGATCGCCACCAACCGGTGTCTTTGCTATTATGTCGTCAATGTATACTTCAACAAGTTTGGTGTGCATACCTTCGAAAACCTTGTTGATCATGCGCTGATATGTCGCCCCAGCGTTTTTCAGACCAAAGGGCATGACTGTATAGCAAAAGACACCACGATCATTTATGAAAGCTGTCTTCTCTTGATCCTCTTCGCACATCAGAATTTGGTTGTAACCAGAATAAGCGTCCATGAAGCTCAGGTATTGGTAACCAGAGGAATCATCTACCATCCGATCTATATTAGGAAGAGGATAAGGATCTTTTGGACAGCAGCGGTTGAGGTCCACGTAGTCAATGCATATTCTCCATTTACCATTGGATTTAGGGACCATCACCATATTCGAAAGCCAAGAGGAATATCGGATTTCCTTGATAAATCCGGCCTTCAGCAATTCCTCAGTTTGCTGACAAGCTGCTTTCTGTTTGTCTGGGCCCAATCGTCTTTTCTTTTGGGCCACAGGTTTCGTCTCTGGATAGACAGAAAGTTTATGACAGCAGAATTCAGGGTCTATGCCTGGTATATCGGCTGCAGTCCATGCAAAGAGGTCTTTAAACTCTTGTAAGAGAGCCAGCAGTCGCTGCTCTATTTCAGTATCTAGCTTGTCATTGATATGGGTGATCTTTTCTGGAGAATCTCCCAAGACAATGTCCCTGGAATTTCCATCCGGTGTGGGCTTTGATGGGTTGAACGGATCAATGTTCAAATCCGCTCTAGGGTCCAGGTCGACAAGACTTACGGATTCAGCCGATGTTCCAGCATCATTAAGTTTCCTCTTTTTATTGGAGGCGTCCAGCTTTGTCATGTTGAGACTAAGGTTGTAGCAGTACCTAGCCATCTCTTGATCACCACGGATAGATGACACAGCATTATCCTTGTCAATGAACTTGATAAGGAGATGTGGGGTTGATACAACTGCCTCCATTGCATTCAGAGTAGGACGGCCTATGATGCCATTAAATGGTGATTTGACATCAATCACTAGCACCCGAGACCTAACCGTCCTGGCTCCTGGTTCGCCTTCAAACGAGATAAGGGTGTCAAGATACCCTTTAGTTAGTTGCTTTGCGCCATTGAAAGCTGTTAGTTCCTGCGTGTAAGGCTGTAAATCTGAGTCTTTAAAACCCATTCTTTCAAAGCAATTATAGAAAATAACATCGCAGGAACTTCCCTGGTCAACAAGAATTCTTCGGACGTCCTTGTTGGCGATCACAGCAGTGATGACTACAGCATCGTCACCACCAGGAACGGTTGGGCCAAAATCCTCGTCAGAGAAAGAGATTATGGGAGCCTCAATTCCTCCTCTGTAAGGGCGATTGTCTTTGACTTTCCCTTGCACAAATAGAATCATTCTGTGATGATTCTTACGGGCTGTAATTGAAGCTCCTCCTCCAGCGAACCCTCCAGCAATCATGTCAATGACTTCACGTCGGCCCTGACGTTGTTGCTGGGGCATGCTGTCTTTCTGTGCTGCATTATCGGTCATTACACCTTTTTGCTTCTCTGCAGCAGAGAACTTTCGAACCGGACTGGGGTTGTTGTCATCCCCATCGTCGGGATCTCTTTCTCTTTTCTCATTCCGTTCTGCCCTGTCAAAGGATTTTTCTTTGAACAGGTATTGTTTCAATTTGCCTTCTCTAATTAGCGTCTCAACCGCGTTCTTTAGAGCTTGACATTCATCAGTGGAATGACCATTTTGTTCATGAAAATCACAGTACTTTCGTGAATTTCCTGGTCTTTTCATAGGGGCTGGTCTCCTGATGCCATATGTGCTGAAAACTGGCCATCCGACCTCTCTCAAAATCTGAGATGGTCTGGCAGATAACTGTGCATAATGGCTGAAGGAATTGACATGCCTTTCTCGAGGTCGAGGAGGGTGGTTATCCACCTTAGGATTGGTGAATGGCCTCTCCATGCGTTCTGACCTCGTCTTTTCCTTACCCTTCTGGGTTTGGGGAGATGGTGTTGGTGGCTTTTTCTTTGCAGCCATTGCCTCCAAGTGCATCTCTATGCTCACATACTTTGAGGCTTTTTTCCTGAACTCCTCAAAAGTTGCTGGGGGGCTCTTTGCTAATGAAAGAGCGAAAGCTGATCCTGGCTGCAATGCCTCAATTACGATATGCAGCTTGATAGATTCTGTGAGGTTAGGAACCAGGGCTGCTTCCTTATAAAACCTCTTCAAAAAATCTTTTAAGCCCTCAGTTTCACTTTGCTTAATCTGAGCCAAGGTATGAGACGTCTTGGGTACGTCTCTGGAGATGACAAAGTGGGTTTCAAAGGCAGCTGCCATTTCCGTCCAAGAATCTATGGATCCAGAAGGCAGGCCTTTAAACCACCCAAGGGCTTCCTCAGACAATGTTCGAGGGAACATTCGGCACATCACGTCTTCATCAGCCCCCAAGTACATGGCTTCAAACACATAAGCATCAAGGTGCTTAGTTGGATCAGTTTCACCATTATACTTTCCGATGGAAAGTGGTTGAGTGGTTTGAAGGTGCTTGGGGATGCTGATGCCCATAAGTCTCCTTGAAAAAGGAACCTTCAGATTGTAAGACAATGGGGGTGCTGTTGTTGAATCTCTCTTCCTTCGGGAAGCTGCATCCTCAGAATCGCGAGTTTGTTCTCCCTCCTCAAACGTTGGGATCTTTGAGTACTGAAGAGTGGTGGACTTTTCACCATCAGTTGTGTGGAGAGTGTTTCGCGTGCGAGATGACTCTTTATCCTCGCTTTGCCTTTTTTCTCTTCGCAATTCAGCGAGTTCCCTCTGAAGTTGTTTGATCAACTCATCACGAGGATCAGGATCAGACACTGTTACTATCTTCTTTGAGCTGCCCCTATGAGAATCAAAGTTGAGTTTTCTGAAGGCGTTAGGATTGGTTCTGCCTTCAGCCTGATTTTCCATGAAGTCTTGTGCTTCGCCTTCCATTGTGGATTACCTGCTCTGTCAAAGGATATGGGAATAACTTTATCGTGTCCCACTGGGCGTGCCAATGATCTGTCCTGGACCGGGGTCAATAGATCCGATCTCAAGCCAGTCACGAATAGTATGTCAATACCGTCTAGTAGACCGGATGTATGTGTATCCAATGTATGTATCCGTTGTCCTTGGGTGAAGAAAGCGGATTGGGCGTCCTGGAGATCCTTTACACCGACCTAACGCGTTGAAGTGGGCGAATGGTGGTGTCACCTGCAAAGATTCTCCGACGCTCAAGTCAGTGATTATATTCCAAGTAAGGAATGTATTCAGAGAGGAATCAGTCCTAAAAGAGCTGAAGAAGAACCCCCACTTCAATCATGAAGTGAGTTCATATACCTGATTGGCTCGATTAACGAGGACTCGTTGGTGGGGAACCACCAACTCCCATTAGCATTATTATATTGCGCACTTACCTGCATGATTGGGTCAAGTGGCTATTTTATATTGAGCGTAGAGAATGTAGACTAGGATTAGGGAACAAGTTGACCATTCCCGTGAGCAAAATTTGGCTCGTAGTGTAGGGAATTATTGATCGATCCCTGTAGCAACAATCCTTGTCATTAGCACAGTGACGTGTGTATTGTCCGATGTCATGGTGTTATCCTGAACAACCGGTATAGGGAGAACGCCTGATACGGAATTACAGTTCGGATGTATACCGATGACACCGGTTACACGTAGATGTCTTATCAAAGACGTTGAAATATGTATAGCAGATCGGATACCGGTATTGAGACCGGATCATTTGTTATGTTTGTCTGTGTGGCATAGTTTAAACTGTTAATATTTGTACCCTTTTTCCCTTAACAAATACATATAATAATAAATAATAAGTAATAAATGTTGCACATGTTATATTTTCTAGTTTAAAAATCTCTTTTTTAAATGGTGTCGTACGGGAGCACTCCCATCTACACAACCTCTTTAGGATTCGTACGCGTACGAAGAACTTCGCCTTGTACGAGCTCCCCACCTCAATGACATCCATCATCATCTCCCAAGTCTTTTCCTAAAAGAACAACACTCAGAACTACGTAACCCTGATTTCTTGATAATTCAAGAATACGTAGGAGCAGGACTTTAACTCCTGTCGGGCCCATCTTCCTTATTTCCTCTTACTGATTTATTTCCTTGCTTTTTGCATTTCTTTCGTGTTGTTACTTTTTGTCGTTTCTGTGAAAATCAATTTAGACGTGACGTCTTGTTGATTTCCCCCTAGTTTTGTTCAAACCTCGCTACAATTCATAGGGAAGGGATACTTAGGACAAGACGTCCCGCTTATCTCTTTCCTATCCCTATCCTTTTTACCCGAGGATGTTTAATTTAGACGTGACGTCTTATTGACATTCTCTCACCCTCTCTGTCTCATATCGAAGTCGAGCTTAATTCAGACGAAACGTCCCATTGACCTCGCTTCAACATTCTATGTCTGTACAGTTCTCTACTCCATTCTATCATTTTCAAAATAAAAGTAAAAGGGAAGAAACCATATTTTGTTTAAGGCTATTTATATTACGCTTTTAATCTTGGTACTGTTTCTGACAGGCGATGTAGGGTGCTAATACCTTCCCTACTCGTAACCGACTCCCGGACCTGAATCTCAATTTTTAACCAGTGCTTTACTGAACTCAGTTTTTTCCCAATGTTTTTCCTATGGATAAAAACGTTGGTGGCGACTCCCTGTTTCATTCGACGCCATTCTCTCTTTCTCGCCGCGCCGTCGCGATTTAGGTTGCGACATTAATATTTACACTTCACAAAAATTTTCTACAATTATCCGGGATGTTACAATGATGGTGGTGGTGCTTGTGGGTGGGTAAAGAAAATGAGTGAAGGTGATGGTTATGGTGATGATAATGATGATGATGAGAGAAATGAAGTCAAATTAGGGATTTAGTTAATAGATTCCTCACATATTAAGTGATGTCTAGTTGGCAATCTTAATGGCGTAACACGTGCAAATTTATGTGACATAAAAGCAAAACTTAATAGTTTTGTGAGGAAGTTAATGTCAATCACATATCAATCAAACAAGAAGTCATATGTAAGGAATCACACATAAATTTTTTTAAAATGATGGACCTATTAACACAATCATAACAAAAGTAATGTAGATATTTACTCTTTCAAAATAATTGAATATGGTTTACAAAAAAAATAAGTGAATATGGCATTATGTTTTTGTGTTTAGTAGGAAACTAAAAGCACTCACAATGCTCCTTCATGTTTTTGTTTAACCAAATCCTTCACCAAAGGTAACCACGTTTAAGTTGGGAATATCTACCTCATGGTGAAACTAACTATCTTAATGGAGTTTTTTTTTCATTTACAAGACTCGAGCTTGTGACCTTCCTTAAGGGGAATCATAGTACTTCTTTTATATTATTTTAAGAATTTAATTATAAGTTTATTTGAAAAAATAATTTATTGCGAGGACAAATGTGATAAACATGGTTACGTTTCTCATACTTTCTAATAGTCTTAAACATTGCATCATAGGCAATCTAGGACTTTTGGTGCTAAATTTTTTCCATTAAACGACTTTTGGTGTTAATTTAACGGAGTATTTATTTATTTTTCTTTTACAGCATAATTAACGAGATTGATAATTTTAATACAAGAAACTATTTTTATTTGTCACATTTTTTATTTTTAAAATAAAAAATAAATTTACTTTAAAATACTTAAGTAGATAAAAAATAATGAAATAACTAATTTATCTCTCATTTCAAATTATTGACTTTTAGTCGTGAATAGTTTTATAAAAAAGTTTACAACTTAATTACTCCACTACCTTTAAAATTATTAACTATTTTAACAATCGATATACTTGCAAATGATAAAAATATGAATTTTGCAAATGAAATATTATGCCAAAAACAAAACAACACATTCAATTAAAATCGAATTGTGTCACAAAAAAAGTTATAATCGAATGTGACACGATGATCATATAAGAACAGAAAAACATATATATATATATATATATATATATATATATAAAGTAAGAACATAAATCAAAATTTCCTAATTGTGCTGGAACCAAAAAAACATATATTTAACTTTTTTTTTCATTTTACAACCTGAAATAATTTATTAAAATATAGATAAGTAATGGGAGTTGGTGCATGGTGATTCCCTATTCCACAACGTCACCGACCAGTTGTTGCGGGCCACGTGGAGGCACGACTCGTGATGATGTTAAAGGTAGCTCTTTAGTAAAAAAGGGTGCAAAATTGCACATTATGTGAGTGACTCCACGTGAGATTAGCTCTTTCTTGGGTCCCTCTTACCATAATTATTAGAAAAAAGAAATAAAAGACATCAGTGTTATAAATACTTATAACTTAGCAACAAAAGTGTAAAGGAAATGAAAGTAGAAAATTGAAGTTGAATTAAAAGAGAAGAATGAGTAAAGAGAGTTAGAGAGTGAATGAAAAATGGGGATTGAAGTGTGTATTAATGAGTGGGAGGAGAGTCCTATTTATAGAGGGGACATCCAATAAAATATTCATAATACTCCCCCTTGGATGTCCCTATTTTAGAATGTGCCTCATTAAAACCTTACTAGGAAAAACCCAGTGGGACAAAAACCTAGTGAAGGAAAAAGAGTACAACATTCTTTACAAAGTATATCCGTAAAAATAATTAAATTACAAATATTTAATTCTCCCCCTCATCAGAACACTTATGTAAGCGTCGAAGACCAATCTTCTGTACTAGTTGCTCGAAGACTTTGGTTGGTAATGACTTTGTAAAGATATCTGCTAGATTCTCGCATGATCGGACTTGCTGGACATTTATTTCACCATTCTTTATAAGATCATGAGTAAAGAAAAATTTTGGTGAAATATGTTTTGTCCTATCTCCTTTAATATAGCCCTCCTTTAACTGAGAAATACAAGCTGCATTATCTTCACATAAAATTGTTGGTGGTAGTTTTCCAGTATACAAGCCACAAGTTTCTTGAATATGTTGAATCATAGATCTCAACCAAACACATTCTCGACTTGCTTCATGTAATGCTAAGATTTCAGCATGATTAGATGATGTTGCTGTGATTGTTTGTTTTATGGATCTCCATGAAATTGCTGTACCACTATATGTAAACAAATAACCTGTTTGTGATCGACCATTATGAGGATCAGACAAATACCCTGCATCTGCATAACCAATTAGGTTTGCCTTAGATATATATGGAAAAAATAAACCCATGTCCATTGTACCTCTAAGGTAGCGGAATATGTGTTTAATCCCATTCCAATGCCTTTTTGTGGGTAAAGAACTATGTCTTGCTAACAAATTGACAGCAAATGATATATCAGGTCGTGTATGACTAGCAAGATACATTAGTGCACCAATTGCACTAAGATATGGTACTTCAGGACCAAGTAGTTCTTCATTTTTGTCTTGAGGTCGAAACGGATCTTTGCTCACTTCTAGTGACCTTACAACCATTGGACTGCTCAATGGGTGTGATTTGTCCATATAAAACCGCTTTAACACCTTTTCTGTATAAGTCTTTTGGTGCATCAGAATTCCTTCCTTTAAATATTCTAATTGTAATCCGAGACAAAACTTTGTTTTTCCCAAGTCTTTCATCTCGAATTCCTTTTTTAAGCAATTTACAGCCTTTGAGAGCTCTTCGGGAGTTCCGATGATGTTTAAATCATCTACATAAATAGCAATTATAACGAACTCTTTTCCGAGTCTTTTCATAAAAACACATGGACAAATTGGGTCATTTTTGTACCCTTCTTTCAACAAATATTCACTGAGACAATTGTACCACATTCGTCCAGATTGCTTTAATCCATAAAGAGATTTATTCAATTTGATTGAATAATTTTCTCGAGGATTTGTTTTATATGCTTCAGGCAAATGAAATCCTTCAGGGAGTTTCATATATATGTCATTTTTAAGTGAGCCATATAAATATGCTGCAACACCATCCATAAGGCGTAAGTCAAGCCTTTCACGGATTACCAAACTTATCAAGTATCGAAAAGTAGTGGCATCCATCACTGGTGAATATGTTTCTTCGAAATCAATTCCAGGTCTTTGTGAGAATTCTTGTGCAACAAGTCTTGCTTTGTATCGCACAATTTCACCATTTTCATTTCTTTTTCTCGTAAAGACCCATTTGTACCCAACTGGTTTTACACCTTTGGGTGTTTGGACTACAGGCCTAAAAACTTTACGTTTTGCAAGTGAGTTTAACTCTTCTTGCATTGCATCTTTCCACTTTGGGCAATCATTTCTTTGTGTACATTCTTTAACAGATTTTGGCTCATGATTTTTGTCATCATTTATAATATCAAGAGCTACTTTGAATGCAAAAATTTCATCAACATCGACTTCAGGTCGATTCCATTGTATACCATCCATGACATAATTTATCGAGATCTCTTTGTTTGTATCAATTTCAGGTACCTTAGTTTCTTCTGGATTTGAAACTTTGATTATGTCAGGAGACTCTACTGGAGTCTTTATATCCTCGATTCGACCATCCTCTTTATTTATTTTTCTTTTCCAAGGATTTTTATCTTTAGAACCAACAGGTCTGCCACGTTTTACTTTGGCTTCAGACTCATTTGCAATTTTAGATTGTCCTTCAGGGATATCAATCTTTATTGGAGTATTAACAGCTGGTATATGTGACTTAGTTACTCTTTTTGGATCAGCAAATGCATTAGGCAATTGGTTTGCTAAATTTTGCAAACTAATTATTTTCTGAACTTCTAGTTCAGATTGTTTTGTTCGAGGATCAAGATGTGATAAAGACCTCTCATTCCAGCTAATCCTTTTATCCAACTGTTTATTTTCTCCCCCTAATGGTGGGAAAATAGATTCATCAAAATGACAATCAGCAAAACGAGCTGTAAATAAATCACCTGTTAAAGGTTCAAGATATTTTATTATGGATGGACTTTCATATCCAACATATATTCCCAACCTTCTTTGAGGTCCCCTCTTAGTGCGTTGCGGAGGAGAGATAGGAACATATACCGCACTTCCAAAGATTCTTAAATGGGAAATATTTGGTTCTTTACCATGAACCAATTGTAAAGGGGAATATTCATGATTACTTGTAGGCCTGATGCGAATAAGTGCTGCTGCATGCTAGATTGCATGTCCCCAAGTTGAAATTGGGAGTTTTGATCTCATTAACAATGGTCTTGCTATCAATTTCAAACGTTTAATCAATGATTCAGCAAGTCCATTTTGTGTATGAACATGTGCTACAGGATGTTCAACATCAATTCCAATGGACATACAATAATCATTAAATGATTGAGATGTAAATTCACCAGCGTTATCAAGGCGTATTTTCTTAATTGGATAATCAGGAAAATGAGCTCTTAAACGAATTAATTGAGCTAGTAATCTCGCAAACGCCTGGTTGCGAGTTAATAATAAGCAAACATGTGACCATCTAGTTGATGCATCAATTAAAACCATAAAATATCTAAATGGTCCACATGAAGAGTGTATTGGTCCACAAATATCACCTTGTATACGCTCTAGAAATATAAGTGGTTCATTCCCAATTTTCATTGGTGATGGCCGAATGATTAATTTTCCTTGAGAACAAGCAGCACATGAGAAATTCTTAGTTTGCATAATTTGTCTGCTGGACAAATAATGACCATTTGAATTCTCAACTATTTTTCGCATCATAATTGATCCAGGATGGCCTAATCGTTCATGCCAGATAACAAAGTCATTCTTATTTTTAAACTTCTGGTTTACTATGGCATTTGTTTCAATTGTACTAATATATGTGTAGTACAAACCGGAGGAAAATGAAGGCAATTTTTCCAATATACATTTCTTACCAGAAATTAACTTTGTAATGTATAGATATTCATCATTTCCTTCATTTGTGGTCTCAATATGATATCCATTTCTGCGGATATCCTTAAAACTCAACAAATTTCTTTGAGACTTCTTAGAATATAATGCACTTTCAAAGTGCAATTTTGTTCCTCCAGGTAACAAAATACTGGCTCTGCCGGAGCCTTCAATTATATTTATACTACCAGATATTGTATTAACATTTGCTTCTTGTTTTACTATTTGGTAAAAATATTTCTCATTCTTGAGAATGGTATGAGTTGTTGCACTGTCTGCGAGACATATATCTTCATCATTCACATGAGCATTCATTCTTCATTAAATAAATAAAAATAAATCATGAGTAAAATATAATTAACAATAATATTTAACAAAATTTTATTGATAAAGACAAAATTTACAACAAAACAAATTACATGAAACATTAAAATAATTTATTTGGGGGCACTCCCTTCTCCAACCGAGTGGTCAATTTCTTCTTCAGGAAGAGCAAGAAAATCATCAACACTAAAGTCAGAGAAATCATCATCTATACCAGTAAAATTTGTCTCTATTATTTTCCCTTTATTTTTAAGGGATTTTTGGTATAGATCTACGAGATGCTTTGGTGTGCGACAAACTCGAGACCAGTGTCCTTTGCTACCACAACGATAGCAGATGTTTTTAGTTTGTTCGCTATTTTGAGCATCTGTCCCTTTTTTTATAAGTTCTTTATTTTTCCATGTGAATGATGATCTCTTATCATTTTGACCATGACCACGGCCATAACCATATCCACCATGACCACGGCCATAACCATATCCACGACCAATACCATGTCCCCGAGCATTACCTCGTCCACGACCGCGGCTACGGCCACGACCACGACCATGAGTATTATGATCGTGTGTTGCTACATTCACTTCTGGGAATGGAGCAGTTCCAGTTGGACGAGATTCATGATTTTGCATAAGCAATTCATTATTTTGCTCAGCCACAAGGAGACAAGTAATTAATTCAGAATATTTTGTAAAGCCCTTTTGGCGATATTGCTGCTGCAGGAGCAAATTGGATGCATGAAAAGTAGAGAATGTCTTTTCTAACATGTCACTTTCAGTGACTTGTTCTCCACATAATTTCAATCTCGAAGTAATTCTAAACATTGCAGAATTATACTCATTTACGGATTTAAAATCTTGAAATCGTAAATGCATCCATTCATAACGGGCTTTTGGAAGAATTATATCCTTTTGATGGTCGTATCTTTCTTTTAGATTATTCCACAGAACAAGAGGGTCTTTAACTGTTAAGTATTCATTTTTTAACCCTTCATGGATATGGTGGCGTAAAAATATCATGGCTTTAGCTTTATCTTGACTAGATGCCTGATTTCCATTTTTAATGGTGTCTCCGAGACCTTTTGCATCTAAATGGATTTCAGCATCCAATGTCCATGATAGATAGTTTTTTCCAGATATGTCAAGAGCCACGAACTCAAGGTTGGTAATATTTGACATAGTTATTTCTATATAAGAAATTAAAACAATATATTAGATATCATTTCAAATGAATAAATTTATTAATTATAAATATCTAATGATGGTAACAAGTCAATAATTATTATGAATATGTTTTATTTTTATTATAAGAGTGATATTAAAAAAAATAAAAATTACATAAGTGACCCGATAATGAATATTTAAAATTCTCATAAAACATCATTCAAGTTCTAATGGCTTAGTGGTACAGTAATAAATTATCCTGGTAAGGACTCGGGTTCAATTCCTCATTGATGCATATTTTATTTCTTCTAAAATTATTAATATCTTTATATAAAATAAATAAGGTAACAGTGAGTTAAAATTATTAATACAAAATTAATTTACAATTACTATAAGAAGTAATATTTAATCAATTAAGAAATATTTAATCAACAGCACATAAAGTTAATTATGGAAACAGGAGTGGAGCAAAATTATGTAATAGGCAATGTAAAAGTGGTAATTGGTATGGAATTATATAATATGGTAGCAATCATATAATATAAAACGCAAAGGAGCTATGCTATACATAATTGCTATGAAATCAAATAATGCATACTGGAAAACGCAAAGGAGCTAGTGGAAATTAGCATACTGGAAAACACAATCAGCTATGCTATAACAATTATTATTTAATAAAGGTGCTGGAAGAAAAAAAAACATACTATAACAATTATTATTTAATAAAAGGTAAGCAACAGCAGGAGGCAAATGTGGGACGGTAGGTGCAATAATACAAGGGATAATAATATGTGCACAGGTGCAAGTAATATAAAATAATGCTAAATAATTAAGAATTTAATTTCTAGTTCTTCAGGAACTATCAATAAATATTTCAAGAATTCTTCAGGAATTCTTTTAAATCCCATAGAGATGTTCGAAATATAAGTTCTTCAGGAACTTATTAATATTTTATACATCCTGCTGGGATGTGTGGAATATAAGTTCTTCGGGAACTTATTACAATATAAATATATATATACATATAATATAAATTGAAATGAAATTATGAAAAGAAATTAAAATTTTATGTTACCTTAGATCTAAGCTGGTCAGAACCTCGTGCTGATAACGTGTTATAAATACTTATAACTTAGCAACAAAAGTGTAAAGGAAATGAAAGTAGGAAATTGAAGTTGAATTAAAAGAGAAGAATGAGTAAAGAGAGTTAGAGAGTGAATGGAAAATGGGGATTGAAGTGTGTATTAATGAGTGGGAGGAGAGTCCTATTTATAGAGGGGACATCCAATAAAATATTCATAATAATCAGAAAAAAGAAATAGAGACTATTTGACTATTGCTATGTTCTTTTGCGATTGACTAATTCCTTGTGTTTAATCTTCGGATACTATGCCCAATCTCATGAATCCACCCCAATTGGCTAGGATTAGTAGGATATACGCTTCGGCATTCTTACAAAGTGAACGATAGTTATTTACAATTTGCTGTAAAAAAATTATTTGCTATTATGAATATTATATTTGTTGGATGTCCCCCCAAGTTCTATAAATAGAGCTTGGGTTAGCTATTAGTGGATACCCCCCTCTCTCTCTCAAAAAATCTCTCTTACTCCAAATCATCTTCTTCTTCTAAATCTATCATACTCTTATAATTTTTAGCTTATTTTATAACACGTTATTAACATGAAGTTCTGACCAACTGGTATCTTGTAAAGTCTACGAAAGGTAATATATTATTATTATTATTATTCTTGATAATTTTAATTTATATACTTTACATTATTTTATAAAGTTCCCGGAGAACTTACATTTTAAACGTCCCTGAAGGATGTATAAGATTATATCTATATCATAAAAAAAATATACAGTTCCTAAAGAACTTATTTATAAACATCATTGTAGAATGTATAATTGTTAATAGTTAAATGGTTTAAACCATTTAATTAATAGTTCCTGGAGAACTATAACAATCTAAGAAAATTGAAGAATAAAACCAAATTCTTAATTATTTGGTATTATGTTTACATATTGCGTTTTGCTTTAGCAAATTAAATATTAAATTTTGCTCTGATTTGCTTTTGCTTACTGCACAACCTATATTGAATTGCACTTTATATGTTAGTAATGCTTTTTCTCTTGATTGCTACTACGTGCTTGTTCCTGTAGCTAATAGCTAATATATTTTATATTATTAAATACATTACTAGCTACCACATGCTGTGTTCTACTCCTGTCCTGATGCTAATGCTAATATATTTTATATTATTAAATACAATAGTGATTATTTTGCTTGCTGATCCATTCTGATCTTAATTGCCCACTATACTGCATGCGTTAACTTTTATATGCTGATCCATTATTTTATATGTCACGAGATGCTACGTATTTTATATGCGTACTGATTATGTCTTCTTATTTTATATGCAATATTATTTTATCACTGATTGCTTCCTTAACTCTGTAACGCTTGCTTTAGAAATATATAACTGTGTAACTTTAGCAATATCATTGTAACTTGGCACTAATATAATAGCTCTTAGTGCATTGCTTTTATGCTATACCTGATGTGTGATTGTCCGTGATTGTCCACTTGCATAATGCTTGCTATGTCATTTTAATGCTATGTTATTTTAATATTGTCCATTAGCACTTTACACCAATAATTATTTTAATGCTATGTTATTTTAATTCTGTCCATTAGCACTTTACACAAATAATTATTGATTGTTGATTATTAAATTGATTTTATATTCCATATACCTCCTGTTATAATTGATATTATAATATAATATATTTTATATAAATAAAGGAGTTAATAAATATGATAACATTAATGAAGATTTGAATCCAGGAATAAGTTATCACTCTACCACTAGGCCACTAGTACTTGAATGATGTTTTATGAAAATTTTAAATTTTCACTATCAGATTACTTATGTGAAATTTTATTTATATTTGTCTCCTTGTGACCGAAAAAAATATAATGAATTACTTATGTAAAATCATAAGTCTCGTCCAATTGGAACTGTTTTATTCCCAAAAGTGAATGTAGCAACACATGATCATTATACTCATGGTCGTGGTTGAAATGATAATAAATCATTATTTCTATGGAAAAATAAAGAACGTATGGAAAAAGGAAAAATATTCAAAGTAGCGAACAAACTATAAATATTTGTTATCGTTGTGGTAGCCAAGACCATTGGTCTCAGGTTTATCGCACACCAAAACATTTGATTGATCTATACCAAAAATCCTTTAAAAATAAAAGGAAAACAATATAAATAAATTTTGCTAGTATAGACGATGTTTATAGTCACTTTGATGTTGATGATTTCCTTAGTCTTCCTGAAGAAGACATTGACCACTCGGTTAGAGAGGGGAATGCCCCTAAATAAATTATTTTATGTTTCATATAATTTGATTTTGTTATGAATTTTAGTCTTTAAATTTTTATGTTAAATATTTATTGTTGTTAATTATATTTTTCACTCATAATTTTATTATTATTATTTGATGAAGAATGAATGCTCATATGAATGGCAAAGATATATGTCTTGTAGACAGTGCAACGACTTATATTATTCTCAAGAATGAGAAATATTTCTACCATATAGTAAAATAAGAAGTTAATGTTAATACTATATCTAGTAGTATAAATATAATTGAAGGCTCCGACAGAGCCAGTATTTTGTTACCTGGAGGAACAAAATTGCACATTAATAGTGTATTATATTCTACAAAGTCTCAAAGAAATTTGTTGAGTTTTAAGGATATCCGCAGAAATGGATACCATATTGAGACCACAAATGAAGGAAAAGATGAATATCTTTACATCACAAAGTTAATTTTTGATAAGAAATATATATTGGAAAAATTGCCTTTATTTTCCTTCGGTTTATACTACACATATATTAGTACAGTTGAAACAAATATTATTGTAAACCAGAAGTTTACAAATAAGAATAACTTTGTTATTTGGCATGAACAGTTAGGTCATCCTGGAACAATAATAATACGAAAAATAGTTGAGAATTCAAATGGTCATTGCTTGTCCAGCAGACAAATTCTCTGAACTAATAATTTCTCATGTGTTGCTTGTTCTTAAGGGATATTAATTACTCGACCATTACTAATGAAATTTGGGAGTAAATCACTCATATTTTTAGAGCGTATACAAGGTAATATTTGTAGACCATTAGATATTTTATGTTTTTGATTGATGCATCAATGAGATGGTCACATGTTTGCTTATTGTCAACTTGCAACCAGACGTTTGCGAGATTAATGGCTCAATTAATTCATTTAAGAGCTCATTTTCTTGATTATCTAATTAAGAAAATACGCCTTGATAATGCTGATGAATTCACATCTCAATCTTTTAATGATTATTGTATGTCCATCAAAATTGATGTTGAACATCCTGTGGCATATGTTCATACACAAAATGGACTTGCTGAATCATTAATTAAACATTTGAAATTGATAGCAAGATCATTGTTAATAAGATCAAAACTTCTAATTTTAACTTGGGGACATGCAATCTTGCATGCATCAGCACTTATTCACATCAGGCCTACAAGTTATCATGAGTATTCCCTTTTACAATTGGTTCATTGTAAAGAACCAAATATTTCTCTTCTAAGAATTTTTAGAAGTGTGGTATGTGTTCCTATTTCTCCTCCACAACGCACTAAGATGAGACCTCAAAGAAGGTTGGGAATATATGTTGGATATAAAAGTCCATCCATAATAAAATATCTTGAACTAACAGGAGATTTATTTACATCTCGTTTTGCTGATTGCCATTTTTGATGATTTTGTTCTCCCATTATTAGGGGGAGAAAGTAAACAGTTCGATACAAGGATTAGTTGGAATGAGAATCTCTATCTCATCTCGATCCTCGAACAAAGCAATCTGAACTAGAAGTTCAGAAAATAGCTAGTTTGTAAAATTTAGCAAACCAATTGCCAAATGCATTTGCTGATCCAAAAAGAGTAACTAAGTCACACATACCAGCTGCTAATACTCCAATAAAGATTGATGTCCCTGAAGGACAATCTAACATTGCAAACGAGTCTGAAGCCAAAATAAAATGTGGCAGACCTGTTAGTTCTAAAGATAAAATCCTTGAAAAAGAAAAGTAAATAAAAAGGATGGTCAAATCGAGGATATAAAGACTCCAGTAGAGTCTCCTGACATAATCAAGGATTCAAATCCAGAAGATATAAAGGTACCTGAAATTGATAAGAATAAAGAGATCTCTATAAATTATGTCATGGATGGAATACAATAGAATCGACATGAAGTCGATGTTGATGAAATTTTTATATTCAAAGTAACTCTTGATATTATAAATGATGATAAGAATCATGAGCCAAAATATGTTAAGAAATATGTACAAAGAAATGATTGGCCAAAGTGGAAAGATGCAATGCAAGAAGAGTTAAACTCACTTGTAAAAAATGAAAAGTTTTTGGACATGTAGTCCAAACACCTGAAGATGTAAAACCAGTTGGGTACAAATGGGTCTTTATGAGAAAAATAAATAAAAATAGTGAAATTGTGCAATATAAAGCAAGGCTTATTGCATAAGATTTCTCACAAAGACCTGGTATTGATTTTGAGTAAATATATTTACCAATGATAGATACAAGTACTTTTCGATACTTGATTAGTTTGGTAATTCGTGAAAAACTTGATTTACACCTAATGGATGTTGTTGCAGCATATTTATATGACTCACTTGAAAATGACATTTATATAAAACTCCCTAAGGGATTTAATTTCCTGAAGCATTTAATTTTCCTGAAGCAAAATGACATCTATATAAAACTCCCTGAAGGATTTAATTTGCCTGAAGCAAAATGACATCTATATAAAACTTCCTGAAGGATTTAATTTGCCTGAAGCATACAAGACAAATTCTCGAGAAAATTATTCAATTAAATTGAATAAATCCCTTTACAGACTAAAACAATCTGGACGTATGTGGTATAATTGTCTCAGTGAATACTTATTGAAAAAGGGTATAAAAATGACCCGATTTGTCTGAGTGTTTTTATGAAAAGATTCAAAAAAGAGTTTGTTATAATTTCTATTTATATAAATGATTTAAACATAATCGAAACTCCTGAAGAGTTTTCAAAGGCTGTGAATTGCTTGAAAAAGGAATTTTAATGCACCAAAAGACTTATATAGAAAAAGTGCTAAAACGGTTCTATATGAATAAATCACACCCATTGAGCAGCCAAATGGTTGTAAGGTCACTTGAAGTGAGCAAAGATCTTTTTCGACCTCAAGAGAAAAATGAAGAACTACTTGGTCCTGAAGTACCATATCTTAGTGCAATTGGTGCACTAATGTATCTTGCTAGTCATACACGACCTGATATATCATTTGTTGTCAATTTGTTAGCAAGACATAGTTCTTTACCCTTAAAAGGCATTGGAATGGGATTAAACACATATTCCGCCACCTTAGAGGTACAATAGACATGAGTTTATTTTTCCCATATGTATCCAAGACAAACCTAATTGGTTATGCAGATGTGGGATATTTGTCTGATCCTCATAATGGTCGATCACAAATAGGATACTTGTTCAAATGTGGTGGTACAACAATTTCATGAAGATCTATAAAATAAACAATTACAGTAACATCATCTAATCATGCTGAAATTTTAGCATTACATGAAGCAAGTCAAGAATGTGTATGGTTGAGATCTATGATTCAACATATTCAAAAAACTTGTGGCTTGCATGCTGGAAAATTACCATCAACAATCTTATGTGAAGATAATGCAGCTTGTATCTCCCAGTTAAAAGAAGGTTATATTAAAGGAGATAGTATAAAGCATGCGGGGTATTTTACTCATGATCTTATAAAGAATGGTGAAATAAATGTCCAGTAAGTTCGATCATGTGAGAATCTAGCAGATATCTTTATAAAATCATTACCAACCAAAGTCTTCGAGCAACAAGTACAGAAGATTGGTGTTCGATGCTTACATAAGTGTTTTGATGAGGGGGAGAATTAAATACTTGTATATTTAATTATTTATTTACTTTGTAAAGAATGTTGTACTCTTTTTACTTCACTAGGTTTTTATCCTACTGGGTTTTTCCTAGTAAGGTTTTAACGAGGCACATTCTAAAATATGGACATCCAAAGGGGGAGCATTATGAATATTATATTTGTTGGATGTCCCCCCCAAGTTCTATAAATAGAGCTTGGGTTAGCCATTAATGGACACCCCCCTCTCTCTCAAAAAATCTCTCTTACTCCAAATCATCTTCTTCTTCTAAATCTATCATACTCTTATAATTTTTAGCTTATTTTATAATATTTGCATTTTTAGTTTGATAAGTCGTAATAGGACTTCTTTAATACTAAAGGTAAAGTTGATCCGGACTTTGCATGTTGGGGGATATATATCTAAGTCGGCATATACGGTCATATATACCAAACCCATCAATGTAGCCTACCTTTTGGATATGCCGAACAGAACATGGAAGTCAATCTAGAACCTTCTAGTACATTTCAACCACATTAGTGATAGGGTTCCATGAAATTAAGAAAAGTTGCAACAATAATCATTAC
This sequence comes from Clitoria ternatea, assembly GCA_037962975.1. NCBI lineage: Eukaryota > Viridiplantae > Streptophyta > Magnoliopsida > Fabales > Fabaceae > Clitoria > Clitoria ternatea. The sequence goes on along the minus strand of CM075672.1, from coordinate 34,916,768 downwards.
CATTCATACATAATCTCCACTATAAATATCACAACATAAATGTATAAGGTACGTTTTTTTTAACCTTGAGTCTCACCTTAGATTATTGCTTTACCTTACTAACTTAGGTGTTAGAGAAGCCTTAAAGGATCCACCCTTTTTAGTCATTTAGTGGCTCTTTTGTACGTAAGGATAAGTTAGCTTATCATACCAAAGATTTACACGTAGGACCATGAGAGAACATTTGTAGGCTTGATTGAACCCATTAAAGACATTCCTTCAAATTCACCTCGAAAGTGAGAATTAGAAGCCCAACCCAGGCTTGAGCAAGTAACTTGGGTTAGCTACCTCAGTGGTAGACTCTCGGCCCTAGCTTGATCCTTGAGATGTCATAATTGACGACCTTCATAGGCAACTTACTATGGCCAACCGAAGATCTTATCGCTCCGAGTATGAAGAAGACTCAACTCACGAGTCAACTTCTTACCATACCGAGGTCCCTATACCCTTACCTCATTCAACAACTCAATATATCGATCCAAATGATTATATTCCCTTGCTAGATTTTCATGTCTTAAACACTAGTTCTCATAGTTGTGCTCAACCTATCTTCCCAACCTCATGGGATCCTCCAACATAAGGTTACAACCCAACACTATCATTTCCCTTAACCCTAATGCTACCCTCTTTCACCTAACATCATAAATACCATAACAATAACATTAACCTTATTTTCTATAATGTGTGATCCCAAATACATCGTATACACATTATCCCTCATACTCACTATACAACCAATGCCTCAGCCAAACCCTCAACCCGCTTACATATATCAAATTCCCCATCCATTTTTTGTGATGCCTCTTATTAGGGGATATAACCTTGTTCCCTCGCTAGCCTCATGTTGGGAGTATGCACTAAAAATCTATGCATTTAAGGTGTATCATTTTATTTAAATGAAACATTTTGGTTAAATAGTTTAACAGTCTTTAATAGTCCTTGGAATAATAGGTCAATATAAGAACTACTCCTAAAATGTCTATAGTCAAGTATTAATATAAGGACACATAAATACATTAAGACTAGTATGTATGAGTGTACTAATGATTTGTAAGTGTTCAGAAACTATTCATATATTTCTATTTTATTGATTGGTGGAAAAAGGCCTATTGTGGTGTTAATAAAGTAGAATATCGCTAATTGAGACTTTAGATCTATAATTATCTAAAGGTTAATATAGTCTAAATGAATCGAGCTTGTGAGTTTATTGGTTATAATGGGGTCTTTATGAATCTCAATGTTATCAATAGATTAAATTCGTAGAGAGCTTTGAGGGTTGTTTATTGATAAGGGAAATAATCAAAGAGCTTGTTTTGGTTATCAAGAAAGTAAGTAGAGATTGGTTGCTAGAGTTTATTAGTTAACTATAACCACTTTATCAAAAGGGTAAAGAAATTATTTTGTATGTCGATAATTAATTCAAAAAATCAATACCAAAATTACTCCTTGGGCTAGGTTTTCATCTATTGAACCTCTTAATCATTTACTTGTTTTATTCTTTATTTCAATTCAATTTCTACAACCCTTTTTTTTACTTTTACTAAAGAAGTAAACTTTACCGATCCTTGTGGATTTGACCCTACTTATTGCTATTTACAAATCTTTTAAAAGTAGGATTAAAATTGTTGGATTCGAATCCCATTAGCTTTCAAAACTAAATATGTAATTAATGAAAATCATGTCTTTTAGGTTAACCAATACACCTAGTACATTCACAAGATTAATAAATCATGTTTTAAGAAAGTTTCTACAAAAAATTATGGTTGTTTTTTTTATGACCTTCTAGTGTATAGTAAAAGTTTGGATAAGAATTCTGTTTATTTGAAATCTATTTTGCATGTGCTTAGGAAAGAAGTTTGCATGATAATTTGGAAAAATGTATATTCAGTGATCATGTGATTTTTCTAGGATTTGTTGTTAATGCTAGCGGAGTACATATTGATATAGAGAAAATAAAAGCAACTCAAGAATGGCCAACTCCAAAGAATGTGAGTGAAGTGAGGAGTTTTCATGGGTTAGTTAGTTTCTATAGGAGGTTTGTTAAACATTTTAGTATTATAGTTGTACCTTATAATGAACTAGTTAAAAAATATTATTTTTAATTGGGGAGAAAAATAAGAAAGGGCTTTTAATTCTTTAAAGGACAAACTCCTAAATGTTCTTGTTCTTGCTCCACTTAATTTTGCTAAGTTCTTTTAGCTTGAATGTGATGCATCTAGTGTAGGCATAGGGGCTATGTTAATACAAGAAAGGCATCCCATTGCATATTTTAGTGAGAAATTGAATGAGGCTATTCTTAACTACTACCCTACATATGATAAGGAATTATATGCATTAGTTAGAGCATTGTAAACTTGACAACATTATCTTTTGCCCAAGGAATTTGTTATTCACAATGATCATGAGTCTTTGAAAATTTTGAAAAGACATGGAAAGTTGAACAAGTGACATGCCATGTAGGTGGAATTTCTTGAATAATTCCTCTATGTGATCAAGCATAAGAAAGGTAAAAATAATGTGGTAGCTAATGCACTCTTGCACAGGTATGCTTTGTTTTTTATCTTGAAAGTAAATTTCTTAGTTTTGAGTGCATTAAAGAATCGTATAAGCATGATGTCGATTTTTCTCATTTTATCAAACATGTTCTCATACCGCATCTAATGAGTGTTTTAAGCAAAGTGGGTATTTGTTAAGAGATAAGAGACTTCATGTGCCTAAGAGTTCAATTAGAGAAGTACTTGTTAAAAAGACACATAAAGGGGGTTTAATGGGGGCACTTTGGGGTGCAAAAGACATATGACATCTTACATGAACATTTCTATTGGCCTCACATGAAGCATGATGTGCATAAGTTTTGTGATAAGTGTCTTGTTTTAAAGAAAGCTAAATCTAGATTCATGCCACATGTATGCTCTATTACCTATTCCCCGAACATCCTTGGAATGACATTTCTATTGATTTTGTTTTGGGTTTACCTCGGTCCAAGGGAGGAAATGACTCAATTTTTATAGTGGTTGACAAATTTTGTAAGATGGCACGTTTCATGGATTGCATGGATTGCCTAGGAGCATTGTAAGTTACAAGGACACTAAGTCCTAAGTCACTTCTGGAGGATGGGGTAAGCTTGGTACAAAATTACTTTTCTCTACTACTTGTCATCCATGAACTAATGGACAAATTAAGGTAGTGAATAGGACTTTAAGCACTTTGCTTAGATCTATTTTAAAGAAGAATCATAAGTCTTGGGAAGAATACTTGCCTTATGTTGAATTTGCTAACAATAGGGTTGTCCATAACATAACTAATTGTTCACCACTTGAAGTTATGTATGGATTTAATCCTTTAACACCACTTGATTTACTGCCTATGCCTAATATTTCTATTTTTAAGTATAAGGACACACAAGCTAAGGTTGATTATGTGAAGAAGCTACATGAGCATGTGTGAAGGCTTAAATTGAAAAGAAAATTGAGAGTTAATGCAAGCAAACTAATAAGGGGAGAAAGAAAGTTATTTTTGAACCCGATGATTGGGTATAGGTTTATATAAGGAAACAAAGGTTCCCTAAGCAAAGGAAGTCCAAACTCCTACCAAGGCGAGATAGTCTTTTTCAAGTGTTGGAGGTGATCAATAATAATGCTTACAAAATTTATCTTCTTAGTGAATATGGTGTGAGTGTTACTTTTAATCTGATTTGTCTCTTTATGATGCAGGTGATGAACTACTGGATTTTAGGATAAATGTTTTCCAAGAATGAGGGACTAGGACATTAAAGCCCAAGCTATAATGAGATGAATCAAGCCCTGAATCCAATTTAACATTTATGTAGGTCCATGACTAGAGGAAGGCTTAAGAATACATAGAAAGCATTGGGTCAAATAATTTTTTCTTGTAGAATTAGAATTTTAGTTTCCTTTTATTTACTTCTAAATGAAGCAAAGTCATAAACTAATTTTCTATTAAGCATTTGGAGATTCAGAATAAAAAAATACGTATTATTCCAAATAGTGAGAGCTTTTTCTCTACTAGGGTTCTTCTTTGGACCAAATTAATCTCATCAAGAATTGCATAATTCTTGTGGCGATCTTAGGACTTATCAAACTTCTTGGTTTATGGCACCTATAGCTTTCTATTCTTCTTCCTTTTTGCATTTTAAAGATAAGATTTCACGTTCCCAATTTTTAAGTTTGGGTTCATACAATAAATTTAAATTCCCAAAATTAATCCTAATATTATGAAAGTTAATCCTAGAAATGTCCTAAAATCTAAGGGGTTTAAAGAAACCTTATCAACTTCACACCTATTTCTACCTCTATCCTTGAGCGATACCCTATGTGTCACTTATGATATGATGACTAACCTTTCACTTTTGTCGCCACTAGGACTAATGCACCACCATGTTTGTTGTTGTTGCCTTGGGTTTTCCCTGGTAAACTTTTTATCAAAATCCTTTTGTGGGTTCTAATGAAACACCTTTTGCAACTGAGGTGTGTGTTCAAGTATTAGAAACCCCTTTATCTTTAACCCTAACTTCATAAAACTTTACCTTCACACAAATCAACCCAAAACCCCCACCCCACGCTTATACCAAAACTCATTTCTCATCATGGTTTTGACTTCAACAATGCTAGGTTTCTTAGAGTGGTACCCTTCTGGGTGCATCAATTGCTTAAAAACCCTCTACTAACTGTTTCTTATGATTTTTCCCATCGTTTCCACAACAAGAACTTACATTCTTTCGTTGGTTCCTATAATGGCTTGGTTTGCTTGCTAGATTATTTTTATGAATTCCTAAATGAAGAGTGTTAGTTCCGTTTGTGGAAACATGCCACATGGTTACCCTCTTAACAATTGGCTCATTTTCATGTCTTTTTAACCAATACACGTTATTCTCATAAGTTCATGTTTGATTATGACACTTTAACTAAAACTTACAAGGTGGTGGCATTTTATATTATAGGTGAAGGTTCACAAAAACACATTGTCAAAGTTTACAACTTTGGTGAAAATTATTGGAGAGACCTTAATGAGAACGAAAGAGGATTGTCTTCAAATTTAATTTTTGGAAATGATATATATTTTTGGGTAAAAAGGTTCAAAGAAAGAGATTAAAGCCACACTCAATAAATAGATGAAAATGTGAGTGATGGGTCATAAGTTGATCATCATAAGTAAACTTGATATGATTGATATAATCGTTGTAAGTTCCCTTGATAAGATCATACTTAACCCTTTACTCAAGAACCAACAAAATCTTACCCAAAGGAGAGAATAGAAGATTAACTTAAAACTTAAGTTGATTTATTTGCTTTACACGAGATCCTATTTATAGACTTTAGTGAAGTATTGAAATCCTAGGAAATAAATTCCCATTAATGCTCACATTATATTCATAAACTATTTAACTTCCTTAGTATTAAAACTTGAAATGAACTCCTATTAACTATTATAATGGTCTAAAAGTCATAAAAATATTAAAATAAACTTATCTAAAGAAAACTAGGCATCTAAAAAAGTACATTCAAAAATAAATACAAAAATTATAAATTTCATTTTTTAATAATTAATGAGAACATCATCCAGGAAAAACCTTACAAGATCTTGGAGAAGGGTTTGGAAAGCTTTAATGGGCCCTTACCAGATCTAGGTCTAAGAAGGCTAAGGACGCTATCCACAAAGCCTTGACATCATTCCTCAAAATCATGCATGGGCCCAAGCCCAAAAAGGCACATTTGAAAACTCTTACCCTTTGTACTTGTACTTGTACCATAGTTGCAGATAGAGTTTTTTTAAGTGTCTTGTGCCAACACTATATCTTGTAAATAATTTTAGATGTTTTGTAATTAGGTTAGAAAGGCTAGTGGGCCATAGGTAGGCTTTGCATGACCATGTTTGCTTTTAGGCCACTTTAGCACCTTGTACTTAGGTTAGCTTAGTTTGGGCCTTGTATTTGGCCATTGTTATTAACTTTAGGTTTTTTGGGCCTAAGAGCTAGGAGAGGCCTATTACTTGACTGAATTCCTAGTGATTATATAAGGCCCTCTCCCTTTGCAAGAAAATAACTTGAACTTGAATTTGAATATTAAGAATTTTATGAGTAGTTGAGAAAGTCTTCTCTCCTTTTGGCTAGATCATCTTAGCAACCTTCAAGCTCTTATCCTTTGGGTCTCCTCACCTAATATGGAGAGTTACCTAGGCCTATCCCTTTAGGGTGGCGCCTCCCACAACCACCATTTCCTCCTCCACAAATCTCCATGACATCCTTTTCATACCTTAGATCTCTTTCACCTTTTCACATCTTTTAGGACTTAGTTATTCTTAACATTTTCCAAGGTCTTTATTTGGTTTCCATCATCATCTAAAGCTTCTATTGTTGCTTCCATATCAACAGAAAAATCAAGAAAATTCAAAGAGAAAAGAGAAGTAAGGACCAAGATCCTCCCCTTCAAGTAAGCTTGCCTACATCATGTGGTATCATTGAGCTTCCAAGGTTCTTCTTCAACGTCTTCTCTTTTAAAAAAATTATTTCAATTATGGTTATGTTGTTATCTTTGTGTAATTCCATTTTTCATTCGAGCTTTTTGTTATTCTAGTTGTTAAAAATATAAAAAGATGATAAAGATGCATGCCCTTTCTTCATGAATTTTATGTAGTCTCTATTTTAATCTTGTATATTTTTGTAGACATTGTCAAATGTGTTTTTCTTTGTGTTTATATTCTGGTTTCATTAAAATGTTGTTAGGTTGTTACAAGTTTGTTAAAGCCTTCATAACTAACTAGAGCCAAATTAGGTCAAAATGGTGCATGTTAGAGCTTGACCTTTGCCATCTAGGTTTTGTGTGATTCAACTAAGAACTAGTGTTGTCCTTCCTAAGACACTTAAAAACATTATTTTAGGTGTCTTACAAGCTCCACATCTTGGTCTAGTTCTATCTCAACTTTAGGTGGAAGTTTAAACTCAAAACTAGGCTTGTTAGTGATCTTTCTGTAGTTTTCTCTTCTAGATTTAATTTTGTTTTGTGTGTGTCTAGAGAATAGGATCTTTTTATAATTCATTTTCATTCTTAAATACTTTTATTTTATGTCATTAAGTCTTATATTCCATGCATTATATAAATGAGAGTTGATGCAAACTTTGTTGTAAGACTATAGTGCTTAAAATTAAAACTTTTATGACTTTTTCTTAGAACTTTCATTAGGGGCAGTTTGTAATTCTTGTGGTACTGAAAAAAATTTTAAAAAGGGCAAAAAGAAGTTTAAAAAGTGAGAAAAAGAAATAAAAAGAAAATAGCTTGAGAGACCTTAGCAAATTACAAAAAGTTAGGGTTTTCTTGGCAAAATACAAGTGAAAAAAAGTGTGAACCCTTAAAAGCAAAGCTTAGAGCACCTTTTTTTCAAAACTATGAAGCCCTAAATACATCATCAAAGTTTGTTTCTAAGAGCATTAAAATTTTAAAATTTTATTTTAGTACACAGTTTACACAAAATTGCATTCTGGGGTCTATAGGAATACCTTTTGTGTATCATCTTTTTGTTACATTTAGTTTTTTTGTTTGTCTTTGTCCTTTCTGTATTTATATATTGACACACGTTTTGATAATGACAAAAAACAAATAAAAGATTCAAGATCAAACATTATAATTATGGACAAATTAATTGTGTTTGATGTAAAATTACAAATGATTGAATCAAGGCATTTACAAAGGTTTAACAATGAAATCAAAGTGCCAAAGAATCAAAGGAATCAAGCAAATCCTGAAAGAGTGTCTATTTTTCATGCTGGCAAGTCATTAAGCCTGAGCGTGATGTTTTTGGAGCCTAAGGTAAGGGAGCCAAGCTTGAGCGTGAGTGACCAAGCTTGAGCGTGACATGGTACAGAAGCAACTCGCTTGAGCGTGGAACAAGCGTGATGCATGAAGAGGTCACGCTTGAGCATGAGGTTAAGGGGATTAAGCGTGGATGAAGCCAGGAGCATCAGGGGCCTAAAGCTCGAACGCGCTTAAGCATGGAGTTGAGCGTGGATGCAACAGAAGTATCAAAGCTTTCAAGCTTGAGCGTGAACAAGGCTAGCTTGAGCGTGAGGATGCGCCTGAGCGCAACTAAGTCACGCTTGAGCGTGGCTGTGGGCGTGAGGCAGCATGAGTAAGCGTGAAAGATACAGAATGTGGATTGTAAGGAAGCTTAAGTGTGAGCACTGTGTGCTTGAGCGTGATGTGCTACAGGAGGGAAAATTAACCATGATTTGATTCATAAATCCATTCATATGTCATTATGTTTCCATGAATCAATTAACAGATAGATTCATTTAATTCAAATAGGTTCTGGAATTTGAACTTGAACCTCAGAAGTACAAGTGCCAGCCTTGCATCGTACCATGGACTATCGTACTATGAATTAACAATTACAACGTTTCAGCATTCTCTGAGCAGAAATTACATTCTCTATGATTCCTTCGCAGGTTGCAATTAACAAAGCATACAGACATACGCTTCTATGTTCCACTACCTTGACATGGAAATTAAAACAGTACTCCACCATGCAATGTCCATGCTACTCCAAACAGGAACTGAAATATGCTCTGCTCCATTACATCAACTTGCAAGCTTGAAGGGATTTTTTTTGTAACGCTTCATCCCTTGAAGGCTATAAATAGAGAAGAAACAGAAGCAACAAAAAAGACCTTGAGCTAACAAAGTTCCTTGGCTTCATTCTCTATTTCCTTTTTCTCTTAGCAGCAAGCTCTCTCCTTAATTATCTCAGTTGCTTATATGTTTTAAGAGTGAGAAAAATATTTTCTTGAGTTGCTAAAATTTGCATATTCTTTCTAGAGAGGAAAATATTTTCAAAGTGCTAAAATTTGTATATCCACTCTATAGAAGAGTTATTCTTGTAAAATCTCTTACCAAACTTTGAGAGTTATTAGGTTGGGTCTAAACTGTGGTTATTGAGAAATTATGAGATTGGGTGGGTTGCCCTTTAGCCTGTGAGGATTAAGTTCTTGAGTGTGGGACACTAGGAAGCTGTAATTGCTCAAAGCATTGTATCTCAAATCTTCAACAATGGAATCCTTCAAGCGGTTTGCTTGAAGGCGAGACGTACACCGGTGTGGTGGAACTCGTATATCGGTTTACAATTTTTTTATCCCTAAACTCTTCCATTATTGCTTGCTAAATTAATTGTGGACTAAATTTTCTTATTAAAGGGTGTCTAAGTTAAATTCTTGATTCTGTCTATATAAGCTTTATTATTGCTTAATTAAGTATTTGATATACTTCTGTTATTAATTTGTCTTTACTATTACTTGTTATTATTATCTTCCTCATTAATCACTTTATTAATTGTAAAAGAATTATATTCAAGAGCATTCCAAGGAAAATATTTAATACTCAATTCGCCCCTCTCTTAAGTAATTAAGGCCACTTGGTTATCAAGTGGTATCAGAGCTTGACTCTTGGTTAATAGAGCTTAACAGCTTCAAGAGATTAAGATGGCCACTATCTCATATAACATGATTCCCGAGGGTAGTGCTAAAAATCGACCTCCCACTTTTAATGGGGAAGGTTATGCTTTTTGGAAAGAAATGATGAAAATGTTTGTGCAATAAACTGATTTGAAAATATGGAATGCTATTGAAAATGGTCCTTTTATACCTATGCATATTATTGATGATAAAAAAGTTAAAAAACCCATGGATGATTAGACTAGTGAAGAAGAAAAGAAAGTGCAATATAATTACAAAGCAAAAAATCTTATTACTCTTGCCTTAGGTCCCGATGAATTCTTTAGAGTAGTAACATGTAAATCTACCAAGGATATATGAGATACCCTTCAAATAACTCATGAAGGAATTAGCGATGTTAAGGATTCTAAGATTAGTACATTAACAAGCCAATATGAAAGCTTTAGAATGAATTCTGGTGAAACTATCTTAGAACTACAAAAGAGATTTACTTTAATCATTAATCATCTTATTACTCTTGGCAAATCTTATTCTAACAAAGAGCTTATTCACAAAGTGTTGAAAAGTCTTACTAGGGAATGGCAACCTCTTGCCACCGCTATCAAACAATCACTATATATAAATGATATGTCTCTTGCTACATTGTTTGGTAAGTTATAAGAACAAGAATAAAAGTTAAAAGATTTGAAACATACGGATGAAGAAGAAAAATCCTCCAAGAAGAAAGGGCTAGCTCTCAAGGTCACCTCAATTGATGAAGAAGAATTTGATAGTGACCTTGACGAAGACGAAGAGCTAGGACTATTCGTGAAGTATTTTGGAAAACTCATGAGGAACAAACACTTCCAAAAGAGCTTCACATATAAAGGTAAGAAACCTATCTCTAAAGAAAATAATTTCTCACCAACTTGTTTCGAATGTGGAAAGGAATGGCACTTTAAGGTGGATTGCCCAAATCTAAAGAAGAAAAACCAAAGAAAGAAAAGGGAAAAGAAGAGCATATATCGCATGGGATGAAAATGAAGTAAGTAGCTCGGACGAATCGGACAATGAAGAAGCAAACCTCTGTCTCATGGCCAACCATTAAGATGAAGATGATGAGGTAAATTTCTATGACTTAGAAAGAGAAGAATTACTTGACACTCTTGAAGAATTGTATGATAAATTTATCAAAGTTTCAAATAAGCATAAGTTATCAAGAAAAACCATTGACATTTTTGAGATGCATCTTATAGAACTTAGTAAAGAAAATGAAATATTGAAAAAGGAAGTAGTAAATATTCAAGCATGCTCTAAAACCAAACCTTATGAATTTGTAAAGAAATGTGACATTCTAGAAACTAAGGTTTTAGACTTGAATAGAACTTTAGAAAAATTTACAAATGGTAGAGACAATTTAAATGTTTTACTTGGAAAACAACGTTGCATGCTTGATAAAATGGGATTAGGTTTTAATGCCTATAAGAAACAAAAGAATTATAAAAATTTCTTTATATCGCCTAGTAAAACTGCATCACCTTTCATGAAATGTAATCACTATGGTTTTAAAGGACATAGTGTATCTAATTGTAATATTAGAAAATTAGGGCCAAAGATTATAAGAAAAGTATGGGTTCCTAAAGGAACATTTTCACAAACTAACCTACAAGGACCCAACATAAAATGGGTACCGAGTTCTCTAACTTGACTTGTTTTGTAGGTATGTTTTAAAGCAAGTAACACCTATTGGTACTTGGATAGTGGGTGTTCTAAACACACGACGGGAGATAAAAGTAAGTTCATATCATTCACTCCACAAAATAAAGGATTTGTTACATATGGAGACAACACGAAGGGAAGAATACTACTAGGAATCAGAAATGTTGGTAAAAACTCTTCCACTTCTATAAATGATGTATTATATGTTGAGGGACTTAAACATAACTTGCTTAGTATAAGTCAATTATGTGATAAAGGCTATAAAATTATTTTTGAATCAAATTGTTGCATAATTGAAAATAAACTAAACAAGGAAATAAAATTCGTTGGTCAAAGAATCGATAATATCTATATGATTAATCTTGATTGTCTTGCTTCAAATGATGTGCAATGCTTCATAACTAAAGAAGATGAATCATGGATATGGCATAGAAGAATTGCTCATATTCATATAGACCATTTAAACAAACTTGTCTTGAAAGATTTAGTAATTGGTTTACCAAAATTGAAATTTGAAAACAAATTTTGTGACGCATGTCAAAAAGGAAAACAAGTAAAGGTTTCTTTTCAAGCAAAAAATACTGTTTCAACAAATAGACCTTTACAAATTTTACATATGGACTTATTTGGATCTTCAAAGGTTAAAAGTTTTGGTGGAAACTATTATGGTTGACAAGGCTCCACAAGCACACAAGTTATGTCGAGTAATATAAAAGATATCGTATCCACAGGGACTGTTTTCAAAGTACCGACATATTAAAATTTAATTATCCACACAATTGATTTTTAATGTTTTTCTAAAATAAAACACAAAATAAATACAGAAACAAAATTTACTTGACACTTAAAAATAGAGTTGAGAGTATCTTGGGATTCTGGGGGATCAAGACATTATTTTATATTAATAATTTGGCTTTTCATAAATAAGAATCAAATTAAGTTTTCCAAGGCAGATTTTCCTTAAGTTAATTAATATGTTCCTCTCGGAATCCTATTAATGTACCTCATGTATGGAAAACAACGTTCAATCCCTAAGATAGGCCCTTTATTGTTTTATGAAAATCCCTTTGATTTCCTCAAAAGATTTTTGATTACTTTCACGGTTTTACCGAGGTCACAAAAAGTATTTCAAAACCTTAGGTTTAGTTCAAAAACTTTCCAGTAACAATAAATCTCTCGATTTTATTAATTACTTAAATTTATTAATATACCCTGTATTTTTATGTTGATGTAGGTTTTGATAATGACACAATAAATGAAGAACGTTATCTAGCGAATTAATTATGTTTGATGGTGAAAGTGATTCAAGGCATTTAAGGAAGTTTTAATCAAGTAGAAGTGATCAACAAATGTGCCAAGAATCAAAGGATTGGAGCCAAGACTCACCAAATATCAAAAAGGGTAAAACAAAGTGTCCAACTTCATGAGTCAGGCACTTGAATCGATTCACACAGCAAAGCATAACCACATGAATCGATTCTTTCGTTTGGAAAAGCCCAGGAAGTGAAAAATTAAAGTTTGAATCGATTCCTCCTTGAATTGAATCGATTCACATGAAGACAGTGATGCATGAATCGATTCATTAATGGCTTGAATCGATTCATTCGTTTTATAAAGTGCCCAGGATGTGTTTTTAATGGTTTGAATCGATTCGCCCCTGCCCTGAATCGATTCATACGCCTGGTGTAACACCCAAATTTTAAATAAGTAATAATTCCAAAAACAGGGATAAATTTTTCACAAGGTCAGCCACTAGTCAATCGGTATAGAGAAGAAGGAAGAAGGCAAGGGAAATAAAAGAATTGATTAGCACGTATAGCAGTTAGAGGAGGAAGCAAGGCTTGGACCGACCCGTTCGATTCAACAAGTACGTCCGCGCCTGGGCGAAGTCCAAGACACACGCTGACTCGCTTAAGCGAGGTTCAACACCGTCTGAACGGAGTACGACGATGCAACAACGGATAGAAGAACTTCCCTAGCGAAACCCCGCACCAGCGCCCCTTCGCTTCCCTGAGAGAATCAATAGGGGTAATCTTTCCATGGAGTAACTGTTAGACATACATCATAAGGGGAATGGGCAAGGGAAGGATAGAGAGGCACACATGCGTGGCAATCTGTGGAAGGAATGGGACTTGAACCAATTACGCCCAGTCCAGCGAAGCATGACAACGCCGGGCGGACTCACCCACAACGCCCATCCGTTCAAGCAGGGGTTAATACCACTGAGTGAGACATGATAATGCAACAACAGGAGAGGGAGGTACCTGGGCGGAGTTCCACGTTGACATCTGCTCGCTTCAGCACGATTCCACGCGCTTGGGCGAACCGCCCTAGTCGCTTGGGTGAGGTATGACTCCGCCTAAGCGAGATCAACACAAAGCCCCTCCAACGCAGATACAAGGTAGTTTCTCAATTGGGTATGGACAAGGGTTCACTCGGTAAATCCTCACACTTGCACTTCACTCGGGAAGTCAGGTAGCTAAATCCCACTCGGACTTATTCGAGACCCAACCACTCGGGATCCCAATCCTCACTCACTCGGACTTTACATCTTTCACTCAGATTACCAATACCTTACACTTAGGATCCACTCCACTCTAAACCACTATTCGAACTCTTCTCTCAGAAGGGAATCACTCGAGGTTTTCACTCGGGAAATACAAACTCTTCCTTATTCGGGTCTTTCTTATAATTTCACTCGGAATCACTCAACATGTTCACTCGGAGAAGCCACCCAAAGGTCTTCACTCGGAACCACAACTTGACATAACTTCACTCCTCAACGGCCCTCAAAACCTCTAGCAACACTTCTCAGTCGAAAACGAATCGAATCGGTACGAAGCACATACATGTGAATACATGTCTTCAAAAACATGAATCTGTCCACAATCAAATCTACCGACCCATAACATGTAACCATACACGTACAAAATATGCGTTCGGGTCACAATAACTCAGATCACTTTATATATATATATATTCATATTCATTTTACAACACTGTTATTATGAGCCGGCCAAGGCTACACGGATAGAACACAATAATGCAATACAAGTATTCAGCAGTTGGAGTGCGCTACACTCGGGCTTGAGACCCTATCATCATTTCCAAGCATAACCTGTACACACTGAAAAATTGCCACTGCAGGGGTGAGCATCTTAAATTTTAAATGACAGATACCGACTCAGGTTGTCTCACAATTATACAGCGATATATATATATATATATATACACGCACACAATTATACATGGCAATGGTTATAGTCAGAACAACACCAATCAATCAGGGCACATATAAGACTCTTACCGGTCGGAATCCATCGATTATCACTCGGCCTTATACACGCATCATACAACAATCAGTGACATAATAATAATACCCATGAATCAGAATGCACATATTGAATCTCAATCAGAATCCAACAATTCTCACTCGGCTATACACATAACATTTCAATAACACCGATACATATATATATATATTCAGGAGACAGATTTCACTTAACATCCAAGACATGTACACGCGGAATAATTCACTCGGGCATACACGTTCATCATTCTCATAGACATTATCAAATGCATAATCAATTTCCAATCAGCATCAGCAATACATATATATAGAGTAATTCACTCGGTTATATACATACACCATCTCACTAACACTTTCGCATGCACAACCAATTCCAAACATTGTCAACAGTTAATAAACACATATTATCTCACTCGGTTCTGCATTCGTGTGTATCGGTTTAGACGTTGCAACGTAGGCTCCAAGCCTTTTTACACATGGCTCCAAGCCATCAATTCAGCTCCAAGCTGCTTGGCTGTTTTACAGGTACCCAACCGTCTGCCCACAGGTGACACCAACGCTCTCAGCGCCAACGGAGGTGTTCACAGGCAGCCCGAGTCCCACTCAAGGGATACCTTGAGTCCCACTCAAGGATTTCATAGCGTCCCATGCTTTAAAAACCGATGGTAGTGTCCCACACTACGTGCTCTCAGCACAAATGCATCCCATGCGCCACACACGGATTCATCACACACACAGAGTTCATATACACAGCCATACATGCATCCCATGCAATCGGCATCATACATCATCAGCATTCAAATGGCACATGCATCTCATGCAATCAATGCTGGACATTAACAGTACTCAACAACACATGCATCTCATGCAGTCAGTGTTACACTTTCTCAGAACTCAATAGCATATGCATCTCATGTAATCAGTGCTAGGCATTAACAGTATTCCACAACACATGCATCTCAAGTGACTGGTATAATACATCAACAGGACTCAAAACAACATACATGCAATCGGAATTAAGCAATGTCAGGACTCAGACAACACATGCAATCGGTATGGTACATTATCAGATTCACTGAGTCATATTCTATCACATGCAGTCAGCATTCTAAGCTTATAGCAACTTGCAGGTCATGTAAAATACACGGTAATCGTCAATATCACTACAACATATTCCTTTCATATAATCGTTCAACACTCACAGGCCGTCATCATGCAACACTCATCTTTCACTCGTCATGCAACTGGGCTGTACACACTCGCATGCAACACAACACACAATCAGAACACGAAAATAGCAAGCATCAACACTCGGAACCTGTTCATATCCCATGAATTTAAGATAGAAGATACTCCCCCTACCTGGATGAAGCTTTCAGTCGGTCAAGACGACACCCAGTTTCAGAGGGACGCTGAGTCACGCTCAGCACACCTGCATGCAAGAGCAGGGAGACCATTCGGGTTCCTGCGATGCCCAGCTCTCTATTCATTCCCTGGAGGAGCTCCATCTCAACGCTGTGAACACTCCTACCATCTTGAAGTTCCTCGCAGATCTCCACTGAGGCTTGGCAGCTTCGAGCAAGAAGAGGAAGTCAACGAAGGAATGAAGGAACAGGGAAGGAGACGGGTTACATGCAGAGGGAATGCACACCTGCACTCTCTCTGGCTCGTCGAGTGGAGAAGGAGGACTTCGATCCTCAGCCACCAAGGTTGCGAGCTCACAGGAACAGCGAGTAGAGAAAGAAGAAGAGGAGAAGGAGAGTAAGGAGAGAAGAAGAAGAGAGAACAGAAGGAGATGCGTAACCTTAATGACCCAAAGCACATATATTTATATAAGCATGCGCGTGCACGAGGAAGAGGAGAGTGGGGTGGGAGAGCGTGAGTCCCGCAGCTCCACTCAGCCATGCGCACTCAACCCCATCATTCGGCCATCATCTCTTTTATATTTAATTAGTTTATTGTTTCTGAAGTTAAGGTAGTTGAGTTTCCATTTTATAGTATCCGTTTTAATGGTTTAAATCTGCTTGTTAGTTAACTATAATTAACAGTTATTTTCCTACTTTGAAATCAATTCTTAATGGTTGGTTTTCCATTCGGTTTTAACTTCAAAATTGGGATGTTACAGTTCTCCCCCTCTCAAAAGAATTTCGTCCTCGAAATTCAATCGGTAACTTACCATAAACACCTCACTCGGAAGATTGCTGTTCAATTACCACACGGCTGTGTTTCCATAAGCAGTCACCGACTGAATCACAACTTTATTCGGAAAAGATTTACCACTCTAGCGGTTTACCGACCACACCACAACTTTCAGTCGGCAAAACATAAAAGTCAGGCCCTACCTGATTACAACTTCAGTAGAGGATTTAATATATTTGGGAATTAAATTCTAAAACGTACAATTTATTCCATGTTAACTCAGCCAATTCGTTACAAGCAGTGGCACATTCTAATTTCTTGGCCGCTCGGCCCCATGCTCTCAACACCGATTGGTGTATTTACACCCTCGGGTTCCCCGACTCAAAAGAGTCACTCGGTACAACCGCAACTCATACAGGGTACAGACCCAAAATTGTATCACATGGACACGTTATGGGGGTTAACCAACTAGTTGGGAGTAATCTAATTGGTAAACAACATCACCGACCCCCCAAAATACCCACTCCTGACCAATTCCTCTCGGTTTAAACACTCGGGTTTTCAAAAATCTGACCACAAAATTTCTTCCTTACACCAGAATGAACATTCAAAAGGGCTTCCATGTGCTCCAGTCAGCACAATCTGCTAGGGTTTTCCTCGCACAGGCACCACGCTCGGTGTGGAAACTTTAGGTTCCTATCCATGCCTTTGGCTAATTTCATGCCTACGTTCTGGGAACGTCACTCGGTTTTCTCACTCGAAAATATTATTCGGGTTCTGAAAGCAATCCTCACCTGGGGATCTCTTCACTTGCACAGATTCACTCGGAATCCAAGTCTATAACGAAATCAAACCTGAGTTTAAGTCCATCAGCCCTAATCATTGACCTGAGTACGACTTCAATTAAATCTTTCCCTCAGATATCTACTACCCTCGGAGACCGTTCACTTGGAAACTCACTCACTCGGAGTCTCATTTTCCCGACCAGAAGGACTTCTCTCCTGGAGGATCACTCGGTTGGACATCACAAGGGCATTAAGAATTCTACACTCGACATCTTTCTTTGTAGAGTCGTCCCACATGGTTCTATTCTACACGGAAGTGATATACTCTGAGACACACCACTCGGATCTCACCTTACTCAGAATGTTTCGCTCGGATACTATCCTCTTAACTTAGTAATGGTACTCTCTACGAGGTTCTACTCGGAATACTCTAATCCCCACTCAGCAGTACTTCTTCATAAAACTTCACTCGGAATTATCCCCACTTTTACACACTCGGGATACACTAATCCCTTCCCAAGCAAATCCTCACTTTGCAATTTAGTTCGGTTTAAAATCCTGTCCTCCTCTTTAGGCTTACAGTACCACTCGGTTAATCTTATTAAACTTACAATTTCAGTGACAAATTTGATCACCCTTCTTATTCCAATAATTAATCACCCTTTTAGTAGCTAATCAGTACCCGACGACCTCGAATCCGTTCGGAGGCAGACACACCCAGGTTAAACAATCCTCCTATCTTCATTCTGCCATATAACCGTATAATACTCTTTTAATATAACTCTCATAATCACTCAGGACCGCCTGAAAGACTCACCACCACCATAAGCAGTTACAACTTCACCTGCTCGACTCATGAATTGCTGTATCCAACTTATAGGATGACGTCTCATACTATAGGGTTACAACAATTACATGGTCACTGCAACGTGTACGCTGCCACATTACCCATGGCAGAAAGAGTCATCTCAGCGCAGCATACCTCACACGAACCAGACTTCACCCAACTAATACAAATTCACACGGTGGTTAATGGCAGTTCACGCACATAAGTAATACATCTACATCAACATCATGCAAATCATGTCAGTCTCAATACTAATGCTCTTACTCACACCGATCAACTCGTTTAGCTGTTACTTACTCACAAGAATCAATGGCAATTCACATGCACATGTAAGCACACATTCATATTAACATTATCATGGGGCATCACGTAGGGCACGTCATACAGCAACAATCATGAAAATTATTCATCACTTCTGTAAAACAAAATTAGGGCAATATTTCTTCTAACCCTTATTCCTCACAAAACCATGGCTCGGATTAAATTCTTAACTCTCAGTTATATAATAACACCACTCACTCGGGTTCATACAATTCACTCAGGATTAGGCAATTCACAATATCACATTCACACATTCACTTAGTTCACACTGAGCTCATTTATCCTCATGAGTGTAGTCATTCAATCAGAAATTGTACTTATAACATGCATTCATCCAGTCGGCGAATCAGATGCATACGTATACGATGTGTTCACCAGGAGTCCAACTCCAATGCACTCGGTGTTTACCTTGGGTCCAACCCAAGGACTTCCATTAAGCACCCAATGCTCATGCTCCAAGCATGGCCTCGAGTCCAACTCGGAGGTCTTTTAGGATTAATCTCAGAATCCTCAATACCCCACGCATTCATTTGATTGCCCACTCTGAAAAATGTTCAATGCTACTGCATTTCATTATAGATCACACACAGCTCTTATTTGCTGCCTCACAGCATAAGCCACTCGACATTCTCATTAGCATATATATATATACACATCTTTCAGACGGGGTATCATCATAACGATTCACAATTAATATCTATCACAATGTCCGGGTGTTGCATGCGTCTATAATTAATCACACATAGATCACGTATTTTAATCATCAAGCAACGGTCATGTTTCAATTATAGAGCAATACATAAAAGCAGTTCACCCTCAATCACCTATATTATATATATATATATTACGCAGGGTTCATGTGCTAGGTTACAAAACAGCCGTCACAAATAGCACTTAGCAGTAATGGTAACACTCCTATTTACAAGTATTCAGTCAGTATTCGCAGAATTATTAACATGCATTCGTGGACGGAGTCATACAATCACTAAACAATTTACAACACCACAATCCAGGAGTCGCATGCACCATTACGCAATCATAGTACAGCTACCAACACATCTCACACATAACACATCACATGATAATCATTCAAGCCTCAATGAGCTACTACACAATTGTTCTACTCGGCTCAACAACTCGCAAGGTTAATAAACTATCAGATTTAGAATCCCTAAGGGGGTCATTATTTATCTAGTATCCCATGATGGGTACCTCACAATATTCAAATATTGTTATAAGGTCTAGTACCATTCACTCAATTTTTCACACACCAAACCAAGACAGCATCCAGGTCATACAGATGTTCTATTTCACATTCATTCGTTCATGGTCATGCCTCATCAACTGGGTCACTATTCCTATTGGTCCAGCATCTAGCCATCACTCACTTGGTTTCCCCAATCGCCACTGAGACGCAACCCCAATTTTCAACATACATCCGACTTCACCTTCACTCGCTTATTACACACCCAGATTTTTAACCTATGAACTACAACCCATCCCTTATACTGCAAATCACATACATCATGTACTATTCATTTATCACACATTCAAATTCCTCAACAAGGCACAGGCATACAACCACATCATTCGTAGTCAAACGTATACCAATTTCAATAGAGAATCATGAACATATATCATCACATAGGTCATATATTAACATTTAAGGGAATACCACAGGCAGTTATGACAAGCTGGCATAATGCACTTGACCGCCCACTAACAGTAGCAAACCTTGGCCATGGACCTTTTGGTTTGCTCTGATACCAAAATGTAACACCCAAATTTTAAATAAGTAATAATTCCAAAAATAGGGATAAATTTTTCACAAGGTCAGCCACTAGTCAATCGGTATAGAGAAGAAGGAAGAAGGCAAGGGAAATAAAAGAATTGATTAGCACGTATAGCAGTTGGAGGAGGAAGTAAGGCTTGGACCGACACGTTCGATTCAACAAGTACGTCCGCGCCTGGGCGAAGTCCAGGACACACGCTGACTCGCTTAAGCGAGGTTCAACACCGTCTGAATGGAGTACGACGATGCAACAGCGGATAGAAGAACTTCCCTAGCGAAACCCCGCACCAGCGCCCCTTCGCTTCCCTGAGAGAATCAACAGGGGTAATCTTTCCATGGAGTAACTGTTAGATATACATCATAAGAGGAATGGGCAAGGGAAGGATAGAGAGGGACACATGCGTGGCAATCTGTGGAAGGAATGGGACTTGAACCAATTACGCCCAGTCCAGCGAAGCATGACAACGCCGGGCGGACTCACCCACAACGCCCATCCGTTCAAGCAGGGGTTAATACCACTGAGTGAGACATGATAATGCAACAACAGGAGAGGGAGGTACCTGGGCAGAGTTCCACGTTGACATCTGCTCGCTTCAGCACGATTCCACGTGCTTGGGCGAACCGCCCTAGTCGCTTGGGCGAGGTATGACTCCACCTAAGCGAGATCAACACAAAGCCCCTCCAACGCAGATACAAGGTAGTTTCTCAAATGGGTATGGACAAGGGTTCACTCGGCAAATCCTCACACTTGCACTTCACTCGGGAAGTCAGGTAGCTAAATCCCACTCGGACTTATTCGAGACCCAACCACTCGGGATCCCAATCCTCACTCACTCGGACTTTACATCTTTCACTCGGATTACCAATACCTTACACTTAGGATCCACTCCACTCTAAACCACTATTCGAACTCTTCTCTCAGAAGGGAATCACTCGAGGTTTTCACTCGAGAAATACAAACTCTTCCTTATTCGGGTCTTTCTTATAATTTCACTCGGAATCACTCAACATGTTCACTCGGAGAAGCCACCCAAAGGTCTTCACTCGGAACCACAACTTGACATAACTTCACTCCTCAACGGCCCTCAAAACCTCTAGCAACACTTCTCAGTCGGAAACGAATCGAATCGGTACGAAGCACATACATGTGAATACATGTCTTCAAAAACATGAATCTATCCACAATCAAATCTACCGACCCATAACATGTAACCATACACGTACAAAATATGCGTTCGGGTCACAATAACTCAGATCACTTTATATATATATATATTCATATTCATTTTACAACACTGTTATTATGAGCCGGCCAAGGCTACACGGATAGAACACAATAATGCAATACAAGTATTCAGCAGTTGGAGTGCGCTACACTCGGGCTTGAGACCCTATCATCATTTCCGAGCATAACCTGTACACACTGAAAAATTGCCACTGCAGGGGTGAGCATCTTAAATTTTAAATGACAGATACCGACTCAGGTTGTCTCACAATTATACAGCGATATATATATATACACACACACAATTATACATGGCAATGGTTATAGTCAGAGCAACACCAATCAATCAGGGCACATAAAGACTCTTACCGGTCGGAATCCACCAATTATCACTCGGCCTTATACACGCATCATACAATAATCAGTGACATAATAATAATACCCATGAATCAGAATGCACATATTGAATCTCAATCAGAATCCAACAATTCTCACTCGGCTATACACATAACATTTCAATAACACCGATACATATATATATATATATTCAGGAGACAGATTTCACTTAACATCCAAGACATGTACACGCGGAATAATTCACTCGGGCATACACGTTCATCATTCTCATAGACATTATCAAATGCATAATCAATTTCCAATCAGCATCAGCAATACATATATACAGAGTAATTCACTCGGTTATATACATACACCATCTCACTAACACTTTCGCATGCACAACCAATTCTAAACATTGTCAACAGTTAATAAACACATATTATCTCACTCGGTTCCGCATTCGTGTGTATCGGTTTAGACGTTGCAACGTAGGCTCCAAGCCTTTTTACACATGGATCCAAGCCATCAATTCAGCTCCAAGTTGCTTGGCCATTTTACAGGTACCCAACCGTCTGCCCACAGGTGACACCAACGCTCTCAACGCCAACGGAGGTGTTCACAGGCAGCCCGAGTCCCACTCAAGGGCTACCTTGAGTCCCACTTAAGGATTTCATAGCGTCCCACGCTTTAAAAACCGATGGTAGTGTCCCACACTATGTGCTCTCAGCACAAACGCATCCTATGCGCCACACGCGGATTCATCACACACACAGAGTTCATATACACAGCCATACATGCATCTCATGCAATCGGCATCATACATCATCAGCATTCAAACGGCACATGCATCTCATGCAATCAATGCTGGACATTAACAATACTCAACAACACATGCATCTCACACAGTCGGTGTTACACTTTCTCAGAACACAATAGCATATGCATCTCATGTAATCAGTGCTAGGCATTAACAGTATTCCACAACACATGCATCTCAAGTGACTGGTATAATACATCAACAGGACTCAAAACAACATACATGCAATCGGCATTAAGCAATGTCAGGACTCAGACAACACATACAATCGGTATGGTACATTATCAGATTCACTGAGTCATATTCTATCACATGCAGTCAGCATTCTAAGCTTATAGCAACTTGCAGGTCATGTAAAATACACGGTAATCGTCAACATCACTACAACACATTCCTTTCATATAATCGTTCAACACTCACAGGCCGTCATCATGCAACACTCATCTTTCACTCGTCATGCAACTGGGCTGTACACACTCACATGCAACACAACACACAATCAGAACACGGAAATAGCAAGCATCAACACTCGAAACCTGTTCATAACCCATGCATTTAAGATAGAAGATACTCCCCCTACCTGGATGAAGCTTTTAGTCAGTCAAGACGACACCCAGTTTCAGAGGGATGCTGAGTCACGCTCAGCACACCTGCATGCAAGAGCAGGGAGACCATTCAGGTTCCTGCGATGCCCAGCTCTCTGTTCATTCCCTGGAGGAGCTCCATCTCAACGCTGTGAACACTCCTACCATCTTGAAGTTCCTCGCAGATCTCCACTGAGGCTTGGCAGCTTCGAGCAAGAAGAGGAAGTCGACGAAGAAATGAAGGAACAGGGAAGGAGACGGGTTGCATGCAGAGGGAATGCACACCTGCACTCTCTCTGGCTCGTCGAGTGGAGAAGGAGGACTTCGATCCTCAGCCACCAAGGTTGCGAGCTCACAGGAACAGCGAGTAGAGAAAGAAGAACAGGAGAAGGAGAGTGAGGAGAGAAGAAGAAGAGAGAACAGAAGGAGATGCGTAACCTTAATGACCCAAAGCACATATATTTATATAAGCATACGCGTGCACGAGGAAGAGGAGAGTGGGGTGGGAGAGCGTGAGTCCCGCAGCTCCACTCAGCCATACGCACTCAACCCCATCATTCGGCCATCATCTCTTTTATATTTAATTAGTTTATTGTTTCTGAAGTTAAGGTAGTTGAGTTTCCATTTTATAGTATCCGTTTTAATGGTTTAAATCTGCTTGTTAGTTAACTATAATTAACAGTTATTTTCCTACTTTGAAATCAATTCTTAATGGTTGGTTTTCCATTCGGTTTTAACTTCAAAATTGGGATGTTACACCTGGAAGAGTCTAAGATTGCACAGATAACACTAAATGAATCGATTCTTTTATGAAATGAATTGATTCATTCAGTTCAAATGGTTCTGGAACGTTCAATTAAATGCGTTACAACCTAGAATAGCAAATTGGAGCCTCAGATCGCACTTCATGAGTAATGCTCCATTAAGCAGACAAAGGCAAGTTCCATTACGTGATTTATGGATCGAAGGGAATTCTTTAATCACAAAGAAGCTATGCCTTGACACTATAAATAGGAGAAGAGCTGAAGGCATTAAACACACCAAGCATTTGAAGCATTTCCATTTGCTTTCTTCCTCCTCCATTCTCTTGCTCTTCTTCTTGCTCTCTTTATTCTTGATTGGCATATTTGTTGAAGTTATTTTTGAGAGTTAATTTGTGGGGAAATTATATTTGTGTACTTAACTTGCATATCCTCTCCTTGAGAGTTACTATCTTGTGTAAGCTTTGAATTGTATATCCACTTTAGTGAGAGAGTTTCCTTGTACACTTAAACACTAAACATCATACAAATTTTGGGTTGGGTTTCAACCTTGTAATTGTGAGATTGAGAGATTGGGTAGGGTGCCCTTTGTACTTGTGAGGATTGGATTCTTGAGTGTGGGACACTAGGAAGTCGCAATTGCTCAAAGTGTATCTCTAATCTACAATAGTGGAAATCCTCTAAGTGGGTTGCTTAGAGGCGAGACGTACACCAGCGTGGTGGAACTCGTATACATCGGTTTGCAAATCTCTCTTCCCTAAACTCATTTAATTTGTGCACTTAACTTGTTTGCTTAATTCATTGCTTCATTAATTGGACTAAGTGCATGATACATTAAGTTGAAAACTATTTTTGAATAACATTGTTGAACTTGGACTTAAGTAACACTCTTGAATCAATCTTTCTAAAGTCCTATAAATTGCTTTGTAACTAAATTGATTCATTATCTAAACTCTTTAAGTAGTTATTAGTTTGTTTTGTGTATAATTTATTGTTACTTGCAATCTAGTTTATTATCATTAATAAACATAGTAACAAAAGAATCAGTTTCAAAAAGCATTCCAAAGAAAATTTTAATACTCAATTCACCCCCCTCTTGAGTAATTGAGGCCACTTGGTTAACATACCCGCAAGTATACAGTTTTATCACTTAGGTTCTTGTTAGGAATAACTAAGAGCATTGAGCATAATTTAAACTAAATGGAAAACAGAAATTTATTTAATTTAAAGTTAAAATAATATTAATATAAAATATTATCATACCCCCATCATCCCAAGATAATTAATTTAGTTACTCATGATGTGATTAAAATTCATACACATAATGGAAGAAAAATAAAACATACAACACATGGTAAAAATAAAGACTTACGGGTTTCTCCAAAAGCCCAAAAATACTTTCACCACTGTATTTCCTTGTTGCAATATTTTTCCACCATATACAAATTGAAACACTCAATTTCACAATCCTCACAACTCTTATACAAAAAATTAAAAGAAAGAAAATAAGAAATAAAAGAGAAAGAAAGGAACGGGAGAAACAGAAAGGGAAAGGAAAAGAAAAGAAAGGAACAAAGCCTTCGAATGAAAACTGGATGCCTTCCCTGCTTCAATGCTTCTCCTTTTATAGGAGAGGGAAAGAAGATAGCGAAAGAGACAACGTGCTTAATTTGAGGAGTGAGTGGAAATTTTTCGGCGAGAGAATTCCATAATACTGTTTCCACTTCATAATTTCTATATTGCTATTTCCAATGCATGAATCGATTCATATAGTTAATTTTTGCCTCTGATAATACGTAGGAATCAATTCATTTGAATGGGGAATCGATTCATAGATGCAGGAGTCGATTCATGAAGTGGGGAATCGATTCATTAGGATGGGAATCGATTCATTGACTTGGGGAATCGATTCAAGGCATAAAAATCACAGTGGAATCAATTCATTAGCTTAGGGAATTGATTCAAGGCATAAAAATACAGAGGAATCGATTCATTAGCTTGGGGAATCGATTCATGGAGGCAAGAATCGATTCATGTAGGTAGGAATCGATTCATGTAGTGGGGAATCGATTCCTAGAGCATTTTTTTGCAATTCTTGGCCAATTTTAACATGTGAATCGATTCCCATTAGTGGTGAATCGATTCACACCCCTGTTCTTGCCAATTTTTGTGCTTTTCTTTCCTTTTTTCACCATGTAACCTTCGGGGCTTTGTTCTTCTTGCTTATCTATCATTTGATGGTCATTTTTCTCTTGTTATTGACCCTTGGATTATCTTTGTACTTTGTTCCTTAATTTTATTAATTTATGCAAAATAAAAATACCCAAGCAGAATACAGTGGAAAGGAAGTGAAAATCACAAAAAATAAGGAAATACAGTGCACAATGATTAAAATCCTAAGCAAACTAAATCTAATTTATTATGTTATAAAACACTTTATCAAAATACCCCAAACCAAAACTTTTCTTGTCCTCAAGCAATCACCATATTCACACGATAAGATACAGAAAACACTTAGCTTAGTAATTTAAGGGACCCAAAACCTAGAAATAGATTTATTCAAATTCCAAAAATTAATTCTCTTATGTGATTCAATTTTCAATGTAAGACATGAGGCTCTCTTCTCACAATTTCACTCTAAGTGTTTCATGTTTTGTGTATCACTCAAATCATCATAGTCAAAAACATTACCATAAGCTTGTTAATTAACCAGAAACTCTATAGTTTAAATAAAAAGTATGTCAAAGTCTAAAGGTCTTTCAAAGGTTGTAACGTGGCCATGGGTTGTATTATCAAGGTAGGAATTTCAAGAAAAATAGAATACAAAAGAGCTTAAACAATCATGAATGATTCAAATTCAGAAACTAACAGAGCAAATTTTTGAACTTTTATGGACTTTTTGCAATTCATTCAATATCATCCTTTTGATTTTCTTTTCTTTTTCTTGCTTTTCTTTGCATCCCATAACATATTTTTCTTAAGTCCTTTTTGTTTCTTTGCTCCACAAAATTTCCAACTTTTTCATCATTAAGAGAATATTAGTCAATGAAAGGCTTCAAAGAAAATTTTTCACTTTCAGGCTCAAAAGGGGTAACTAGGGGTCAAATTGTGCAAAAATTCTTAGGCTTAAGAATAAGACTTAATTTTGCCTTTATCATCCTAAGACATACAATCAAAAACCATTTTGAATCGGTTGAAAAACAAGTTCTAGAATATTAATGACTATGAGATTCACTCCATCAAGAAAATGTGAGTTTAAAAATTTATGATAAATTACCCATTTTGGCTCAAGTCTTACTATGGAAAGTCTTTTCAAAGAAAATTTTAAATCATATAAGGTTCATTTAAATATTTGTTTGGCATTTAAACAAAAAATTTTACTCAAAATTTTGGGGTCCTTAGATACTTTAGCCTTGTGTTCAAAGTTAATTATCATGCAATCATGGTAAATTACAAGATTACAAACAAAACAAGGAAAATCATACACACATGCAAAATAAAATAACAATCATACAATACAAACAAAACAGTTAAGTTTTCTTATCTACCACCCCAAACCAGAATTTGACATTGTCCTCAATGTTAAAATGGATGATAAAAAGATAAGAAAACTTACCTGTAGTAACCCCAAACTGGGATTTGACATAGTTTTTTTTTTCAAATTCAAAATGAAACAACAAATATATAGGGTTACCTCCTTATCAGTGCTAAGTTTTAAGTCTTCAGTCAGACTTCTTACCATTTGGATTTATTCATTAGGAGCATCAAACAAGTCCAAGTCACTTGCTTGTTGTATTGGTTGACCTGTCAAATAGTGCTTTACTCTCTGTCCATTTATCTTAAATGTACCAGATTTCTCGCTCTATAACTCAACAGCTCCAAAAGGAAAGACCTTTGTTACCTTGAATGGTCCCAACCATCGTGATCTTAGTTTACCTGGAAAAAGCTTTAATCTGGAATTAAACAGTAAAACCATATCACTTGGATTGAATGTTCTCTGTAGGATGTGACGATCATGCCATTGTTTGGTTTTTTCTTTATAAATTCTGGCATTTTCGTATGCATCTAAATGGAGTTCTTCAAGCTCGTTTAATTCTAACAACCTACATTCACCTACAGCCTTATGATCAAAGTTAAGAGTTTTAACAGCCCAAAAAGACTTATATTCTAGCTCAACAGGTAAATGGCAAGGCTTCCCATGAACTAGCTTAAAAGGTGTGGTTTCAATGGGAGTTTTGTATATGGTTCGATACGCCCATAAGGAATCATCTAACTTAATAGACCAATCCTTACGTGATGTATTAACCACTTTTTGAAGAATGTTTTTAATTTCCTGATTGGGTACCTCAACTTGTCCACTAGTTTGTGGGTGATA
Organism: Clitoria ternatea; assembly: GCA_037962975.1. Lineage (NCBI taxonomy): Eukaryota > Viridiplantae > Streptophyta > Magnoliopsida > Fabales > Fabaceae > Clitoria > Clitoria ternatea. Next base: position 34,888,276 of record CM075672.1, on the reverse strand, counting down.
AGGTGTAGTAACCTTATGCCTAACTCCATATTTCTTTAGAAGGGTCTGAAAAGTTTTCTCAATAAAATAAGACCCTCCATTACTTATAACACATTTTGGGACCCCAAACCTCAGAAATATTATTTTCTTGAAAAGTTTAATAACAGTCTTAGCATCAGAATGGGGTGAAGCAATGGCCTCCACCCATTTTGACACATAGTTAACTGCCACTAATATGAACTAATTTCCAAAAGAGGAAGGAAAAGGTCCCATAAAATCAACACCCCATACATCAAACAATTCAACCTCTAAAATGGTATTCAATGGCATTTCATGTCTCTTACCAATGTTACCTGTTTTTTGGCAAGCATCACAAGTTAGAACATACTTACGTACATCCTTAAAAATATGTGGCCAATAGAACCCAGCTTGTAATATTTTAACGGCTGTCTTGGAGGTGCTCATGTGCCCTCCACAAGAAAGAGAATGGCAATGGTTTAGGATATCATGGACCGTATCTTGTGGAACACATCTTCGAATCAAACCATCAACACATTGCTTGAATAGGAGGGGTTCATCCCAATAGTAGTGTTTAACATCTGTAAAAAACTTTTTCCTTTGCTGAAAGTTAAGATCAAGAGGTAAGATACCACATGCAAGAAAATTTACAAAATCAGCATACTAAGGAACACGTTGGATACTAAGACTCAAGAGTTGTTCATCCAGAAAAGATTCATTGATGGGAATATTATCTATTTCTACTTTTTTGGATATCAACCTAGACAGGTGGTCAGCGACCAAGTTCTCGGTACCCTTCTTATCCTTAATTTCCAAGTCAAATTCTTGCAATATTAGAATCCACCTAATTAGCCTAGGCTTTTCTTCCTTTTTATTCAATAGATACTTAATGGCAGAGTGGTCAGTGTAAACAGTAACATGTGAACCTACCAAGTAAGATCTAAATTTATCAAAAGCTAAGACAATGGCTAACAGTTCTTTTTCAGTTGTGGCATAATTTACCTAAGCATCATCCAACGTCCGGTTGGCATAATAAATTACATGGAGCTTCCTTCCGTTGCCCAAACACAGCCCCCACTGCGTAATCACTCGGATCGCATATCAACTCGAACGGGAGTTCCCAATCAGGGGGTTACACGATGGGGGCAGAGATTAGAGCTTGCTTAATCCAGCAAAAAGCTTCCATACAAGATGAATCAAAATTGAAAGGCACATCCTTACCCAGAAGAGTTGTAAGAGGCTTTGTGATCTTGGAGAAATCTTTAATGAACCGACAGTAAAACCCTATATGTCCAAGAAAACTCTGAATACCTTTCACATTTATAGGTGAGGGCAATTTTTCAATCACTTCCACTTTAGCCTTATCAACTTCTATACCTCTCTCAGACACCAAGTGTCCAAGAACTATGCCTTATCTTACCATAAAATGGCACTTTTCCCAGTTCAAGACCAGATTGGTCTCTTCACAACGCTACAAGACTTGGCACAAATTTATTAAACAGTTATCAAAATCCAAACCATGCACTGAAAAATCATCTATAAAGATTTCCATCACATTTTCAATAAGGTCAGAAAAAATTGCTTGCATACACCTTTGAAAAGTCGCAGGTGTATTACACAGACCAAAAGGCATACGCCTATAAGCATAAGTCCCATAAGGGTAAGTAAAGGTAGTCTTTTCTTGATCAGATGGATGAATGGGAATTTGATGAAAACTTGAATACCCATCCAAATAACAGAAATAAGAGTGTTTTGTAAGTCTTTCAAGCATCCGATCAATAAAAATGAGAGGAAAATGATCTTTTTTTGTGGCGCTATTTAACTTCCTATAATCAATGCACATGCGCCAACCAGAGACAATCCTAGTAGGAATCAATTTATGTTTATCATTTTCAATCACAGTTATTCCCCCTTTTTTAGGCACCACATGAACAAGACTTACCCATTTATTACTATCAACAGGATATATGACTCCAGCATCAAGCAATTTCAAAATTTCCTTTTTAACCACTTCTTGCATTTTTGGATTTAATCTTCTAAGTGGTTCTACTGTGGGCCTACTTTCATCTTCTACAGTAATCCTGTGCATACAAAGAGAAGGGATAATCCCTTTGATATCATCCATTGTATAACCTATTACTTTTCTATACAACCTAAGTTGTTTTAAAAGTTTTTCAGTTTCACATGGATTTAATTCAGCATTAACAATCACAGGATATGTGGAATTAGGACCAAGAAACTCATACCTTAATGAAGCTGGTAAAGGCTTTAATTCCATATTGGGGCTTACCACTTTGTCACACATGACCTCAGTATCATGTTTTAGTAAGGCCTCAGAGCAATCGGATGTTCCTGCAGGCTCAATCATGAAAACAGTTTTAGGTGGGTCATTAGGAAGGGTTGCTTCCTTTACCACTTGTTCAACAAAATCCACACTACAGCAAACATCATTAAAAGGTTTTTCTAAAACATTTTTTATGTTAAAATCAACCTTTTGGTCTCCAATAGTTAGAGACAACTTACCATTCTTGACATCGATCACAACACCTGTAGTTGCTAAAAATAGTCGACCTAAAATAATAAGAATCAAAGAATCTTCATCCATTTCTAGCACAACAAAGTCAGCAGGTATAAAAAAATTTCCTACCTTAATAGGAACATCCTCTAAAATTCCTACAGGATATTTGACAGATCTATCAGCCAACTGTAAAGACATCCTAACTTTTCAACAACAGATAATGGCATTAAACTCACACTCACTCCTAAATCACACAATGCTTTATCTATATTCATGTCACCAATCATACAAGGAATAGAGAAATTACCTGGATCTTGGAGCTTGGGTGGAAGCTTCCTTTGAATTAGAGCACTGCACTCTTCAGTAAGTGCCATTGTACCATCTTCCTCCAGTCTTCTTTTGTTGGACAAAATGTCCTTTAGGAACTTCGCATATATGGGCATTTGCTGCAAAGTATCTGTGAAGGGAATATTGATATACAATTTCTTTAAAACATCAAGAAACTTACCAAATTGTTTGCCCAATTTTGCTTTCGTTAAGCGCTAAGGAAATGGAATAGGAGGTTGATATGGCTTAACCTCCTCCTTCTTTTCTTGTGGTTTCTCTTCTTCAATCACTGGATGAGATAAAGATTCATCCACTTTCTTTTCATCCTTTGCAGTCTTGCCAATTGGCCCATCATATTGAGTACCAGTCCTAAGAGTGACAACCATAGTTTGGTTGGGTGGTCCAGCTTCAGGTTTTCCAGGAAATGTTCCTAGTGCTCTTGTAGAATAAGAAGCTTGTTGGGCAATCTGATTTTCCAATATTTTATTATGGGTGGCAAGAGAATCCACATTTGAAGCTAAGTTCTTTATTGCCTTAGAGAACTCATCATTTTGTTTAAGTTGAATAGCTATAAATGTCTCCATCAAGGATTCTAGCTTTGATTTTTGTGGAATGTAGGGTCCTTATTGAGATTTGTAGTTACTTTGATTACCTTGGAATAGAGGTGGCCTGTTTTGAAAGCCAGGTGGACCTTGTGGAGGTCTGTAGTTACCCTGATAATTTCCACCATAATTTCTAATAGCATCCACCTGATGCATTTCTTGTTCAGCATTTTGAGTTACTCCAAACTTACACCCTGAGATATTGTGACCTGAAATACCACACAACTCACAGACAATGTTAGTAGCACCTGCTGCTAACTTATCGAATTTAACAGATAATGCCTCAACCTTAGCGGTAAGCAAAGAAATAGCATCAACAGAATACTTACCGGGAGTTTTTGAAGGTAAACTCCTTTCAGAAGACCACTGGTAGGTATTTTGAGCAATTTCTTTGATCAGGTTAGTTGTTTCCTCAATATTCTTGCTCATGAAAGCTCCTCCAACTACAGCATCTAAAAAGATCCTTTGCGTGGAAGTTAGTCCATTATAGAAAATATGGATTGTCAACCACCTCTCTGTCCCATGGTGAGGACATTCTCTCAGCATCTCCTTGTATTTCTCCCAGGCTTCATATAAGGATTCATCATCTTTTTGTGAAAAATTTATGATTTATTTTCTCAGCACACCGGTCTTGTTCCTTGGGTACCATTTGTTGAAAAAAGCACTGGACAATTGTTCCCAAGTCGTGATGGATCCTTTAGGAAGAGAGTATAACCACGCCCTCGCTTTATCTCTTAAGGAGAAAGGGAAGAGCCTTAAGCGAATGGCATCATTGGTGGCTCCATTCATTTTCAGGGTGTCATAGTATTCAAGAAAGATTTTAAGATGAAGATTTGGATCTTCAGAGGGTAATCCTCCAAATTGGTTCTACTGAACCATAGAGAGTAGTGAAGGCTTCAATTCAAAATTGTTAGCCTCCACTATGGGTCTAAGGATGCTAGACCCTCTTCCATTTGTACTTGGAGCAGCAAAATCTCTTAAGGCTATGTTTTGGTCTGCCATTTGTTTTTCTTTTTCTTGTTTTCTTAAAGCTCTAAGGGTACGCTCTATCTCAGGGTCAAATCCTAAGTTTAGATCGACACTACGGCTTCGTCGCATAAAAAGAAAATAAATGACAAATAAAACAAACAATCAAAAAAATAAAACAACAACAGATACACAGAATAAAGAATGAAATACAAAATAACAAACAAAATAAAATAAAAATACAGAAAAAAATATAAAAAAATAAACAAACAAAATAAATAAAATAAAAAGAATATTAACAAGTATGATCTAATCGAATTTCAATATTGTTGATATTTAAGGGACAACAGTCCCCGACAACGGCGCTAAAAACTTGACAGGGTTCCGCAAGCGCATGGGTGATGTCGAGTAATATAAAAGATATCATATCTACAGGGACTGTTTTCAAAGTACCGACATATTAAAATTTAATTATCCACACAATTGATTTTTAATGTTTTTGTAAAATAAAACACAAAATAAATACAGAAACAAAATTTACTTGATACTTAAAAACAGAGTTTAGAGTATCTTAGGATTCTGGGGGATCAAGACATTATTTTATATTAATAATTTGGCTTTTCATAAATAAGAATCAAATTAAGTTTTCTAAGGCAGATTTTTCTTAAGTTAATTAATATGTTCCTCTCGGAATCCTATTAATATACCTAACGTATGGAGAACAACATTCAATTCCTAAGATAGGCCCTTTACTGTTTTATGAAAATCCCTTTGATTTCCTCAAAAGATTTTTGATTTCTTTCACGGTTTTACCGAGGTCACAAAAAGTATTTCAAAACGTTAGGTTTAGTTCAAAAACTTTCCAGTAACAATAAATCTCTTGATTTTATGAATTACTTAAATTTACTAATATACCCGCAAGTATACAGTTTTATCACTTAGGTTCTTGTTAGGAATAACTAAGAGCATTGAGCATAATTTGAACTAAATGGAAAACAAAAATTTATTTAATTCCAAGTCAAAATAATATTAACATAAAATATTATCATACCCCCATCATCCCAAGATAATTAATTTAGTTACTCATGATGTGATTAAAATTCATACACATAATGGAAGAAAAATAAAACATATAACACATGGTAAAAATAAAGACTTACGGGTTTCTCTAAAAGCCCAAAAATACTTTCACCACTGTATTTCCTTGTTGCAATATTTTTCCACCATATACAAATTGAAACACTCAATTTCACAATCATCACAACTCTTATACAGAAATTTAAAAAGAAAGAAAATAAGAAATAAAAGAGAAAGAAAGGAACGGGAGAAACAGAAAGGGAAAGGAAAAGAAAAGAAAGGAACAAAGCCTTCGAATGAAAACTGGATGCCTTCCCTGCTTCAATGCTTCTCCTTTTATAGGCGAGGGAAAGGAGACAGCGAAGGAGACAACATACTTAATTTGAGGAGTAAGTGGAAATTTTTTGGGGATAGAATTCCATAATGTTGTTTCCACTTCATAATTTCCGTATTGCTATTTCCAATGCATGAATCGATTCAGATAGTTAATTTTGGCCTCTGATAATACGTAGGAATCAATTCATTTGAATGGGGAATCGATTCATAGATGCAGGAACTGATTCATGAAGTGGGGAATCAATTCATTAGGATGGGAATCGATTCATTGACTTGGGGAATCGATTCAAGGCATAAAAATCACAAAGGAATCAATTCATTAGCTTGGGGAATCGATTCAAGGCATTAAAACATAGAGGAATCGATTCATTAGCTTGGGGAATCGATTCATGTAGGCAAGAATCAATTCATGTAGTCGGGAATTGATTCCTAGAGCATTTTTTTGCAATTCTTGGCCAATTTTAACGTGTGAATCGATTCCCATTAGTGGTGAATCGATTCACACCCCTGTTCTTGCCAATTTTTGTGCTTTTCTTTCCTTTTTTCACCATGTAACCTTCGGGGCTTTGTTCTTCTTGCTCCTCTATCATTTGATCGTCATTTTTCTCTTGTTATTGACCCTTGCATTATCTTTGTACTTTGTTCCTTAATTTTATTAATTTCTGCAAAATAAAAATACCCAAGCAGAATAAAATGGAAAGAAAGCGAAAATCACAAAAAATAAGGAAATACAGTGCACAATGATTAAAATCCTAAGCAAATTAAATCTAATTTATTGTGTTATAAAACACTTTATCAATAGTCTTGTGATTGTGGACGATTATTCTAGATATACATGGACATTATTTCTTACTCAAAAAAATGAAGCATATTAAGCATTTAAGAAACTTGCTAAGATTATCCAAAATGAACAAAATTTGAAAATCGCATCCATTAGAACCGATCACGGGGGAGAATTTGAAAATCAACCTTTTGAAAAGTTTTGTGAAAAATTTGGCATTGAACATAATTTTTCGGCTCCTAGAACTCCACAACAAAATAGAGTAGTTGAAAGGAAAAATCGATCTTTAATAGAGCTCGTAAGAACTATGTTAAATGACTACAATATTGCGAAACATTTTTGGGCTGATGTAATAAATACCGCTTGTCATGTTATGAGTAGATGTCTAATAACGTCTGTATTAAAGAAAACCCCCTATGAGCTTTATAAAGGAAGAAAACCAAACATTTCTTATTTTCACGTGTTTGGATGCAAATGCTTTGTTTTAAACAATAGAAAGGATAATCTCGGTAAATTTGATGCAAAATCTAATAAAGCAATATTCTTAGGTTATTCATCAACTAGTAAAGCTTATTGACTTTTTAATAAATGAACCTATACTATTGAAGAGTCCATTCACATCAAATTTGATGAAATTAACTAAAACTCTTCGAGAAAGGAAGATGTTGATGATCTTGTAGGTACATTCCAAGGGATGAACTTAGATGATAATGAAGAAGTCAATAATGAAGGAGATACAACATAAATTGAGGAACCTCAACAAAAAGAGTGGATCACCTTAAAGGATCATCCCTTGGACAATATCATAGGTGAATTGACCAAAGGTTTAAGTACTCGTAACGCCATTAGAAATACAAGTAATCACCTAGCCTTTGTATCATAAATTGAACCCAAAAATATTGATAAGGCTATTGTTAATGAATATTGGATATTGGCTATACAAGAAGAGTTAAATCAATTTGAAAGAAACCAAGTTTGGGAACTTGTGCCAAGACCCAATAATCATCAAATAATAGGTACTAAATGGGTTTTTAGAAATAAGCTAGATGAAAATAGAATAATAACAAGAAATAAAGCTAGGCTAGTTGCAAAAGGCTATAATCAAGAAGAAGGCATAGATTATGAGGAAACATATACACCCGTAGCTAGACTAGAACCCATAGGATTGTTATTAGCTTTTGCTTATTGCATGGATTTTAAACTGTATCAAATGGATATCAAAAGTGCTTTTCTAAACAGTTATATTCAAGAAGTTTTTTTAGATTAACCTCCTGGTTTTGAAAATGACAAATTTCCAAATCATGTTTTTAAATTGAGAAAAGCTTTATACGGTTTGAAACAAGCTCCAAGAGCTTGGTATGAAAAACTTAGCAAATTTCTTTTAGAAAACAATTTTGAAAGAGGAAAGGTTGATACTACACTGTTTATAAAACATAAAATTAATGACATCCTCTTAGTACAAGTTTATGTCGATGATATAATATTTGGCGCTACTAAGGAACTTCTTTGCCAAGAGTTTTCCAAGATTATGCAAAATGAGTTTGAAATGTCCATGATAGGAGAACTTACATTCTTCCTTGGGTTACAAATCAAGCAAACCAAAGAAGGGACTTTTATAAGTCAATCTAAATATTGTAAGGAACTTCTCAAAAGGTTTGAAATGGATAAGGCAAACGAAATAGCAACACCCATGAGTACATCATGTTATTTGGACAAAGATGAAAAGGGTAAGGACGTAGAAATTACAAAATATCAAGGTATGATTGGATCCTTACTTTACTTAACTGGTAGTAGACCAGATATCATGTTTGCTATATGTATGTGTGCTAGATATCAAGCATGTCCTAAAGAATCACATCTCACTGCTATAAAAAGAATTTTGAAATATCTTGTGGGTACTCAAAATGTTGGTTTATGGTATCCTAAAGGCACTGAATGTATTCTTGTAGGATATTCTGATTCTGATTTTGCTGGTTGTAAACTTGATAGAAAGAGTACTACTGGTACTTGTCATTTGCTTGGTAGTTCCCTTATTTCTTGGCATAGCAAGAAACAAGTAAGTGTTGCTTTATCAACAGCTGAGGCAAAATATATTGCAGCTGGTAGTTATTGTGCTCAAATTCTTTGGATGAGGCAACAACTTCTTGACTTTGGTGTTGTTTTAAATAAAGTGCCTATTAAATGTGATAACACTAGTGCAATAAATATTTCTAAAAATCCTGTCATGCATTAAGAACAAAGCATATTGAAATTCGACATCATTTTATACGAGATCATGTTTTAAAAGGTGATTGCATTCTTGAACATGTTACTTCTAAACAATTAGCTGATATATTTACAAAACCCCTTACTAAAGAACAATTCATTAATATTAGAAGGAAATCAGGAATTTTGGATATCTCTAATTATGTTTAAGAATCAAATCCCATACATTTTTCTTGATACGTTTGTATGTGATATTTTTTGAACATGTGATAAGTTTGATAATGATTGAGTATCAAGTATATAATTGTTTGAACATATGTACATGTTATATATGCCAAAAAGGGAAAAGAATTACCATAATAAGAGTAATGTTTTATCTTTGATGATGCCAAATGGGGAGAAGAATATGATGTTGATTAAGGGGGCTAGAATTACATGTCATTAAAGGGAGAGAAAATATCATTATTATGCTTGCTTATATTGCCATGATGCTCTGATGATATGAAAATTATATGAACTACGTTGTGGTATCTGTTGCATGTTTAAGGAGGAGTTTTATATGCAAATGGTATCTAATTTTCTATAATAACAAATGGTATCTATTGTTTCAACAAATAGTATTCTTTTTCAAAATGACTATGTATGATTCTACATTAACAAGTGGTATAAAAATGCATTTGTAAGGAGGAGTTTAGTTTGACAAAAATCTTGAATTATAACTGTTATGATACTAACACCCCAAGACATGAACATTTATTGTCATCATCAAAAAGGGGGAGAATGTATTTATATGTTGACACAGGTTTTGATAATGACAAAAAACAAATAAAAGATTCAAGATCAAACATTATAATTATGGATAAATTAATTGTGTTTGATGATGTAAAATTACAAATGATTGAATCAAGATATTTACAAAGGTTTAACAATGAAATCAAAGTGCCAAAGAATCAAAGGAATCAAGTAAATCCTGAAAGAGTGTCTGTTTTTCATGCTGGCAAGTCATTAAGCCTGAGCGTGATGTTTTTGGAGCCTAAGCATAAGGGATCCAAGCTTGAGCGTGAGTGACCAAGCTTGAGCGTGACATGGTACAGAAGCGGCTTGCTTGAGCATGGAACAAGCGTAATGCATGAAGAGGTCACACTTGAGCGTAAGGTTAGGGGGCTTAAGCGTGGATGAAGCCAGGAGCATCAGTGGTCTAAAGCTCAAACGCGCTTAAGCGTGGAGTTGAGCGTGGATGCAACAGAAGCATCAAAGCTTCCAAGCTTGAGCGTGAACTAGGCTAGCTTGAGCGTGAGGACGCGCCTAAGCGTAACTAAGTCATGCTTGAGCGTGGCTGTGGGCGTGAGGCAGCGTGAGTAAGCATGAAAGATACAGAACGTGGATTGTAAGGAAGCTTAGGCGTGAGCACTATGTGCTTAAGTGTTGTAACACCATAAATTTTAAAATAAAGGAATAATTGAAAGGAATAAATGCTGGATAAATATCAGTGGAATAATTAATGTCCCAAAATGTAGGAAATGATTAAATTAATATTTTTGGAGACTGTTGGTAATTTATTGAAGCCGAATAAGCTGAAATTAAGCCCGGTTAAAATATAGGTGTCGGACCAAGTATCTCCGATTAGGATGATATTGGTCAGAGCTGTTGAGAATATTATTGGGAGTCCGAATGTGTATTTGGAATAATTTTTAGATAAAATATTGAGCCCAAACAGAGATCCTGTTTGTCATAAAATGATGAAATATTAATGAGGAGGATTAAAAAATTAAATACAAAAGCCCAATTTCCCCTCCCATTTTCATGAGCTTGCTGGAATCATTTGGCAAATACTTTGCTTCTTTTCTTCTCTATTCTTCTTCATTTTTTCTCTCCTTCTTCTCCTAAAACCCTAGCCAAAGTGGTGAACCTTCTTCCTCTTTCATTTTCGTTGAAGAAGCTTGGAGAAGCTTGGAGGTTGAAGTTTCCTCTTCCTCTCTTCTCCATTTTTGCAGCCTCTCTCCCCCTTTTGGAACCCATTTTCATTTTTGGGTGAGGTAACTTCTCTCACCATTTTTGGATGGGTTAATACATTGGTTATGAGTTATTATAGCTTGGGAGATTAATGTAGGTGAAAAGGATGTTTGATGGAAGCAATTAATGTATAAACCCTAGAGTGGGTTATCATAAATGCAAGATTTAAATGAAATAAATATGGTAGATGAACTTGTGGTTAGAAGGAGATGAAAGGTTGATGATCATTATGAATGTGGTGAGTTTGGTGAAAACCCTAACTATTAAGAATTGGGGAAAATGGTATATGTTGATTGAATAATATACTTGAGAGGGGATATATGACATTGATGGGTGTGGATGTTGATAAATGAAGTTGTGTGAATGTTGGGGGTTTAAAGCTTGTTTTGTAGCCTTTAAACATAATGAATGTAGCTTGATATGAAGGAATTCCTAAAGCCTAATAAATAAAGGAATGATGTCTATAACATGTCTTGTACATGTTATGAAATTGTAGATATGATTATGGTTAATTAGAGTTGAATTGTGTCTTGAATGGTTGATTGATTAGGATTTTACATGTATGTTAATGTAGGATCTATTCTGAATGACGAGGCGTGTACGTCGTATCCATCAAAATTCTTCTCTTGAGGTAGGAGAGGAGTCTTTATGTTCTAAATGCATGAGTTGAATAGTATTTGATTGTCGTATGTGACAATATGCATGTTTTCCTTGCTTGAAATGTTATGAAGAATTGTAATGTTGTGTATGATGTTGGTGATGTGTTTTAGCAACATGCTTTGATGCATTTAGAATAATCATGGTGTGCTATATGGTGGTGTGGATTGTTTGATAATATGATGTTATACTGACACGCTGTCATTGTCGGGTCAAATAAAAAGTTAAATTAATATAGTATAAGATGAACAACCTTAGTCGTCTCTCGAGGACCTTAGTTCAATTAGTTACACTCAATTTAGTTATAATAAAGGGGGGATTTGTGTTGAGATTGAAAGGAAAATTAAGTAATTATATAATAGTGTAAAAAGTAAATTTATGAGTGAAAATAATCAAATTTAGAAAGAACCAACCCAAGGAATTAATAAATCTTTACTTAACTAATCATTGATCACAAATATGATTAAATATAATTAATTTCTCAATCTTGAATCATTTGGAATCCCTAAATGATTATATTCTAGAAAATCTTCTAGAATCAAATTAATGAACTAATAAGAATAATCAATAGATATATTCTTATTAATTACTAAAATAACTTTAAAACCATAGTTTGATTGAGTTAAGAAACTAAATATAAATCTATTATTTAGTGACTTAATCTTTGTTCTCAAATTGATTATTGATTAACCAACCAACATCAGTTTAGATTATAGATTGTTTAATTATATACCAATCGGTTATATACTTAAATAATCTACCATCATAAATATTTGAGAAACAAAGAAAAGTAATTATCTTCAATCAAAATATTAAGAGCAATAACTCAGAGTTAATATAAAGAAAACTTAAATTCCTTGAGTTGATTTTAAAAGATTAAGCTTCCATGATAAGTTTTAACAATGAAAGCTAATATTAAATTAACTATAACTTTGATTATAAAAGTAAATAACAAATAATAAAATTAACTTACTTGATATTGAGGAAGGGAAATGAAAACCATAACTTGAGGGATTGAATATAGAACAAGGAAATAAAGCAAGAGAAAGAACTAAAACTTAAGAAACTAAAGCAAAGATATAGAAATGTAATGAAAACTAAAGCATGTATTTCTTATGTATTTCTTATGTATCTTCCTTACAACTTCAAGCATCTATTTATAGGCAAGATATGATGATACTATACATTCATTTTCTGATTATTAATGCATTTTTTCAACATTGGTGGGCTTGAAATTACAATAATTCAAAAGAAGATAATGGTAGGTGTTGAAATTCATTCTCCTCTTTATCTTCTCCAGCTTGCGTGTCCAATATGACCTTTAGATGGCCTAATTTTACAACACCTTCAACATGAAAGTTGTAGATCTCTGTCTTATTGAGTATTTGGAGCAAGAATGAGGTCATTTGGACATCTACAGCTCCAGATATGTGTATTTTGGTGAACTATGTCAATGCTGGTGGGACACATGAGGGCTGATTGATTCAAGCTCCATTTATTTATTTTTTTCAGATGCAAAATAACCAAATCCGATCATCATGATGTAGCCCTCTGTCTTAGCTTTCCATTGGCTCCAGGATTAGCCCATTTGGATCACAAAAGCCCAAGTTGTGGCCAAAATAAGGCAAGATACTCAAGATACATACAAAAAACAAAAATTGAAACATATATACATAATACTTCAATTTAACTAAACAACATAAAACTTAATTAAAATACTATTATTAAACATAGTAATTATATAATAAACCCCAAGTGTAAAACTATAAGAAGTGTATTAAAATTGATTTATCAAATTCTCCCACACTTAAGCTTTTGCACTCCAGGGCAAAACCAAACCAAAAACTAAAATAAGAAACAACAGAAAAAGGTTTTTTGTTTTTCAAATTGATTTTTTTGAAGTCTAAAATAATAAGTAATACACATCATCCCTTATATCAAGAAGTCATGATAAGTGTGAATAAAAAGCATTACATACTAGTTTCACAAATTGAGTGATCAAATCAAAGAGTGGATGAAAATGTGATAGATGTTCTCTTCATGCTCTCTATATCTCAATTGTTTGGGTTTGTGTATACTCTTAGAAATCACCCAAAATAAATTAGCACTACTATAGGCTTGACAAATTTCTAATTTCCATATTTGAACACATATGCATGCAGAGATCAAAAGGACTTTATTAAGGTTGTAATGGGGCCAAGGTGATATAGTGTGGATAAAATGAAATAGTATGGCTAAACTTAGGGTTGAAAAAGAGCAATGGAGTAAGTGATTCAGTGATTGTGGAAGTTCATTTTGAAACTCAAGACTTAGCAAAATGAAACATAATGGAGGATAAAACATGAGAATAAATCCTCCTGATTATTTTCATACATATATTCACCACTTCTTCTTTTTCTTTTTTTTCTTCTTTTTTCTTTTTTTATATTATTTTTTTACTTTCTTTTTGAACAATGAAACAACAACATATATATCTTGGGTACATTTCCATAATCATCAAGAATCTTTATTCATAGTAATTCCAAAACTCCTAATCAATTCCTAAGCAAAGGTGGTCATTTTTTTTAGGCTATTGGCTAATTATGTGGCTGAATCAAGAAATGGATATAGGCTCAACGTGGGTAACAATGGAAAATATGTAAGGTAAGGCATATGGATAGTGTTTGGTTAAAACAAAAATGGCCTTAATCATATCAAAGAATGCATATGGAACATAATACATCAAAAAGAAACAAGTCAAGTTCTAGAATACTAACAAATAAGGGTCAATCAAAAACAAAAGAAAGATAGCATAATCTGGTCCATCCAATTAAGCTCAAAATCTCACTGAGGGTGGTCAATCTATCACAATTCATATACAATTTGATCTTCACAAACAACTTATTAAATTAATATACAAGGAAATTATTCATAACATGTCATAAAATATTGGACAAGGGTGATGTAATTACTCATTACTCAGACAAATTAAAAAAAAATCAGTGAAAAGCATGTAGAATTTAAAATGAAAAACTTGGAAATGATATTTTTTTTATGAACAAGAAACAAAGAAGGAAAAATAAATCATAACCAAATATTGGTGTTAGGATCTTGTTCCTTATGCTTCTTGCTCTGTACTTTTTTTTAAGGGCGCTTAGTAACGAAGATACCTACAACAAATTGGTCAGTTCAATTGCATGTGAAATGATTAGTATAACTGAACAATTTGATTGTGTCATATAACCTAGTTTCATGGGACTTGTGTTAGAACCCAAAAGAAAAATATCATCAACATAACCATGAGTAGCATCAAGACCAATAACATACATCTTAATTCATTCGTATGCCTATAGAAAGACTTCGCTATATCATCCATTAAGAGAAAATAAAGAACTTGATGATTGACGAGTGGTGAGGTGTGGCTCCGATCTGAAAGAAAAGGATGAAGGCAAAGTGTGGCGGCTGGAGGCTGATGAAGATGATGTTTATGGTTACAGAATGGTTAATGCCGGATGGAAATGATTGTGGTAAAGGTGAAGGCAAATGATACCCGACACTACAGCAAAGATAGTGGTTGTGTGTGTATGTGTTTTTATTTATTTATTTATTTATTTATTTTTTAATAAAAATGGTTTTGATAAGGAAGGTGAAACGATTGTAGTTATCTGAGTGAGCTTTGTTGTGAGGATGCGTCTCAAGAGTTTGGACTCTTTACTCAGCCCATCCTAACAAAAGTACTCATAACAATTTTTTTTTTATTTTAAAACAAAAAAATTAAACAAAAGTGATACTGACACTATATAGTGAAGGATACGTCTCAAGACTTTGGTTCTCAAAGATGCATCTTTATGATTTTAGATGCAACTTTCCCAAATTAATCTTTACTCTGTCTATCCCTCACAAAAAAAGATAATAGAATATATATATATATATATATATATATATATATATATATAACTCAGACCCCCCCATACTTATTCAAGACATTGTCCTCGGTGTCTTTTATGATTTCCACAGCCTATTTTTTTCTTTTTTTTCAATTTTTAATTTTTTTAATTATTTTTTTAGAATATAGATAAAGGTGAGAAAGAAGTTATAACCGAAGGGTGGTGTCTGGTTTTGGATTCTTTCGTTTGTGTGTGTGATCCTTATCTTGCTTCAAGAGGGGTTGAGGTTGGGGTAAAAAGCTCTGCAAAATATCAATCAATTCATCTGCATTTGATGAAGCATGAATGAATGATCGATCATCTTGAGTTATAAGGCCCTGTTCCACAGCTTTATCTAAAAACATTAATAAACTGTCATAAAAACCATTAATATTTAATAATCCTAATGGCTTTTTATGAAGGTTCATGCTACACCATGATAAAATGTAAAATATTTCCTCAAAAGTACCAAAACCTCCAGGAAGTGCGATAAAGGCTTCAACACCTATAACCATACGAGCCATTCGTTGATGGATGCTTGTAACTTTTACCTCAGTTTCTACAGCAATAGCTGGTGTAATACCAACATAATGTAGAATGATACTAGAGACGTTGCTTCCTTCAACTAGTGCAGATAGTGCCATGGAGCCTCTCAAACCCTGTACTCCTCCTTTATACAAGACCTTTATTTCTTTCACAGCCAATAGTTTTCCCAACTTAGTAGCTGCTATTTGGTACTCCTTACAATTACCATTGTTGGATCCACCAAACACACAAATGGATTTGATTTTTTTCATCTTTTTTTGTGTGTTTTCCATATAGAGTTATGCGCCCTTATATAGATAAAAACTAAGATGAAATAATTGATGAAAGATAAAAAGTTTACATAATTATTATTATATAAAAATAAATGACGGTAATGAAGAAATTTGAAAAGACACGATTGAAGAAAATAAAAATAGGTAATTTTAAAAGTCAAAGTGAATTCAGAAAAGTAAAACATTGAAAACAACAGTAAATATGTACAGTAGTTGTGATTATGGCTCACATCTTCCTCTGGTTTTATGTCCAGTAACGGCTTAAACGCCTTCTATGAGTCGAGATTTTTGCTACCCATCCAGTTTTCTTATAAACTGGCAAACAGGGTCGTTTAACGCCAGATTCCCAAGGCTATAGTTTTCTTTTTGTTGAATGAATAGATCATATAATTTCAGAAGGACTCCTTGAACCGTTCCACATGGATGCGTCTTAAGAGTTTGGATTAAGTTAACCAAGTTCTCTTTACTCAGTCCATCCTTTATAAATTTAATTTTGTCCTCCCGATTTATAGATACCATTCCAGGGTTCCTACAACATGTATCATAATTCCATCTTGCACACTTATGGCTGTATTTGCATGTGATAACAGGTTTTGATAATGACAATGGAAACAAGCAATGGGAAGTCTTCAAATCAAAAACAATTAGAGATTTCATATAAAAGAGGAAAATGATCTCACAAAGGTTCAAGAGATGAAGAAACCAATGAATCAAACAAAAGGAAAGCAACCATGCATCATTAGATTCAAATGGATGACCAACAGGCATGAGAAAATGTCAAAATGAAGAGCCTGAATCGATTCAAGCACGAGTGAATCGATTCACAGCCCTGGAGGTCATAAAAATGAGAAACAGAATGGGTTGAATCGATTCACCATGACCCTGAATCGATTCACAGCCCTGGAAGTCACTAAGACTGCAAACAGTATGTCCTGAATCGATTCACAAGGACCCTGAATCGATTCACACGATGCTGACAGACCAAGAACCCAAAACAGAATGCTCTGAATCGATTCAAACAAAGCTCGAATCGATTCATTCGACTCTGGAACTCCAAAATGCATAAAACAGAACACTCTGAATCGATTCAAGGATCTACGAATCAATTCACATAGTGGGAAACACCACTAAATAGACAAACTTAAGTGGAAAACAAGCACTCAAATCCCACTATACGCAGAGCCATCATCTTGCAACGGCTAGGGACTCCTCAACAACTATCTTGGCTCTATAAATGCAAGAAGAACACAAGCACAACAAGCACCCCAACAAGAACCAAGAAGCAATAAATCCTTAGCTCTATTTTTGTGCTTTGTAAGCCTATTTCTTGCATCTTATACTTCACCTGTATATCCTCTCATCTTGAGAGTTAGAACTTGGGAGAGCTTTTCATTTGTATATTTGCTCTATTGAGAGAGTGTATTGATTGTAAACAAACACCAAACACACAAGTTATTCACTCTAGGTTGAGTGGTTGTTCACTCTAGGTTGAGTGGGTACAAAGGTTGTGGACTCAACCTTTGGGATATTGTGAGATTGAGAGATTGGGTGGGTTGCCCTTATACTTGTGAGGATTGGGTTCTTGAGTGTGGGACACTAGGAAGCCACAATTGCTCAAAGTTGTATCTCTAGTCTACAATAGTGGAAAATCCTCTAAGTGGGTTGCTTAGAGGCGAGACGTACACCGGATTGGGTGGAACTCGTTACATCGGTTTGCAAGCTTCTCTTCCTTACTCTTTTACTTCCATACATTGCATATTTGTTGATTGGTATTGTTTGGTTGAGAAGAATACACTTAAACTTGCTTAATTTGCTATACCTTAGACATTGCACACCAAGTGCTTGCTAAATTGCCTTAGCAATACTTACCTCTTGTAGTGCATTGCATATCATTGTTACTTGCTTTCACTTGCATAATCTCATAAACTTGGTTATAGAAATCAATTTCAAAGATACTCCAAGCAAAAGTTTTATAACTCAATTCACCCCCCTCTTGAGTATTGAGGCCACTTGAACAACAAGTGGTATCAGAGCTTGACTCTTGGTAGATCAAGCTTAACAGCTTCAAGAGATTAAATGGCCTCAAGTTCTCAAAATGTTTTTCCCGAGGGTGGTGCGATAAATAGACCTCCCGCTTTCAATGGGGAAGGGTATGCGTTTTGGAAAGAAAGAATGAAAATCTTCATTCAATCAATTGACTTGAGAATATGGAATACCATTGAAAATGGTCCCTATATACCGATGCATACTATAGATAGCAAGAATGTTGAAAAACCTATAGATGAATGGACAAGCGAGGAAGAAAAGAAAGTCCAATATGGCTACAAGGCCAAAAATCTTATTACTATGTCTTTAGGTCAAGATGAATTTTTTAGGATAATGACATGCCAAACTGCTAAGGAAATGTGGGATACTCTTCAAGTAACCCATGAAGGCACTAATGATATAAAGGACTTAAAGATTAGTACTCTTACTAGACAATATGAATGCTTTAGATTAAACTCTCATGAATCGATTGTTGATATGCAAAAAAGATTTACTCTCATCATTAATCAACTCATTACACTTGGAAAGACTTACACTAACAAAGAACTCATTCATAAAGTGTTGAAAAGTCTTAACAGAGAATGGCAACCGCTAGTTACCGTCATCAAACAATCTCCTAGCATAAACGAAATGTCTCTCGCCACTTTATTTGGTAAGTTGCAGGAACAAGAACAAGAGCTGAAAGAATTAAAGATGGCAGAAGAGGAAGAAAAATCTTCCAAGAAAAAGGGTCTTGCTCTCAAGGCTACTTCCACAAATGAAGAAGAAGAATCCGGAAGTGAACTTGATGAAGAAGAAGAATTTGGACTATTTGTGAAACGCTTCGGGAAATTCATGAAAGGCAAACGCTTCCAAAGAAGCTTCAAAAGCTCAGGTAAGAAACCTATCACTAAAGAAAACTCTTCCTCACCCAACTGTTTTGAATGTGGCAAGGAAGGGCACTTCAAAGCCGATTGTCCAAACCTCAAAAAGAAGGGCAAGGACAAACAAAGAAGAAGAAGAGCCTATATTGCTTGGGATGAGAATGATGTGAGCAGCTCCGACGACTCGGAAGATGAGCAAGCCAATCTTTGCTTAATGGCAAATCATCAAGAAGAAGATAACGAGGTAAATCTTCTTGACTTAGATAAAAATGAGCTGTTAGAAGCATTTGAAGAATTGTATGATAAATTCACAAAAATCTCTAGTAAACTCAAAGCATCTAGGAAAACTAGTGACACTCTAGAGATGCACCTTATGGAAGTTTGCAAAGAGAATGAATGTTTAAAAGAAGAATTGAAAAATGCTCAAATATGTTCCATTAGTAGACCTTGTAATTTTGCTAAGAAATGTGTAGATCTAGAAAATAAAGTCCTAGATCTAAACAAAACCTTAGAGAAATTCACTAATGGAAGAGATAATTTGAATATCCTTCTTGGGCAACAAAAATGCATGTTTAGTAAAACCGGCTTAGGATATGATCAAGAACATAGTAATCATAAAATGGAGAAGCACTATAAAAACTTCTTTGCATCACCAAGCAAATCCTCCTCACCTTTTATGAAATGCAATCATTGTGGTACCAAAGGACATAGTGCTTATAAGTGTAGTGTTAGGAAACTAGGACCAAAGGTCTTAAGAAAGGTGTGGGTTCCCAAAGGAACATCTCCACAAGCTAACCTTAAAGGACCCAACATAAAATGGGTACCTAGTTCTCTAAAATGATTTTGTTTTGTAGGTATGCTTCAAGGCAAGCAACACCCATTGGTACTTGGATAGTGGGTGTTCCAAACATATGACGGGAGACAAAAATAAGTTCATATCACTTACTCCACGAAGCAAAGGATTTGTCACTTATGGAGACAACACAAAGGGAAGAATACTTGGAATCGGAAATGTCGGTACCTTCCAAGAAATGAACTTACAAGACAAAGAAGAATAAGTCAACAATGATGGAGGTGCAACACAAATAGAGACACAACAAGATTGGGTAACATTGAAGGATCATCCCTTGGACAAGATTATTGGAGAAATAACCAAAGGGGTAAGTACTCGAAACGCCATTAGAAATGCATGCAATCACTTGGCTTTTGTATCCCAAATAGAACCCAAAAATATTGATGAAGCCATTATTGATGAACATTGGATGTTGGCCATGCAAGAAGAGTTAAACCAATTTGAAAGAAATGAAGTTTGGGAACTTGTGCCAAGACCCAATGATCATCTAATAATAGGCACCAAATGGGTTTTTAGAAATAAGTTAGATGAAAACGGTATAATAACTAGGAACAAAGCTAGACTAGTTGCAAAGGGATACAACCAAGAAGAAGGAATAGACTATGAAGAAACATATGCTCCCGTAGCTAGGTTAGAAGCCATTAGATTATTGCTAGCTTTTGCATGTTGTATGGATTTCAAACTGTATCAAATGGATGTCAAAAGTGCGTTCTTAAACGGCTACATTCAAGAAGAAGTCTATGTAGATCAACCTCCCGGTTTTGAAAATCATATATTTCCAAATCATGTCTTCAAATTGAGAAAAGCCTTATATGGTTTGAAGCAAGCTCCAAGAGCTTGGTATGAAAGATTAAGCAAATTCCTTTTAGAACACAACTTTGAAAGAGGAAAGGTTGATACTACATTGTTTATAAAACGCAAACACAATGACATCCTCTTGGTACAAATTTATGTAGATGACATAATATTTGGTGCTACTAATGAAAATCTTTGTCAAGAATTTGCCAAGATTATGCAGAAAGAGTTTGAAATGTCCTTGATGGGAGAACTCACCTTCTTCCTCGGACTACAAATAAAACAAGCCATTGATGGAACGTTCATTAGCCAAACCAAATACTGTAAGGAACTACTTAAAAGGTTTGGAATGGACAAGGCAAACGAGATAGCTACACCTATAAGCACATCCTGCTATCTAGACAAAGATGAAAAGGGTAAGGACATTGAAATCACCAAATATCGAGGTATGATTGGATCCTTACTGTATTTAACTGCGAGTAGACCTGATATTATGTTTGCGGTATGCATGTGTGCTAGATATCAAGCATGTCCTAAAGAATCACATTTGACTGCCGTAAAAAGAATTTTGAAATATCTTGTGGGTACTCAAAATGTTGGTTTATGGTATCCCAAAGGC
Organism: Clitoria ternatea; assembly: GCA_037962975.1. Lineage (NCBI taxonomy): Eukaryota > Viridiplantae > Streptophyta > Magnoliopsida > Fabales > Fabaceae > Clitoria > Clitoria ternatea. The sequence continues at coordinate 34,866,898 of CM075672.1, read as the reverse complement.
GTTGAATGTAATCTTTTAGGATATTCTGATTCCGACTTTGCGGGGTGTAAGCTTGATAGAAAAAGCACTAGTGGTACATGCCATTTGCTTGGTAGTTCCCTTGTTTCTTGGCATAGCAAGAAACAAGCAAGTGTTGCATTGTCAACAGCTGAGGCAGAATATGTAGCAACTGGTAGTTGTTGCACTCAAATTCTTTGGATGAGACAACAACTTCTTGATTTTGGTATTTCCTTGAACAAAGTCCCCATTAAATGTGATAACACTAGTGCCATTAATATCTCGAAAAATCCAGTAATGCACTCTAGGACCAAACACATTGAGATTAGGCATCACTTTATTAGAGATCATGTGTTAAAAGGGGATTGTGTGCTTGAACATGTTGAAACCTCTAGGCAACTAGCAGATATTTTCATAAAACCCTTGGCTAGAGAGCAATTTATTTACATTAGAAGAGAATTGGGTATTCTTGATATGACAAATTGTGTTTAAGTGATCACTTCATCTTGTGTATTGGTTGCATGACACCTTTACTAGTGATTAATGCAAAAGAACCCCATGGAAATGAAGATTTAATGATCCTATATGGAATTCCTCATGCCTTGAATATATTGGAATGGAAAGAAATGAATTTTGAGTGAAACAGCCCTTCGAATCGATTCAGCACCCCCTCGAATCGATTCACAGACCTGTTGGTTCAAAAATCCTCAAAACAGTATCGTTCGAATCGATTCACACTCCCCTTGAATCGATTCAAACACCTGATGGTCCATATTCCCTCAAACAGAGAGGTTCGAATCGATTCACAGCATACTCGAATCGATTCACGTATCTGATCCTTTCATTTCTCTCAAATCAGTAACGTTCGAATCGATTCACAGCATTCCTCGAATCGATTCACGCGTCAGTTACTGCATATTCACGCTGATAAATTCACACACTCCCTCATTTAACTCTTCCACTATCTCCCACTCTCTCTTCTCAAAATCCTCAACTTCTAATCTCTTCAACTTCTTCTCCAAACCTTCCACTCAAATCCTTCATCTTCCATGGCTTCCTCCTCTCAACCTCGCAAGAAACAACGTGCAAACACCGCTGCAGCCTCCATGCCTCAACACTCTGATTTATCTAGATTATTCACTACCCAAAAGGATCTTGAAAGGTACCAATCTTCATTCTCTGAGAAACATCTCATTTCTCCCCATTGGCTTGATCTCCCATTCTTTGAAGCATCTGGACTTCCTCTACTCACCACCTTACATCAACAAGAGCTAGTTGGCTTCATGGCTCTTGAGGAAGTAGCAATCTACCCCGAACTCATTCGTGTATTCTACTCCACTTTACGCCTTCAAGATGCTCGCTATATTGCCCGAGTGAAAGGTAAGACTATCATTCTTGATAATGAGGTAATGAATCAAGTTGGCTTACTCCCTCTTAGCAACGCTTCCTTCCATGGCAAAGAACCTCCTCTTGCATGGAATTATAATCCGTTGGAGGCAAGAGCTTTCTTTAATCTTGCAGGTCCCTCGAGCACGGTTGGCACCTTAAGTCTCCATCACCGCCTCTTGCACCTTGTCCTTGTCAAAATTCTCCTCCCCTCCGGTGGAAATTATGCAAGGCTAAATGAGGCCCAAATCTTGCTGCTCTGGGCAATTGTCAATGAGAAAGACATAAATTGGATTGACTTGGTTAGGCATCACATGGTTGAAGCCCAAAACCTCGCCCATCTTCCATATGCCATACTCATTACCAAATTGCTCCACCATTTTAAAGTGGACTTGAAAAATGAGATCAAGGAAGTGGTCGGTCCCAAGGCACCTATTGGCAAATCTCATCTCACTAAGATGAATATTGTGGAATACCAAGGCAGGTGGCAATTTCTTAGGCGTCCCCGACATGAAGTTGAAGATGACGCTCCTCCTCCTCCTCCTCCACCCGCTGCTACTGATGATCTTTTCACAAGACTCACTGCTCACCTGGACCAGCGCCTCAACTCCATGGAAGCAAACATCCACACTCGACTGGACAGGATTGAAGCAAACATGGAAGAGCGATACACGGAGCTTGCCACCCAGATATCCAGCATTCACTTCCCACATCCATGACTGATCTTTACTTTTCTTTATTCCTTTTATTTTTCACATTCAGACTTGGTTGTTTACTTTGGTTTCTGTTTTGGTCAATTATTTGCACAACTATCTCGTCTTAGTTTCTTACTTTACTATGTCGGTTGAACAATTACCTCGTTTGGTTAATTATTTTGGTTTATCTCAATTGCATTTGCCTGTGATTACTACTCGATTTACTGCGTACCTCCAACTTTTGTTTTTGATAATGACAAAGGGGGAGAGATGGAGAGATAGAGAGCTACACGTGCGATACATGTGCGATATGATATATTTACGATATATGCGAATATGATACATATATATGAATGTGATACGAAACCCTAAACCCTAAACCCTAAACCCTAAACCCAGATACATTATTTCAACGCTTGAGATCATTTGATGGTTTTATTGAAAAACAAAGGGGGAGACCTACTTTCTTAAAAGAAATAATTGCTTAAAACAAACAGAGACATTAGTTTTCATGACTTGTTATTGGCTAATAAACACCCCAAGAGATGGCCATTGGTTGTCATCATCAAAAAGGGGGAGAATGTATTTGCATGTGATAACAGGTTTTGATAATGACAATGGAAACAAGCAATGGGAAGTCTTCAAATCAAAAACAATTAGAGATTTCATATAAAAGAGGAAAATGATCTCACAAAGGTTCAAGAGATGAAGAAACCAATGAATCAAACAAAAGGAAAGCAACCATGCATCATTAGATTCAAATGGATGACCAACAGGCATGAGAAAATGTCAAAATGAAGAGCCTGAATCGATTCAAGCACGAGTGAATCGATTCACAGCCCTGGAGGTCATAAAAATGAGAAACAGAATGGGTTGAATCGATTCACCATGACCCTGAATCGATTCACAGCCCTGGAAGTCACTAAGACTGCAAACAGTATGTCCTGAATCGATTCACAAGGACCCTGAATCGATTCACACGATGCTGACAGACCAAGAACCCAAAACAGAATACTCTGAATCGATTCAAACAAAGCTCGAATCGATTCATTCGACTCTGGAACTCCAAAATGCATAAAACAGAACACTCTGAATCGATTCAAGGATCTACGAATCGATTCACATAGTGGGAAACACCACTAAATAGACAAACTTAAGTGGAAAACAAGCACTCAAATCCCACTATACGCAGAGCCATCATCTTGCAACGGCTAGGGACTCCTCAACAACTATCTTGGCTCTATAAATGCAAGAAGAACACAAGCACAACAAGCACCCCAACAAGAACCAAGAAGCAACAAATCCTTAGCTCTATTTTTGTGCTTTGTAAGCCTATTTCTTGCATCTTATACTTCACCTGTATATCCTCTCATCTTGAGAGTTAGAACTTGGGAGAGCTTTTCATTTGTATATTTGCTCTATTGAGAGAGTGTATTGATTGTAAACAAACACCAAACACACAAGTTATTCACTCTAGGTTGAGTGGTTGTTCACTCTAGGTTGAGTGGGTACAAAGGTTGTGGACTCAACCTTTGGGATATTGTGAGATTGAGAGATTGGGTGGGTTGCCCTTATACTTGTGAGGATTGGGTTCTTGAGTGTGGGACACTAGGAAGCCACAATTGCTCAAAGTTGTATCTCTAGTCTACAATAGTGGAAAATCCTCTAAGTGGGTTGCTTAGAGGCGAGACGTACACCGGATTGGGTGGAACTCGTTACATCGGTTTGCAAGCTTCTCTTCCTTACTCTTTTACTTCCATACATTGCATATTTGTTGATTGGTATTGTTTGGTTGAGAAGAATACACTTAAACTTGCTTAATTTGCTATACCTTAGACATTGCACACCAAGTGCTTGCTAAATTGCCTTAGCAATACTTACCTCTTGTAGTGCATTGCATATCATTGTTACTTGCTTTCACTTGCATAATCTCATAAACTTGGTTATAGAAATCAATTTCAAAGATACTCCAAGCAAAAGTTTTATAACTCAATTCACCCCCCCTCTTGAGTATTGAGGCCACTTGAACAATAATGGCAAACTCCCATCCTCTTAGCTCTTCGTTTTTAGAATAAGAACTACGTCCCATACCTGGTAAATGTTTTATATAGGACTTATGTAATTGACCAGAGAGACGTACCTTTGCTTCAATAAGCCAACGAACATCCTCTAGAATGCCAAAATATATCAGTAGTTTTAACCTTTGAACTCGAGCTTTGTAAATTTTTACAATCACATCGCTGGAAGTGTAGGGAATCTTTCCTTAAGTTTTGCAAGGGTTTGTTCCATTGTCAGATTACTTTGAAGTTGTGGTTGTTTAGAAAAAAGAGAATAGAAAATGAGGTTATAGAGAATAGTAGAGATGAAGAAGGTGAAAAGGTGATAGGTTGCCTTCTATCAAGCGCTTGTTTAACGTCACGAGCCTGACGATGACCTTTTAACTACTGCAAGAAAAATGATAATAATGCCAAAACAATAATAGTAATAAAGATTAAGACAAGTGTTAACACTGAAAAGAATGATGATGTAATTAATTGATATCTATTTTTTTTATAAATATTGTTATTAGGAAAAATTAGTCAAAATATTTGGCATCACACAAATACACCTCCGTATCTATGTGCTCTTGGAACCCTTGAAAGAAAGGTTTAAGTCGGTGCCCATTTACCTTAAAAACCTTGTTTGTCACTTTATTTGAAATTTCAATCACACCATAAGGAAAGATATTAGTTATTTCAAATGGGCCTGCCCATTTAGAGCGAAGCTTACCAGATATGAGCTTTAGACGTGAATTATACAATAAAACTTTTTGTCCAATGAAAAAATTTTTTCTCAAGACCTGTCTGTCATGAAAGGATTTGGCTTTTTCTTTATAGGTTTTAGAACTTTCATAAGCTTCCAAACGAATTTCTTCTAGTTCCTGTAGTTGGAGTTTCCTTTCTTTACCGGCCTCATTTAAGTCCAAGTTACATTGTTTTACTGCCTAATAAGCTTTGTGCTCAATTTCTACAGGTAAGTGGCATGATTTTCCAAAAACAATCCTATAGGGTGACATTCCAATAGGTGTTTTATAAGCTGTTCTATAAGCCCAAAGAGCATCTTCTAACCTTTTGCTCCAATCTTTCCTATTTGGTTGTACTATTTTTTGAAGGATCATTTTTAATTCCCGATTGGACACTTCAGCTTGTCTATTTATTTGGGGGTGATAAGGTGTTGAAACCTTATGCATAACTCCATATTTTTTAAGAAGGGACTCCATTTTATGGTTACAAATATTTGATCCTTGATCACTAATGATGGCCTTAGGGACACCAAACCTGCAAAATATATATGATCTAACAAAATCTGCAACAACTTTAGAATCATCAGTTCGAGTAGCTTTAGCTTCAACCCATTTAGAAACATAATAGACCGCAAGTAGTATATAAACAAAACCAAAAGATACAGGAAAAGGTCCCATGAAATCTATGCCCCAAACATAAAAAATTTCACAAAATAACATGGGTTGTTGAGGCATCTCATTTCTACGAGATATATTTCCCATTGTTCGCAAGATTTATAAAATGTATATACGTCACGAAAAATTGTTGGCCAATACAAACCAGATTCTAATACTTTCCTTGCTGTACGTTGAGGTCCAAAATGTCCACCACATGCATATGTATGACAAAATGTAAGAATGGAATGAAATTCATTTTCAGGTACACGCCTTCTAATGACTTGATCACTACAAAGTTTCCATAAGTAAGGATCATCCCAAACATAGTATTTAGAATCACTTTTTAGTTTTATTATTTGTTGTTTAGATGCATGTATGGGAGTAACAGAAGTAACTAAGTAGTTTACCAAATCAGTAAACCATGGAGTAGAATCATGTATTCCCATAAGTTGTTCATCAGGGAAATCATCTCTAATGGAAATTGGGTCAAGTTCTTTTTCAATTCTGCTTAAGTGATCAGCCACCAAATTTTCTGCTCCAATTTTATCCCTAATTTCAATGTCAAATTCTTGGAGCAACAACATCCACCTGATCAATCTTGGTTTTGCATCTGGTTTCTTTAAAAGGAACTTTAATACTGCATGATCTAAAAATACAACTACTTTTGAACTGAGCAAATAAGATCTAAATTTATCAAGTGCAAACACAATAGCAAGTAGTTCTTTTTCTGTGGTAGTATAGTTTATTTGTGCAGTATCCAAAGTTCGTGAGGCATAGTAAATAACATGTTGTACTTTACCTACTCTTTAAGCAAGAACAGCTCCTAATGCATAATTTGATGCATCGCACATAAGTTCAAATAGAAGTGACCAATCTGGTGCCTGGATGATAGGAGTGGTAGTTAAAGCTTTCTTTAAGCAATCAAAAGCCTCTTTACATTTGTCATTAAAGTCAAATGCTATTTTTTTTTGTAGTAAGTTGGACAACAGAAGGGCTATCTTACTAAAGTTTTTTATAAACCTTCTATAGAAACCTGCATGACCAAGAAAAGAACGAATATCTCACACACAAGAAGGATAAGGTAATTGAGAAATTACATTAATTTTTGCAGGATCTACTTTTATACCTTTTTCAGATATCACATGGCCTAAAACTATTCCTTCTTCTACCATGAAGTGGCATTTCTCATAATTAAGAACAAGGTTAGTTTCAATGCATCTATGTAATACTTTATCTAGACTATTTAAGCAAGCATCAAATGATGAATCTTATACTGTGAAATCATCCATAAATACTTCCATGTAATTTTCAAGAAAATCAGCAAAGATACTAATCATGCATCGTTGAAAGGTACCAGGGGCATTGCATAAGCCAAAAGGCATCCTCCTATAAGCAAAAGTGCCAAAAGGACATGTAAATGTTGTTTTTTCTTGATCTTCTGGTGCAATATAAATTTGGAAGTAACTTGAAAATCCATCTAAAAAGAAATAATGTGACTTACTGCTGGTGTATTTTAAGAGAATCAAGTTTGTATAATACACTCAAAGAAACGTGCCAAGTTTTAAACACGGTAGTTGTAGTTATAAAAGATATCGTTCCCACTAAGGATCGTCAGCAATTGAAACTTAAAGGATTACGGCGGATTAAAACGATTGTTTTCATGGTTTTTGGGTTCAAAATATAAACTGCAATATGTGAACAAATATGTGATAAAATAAAAGGAGTTTATCAAATTGTAACAACTGGGATTAGGATTCACCGATCTTACCTTCCGATACACAACGTATATTCATGAAAACGGGGTTTGAACTATAATACTTTACGTCACAATCAATGTCATTCATATCAATTCCTTGACTATGAAATTCATAAGAACAGATTTGATAACGTCAATCCCTTGATCGTTTCAATTCCATTCCAGTATTACGACCGATTGTTTAGACGTTCAATGCGTTAAATACCATCCCTGGTTATTTACTCACAATGAGCATTTCATTTAGATCTGTTTTCGAAAGTTATTTTCCAATAACAAACGTAAACTTAATTCAAGAAACTAGTGATCAAGTAGATTCAAGCAGTGAACACAAAACGAAATACCAAGAATCATAGAACAAAGTTACCCGATTCATGAATATATCATTGATAATCTTCAAGTAAGAAAGGCTACATCCAATCCCAAGGAAAGGTTTAGCCACTCATGGTGGTCATTACAGCTTAGAAAAGATGAAGAAAATACAGAGTACAAAGTGTTTTTCCAATTCTCCAGCTCTCTCTTTTCAGCCGCCATGCAGTAAGCTTATATAAAAGAAAACTCGCTCAAGCGAGTTTATATTTCGCTCAGGCGAGGAGCATTCTTCAGCACGAAGGAAATCCATGTCCTGCTTCATTATGGGCTTGATTCGCTCCAGTGGTTCAGATTAGCTTAAGTGAGTCTTTATATCTGATACTTCCTTCCATTTCGCTTGAGCTATTTCTTTATCCGCTTCAGCGAGCCCTTTAAAATTTGGTTCTGGACAATTTTCGCTTGAACGAAATAACATCGCTCAAGCGACTTCTACAGTGATGCATTCTGGAAGAAATTCGCTGGCTTTTCTATTAAAAACGCTTGAGCGAGGCTACTGCTATTTCATTCTGTACAAATCTCGCTCAAGCGGCCTCAGTGTTCGCTCGGGCGAAGACTTCATTTCTCACTACTGGCTTGATTTCGCCTGGGCGCATCACTTCTCGCTCAAGCGAGTCTTGACCTGATACTATTATTTGTTAAGTTCATGTCTCGCCCAAGCGGGCTCTTCAATTTTTCCTCAGCGATCATGATTCGCTCAAGCTATATACCTTCCGCTTGAGCGAATATCACTCTGTTTGCTCAACTCTTAGTAGATTTTCTTCATTTCTTTTCTTTTCTTCTTTCTTCTTTGAATTTTCCTGAGATTGTAATAAAATTAGCCACTCAACCTGTACAATGTTCATATTTAGCTTACAAAATTGGCAAACATTGTACATTATATCTAATTTATGCTTCATTAATCATGCAAAATATAGGTAAATTGGACATCTATCACTTACCTTCCAGTCGTTCCAACATTTGATCAATGAAAGGTAAAAGAAAGTGATCCTTTCGGGTTGCTTTGTTAAGTTTCTTGTAATCAATGCATACTCGCCAACTATTTTGGATTCTGGTAGGAATTAGTTCATCATTTTCATTTTTAACCACTGTGATTCCAGACTTTTTGGGAACCACTTGTACAGGGTTGACCCAAGTGCTATCTGATATAGGGTAAATGATGCCAGCTTGTAATAATTTTGTTACCTCTTTTTTAACTACATCAAGGATTTAAGGATTAAGTCTTCTTTGTGGTTGCCTTACTGGTTTAACTTCTTCCTCTAATAGAATTATATGCATACACATGGAAGGGCTAATACCTGGGATATCTACCAAAGTCCAACCAATTGCTTTCTTATGCTTCCTAATAATCTGCAACAACCTTGTTTCTTGATCAACATTTAATTTGTTAGAAATAATCACTGGAAGATTCTTATCTTCCTCTAAATATGTATACTTTAAATGTTCAGGAAGAGGTTTTAACTCTAACATAGGAGGCTGCATTATTGAAGGAATCAATTTGGTTAAATTTGCTCAGCAATTTGTACTTCAACATAATCAGATGTATTTGTAACTACTTTAATCAAATTATCACACTTTGATTCTTTTGAAACAACATCTAGAACTATATTTTCTGTTTTAACGGAGTTTGGATCATTATTATCATTAAGCAGATATTTCTCAATTTCAGCACACACATTGCATTGATGAGAATCCATGCATGAATCACAAACAAATGAATCATAAAAATCAGACAATACAGGAAAATCAACATCATCAGACAACTTAATAATATTATCCTCAACTAAATCAGTTATTAAGTCAATTTGAAAAACAGAATGATCTCAGTAGGATGCTTCATAGCATCTAAAGTGTTGAATCTAACCACACTATCTCCAAATTCCATAGAAAGTGTTCCTGCATGCACATCTATCTTTGTTCTAGCCGTTTTTAAGAATGGTCTACCTAAAATTATTGGAGCTTTATTGGTGGAATTCTCATTTTCCATATCTAGAACATAAAAATCTACAGGAAAAATTAAATCGTTAACTTTAACAAGGACATCTTCAATAATTCCTGTAGGATGTGCAGAGCTTCGATTTGCTAATTGTATAACCACACCTATAGTTTGCAAAGGTCCAAAGGAAAGTGAAGTAAATACAGTCATAGGCATAACATTAATAGATGCACCTAAGTCTAGCATGACATTTTCAAATTGCCTATTATGCATGGAATGGTAAACATCCCAGGGTCTTTACATTTTTCTGGTATATGTGACAAAGGTTTTTCAATTAATGCAGACACATTTCTACTTATATTAATCCTTTCATTGCCTTTTAGTCTTCTTTTATTAGTGTATAGTTCTTTAAGGAATTTGGCATATCTTGGGATTTTCTTGATGGCTTCTAATAAAGGTATATTTACCTCTACTTTTCTAAATGTTTCCAAGATCTCCTCATCTATTTTCTTATTTTGTATAGATTTTTGTCTTTGTGGAAATGGAAGAGGGATATGTTGCTTATCAGGACCAGCTGCAGAAGGAGGATTTGTGAGAGATATATCATTACTATTATTACTTGAACTATCTAAAACTTCTTCTGCATGTTTTTCTGTGACAATAGTATTTTCAGTTTGTTGTTGTTTTTCTGGTCCATGGATAGCTTTACTAGATCTTAAAGTAATTGCACTTACATTTTTAGGATTGACAATTGTCTGAGCGGGCAACTTATCTGAACCTTGAGATTGCAAATGGTTTAAAGATGTAGCCAATTGTAGCCTCAGTTCTTTTTTGGAAGTTTAGATTATCTACGGATAAGTGTTATTTCACATTGATTTAATACTTCAATTAAACCCATTTTGGAAAGAATTTAACTAGATTAGTGAGTAATAAATCATGATTTTGTTATTGTGTAAACACAAGCTTGATTTATCAAAATATTGAAGAAAGGTACCAAAAGCATGGAAGAAACCAAGAAGACTCAGCATCAGAACTTATGCGCTTAAGCAAAAGATGAAACTCTTGGGCGAAGGCACCTCACGCTTGAGCGTGAGCTCAAGCGCGCTTAAGCGCAACTCTGTTGAATGATTAAAGAAGCACACTGAGCATGGTTTAAACACAACTGCAAGGAAGATCTCACGCTTGAGCGTGAGCACGAGCTCGCTCAAGCTTGACCTTAGCCATCAATGGTGCACTTGAAGCGTGGATTTATTCAGCTGAGCGTATAATAAATGAAGAATCAGGACCCCCTCACGCTCAAGCATGGGAATAAGTCACTTGAGCGTGAGATCGAGCGCATTTAAGCGTGGAGCAAGCGTGAGTTGGACAGGAAGGCTACGCTTAAGTGTGGCTGAAGTGGTTTAAGCGTGAAACAATTAATGAGTATCAGGACCCTTCACGCTTGAGCGTGACCATCAAGCTCAAGCATGATTCATGCAGCATGGGACCTCCAATTTTTTATTCACCAATGATGCGATGCCAACTCACCCACTTTCTTGTGTTTCTGAATGGCTCTAAAAGATGCTTCATGGGCTCTATGCAAGTAGGCAAGGGAAGCTGGAGAATAACCTCTATAAATCAAGCAGAGAACAATATCAAGAGAATCAAGTTGGATCGAAAAGATCATCTTCTTCATTTTATCAAACACTTTTCCTGCATTTTTCACTCTATATTTATTGCAAAATCTTCTTAGGTGAAAATGCATAGCATGAGTGGCTAAAAATTCCTTTATGGGATTGGTTGTAATCCATTCAATCCTGAAGTAACGCTACTGTAAGTTTTTATGTGTGTAGTAAGATTTGATAAGTTTCTGTATTTCCTTCTACGTTTAATGCCTGAAAGTACTTGATCACTATTTTCTTGTTTTAAGTTTTCTCAAGTATGCTGGGAAGTGACTTTTGAAAGCAGATCTGAAATAAATACTTGTTATGAGTAGGTAGCCAGGGATGGCATCTAACGCAATAAATGTCAAAATAATCAATCGATAATGTTGGGATGATTTCAAAGTGACTGAAGGATCAACAGTTTGAAATCATTCTTATGAATTTTGTAGTCGAGGGATCGATGCAAATGACTTTGATTGTAATGTAGAAATTATCGTTTCAAGTTACTTACATAAAAACTTATACAACTTACAGAAGGTGAGATGTGATGAAACCAATCCCTATTTTACAAAACTGATTTTTCTCAAAAACCATTCACTGTTATCTTTTGTAATTTACTCTGTGTTATTTATTCACTTTTTCAATCAGCATCAATTTTTAACAAATCAAAACAAAATCTTCTGTCAACTCAATTCAAAACTAAGACTTTCATGCTAACACCTCCTCAGTGGAATGACAACTATACTATATTACAACCTCTGTGTTTAAACTTGGCACATCCATTCCATTGAGTTCATATTATACAAACTTGATTCTTTTTCCCTGAGCTCTGCATTCTTTTGTATGAACCATAAAAATAGCTTATCATCTACTGACATTTACTTTATCAATTCCTCTAAATTTGATTTCTTAGTGGAAGGTGCAGCTATTTGCATAGCTTGTTGTTGTACATGAGGAGATTGATATGGTCTGCTTGGTCCAGTATTTGCCTAAAAAGGTGCATGAGGTTGTTGTGAGGAATTACCCCATCTTAAATTAGGGTGATTCCTCTAACCAGGATTATATATGTTAGAAGAAAGATCATAATTATTATGTTGTTATTGTGGCAGTCTGTTATTGTATAAGTTGGTAGCACATACTTGAGGATTTTCATCAGGAATTTTAGCTTCCTGTAGTGAAGGACAACAATCGGTATAATGATCTAATGAAGTATAGATAGAGCATACCTTAGCAGGGGTTGCAGGTTGTTGTTTTTGAGAGATAATAATATTTTTCATAAGTGTTGCTAATTTAGCAAATTTACTTTCCCATTTTGTATCTCCATCATTAGTAGTTTCAATTTCATGGACTCCTCTAATTACTATAGAATTATTTCTGGTGGCATGTTGTTGAGCATTAGCAGCCATGTTCTCAATTAAACTTTTTGCTATATTTGTAGTTTTATTTTGCAAAGCACCACCACTAGCTGCATCACCTAAAGTTCTATCCATTGGATTAAGACCTTCATAGAAATATTGTATGAGAAGTTGGTCCGTAATTTGGTGATGGGGACAACTAGCACACAATCTTTTAAATCTTTCCCAGTATTCATAAAGATTTTCCCGGTCATGTTGCCGGATGCCACATATTTCTTTTCTAATTGAGGAAGTTCTTGAAGCGGGGAAAATTTTTTCTAGAAACATTTTCTTTAGGTCATCCCAACTTGTAATAGAGCCAGGAGGAAGGTAAAATAACCAATCCTAAGAAATATCTGCTAAGGAGAAAGGAAAAGCTTTAAGTTTTACATGTTCTTCTGAAACCCCTTCAGGTTTCATGGTAGAGCAAAGGATATGAAATGCTTTTAAGTGTTTATGAGGATCTTCACCTGCTCGACCATGGAACTTTAGTAACAAATGAACTAAGCCAGTTTTAAGCATAAAAGGAACATCTTCCTCAGGATATAAGATGCATGATGTTTGATTAGTGACATTTGGTGTAACTAGTTCTTTTAATGTCTTTTCAGCCATGCTATACAAATACTCAGAAGTTGAAGGTTTAGTTTCACTACTTATGCTATTAGCTAGAATATTATTATTATTATTATTATTATTATTATTTAATAGTTTCTTAGATGATCTAACTAATTGATGAAATGTTCTATCTATTTCAGGATCAAAAGAATATAGTGGTTCAGGATTAGATCTAGTCATACATAATACATCTACATATATTGTAACAAAATACTACAACTATGTAATAAAAGGAAAAAGTTATCATTTTAATTATGAAATGCTTAGAACATATGTTTAAAAATTTAAAGATTTTTTTTATATATTTATATTTTTTTCAATGGTTGAAAATGAGATTACTAGAGAATAAATAAGAATATAATAAAGTGGAAATTTTTTTTTTCAATTTTTTTTATATGCTCACATTCAACCAAACTTGAATATCTTCAACACACCTACAAAAAAATGTAAAACATATTAGGTAATTGAATGCAAATAATTAGGACCAAAGGTCCCCGGCAACGGCGCCAAATTTGACACGCTGTCGTTGTCGGGTCAAATAAAAAGTTAAATTAATATAGTATAAGGTGAACAACCTTAGTCGTCTCTCGAGGACCTTAGTTCAATTAGTTACACTCAATTTAGTTATAATAAAGGGGGGATTTGTGTTGAGATTGAAAGGAAAATTAAGTAATTATATAATAGTGTAAAAAGTAAATTTATGAGTGAAAATAATCAAATTTAAAAAGAACCAACCTAAGGAATTAATAAATCTTTACTTAACTAATCATTGATCACAAATATGATTAAATATAATTAATTTCTCAATCTTGAATCATTTGGAATCCCTAAATGATTATATTCTAGAAAATCTTCTAGAATCAAATTAATTAACTAATAAGAATAATCAATCGATATATTCTTATTAATTACTAAAATAACTTTAAAACCATAGTTTGATTGAGTTAAGAAACTAAATATAAATCTCTTATTTAGTGACTTAATCTTTGTTCTCAAATTAATTATTGATTAACCAACCAACATCAGTTTAGATTATAGATTGTTTAATTATATACCAATCGGTTATATACTTAAATAATCTACCACATAAATATTTGAGAAACAAAGAAAAGTAATTATCTTCAATCAAAATATTAAGAACAAGAACTCAAAGTTAATATAAAGAAAAATTAAATTCCTTGAGTTGATTTTAAAAGATTAAGCTTCCATGATAAGTTTTAATAATGAAAGCTAATATTAAATTAACTATAACTTTGATTATAAAAGTAAATAACAAATAATAAAATTAAGTTATTTGATATTGAGGAAGGGAAATGAAAACCATAACTTGAGGGATTGAATATAGAACAAGGAAATAAAGCAAGAGAAAGAACTAAAACTTAAGAAACTAAAGCAAAGATATCGAAATATAATGAAAACTAAAGCATGTATTTCTTATGTATTTCTTGTGTATCTTCCTTACAACTTCAAGCATCTATTTATAGGCAAGATATGATGATACTATACATTCATTTTCTGATTATTAATGTATTTTTTCAACATTGGTGGGCTTGAAATTATAATAATTCAAAAGAAGATAATGGTAGGTGTTGAAATTCATTCTCCTCTTTATCTTCTCCACCTTGCGTGTCCAATATGACCTTTAGATGGCCAAATTTTGCAAAACCTTCAACATGAAAGTTGTAGATCACTGTCTTATTGAGAATTTGGCGCAAGAATGAGGTCATTTGGACATCTACAGCTTCAGATATGTGTATTTTGGTGAACTATGTCAATGCTGGTGGGACACATGAGGGCTGATTGATTCAAGCTCCATTTCTTTATTTTTTCAGATGCAAAATAACCAAATATGATCATCATGATGTAGCCCTCTATCTTAGCTTTCGATGGGCTCCAAGATTAGTCCATTTGGATCACAAAAGCCCAAGTTATGGCCAAAATAAGGCAAGATACTCAAGATACATACAAAAAATAAAAATTGAAACATATATACATAATACTTCAATTTAACTAAATAACATAAAACTTAATTAAAATACTATTATTAAACATAGTAATTATATAATAAACCCCAAGTGTAAAACTATAAGAAGTGTATTAAAATTGATTTATGATATACTCATGTCCACCATAAATGTGAAATGAGTGTTGATGATGTTTGATTGAGAATAGGTGTGAATGAATAACATGCCTTGATTGATAGTGAAAGATTGATGTCATTGTGTTGATGATGGAATTGAATGATGTGAATGAGAACTATTGAAAATGCCACACAAAAGTTTAAACTAATAATAATAACCAACAATAACAAATCCACTAAATACCTTGTGGTGATGTTGGTAATGACGATGATGATTAATGAGTGGCATGAATAGGATGCATAGAGTAAGGAATGCATATGATTGGCATTTACATCCTTGGCATACTGCATAGCTGCCGGTGTTGGAATTTTAGGGGATTCCCCTGGTTGGCCCAGTGGGAAGGCAACTCTGTGCACGAGCGATTTGTTGTTTCCCCTGTGACTCGGTGTATAAGTCACGAAGCTGCCCATGTTGTGCTACGGGGAGCCAGATATGGTTGACCCTTGTGGGGGGTGGCTCTTAATGAGCAGGTGTCCCCAGTGGTCCTTGGGATCACAGCTGCCATGATAAGACTTATGGTTGGCCCGTAACACCATATGATTAATTATGTTGTTACCGCGGTCATGGTGGAAATGGCCAGGTATTGTATAATGGGCGATGCGGTTTGGTACCAGTAAAAGATTGGTGAAAGGCATGCAATTTGAGGATAAGTGTACACATTTTACTACTACAGTAGGGGTATGGTTAGATGATCATACTTGAATCCCACAATTGGTGTTTATATTCCCACAGTCAAATCTGTAATTGTTGAAATATTCCATTGTACATATCCATTAGCTTAAGAGCATTTGCATATAGCAAGGAAGTATGCCAAAGGTGATGAGATGTGATGATGGATGTGTTATGGGTGAGAGAATATATTAAGACAACATAAAAGATGTGAATACCAAATAACAATGTGAGTAAGATGATGAAATGGTAATAGTCAAATTGTTAAAGGATTAGATCATGTGTGTGATTTTATACTTGCTTGATTTACAAAGATGATTATATTTTATGATGATAGTCGATGATGAGTTGTATGTGAATGCAAGTATACATGTTGTGATACATATGCACATGATCACATGGTATTGATATTCATTCTTTTAGAATGTATGACTCACTCTCCCATGTTGTCCACTTTTTAGACTTGTGATACAGGGCACTCATGGGTGGAGTGAATCTTTTGAAGTACATTTTGTGGAACGAGGTAAATAGGTGTATAGGAAGCGCCTTGGTCGACAAATCTAGATTTTTGTATAGCATATAGTGTTTATGTGTGCTGGTTTGGTTATCTAGATCTTAGTATGATGATTTTGATGGTCATGTATGAAAATTGGATCTAGGATGTATGGCCAATTTTCCTCTATGACCCATATGATGTATGGAGTCGAATGTATGATGCTAAACAATGGTGAATTTTATGAATGAATAAAGGTTTATATAAAAATTTATGTTTTATCAAATATATAAGATGATGAGCTTGATTTTAATATGATTCTTGACCTAGGATGGGATTCAAAGGATATTAATACTTGAGGCAAGTTGTAAATGTGTAATATGATGTGTATGTTATGTTGAATTTGATTAATTTGGGATGAGATGAATTTTGGCATGTGAGGTTGTATGATTTTCATGATTCTGTGCATGTTCTGCAGAACTCGCTCAAGTGAGTGCCAATCTCACTCAAGCGAGGTTCCCTTGAAACAGGGGTGTGGCCACTGGCCCAAATTCGCCCAAGCGAATGACATTTTTGCCTAAGCGAAATCTACTAGAATCAGAGGTTTGGTTACTAGAGTTATTTTGTTCAGGCGGGTAAGGCCTCGCCCGAGCGAGCGTTGGATGAATAGCTACTGGACTATTTTCGCTTGAGCGAATGGTTAGTGTTTGGGAGCTCGCTCAAGCGAGCGAGGATGGGATCGGTTACTGGAGTTATTTTGCTTAGGCGGGAAGGCCTCGCCCAAGCAAATGAGGGACAATTAGATACTGGAGTAATCTCGCTCAAGCGAGAAGGGCTCGCTCAAGCGAGATGAGTACCTGATACGCATGGTGTTCCTCGCTTAAGCGTGATCGTTGGCTCGCCCAGGCGTGGATTGTTGAACTCGCTCAAGCGAGTAGGGTATTCGCTTGAGCGAAATGCCCCCTAATTCTCCAAACATAAATGCTTTAATTATTATGTTTTTCCTTGAATTAAGGCTCCTTCTAGCATCATTACACAAATGTATTTAACTTAGTTTGATCTATTAATCTTCGAATCATTTATTCTCTTAAAATCCAATCATACAACATCATTTTAAATTTCTTTCTGCTGTGTTTAATTGAAAACTTCCTAATAATTATTTTTAACTCGCCTTCTAATATCTCCATATATAAGATGGGTTTCATAGATCCAGGGTATTGAATTAAAGCTTCACCACTTTATTTATTTGTCTAATAATGATTTATAAAACGTGAAAAATTTACCCCCATTTTTAGGGCGTCTCAAGTGTGAGGTGCTGCAGGAGGGAAAATTAACCATGATTTGATTCATAAATCCATTCATATTTCATTATATGTCCATGAATCAATTAACAGATAGATTCATTTAATTCAAATGGGTTCTGGAATTTGAATTTGAACCTTAGAAGTACAAGTGCCAGCCTTGCATCGCACCATGGACTATCGCACTATGAATTAACAATTACAACGTCCCAGCATTCTCTTAGTAGAAATTGCATTCTCCATGATTCCTTCGTAGGTTGCAATTAACAAAGCATACAGACATACGCTTCCATGTTCCACTACCTTGACATGGAAATTAAAATAGTACTCCACCATGCAATGTCCATGCTGCTCCAAATAGGAACTGAAATATGCTCTACTCCATTGCATCAACTTGCAAGCTCGAAGGGATTTTTTTTGTAACGCTTCATCCCTTAAAGGCTATAAATAGAGAAGAAACAGAAGCAGCAAAAGAGACCTTGAGCTAAGCAAAAGAGACCTTGAAGGCTTCATTCTCTGTTTCCTTTTTCTCTTAGCAGCAAGCTCTCTCCTTAATTATCTCAGTTGCTTATATGTTTTAAAAGTGAGAAAAATATTTTCTTGAGTGCTAAAATTTGCATATTCTTTCTAGAGAGGAAAATATTTTCAAAGTGCTAAAATTTGTATATCCACTCTATAGAAGAGTTATTCTTGTAAAATTTCTTACCAAACTTTGAGAGTTATTAGGTTGTGTCTCAACCGTGGTTATTGAGAGATTGTGAGATTAGGTGGGTTGCCCTTTAGCCTGTGAGGATTAAGTTCTTGAGTGTGGGACACTAGGAAGCTGTAGTTGCTCAAAGCATTGTATCTCAAATCTTCAATAGTAGAATCCTTCAAGCGGTTTGCTTGAAGGCGAGACGTACATCGGTGTGGTGGTACTCGTATATTGGTTTGCAATTTTCTTATCCCTAAACTCTTCCATTATTGCTTGCTAAATTAATTGTGGACTAAATTTGCTTATTGAAGGGTGTCTAAGTTAAATTCTTGATTTTGTTCATATAAGCTTTATTATTGCTTAATTAAGTATTTGATATACTTCTGTGATTAATTTGTCTTTACTATTACTTGTTATTATTATCTTCTTTATTAATCACTTCATTAATTGTAAAAGAATTATATTTAAGAGCATTCCAAGGAAAATCTTTAATACTCAATTCACCTCCCATCTTGAGTAATTGAGGCCAATTGGTTAACATTTTCAAGGTTTTGTCATATTTTATTTCCTAATGTAGAAGCTTTATTCAATTTAACTTTATTGTTTTGTCATGCTCAAGTTGTCTCATTAATTCTAATTTGGTTTAGCCTTCAAAATTGAAACTTTTATTGCTTATCTTTCTTTCATTCTAAGTTTTGTCATTTGAGTATTTCATCCTTTGGTAATCTTGGGAAAAGTCAAGTAGCTAGTCACGTTGAGGGTAACATTTTGGAGTGGTTGAGATTGATTTCTATTGATTGTTGTTAAGAAGATTGAAATTGAAGCGAGAAGGAGGTAAAGTTTATTATAAATTGTATCATATTTTTTTTAGTTCTTAGTACTTTTCAAACTTAAAATTTTTATTAATACTACCTTCATACGTTTCTTTATACAATGTACAAAAATTTGAATCTTTTTGTTCCTAAATATAATGAACAATGATTACTTTTTTAGTATTAAATGTAGAATTACTTGTCTACTCCTTTTCATTGTAAGTATAGATTTAGAAGAAAGTTATTTATTTTTATGTTATCATTTCAATCATTTAATATTAAGGGTATTTTTGAAATGAAATAAAGACATGTTAAGTGAAATTAATGTTTCTCCTTAATCTTAATGATTTGGTCAATAATATTTTATACAAAGGACATGAGTAGTATTTTTTAGTGTTCACATGTTTAAAAACTTTCACATATTTTTAGAAAGCCTTTTCTATTTCTGTATCTAATATTGATATGGATTCTTATTTTTAACAACGTAGTTTCCGTATCACACCCAACATATGAGCTTGTTTCTTGGAATCAGTGATGAAGCTAATTTATATATAGGCTACATTTTGAGTATCATGCTTGCTTTTATTCTTTTGTGTGCGTAATTTGATTTATGTGATTTATGTTCTTAGTTGATACCTTATTCTCACCCGTTTGAATTCCTATACGTTGTAGAATTGAATTTTACTTTTCATGAACTATTGTGTAAAAGGTTGACCAAAAATAACTTTAGCAAGGCATGAAGCTAGGTAGATGCTATATATTTCACTTTGTCTAGCATGTTATGTATGAAAATTTCACATTTTGTCAACCAACTTGTTCCCATCCAATATGTAAGCTTATTGATTTGTTCTTAGTCTTGCTACTGTTTTATTGTGAAAAGAAAATTGTGCAATATCACTCTTTAGTTTAACAGAGCTTTTTCTTGAATTATAGATTTGTAACATCAGCTTCAATAACATTGTGATTTATTAATGCCATTTGGAAGAATGGTATTGGCATGAAAGAATGTGGCTTATTATAGCCAAGTTTTTACATTACTAGTTGGTGCTTTTGGTGGCTCCTAAACCCTAATGACACCATCATCATCCTTCTTTTCTGACCACATTTTCAACTCCAACGACAAAATGTTTTCTTTTAATAAGGCTTTTTTGAAGGCCACCAAAGGAAGTTTCGACCTCTTTGATATGTACCCACAAGTGTACGGGGTATCGTGTAATAAAAAGAGATATCGTTCCTACAGAGATTGTGCCGAAGTACTAGTTTATAGCAATGGTTCAATTATCTAGAAAATTCTTAAGGCAATTTTTAATTTAGAAGATTTCTAAAAGCAAAATCAAAATAAATGCAAACTTCAAGAACTAAACTTGTTTACTTTGAATTAGAACAAATAAATGGTGAAACTCTTGGGATTCGGTATGTGATCACGTCATGTATTGATTTCACCTAAGAATTTCCTGTTTATTAATTCATGTTCTAAGGTAGGATTTCTGAATTTAATTAAGCCTCCCTCTCAGAACAACATTAATATGCCCAACTAATAAAGAACCACGTTCAATTTATTATTTGGGCTCATTAAGAACAATGAAATCCCACGTAACCTCGAAGTGTCATGCTCACTTTCATGACCCATGACCCTAAGTTCAATTTCATGTGTTCAAACAACCAATTAATCTTTCGATTATCTTAGTGTTTAAGTTCAATTGACCCTATCTCTAGATCTTCAAAAGCATTAAGCACTCATGGAAATTGAATAGAAACTAGGGATTAATAAACAAAACAAGTCTCAGGATCAATTCAATACAATAACATGTCACACCCTTAACCCAAGATTGGAGTTTAGTTACACATGCCTAATCCAACATAGCCCATAATAGAGATCATATTCAGAGATTACAAATTAAAGGGAAGTCCTAAGGAAAAAGAAGAAAAAAAAGTAAAAGCTCTCACTATTGCTTCCAATATCTCCTTCTAAAATCTGCCAATTGATGTTCTTCAATGTCTATGGTTTTGATTCCCTCCAAAATCCCTTGAAAAGTTCTCTCTCTTTCTTCCAAAAAGTCTCCTAAAATGTTTGTGTGTTTTTCCCTTTTCGAAAACTCCCCTTATAACTCAGAAACCGCTCCTAAAAAATAATGAAAATGTAGAACGTGCAAAACCCACTGGCAGTGGGAAAAACCCACGGCCAGTGGATCGTGACAGGGGGCTAGGATCCCAATTTTTCACCTCCAGGCAGAGGAAACCACAGCCAGTGGGAAAAACCCACAGCCAGTGGGTTTCTTGGCAGAGAGAAACACGGCCAGTGGGAAAAACCCACTGCCAGTGGATTTTTTTATGGCCCAATTTCCCATTCTAGAGAGGTCCACGGCCAGTGGGAAAAACCCACTGCCAGTGGATTTCTCTGGATTTCACCATTTTGCTCTTTTCTCACTGCTTTAAGGTTCCAGAATGTCTATCTTGGTAAATCCTTTCTCTATTATACTTTTAAAGGTGGATAAGGCTTTATTTTTTAGCTTTTCGTGGCTTGACTCCTTTCCATTCATCCAATGCTTCCTCAAATGCTTCTTGTTTTTGAATGTATGCACCTGTAACCAAGCTATTTCTACAAAACTTGAAACACCCGAGTAACAAATGTGGAATGAAGGAAAAGCACTTAAAATTAGGGATAAAAACAACACAAATGACCTAGAAAACCTAGACAAAATACCACTAAAACCATGCAAACTAAACACCCATCAAAACACCTCAAACTAAAACATTGCTATCCCCAAGCAATCATCATCACCACAAACATGAATAATAGGGAATGAAGAACTCAGAACAACTTAAGGAACCCAATTGGAAAAATTATTAACAGATGATTACAAGATTATCAAAATAGGAACCACACAATTATTCATACCATGCTCACCAGACCAGGCTACAGATACACATCCTTTTATTTCTCTCTAAGTGTTTAAGCTTGTGTATAAGTATCACTCAAGTCATAGCATTTCGAGACACTACCATAGGCTTGGCAAGTGACCCAAATCTCCACAGTTATTCAGAAAAACAAGTTATGGTCAAAAGGTCTTTCATCTGGTTGTAATGGGGCCAGGGGTTCACAGATACGGGAATGGATACCAAGAAAAAGGAAATTCATAGGGTTATTATTATTCAATGAAATCACTGAGAATCATTAAGTTTCAGAAGGAAGACCAAAGAACACATTTTCTTATTCCTTCTAAAACTTTGACTCTTTTCTCAACCTTGCTTTCAACCTTTTCTTTATTTTTCCCAAATATTTTTCTTTAGTTGGAAACACAAGTTCATTTTGTTTCTTTTGTTTCCCAACTAAAACTAACTTTTCTTTTAGCCTTTCCCTTCTAGCTGCCATCCTTGATTTTATTTTATTATTTTTTTAGAAATTTAACTACCAAAAGGCTTTGAAACAAAAATCAATAATTTAGGCTCAATAGGGGCAACTAATGGTGAAATGTAGCATTCAAAATTCAGAGGCTAAAGAACAAAACCTATAGTGCCTTTTTGATTCCATAACCTGTTAATCACCAACCATTTTGAATTGGTCGCAAGCCAAGTTCTAGAGCACTTCAAATGTATGACACACTCAATAGAAGCAAATAGGGGTTTTATAAATGTTTATTTTTAATGCATACCCCCTTTTTAGCTCAAAAGCTCTCAAAATAAATGGTGAATAGACCTAGTCAGAGAAAACACGGAATCATAAAGCATAGTACCTCTTGACAAACAAGCAATCATCCATTTTTTAAAATTTTTTTTATATATACATATATGGATTCCAAAGGGTCCTAAAATTCCAGCATTCAAAATTGAAACAAATTTGCGGCAACAATAATCATAAGTAAACGAGCTATGTTATCCTAGATGGGGACGTATTAAAAACAAAATACAGACAAACTACATCCTAGCATGATCAAATGAAACCAAAGGAAAAATGCAACATGCAATCAAACAATAAAATGGAATCACAAACTTGCAAAGGCTTGGAATAAGTTTCATTGTACCTATCACCCCAAACTAAATGTGAGCAGTGTCCTCACTGTTCAGTAGAGGAGGAGGAAAGTACAGTGAAACTTATTGGGATGAACTCACCTGTCATGGAGAAGGAGGGGGAAAATGCCCCTGCTGTGAGTGCCATGTATACATAGCATCCACGCGCTGAGCTATGTCATCGATCCTACACCCTTACCGGAGTTGCTCAATAAATAAAGACTCTAGACGGGTGTTCATTCCTTGCATTAAGGAATACATCCATTCCATAGAAAAACTGGAGTAGAAAGAGGATCGGGACGGGCCAGCTGAGTGGTCATGAGGAAGGGGTATCTCGGTGTCCAAGGGGGTATCCTTTCAGTACCTGAAAACAAGAAAGAAGTCTTGCCCTCCAGGCTAGTGAAGCTGGGGTCAGGTAAGGGGTAAGGTACAGAAAATCCTGGAATAACCAAACAATAAATACCATGTTCCAGCACAAGCATGCCCATATTAACCATCTCATTAATATCAACCCTCTTGGGTTGGCAAAGTAAATTATCCTCCTTTAAATCAATCCCCACATACCTAGCAAGTGGATTAATATAACCTGCAATAACAATCTTGCCAGAAATGGCTCTTCCTACCCTAGTGAATTGGCTAAAAAGCCATTTTGTAGAGTGGATTAGGATTTCATTAATCATGGCATTCAGAAAGTAAAGCTCAGCGGCCCTAATAGTACCAGGACTATCATAGCGACCAAAAATGGATTGGGCCATAAACCTTTAAAGGTACCTAAAAACAGGGTGGTGCATGAATGATGCTTTTGCAGAAGAGGGGTCATAATCTTCCCTAGATTTAGAGAGTTTAGACCAAAAGGACCTTGCCCTAAAATCCCTAGGGATACGGGCGACATTTAGTTTAGCAATTGCATTATCGGGCACAGATGGAAAACCATAGACGCCATCTACATCTGCTAAATCCATCCTGTAATCATTGTTATTCAACCTAAAAGTGATTTCCCAGGTCGACTCATTGTCACAAGGTTTAATGTCTATTGAGCTGAGAAATTCTAGAGTGGTGCGCTCAAAACCTGGTTCATACAATTCAATAAAGTTTTCCCAACCAACATTTTTACACAACTTATAGGTGTATTCATAGAGACCTAGATCAAGCAAAGACTTCTTATAAAAAAATCTAGAAGGGATTATCTCCCTCTTAGTAAGAGAAGCAAGTCTCATCTGTTGCTCATCTGAGGTACATTCAATATTGCTAATTAAAGAATAGGATGAAGGGGTACCTTTGACCTTTCTTTTCTTGGCAACATTCTTTGTTCTTCCGGAAGACATAATGTGGCACCTAGAAGTCACATTCAAATTCATACACAATAGTGTCAATGTATGCACAAAGGTGGATGTGGTATGATGAGGAATCATATTAGGGACCAAAAATATCAAAATAACTTATTAAGATGTAACATACTAGCAAAAATTCTGGTTTAGACATATTGTCAAACACTTAGTGTGCAACAAGTTTTACACTAAGAAAACCATGAATCCATATGCTAAATGTCACCAAATTAGCAAAACATCATCAAACCATAACCAACCAATAGCCAATTTGTCAATTATATGAAATGGATCATCAATCATGGAAAAAAATCAAGTGGGTATTCAAACCAAATGAAGAACAATGATGAATAATGAAGCATCATGAACAGGTGAATATGAGTTTTTAAGAATACCCATTCTAATTTACCTTCATAACAATCAAATATAAGCACATATAGACCTTTCCATGTGATGAATTCAAATCAAAATCAAAGTTATGGCAAAAAATAAGAGAACCCCAAAATTATGAAAAGAAATCCCCAACCTAAATGAATGGCAAGATCTTACTTACTTGGTGAGGATTTGGAATGATTAATGATAAAATGAAGGATAATAATGATGAGGACTTAAAGTTGAAGCAAGATTTTCTTTGGGTTCAAAAAAGACCATGCAGTAGGAAGAGTGAAATACAAAGCAAGAGGGTGGAAATGAAACCCACGGGTGGGGGTAGTGTTTTAAAGTGTAAAATCTGCACCTGATGGGGACCTACGGCTAGTGGGAAAATCCCACAGCCCGTGGAGGTTGCTGCCTGGGTTCCAAAAATCATGCATATTCCTGATGTGAACCCACGGCCAGTGGGGAAAACCCACGGCCAGTGGAGTTCTCTGCCTAGGCACCTCCAAAAATTAAATTAAAAGCCTTTTCCAAGTCAGAGGAGTCCACTGGCAGTGGGAAAAATCCACTGGCAGTGGACTTCACTATTATTAAACATGAAACTCCTTTAACTTGCACAATGACTTACCTTTATTTATGCAACTTACCAATGGAAACACATGTATGCAATCAATATGAAAAATTAAAAGAGGAATATGCAACAAAACAAAACAAAAACAACTATACAATGCATTGAGATTATTAATCTTTATTTATGAATGGAAAATAAACATGCAACAAACCAAATTAGACTTATTTAAATGAAACAAACAAACTTTATTTGAATGATAAGAAAAATAGTTAAAGAATAAGAAATGGGGTTACCTCCCCACAAGTGCTAAGTTTAACGTCTTCAGCCAAACATTTGGCACCAGTTTGGATTTAAGAATTCGTTACATCAAACAAGTCTAAGAAACTTGCGTGTTGTATTGGTTCCCCTGTTAAGTAGCGCTTTAGTCTTTGTCCGTTTACCTTAAACGGACCTGACTTATCGCTACATAACTCAACAGCTCCAAATAGAAAAACCTTGGTTACCTTGAATGGCCCCGACCATCGGGACCGGAGCTTACCAGGGAAGAGCTTCAGCGAGAGTTAAAAAGTAAAACCATTTCACCTGGACTAAAGGATCTCCAGAGGATGTGACGATCATGCCACTTTTTTGTTTTCTCTTTATAGATCTTGGCATTTTTGTATGCGTCCAACCGGAGCTCTTCAAGCTCATTCAACTCCAACAACCTGTTTTCACCTGCAACCTTTATATCAAAGTTAACCATTTTGACAGCCCAAAAAGATTTATATTCTAATTCAACAGGTAAATGACAAGGTTTTGCATATACTAGCTTAAATGGCGTGGTTCCAATGGGGTCTTATAAGCGGTTCGATACGCGCATAAGGAATCGTCTAATTTAATAGACCAATCCTTATGAGATGTATTAACCACTTTCTGAAGAATGCTTTTGATCTCCCTATTAGATACCTCAACCTGGCCACTAGTTTGGGGGTGATAAGGTGTAGCAACCTTATGTTTCACCCCATACTTTTTCAAAAGAGTCTGAAAAGCTTTTTCAATAAAATGAGACCCTCCATCACTAATGATGCATTTAGGGACCCCAAACCTCGGAAAAATAATCTTTTTAAAAAGTTTTATAATAATCTTTGTATCTGAATGAGGGGAAGCAATGGCTTCCACCCATTTAGACACATAGTCAACTGCTACCAGGATAAACTGATTTTTGAAAGAAAAGGGAAAGGGTCCCATGAAGTCAACACCCTACACATTAAATAACTCAACCTCTAAAATGCTATTAAGTGGCATTTCATGCCTCTTACAAATATTACTGGCCCTTTGGCAAGCATCGCAAGTGAGGACATACTTACGCGCATCCTTGAATATATATGGCCAATAGAACCCTGCTTGCAACACTTTCGAGGCAGTCTTAGATGTACTCATATGGCCTTCACAGGAGAGAGAATGACAATGGTCTAGGATGCCTCGAACTTCATTCTCAGGAACACATCTCCTAATCAGACCATCTGCACACTGCTTTGTTAGCCAAGGCCTCGATACTCAAGAGGGGGGTGAATTGAGTATTTCAAATTTTCGCGCGGAATCCCTTTCAAAATGGTTAGTAGTACACAAATGATGCAAGATAAAAGATATGATAATTATGAAGCACATTTCATACTAAAATATCTGGAGTTGAATAGACCATTGATAAGTAAAGCAAGTTATTAGTTTAGGCAATTCTTGAAACACTTAGCATGCAATAATTAATTTCAATATAAGTATAACTTGAACAACTTCTAACAAATTAATTAAGCATGATAGTTTTACCAATTTGTTTAACACTAATATTTTTCTTCCTCAATAATTAAATCCAACAATGTTTAAGTCAATTGATTCAAGGATTTAATTTAATCTAACTTCAACAATGTTAACCAATATAGTTTGCAACTTGTAGCATGCACTTAATCCAATTTAATTAGGAATGATATAATAAATCAAGTGAGCAATTTAAGTGCACAAATTAAATGAGTTTAGGGAAGAGAGAATTTGCAAACCGATATAACGAGTTCCACCACCCCGGTGTACGTCTCGCCTTCAAGCAACCCACTTGAAGGATTTCCACTATTGAGAATTTGAGATTACAAGCTTTGAGCAATTGTCTCCTAGTGTCCCACACTCAAGAACCCAATCCTCACAAGCAAAGGGCAACCCACCCAATCTCACAATCTCTCAATACCCAAAGGTTGAACGCCAACCTTTGTGACCACTCAACCTAGAGTGAATACCTTGGTGTTTATGGTGTTTGGTTTACAATCAAATAACTCTCTCACTAGAGTAGATACACAATTTAAAGCTCTCACAAAATAATAACTCTCAAAGAGAGGATATACAAATTTAGCTCACTCAAAATATTTTCTCTCTAACTCTTAAATAAAAAATCAAGAGGAATATGCCAATTAGTGAAACACAGAGAGAATGTTTGCCAAGGAAGAAGAGGAAAGCAGAGAAATTGCGTTCTGCTTTGGTACATCTGAATGCTTCTTCACTTCTCCTATTTATAACCTTTAGGGAACCTGATTTTTGCATTTAATAATTCCTTTAGATCCATAAATCACGTAATGGAACTTGCCTTTGTCTGCTTAATGGAGCATTATTCATAAAGTGCGATCTGAGGCTCCCAATTTGCGATTCCAGGTTGTAACACATGTTCAAGAACCATTTGAACTGAATGAATCAATTCATTTCACAAAAGAATCAATTCATTTAGTGTTATCTGTGCAATCTTAGTGCATGAATCGATTCAAGCTGAAGGAGGAATCGATTCAATCTTTGTTAAATGGAATCCTGGGCACTTTGTAAAACGAATGAATTGATTCAGACCATTAAAGAATCGATTCAAGCCATTTAAAAAACACATCCTGGGCCACTGTCTTCGTGTAAATCGATTCACACATATATTGAATCGATTCAAGCTTACAAAAATGCAATCCTGGGCCTTAGAAACCGTGTGAATCGATTCATTCCTCTTTGCTTTGCATAATGAATCGATTCATGCACCTGTTGCATGAATTTTGTGCTTTGTTTCATCCTCTTTTGATATGTGTTCAATCTTGGCTCTAATGCTTTGATACTTAGGTACTTTGATGATCATTTGTATTTAATTTAAGCTTCCTTAAATGCCTTGAATCATTTCTTTGGAATTCATCAATCAAGCATAATTAAATTGCTTGATAACATCCTTCATTTGTTGTGTCATTATCAAAACCTACATCAACATAAAAATACATTCTCCCCCTTTTTGATGATGACAACAAATGCTTGTCTCTTGGGGTGTTAGTATCATAATAGTTCAAATAATAACTCCCCCTATCACATGTAATTTGATACCATATATTTATAACATCACATACACAAGTTAAGAAGAGAATATTAGAGATAAAAGATCTCTCCCCCTTTGTAAGATAAATATATTCTCTCCCCCTTAATATGTATTCTCTCCCCTTTAAGCATCTCCCCCTTAATCATACAATAGATACCACAAAAGAGTTTATCCAATTTTTAGAGCATAGTGGCAGTGTAAGCATAATGATTAAGCATAGTTATTTTAGCATGATATTTTCTTTCTTTATATCTCTCTCCCTTTGTAAAAGACTTTATGCCACTTAGAAAGTATCTATAATCTTCTCCCCCTTTGCCATATAATGCTTCCCCTTAATTATGTAATATGTGTCACAATTAATTAAGGCAAATGATTATACAAGTTTAATACTGAGAGAAGCAATAGATAAAGATTAACATAAATGAGATTTCTCTCCCCCTTTGACATCATCAAAAACTCAAGAAATTTAGCAAACATGAAAGCAATGAAAAGTGGGATTAAGATTAAAAACATGGAGTGCTAAACAAAAGAAATACTGCAAGTTCTAGCTTATGGATTGAAGAATTTGAACTCAGAAAATTTTTGATTGATTTCATTGTACTGAGTGGTCATAGCATCCTCTATTTGGTTGAAGCGGGCATTCATATTATTCTCCAAGCAATTAAGGTGTTCATCAAAATGATTTGTGAGCCTTGCTAGAAGTTCTTCATTAGATAAAGGAACTTGCGGAATGGGTGGTGGTGCTTGTTGTGCTTGTTCCTTTTGCTCAAGAGGTTCTTCATCCTCACTGGTGCTATACTTGGGAGAATAATGCCATAGATTGTTTTGATGAACCCATCCTATTTTGGTGAGATATTGACTACCAATTTGCCCTTTTGTGCCAACTAACTCCTTTACTTCATTTGAAAAATCTACTTGAAAATGTCGAAGTAGTTTGATGATTAATACCGTATAAGGAAGACGGGTTAGTTTTTGGGCATCAATCATGTGTTGTTTTATAAGGGCTATCCAATTTATGTCCTTTTGATGTAACATTGCCCAAATAATAAGCATTTGACTTTCACTTACTCGTGCATTGTTGCTTCCTTTGGGAAGGAGGATTTTCACCAAGCAATAGTGAAGAAGACGATGCTCAATGTCCATATGACCCACGGTGCTTGAAGAAGAGGAAAGACTAAGAAAAGTTCTAGCCTCCAAGGGATTATAATTCCATTTGGGAATCGGTGTCCTTCCATTGAAGTTTATATTTCTAAGTGGAAGTCGACCAACAATGTGAAGGATATGGTCATCAAGAGAGATAGTGACTCCTTTTACTTTGGCTATTAAAAGGTTATTGAAAATTCGAAGAGTAGAGTAAAAGGCTCTAATAAGTTCAGGATAGATGAAGGGTTCTTGAAGAGTGGTAAATTCAACAAGATTTAACCTTTTAAGATTTTCAAAGAAATCAAACTCATGCTCATTAAATAATTGAAGGTCAAGCCAATGAGGAGGTATAAGAGCTTTTTCAGAGAAATTTTCTAGATACCTTTGAAGCTCCTTTTGAGTACCGAAAAGTCGAGAAAGATCAGAGATTTGAGGAGCAGAGGACTCAGCAATGTTAGCTTTCCTTTTTCTTCTTGAATTTGAAGAGGAAGCCATTTTTTAGAAGTAATGAAAGAAGAGTGTTTAGAGAGGAGGCAAGAGAATTATAAGACAAGAGTGAAGAATGGGTAAAGAGAGTAAGAAAGTGTGCCAATATTTATAGCAAAAATGTCCGTGTGAATCGATTCTTTCTTATTTGAATCGATTCATTTTGTTGTGACCAATGATTTTCCCACTTAATCTCGTGTGAATCGATTCACTCCTAGGATGAATCGATTCATGCTCTTTATTTTGCGCAGATTGGACGGTTTCGAGGCATCAAGGAGTATGGAATCTCTTGGACATTGGAGAGAGTCATGTGCATGAGGAATCAGCTTTTGTCATCTAGTATTTAAAGTACTTAGGAACTTGGAATCATGAGAATTGATATTTTCCACAGATTCACATGTGAATCGATTCTTCTTGCTGCACAACATATATGAATCGATTCTTTTATGCTTGAATCGATTCATTTTGATTAATTTTGCTTCTCCATGAGCGTAACAGCAATTCACGTGAATGGACATCTTTGGCTTTGGGCAGAGAGTTTAGATGGGACAAGATTTCATCACATGTTTGCATAGAAGTAAGAAAAGATCACATGATTTGGAATTTTTGGGTCAAGCAAGGTTTGAATTTTCAAAAGAGTGCATTCTTCCAAGATGAAGATTCTTGAGAAAGTGCTTGAGTCATTTGTCAAGATTTAATTCTTGATAGTTTATATGAAATGCGAATTTTGTAAAGGAGTCAATGACTTTGTCAAAAAAATGGAGAGTTAAGTGATGTCTAGTAATTAATCACATAAATTGTTCATCAAGTAAGCACACAGGAGAGTGTAGATGAGATTGTCATGTATGATACCAATTGGATGGATTTTTGCCAATTTTAAGCTCTTGATATCAATTATAATTAAACATTTAGTACAAAATCATCATTCAACCATACATCATCATGTTGTTCAAAAAATCAATCTCAATGATGCATATATTCAAATTTCTCTTTCACATTCAAGATCATGCATCATCAAACATATATGTTTACTCAAGATAGATGCTAATTTGCTCAAGTATGATGTATCAAGGAAGGTCATGTCATGTATTGTGATGCATTTTCTCTTAGTATACCAAGCATTGTGACATATCATACATTGCCTCTTAGCGTATGCCTATAATGTCACTAGTTATTTAAAGTCTAGGCAATCATACATAGAGTATACATACTTTCTCCTTGGGCATTATCAAAACCAACATATAATTGCATAGAAGATATTTTCCCTAGGATGGACATCTTTGTAGAAACATAGAGATAAGTCATAGAATCATAATATAGTCCTAACTTAAAGCAACTTTAAAGTTTGTCATAAACAGCTTGTCATAACATTTTCTTGATATGAAGTTTAATGCCACTCGTTATGAAAAGATACTTGCTTGTTAGGAAAATGATATACCACTTTGTACACAACATATGTAATTATCATCAAGGCATAGTGGCAAGTATATAATCAAGAATATGTCCTCATGATATCTTCCTCTTACTAATTCATTTGATACCATTGTTAATGGAAGATGTTCGTTATTTAGATACCATTAGCTAACCAACATATTTCTTGTTCAATAAATGATACATCATCAAGAATTCATATATCATACATCATTAAGAGTTCATGCATCATTTAAGATCAAGATTTAGTATTTTAGCATTTTTATGTTTCAATCCTTCCTAACACACATGGATACAAACAACTTTAATCATATCTTAAGTTTTTCTTATGGGATCCAAAACATATTATCCAAGCAATCATTCATCAAACTTAACACTAATCATCATCAATCATGAAAATCAAAATCATAAGGATATACACCATTGATCCTAAGATTTTAATGATTTTAAGGGGTTCTAAATTTATTCATTCATCTATCTCAAAGTTTTATGCCATTCATGCTCAAAATCAAGTATCACATATCAACTCAAAGTTTGATCTTTACACATCAAAATTCATTATGAACAAGTATAGAATTATTTAGACATTTCTAAAAATTCTTAATAAAATATCAACCAAGTTCATAGATTGTTCAACGTAATTAAGCATACAAAACACATAGTCAACATGATATTTAATCAACTAAAGTAAGGATCAAACGTACCTTGGAGTTTTATGAATCCAATATCCTTATCATTCTTTGTTCTTTGAAGTGAAGATTATAGATCTTGATTCTTTGGTCATTCGTCAATGAGAGATTGCCGATTTAAAGTATGCCTACAAAATTTAAGGTTTTATGGTACCCTTTGAGAGTTGGGTCCTTCCTTGTTAGTTTAGGATTTCAAAGTTGTTTTTGGAATCCATACCTTTCTCATACACTTTTGACGAGATTTCTTTACAAAGCAATTTGAAGATATATGACCATATATTCCACAATAAAAACATGTTGCATCCAAAGAATAAGTCATGGTATGATTGTAATGGTTCCTTTTATATTCCTTCCTTTCAAAACATTTTGACATAAAGTTCTCTTTTCTTTCATGGTTTGTACATCTTAGAGAGGATTTGGATTTTTCTTTGTAGGAGGCAAAAGGGTTCTTGTAATGACCTATTTTTCTTCTATCAAGTGTATGCCTTTGATCTTTAATAGGTTCACTTAGATTCTTTTGAGTACTTGTAAGCTTACTAAGTGCTTCTTTTAGTTCTTTATTTTCATTTTCAAGAAGCATACATTTATCAATTAGAATACAATCCTTATTTCCATTACAAGTCCTAGGAGATACATTTGAAGCTACTAATTCATTATTTTGAATTCTAAGATTTTCCTTTTCTATATGAATATTATGCAATTCATTTTCAAGCTTCAAAATGGTTTGTTTTGAGCATGCATATTTCTTTGATAACAAGACAAATTTTTCATGCAATTCTTCAAGAGCTTCTAATAATTCATCTTTATCAATTTCATCATCATCATCATCACTAAAAGCATTTAAAGAGCATACCTCATCATCTTGGGAGTGCTTTGTCATTAGGCATGCAATTTCTTCTTCAGTTTCGTTGGTCTCTTTCTCTAGACTTCTTTTGAATTCTTCATCTTGACTAGAAAGAGTACTAATTCTTGCATCTTGATCATCATTAGTATTTCCATAAATTGTTTTAAGAGTTTCCCACATTTCTTTAGCATTGTTGCAAGTAATAACTCTAGAAACATCATTAGGTTCTAATGCTAATGTGATAAGAATTTTAGCTTTTAGATTAAATTGTACCTTTCTTTCTTCTTCCTTAGTCCATAAGTTCATGGGCTTCATACATTCTATATTATCAATTATGTATTTAGGAATAAAAGGACCAACTTGAATAGCATTCCATACCTTGATATCATAGGCTTGGATAAAGATTTTCATCCTCTCTTTCCAAAT
This sequence comes from Clitoria ternatea, assembly GCA_037962975.1. Lineage (NCBI taxonomy): Eukaryota > Viridiplantae > Streptophyta > Magnoliopsida > Fabales > Fabaceae > Clitoria > Clitoria ternatea. The sequence goes on along the minus strand of CM075672.1, from coordinate 34,832,908 downwards.
AACATAGTCTTTACCATTGAAGATTGGAGGTCTATTTAGTGTACTATTTTCTGGAAATGCATCATAGGATGTAGAGGCCATCTTGATCTCTTGAAGCCGTTAAGCTTGATCTACCAAGAGTCAAGCTCTGATACCACTTGTTAGCCAAGGCCTCGATACTCAAGAGGGGGGGTGAATTGAGTATTTTAAATTTTCGCGCGGAATCCCTTTCAAAATGGTTAGTAGTACACAAATGATGCAAGATAAAAGATATGATAATTATGAAGCACATTTCATACTAAAATATCTGGAGTTGAATAGACCATTGATAAGTAAAGCAAGTTATTAGTTTAGGCAATTCTTGAAACACTTAGCATACAATAATTAATTTCAATATAAGTATAACTTGAACAACTTCTAACAAATTAATTAAGCATGATATTTTTACCAATTTGTTTAACACTAATATTTTTCTTCCTCAATAATTAAATCCAACAATGTTTAAGTCAATTGATTCAAGGATTTAATTTAATCTAACTTCAACAATGTTAACCAATATAGTTTGCAACTTGTTGCATGCACTTAGTCCAATTTAATTAGGAATGATATAATAAATCAAGTGAGCAATTTAAGTGCACAAATTAAATGAGTTTAGGGAAGAGAGAATTTGCAAACCGATATAACGAGTTCCACCACCCCGGTGTACGTCTCGCCTTCAAGCAACCCACTTGAAGGATTTCCACTATTGAGAATTTGAGATTACAAGCTTTGAGCAATTGTCTCCTAGTGTCCCACACTCAAGAACCCAATCCTCACAAGCAAAGGGCAACCCACCCAATCTCACAATCTCTCAATACCCAAAGGTTGAACCCCAACCTTTGTGACCACTCAACTTAGAGTGAATACCTTGGTGTTTATGGTGTTTGGTTTACAATCAAATAACTCTCTCACTAGAGTAGATACACAATTTAAAGCTCTCACAAAATAATAACTCTCAAAGAGAGGATATCCAAATTTAGCTCACTCAAAATATTTTCTCTCTAACTCTTAAATAAAAAATCAAGAGGAATATGCCAATTAGTGAAACGCAGAGAGAATGTTTGCCAAGGAAGAAGAGGAAAGCAGAGAAATTGCGTTCTGCTTTGGTACATCTGAATGCTTCTTCACTTCTCCTATTTATAGCCTTCAGGGAACCTGATTTTTGCATTTAATAATTCCTTTAGATCCATAAATCACGTAATGGAACTTGCCTTTGTCTGCTTAATGGAGCATTATTCATGAAGTGCGATCTGAGGCTCCCAATTTGCGATTCCAGGTTGTAACGCATGTTCTAGAACCATTTGAACTGAATGAATCAATTCATTTCACAAAAGAATCAATTCATTTAGTGTTATCTGTGCAATCTTAGCGCATGAATCGATTCAAGCTGAAGGAGGAATCGATTCAATCTTTGTTAAATGGAATCCTGGGCACTTTGTAAAACGAATGAATTGATTCAGACCATTAAAAATCGATTCAAGCCATTTAAAAAACACATCCTGGGCCACTGTCTTCGTGTGAATCGATTCACACATGTATTGAATCGATTCAAGCTTACAAAAATGCAATCCTGGGCCTTAGAAACCGTGTGAATCGATTCATTCCTCTTTGCTTTGCATAATGAATCGATTCATGCACCTGTTGCATGAATTTTGTGCTTTGTTTCATCCTCTTTTGATATGTGTTCAATCTTGGCTCTAATGCTTTGATACTTAGGTACTTTGATGATCATTTGAATTTAATTTAAGCTTCCTTAAATGCCTTGAATCATTTCTTTGGAATTCATCAATCAAGCATAATTAAATTGCTTGATAACATCCTTCATTTGTTGTGTCATTATCAAAACCTACATTAACATAAAAATACATGCTTGAATAAGAGGGCTCATCCCAATAGTAATGTTTGACATTTGCAAGAAACTTCTTTTTCTACTGAAAACCAATGTCAGGAGGTAAAATACCACAAGCAAGAAAATTAACAAAATCAGCATACCAAGGCACTTGTTGAATGCTAAGATTTAAGAGTTGTTCATCTAGAAAAGACTCATTGATGGGAACAACATCACCCATCTCCTCTTTTTCAGATGGCAACCTAGACAAATAGTCAGCAACAAGGTTCTCAGTACCCTTCTTATCCTTTATCTATAAATCAAATTCTTGCAAAATCAAGATCCACCTAATTAGCCTAGGCTTTGCTTCTTTTTTATTTAAAAGATACTTGATGGCAGAATGGTCAGTATATACAGTAACATGTGAACCTACCAAGTATGATCTAAACTTATCAAAAGCAAAGACAATGGCCAACAATTCCTTTTCGGTGGTGGCATAGCTTACCTGAGCCTCATCAAGAGTACGACTAGCATAGTGAATTACATGCACTTTTCTGTCCTTCCGCTGCACAAGCACAGCCCCCACGGCGTGATCACTTGCATCACACATCAATTCAAATGGGAGTTCCCAATCGGGGGGTTGTACCACATGAGTAGAAATCAGAGCTTGTTTAATCCTGTAAAAAGCCTCAAGACAAGATGAGTTAAAAATAAAAGGTACATCCTTACCTAAGAGATTTGTCAGAGGCTTTGTGATTTTACTGAAGTCTTTAATGAACCGTCGGTAGAACCCGGCATGTCCAAGAAAACTCCGAATGCCTTTCACATTGGTAGGCGGAGGTAACTTTTCAATCACCTCTACCTTAGCTTTATCAACCTCAATTCCTCTCTTAGACACCTTGTGCCTAAGAACTATGCCTTCTCGTACCATGAAATGGTACTTCTCCCAGTTTAAGACCAAGTTGGTCTCCTTACAACGCTACAACACTTTGCACAAATTTGTCAAGCAATTATCAAAATTAAGACCATGTATAGAAAAGTCATCCATAAATACCTCCATGACATTCTCAATTAAATTAGAAAAAATGGCCTGCATACACCTTTGAAAAGTCGCAGGTGCGTTACACAAGCCAAATGGTATTCTTCTATATGCATATGTCCCATAAGGGCAAGTAAAAGTGGTTTTTTCTTGATCAGACAGATGGATAAGGATTTGATGAAAACCAGAGTACCCATTCAAATAACAGAAATAAGAATACTTAGCAAGCCTCTCAAGCATCTGATCAATGAAAGGAAAAGGGAAATGGTCTTTTTTAGTGGCGCTATTCAATTTTCTATAATCAATACACATGCGCCAACCAGAAACTATTCTAGTAGAAATCAGTTCTTGTTTTTTATTTTTTACCACAGTTATTCCCCCCTTTTTAGGCACCACATGTACTGGACTTACCCACTTGCTACTAGCAATGGGATATATGACACCATCATCTAACAATTTCAGGATTTCTTTCTTAACCACTTCCTGCATTTTAGGATTTAGTCTCTTAAGTGGTTCTACTGTGGGCCTACTTTCATCTTCTACAGTGATCCTGTGCATACAAAATGAAGGGCTAATTCCCTTGATATCATCCATGGTATATCGTATAACATTCTTATACAACCTAAGTTGTTTAAGGAGTTTTTTAGTTTCCACAGCATTCAAATCAGCACTAACAATAACTGGATATGTAGAGTTTGGGCCCAAGAATTCATACCTCAGTGAAGCCGGTAAAGGCTTCAATTCTATTTGTGGATCGACCACTTTCTCATGCATGACCTCAGTATCATGTGGTAAAAGGACCTCACCTTCAGAGCAACTCAATGTTCCTGCAGGTTCAATTAAGAAAACATATTTAAGTGGTTCATTTGGAAGGGTTTCTTCCTTCACCACTTGGTCAACATAGTCTACACTACAACAAACATCATCATTAAAAGGTTTTTTCAAGATATTTTTCAGATTAAAATCTACCTTTTGGTCTTCAACAGTCAAAGACAACTTCCCATTTTTGACATCTATGACCGCGCCCGTGGTTGCCAAAAATGGCCTGCCTAAGATAATGAGGATCATCGAATCCTCATCCATTTCCAAAACCACAAAATCAACAGGTATAAAATTTTTTTTCTACTTTTATAGGAACATCCTCTAAAATGCCTACAGGATACTTAACAGACCTATCAGTAAGCTGTAAAGACATCCTAGTAGGCTTGAGTTCACCCAATCCCAATTTCTCAGCAATTGACAATGGCATTAAGCTAACGCTAGCTCCTAAGTCATATAAGGCTCTATCAGTGGCCATGTCACCAATCACACAAGGGATAGAAAAACTACCTGGATCTTGAAGCTTGGGTGGTAGCTTCTTTTGGATCAGTGCACTACACTCCTCAATAAGTGCTACAATTCCATCCTCCTCTAATTTCCTCTTATTGGACAAAATGTCCTTTAAGAACTTTGCGTAAGTGGGCATCTGCTGCAAAGCATCAGTAAAAGGAACATTAATGTATAGTTTTTTTAGAACCTCAAGGAACTTACCAAACTGCTTATCCAACTTGGCTTTAGCCAAGCGCTGAGGGAATGGAATGGGAGGCTGATAAGGTTTCACCTCCTCCTTCTTTTCACTCTGTTTTTCCTCCTCTATTACCGGGTGACAAGAAGACTCTTCCCCTTTCTTCTCTTTCTTGGCCTCCCCTTCAGTCATCCCAATCGGACCATCATACTGTGTACCATTCCTAAGAGTGATAGCCATGGTGTGATTGGCTGGTCCTGTTTCAGGCTTTCCAGGAAAAGTTCCTGGCATTCTTGTTGAAGATGAGGCTTGTTGAGCAATTTGATTCTCCAACATCTTATTATGAGTGGCAAGAGAGTCCACCTTGGAGGTTAACTTCTTGATAGCTTTAGAGAACTCATCATTTTGCTTAATTTGAATGGTCACAAATGTCTCCATCAAGGACTCCAATTTTGATTTCTGTGGAGCATAGGGTCCTTGTTGTGACCTGAAGTTATTCTGGTTGCTTTGATTTCCTTGGAATGGTAGAGGTCTATATTGGAATCCTGGTGGGCCTTGTTGTTTGTAATTATTCCCAAAGTTTCCACCATAGCTCCCAATAGCATCCACTTGTTGCATTTCGGCCTCGGGGCCTTAGGGTACACCAAGCTGACAATCTGTTGTGCTATGACCTGTAACCCCATACAATTCACAAACCACATTAGAAGCACCTGTTCCTAACTTATCAAATTTAACAGACAGAGCTTCTACCTTAGCAGTAAAAAGGGAAATAACATCTAAAGAATACTTACCTAGAGTTTTTGATGGTAAACTCCTTTCAGATGACCACTGGTAGGTGTTTTGTGCCACTTCTTCTATAAGATTATACCCCTCCTCCATATTCTTGCTCAGAAAGGCACCGCCAGCTGCGGCGTCTAATGTAACCCTTTGGTGCGGGGTCAAACCATTGTAGAAGATGTGTACTGTCAACCATCTTTCCACTCCATGGTGTGGGCATTCTCGAAGCAACTCTTTATACCTTTCCCATGCATCATATAATGTCTCATCATCTTTCTGGGTGAAAATGATGATCTGCTTCCTCAGTTGGTCGGTTTTGCTCTGTGGATAGTATTTTTTTAGGAAGGCATGAGATAGTTACTCCCAATTAGTGATCGATCCCTCCGGAAGTGAATACAACCATGCTCTAGCCTTGTCCCTCAAAGAGAATGGGAAAATCCGGAGCCGAATTGCATCACTTGAGACACCATTCACCTTGAGTGTATCACAGTACTCAAGGAAAATTTGGAGATGTAGATTTGGATCCTCGGATGGTAAACCTCCAAATTGGTTTTGTTGGACCATTGAGAGCAAAGAGGGCTTCAATTCAAAGTTGTTAGCCTTAATGGTTGGCCTTGTGATGCTAAGCCTCCTACCCATTGCATTGGGTACTGCAAAATCATGAAGTGCTCGGTTGTTAGGATCATCCATTTGCTCTTCGGTGTTTGAACTTGAAGCTTGTTGCTTGTTTTGTTCAAGCCGTTTCCGAAATGCTCTAATCTTCCAGAGGGTTCATTATATTTTTAGGTCAAAAATATGTTCGAAACTACGACCCCTTCGCATAAATAGACTTGCACAATCCACAAAAACATCAAACCCAAGCGTAATTCTGTAGAAAAATAAGACAAAAATAATGCAGAAAAATAAAAGGGAATCTAGTCTAATCAAAAACACCGCTTAGCCAATATTGGGGAAACACAATCCCCAACAATGGCGCCAAAAACTTGATAGGCACCCGCAAGCGTACGGGGTATCGCGTAACAAAAAGAGATATCGTTCCCACAGAGATTATGCCTAAGTTTATAGCAGTGGTTTAATTATCTAGAAAATTCTTAAGGCAATTTTTAATTCAGAAGATTTCTAAAAGAAAAATCAAAATAAATGCGAACTTCAAGAACTAAACTTGTTTACTTTGAATTAGAACAAATGAATGGTGAAACTCTTGGGATTCGGTATATGATCACGTCATGTATTGATTTCACCTAAGACTTTCCTATTTATTAATTCATGTTCTAAGGTAGGATTTCCGAATTTAATTAAGCCTCCCTCTCAGAACAACATTAATATGACCAACTAATAAAGAACTGCGTTGAATTTATTATTTGGGCTCATTAAGAACAATGAAATCCCACGTAACCTCGAAGCGTCATGCTCATTTTCATGACCCATGACCCTAAGTTCAATTTTATGCGTTCAAACAACCAATTAATCTTTTGATTATCTTAGTGTTTAAGTTCAATTGACCCTATCTCTAGATCTTCAAAAGCATTGAGCACTCATGGAAATTGAATAGAAACTAGGGATTAATAAATAGAACAAGTCTCAGGATCAATTCAATATAATAACATGTCACGCCCTTAACCCAAGATTGGAGTTTAGTTACACATGCCTAATCCAACACAGCCCATAATAGAGATCATATTTAGAGATTAAAAATTAAAGGGAAGTCCCAAGGAAAAAAAAGAAAAAAAGTAAAAGCTCTCACTATTGCTTCCAATATCTCCTTCTGAAATCTGCCAATTGATGTTCTTCAATGTCTATGGTTTTGATTCCCTCCAAAATCCCTTGAAAAGTTATCTCTTTTTCTTCCAAAAAGTCTCCCAAAATGTTTGTGTGTTTTTCCCTTTTTGAAAACTCCCCTTATAACTCAGAAATCGCTCCCAAAAAATACCGAAAATGCAGAACGTGCAAAACCCACTGGCAGTGGGAAAAACCCATGGCCAGTGGATCGTGAAGGGGGTCCAGGATCCCAATTTTTCACCTCCAGGCAGAGGAAACCACGGCCAAAGGGAAAAACCCACGGCCAGTAGGTTTCCTGGCAGAGAGAAACACGACCAGTGGGAAAAACCCAATGGCAGTGGATTTTTTTATGGCTCAATTTCCCATTCCAGAGAGGTCCACGGCCAGTGGGAAAAACCCACTGCCAGTGGATTTCTCTGGATTTCACCATTTTGCTCTTTTCTCACTACTTTGAGGTCCCGGAATGTCCATCTTGGTAAATCCTTTCTCTATCATGCTTTTAAAGATGGATAAGGCTTTATTTTTTAGCTTTTCGTGGCTTGACTCCTTTCCATTCATCCAATGCTTCCTCAAATGCTTCTTGTTTTTGAATGTATGCACCTGTAACCAAGCTATTTTTGCAAAACATGAAACACGCAAGTAACAAATACGGACTAAAGGAAAAACAATTGGAATTAGGGATAAAAACAACACAAATGACCTAGAAAACCTAGACAAAATACCACTAAAACCATGCAAACTAAACACCCATCACTCTTCTTAGCCTAAACCGCCATCTCCATTGATGAAGGTTGTCTCCCCATAATTTTAAGAATCTCTAATGACTTTCCCGATGCTGTCTTCTTCACTCAACCATCTCTGGGGACTTTTCTGACCACAACCAACTCTGCTTTGAACATTGGACTATAGTGTTTCTTTATTCCCTTTCTTTTTCAAACTTGAAGCTTAAGTCTCCTCAACGGTGGTTTGAAATGGAGCACAAGTCTTATGTTATATGATGTTTTCTTCATTAATTATGTTTTAGCTTTAGTTTTATCTAAAAAAATTTAGCATGTGTAGAGAATGTAGGAAAAGTTTTATTAGCTTAACAAAATTATGGTTATCGTGTTAGCCACAATCCTAATAGTCACCATTACATGATTTTGTTTTGGGTTAATCATTTTCAATTAATATTGTAAATCTTACGAACTAAAATTCTTAATTATCAAAAACCAATATCTCTATTATCTATCATCATAAAATTATTCAATCATTAACCATGTGAAAGCTCTATTTGGTGGAGGCAATGTTATCTTGATAGCGTAGATCTTTGGGTGATGTAGTTTAAGGGTGTTTATGAACCGAATCAATCTATGCCCAATTCAATTTATAAGCCATAAAAATCACCAATGCAATAACAAAAAAAATCATATTTTAATATGCTGTTTGATTCAACATTTGATTCCTACTCACATAATTGAACCAAATCAAACAACACCATATTTAAGAACATTTTTCTAATCCCTATACTACTATCACTTTAAAGTAAGTCTATAATTTAACTAATGATCATGTGTAATTTATGTTATAAGTTTATTGAACCTTAGCTACACAAGTACTAAAGCTTAACTCTTGTTACGTGCAACTAATATAAATATAACAATATAAATAATAAAATAGAATATTCTTAACATAGTAAATTGTTTGTAAATTTAAAATAAACATATAGTTTAAAATTTAAAACTTGAGTATCATACATCAAATTAACTACACTATTGAATTCTTAATCACAAAAAATACTAAGTTAATAAATATATGTAAATTTAACATTTTAAAATTGAGTAATATATCTAAGTTAACTACTGAATTGCATAATCATGTTCACATTGAAATAAAAAAATTATATCAAGGTAAAACTAAATTAAATATAGTAATTTTACAAGTTCAACTATAACATCCCAAATTTTATAATAATTGAAATAGTTAATTATTATTGGGTATTTAATTACACTAATAATTTAATGACTAAATCAAAAATTGCTATAGTAATAATTACTAAGCATAATTTAGATGGAAAATAAAAATAAAAATAAAGATAGCATATAAAGTTGTTAAAAGCCCCTTAGTTAAAAGAAGGGAGGGTTAGGGTTTTAGAGTAAATATAGTCTTAAGGTGCTTTCTATTTTTAGATTGCTTAGATACAAAAGAAGTTAAGGGAAAAGGAGAAAAGGAGAAAACTACTCATTCAGAACCCTTAAAGTTAAGAATCACATCTTAATCACACTCTAGGTAAGTATAACTCACCCACCTCAATTTCATTATCATCACTAATTTTCTTGGTTTATTGCGTTATGTTAAACCCTTGTTTCTATTGTTTGACAATTGTTTTTGACTGGAAAAATTATTGTATGCTTTACCTATTTGTGAAATCAAAGTTTTTACATTTATATGTTTTATTTATTCATAAGTAAATACTATATGTATTTTGTTGTATTTTTATATATGTCAATTTTTGGCTTCATTATGCATAAACCTTCAATCATATATCTTTACAATTATTTGGTATCGTTTTACATGACTTTCCATTGAATGTGTATATATAATTGATAATTAGTCCACAGAATAAACATTTGACATGTAGTTGATTTTATGCTTAACTTAGCAATATGCCAGGTTATAATAAATGTCAAAAATATACCTTCTTTTTACTGTCATTGTATATATAAATTATATTTATTTATAAATGCTAAAAGGTAAAGAAAAAACGTGCTTTCTTTTAGAGAATGGTCTAAATAACTAACATGTAAAAGATCAAGTTTTCTCTTGGAGAGGAGTCTATATGACCAAAACACAAATCCTTGCTTTGGCTATAAGCTCTAATCAACTAAAAGATAAGTGAAAAGACAAAATAATAATAATAAAAGACATTGTGGGGTTATATATATATGGATGATTTGGATGATCTACGACTTCATGTGTAAAATAATATAATGTGAATTACGAAAGATATGATTTATGTGTGTTGCATTTATGTGTCTCTTTACATTGTATGCTTTGGTTATTCCTATTGAGATTTTTTTTATCTCATTACGTAGTTATCAATTTGGACTTATAGAGAATTGGATATTCTATTTGTTCCACTACTTGGGTGACTTGCTTTGGTCAACTTTGATGTATGTGGAGGACTACCTTTTGTAACATCCCTAAAATTTTAGTAAAATTTTGAGTAGCGAAAAATATTAATAATTGTTTTAGAGATTTATTTGATATAAAGGCAATTATAAATAATTAACTAGTGTGGAAATAAATAAATTTAATTGATTGACTAAGTACAAAAGGGTTAAATGAGGTGTAATTAGAAGGAGGTAAAAGTTTAATTAAAACTTTCAAAGAAATTATAAAAGAAATAGGGAAATAACCATTTTGCCCCTGAGCCTTAAATAATAAAAATCCATCTTCTTCCTCATTCATTTAACGCGAGCCTACTTCTTCTTCATCTTCTTCTTTTTCTTCTCCTCCCTCTCACTGCCGAGAGCTGCATGCTCTAAAGGAAGGCCTATTCCGCGTCAAAACTCTGAAATAACCCCATTTTTGAGATCATGACTTCGAGGTGAGTACAATGGACCCTTTAAATTGAGTTATCTCATCTTTTTCGTTTTCTCCTTTAAACCAAATGGTCATGCATGGCGGGGTAAGGTTCTATTTTCCACTTCTCTAGTGTGTGTGAGCTTAAAACTAGGTATTTGAAACAATGAGGGTAATATCACGTTTATGGGTTTTGCATTCTGACCTCCGTAGGTGGTAAAACGAACGTCGGAGGACCGAGTGACGAAGCGGGTGTTGAATTCGGAGGTGGAACCTTGAACCCAGCACTTAGAGGACACAATCGGCATCAAGAACAAATCGTTGAAGCTTGGAATCTAGGTAAGGGGGTGTTCAGGTTATAATTAATTAGAATAGGTACGTATTTTGGGTTCGGGTCGTCGAACTAAGTATTAAAACGGTAAAAAAGATTGTTAGATGATAATTGCATGTGTATGTATATACGAATGTGAGTTGTGTATGGTTTATGGTGATTGTGAGATTAAAGCATTATACATTATGATGAATTGATGTGTATAGTGGCCTTGTGATGACGGGCTTGACAAGTAGGTCGCCTATTTGATGAGTATGTGCTGTTGTTGATGGCCACTTTTGATATGATATGAGGAATGTGAATTATATATGTATGATTGTGTGGTGTGGGACAGCTGACGGTATGTATAGCCCTTCGTTTCTAGGTCCCGTGGTTTTTGTGCCCAGTTGAGCTACCCAGTGGTCAAGTAGGACCCAGTGGTTGAGGTGGAGAGTCAAGCAGGACTCGATGAACCAAGCAGGGTTCACGGGGTGTCAAGTAGGACCCCCAGCAGAAGGCCGATCCTTTAGTATCCGGATACTAGGCGTCGATTTTGTGTGAGAGTCAGTAGTGATAATTGATGAATTGCTAGTATTATATGATGATGTGTATGTACTTAATTATATTTGCCGAATATGATTTGCAATTTGAGGATAAAGCAATCGGATAGAGTTTATACACATGTACGTGTTACTTAATTTCTGTTCTAGATTAATTATGATGCCAAACACTCACCCTTTGTGGTTTTCTTTAATTTAGTAACCAGTGATAGGGAAGAGGTCGGAACCCCGGAGGTGCGCCGAGCGGAGGATTGATGCCAAGGAACCGAGGAATTATGAAATGCATTATGTGTGTAATGTGTAATGAGTTTTCTGTGTATATGATGCTATAATATGTTGCTTGTGTGTGTCAAACTAATCTAGAATTGGTGTGTTGACTAATGTGGATGTGAATTCATGATGCTAATATGATCGGTGTTGATTTTCATGAGTTTGATATATATATATATATATATATATATATTGACACGGAGCAAATAGTAGATGTGAATGGTAAATTGCTATGGGCAGGTTTTATAAATAATTATGGGTCATGGATGAATTATGGTTACTGTAGTATAATTGATTACTGGATGAATCTCGTCCGAGCGGATTCAGTCTCGTCCGAGTGAGGCATGACCGAGAGAACCTCTTCCGAGTGAAGGAAGGTTAGTATGTTTTTGAGTGAGGTATGACCGAGAGAACTCTTTCTGAGTGAAGGTTAGAATGTTTCCGAGAGGCATGACCGAGAGAACCCTTTCTGAGTGAAGAGAGGTTAGAATGTTTTCGAGTGAGGTATGACCGAGAGAACCTCTTCCGAGTGAAGGAAGGTTAGAATGTTTCCGAGTGAGGCATGACTGAGAGAACCCCTTCCGAGTAAAGAAAGGTCAAGATGTTCCCGAGTGAGATATGACCGAGAGGATCATTTCTGAGTAAAAGGCTGAATTGTGAATTTCCCTTGCATGTCTCGTAGTTCGCTCAGGTTTAAAATGTAGAATTCACTCAAGCGAGTCAGAACTCGCCTAAGCGACCTTCACTGGTTTCACTTAAGCGAATCAGGGTTTCGCTCAAGCGAGTGACCCCTGACTTTATTTTCTTCTTCCGCTTATTTTAATTAATTCAATTTTATTATTTGATTTATTTCCTATCGGTTATTATTTTGAGTATGCTTAAGAAAAATAAATGTGGTTTTACATTAGGATCTAATTAACTATCAGTAAACGCAAAAAATTTATTATGAAAAATAATTAAACGGATATAAATAAATGTAAAATTGACGCAGGACGTCACACCTTTAGCATTATTATTTCTAGTCCATGATTTTTGTTATATTTTATGTTGAAGAAAAGTCTGGTCGAAGACGAATCATTCCTTATATAAATCAGATCCCATGAGATTTGTGATAACTAAACATTATGTCTGTTAACTTGAATAAAGTCACATGTTATTGTTTAATGTGGGTGTTTAAGTGTTTCAGGAAACATAAGGCTTAAGCTACAAAAGAAAGGGGGACCTCATGCATCTACAAAAGAAATGGGGAGCCCATGCACCAAAAGTCTAAATAGTTTATTCGTAACGTAGACTCTACATTCTAAGACAAAAGGAAGAATCAAAAGTCTGGTAACTTGCTTCAAAAGAAATTCTCTCGCATTCGAATAACTTACCAGACTCAGACTTGAAATTTCACTCAAGCTTCAGAATATTTAAAAACATCAGACTCTGCCTCCTTATCTTGAATCATCTCAGAAATGGTCTGATACATGAAGCATCAACGGTCACAAGTCATCTTTATCAAAAGCTTATTGAAAAGATTTATAAAAGGAAGATTGACTAAACAGGGTGGATTCTAGTCTAGTCTAAAAGCATCTAAAGATTTAGAGATTCCCTTAATCTAAGCTTTCCTTCTTGGTGAAACTTATGTTACATCTAATTCACCTATGATTGCACACATCCTGAAAGCTTTTATATCTACATTGCTTGTGCAGAACATCTCACACACACTCTCTCTTTGACAATAAAAGCTCTTATCCTTTGTGCAACCCCAACAAGAAAGATTTTTGTCCCTTGCACAACAACACTCTCAAAGGTTATATAATTGACAGCCTCTCCCTAAACTCAATAGATTAATTCTATATAAACAGAATCAATCTCTTCTCCAGGTATGCCTCCAAAAAAATATAGAATAAAATATGAGGAGAGAAAAATCTATTATTGAGAATTAAGGTTAAAAAGAAATAGTAAAGAGCAAAATGAAAAAGATAGAGAGCTTGTGAAAAAAAGAAGATAAGCTAGAATACACCATAACGTATAATGGAAGAAGAAGAAAAATCATGAATGACCATCAGACGTTCATGCACTCAAGCTCATATGAAATGAAGAAATGACAATTTACTCAACAATGAGTAACTCTACCTGGAAGATCTGCCATGAAGACAAAGAAAGCTCGCTATGTGCACTCATCTTTCTACTTAGATGCCATAGTAGTTTGGGATATGCCTTTGTGCACTTAAATGCATATTATCCCAAGTCATGCTTTCTGGCTCAATACATTTTCCAATCATCTTTCACTTTTTGAATGTACTGAGCCCTATGGGAAAATTAAGCCATCTTCTTCTTTACAAATCCATTTTCATGGTTTATCACTTAGCTCTACTAACTCAAGGGGCTTATTTCATTTAAGCCAATTCTTCCAATCCCCTGGTAGTACAGGTCTGGTGTGTTACCAGACTCTGTTAGTATGGGAAACACTGTTGGCCTAGAGAGGCTTTTGAAAAAATACTCAGGGTTCGAGCCAGGAGTAACTCATGAAAGAATACTTGGGTCTGCCCCATGAGTGGGTGCTGTAAACTAATACTCATAGGAATCTAGAGGGGTCTGGTGTGTTGAAGCACGAGTTATGCTTAATCCAGGAGTGGCTAGAGTCAAGAATACTCAGAGCATAAGTTATGCTTAGGCCAGAAGTGGTCGGAGTCAAGAATACTTAGGGCAAGGATTGGCCAGTGTCAAGAATACTTGAAGCACAGGTTGTGCTTAGGCCAGAAGTGGCCAGAGTCAAGAATACTTGGGGGCAGGAGTGGCCAGTGTTAAGAATACTTGAAGCACGGGTTGCGCTTAGGCCAGAAATGGCCGGAGTCAAGAATACTTAGGGCCAGGAGTGGCCAGTGTCAAGAATACTTGAAGCATAGGTTGTGTTTAAGCCAGGAGTAGCTGGAGTCAATAATACTTGTAAGCTCGGTTTGGGCTGTTTATGTAAAATGTTTTTACATAGTAGAAATCCTTCAAATTTGTAGGTACTGGATGTAGTCTCTGAGTTGGAGGTGAACCAGTATAAAATCGCTTGGGTATTGTCTCTTTCTCTCTTACTCTTTACTATCAAAAGTCTGGTGCATCATTATTATTATACTCGATAGTAGAAGTCTGGCAACAATACGCTCGCTCAATCAAACAATCACGTTCTCCATATAAGCTTAAGTCTGGTTTGCTGTGTGTAATGCATTAACACTTACATATCACTTTTTGGTTTAAAAAAGTGAACAGACTTATTCAACCCCTTTTCTAAGTCTGTTCTCCGAACCATCATTTTATTTTTGCAACTATTTTGACGTGGTTTTTGTATTAAAAATGCTTTTTTGGTTTATTTAATTTCGTAGATGAGTAAGGTATTTTGTACTTATAAACCTTGAACCGGTTATGGTACTTGGTTTATTGTTTTGTTATTTTGATGAGTTTTTTTGATGCCAATTACTAATTTTCATTGTCTTAGAGAAACACTTTTGATATGTTTTCTTTTCTTGAGAATAAAAGTTATGGTGTTACATCAACAACCTTTAGGGAAATGATCATCGAATTATATATCATCGTTGAATCATTATATTTATATATGTATACAAAATTATTAGTAAAAACAATGCCATCAATGTAGTTTTTATGACATAATGCATATTTTATATAGCATCCTAAATTTTAGAAAATAAATTATAAATATGATAATGATTAATTATTTGACCCCTAAAATTATATAGGATAATTAATTAAATATTAATTGTGATTTATTGATGAAATAAAATTGACTGAACCTGAATAATTTAATTGATGATGTAGGACCCATTAAATTATTTTAGTCATTTGATGGACTTAAGATAGTAAGATAATTATGGTGAGTATGAAGTTATATTTAAATTAATTTTTAAAGTTGAGGAAGGATTTCTACGGACATAACGTAATTACAGTCGGTTAAAATACGAGGGAAAATAGAATTAAAGAAACATCAAAATCACCCATTTTCCCTTGTGATATATTGTGGAAATAATGCTTTAACTTTTCATTTTATTATCCATTGGGTAAAAGCCATGTAATAGACCCTTGGATAAAAGAACAATGAATGTAGACAATTGGATTAAATGAATGACTTAGATTAGGAGGGAGAAAAACACTTTTTTCTTCTTCTTTCCCTTTTCACATAACAACTCCACTCTCATTTCTCCATCCATCTCCTTTTCTTATTTTCTTTTCTCCCTCCAAGCTCCAAATCATGTGGCATTCTTGGTGGTCCATTTTCCCTTAAAATCTCTTGTGAAAACTTGATTTATGTGGCACTAATTGCATATTAGAGCTAATATTTACTCATTTCTCTATCTTCTTTAACCTTGTTCATCTTTTCATTTTCTTCTTTAATCTTGGAGCAAGGTAAGGCACTTTGCCATCTTGGGTTATTTTCATTCATTATTTTGGAACCCTTGAAGCATGAAAATGATGTTATTAATGTTATTATGTTGAGAAATGCAAATGGGTATTGGAAACCCTAAGATAGATGACCATGAGAATGGGTTTTGGTGATGGGATGGTAGTACACAAAATTATGGGCTAAAATATACTTGAAATGGTGAATAAAATTAATGAAATTTGTTGTTGATGATTTTGGTTTAAAACCCTAGGTTAGGTAAATGTATACGTTATGGTAAAATTTGGGGGAAATGTAATTTTTTGCCATAAGAATAATTAATGAGCATGGAAATGGATTTTGGAATGCATGTCATGAATTTTTGGTGATGAGGATTTGTGGAACCATGATAAAGTATTTATATCTAAAGTTAATAAATAAGGTGGAAAATATTTTCTTGATAAGAACGGTGTGAACTATCATAATGATTATGGATGATGGGTGAAGAAAATAATGTTAAATTGGTATTTTGAGAACATTAGGTGAACTATTTAAATGAAAGAAAACATTGATTAAGGGAAATGATTTCCCAAAATCTAATAGAGTATGAAACTAAAGTCTAACAAATATTTGAAACACATTAGAAACCTTAAATATAATTATTTGTGTATTTGAGATTGAAAATGATGATTGGCTAGGTAATTGATTATGTTCAAATATGTATTGAATGTAGGACCTAATCCGGTAGATAAGGCGGGATTGCCGAATCACCAATATTTCTTCTCTTGAGTAGGAGATGAGTTTTATATTCTAAATGTATGAATTGAATGACTTGATGGTTGTTGTATAGTATGATAAATCATATTTGACTAGCTATGATTGTTATGACTTGTTGTAATGAATGACCTTATTGTTGTCACTTGCTTGGAAAATACGTTTGATGCATTTAGAATATATGGTGTGTTTATTGTGGTAGATTAATGAATGTTATGAAGATTGGGAAAATGTGTGCCTATGTGTTGTGAAATTGTACATGATTCACCATTAGCATCAAATGTTGATGCTTGATAATGAAATTGAAAGAATTATTATTGTGTAGCACATCCATGAGTGGTGATAAGAGTTGATAAACATTGTTGATTCCATTATGATTTAATACAAGTTGTATGCTTGTAATGATGTTGAAATTAAAGATTGATAAAAGAGAAAGTAAATGGCATAATTGAAAATTGAAACAATTACAAGACTAAGTGTAACTAAAATCCACTAAGAAAAGGATGTGGTGGTGATGAGAACAATGATTGATGGTTGATGAGTGGCATGGTAGGATGCATTAGTGTAAGAATACATATGATCTTCATCTGTATTTGCATGCATGGCATATCTGTCTAGCTGTCGAGTTTGGAATGTTAGGGGTTCCACGGGTTAGCCCAGTGGGAAGGTGCTTAGTGCACGAACATATTTGTTACCCTAGTGATTTTGTAGTTGAATCACAAAGCTGCCCATAATTAACCATGGGGGATTGCACGTGGTTGACCCAGTCGAGGTGGATCTTTGAGCAGCACGATTTCCCTAGTGATTCTATTAAATCACAGCTACCATGGTGAGGAATCATGGTTGACCCGTAATACCATCTTATAATATTTTGTGTATTATTTATCACTGCCATAGTGAAATAAGTGGTGTTGCATTTTGGGTGATGTGGTATGGTACCAGTAAAAATGTTAAATATATATATATATATATATGTGTGTGTGTGTGTACACATTATTGTTTATATGATATTGTAGTATATACCCATATTGGTTATATTTCCCACAGTTAGATCCGTAATTGTTGAGTATGATTTCTTGTGTATATGTATTAGCCTAAGAGCATTTGCATACAACCTAGAGATATGTCGATATGAGATTGAGACTTGAAAGGTGATGGATGAACTGGTGGTTAAAACCTCTAAATAGACAAATAAAAAACTTTTATGAACATTAAGATAAAAATTATGAAAAATGCTTGTGATAGCCCATTGTGATAGAGGGCATGAACTGTGATTCTTTATGTTCTTGTCATGAACTTGAATCATGACCATTATGTATATCTATGATGACAAAAATTATGGTTTGATGATGGTTGGTACTTATGTTGCAAAGTGCATAAGTGATTTATATGCATGTACACATAATCGCAAGTGTTTAAGTTCATTATTTCGAATGTAATACCCACTCTTTCATGTTATCTCTTTTTAGTATTATGATGTGGGACATCATATTGGATAGGATGAACTTGTTTTGGAAAATAACGCTTTTGTGTGTAAAGGTAAAATAATGGTAATGGAATGCTTTGGCCAACAATGTAAATGATTTGTAATGATGTTGATATTTATGATGATAGTGACCTTGATTATTTTGTAAATTAAGCCTTATTCTTTTGATATTGTAAATGGCCAATTCTTTTGTATATGAATGATGACATTTGGACATATGGATTTGGTTGCCAATATGATGGCATTGATGTTAATGTTAGTGGATAACATTTTTGATTGCTAAGGCTTGGAATGCTATGTTTGTGAGTTATTGATAAATCCAAGTAAGGATTGTATGATAATTAGGAGGACTCTTTTTACATATGCATGTATTATTAATAATCCATGATTTAGGCATAATGCCAATGATTGAAATGGTGCATGAGTTGTGGTACAAAAACCGCAAGAGGTTGTGATGATTACCATGCCAATGTACCATGAATTAAGTGATCAATGTATGCCAAAAAGGTCCCAAGAAGTGCATAGGCTAGGGTTCTCAAAAGCATAAACAATTCATGCCTGAAACAAGGTCTGGCAGAGAGAACCACAACCATGATTTAAACCACGACTAGGCCATGGAACCCTCTGCAATGGGAAGCCAAAAACGTGTTTGTTTTCTCCTAGCAAGCAGTGTGAACCACGGCCATGGTTTGAACCATAGCCTGGCCGTGGAACACATTTCCAGGTGGTCAAAAATTTTATGTTTCGCATCTGTTGCTTGTCTATTTATGTTTCTTTGGTTAGGGATTCCAATTCTACGATTCATAGTTTGATTACGTACCCTAATTAGCATATTATATGTAACTTTTTCCATGAATCTTGTTTGCCTTTGCATCTCTTCTCATATCTTCATATATAAGAAGGGATGGATACTCGGTATACACACTTCTTAATCTGCTGCTTTTATATCTCTTTATTTATATGTTGAGGGTTCTTGATTATCGATCCACTTTATTGTCATTTTCATTCTATTGTGGCCTCTGGTTCCTTACGGTTCAGTCTTTGGTGTAAGTGGTCGATTTGTGGAACATAACCACAAAAAGTTTATTTGCATTTTATTAATTACTTATACTTGTATCAGGATTCAGGTCGGGGGAATCGGGGCATCATATCATATACACAAACTACATTGAAAGCATTGCATATATAGCATCCCTCAATCAACTAAGACAATCTTGCACTGTAGATACCTTAGTTAACTAAGAGTATTACTTAAATTATAAAATTGAGGAATATATATTTTTGAAACATAACAGAGAAAACAAGGTGGATCACCATCATATTCATAACAACAGTTCATACATGATTCAACGTTACTTTACATACTCTAAATGAAGTAAGGGAACACAGGCTCCTAAAACATAAAAGAATACAACTCAACTACTAAACAAAAGAAGACAACTGGATTGTCCTTACAACGGCCTATCCTAAAAATGGATCCCACAACTGCTACTCCTGACTAAGCATATCGGGAAGAGAATGGCTGGGGTGAGTCATCATCGTTAGTAGAGCTTAGCGCCCGATGCCTCCCTCAAGCTTTGACTATAATATACACCGAAGGCATCTTCATGAGGTCTCTCGCTGCTGGACTCATCTCAGAGAGGTCTCTAAGCTCTCCGTAACTATAGCTACTATAGATATGGTGGAGAAAAGCTAGAGATTGGTCCCACTCAGCTCAGGCCAGGAAGTCATCCATCCAAGAGGGTTCAACTTCATCTTCATCTTGTTCCATAGGCTCCTCTTCAAGGTCTTCTTCTGGGTCGTCTTCTTCAACCGGCTCGACTGGTGCCTGTGTTGGGGTCTCTTCAGCTACAAGGGTGTACTCTATAGTAGGGGAGCGAGCAGTTGGCACTATTACTCTAGAAGGTTCAGGCTCTGGATGAGGACTCATCCCATTAGAACCTGGAGACAAATCTTCCTCTACCAAGCATCGGAAGGCCTCGTATCTGAGAGGACGAGAAGGGTCTTTGAATCTCCATGTCGTGTTCTCGATCACTTCAACATCCTTCTCATAAGGAGGTGGCTCTACCGGTGGCTCAACAGCTCGACCATCAGTCCTTGCGAGGTTTGCTCTAATAGCTTCTAGGACTTCTGGGATTGTTGGAAGTCTCATCCTATACGTCATAACACTGGTCTTCTGCCTTTTCAAAGGTTCACTTGTCATGCTAAAAGAGTAACAATAAAGGTGAGATACTACTCCTACTTGTTTGTCACACAATGGAATATTGTCATTACTGACATTTCCCCAAACCAATTGGTTTTACACAACACAGGGAGCACATACATAGTCATGGGAACTTCACCCACATTATTCATTTCATTTCCCATCCCTAGATTCTTATATAACTTAGTCATAGATTTACCTTCAGGGGTCCATACTTAAATAGTAGCTGCCTAAGGGACCAACTTTACTTCAAATCATGTTGATGGGTATTGTTATCAAACTAACACCATTTAACAACATCATATACAAGTATATTACTCTAGCACAGACATAGTCATCGCACTATTCTTAGCATAATTATCACACAGTCCATAAGCATAATTATCACACAATTCACAAGCATGACCATCACATAGTTCACAAGCATATTCATCATATAATTCACAAGCATAATCATCACATAACTAGCATCACATATCACTGTAGTTAGTCATTCAAATGATATGCATGGGTTAGGTATCTTATGATTTTTCTGTTATTCAGAGTTCTCATGATGCGAATGAGGCCCAAAATCTCCTCATCACAAATTCTTATCTCCTCAGTACGTCCATTAGGAGGAACACCAATCGTATTTTTGCTAGAGAGAAGGGAGCTCATCAAGTTCCCACATCAACCAAGGGTAAAGGACATGCATGTCCAACATAATATGGATCCATCACATTCATTTGTGATTACATTCAAGAGGAACTTACACTACATGACTCTAGAAATGCTAGTCCTAGTTGAAGTACCCTTAGCTTTCCATAAACTGTTCAACCTCGGGTGCCACACCCAACCATTGGATGCCTCACCCGGTGGTACTCCTAAGATTCTCCCATGGAATTGGAATGCAGACATTCTCTAGTGTACCTTTCATTGTAAGCTCCTAGCTATGATCCAACCACTATTTCCAATATATACAAATGATGCATGAATGCTCTACTGATTAGCTTTGCCTGTTTATCCATTATCATCGAGTAGGGTCCTCACGCTAGTAGTTCGTTGTCCTTAATTTGGAAAGGCAAAAACCCATCATTTTGTACTTTTGTATTATATGGATTTAATTCTTGAAAATCTTGTTAGTAAGATCACATCACTGCTACCTATCATTAGGTTCCTTGTGAACTTCTAGAAGGGGTTTATCTTTTTTATTGAAAATAGTACATATATATTTTTATATGTCACATATGGAAAAATAACGTCTTCTTCTCTTGAAGGCATAGTATGTTTAAGTTTATAATCTTCTTAAAAGTCTTGCTTAATAGTTATGCTTCAATGCTAGTGATAGGGTGAAAAGATCAAATCATACAATTATAGTTACTATGAGCTATAAACCAAATTGTCGATATTCTATTCTGTTACTTAATTCACTTATGAAGCGGATACCGTCTCAGTCTTACAAGAAATTTATTTATTCAATGATTAGAAAAAGGGAAATCACTTATAGAAAATTGTTGTTCATAACCAGATTATTTACACCGATACAGTAAACGTTGTCCCATTGCATTATCTTACAATGGAACTTTATCTTATCAATCCTCGAGCCATGAATTCCTTTTTCTTCTTATTTTTGGAAATAGTAGAAACTCACTAGTAATTTAAATAAAACGTTGTATAGTCGAAAATACTATTTCAGTAATTCTTTACCCAATTTTTGAAACGCCATCCTATGTCATTAATGGGCGACAGACCTTAGTTTTCTCTTAATTCTCAAGCCTAAATCCTTCTTGAATTTATTGGATAAACCTTTGAATAAAAAAATAACTTCTTGGCTAAAATTCAATGAAAATCAAATGCTGAAATTTCTATTAAATTATTTCCTTTGCCGGTTTTGTCAACAACTTTCTTTTTAACATATTTCTACTAGAAAATTCTGATTTGAGCAATTCCAAAGGCAAAAGTGTTTAATTTTTGAAATCCTACATTTATAAGGTAAGATATTTATAAAATATTGTCTAGAATTTGAATTTTGTACAGAACCCCTACATAACGTTCTTTCCTTTTACCTCTATACTCTTAGGAAGCACCTAACACATTATTACATACCCAAATAAGGCAAAAAATTACATTATAATGATAGTGTGCCCGTCCACCACATACTTCACATTTATACGTTTTTTGTTGTACCTGATTTATCGATTTTTCTTTTATGGACCCCACCAGGACTTCCATATATTTTTCTTATTTCACACAAACACATTTGTCCAACATTTTGTCATGTAGCTATAGCAGCAAGTACATCACACATCCATACACTCCCAAAATCAAGTCTTTTCGTGTAATGTTTATACGGTAAAATATATTAATTTCTTTATCCATAAAACTTTATTTTTCTCTCTTTAAAACCTTATTTCATACTTTTTAATATCACTTGGCAACATCATGAACATAACTTAACAAGTTATTTTCACCATTAAAAACATCAAGTTCCTAACATGCACCAAAATTTATATCATTAAAGAAATAACCACATATGCATTTAACACCTAAAAATTCATGTAAACACCTATTTCTTCATACAAATCCAGATTTGAAAGTTTTTCATCATCATCTAAAAATATCAAAAAGCTCACCTTAGTCACATAATCAAGTCTCATCAAATTTTCAAGCCATGAACTAAGTATCAATGACATTAACATAACATGTAAGTAATATATTTCCTTAACATTAAATTTCCCAATACACTAACACTTTATAAAAATCACATGAGTCACATACAAGTGTATCTTTATGTGAGGATCGTCCATGTAATGCCAAACCTTTCATTTTTATAACCTTTAGTTTGCATGCAACCACAATCTTTACCTAAAACATCAAGAAATCACCACACATGCATATAAACCCTTCATAATCAAAATCAAAACCAAGATACCATTGCATGTAACAACTTTAAATAAGATTTAATAGAGAGTTCCCCGTATACCTCAAGGTATGCTTCACGTGAGAAAAGAAGGGTCCTTGGTGTGCTTGTTTGCTTGCTTTCCTTAGCTCCTTCAAGGGGTCCAAGAGTGCTTCAAAGACAAGGTAATGGGCTATTTTGAGTGGCTAAAAAGAGTAAAGCTCACCCTTGTGGTGATGAAGGTGGTTCGGCCATAAGAAGAAATGGTGGAGATAGAGCTTGAAACTTTATGGAAATGGTAAGAGGGGAAGGTGCCAAGGTCACAAGAGGGTGGGGGAGCCTAAGAGTGTATGGAAAAATTTTAGAGAGACCCTTAGAGAAGAGAAGGGCCTCTCGACCAAGTGAGGAAGAAAAGGGAGAATGAAAGTTTTGCCTTTCTCTTTAGAGACAAGAGAACAAAATGAAACTAAGCCTTAGTGGATGTATTTATAAGGAAAACTAATAAGAGATTAGAGGAAATTTAAATAAATTGTATAGAGAATGGAGTGGTGCAACCGTGCAAACATAAGGAGGAAAGAACAATGAGAATGTTGCCTTGCTTTAATTTCTAGAAGGTGTAATGATTTAATGTAAAAATATAATCAATGAGAAGTAGCCATGGGTACATGGGGAAAAGAAGTGTGTAAGTGATTTGACATGGCATACTTGAAATGTGAAAAATAAAGTAGAATGGAATAATGGTCAAAATTTAAAATAGAGTGATGCATGTGTTTGAACAAAATTTAACACAAGCTGATGCAATTTTAGGTGATAAAGTATGTTATTTTTAGCTCTATTTTGAGTGGGAATTTGAAAAAATGATAAACATCAAAGTTGTATATCTCTCTTTATGGCTAAAATACAAAAGGCTGCCAAATTTGGACGTGAAACTAGAACAACCAGTTAAAATAAAAATTAGGAACAATTAGTAGGGAATTAGCTGTTGGTGTCTTCATAAGAGTTATATATAATTTTGTTAAGAAAATTTAAGAACACTAATTATTCGATTCCAATAATGGATGAAAGAATTATAAGCAAAATACAAAATAGGGTGCAGTTGTCGTTCGAATTTTAAGACCTGCAAATTAAAAAAAAAACTGGTTTTATGTGTTTGACCTTTATGGTCTTCAGCGGAAATATAGATAATTTTGATACAAAAAATTCAAAAGAATAATCGTTCAATTCCAAGCACCGTGGAAACAGTTATACCCAAAATACTGAAAGATGCCCACGTGAATCGACACAATGAGTCAATGGGATATTTTTTACAAACTGGGATGAATGAGCTCAGAACTGGTCTTGGTGATTTTCATGAAAATTTTATAGGATTTCAATATGAGAATTTGAGGACAAGAATCACTTAATTCTAATGTTAGGAGAAAAGTTACATCGAAATAGACATGCAAATGCGTACCTGTATTTTACACTGTGTTTTAAATACAACACAAGGACCAAGGCTCTGAACGGTTCTTGACAAATTCTTGGGAATTAATTTAGGGAATGATTTCCAAGCACCGTCGTTACTGTAACATATACGCAATCAAAAACTAGTTTCAAATTAAATCTTTTTATTACTAAAATTATTATTATTAATGTTATTATTACCACTACTGTTATTATTATTATTATTATTATTATTATTATTATTATCATCATCATCATCATCATCATCCATTGGTTCCCATATCCGGGCGTCACTGCCCTCACACAAAGTCAACATAGTATCGACTGAAGCCCAAATATCATTATCATTAAACAACATAGATAATTTACACCATCATCTATAAACTCACACACAATCAAATATCACCACACACTAAACCTTTAAGGGTTCACCATGCTAGAGGTTTTCTCGAAAAGTCCAAGATGTTACAGCATATAAATATATACAATTAGATTTCAAATGAAATTAAAGTATATATGATTAGGCAATATGATCCTCAGGCATAGATAACTAACTTTGAGCAATATGATCTAAGCAAACCAAGTGTGATCATCCATAATTGTAAAAAAAAAATACCTTAAGCCATTAATGATCTAACAAAAAAAATAGACCAACATATCTAGGTGCAACAAATCAAATTTGTAAGAAGCAATTGGAAAACTCAATGGGAAAATAAGTCTTTCATTTTGATAGATGACATGATAACAAACAACACAATCACAAGATGGAATGTAGTCATGTATTTTCTTAAGATTTTAAATCTTTTATCAGACAGATAACTTGATCTAGAGCGCCAAAGGCCACAGATAGAAATAGTAAAATTACACACACTTATAGAATTTGAACTAGTATTAATAATGACACAAACATGAGGCTAAACAAGTTAATACAAGTTATCCACAATCCTAGCCAAACCAATCATCCTCAGGCTCTTCTCTAAATGACACATATGATTATTACTGAATATTAAGTGGCAATATAATCTTGCACGGAGCTTAAACATAAATATAAGATTTAGAGAAAAATCAGGCACACATAATGTGTTATGAAACAATAACTATGGTGAGAATTCAACTATGCCAACAAGGTTAGCAATAATAATTACACCATTTTATATTCATAGTGATTGGATCAATTTTGTGGTAAGAGGTAAAAAATTTTAAGGAACTACAGATGTGACCTATAGCTCTTGAGTTTAGGAGCCATCCTTGTGTTTTAGAGTATGCATGTCTATCTGTCCAAGGAATACCTATATGCTTCAATTTTCTAAAATGATCAAGATTATTGGATTTCTTGCTTGAAACTTTATTTATGGTGTGAGAAGAGCTTCCAATCTCTTTCTTCTTCAACAAAATGAGTATCTTTAATTTGATTCTCAATGAAGGCATATGCATTACTTGGACCAGAACTAAGTTCTTCTTTGTGTGAATCTGATTTATCTTCTTCCACATGATTTTCAATGGATATTGCTAACAACTTAATTGCCTTTTTACATTAAATTCAATGGATATACATGTTTTTGTATCATGCTTCCATTGTGTGACCTATTTTTCCATAATAGGTACACACTCTCATTTTTCTTTTCCTCTTCCTAAGCCTTCCCTTAAATCCATTACATTTTCACCGAATTTTGCCTATTCAACAATGCCAATACCTTTTTGTCTCTTATGTTGAAGTTCTATAGAGAACACTTTATTTAAGGTTGGGAAAGGTTTTATAATCTGAGATATGGTAGTAGAATAATTTTCATTGAAGCTAGTGAGAAACCTAATTACTTGATCTTGTTGCTTGTACAACCGAGCATTGAACATAGCAAGACAAGAATAAGACACTAAGTAATGCAATTAGGGATAGGTCTATAGTTTCAAAACTATTTGCAAAGTGATTTCAGCTCTATGAAATAATTTGTAACACTAGAATGTCCTTGCTTCAATCCAAAAATTTCCTATTAAAGCTTAGAGACTTTAATCATGTCTTCTTGTGAGAATCTTTCTCTAGAATCCCTCCAAACGTCTAAAGCTAGTCAATGAGCACAATGTTCTATGCAATTGAAGGTGAAATTGAATGAATAAACCATGAATGCACAAGGTTAGTGCATCTCTCCCACAAATCATGCAATGGATCAAGACTTGTCGACACTAGAATTGATTCATCAATAAATTTGTACTTGTTTTTCAAAATCAAGGTACGCTTCACCAATCTTGACCAAGTATGATGGTTATTGTTAGGAGAAAAGAAAACAAAAGAAAAAAAGAAGAAAGTGTAAGAAAGAGAAATAAAGAAAGGGGAGAAAACTATTAAGGAATCCCATAGGGTCAGCTAGCAGAAACACATAGGATTTCTAACGATCTTGCAAACTTATGTGTTTCACAGGATACATATACAAAATTATGTTTAAAAAACATACCTTTTGTAGACATAAAATAAGGCTGTCTATCGAAGTAATCTTAGCTTCATCCTTAAGAGTCCATATAAGCACTCCTACCAAATATTACACCTTTGAATACTAGTTTGATAATGCCTCACAACTATTGTGAGATGATGTGTATGATTGAGCAGTTACTTATGAGCATCCCATGCTTTATCTATAGGCTCAAATATAACCTAATAAGCTCTCAATGATGATTGGGCTTCTGACTCATTCTAAATGAGTTAGACCCAATAGTTTGTCTAACTAAAACAAGACTATTCTCTAGCAGGCTTACTCTATACGTACGACCCTATAGGTAAAATATTCTGCATATTAATAATAAACTATTTTATTATCCATATAAAATAAAAGTGACATCTAGCAATGCATCATTATATCTAAATATTACTTAACATCAACATAACTTATAAGTGATAACTATTTTATATGTTCATTCTTTTTTTCATGATATCTAATTGGGCTTAATAAATATCACTCTTATCACATAGGAGAGATAAATCTCATCTACATTACTCATACATGTGCATGATTTGTTTACTGCATAATTACAACCTTTATGGTCATCTTGTTACAAATGATGCTTAATTGTATTAAAACAACAAACTCTTTATATAGGAATTGTAGCGACTTCAAGTCAAAGGACTACATATATCATTGTCACATTGAGAGTCATTTATGACATTGATGTAGCGATCCATGCAACATTCTCATGGTGGATCCGTCTAGTACACTATTACTCTTAATGCGCACTCGTGTGAAGACTTAATATCACCTATATTCATGGTCTGTGAGATTAGATTATCAATACACTCACAGACTTAGTCAACTTTAATGTATTTATATGTCCCCATGTAAATACTTAACTAGGGACACTTTAGAAATAATTCTCATATGACATATTATTCCAAGGATAAATAGGTTTAAAACAATTTTAAAACTGAAAAAGACTTATTTTATTGATAAGCATAAAATTATACAATAAAAGTATAATAGCTTGTAGTGCATACACCAACAAAAATAAAACAAGAATTTAACATAATTTGACACAGTGTATATACCTACACCCATAACTACACCAAAGAGTATTTACTTCTATGGTGCTTTTTCTACCATCCAAATCTCCTCCCAAATTTGCATCAAAAAACCCCTATAAAATGAGATTGTTTCTTCTAAAACACAAACACATCCTTAAAGTACCCTTTAGATATCGCAATATCCAATTCATACCTTCCCAATGCTCTTTTCCAAGATCGGATGGGAACCTACTTACAATTTCCATTGCATGTGTTATGTCAGGTCTAGTACATACCTTAGTGTATTAAGCTCCTTATCGCAAACACATATGGTACTTTAGACATGTAACTTTTTTCTTTATTTATCTAAGAAGATTTCCTCTTTTAAAACTTTAAATGAGTTCCCAAAGGAGTATTCCTGGTCTTTGTAGCTCTAACATTGAACCTGTCAAGCAATTTTTTTATAGATATTTCTCCTGGGACAACTTCAAAATACCTTCTAGTTTATTTATGAAGATTCTCATACAAAGAATTTGTTTGGCTAGACTAAGATCCTTAATCTTAAAGTTTTCTATTAACCGCTACTTCAACCTTTTAATTTTTGTCATACTAGACCGTGTAATCAACATGTCGTCAACATATAAAGCAAGGATGACATAACTGTCAACATAATTCTTAACATAACATAAATGATATATGAAATCTTGAGTTTCTCATAAACTCATTAAACTTTTTGTACCATTGTCTCGGTGCTTGTTTCAAGCCATACAAGGATTTGTGAAGCTTACACACAAGATTATATTTGCCTTGTACTTCAAAACCTTCTAGTTATGTCATAAAGATGTCTTCTTCCAGATCCCTATGTAGGAATGTAGTTTTAACATCTAATTGCTCCAAATAAAGATTCTCTATGACTAAAATACTCAAAGTAACTTTGATGGTAGTCATCTTAACAACAAAAGAGAAAATCTCTATGAAGTTAATATCTTTTTTCTGCTGAAATCTTTTTACTACAAGTATTGCCTTGTATCATTTCTACCGCAAGGTTCTTCCTTTAACCTATAGACCCACTTTCTCTACAAAGTCATTTTTCCTTCTTGTACCTTAGTTAATGACTAATCTCTATTATTTTAAAGGGATTTCATCTCATTTTTCATTCCTAGCTCCTACTTAATAGAGTCATTCCTCTATATGGCCTCAACAAAATATTCCGGCCCACCAACATTAGTTAATAAGTAATGCAATAAATAAGAATACCTTTGTGGTGCTATTATCATTCTACTATATCATATTAGTTGGGTCTCAAGAGTATCTAACACGATTGTTGGTTCTAGTTCTGACTTAGGCTTCACCTCTATATTCTACCCTTTATTAGCTACATCATTTTCTAAAATTTCTTCTAATGCTACTTTCTTATAAAGCTTTGGCTATCTACCTGTACACATGGATTCTATAGACCATCTTTAGAGACCATGTTTTCATTAAAGGTGACATTTCTATTTTTGATATTTTCTTATTTTAGTCATCCTAAAACTCATAGCTATACTTGTTAGATGCATAACCAATGAAATAATATTTTGTTGCCTTAGGGTCCAGATTATCTATATTTTCCGAGTCTATCAAAATATATGAGATAACCAAAAATCTCAAATGTGAAAGATTTACCTATTTTCCAGACCATACTTCTTCAAGTAACTGATAACCTAAAGGAACTGATGCTCCTTTATTTATAAGACGAGTTATTGTGTTTATTGCATTTACTATAAACACCTTAGGCATGTCGGACTGGTGTTCTGTTCATCCTTTTTGCCACACTATTTTGTTTTGGTGTTCTTGGTATTGTCTTTTGATCATTCTAATTATGTTTTCTGAATAAAAGTTCTTTAATTCTTGGTTGTCATATTCTCCATCATTATCAAATTTTAGACTTTTTACTCTTAAACCTGTTTGAATTTCAACTTTTTCTTTCCACTTTTTGAACATAGAAAACACATCAGATTTATTTTTAAGAAAATAGACCCATACCTCTTCTTATAGAGTTATCAATAAAGGTGACTATAATGTGAACCTTTAAGGGATTTTATTAGAGCCATCTATATGCACCAATTCTATCCTTTCAACTTTGGTTATCTTTCCTGACTTTGAGAAGTTAACCTTTTTCTACTTTCCAAAGATATAATGTTCATAAACACGAACATCAATAGGTTTTAAGCTAGATAGTTTATCTTTTGACACCATGAGCTTCATTCCTTTTCACTCATGTACTTAAGCCTTTGATGCCATAAAGAGGAACTGTTGGCAACTTTAGTGATTACTAGCATATCCTCATCAACAACCATGTAAAGAGACCCCCCTTTCTCCACAAGTAACAACCAAATTGCCTTTTGTCACCTTCCAAGTTCCATCTCTAAAAGTAGCATAATGCCTCCCATCATCCAACTTCCCTATAGATATTAAGTTTTTGTTTAAGGCAGGGATATGTCTGACACTATGCAAAAGGTTTTGATGTCAATATCATATCTTCCCATAATATTAAGATATTTTCTATCTGCAAGGTATACTTTCCTAGACTTTCCAGAAATATAGTTGGATAACAATTCTAAGAAAGGTGTATACTTTTCCTTTTGTATTTTGACATGCCTCGTGTAACATCCCAGATATTACGTATAATTACTTAAAAATAGGAAATAATTATTTGATATCCCAAACATGTAGAGAAAATTATTTGGGCACGCTTTGAATTAATACGATTTATTCGGTAATTACTGTCATTGTTTAATCGATGAAGAACGTACGGATTGGGGGCAAAGATGAGCTAAATACGTAGAGACACATTAGATAAATATTTGAAATGATTATTTATATCCCAAGAATAAAGCTAAATTAATTTGGGCATTTGTTAAATTTATCACAAATTATTTGAAATTTATCGACGTCGTTTTAGCATTGGAAAATGCCCGGTCCAAAAATAGACTTTAAATGGGCTAATTCAAAAATAAATGTCAAGAATTAAAAAATATGAAAATAATTATGTTAAATACAAAAATAAACCCGGAAAAATCTCTAGACAATTAATTATGCAAAAATAGGGTCCCAGGTAAATTTTAAGTAGTGGCAATGTTATAAATATATGAAATGTGCAAAATTCAATTCCCTCTTCCTTCTCCCTCATTTTCACGTGAAAAACTAGCAGCCCCTCTTCTTTAATGGAAATTCCTTCTTTCCTCTCCCTCCTTCCATATGCAAACTAAATCTTAAGCCATAACCATGGAAATTTAAATGCTTTCTTGAAGATTCATGAGAGAAAAAACTTGGTAGGTGCCTCTTGACCCTTGGCTCTTTATTTTTCCTTTTCTTTTTCATGTTCATGAATTTGCATCTCCTTCATTTCCATGTTCTCAAAAATCCAAAAATCACTTTTCTTGTTCCCTTTGGAATTTTTGAAAATTCAAGGCAAGAAAAGACATTCTAGTGCATTTGGAAGCTCTTGGAAGCATTAGTGATTTGGAACTCCATTTCCCAAGGTCTTTTCAATTCTTGAAAGTTAGGGATTTGAAATCAAATTTGGAGTAAGTTGTAGAACCCTTGTTAATTCCTAAATTAATGGCTTCTAGTTATTGGAAATGATGTTGCTAGTGTTAAAACTTTAGGATTTTGACATGATAATGAAAACCCTAGGTTAGGAGACCATTGAGATTTTTTATTTGTTATTAGAATATTTCTAGGGACTTGAAATTAATTGGAATTGGTTGTTGGAAATGAATTAAATGTTTTTGAATGTGGTTAGTTGATGTTAGAAATGTATTAATTACAAAAATTGGAACTGGAAACTTAGTTTATGTAGGGAAATTTTTCATTTAAGACTTGGAATTGTTTATTAATGACTTTAAAATAATTATGAGACTTAGATTAAAGTTTTAAATTGATTTGATGTTGTTGACATGAAAAATGGAGTTGTTAGAAAGCTTTAAATGCTTCTTGAAGTAGGAAAATGGTATCAAAGTGTTATAAATGGTTCCATAAATCAATTCGCTTTGTTAGTGTACTTAGAAAATATTATTGGATGTGGAATAATATTTATGATGGTTGTTGGATAATTATTGGTAGGAAAATGTATGATATTAATGGTGAATTAAATGAAGAACATGGATGATTTATGAGAAATAAATGTGTTACTAGTTTAGAAAACTTTGTTGGAGCATATTAGATTCTAAAGAAATATTTATTGAGTTTAAGAAATGCCATTGGAAGTGATTGGTGATTTTAGTATGTTGATTTGTTAAAGAACCTAAGTTATGATTTTAGAGCTAAAGGTACCCTTCATCATAGGCATGATGTTAGTGACAAAAAATAAGTTATTGAAAGTGGTATAACAATTATTTGTGGTTGGGAATAATTATGGTTGAATGAATAGAGAGTTAGGATTTAATAAGTAAAGGAAATATGATGCTGAAGGTTAAGAACAAGGTAGAGCAAGTATGTAAATTATTGTGTGTGGTGAAATAACATTTAGGGAATTTAATTAGTGTGTTAGAATGGATTAAATAATTAGTTAAGAGGAAAAGACTTAATATTTCAAGTAGTTATGTATGTGAATCATGTGTTGAATGAATAATAAATGCTTCTAAAGATTTATGATGATTTAATTTAGCATTTGAAATCATTATCAAAAGAGTTATGGTTTTAATGGATGAAGAACAAGGTTGGTTAAATTGTTAGTGATAAAGGACTTGTTGCCTTCTAGAAGAAAAGTGTTATAAACGATTATAATGATGAGAAAAGTTTATTAGAAGCTTAGTAAAGCTTAAAGGATAATTGGTGAACACTTGAAAAATTATAGACAAGGTTCTAAATCTTCAAAGTATTGGAAAACATTGAAAGAGTCAACAAAACTTCTAAAATCTCAAAGATAAAAAATTTTATAAGCTAGTATGATGTTATGTATATGGTAAAATTGTTAACATCAAAATAATTTTAGTTTAGTGATTGATGTGGTTCTACATTTATTTAATGTAGGGTTTGACAACTCTAATGAGGCGGGACCATCAAACCCGGTGGAATACTTCTCTTGAGGTAAGAGAGGAGTATATTTTCTAAATGCATGTACAATTGTTGTTGATAATATATATATTGGTAAATACTTACATGTTTGACTTGAATGGATATGTTACCTCTTATGTGTGATATTAAATGAGATTAAATCATGTTGATGGTTAGATATTGGATTGACACATTTAATGATGATATGCATTTGAATATATTTGTTTGATATGCTCTCTTGATTTCCATGTGTGAATTGATATTGATATGACTCCTTGGCTATTATGTTGTGAATGATGTGAAATGATGTCTTAAAGAATTTTTGTGATAAATGGTATGCCTTAGAGGATAGTATAATTGGTTGCATACCTTAACTATAAATCTTAAAATGTATTGGAATCCTTAAATAAGAGGATGTGAGATTCTTATGAAGCTGAGACTAGCATATGCATTCTTGTATTTCATGGCATGCTGACATATCATATTATAATGTATTAGGATCTTGTGAAAAGGACCCTTGTGCGGGGGATAAATGTTTAAGCAACTATGTGTGGTTGCGATTATTGACATGTTGAAATAATTAAGATCTTATGGGATCTTGTGAAAAGGATCCTTGCAGGGGGATGAATATTTAAGCAACTATGTGTGGTTGCGATTACTTGATAACTTGTGTACACATGTGATATAAATAATTTATTGGAATCAGATCCGTTACATATGCATTATTTTAATGGCATAGCATATGCATTAGCCTAGGGACATGGCATATGACCTTGAGATACTTAAGGGGGATCGAAATCTATTGATGATAAAAATTGAGAAATGAAATTGGAATTTTTGACACTAACCAATTGTATTGTTGTTTTCTTGATGGCTACTCAGGGTATAACCAAATTATGGTTGACCAAAAGGACTAAGAAAAGACTGTATTTACTTGTCCATATGGAATATTTGCTTACCAACATATGTTGTTTGGATTATGTAACGCTCTAACTACATTCCAACAGTGTATGTTACAAATTTTCAGTGATATGTTAGAGAAGTTTATAGAGGTATTCATGGATGACTTCTTAGTCTTTAGTTCTAATTATGAAACTTGCCTAAGCAACTTGGCACAAGTACTAACAAGGCGCCAAGAGACTAACTTGGTACTTAATTGGGAGAAATATTATACTTGGTCATAAAATATCTGCTAAGGGAATTGAAGTAGACCGTGCAAGGGAATTGAAGTAGACCAATGAAAGTACTTCTTTCTCCCATTAATTTCAAAGGAGTAGGGAGTTTCTTAGGATGTGTAAGCTTCTACTATAGGTTTATAAAAGACTTTTCCAAAATTGTGAAGTCGTTATCTGATTTATTGGTGAAGGATGCTCCATTTGTGTTTAGTGATGAGTGTTCAGTGGCTTTCTCTGAATTAAAACAAAGCTTAATTTCAGCTCTTATACTTGCAGCATCAGATTGGTCTTTATCATTTGAGTTGATGTGTGATGCAAGTGACTTTACATTTGGATCTATTTTGGGGTAGAAAAAGGATAAGTTGGGCTATGTTATACACTATACAAGTAAGGTCCTAAATGAAGCACAAGTTAAGTACACCACAATTGAGAAAGAGATGCTAGTTATGGTATATGCATTCGATATATTTAGGTTGTTCTTAATTGGTTCTAAAGTAGTGGTGTACACTGACCACTCAACCATTAAATATCTTCTTGCAAAGAAGGAATCGAAGTTACGATTAATAAGATGGGCACTTTTACTACAAGAATTTGATTTAAAGATCAGAGACAAGAAAATGAAAAAAACTCTAGTAGCTGATCAATTATAAGGAGATGTTGAAATGATTCCCATAAAAGAGGAATTTCCATATGAAAGTTTGATAACTATTGTAAAATGTCTATGGTATGCTGACATGGCAAATTTTAAAGTTACAGGAATGGTGCCAAAGGAATGGATATCTCAGATGAGGAAGAAGCTTTTTCATGATAGCAAGAGTTTCCTATGGGATGAACCATATTTGTATAAGATGGGAGTTGATGGGCTGATCAGGAGATGTGCGCCTGAAGCTAAGCAAGAACGAATTCTTTGACACTGCCATGATTCAAAATATGGAGGACACCATGGTGCATCAAGAATAGCTGTAAAAGTGTTGTAAAGTGGATTCTATTGGCCTACAATATTTCAAGATGTAAAGATTCATGTGCAGAGGTGTAATGCATGTTAGAGGAGTGGGGGTCTGTCTGTAACAACCGGTATGCCTTTAAATAATATGTTAGTGGTTGAGTTATTTGATATGTAAGGGATAAACTTCATAAGACCTTTTCACAAGTCTTTCTCATATGATTACATTTTGGTAGTAGTAGACTACGTTTCTAAGTGGGTGGAAGTGTTAGGAAATCCCTAAGCATGAGCAGCGAAAAAATAAAAGGGATTCCATAGGATTTGCAAGGTTCCATGTTTCAAAGCACAAAACAATTTCGAAATTCATTTGGGATTACCTCTTGAAGAACTCCGAAGCAGTCGTAGCCTCGTCCTTTAGGAGTCCACACGAGCACTCCCACCAGAATCGCAACACTTGCCAACTGCTAGTTTGACGGCGTGTAGCTCTTGCAACTTTTACGAATTTATGTCTCACTTGAGTGAACCGCCTATGAGCATCTTATGCTTTATTTATAGGCTTAGGTTTGACCTAATTTGTTCTCTCTAAAAGTGGGCTCCTTACTCATTCCAAATGAGTTAGGCCCAATAGCTTTATTTTAGTCCAACTAAAATAAGACAACATTTTCTGATGGGCTTACTCTATGTGTGTGATCCTATAGGTAAAATACCCGGTCATATTAATAATAAACTATTTTATTACTAATATAAAATAAGAGCGGCATCTAGCAATGCATCATTATGTCCGAATATTATCAACATAACCTATAAGTGATAATTATTTAATATGTTTATTCCTTTTGTCACGATATCCTAATTGGGCCCAAGGCATGGTCGCGTCATCCTTGTACGGCCCAATTTATTTTACTTGATACCGGAGTAGACTGGATCCGAATAAATATCTAATATTTATTCTTTCTAGCATGGCCATGCATTTTCTTAGTCTTACTCCATCAAGTGGCCTATGGATATCACTCCTGTCATATAGGAGAGACAAATCCCATCTACATCACTCACATCCCTCTGCATAATTTGTTCATTGCCTAATCACAACCTTTATAGTCCTCTTGTTATAGAAGACGTTTAATTGTATTAAAACAATAAACTCCTCATGTAGGAATCGTAGTGACTTCAGGTCGAAGGACTACATATACCATTATCACATTGAGAATCGTTTATGACAATCATGTAACGATCCATGCAACGTTCTCATGGTGGGTCTGTCCAGTACATCATTACTCTTAATGTGTACCTGTGTGAAGACTCGATATCATCTATATCTATGATCTGTGAGATCAGGTCATCAGTACACTCACACACTAGTCTCAGTGTATTTACATGTCCCCATGTAAATACTTGACTAAGGATATTTTAGGAATAATTTTTATATGACCTATTACTCCAAGGATAAATATGTTTTAAAACAATTTTAAACTGAAATATTTATTCTATTGATAAGTAGAAAATTGATACAAATGAAGAATCATAAAAGCTCATAGTGCATACACCAACAGGAAGCTATTCCCACTAAGACAAATGATGCACATGCGGTGCTAAGGTTTATCAAGAAGAGCATTTTCTCAAGGCATGGAGTTCCTAGGGTGATTATCAGTTATGAGGGGTCACACTTTTGTAATAGTTAATAGAGAAGGCCCTTAATGATTATGAGGTACTAAATAAGGTATCCACACCTTATCATCCACAGATTTGTGGTCAATTGGAATTGTCTAATAGAGAGGTTAAGCGGATCCTTGAGAAAGTGGTAAAAAAATCAAAAAAGGATTGTTCAACAAATTTAGACAATGTTTTATGGGCATATCATACTATGTTTAAGACTCCAATAGGAATGTCACCTTACCAACTAGTCCATGGTAAGTCTTGTAATTTACCTGTGGAGCTAAAGCATAAAGCATGGTAGGTTACAAAGTTGTTAAATATGAAGTTCTCACTTGCTCAAGAGGAAAGGGTTCTGAAGTTGCATGAGCTGGATGCGTTCAAGCTCATGGCATATCAAAGTGCCTCTATGTCGCAACCTAAATCGCGACGGCGCGGCGAAGAAAGAGAGAGAATGGGGTGTAATGAAACAGGGAGTCGCCACCAACGTTTTTATCCATAGGAAAAAACATTGAAAAAAAAAACTAGGTTCAGTAAAGCACTGGTTAAAAATTAAGATTCAAGTTCGGGAGTCGGTTACGAGTAGGGAAGGTATTAGCACCCTACATCGCCTGTCAAAAACAGTACCAAGATTGAAAACGCGCAACATAAATAGCCTTACAAAAGATATTTTATTTCTTCCCTTTTATTGTTGTATCTTTTATTTAAAAACGACAAAATAGAGTGAGAGAATTGTACAAACATAGAATGTCGAAGCGAGGTCAATGGGACATTTCATCCGGATTAAACTCGACTTCGATATGAGACAGAGAGAGGAAAAGAATGCTAATAAGGCGTCACGCCTAAATTATACATCCTCGAATAAAAAATAGGGATAGGAAAGAGATAAGCGAGACGTCTCGTCCTAAGTATCCCTTCCCTATGAATTATGGCGAGGCTTAAGCAAAAACTAGGGGGAAATCAACAAGACGTCACGTCTAAATTGATTTTCACGGAAGTAACCAAAAAAGAACATTTATGAAAGAAACATGAAAGTAAGGAAATAAATCAGCAAAAAGGAATAAGAGAGAGGGGCCCGACAGGAATTGAGATCCTGCTCCTACGTATTCTTGAATTATCAAGAAATCAGGGTTATGTAGTTCTGAGTGTTGTTCTTTTAGGAAAAGACTTGGGAAATGATGATGGATGTCATTGAGACGGGGAACTCATACAAGGCGAAGTTCTTCACATGTGTATGAATCCTAAAGAGGTTGTGTAGACGGGAGTGCTCCCGTACGACACTGTTTTAAAAAAAGAGTTGTTTCCTTTTTTTTTAATTTTTATTTAGATTTGAAAGAAGACATAGGAAGCATTTATTTTCCACAGTAAATTCGGAAAACAGAAGAAAAATGAGTAAAAACTAAGGGGAAGAAGAGAAAACCATGTGAGAAAGTGGGAAAAAACCAAATGAAAATGGGAAAAACCGAGTGGGAATGGAAGAAGCCAAGTAAAAAAATGAAATACTGAGTGAGAAAGCATAAAAACCGAGTGAGATTGAGGAAAACCGAGTAAAAATGGTAAAAACCGAGTGGAATGGGGGAATACCCAGTGAAATTGAGGAAAACCGAGTAAAAAAGGGTAAAACCGAGTGGAAATAGCAGAAACCAAGTGAAACAGTGAAAATTTGACTGAAACAGTAAAAATCCGAGTGAAACGGTACAAATCCGAGTGGAAATAAAGGAAACCGAAAGGAAAGAGGATTACCGAGTGAGAAGTGGACTGCCGAGTGAGACTGACCAAGGAGAGGGATTCTGGACGGTGTGGAGCTGGCTTAGACGGTGTGGTGTGGGTTGAGGAGACGGATTGAAGTGACCGTGAGGTGTGTGTGGTTTGGTCCTTAGAGGGGGAGAGGAAAGGGAGAGTACGGTGGGAGAGAGGGTGTATGTAAAGTGAGAAGTGATGGAAGGAGAAGAAGAGAAGAATTGGTGTGAGAGAGAAGAGAGCACAAAGGGTTTTTGGGCAGAGTTTTCCTCCTCTGAAATGCCTCCCCCTTGAATGCCCTCCCCCTTGCCTATTTATAGGCTGGTTTGAGTGGAAGGCCAGCTCAGGCTTCCACTTCCGAGTGGAATGCCAGCTCAGGCCTCCACTCAGAGTGAAGTGGGGGACAACGGCTGGGTGGGAATTTTTAATTCCCCCCACTTCCACCCCTGTTTGCCACTTGTCTGCCACCCCCAGGATTCCTGGATCCACTTGGGTGGTGGAATCCAAGTCAGCACGGTCTAACAGGGGGACCTGGTGGGAATCCGAGTGAAAATGGTGGAATCCAAGTGATAACGGCTCGGATCAACCTCCCAATCAGTATTCATCTACACTGGGAGTCAATTCCGAGTGGAATGAGGCATTCCCCATAGAAGGCCGAGTGAGAATACTCCTTTCCGAGTGGTTTTACTCGGCTTGTGGTTGCTGTGAGACATTCAATCGGAAATGACTGAAAGAGCCTCGGAGCCAATTGAAAATTGAGGAGAACGACTTGAAATTGACTCGGATCTTGTTTGAAGAAGCAAACTGACTGAATTGCCAGTCGATTCCGACTGGAAGTTGATGGAAATGGGCTCGGGAAAGGTTTGAAGAACCAAACCGACTGAAAAGTGATGGAAATGGGTTCGGGAAAGGTTTGAAGGAGGACTCGGAGGTTGAGTGTAAAGGAGGACTCGGAACCGATTGGAATAGTTCGGAAATGGTAAAGGAGGACTCGGATGAGTGAAGTTCGGAACCGATTGAAATGGCTCGGAAATGGTAAAGGAGGACTCGGATGAGTGAAGTTTGGAACCGATTGAAATGGCTCGGAAAAGATTCAATCATGGCTCGGAAATTGGTGGAAATGGACTCGGGAAAGGTGGCTGACTGACTGAAGTCTCACTCGGAAACCGATTGGAAATTGGCTCGGGTTTGAGTGGGAGTACTCACTCGGTGTTGACTGATAATGCTTTAGTTGGTTCTGACTGAAGAACAACACTCGGAATTCCTTCAGCAGGGATTATTCACTCGGAATCTCTTCAAAAGTGACACAGAAACTTCAACGCTTGAAGGATTTACTCGGATCCTTCCTTTTTGCACTCGGAAATTGGATTTTTGGTGATTTGCACTCGGAATGGCTTGACAGAGAGCCTTCCACTCGGATTCACCTTCGATAAGGAAGCATTTTACTCGGAATTGACTCATCCTGAGTCATTTCATTCGGACTTCTCTTGAAAATGGGCATAATCCACTCGGACTGGCTTGGCAGGGAAGCTATCCACTCGGATTCAACTTCAACAGGGAGCATTTCACTCGGAAATGACTCATTCTGAGTGATTCCACTCGGATTTCATCATTTTTGAGTCATTCCACTCGGAAATGCTTCATTTTGACTCGGATTTGACCATTTTTTGAGTTTTTCACTCGGATTTATCTCTACCAGGGCTGTATTTCACTCGGAAATGCCTTAACCTGAGTCATCTTGTTCAGATGTGATCATTTTTTAGTCATTCCAATCGGATTTGCCTCCAACAGGGCTATATTTCACTTGGAAAAGCTTCATTCTGAGTTATTTTGCTCGGTTCTGATTATTCTGAAGCCATTCTACTCGAATTTGACCACTCTGAATTGGAATTCAGTATAAAAAATATTTATTCCACTTGGACCGGACCAAAAGAGGTATTCACAGATGCCCCTCTTTACTTCTTTTTCACAAAAGAAACATAAAGCTTCTGTGTTTTTGAAGTGAAAAGGAAGTAAAGATATGAACACCGATGTAGGGGGGCCAAGTGGGACCTCCTGATCGGTATGGCAACTGATGGTATGGGCAATCACGAATCCGTATGACCTTTTTTTTCTTAAAACGAGCATTCTCCACTTCTGTTTCTCTTATTCTCTTCTTCTT
The DNA here is from genome assembly GCA_037962975.1 of Clitoria ternatea. Lineage (NCBI taxonomy): Eukaryota > Viridiplantae > Streptophyta > Magnoliopsida > Fabales > Fabaceae > Clitoria > Clitoria ternatea. The sequence goes on along the minus strand of CM075672.1, from coordinate 34,791,913 downwards.
TTTTTTTGTATGGACAGGGAAAAATTATCTTTTAGTTAACAGGAGGTAATGAGATCAGGATTGGCCCCCAGTAGACTGGAAAGTAAAGGTTGCCCTCGTGGGCAATTGAAAAGTAAAGGGTGCCTCGATAGGTGGCTGGAAAATAAAGGATGCCTTGATAGGCGACTGGAAGATAAAGGGTGCCTTGATAGGCGGCTGGAAAATAAAGGATGCCTTGATAGGCGACTGGAAGATAAAGGATGCCTTGATAGGCGACTGGAAGATAAAGGATGCCTTGATAGGCGACTGGAAAATAAAGGATGCCTTGATAGACGGCTGGAAAATAAAGGATGCCTTGATAGGCGACTGGAAGATAAAGGATGCCTTGATAGGCGGCTGGAAAATAAAGGATGCCTTGATAGGCGGCTGGAAAATAAAGGATGCCTTGATAGGTGACTGGAAGATAAAGGATGCCTTGATAGGCGGCTGGAAAATAAAGGATGCCTTGATAGACGGCTGGAAAATAAAGGATGCCTTGATAGGCGACTGGAAAATAAAGGATGCCTTGATAGGTGACTGGAAGATAAAGGATGCCTTGATAGGCGGCTGGAAAATAAAGGATGCCTTGATAGGCGGCTGGAAAATAAAGGATGCCTTGATAGACGGCTGGAAAATAAAGGATGCCTTGATAGGCGACTGGAAGATAAAGGATGCCTTGATAGGCGGCTGGAAAATAAAGGATGCCTTGATAGGCGACTGGAAGATAAAGGATGCCTTGATAGGCGACTGGAAGATAAAGGATGCCTTGATAGGCGACTGGAAAATAAAGGATGCCTTGATAGGCGGCTGGAAAGATAAAGGATGCCTTGATAGGCGGCTGGAAAGATAAAGGATGCCTTGATAGGCGACTGGAAAATAAAGGATGCCTTGATAGGCGACTGGAAAATAAAGGATGCCTTGATAGGCGACTGAAAAATAAAGGATGCCTTGATAGACGGCTGGAAAATAAAGGATGCCTTGATAGGCGACTGGAAGATAAAGGATGCCTTGATAGGCGGCTGGAAAATAAAGGATGCCTTGATAGGCGACTGGAAGATAAAGGATGCCTTGATAGGCGACTGGAAGATAAAGGATGCCTTGATAGGAGACTGGAAAATAAAGGATGCCTTGATAGGCGGCTGGAAAGATAAAGGATGCCTTGATAGGCGGCTGGAAAGATAAAGGATGCCTTGATAGGCGACTGGAAAATAAAGGATGCCTTGATAGGCGACTGGAAAATAAAGGATGCCTTGATAGGCTATCAGACGGGAAAGAATGCCTGAATAGGCAAATGGAAAGTAAAGATTAGGGGGGAACTAACAGGACGTCTCGTCCGAATTAACTCACTGTTGGCATGAAATGCAAAGGTTGGGGGAGTTAACAGGACGTCTCGTCCAAATTAACTCACTGCTGGCAGGAAATGCAAAGGTTAGGGGAGCTAACAGGACGTCTCGTCCAAATTAACTCACTGCTGGCAGGAAATGCAAAGGTTGGGGGAGCTATCAGGACATCTCGTCCAATCTTAACTTACTGGACTTCAAGGTTCATGGCGATGCCCCAGTTTGACATAATTGAAGGTTCTTGGGGAATTGCCCCTTGACTGGAATAGAAGAAACCTGGGGAGATGCCCCCCAGTTTGAGAGGGTTTGAAGGAATCTTGGGGAAAGGCCAGAATAAAAGAAATCTGGGGAGATGCCCCTGTTTGAAGGTCCTTGAAAGAATCTCGGGGAATCATCCCCTGTGACTGTAGGAGGAGAGACATGGGGAATCGCCCCCTTGATTGCGAACGGAGAAACATGGGGTGATGCCCCGGTTTGACATGATTTTAGAGAATCTTGGGGAAACATCCCCTTGACGGTAAGAGGAGGAACATGGGGAATCGTCTCCTCGATTGAGAAAGGAGAAACATAGGGTGATGCCCCAGTTTGACATGATTGGAGGGATTCTTGGAAACTGGCTAGAACAAAAGAAATCTGGGGAGATACCCCAGTTTAGAGGTGATTTGAAGGTTGTTGGGGAACTACCCCTTGAATGAACAAAAGAAATCTGGGGAGATGCCCCAATTTGTGTCGTTTAGGAAATGTATTTCTACTAGAGGAGGATTGATGGTTCGGGGTGCTGCCTCTTTAGGCGAAAGAGAATGAACCTGGGTGATGCCCCAATTTGAACTATTTGCTTTGAAACCTCAGGGAGCTGCCCCTTGAGCGAGAAGGAAATGATTCTGGGGTGATGCCCCAGTTCGATTTGTCTGGGAAGTGTGATTCCACTGGAGAAGGATTGATGGCTCGAACATCACTCCTAGATTGGGAAGGTAAAATCTGAGGTCCGCCTAGTATGTGTAGATTTACCGAGAAAAACGTGCTGGGGTTCTTTGGGGAGAATTTTTCTTGCTTGACTGCTGGAGTGTATCAAGTGGATTCCCCGGAAGGGAGTCTGAAAAGTGTCAGCTTTGGCAGTTGAGGAGAAGACGTCAAGAAGTGCCAACTTTGGTGATTTGGGGAAGGGCTTTGAGGAGTGCCAACTTTGGCGATTAAGGAGGAGACTTTAATGATCCTAGTTTTGGCAGCTGCGGTTCCATTAAGGAAAAGGTCTTGATTGAGGCGTCAGAGCTTGACATGACTGTCCGTTATAATAACCTGTAGAAAAAAGGTAAGTAGTGCAAAGATACATTCAAAAAACTGGGTAGGTCCTGTGAAACCGCGGCCCTTAGGATAACTCATGGGCAGAGGAGATTCAAAGGGGCGATCATAGCTTTGAAGCGCGTGCCTGGCTGAGTCTTTGTGATGATTGTCTAAGACGAGGTCAAGTAGTGAGAGTGTCTTGTCCCTTACGACTTTAAATGTTCACCATTCTTTCATTTATTTTTATAAAAAAAAATAATGTTTTATCAGATCAATGCAATTCATAACACGTATCGAAAAAGGGATAAATTTTATTCATGTAGGTCAAACAGAATATAGAGAATGGACAACAGGGAAAATACAGGGGATGAAGTGAAGCCTCGTAGGACAGGTCAAGGCCAAGGGAAATAGGAAAGGTTCAAAGATCCTCCAGTGAATTCCTGAGACTAGCGAGAATCTTAATCCCACGTCAAAACCTCAAGTACCTCGCTTAATTCTGCCTTTGAGAGGGTAGTTTGACCATGTTCCTGATGCCTCAGTTTGCATGTTTTGTATTGGGAGCTTTAGCTACTCTGCCAAAATCTTGACCCTAATTTTACCTGAGCCGCCTTTTCAGGTTTTCGACTCACCAGGTTGCTCTAACTTTTGCCTAGGCCGCCTTTTCAGGTTTTCAGCCTAGCGAGCTTTTCATTCTCTTTATAATGTGTTCTTGTTTTTTTTTTTTTTGGCTGCATCCTTCACAATAAAAAGTTGAAACTGATCATACTCCAGTTGAGTCTGCTTAACCTTTTCTGAGTTTTAGCCTGATCCTTTGAGGAGCTGATGTTACCTCAAATAAGAGAGTCTTCCCCTATGCTATGTACCCAAGGAAACATTGGTGAGTCTTTTGGCATTGATGAGAGGGGGTTAATTCGAGTCATCATTTTGGCCTTTATATATTTTTTTTGATTTTTTGATTGATTTTTTTTTGTTTCTTTTTTTTTTACCCCCTTAATGACGCAATGACTCAATCTGACAGACTATTTCCTTGGCTATATAGGCATAAGGAATGGCGTACTCTTTGAGATGTTGATGATGACAAGAATGCGAGTTCTTGGCCTGACGACATTTATTCCCCTTATACAGAAAATGACAGCTTGCTCGAGGATCTGGATGTAACTAGCTTTCCCTGCTTGGTATGTGCATTGGACTTCAAGCTTGACTTCTACTTTTCATTTTTTCATTTTTTTTATATTTTTTTTATTTATTTTTTTTTTGGCCAAGTCTCCCTTGACTGTATCTGCATTTAAGGCATTAGCAATTTTCCCCTACTTATGCTGGTAACTGTTGTAGTTTTCTTAGTTGACTGGCCTACCACTTGTCCGATTCGGGACTTGGCAATGTTATCATTCACATAGATTATTTCCACGTCCTGAAACAATATTACTAATGTCTTCTGATATATTGCCCCGTGATTCTTTCAGTCATTCTTGGCTCAGGGGTATTCCTTAACCTCTTGTCCTAACAATCTGGTTAACTTGTGTGGTGACTCACAAGCTTTCCTACCTTCTTTGTCAGCACAATCGACCGGGTAGTTGAGGTCGTAAAATGGGATTGTGATTTCATTAGTCTCAAGAGGATCATTTTCGGATCTGCAATTTTGGCGCTTTATGGCAAGAAATAAAAATGGAGAGAAAAAAAAAAGAGGAACAAACAAATAAATGGATGAAAGCAAGGATAAGGGAATGAGAAAAATCTTTTTAGAATTTCGATACACATTTATTGATTGACTGGTAAAACAAGTTTTTTCGCCTTTATTACATGGAAAGTCCCAAAGCCTTAGGCATAGCAGAGGGATAAACAAGACTTTTAAGGCAATGACAGATTACTTCAGTGAATTATTTAAAGTTGTAGGGAGTTCGACAGCCTCCCAATCACTGAACTCTTAGCCCGGCGGGCAAGCGGCCACCGAATCAGCATTATCATCAAAACCATCTTCAATATCGGCCACCACGGCATTAACTCCTGAACCTTCATGATTAGGCAGGGGATTTACGGTCACATTAGGGCTTCCTTCCCGGAAAATTGATCCATTCGGCCTTGATCAAATCTCTCACTTTATATTTCAAATCTATGCAATTTTCTGTGGAGTGCCCTTTCGTGGCCTAGGTCGGGTTTTGTTGGAAGTCTTTTTTAGGCCCTATGGCTTGTCTAAAAGTGACTCTCTACACCGGGTGGTTTCCGCTAGACATCTAGAAGGTCACCAGAGCCAAGATCCTAATCATGACAGAGACGCAAACAGTGAGGAATTCACTAGGTGCGTATGTCATGAGAGGTCGAACTCTGGTCGAGGTTCTCACGAACACCGGATAGGAAGTACATCCCATACGATTCTGTTACCAACCTCTCCTAACTTAAGCTTCATTTGGGGCCCGGGTATAGGGCGCCACTCATAGGTGTGTGCAAGTAATGTGAGTGTAGTGTATGGAAGGACATTCAATACCTTTTACCTTACCCCATCCTGCACAAGGAACAAACACAGAACAAATATACAAAGTTGTCTACCCTAGGGTTCAATGATTGCAGAAAAGTAACATGGTCTCCTACCCTAGGGTTCAATAAACATGCAAAACATAGACAACGAAACAAATAACAAGATACGATTAAAACAAGAACAAACATTCACAACAATCGACAGAAAATAAGACAAGGGGAAGAAATCTGAGATAACAAAGGCTATATAAAAAGAACATGCGCTTTCAATCAAACTGGCCTGACTCTCTTAAGTCTCCCCAGTGGAGTCGCCATCTGTCGCAACCTAAATCGCGACGGCGCGGCGAAGAAAGAGAGAGAATGGGGTGTAATGAAATAGGGAGTCGCCACCAACGTTTTTATCCATAGGAAAAAACATTGGAAAAAAAAACTAGGTTCAGTAAAGCACTGGTTAAAAATTGAGATTCAAGTTCGGGAGTCGGTTACGAGTAGGGAAGGTATTAGCACCCTACATCGCCTGTCAAAAACAGTACCAAGATTGAAAACGCGCAACATAAATAGCCTTACAAAAGATATTTTATTTCTTCCCTTTTATTGTTGTATCTTTTATTTAAAAATGACAAAATGGAGTGAGAGAATTGTACAAACATAGAATGTCAAAGCGAGGTCAATGGGACATTTCATCCGGATTAAACTCGACTTCGATATGAGACAGAGAGAGGAAAAGAATGCTAATAAGGCGTCACGCCTAAATTATACATCCTCGAATAAAAAATAGGGATAGGAAAGAGATAAGCGGGACGTCTCGTCCTAAGTATCCCTTCCCTATGAATTATGGCGAGGCTTAAGCAAAAACTAGGGGGAAATCAACAAGACGTCACGTCTAAATTGATTTTCATGGAAGTAACCAAAAAAGAACATTTATGAAAGAAACATGAAAGTAAGGAAATAAATCAGCAAAAAGGAATAAGAGAGAGGGGCCCGACAGGAATTGAGATCCTGCTCCTACGTATTCTTGAATTATCAAGAAATCAGGGTTACGTAGTTCTGAGTGTTGTTCTTTTAGGAAAAGACTTGGGAAATGATGATGGATGTCATTGAGACGGGGAACTCATACAAGGCGAAGTTCTTCACACGTGTATGAATCCTAAAGAGGTTGTGTAGACGGGAGTGCTCCCGTACGACACTGTTTTAAAAAAAGAGTTGTTTCCTTTTTTTTAATTTTTATTTAGATTTGAAAGAAGACATAGGAAGCATTTATTTTCCACAGTAAATTCGGAAAACAGAAGAAAAATGAGTAAAAACTAAGGGGAAGAAGAGAAAACCATGTGAGAAAGTGGGAAAAAACCAAATGAAAATGGGAAAAACCGAGTGGAAATGGAAGAAGCCAAGTAAAAAAATGAAATACCGAGTGAGAAAGCATAAAAACCAAGTGAGATTGAGGAAAACCGAGTAAAAATGGTAAAAACCGAGTGGAGTGGGGGAATACCGAGTGAAATTAAGGAAAACCGAGTAAAAAAGGGTAAAACCGAGTGGAAATAACAGAAACCGAGTGAAACAGTGAAAATTTGACTGAAACAGTAAAAATCCGAGTGAAACGGTACAAATCCGAGTGGAAATAAAGGAAACCGAATGGAAAGAGGATTACCGAGTGAGAAGTGGACTGCCGAGTGAGACTGACCGAGGAGAGGGATTCTGGACGGTGTGGAGCTGGCTTAGACGGTGTGGTGTGGGTTGAGGAGACGGATTGAAGTGACCGTGAGGTGTGTGTGTGGTTTGGTCCTTAGAGGGGGAGAGGAAAGGGAGAGTACGGTGGGAGAGAGGGTGTATGTAAAGTGAGAAGTGATGGAAGGAGAAGAAGAGAAGAATTGGTGTGAGAGAGAAGAGAGCACGAAGGGTTTTTGGGCAGAGTTTTCCTCCTCTGAAATGCCTCCCCCCTTGAATGCCCTCCCCCTTGCCTATTTATAGGCTGGTTTGAGTGGAAGGCCAGCTCAGGCTTCCACTTCCGAGTGGAATGCCAGCTCAGGCCTCCACTCAGAGTGAAGTGGGGGACAACGGCTGGGTGGGAATTTTTAATTCCCCCCACTTCCACCCCTGTTTGCCACTTGTCTGCCACCCCCAGGATTCCTGGATCCACTTGGGTGGTGGAATCCAAGTCACCATGGTCTAACAGGGGGACCTGGTGGGAATCCGAGTGAGAATGGAAGAATTCCGAGTGAGAATTATGGAAATCCGAGTGAAAATGGTGGAATCCGAGTGATAACGGCTCGGATCAACCTCCCAATCAGTATTCATCTACACTGGGAGTCAATTCCGAGTGGAATGAGGCATTCCCCATAGAAGGCCGAGTGAGAATACTCCTTTCCGAGTGGTTTTACTCGGCTTGTGGTTGCTGTGAGACATTCAATCGGAAATGACTGAAAGAGCCTCGGAGCCGATTAAAAATTGAGGAGAACGACTTGAAATTGACTCGGATCTTGTTTGAAGAAGCAAACTGACTGAATTGCCAGTCGATTCCGACTGGAAGTTGATGGAAATGGGCTCGGGAAAGGTTTAAAGAACCAAACCGACTGAAAATTGATGGAAATGGGTTCGGGAAAGGTTTGAAGGAGGACTCGGAGGTTGAGTGTAAAGGAGGACTCGGAACCGATTGGAATAGTTCGGAAATGGTAAAGGAGGACTCGGATGAGTGAAGTTCGAAACCGATTGAAATGGCTCGGAAAAGATTCAATCATGGCTCGGAAATTGGTGGAAATGGACTCAGGAAAGGTGGCTGACTGACTGAAGTCTCACTCGGAAACCGATTGGAAATTGGCTCGGGTTTGAGTGGGAGTACTCACTCGGTGTTGACTGATAATGCTTCAGTTGGTTCTGACTGAAGAACAACACTCGGAATTCCTTCAGCCGGGATTATTCACTCGGAATCTCTTCAAAAGTGACACAGAAACTTCAACGCTTGAAGGATTTACTCGGATCCTTCCTTTTTGCACTCAAAAATTGGATTTTTGGCGATTTGCACTCGGAATGGCTTGACAGAGAGCCTTCCACTCAAATTCACCTTCGATAAGGAAGCATTTTACTCGGAATTGACTCATCCTGAGTCATTTCATTCGGACTTCTCTTGAAAATGGGCATAATCCACTCGGACTGGCTTGGCAGGGAAGCTATCCACTCGGATTCAACTTCAACAGGGAGCATTTCACTCGGAAATGACTCATTCTGAGTGATTCCACTCGGATTTCATCATTTTTGAGTCATTCCACTCGGAAATGATTCATTTTGACTCGGATTTGACCATTTTTTGAGTTTTTCACTCGGATTTATCTCTACCAGGGCTATATTTCACTCGGAAATGCCTTAACCTGAGTCATCTTGTTCAGATGTGATCATTTTTTAGTTATTCCAATCGGATTTGCCTCCAACAGGGCTATATTTCACTTGGAAAAGCTTCATTCTGAGTTATTTTGCTCGGTTCTGATTATTCTGAAGCCATTCTACTCGAATTTGACCACTCTGAATTGGAATTCAGTATAAAAAATATTTATTCCACTTGGACCGGACCAAAAGAGGTGTTCACACTCTATTTATAAAGAAAAGACAGAGAAATGGCATGGCCAAAGAATTTTAAAGAAAAAGTTTCAGAAAGGTGATAGAGTGCTACTGTTTAACTCAAGATTAAGACTCTTTGTAGGAAAACTCAAGTCTAAATGGTTTGGTCCTTTAGTTTTAGAGGAGTAGTATCCATATGGTTCTATAATGTTGAGGGAACCAGACCCCACTAAAACCTTTAAAGTGAATGGACAAAGGTTGAAGTTGTACATTAGAGGGGAGGTTGAGAGGCAGAAAACCTCTATAGATCTTCACACACCTTCTTAGGTGTTATACATCAAGCTAGTGATGTTAAAGAAGCGTTACTAGGAGGCAACCCAGATACATCTCTTTCTGTATAACTATATAAAACTGAAAAAAAGAAAAATAATAGAAAAAAAGAGAGAAATATATATATCTAAAAAAAAGTGTGTGAAAAATATGAAAAGTAAAATATACCAAATTATGAAAATACTGGTTAGCAATAAATTTTTTTAAGGCTAACTGAATTTGGTACTTGTGGTGCTTTGATTATGATGCAAGTGAAATATTCAGACCATGCAATGGACCAAGCCAGAGCACAAGACTATGACTCAGGTGTGCAACCACAAGACTTGGCTCAGGATTAGCACGTGTACACACGCTGAGGGGAATGTTCCTACGCTAGGAACCAAGCAAGGGATTAGCCACCAAGCGTGCCACACTGACTGCCTGGGTGCCTATGCTCAGTGCAGTCAGTGGACACGAGGTACTATGCCTACATGGAGCGTGCCAACGTTGGGTGGGTGTGAGCCATGCTGGGAATCTTCTAAGGCACTGATTTAAGTAGAGGCTCAGCATACCAACGCTAACCAAGAGCATACCCACACCTAGTTCCTGGAGCCAAAAGGGATCATTAAGCATCAAATGTGCACATACCTACGTTGGTGAGCGTAGGAGTATGCTGGGAAGAAGAAATGTGTGAGGTGTAAGGCAGAGAATCAACGTTTCAACGCTAGGATCAGTGTAACCATGTGTGATTTTAGTCAAATTTTCAGAGCCTGGTCCAATAACTTAGCATGTTTACATTAGGAAGAGAATATGTCTGCGTTATGTATAAGAGCCAACCTGGTCCTAAAGGAGTTGTCACACGTATACACACTAGGAAGAGAGCGTGCCAATGTTGAGTTCCAAAAATGTCAGCATCATAAGTCAGTATCTCGGTGTACTAACGCCCACTAAGCAGCGTTCTCTCACTGGTAAGGGACAAGATCATGTGAAAAAGAACAGAGAGTGAACGTACCCGCGCTCATATGTCACCGTGCCCTTGTTAGGATCAAACCTGTAAATAACTGATTTAGTGTGCCAATTCCTAATCCCCACTTCCTTACGCTCAGTTGTGCCTTCGAAAGCCATGACTTTTTGATTCCCTCCAAAAGGTAACATCTCAAGGCCATTAATTTTATTTACACCCATTCAATTCCATTCATTACCACTAAACCTGACCATTACACCCATTCATCACCACCATTCATCTTGCCGTTTCGTTTTCCATACCTCATTATAAATACACCCATCCTCTAAACCAAATAGCCTCAAGACCATCTCTAAATATAGTGAAAATAGAGAAGCTTAGACCAATAGAGGAAGAGAGAGTATCTAAGAGAGAGAAATTGAAAGGGGTTGATACTTCTAGCACCCCTACTTTTCCCCCTCCTAACAAAGATAATAAAGAACAGGGAGAAAAATGCTTTAACTACATAGAGAATTATGATTGGATAAGGTTTTATGATGCTAAAGCAAAGAAGGACTATGAAACCCAACTCAAACAAAGGGGTGTCATCAAAGATCGGGTCATGCTACTACAGGAGGAAGATTACCCGCATCCCAACATTCGTGTTGCCATATTATCTAGAGGATGACAATACTTCAACAAAGTGTTTGGCCAAGGGTACCAGGAGTTGTATGCAAATTTCAGAGCCAATGATGAACATGAGGATGTCTCTTATTCTTCTTATGTGCGGGTGCTGTGATTCCTTTGTCTACTGAAATCATACGCAGAGCATTAAAATTGCCTATTGTGAAGGATGTTGAATGTGAGTACATATCAGATTTATTAATGATCATCTAAAATGTTTTCTTGAGATTGACACTCAAAAATCGAACCATATAGATTGGATCAACAAATTTTATGATGTCATTGTAGAGTTTAACAGTGATACAGTTGGCTTTAGAAAGAAAATGGTGGAGAAAAGAAAAAGAAGTAAGTTACAGACTGAGTCTAGTAAGAAGCAAGCATGGTCTAATGTTGTTGGTACTTCCTCTTCCTAACCAGAGATAACCACTCTAACCCAACTAGACTAGACCTCTCAACCTTAATCTAAGCAATCATCCCAACTGACCAGACCATCCCTCAACCATCTAAAGAGCTTGAAGTTTCCACTTTAGTTTCAACACCCTCTCTTCCCAGGTATCTATGAATCTTTCCTCCTAGACCCTATACCAGACCTTCTAGCCTTTACCTTCTTCCACTTCTTACCTTTAGCCTACCTCTGTTTAAAATCATCAGACTAGCCTTAGATGAAGACCTAGCCTACCACCACCCCTTAAACCTAGCCATTTTAAAGCCTCTAGTTTTAACATTAGAAAGATCAACATCATTCCCTCAACACCTTATTTTCCCTCACCTATGCCTTTTGGACAAGCCATGCTTAACCCTTATCTCATCTCAACATCAGACATTGTTATATATTATACTCTTAAGACAAAAGAAACTAAAGTTATGATAGACATATAACAAAGGAAATAGTATCACAAGTTTCATGCAGTTGTTCCTCCTAGAATGAAGTTTCTGATTGTCCCTAACCGTTTAAATCCAAAGACTGTGAATATTAAGATAGGGAGACTGAAGAAGCCTATGCCTCTAAAGTCAGCTCACTGAACAGAAGTCTTAGACCCCGTGAGTTTTCTGAATAATCTTTGAAGAGTATTCTTTCAGCCCTCAATCCAACAGAAGCTCATGTAAATCCTATTTGGTCTCATTATCTTTTGACGATTTGAGAGGAAGGATCCTACTCTGAAGCTTCTAATCAACCCCTCTTCTTTTATCAACTATTTGTTATCTTCCTTTAGTCATTTAAGATCTTTGTTTTCCAAACCCGTTACTTGCTTATTATTTTGATTGTTGTCTCCCTCCTAATCATATCTACCCCAGCCCGTGGTTTAACCTTTTAACCTCAATGATGTCTCTCCTCTTTGTTAATAATAAAAATGAGAGTAGAATAAAAGTCTTTTATTGGGTATAGTCTTAGGGGGAGTAGTGTTAGTACCAGTCTTTTATCATGTTACAATTTTGAATCAATGATGTTGTACTGACTCCTTTTGAATCAACAAAGTTTGTTTTGCACAAATAGTGATATTGTTATTGTCACGACCGGGATCGCGACGACGGCGGAAGAGGTCGAAACGGAGCAGGGAGTCACCACCAACATTTTTATCCATAGAAAAAACATTGGAAAAAATCCTTTAACAAAGCACTGGTTAAAAAAAATAAGATTCAAGTTCGAGAGTCGGTTACGAGTGGGGAAGGTATTAGCACCCCACATCGCCTGTTAAAAGAAGTACCAAAGTTGAAAATGTGCATCATGAATAGCCTTAAAATTGTTTCTATTTCTTTTTTCTTGAAAATGAAGGAGACAGACGAAATGAAAGAAAAGCTCGGAGTAAGATCAACAAGACGTCTCGTCCAAATTAATCCTGGCTTTAGTGGGGGAAAACGGAAAGAAGAAAGGAAACTAACAAGATGGTTCATCTAAATTAGTCATCCTTTCGTCAAGATACCAGATCGGGAAGGAAAAAGGAGGGGTTAACAGGACATCACGTCCAAATTAACCCTAGCCTCTTAGTATGGAGGTATGTGGGGGAAAGAATGCTAACAGGACATCCCGTCCAAATTAATCATTCTCTCATCCAGGTGTCGGATTGAAAGTCGAGGGGATAAACAGGATGTCTCGTCCTAATTATCCCGATCTTTGCAGAAAAATGATAGCGGCCAAGCAAAAGTGGAAGAAAAGTCAACAAGATGTCGCGTCTAAATTGGCTTCCAAAACAAGTGACAGTAATGAAATTAATTTTCAAAGAGTAACGAGAAAGGAAAGGAAGTGGGCCCGACAGGAGCTAAGTCCTGCTCCTACGTATTCTTGAGTTTTTAAGAAATCAGGATTACGTAGTTCTTGATTATATGCTACAAAAATAAACTCTCAGTAGGGTATACATACAACTTGAAGAATTTTACAAAATAACAACCCTCACAGAGAGGGTTTGTGAACTTGAGTTCTCCAAATATGTTTTTTTTCTTTTAATTTAGGAAATAAAAAAATTAATTAAGGAAAAGACTTCTTGCCTAATTGAAGAACAAAGAGTGGGAGAAATAAAAGCTGAAGAGGAACTTTTTCTCTTCGTTGGTGAATGGAAAGACAAAGGGAGAGAAGGAAATAGAAACCAAAGAGGAACTTTTTCTCTTTCTGTTCTTGGTGAAGTTGCTCTTTGCTTGTTGGGTTAACCTCTTAAGAAGAAAGAAAGTGCCAAATGTGAAGCGACTAGAGAAAGTTTGAGAAAGGAAAATGCTTGTTGTGTGCTTGAGCTCCTTGATTCCCTCCCTCCCTCCTTTTTTTCACGCTTGCTGATCCTGCTCTCTATTTATAAGCCAAATGGTTTGAGTGCCTTTCAATTAAAAATCCTTCACTGATCCCGGATTTGGGCAATGGATGTCTGGTGCTTTTTAATTAAAAATTTCCACTGATCCTTAATGTAGACAATGGATGTCTGGTGCTTTTTAATTAAAAATTTCCACTAATCCTTGATTCAGGCAATGGATGCTTTTGATCCGTGTTTCCTGTAATGGATTTCAAACTCTGTCTGCCAATATGGATTCTTTTGACCTCGTAGTCATTCATGTTTCATGCAACGCTATTTCCACTTTCTCATAATGTTATTTCCAACCTGGCATGCTTAAGCGCACAGCTTTCACGCTCAAGCGTGAGTTGCTTTTCAAAGGGTCACGCTTAAGCGAAGGGCGTTCCCACTTGAGCGTACTCACGCTTAAGCGCCCAGTGCTTACGCTCAAGTGTGAGGTGCGTTTTTAAGGTCTGAACTCAAGTCATGCTTAAGCGTGAAAGAAATCCCAGCTCGACCTTGCTTAAGTGTGAGGAGGTCTTGTTTAAGCGTGAGGCCCCTGATGCTCTCAATTTTCTTAGTTCACGCTTAAGCTTACACTGTCGAGCTTAAGCTTGCACTGCTGAGCTTAAGCTTGCACTGCCGAGCTTAAGCTTGTACTTCCAAGCTCAAGCTTGCCATAGCCAAGCTCAAGCATGAGACCTTTATGCATGGTTTACGGTTAAGCTTGAAGATTCATGTTTAAGCCTGATCATGACAGTGGCATAATTTGTGTTTCATGCTTAAGCTTGAAGATTCACGCTTAAACGTGATCGTGACAGTGGCATAATTTGTGTTTCACGCTTAAGCTTGAAGATTCACGCTTAAACGTGATCGTGACAGTGGCATAATTTGTGTTTCACGCTTAAGCTTGGATTCTCACGCTTAAGCTTGGGTCTCACGCTGATGCTGAAATCCTGAGTCATTAAATTGGTGGTGAAATCTTAGTAAAATGAAATGTGACTCTCGGATTCACACTTATGGCAAGCGCACCAGTCGTTAAAATTGTAGTATATTTGATCGTCTCACAGGGATTGTGGTAAGTACCTCAACCTAGGACTAGTACAAGTTGAACCAACAGAAAATACATGAAATTCATTCGGTTTTTATGGTTTTAGTGTTTTATAGTTGTTTTTGTATTTTCAGAAACAGAGTTAAAGTAAAATGTGGAAAGTGATTAAAAGAAAACAGGTCAGGATTGCTTCGGCTCACAATCTCCTCAAGAAACATGCAATTAAGTATAATCGAACTTCACAATCTAGAGGACAATCCGCTTGTGGTTATTCCCTAATTCCTTAGGTGAAAAACACTAATCCTTAAGCAATGAACCTTAATTCCTTAAGTGCTCGATTAACCTAAGAATCTAATGTGAAATTGGAGGTTGAACTCTAACTATTCATCTAAATTGATTAGGCCTGAACTAGTTAGAAAGCTGGAAGTTACCTAAGCTTCAGCCATGATTCCTCACTGGTGAAGTTCTTCATCTATTCTGGATTTGTCAATCCAGCGATTCTGCTCCACTCCTCAGCTTGTTCACCTCAGGATTTTCGAAGCCGATCTACTCGCTCACAGCTTCAAGATTCAATTGCTCACCTTCACAATCCCAACCTTAGGGATTTAGAACTCCATAGACTTCGGTTCCATCAAAGGATTGTGGAACGTCATGGAGGAGAGAGTTTAGAGAGATGAAAATGTAGTGAGAGATAGTTCGAAGTTTAGAATGAAAAGGAATGTGTTCTATGTATTCTCTGTCTCTGTGTCTCCACACCTCTTTACAGAGTATGTACATGAATATATATAGGCATCTAACTAAACTAACTAACTTAACTAATATCTGAAAACTGAGTTCTTAATTAACTAAACTAACTAATTGAATAATTACATAATAATTAACTAATCACAGCTCAGCTCGTAGCAGATTCCAGCTCAACCTTAGCTAATATACAGCTCAGCACCAGCTAATTGACAGCTCTCTTCTTAAGTTAGCTTGAGGTTGCAGTAGTAGAGAAGAAGGCAATGGAAGCGGAACAGTACTGCACCAAGTGTGTTGTTGGAGGGAAGGAACAGTATTTAAATTACTGCCTTGATGCTTCAGCTGCTGAGCATTCAGTTGAGCGGATTAAACTTCGCTTGAGCGAGTCCGGATTAACACTGCAGTGTTTCTTTCTTGCTTGGGCGTTATGGCAAAACTTGGGCGAGGACGGTCTCTTAAAGTTATGCTTGAGTGAGTCCGGATTTTACTAGGACGGATTAAATAATGAATAAGCACATCGGTTTCTTATGTAGCATTCCGATCTTCTTCTCTTTTGTAACCGGTGTCTTGGGAGTCTTCTTAAGTAAGCTTACTTGAAGTCTCGCTTGGGCGTAGTCTTGCTTTTCTTAAGCGAACTTGGACCCTCGCTTGAGCGGATTTAACTCCCGCTCGGGCGGATTAATTATTAAATCGGTATTCTGTAGTTGGCACTTGGGTTCTTCATGCAATATTCCGAGTCCTTGTTCTCTTTTGGAGTTCTCGAGTCCACCTTGTTCCTGCACCAATAAACAGCTACTTGCCTAGCATTTATACGCTGGCTGCTTAGTACTTTTGTAAAGACTTCAAAATTCCTTATTTAATTAAAATTTTCAATCGGTTTCTTACATAGATAACATACTTTTGAAATAATTAACTACAACATGAATTCTTATCAAATTATTAAAAAATAATAATAAAACTAGACAATACTTAGTAAATTATGTTAAATAATCAGTGGAATAATTAAGTCTTTTCAAGACTTATCACATCCCCAAACTTAAAACTTTGCTTGTCCTCAAGCAAATATTCAGATTAATTATCAATCAGCAATTGATCAACACAATCAACCTTTCCTTAACTTAATTCATACTATAATTATTGAATACCGATCATGCTTTCTTCTCGCAATTTCTAAAAGTATAAATACTTACACCTCCTTTGGAAGACAAGCTGCTGATGCTTTCCTCACTGGTCGGTGTTTAACTCTTCTCTCGGTGTATAAGGTAAATAAGATGCACTCAGCACCTGCATACTTGTTAGATCAACATAGGCTTGCAACAGTTCTAAACATCATGAAATATGCCAACTCAATCGGATCAGTAAGGGCTTTTTAAGCTTATAATGGGGCTTGGCTACAGGCTCAATTATTGTTTTTCCGAGTCATAGATAGGTTACAAGATGTGTCCACTGATGCTCTGCCTCAATTCTAACTTAATTGCCTCTACTAACAACTCTCTTTACTTTACTGACTGAATGCTACTTAATAACTCGTGTTGTTTTGCACTTTCTTTTTCTTTCAGTCCTTCGGACTTCTCTTTTCCTTTTTTTTTCCTTTTTCTTTCTTTCCATCTTTTCCGATCGAATTTTTTTTTCTTTTGGTGCTTTGCACCTCTTTTTCTTTTCAGTACTTTGTTCATTTTTTTCTCTCGGCTTTGCCTTCCTTCCTTTTATTTTTCTACATATTTCTACATATTTATCCATACTCAAGGTCGGAGTGTGTCCTTAATTACTGTTAGGCACACTCTTCATCCCCAAACTTAGAGATTGCTAGTCCCTAGCAATAAGCAAAAATCGAGTAATTCACCAGTGGAACATCAAGGGTAATTCAGTCGGGTCTTTCTTGGATAAATAGGCTTGTAACGTTAGGTGCATAAAACGAATGAAAGGGTCTCAGGCTCAAACATTATTATTGGGTCAAAGGATGATTAATATGTTAGGAAGGTTATTTTTGGCCCTGGCTAAATAATCAAAGAAGGTCTTCATCATTTCCGATTGGTTGACATACGACAATTAGCAAGAACTGAGGCAAATTCTGTCTTTACTAACTAGCATGCAAGCTCACTCGAAAAAGATAAAACAGGCTCAAAAGCTCATATAATTATAACAGTTAATCAGCCAGTCTTGTCCCCAAACTTAATGTAAGATCATACATCTAGATTGCTAACTAGCATGCCGAGTAAACATTTTAATTAATGATGAAGAATAGTTAAGGGCAGAGATCATGAGTTAAGCAAAAACCGATTAATTAATTTATCCGACTACAGCTTAACGAATCAGCAAACTTTTTAAATTATGAAGATGGATTTTGAAATTAAATATAATTAACATATTTTATCAAATAAAGACTCAGAAAATCAAATAAGGAGTCGAAGTATTAGAATACTTCCCTTTTACCTGAGTGGCAGTGCTGGGAAGCGCGAAATCGGATTAGGACTCATGGAGTTTACCAATACATATGAAAAACCGAATAAAACAAACAATTGAACAAGAAAGTAAAATTCTCATTACATAATTAAGAATAAAAATAAGTTCAGTGTTCAACAAGCAGTTACAATAGCTTCAAACTAAATACATAGGAAACATTATAAAAACGTGACACAACTGCTTAAACATTCTGATCTTCATCGTCCTTGTCCTGCTGGGGGGGAATCGTGAATCCAATGGAAGCTAACCACGCATCTCTATCAGGTGGGGCTCCCATATCTGCTGACTGTTCAACCCTCAGTTTCGAGGCAATCTTCCTGAGCATCTGATCGTGGTTCAAAACCCGATCATAAATTTCAAGTTGCATCTTCTTCACAACCTGTAATTCCTGTAACACCAAAAGAATGTCAGAAGAAGAAGAAGAAGAACCAACTCCTACAGATTGCTTGGGACGTTCTGGTTCTGTGTCTTTAAAGTTCACAGCACAGTTTTCATCAGCTTTAATACTTTCAACCTCTGGTGACTCATTTTCCTCACTTGCAGGAGATACATTCCTTTGAACCAGAGGAGATACATCCCTTTGCTCCTGACTTCGACTAGGGACCTGGACAGACGAATCAGATATAGTGATGGTTGCCACTTCTCTTTCATTATCTATTTGTTTCCTTCGCACACTTCCTTCTGCGAAGTTTGGTCTAGGTTTCTGTAGAAGTCTTTGTGATCTTCTTTTCATGATGAATGTTAAAATAACGATGATAAACAACCTAATTAAAAAATAAGAACGAAAATCCAACAGAAAAACAGCAAACCAAACTGTGAGATGCATGTCTTATGAACAGTGGAAAATAATAATAATGAAACAATAAGATAATAACCACGAACTGCAAAGTGAAAGAAGTGGAAAGGTGATACCTTTCTTAGAAATCAGAAAGTGTCTTTTCGTCTTCAGCTCAAGTTCAACACAGGTACTGAGGGTTGGAAGCTGAAAGGGTTTCTCTTTTATAACGATGAATTCAATTTTCCAGAAACGCATAAATGCGGTCAAATCTAATTATTACTTTATTAAATGAATTACTACTATTATTATTATTATTATGTTTATTTATTTATTATATATATATATTGGATTTTTTTATTTTATATTTTATTTTATTTTTATTTATTATTGTTTTATTTATTATTATTTTTGAATACTCAATTACTAGAGGGGTAGAAGATCGAGGAAGAGTGTGATGATACCAATGTGATGCCAAATGGACATAGGAGAATGGAAGATGGATAAATGAACAGACCGTAAGACAAAATAGTAAATGAAAAATTTAAATACATGAAATAGAGTGCATGAAAAACGAGTGAACCATTGTAATGGAATACGAGTGAATTAAGAAACGAATAATAAAAGAAACGAATAGAAGTATGAACGAATGAAGGAAGACTCGAATAAATAAATAATGAATAAAAAGAGTAAAAGGGCGAAAGGATGATAACCGAGTGAGAATGGAGATAGGTACCGAGTGATAAAATAGTTGATCGACGAATGATGTGAACAACGCAAGTCCGAGTAAATGAAAGGGAAAGAATGAATGCATAACTGAAAAGCTAACTGACGGGTGAGGAATGGAAAAGAGAGAGACCGAGTGAAAATGAGGAAAGGGTATACCTATCGATGAAGGAGATGAGTAAATGAAGGAACTGAGTGAACTAGCGAGAAACCTAGTGAATAAGGAACTGAGTGATGAGTGAGTGAGAAAAAGTGAATAAAACACTGAATGAAAAGGGTACTGAGTGAATGAATACCGAATGGGTCACAGAATGAAAGAATGAATGAATGGAGATAAGTGTATGAGAACCGAGTGTGACAATGAATGGTCGAGTGAACAACCGTCGTAAGATACGAGTGAACAGAGAAGTACGTGGAAGAAAGAGCGAATGAGAGTAAGGCTGAGCGAAAGAAAGGACGAGTGGATGAAACTGAGTGATATAGATCGGAGATATGAAGAATGAGTGAATGACAATGAGAGTTCAGGCGAAGAACAAAAATGACAGGAGTAGAAAATGGAATGAATGAAATACCGAGTAAATGAATACCGAGTAAATTAAACCGGGTAAATGTAAAAAAGACGAATGATCAAACAGCGAGAGGTGACAAATAGAAAAACAAGTGAGAGAACAGGAAAGAATGGCTGATCGACCGGGTGAACAAACAAGAGTGAAAGATAGACGAAAAAGGAGATAAAAGAACCAATATATTGGAAACTGAGTGGATGGATATACTGAGTGGACGAGGTCAGGGAAGAGTGCAGTGAGGGAAACAAGCGAACAATGGCCGAGTGAACAATATATGTGTATTACATATACGTGAATCGAAAGACAGAGAGAGACGAGTAGAAAAACAAAAGGATAAGAAAACTGACTGAAATAAACCGAGTGAATGTAAAACGAGCTAATGAGAGACTTACTGAGAGATGAGTAAGGAACACAATAGAAATAAAGTAAATTGAAAGAACGAGTGAATGATATTCTAGATGAAAATAATACTAATTGAATGAAGAATGAGAAAAATGAAGACGAGTGAAGGATTAACTAGGGAATGAAGGATGAATGAAATAGAGTGACCGAGTAAAATGAAGATCGAGTAAATGAAAAATGAGTGAAAACTGAGGTGACAACGAAAGTCAGAATGATATGGAGCTACTGAGTGAGAAAAATGAGTGAATATAAGAATGACTGCATAGGGGTCCGAGTGAATCGGAATACCGAATGGACGAAGAAGAAGACGACGATTGAGTGACAAAATGAGTAGACGAGAGAATTAGTGAATGAAAGGCTGGATGAACAAGCAACACATGCAGAGAGATCGGGTGATAAAACCGAGGAAGAACTTCGGTGGATTGAAAACACGAATGCATGAATCGACGACTGAGAAGAAGAGATAAAGTATGGAAATGAGTGACGGGTGAGGGTGGACAACAGAATATATGAAACGAAGGATGAGTGACTCATAAATGAAAGAAACTGAGTGAGGAATGAGGGAGCCGAGTGAAAGAAACCGACTACTAGAGAAAGCCGAGTGGATGAATGAAGAAAAGGCTACGTGCAAATGAGACCAATGGATACAATACTAATTGTGATGACTGAGGAATCCGAGTGGTGAAAAGCCGACTGAAATAAGTCACTTTTCATTATCTGACCCGTTCATTACATCAACAATCAGAAATCCTTCCAAGTCTTCCTTTTTATTCGTAGAAATTTATTGAAAAATGCCGAGTGAAGTTCAGTCGGGAAGAAGGGTTATGACGAAGTAACAATTATCCGAGTGTACTATTTTCACTCGACTTAGTACAATTTTCCTCTAAGTGCGAAACAACAATCAGCATTGGCTCGCCTAAGCTACCAGCGCTTCGCCTGAGCGAAAATAGAAGAATCAAACTCGGATTTCCTTCTTCAACTTCACAACTTTATTTTATTCAAAGTTCTAAACAAAACAATCGAAACATAGGGCTGCCTCCCTAGAGCGCTTCTTTTAGGTCACTAGCTTGACCTTATTGTATTTAAGAAGATGGCTTTAGTAACAAGGAGGTTTTCTGCCTATCAAACTCTCCTCCAAAGTAGAGTTTGAGTCGCTGGCCATTCACCTTGAAAAACCGATCGGTAGTCGGATCTTTCAGTTCGACTGCACCATGAGGAAAAACCTCATTTACAGTAAAAGGCCCGGACCACTTGGATCTAAGTTTTCCAGGGAAGAGTTTCAGTCGGGAATTGAATAACAAAACCTGATCGTCCTTCTGAAACTCTTTCTTATTAATTCGCTTATCATGCCATTTCTTTGTTTTCTCCTTATAAATGGAGGCACTTTGATAAGCGTTGAGTCGGAACTCCTCTAATTCATGGAGTTTCAAAACTCTTTCCTCCTGAGACTGGTCACAGTCCATCTTTAATAGCTTTGTGGCCCACCACGCTTTGTGTTCTAACTCCACAGGGAGATGGCAAGCCTTACCATACACCAGTTGATACGGGGACATGCCAATCGGAGTTTTGAAAGCTGTTCGGTAAGCCCACAATGCATCATCTAATTTTACCGACCAATCTTTTCTGGATTTTCTGACCACTTTTTCTAAAATTCTCTTGATTTCTCTATTTGACAATTCGACTTGTCCACAAGTCTATGGATGGTAAGGAGTGGATATCTTATGTAAAACCTCATAGTGACGCAGGGCTTTTTCCATTATCTTATTGCAAAAATATGAACCCCCATCACTAATAATTACTCTCGGAACTCCAAACCTAGAGAAAATATTCTTCTTAATGAACCTAAGCATAACCTGTGCATCATTGGTTCTGGTCGGAATTGCCTCCACCCATTTGGAGACGTAGTCCACAGCAACAAGAATGTATTCGTTGGAGAACGACTTAGGGAAGGGTCCCATGAAGTCGATACCCCAAACGTCAAATAATTCCACAATTAGAATGTTCGTCAAAGGCATGCCAGCTTTTGCAGAGAGACCTCCACTCCTTTGACATTTATCGCACCTTTTGACATATTCCTTAGAATCCTGAAAGATAGTTGGCCAGTAAAAGCCACTCTGTAACACCTTTGCTGCAGTACGGGAGGCACCATGATGGCCTCCATAATAAGAATCGTGGCAGTGCCACAAGAGCCTTTCTTGCTCGGATTCAGGCACACAGCGCCTGATTATTCCATCTATGCCTATTTTAAACAAAAATGGATCATCCCAAAGAAAAGCCTTACTATCATGAAAGAATTTTTTTCTCATTTGGGATGTCCAACCATCAGGTACCACTGAGGCACTTTTAAAGTTTGCCATGTCAGCGTACCACGGTCCAGTTATAACGGCCATTAACTTTTCGTCTAGAAATTCTTCTTTTATCAAGACAGAATCCGACTCAACTTCCAGACGAGACAATTGGTCTGCAACTGAGTTCTCTACTCCTTTTTTGTCTCGTATTTCTAAGTCAAACTCTTGGAGTAACAGAACCCACCTAATCAGTCTCGGTTTAGACTCTTTTTTAGCTAGTAAATACTTGATTGCCGAGTGGTCTGTATATACGATGACTTTGGCACCAATCAAGTATGCACGAAATTTATCAAATGCATACACCACAGCAAGCATTTCTTTTTCAGTCGTGGTGTAATGTATTTGATTTTCATTTAACACTTTACTAGCATAATAGATCACATGAGTTAATTTCTCTTTTTTCTGACCCAGTACAGCTCCGATTGCAAAGTCACTTGCATCACACATCAATTCAAACGGTAAAGACCAGTCGGGTGATGCAAGGATCGGAGCTGAGGTCAAACTTTGTTTTAATTTTTCAAATGCCTTGACACAGTTTTCATTAAATGCAAACACCTGATCTTTCACAAGCAAATCGGTCAAAGGCTTAGCTATTTTTGAAAAATCTTTTATGAACCTTCTATAGAACCCAGCACATCCTAGAAAACTCCTTACTCCTTTCACATTGATCAGAGGAGGAAGTTTTTCAATAATTTCAATTTTTGCTCGGTCCACCTGCATGCCCTCAGCAGAAATTCTATGGCCAAGGACTATCCCTTCCTTAACCATAAAGTGGCATTTCTCCCAGTTAAGAACGAGATTAGTCTCTTGACATCTCATCAGTACCTTAGCTAAGTTGCTGAGGCATGTGTCAAAATTACTCCCAAATACCGAGAAGTCATCCATGAATACCTCAATAAATTTCTCCACCATATCCCCAAAAATTGCCAGCATGCACCTTTGGAAGGTTGCTGGAGCGTTGCACAAGCCGAACGGCATGCGCCTGTATGCAAAAATTCCATAGGGACATGTGAAGGCAGTCTTTTCTTGATCCTTCGGGTCAACCACAATTTGGTTATAACCCGAGTACCCATCAAGAAAACAATAGTACTCATGTCCTGATAACCTCTCAAGCATTTGATCAACAAACGGAAGGGGGAAATGGTCCTTCTGAGTAGAGTTATTCAGCCTTCTGTAATCAATGCACATCCTCCAGCCTGTAGTTGGCCGAGTGGCAATGATTTCACCCTGGTCATTTCTTACAGTCGTCATTCCTCCCTTCTTGGGCACCACTTGGACTGGGCTAATCCAAGTGCTGTCCGAGATCGGGTAAATGATTCCCGCATCAAGAAGCTTGACCACTTCCTTTCTCACTGCTTCCTTCATAATGGGGTTCAGTCTGCGTTGTGGCTGAACAACAGGGGAATAGTCTTCCTCCATCAGGATTTTATGCATACAAAAAGATGGACTGATTCCCTTCAAGTCGGAAATGTTCCAGCCAATGGCAGATTCATGAGCCTTTAATACCCCAACTAGTTTATTCTCATCCTCTTCTTTTAAGTCAGAATTAACAATTACAGGATGAGTGTCATTTCCTCTCAGGAAAACATATTTCAGATGAGAAGGTAAAGGTTTTAAATCACATTTTTCTTCCAAAAATTCCTTTCCTTTCTCATCTTCAGTATTTTTAAAATCATTTCTCTTTTCTAAATCACCTACTTCTAAAACTTCCAGTAGGTCTAGTATTTCCGAGTGAGAGTCAATTGACTCGGTCTCGGAGTCAAAATCATCCTCTAAAAAAGTTTGTAAAGCCTCTTCCTTAGTTTTTAGCAATAAGGGAGTCTGGTAATTTTCAACCTCTTCAATCATTAGGCAATCCATCCGTTCAGTCGGATGTTTCATGGAATTGAAGACATTAAAAATTACTTGTTCCTCCTGAACTCTCAGCATGAGTTCACCCTTTTCCACATCAATCAATGCTCTGCCAGTAGCTAGGAAGGGTCTACCTAAGATCAAAGGGATTTCTCGGTCAGCTTCCATATCTAACACTATGAAGTCTGCTGGAAATATAAATTTATCTACTTTTACTAACAAATCTTCCAGCATGCCTTGGGGATATTTAATGGACCTGTCAGCCAACTGCAAGGACATGCGAGTCGGTTGCAAGTCATTAATTCCCAGTTTTTTCATTAAAGATAAAGGCATCAGGTTTATACTGGCTCCTAGATCACAGAGAGCACTTCCTACATGAATATCCCCTATTGCACACGGTATTGTGAAAGATCCAGGATCCTCTAGCTTTTGGGGAAGTTTCTTTTGAATGATTGCGCTACACTCTTGAGTGAGAGTAATCATTTCATCCCCCCTAAGCTTCCTCTTCTTAGATAATAGTTCTTTTAAAAATTTTGCATAAGAAGGCATCTCCTGCAATGCCTCAGCAAAAGGGATATTAATGTGAAGTTTCTTGAAGACCTCTAAGAACCTAGCAAACTTCTGCTCCTCTATTTGTTTTTTAAACCTGTGCGGAAATGGAGCATTCCTTAGTTTTTCAGGAGTCAGCTTAGAAGCTTCCTCCAGGGTCAAATCAACCTTTTTCTTTTTCTTTTGATGGACTTTATTTTGTTTTTCTTTTTCTGATTCATTCTTATTTTCTACTTCATCTTTATTGACCTGCTCGGTTTCTTGTATTATTTCTTTTTCTTTTTCTGAACCTATTTCTTGACCCGAAGATGGAGAAATAATTTTTCCACTCCTAGTAATTATGGCCTTGCAATGTTCCCTTGGATTTACCTCGGTATCTCCAGGGAAATTGCCTGCTTGCCTCTCAGCTAATTGTTTAGAAAGCTGTCCTATTTGATTTTCTAAATTCCTTATGGATGCTTCCTGATTCTTAAAACTGGCCTGAGTGGCCTGGATAAACTGAGAAAGTATATTCTTGAGTTTGGATTTTTCTTTAACAGGAGGATGAGAAGGTTGTTGTGGTCTATTTGTGGGTTGACTCGGTGGGATATTCTGATTCAGATGTGGACCTTTCTGCCAGGAAAAATTGGGGTGGCTCCTGTAATTAGAATTAAAGGAATTAGAAGGATAATTCCTTTGATACTGTTGCTGCCCCATATAATTCACTTGCTCGGAAGGCACAATTGGATCACACATTCCATTTTCATGGTCTCCACCACAAAAATCACAACTGATCATAGAAACTTGACTCGGCTTTTGGAGTTCTGAAATCTGAATGCTTAATTTTTCCAAAGCCTGAGTCATCAGTTTGCTCTGAGCCAGATAAGCATCTTGTGCTTCTAATTCTAAGATTCCTCTCCTAGGTACTTGGTTTCTCTCACTAATCAGGCATTCATTAGAAGCCATCACATCAATTAGCTCTATAGCTTCTTCTACAATTTTAGTTGTTAATGAGCCTCCAGCCGAGGCATCTATCAAGACTCTGGTAGCTGGCCTGACACCATTATAGAAAATAGTCACCTGCTGTACATCCGAAATCTGATGATGAGGACATCTCCTCAGACTTTCTTTATACCTATCCCATGCTTCCATGAAGGACTCACCTTCCCTTTGCTGGAAACATGTGATTTCATTACGCAGCTTTGCATATTTAGAAGGAGGAAAATATTTAATCAAAAATTTCCTTTGCAAATCCTCCCAGGTAGAAATACTGCCTCTCGGTTGACTCTGCAACCAGGCTTTTGCTCGGTCCCTTAGAGAAAATGGAAACAACCTTAGTCGGATTGCTTCCTCAGGGACTCCATTCATTTTTACTGTATCACAAATTTGGAGGAAAGTTGCTAAATGTAAATTTGGATCCTCAACCTCACTTCCTCCAAATTGTTCATTTCTTACCCACTGCAGTAAAGCTGGTTTTAGTTCAAAATTGTTAGCTGCAATCGGTGGCCTAAGAATGCTAGCTTGCGATCCTTCTTCATTCGGCCTGGAGTAGTCACCTAGTGTAACTCTCCTCTGTTCCATTTCTTTTTCTTCTTTTTGCTTTTTCTCTTTTCTTAATCTACGTTCTAACAAATCGATATCAGGATCAAAGAAGAAGGGTTCTCCTCTGCTCCTTGACTGCATACAACAATTGTTAACACAACAAAACAACTAACAGCTACGACTACTTGAAACAATAACTACTAAGAAAAATACGTATTGACTGCACACAGAAACAAAAGCAAATGGTTCAGTCTAGTACCGGTCCAAGGATTGTTGATATTACTCAACAATCCCCGGCAACGGTGCCATTAACTTGATGCTGAAATCCTGAGTCATTAAATTGGTGGTGAAATCTTAGTAAAATGAAATGTGACTCTCGGATTCACACTTATGGCAAGCGCACCAGTCGTTAAAATTGTAGTATATTTGATCGTCTCACAAGGATTGTGGTAAGTACCTCAATCTAGGACTAGTACAAGCTGAACCAACAGAAAATACATGAAATTCATTCGGTTTTTATGGTTTTAGTGTTTTATAGTTGTTTTTGTATTTTCAAAAACAGAGTTAAAGTAAAATGTGGAAAGTGATTAAAAGAAAACAGGTCAGGATTGCTTCGGCTCACAATCTCCTCAAGAAACATGCAATTAAGTATAATCGAACTTCACAATCTAGAGGACAATCCACTTGTGGTTATTCCCTAATTCCTTAGGTGAAAAACACTAATCCTTAAGCAATGAACCTTAATTCCTTAAGTGCTCGATTAACCTAAGAATCTAATGCGAAATTGGAGGTTGAACTCTAACTATTCACCTAAATTGATTAGGCCTGAACTAGTTAGAAAGCTGGAAGTTACCTAAGCTTCAGCCATGATTCCTCACTGGTGAAGTTCTTCATCCGTTCTAGATTTGTCAATCCAGCGATTCTACTCCACCCCTCAGCTTGTTCGCCTCAGGATTTTCAAAGCCGATCTACTCGCTCACAGCTTCAAGATTCAATTGCTCACCTTCACAATCCCAACCTTAGGGATTTAGAACTCCATAGACTTCGGTTCCATCAAAGGATTGTGGAACGTCATGGAGGAGAGAGTTTAGAGAGATGAAAATGTAGTGAGAGATAGTTCGAAGTTTAGAATGAAAAGGAATGTGTTCTATGTATTCTCTGTCTCTGTGTCTCCCAACCTCCTTACAGAGTATGTACATGAATATATATAGGCATCTAACTAAACTAACTAACTTAACTAATATCTGAAAACTGAGTTCTTAATTAACTAAACTAACTAATTGAATAATTACATAATAATTAACTAATCACAGCTCAGCTCGTAAAAGATTCCAGCTCAACCTTAGCTAATATACAGCTCAGCACTAGCTAATTGACAGCTCTCTTCTTAAGTTAGCTTGAGGTTTCAGTAGTAGATGTCGCGACCGGGATCGCGGCGGCGCGGCCGACCCTCAAAAATGATTTTTTTAAAATAAAATAAACAGGGAGTCGCCACCAATATTTTTAGGATAAAATAGTGGAAAAACCTTTTGTTAAAGCACTGGTTATAAAAATGAGATTCCATGATTCGGGAGTCTGATTACAGGTGAGGAAGGTATTAGCACCTCACAACTGTCCGTTATAAAAAACGGTTACCTCAATTTGATAGCGCGCATTATAGTTAACCCGATAATTATTTTAACTTCTTCATAAAAAGAAAAAAAAACGTACGGAATGACAAAATAAACAAAATAAATAAAAATCAACGCAAAATATTTACATGAGATTAACAGGACGTCTCATCCAAATTAATCTCGCTCCTTCTTTTCTTTAAAGAGATATTTAAAAATATGAAATTAACAGGACGTCTCGTCCAAATTAATCTCGCTCCTCCTTTTTTCTTTAAAGAGATATTTAAAAATATGAGATTAACAGGACGTCTCGTCCAAATTAATCTCGCTCCTCCTTTTGCTAGCAGGACAAAAAGGAAACTCTAAAAATTAAATAAAGAAAGGTGGGCCCGACAGGAACTGTTTCCCGCTCCTACGTATTCTCGAGCTTTCGAGAAATCAGGGTCACGTAGTTCTTTAAAATGTTGTTTTTTTTAGGAAAAGATTAGGAAGATATTGATAGGCATCATTTTAGTGAAGAATCCATACAAGGCGAAGTGCTTCGCACGTGCACGGATCTTATAGAGACTGTGCAGACGGAAGTATTTTCCGTACGACACTGATTATAAAAAAAAACTGAATGGGAGAGGAAAACGAGTGCAAAAAATGAAAAAAACGAGCGAGGAATAAGAAAACCGAGTGAAAAATAAGAAAACCGAGTGAAAAAAATGAAAATCTGAGTGAAAACAGGGAAAACCGAGTGAAACAGTGACAATATGAGTGAAACAGTGAAAATCTGAGTGAAACAGTGAAAAATCTGAGTGAAACAGTGAAAAATCTGAGTGAAACAGTGAAAAATCTGAGTGAAACAGTGAAAATCCGAGTGAAACAATGAAAATCTGAGTGAAACAGTGAAAATCTAAGTGAAACAATGAAAATCTGAGTGAAACAGTGAAAATCTAAGTGAAACAAGTGAAAATCTGAGTGAAAATAAGGGAAACCAAGTGCAAAATAGTAAATCCTAGTGAAACAGTGAGAATCTGAGTGCAAAAATAGTAAAATCCGAGTGAAACAGTAAGGATCTGAGTGAAAATAAGAGAAACTGAGTGTAAAATAGTAAATCCTAGTGAAACAGTGAGAATCTGAGTGAAACAAGTGAAAATCTGAGTAAAAATAAGGGAAACCGAGTGTAAAATAGTAAATCCTAGTGAAACAGTGAGAATCTGAGTGCAAAAATAGTAAATCCGAGTGGAAATAAAGGAAACCGAGTGAAACAGTGAGAATCCGAGTGGAAAGAGGCTTACCGGGTGAAATTTGAGCAGAGAAGAACGATTGGGACTAGAATTGCAAGTCCGAGAGGGAAAAGGGAGCTGGAAGGAGTGCTGTTGAGTGAGAGTGTAGAGGATGTTGGGGTAAAGAGAGTTTGAAAGGTGAGGGGTGAGTGAAGTGAGAGAGAGAGAAGACTTGGCGTGAGAGAGAGAGAGAGAATAGAGGTTTGGCAGAGTTTCCTCGTCTGAAAATGCCTCCCCCTTAGCTGCCCTCTGCCCATCCCATTTATAGGCTGGCCCGAGTGGAATGCCACCTCAGGCTTCCACTTCCGAGTGGAATGCCAGCTCAGGCCTCCACTTCCGAGTGGAATGCCAGCTCAGGCCTCCACTCGGTTTGGGTAGTGGGGGACAACGGCTGGTGGGAATTTTTAATTCCTCCACCTGCG
Source organism: Clitoria ternatea (assembly GCA_037962975.1). NCBI lineage: Eukaryota > Viridiplantae > Streptophyta > Magnoliopsida > Fabales > Fabaceae > Clitoria > Clitoria ternatea. The sequence goes on along the minus strand of CM075672.1, from coordinate 34,762,265 downwards.
CCCCTGTCTGCCAGCCACCTCCGGGATTCCTGGATCCACTTTGGGGGTGGAATCCAGGTCAGCATGTGAATCCGAGTGAGGAGAGTTGAAATCCGAGAGATAATGGTGTAATCCGAGTGAGGAGAGTGGAAATCTGAGTTAAAATGCTGTAATCCGAGTGAGAAGAGTGGAAATCCAAGTTAAAATGCTGTAATCCAAGTGAGAATGGCTCGGATCCACCTTCCAATCAGTATTCATCCACACTGGCAGTCAAATCTGAGTGAAAATGTGTAAATCCGAGAAAAAATGATGGAATCCGAGTGAGGATGGTATGAATCCGAGTGCAAATGATGGAATCCGAGTAAAAAATGGGGAATCCGAGTGAGAATGGCTCGGATCCACCTTCCAATCAGTATTCATCCACACTGGCAGTGAAAATGGAGTAATTCGAGCAAAAATGATGGGAATCCGAGTGATTCTCACTCGGATCACCCTCTCAGTCAGCCTTCCACCACATTAGGAGTCAAATCCGAGTGGAAAAGGGGTCGGCCTTCACTTCCTCTCCACAATCCGAGTATAAAATGACTCGGAACCGATTGAAATGGCTCGGAAGTGGGTAAAGGAGGACTCGGATGAGTGAGGATTAGTTGGGAACCGATTGGAATGGCTCGGAAGTTCGAATTTTGGCCATTTTTCACTCGGAAATAAACTTCTTCACACTCAGAATTAGAAATTTGAATTTCTTCACTCGGAATGGCTCTGACAGGGAAGCTTTCCACTCGGAATTGATTCATTCTGAGTAATTCTACTCGGATTTGAGCATGTATGTGTCATTCCGCTCGGATTCTCCAACAGGAGCCTATTCCATTCGGAAATGCTTCATTGTTACTCGGTTTTTGATCATTTCTGAGTAGTTTTACTCGGTTTTGATCATTTCTGAGTAGTTCTACTTGGTTTTGATCATTTCTGAGTAGTTCTACTCGGTTTTGATCATTTCTGAGTAGTTCTACTCGGTTTTGATCATTTTTGAGTAGTTCTACTCGGATTTCCCTTCAACAGTGGCATATTCCACTCGGATTTGATCTGTTCCGAGTCCTTCCACTCGGAAATGATCATTTCCGAGTCAACCCTTCTTTTTTTTTTCTTTTTTTTTTTTAAAAAATTCTTTTCATTTGCGGATGGGCTGAAATAAGTGTTCACAGATGCCCCTCTTTACTTCCTTTCCTTGAGAAAAGCATGAAGTTTCTTCTTGCTTTTGAAATGGAAAGGGAGTAAAGACGTGAACACCTTTGTCAAAGTATTAGATGAAGGGGAAAAAACCAGGAATTGACACTTGAACCTTTCAGTTAGCAGGAGGTGAGAAGACCGGGGTTGACTCCCGGTAGAAAGGAAAGTAAAGGGTGCCTGAATAGGCGAACAGGAAGTAAAGGATGTGCCTGAATAGGCGGACAGGAGGTAAAGGATGTCTGAACAGACGGAAGGAAAGTGAAGGATGCTTGAATAGGCGGGCAAAAAAGTAAGTGATGCCTGAATGGGTGGCTGGAAGATAAAGGATGCCTTGATAGGCGGCTGGAAAATAAAGGATGCCTTAATAGGCGGATAAGAAAGTAAATGGTGCCTGAATAGGCAGCTGGAAAATAAAGGATGCCTTGATAGGCGGCTGGAAAGATAAAGGATGCCTTGATAGGCGGCTGGAAAGATAAAGGATGCCTTGATAGGCGGATAAGAAAGGATGCCTTGATAGGCGGATAAGAAAAGATGCCTTGATAGGCGGCTGGAAAGTAAAAGGATGCCTTGATAGGCGGCTGGAAAGATAAAGGATGCCTTGATAGGCGGCTGGAAAGATAAAGGATGCCTTGATAGGCGACTGGAAAATAAAGGATGCCTTGATAGGCGGATAAGAAAGATAAAGGATGCCTGAATAGGAGGACAGAGAGTAAAAGGTAGGGTCAACTGGGGATGCATGATGGGCTTACTAAAGGAAAGAAATCTGGGGATGATTCAGTTCAAGCTATCTTGGATGATTCGGGGAACTGCTTTTTGATTGGGAGAGAGAAGAAATGGGGGAAAGGTTTGGGACGAATACTCCAATTTTTGGAAAGATTAGAAGATTTAGGGGTACTACCTCAAGGCCGGGAGAAGAATCTGGGGTGATGTCCTAGTTAGGGCGGTTGAAGAGGCTTGGGGGTGCATTTCCTTTTGACGGAGTGAGACCCGAGGTAATGTCCCAGTTTAAACTTCCCAGGAGCATGGGGTACCGCCCTTGGGTTGACAAAAGATAACAACCTGGGGAAGATGCCCCAGTTTGTCATGATCTAAAGAGCTTTGGGGGAATCTAGGGAGATGCCTCAGTTTGACAAGTTGGAAAAAGTTTGGAGAAACGCCTCATGACTGGAAAGGAAGAAATCTGGGGAGATGCCCCAGTTTGACATGATTGAAGGATTCTTGGAGAATGGTTATAACAAAAGGAATTCGGGAAGATGTCCCAGTTGAGCTCATTTAGGAAGCGTAGTATCACTGGGGAAGAATTTGGTGGTTCAGGTACTGCCTCTTGATGGAAAGTTTAGGATTCATTGGGGAGAGAGATCCTGAGGAGTGCCATCTTTGGCGAATGATTCCACTGGGGAGGATATTTCAAGAGGCACGGACTTCAATAATTGAGGATGAGAGTTTGAAGGTGCCTGCTTAGGCGATGAAAGAGTAAAACATTGAAAGGTACCAACCTTGGCGTTTTAAGGAGGGAATTTTGAGAAGTGCCAATTCGGACGATTCAAGGAAGGGATTTGAAGGGCTTGATTGGGGTGTTAGTGCCTAGCATGACTATCTGTGAGATAACCTACAGAAAAATGGTCAGTAACGCAAAGATAAGTTTCAAAATCGGGTAAGTCCTGTGAAACCGCGACTCTTACGAGAACTCATGGACGAAGTAGAACGAATGAGGCAACCATAGCTTCGGAGCGCGTGTCTGGCCAAGTCCCTGCGATGATCACCTATGATGAGGTCGAGTAGCAGGAGCATCTTGTCCCTTGCGACTTTAAATGTTTACCAATCTTCCATTTTACTTTGTTAAAATACATGTCTTTTTCAGATCAACCAAATGCATAACACGTATCAAAGAGGGTGAACTTTATTCATGCACGTTAAACAAGTACAGAGAAAAAAATAAAGAAGGTAAATGAAATGAATGAGGTCACATAGGTCCAGCATAAATGAAAACTGGGAAGACTCATGGATCCTCCAGTGAATCTCTGAGACTGATGAGAGCCTTAACCCCTAACACGACTTCATGTTCACCCTTCGACCTTGCTTCTAGAAAGGTAAATTCGACAGTGATTCACGTGCACGAGCTTGGACTCGTACTTCTTTGAGCCAGAGGATCATTCGCATTGCCAGAAATTTGACCCTAACTTTTGCCTGAGCCGCCCTTTTCGGGTTTTCGACTCACCAGGTCACTCTAACTTTTGCCTAAGCCGCCTTTTCAGGTTTTCAACTTAGCGAGCATTAATTTTCTTTTCTTCCTTTTTTTTCGTTTTTTTTTGTTTTTGCTTTTTTTTGTTTTTTTGTTTTTTTTATTTGCTCTGACATCTCCTTCCTAAGCATAGTATTTTTTCACTGCATCTGTGTTTACAGGCATTGACAAATCCTGACCATCCATATTAGTGAGTATTAAGGCTCCTCCAAAAAAGCCTTCTTCACAACATATGGTCCTTCATAATTAGGAGTCCATTTGCCTCGGTTGTCCTTTTGAATTGGTAAAATTTTCTTGAGTACCAGGTCTCCTTCTTGAAACTGTCGAGGCCGTACTTTCTTCTCGAATGCTCGTTTCATACGCCTCTGATACAACTGACCATGACAGAGGGCAGTCAATCTTTTTCCATCAATCAAGTTTAATTGGTCATGTCGAGCTTGAACCCACTCAGCCTCTTCTAATTTTGCTTCCATCATTACCCGAAGGGACGGGATTTCTACTTCAAAAGGCAAAACTGCTTCCATTCCATATACGAGGGAGAACGGGGTTGCCCCTGTCGAGGTTTGAACCGAGGTGCGATATCCATACAGAGCGAAAGGAAGCATCTCGCTTCAATCTCTGTAGGTGACTACCATTTTCTGCACTATCTTCTTGATGTTCTTATTGGCCGCCTCAACCGCCCCATTCATTTTAGGTCGATAAGGAGAGGAATTGTAATGGTGAATCTTGAAGCTTTCGCAGAGTTCCTTCATCATTTTGTTATTCAAATTCGTACCATTGTCAGTAATGATCTGACTTGGTAGGCCATATCGGCATATCAGTTCTCGCTTGATGAATTTGACCACAATACTCCTTGTTACACTGGTATATGAAGCTGCTTCTACCCATTTGGTGAAATAGTCGATGGCGACCAAGATGAAACGATGACCGTTTGAAGCTTTTGGCTCGATGGGTCCAATGACATCCATGCCCCACATTGAGAAGGGCCATGGTGCCGTCAAGACATTTAGGGATAACGGGGGTGCATGAATATGGTCAGCGTATATCTGACATTTGTGACATTTTCGGACATACTTGAAGCAATCCGCTTCCATGGTCATCCAGTAATAACCAGCCCTCAAAATCTTTCTAGACATGGCATGTCCATTAGCGTGAGTCCCAAAAGATCCTTCATGAACATCCTTCATGATTTCATTTGCCTCATCAGCATCAACACAACGAAGAAGGACAGAGTCATAGTTTCTTTTGTAAAGCACATCCCTATTTAAGAAGAAACCCATGGCGAGTCGCCTTAGGGTCTTCTTATCATTTTCTGTAGCACCCTCGGGGTATTCTTGACTCTGGATATATCTCTTAACATCATGGTACCAAGGTTTCCCATCAGACTCCTTTTCCATCATTTGACAGTATGCAGGCTCACAGTGCTTCTTTACTTCGATGAGAGGCATATCGTAGTCACTACTTACTTTGAACATTGAGGCAAGAGTAGCTAAAGCATCAGCCATTTAATTGTCATCCCGGAGAACGTGATGAAAAGAGATCTCATCAAACTCCTTGATCATTTCCTTGATGTGATCATAATAAGGAATCAATTTACTGTCCCTAGTCTCCCACTCGCCTTTCAATTGATGAATAACCAAAGCAGAGTCCCCAAAAACTTCTAACAACTTTACTTTTACATCCAACGCCGCTTGGATTCCTAATGAGCATGCCTCATATTCAGCAATATTATTGGTACAGTCAAAACACAATCTGGCGCAGATAGGGATAATTTCCTTATCGGGTGAAATCAAGATAGCCCCAATTCCGTGCCCCAATGCATTAGAAGCTCCGTCAAATCTCAGGGTCCATTTCTCCTTTTGACCACCTTCTTCATTGAATAATGTCATGATATCTTCATCCAGAAAGTTAAATTGCATCGGCTGATAATCATTGATGGGTTGGTGTGCCAAGTAATCAGCCAGGGCACTTTCTCTTATAGCTTTTTAAGTGACATATATTATGTCGTACTCAGTTAACAACACTTGCCAGCGAGCGATCCTTCCAGTCAGAGCAGGTTTTTCAAAAATGTACTTGACGGGGTCCATCTTAGAAATTAGCCAAGTGGTGTGACTCAACATGTACTGCCTTAGGCGCTTAGCGGCCCATGCTAACGCACAACAAGTCTGCTCTAAAGCGGAGTACCTCATTTCACAATCAATGAACTTCTTGCTTAAGTAGTAGATGGCATGTTCCTTCTTTCCAGCTTCATCGTGTTGTCCCAACACGCAGCCCATGGATTCGTTCAATACAGTCAGATACAATATAAGTGGCCTTCCTGGGGTTGGGGGCACCAAAATTGGTGGTTCTTGTAGGTACTGCTTAATCTTTTCGAAAGCTGCTTGACAATTCTCATCCCATCGCCCTGGTTGATTCTTGCGGAGTAACTTGAAGATGGGTTCATAAGTTACCATCAATTGTGAAATAAATTTGGCGATATAATTGAGCCTTCCCAAAAATCCTCGGACCTCTCTTTCTGTATGGGGAGGAGGCATCTCAAGAATCGCCTTAACTTTGTCGGGATCAACCTCTATTCCCCTTTTACTTACTATAAATCCTAGCAGCTTGCCCGACCTTGCACCGAAAGTGCACTTGGCGGGGTTCAATCTTAGCTTGAACTTTCTCAATCGTTCAAAAAGCTTCCTTAGATCGCTAATGTGCTCTTCATCTGTTCTAGACTTGGCAATGATGTCATCCACGTAGACTTCTATTTCCTTGTGCATCATATCATGGAAAAGAGTCACCATTACTTTCTGATAAGTTGCCCCAGCATTTTTCAACCCAAAGGACATCACCTTATAACAAAATGTACCCCATAGAGTAATAAACGTGGTTTTCTCCATGTCTTCAGGTGCCATCTTAATTTGATTATACCCCGAGAAACCATCCATGAAGGAGAAAATAGAATGCTGAGCTGTATTATCAACCAAAACATCGATCTGTGGTAGGGGAAAATCATCCTTGGGACTGGCCCTATTCAAATCTCGGTAATCCACACACATCCGTACCTTTCCATCCTTTTTAGGGACAGGGACAATGTTGGCTACCCACTAAGGGTATTTTGCCACTGCTAGGAACCCAGCATCAAATTGCTTCTTAACCTCCTCTTTGATCTTTAAAAGCATTTCTGGCTTCATTCGGCGTAATTTCTGCTTTATTGGTGGGCATTCAGGTTTCAAGGGTAGTCTATGCTCAACAATGCTAGCATCGAGTCCAGGCATATCTTGATAAGACCAGGCAAAGACATCACAAAATTCCATTAACAACTTGATTAAATCTTCTCTTTGTTCTCTGCTTAGGGTAGTGCCGATCTTGACTTCCTTCTTATTTTCTTCATTCCCCAAATTAATGACCTCAACTATGTCTAGGTAGGGTTGAATCCCTTCATCCTCTTGCTCTAACAACCTTGTCATTTCAGGCGGTGGTTCACAATCTTCCCCACCTTCCTCATCAGCGTAATCAATTGGGTGATCAAAGTCGGGAAACGGGATTGCGACCTCACTCTCCTCAAGGGAGTCACTTTCGGATCTGCAATTTAGTGTGATATGGCAAATAAAAAGAAAGAACAAGCGAGTAAAAAGAAGGGTTTAAAACAAGGATAAGGGATACACGAAGAGTTTTTTTTTTGAATTACGATACGCGTTTATTGATGAAAATGATAAAAACAAGTTTTTTCGCCTTTATTACATGGAAGGGTCCCAAAGCTTTAGGCAGAGCAGAGGGACGAATAAGTACTTAAAGCATAAAAAAATTACTTTGGCAAAACATTCAAAGTCATGGGGAACTCGATGGCCTCCCAGTTATGAAGTTCTTGGCCTGGTGGACAAGCAATCACAAAATCAACACTATCACAAGGGTCTTCTTCAATGACAGCGACTTGGTTTGGAGGCATCAGTCCGGCACTCCGAAAGCTCTGGTAGAGATCACAGATGGGGACTCTTGCGGTATGAGGATCTCTGCCAGTAAGACGAGCAGCCCTTTTTTCTCTCTTCGCTTCCTCTACCCTTTTTCTGTCGGCAGCCGTGGGCCGGTATCCTAACCCAAAACCATTTCTGTTATCAAGCAGGCGTATTGGTTCTATTTCTCTATTCAAAGCACGTCCTAGCCCTCTTCCAGGTTTATACCCTCCACGCAGCATAATCTTTGCCATCATTAAAGATGCACTTGGCATGCAAGCTTTTGCCATTGTGGCTCCTTCCCCCACATAGGTAGCGTTTGCTATCTCTAATGCTTGGAAAGAAGTTTCAAGGGCCTCTTCTGCTGCCTCGATGTAAGGGGTTGACAGAGGTTTGCTGACCAGAAGGTCTTCCTCACCAGAAACAATTATCAACTTGTTGTCAATTATGAATTTTAATTTCTGGTGCAGGGTAGAGGGCACCACTCCAGCAGAATGGATCCACGGCCTGCCTAATAAACAACTATATGCAGGCGAGATATCCATGACTTGAAAAAGGACCTGGAACATGCACGGCCCAACCTGTATGGGCAGCTCAATCTCACCCATAACCTCCCTCCGAGTTCCATCAAAAGCTCGTACTATCGTGGCACTTGGCTTCATAAAAGTCCCATCAAATGGTAATTTGGCCAATGTAGACTTTGGCATGACATTGAGGGACGACCCATTGTCAATAAGTACTTTTTCTAAGATGTAATCTCGGTATTTTACGGAGATATGGAGAGCCTTGTTGTGCCCAATCCCCTCTGTTGGTATTTCGTCATCAGTGAAGGTAAGATAGTTATCTGCAACAATGTGCCCACTATTCTTTGAAACTTATCAACGGGAATGTCATGACTGACATGAGCCTCATTCAGGACCTTCATCAACATCTTCCGATGTGGCTCAGAGTTCATCAGCAATGATAACAAGGAGATTTTTGCAGGAGTATGGGTCAGTTGGTCAAGCACTTGATATTCGCTCTGGCGAATAAACCTTAAGAATTCATGGGCTTCTTCATCAGTCACGACCCTTTTGATTTCGCCATTGGCCCCTTCTTTGTCCACCTTGGTATTTCCGGTAACCTGATCCCTCTTCGGCTCTGGAGGGGTGTATACTCTTCCACTTCGGGTTATACCTCCTACCCCTACAATATTTGTGACGGACGAAGGAGACGGGTCACCTGTTGCCGGGCTTGTAACGATCACATCTGCGTTGTACTTCCAAGGGACAGCCCGATAATCTTTGAACGCAAACGGGGTGGGTGCTTGAATAGTGATGGTTGGTTGTACAGAAACAGGAGCTGCTTGGGGGTTCCTGGTGTAAAAATTATCAAGGGCTTAGGGATCCGTGCCCCTGTTTGTTCCTCGATCATGTCGACCTCATCTCCACGGCGTTTACAGACCTGCACAATATAACTGTCCATAAGGCTTTGAAGGACCTCACAGAAACCTTTGTGTTCAGCAGTTTGTTCGCAATCATGTTTCACACTCCAGGTCCCTTCAATTAATCCCCTTTCAAGCAAAAGGGAATGAACTACCCTCAATGGCATTCTTATGTCAGCAACATTCTTAACGCACTCCTCATCATTTTCCAAGGCATTGACCTCTGAATTTCCATGGTTGGGCAGGGGATTTGTGGCAACATTTGGGCTACCTTCCTTAAAGTTAATCCAGTCGGCTTTGATCAAATCCCTTACTTTATACTTCAAAGCCAGGCAATTTTCTGTGGAATGCCCTGGTGCCCCAGCATGGTAATCACAATGAGCGTTTAGGTCATATCCCCTTGGGTAAGGAGGTTGCAACGGCCTCATAGGGGATGAAGCTACCAGACCTTTCTGAACGAGGATTGGAAAAAGTTCGGTATATGTTATAGGAATTGGATCGAACTGCACAGGGGAGCGTTCATTGTTGGAATTTCTTGTGTTTTGATTATGATTGGGTGGTCGAGTCACTTGTTGCGGGTGATGGTATGGCACGGGTTACGGTACTGGCGCTCTTACCATGGGTGGACGGAAGTGGGAAGTATAAGCTATCGGGCTCTGAGTGGTAGCAGCCACATAAGGATTGGGAGCTTGAATCATAGTAGGAAAGAATGGTCTTGGCGAAGGCGTCTTTTGATTAGAAGAGATGGAATTAGTTTCTCTATCCCTTTTCCCAGGCGCCGGCCTTCTTGTCATGCTTGCCCCAGATGAGCCCTGAATGATCTTTCCTGTTCGTATTCCGCTTTCCACTCTTTCCCCGATAGTCACAATGTCGGAGAAGTTGGATGAAACACTACCAATCATCTTGCCATAGAAAGGTGATGAGAGCGTATCAATAAACATCGCGACTATTTCTTTTTCTGACAATAGGGGATCCACTTGTGCCGCTGTCTCTCTCCATCGTTGGGCATATTTCTTGAATGTTTCACTGTCCTTTTTCATCATGTTTTGTAAATGAACCCTGTTGGGTGCCATATCCATGTTATACTTGTATTGTCTAAGGAAGGCATCTGGCAGATCCTTCCAACAACGGATATGGTTCCGATCAAGGTGAGCATACCATGTAAGAGCAGCCCCTGCTAGACTATCTTGGAAGCAGTGGATCAAGAGTTGGTCATTAGAAGAGTAAGATGCCATCTTTCGATAGTACATCGTGAGATGGTTCTTTGGACAAGTCATTCCCCGATACTTATCAAAGTCTGGCATCTTGAATTTGGGTGGGAGGATAACATCTGTGACTAAACATAGCTCCGAAGCATCTATTAGTCCAAAACCTCCAGAGCCTTCCATCATCCTCAAACGCTCTTCTAAGATTTCTATCTTTTCCTTTCGAGGAGCTGCGACCATGCGGGTTGCATCTTGGAGATTGGTCCCATAGGGGGTTCCGTATCCATACGGATAACCGAATGGCTGGTTGAACGGAGGCAAAGCATGGGACTGGTTTGTTAGGCCTGTATTTGGTGAAGGACCTTGGGGTTGGGCCATAGTCTGTACAACATAATTCGGTTGGGTCACCTGGGCTCGTGTATTTTGGGCTTGTGTGTTGTAGGTCGGCTGGGTCATCGGGGCTTGTATATTTTGAGTTGGGTGAGTTTGTGGGTCATGGGCTTGCGTGTTTTGGGTTTGGTAAATTTGTGGGTCATGAGTTTGCGTGTTTTAGGTTTGGTGGAGTGATGGTATATTTGGCTGGGTAGGGTATGAAGTGTGAGGATTCATCGCTTGCTGGTCATGGGCGTCTTGGTTAGCGAGCGGGGGATAGTATCCTGGTGGAAGGCCATAAAGTGGAAAAGGTACTAGGTTGCCGTCAGGGCCGACAAATGTATGCTGTGCATAAGACTGGCCGTAAGGTAACTGGGTCTCAATGACAGGGTTAGGTCTTCCAACATGAATGGTGACAGGGGGTATCATTGTGTTTGGTACTTGGGTTCTTGCTGGGTCGGAACCAAGGGGGAGTGGTACAGTGGCAGGCTGCTGTTGGTTGTTCTCAATACCCGCAGAGGAATCCCCTTCTGTGATTCTCTTTTCCAGCAGCTTGGTCAACTCGGCTACTTGTTCTTTCAGCTGATTGAACTCGTTTCTGAAATCTTCATCCCTGATTTCTGCTTCGGCCATGAGTCTCGTTTGGAGTCGGGTCGGATAAGGATGTTTACCCGTAGCGTCTATTGTAAGTGAAAACACGAAATTGTTAAAAAAAGAAAGCATTAAATAAAAATGGTAAACGAAAAATAAATAGTACGGTGCACAAAGTTATCGCGGAACTCGGCCAGTACCCTCCAACCATTCCTCAGAACGTCACATTCAAGAGTAATAAGTATGTGATAAATGGAAATTAACATGAGATGGTTGTGGAGACAAAAGAATCCTTCTTTCTGAATTTCTTTCTGAATTTCAAAGTACATTACTGCTGCCAATTTTTTATGCAAGAAAAGTAAATCAGCCATTCCTAGCTCGGGCAATCATGGCCCTTATTTTACAAATCCTTTCTCTACAGTAATCAAGGAAGTTTACAATTTCTTTCGGGGTACTAAGAGGGTTAACCATCCCCTCAGCTTGCTTAAGCAGGAGCGGGAGGTCTTCCAGGACTCCATTAGCCAAATGTGCCAAGTGGGTGAAGCAATTCATCCATGAATGAATAACTTCATCTTGTTGTGTCATTTCAGCTTTCAAAATATGGATAGCCTCACGATATTCTTGCTCAGTATCCATCGCGTGCTGTCGCTCGCCGTTTATCTCTCGCTGGCAAGCTTCTACCACCTCATTAAGCTGATGCTCTAATTGACCAACTTGCAATTATAGGAGCTCTTTTTGTACCAAGGCAATTTGCTCATTCTCTTTGGCTTTTTCCAACATATCTCTCAAGAGTTGCTTGTCAGCCAACATAGTATCCCTTTGCTTGCTCTTCATCCTCAGTTGAGTATTAGCTGTTCGGAGGCATTGACTTTGCTTCCTCAAGTAATCTCTTTCAACTTTCCGCTTTTTTCCAATCTCCTTGATGGTTCGCTTACTTTCTGAGTTCTCCCTTTTTTGAAGGGCACATTCTTGTTGAGATTTTAGCAGGTCTTCCTCCAGCTTCTTATTTTTTACAATTAACTTCTCTATCTTAACTTTCAAGGCTTCCTCTTCAAGAGTAGGTGAGGGAACAGGTATTCTTGTCAGGAGATGGGAGGGACTTTTGAAAGGCAGCTTGACAATGGAAACTCTATTCAGGATCCATCGGTAGTATTCGTCCTTCACGGCATGGCTTCGAGCTCCTAGTTCTTTTCCTTGCCTGTGGACCATCTTCCATGCATTTGCTATATCCCGAATAGCAGAGGTACAATCTCCTTTTGAGTAGCGAAGGACAAAAGGAATAAGTGATTCTTCATCAGGTGGCCCAAGCAATGGATAAGCTAACTGCCGTTTGGCTATGACAGGGTTGTAGTTAATGCATCCTTGTGTGCCCATAAGAGGAACATTCGGGTAGCTTCCACAATGATGAATAATGGTGTCAACCTTCAACCATTGTGGATACCACCTTACTTTGTCAGCTGTGAGCCCCATCAGGTGATTGGCCCATTCACGCCCGTTTTTTGTTACTAACTGGCATAATTTCAGATCAGAAATAGGACATTCAACTTTGCCGACTTGGTGGAAAACATGTGACATGAGCCACACATATAGAGCAGGTAGACAACAAATGATTCTTTTTCCACCTTGTGTAGAACATAAGTCCATGGTGTAATATATATTTGCCAAGATAGCAGTGACAGGATTTTCAGACTTGAATTTACGGGCAAGGAAAATGCCAATGGCATCATAGTCTATGTAATTGTCAATGTTGGGGAACAAGATAACACCATAAATGGTTAAAGCCAAAGTATCCATGAAGGCTTCCCAATCTCCCTTCTCAGCCAGCAAGTGCATGTGCCTTTCAAAATATTCCCGATCAAACCCCAGGACTTGATTTTTATTTAGCTGCTTACTTCTTAAGACTTCCGGATTAATCCTTAGGATATCAGCGATGGTAAGAACATTCGCATGGCGTCCAAGATGGCGGTAAGGCATTTGTCCCTCTAGTGGCATACCCAGAATTTGTTCGAACTCCTCAACAGACGGAGCTATTTGAAAGTCTTGGAAAGTGAAACAACGGAGAGGTGGGTCATAAAACTGAATCAAAGCAGTAATTGCTTCGACTTGTACTTCCACTTCTAGCAACTTTAGGATCCTCCCATATCTCCTTGAAAAAAACATTTTCTGATTCATATCCAATTTCTTGCCTAATGCTTGCAGACTGGTTGTATCGACCTTCCTAGCCTTGACATGCAGTAATTTTTTCAACTCAGGTATATTTGTACCACAACTATCCGATCTCATGTTAATTTCCATACTTTCACTCAGAGGTGCTGGCTAAGCTCTTGATAGCTTCCTGCGAGAACATGAGAAATGAGAAAATCAGTCACTAGTACTGACGTGTTTTGCAAATCGATACTCCCCTAGTAACTTTGAAAATATTTTTGTATTCAGGGAAGTTTTGATTTGACAAAACTTATGACAAATCAAAGGTCATGTGAGCTACGAATTTTCTGATCATTGTCAATAAAAAATTTGATTTTTTTTTATTTTTTTTATACCCCTTTTTTGATTCAAAACATCCGTAACTCAAATCCCAAAGACTTGTGCACAAAGAGAAAGAACTATTTGCCCATTAAAGAATCACTAGTTAAAAGTATGTCATTTTTTTGAAAAAAGTAATTCACTAAACGGGTAAGTAATCCTCTATTTTGGATTAGAAGGAAAAGTGAGAATGAGAAAAGGTAGAAGTAAAGTTTGCCCCTTTGTGCCTTAAGGTGGTTTTTTTTTCTGGAGGTCTCCTAATGGTTCTAAAGTTCATCTATCAGTGATACCTCGCATTAGGTGGCTTGTTCTAAAACTTCTAAAGGTCACTAGAGCCAAGATCCTATTCATGATGTTGATCACAAATAGTAAGAAGTATACTAAGTGTGAGCACCATGAATAAGTCGAACTCTAGCTGAGGTTCTCACAGTAACCAGACATGAAGTACATCCCAAATGGCTCCGCTATCAACCTCTCCTAATCTTAAGCTTATTTAGGCCCGGGTATAGGGTCCCACTCAAAAGTGTGTGCAAATTGTGAGTGTAGTGTGTGAAAGAGGCATTCAATACCTGTACCTTACTCATCCTGCACATAGAACAAACACAGAGCAACAAAATAAAGTCGACTACCCTAGGGTTCAATGATCATACAGATATTTACAGAACATAAATGATAGAATATAAACAAAACAGGAACTAAACATTGACAAGGAAATAAAATAAAAGAAGAAGTTAAATAATTAATATGCTAATTAAAACATGCGCTATCAAATTGACTGGCTTGACTCTCTAATTCCCCAGTGGAGTCGCCATCTGTCGCGACCGGGATCGCGGCGGCGCGGCCGACCCTCAAAAACGATTTTTTTAAAATAAAATAAACAGGGAGTCGCCACCAATATTTTTTAGGATAAAATAGTGGAAAAACCTTTTGTTAAAGCACTGGTTATAAAAATGAGATTCCATGATTCGGGAGTCTGATTACAGGTGAGGAAGGTATTAGCACCTCACAACTGTCCGTTATAAAAAACGGTTACCTCAATTTGATAGCGCGCATTATAGTTAACCCGATAATTATTTTAACTTCTTCATAAAAAGAAAAAAACGTACGGAATGACAAAATAAACAAAATAAATAAAAATCAACGCAAAATATTTACATGAGATTAACAGGACGTCTCATCCAAATTAATCTCGCTCCTTCTTTTCTTTAAAGAGATATTTAAAAATATGAAATTAACAGGACGTCTCGTCCAAATTAATCTCGCTCCTCCTTTTTTCTTTAAAGAGATATTTAAAAATATGAGATTAACAGGACATCTCGTCCAAATTAATCTCGCTCCTCCTTTTGATAGCAGGACAAAAAGGAAACTCTAAAAATTAAATAAAGAAAGGTGGGCCCGATAGGAACTGTTTCCGGCTCCTACGTATTCTCGAGCTTTCGAGAAATCAGGGTCACGTAGTTCTTTAAAATGTTGTTTTTTTTTAGGAAAAGATTAGGAAGATATTGATAGGCATCATTTTAGTGAAGAATCCATACAAGGCGAAGTGCTTCGCACGTGCACGGATCTTATAGAGACTGTGTAGACGGAAGTATTTTTGTACGACACTGATTATAAAAAAAACTGAATGGGAGAGGAAAACGAGTGCAAAAAATGAAAAAAACGAGCGAGGAATAAGAAAACTGAGTGAAAAATAAGAAAACCGAGTGAAAAAAATGAAAATCCGAGTGAAAACAGGGAAAACCGAGTGAAACAGTGACAATATGAGTGAAACAGTGAAAATCTGAATGAAACAGTGAAAAATCTGAGTGAAACAGTGAAAAATTTGAGTGAAACAGTGAAAATCCAAGTGAAACAATGAAAATCTGAGTGAAACAGTGAAAATCTGAGTGAAACAATGAAAATCTGAGTGAAACAGTGAAAATCTGAGTGAAACAAGTGAAAATCTGAGTGAAAATAAGGGAAACCGAGTGCAAAATAGTAAATCCTAGTGAAACAGTGAGAATCTGAGTGCAAAAATAGTAAAATCCGAGTGAAACAGTAAGGATCTGAGTGAAAATAAGAGAAACCGAGTGCAAAATAGTAAATCCTAATGAAACAGTGAGAATCTGAGTGAAACAAGTGAAAATCTGAGTAAAAATAAGGGAAACCGAGTGCAAAATAGTAAATCCTAGTGAAACAGTGAGAATCTGAGTGCAAAAATAGTAAATCCGAGTGGAAATAAAGGAAACCGAGTGAAACAGTGAGAATCCGAGTGGAAAGAGGCTTACCGGGTGAAATTTGAGCAGAGAAGAACGATTGGGACTAGAATTACAAGTCCGAGAGGGAAAAGGGAGCTGGAAGGAGTGCTGTTGAGTGAGAGTGTAGAGGATGTTAGGGTAAAGAGAGTTTGAAAGGTGAGGGGTGAGTGAAGTGAGAGGGAGAGAAGACTTGGCGTGAGAGAGAGAGAGAGAGAACAGAGGTTTGACAGAGTTTCCTCGTCTGAAAATGCCTCCCCCTCAGCTGCCCTCTGCCCATCCTATTTATAGGCAGGCCCGAGTGGAATGCCACCTCAGGCTTCCACTTCCGAGTGGAACGCCAGCTCAGGCCTCCACTTCCGAGTGGAATGCCAGCTCAGGCCTCCACTCGGTTTAGGTAATGGGGGACAACGGCTGGTGGGAATTTTTAATTCCTCCACCTCCGCCCCTGTCTGCCAGCCACCTCCGGGATTCCTGGATCCACTTTAGGGGTGGAATCCAGGTCAACATGTGAATCCGAGTGAGGAGAGTTGAAATCTGAGAGATAATGGTGTAATCCGAGTGAGGAGAGTGGAAATCCGAGTTAAAATGCTGTAATCCGAGTGAGAAGAGTGGAAATCCGAGTTAAAATGCTGTAATCCAAGTGAGAATGGCTCGGATCCACCTTCCAATCAGTATTCATCCACACTGGCAGTCAAATCCGAGTGAAAATGTGTAAATCCGAGCAAAAATGATGGAATCCAAGTGAGGATGGTATGAATCCGAGTGCAAATGATGGAATCCGAGTAAAAAATAGGGAATCCGAGTGAGAATGGCTCGGATCCATCTTCCAATCAGTATTCATCCACACTGGCAGTGAAAATGGAGTAGTCCGAGCAAAAATGATGGGAATCCGAGTGATTCTCACTCGGATCACCCTCTCAGTCAGCCTTCCACCACATTAGGAGTCAAATCCGAGTGGAAAAGGGGTCGGCCTTCACTTCCTCTCCACAATCCGAGTATAAAATGACTCGGAACCGATTGAAATGGCTCGGAAGTAGGTAAAGGAGGACTCGGATGAGTGAGGATTAGTTGGGAACCGATTGGAATGGCTCGGAAGTTCGAATTTTGGCCATTTTTCGCTCGGAAATAAACTTCTTCACACTCAGAATTAGAAATTTGAATTTCTTCACTCAGAATGGCTCTGACAGGGAAGCTTTCCACTTGGAATAATTCTACTCGGATTTAAGCATGTATGTGTCATTCCGCTCGGATTCTCCAACAGGAGCCTATTCCATTCGGAAATGCTTCATTGTTACTCGGTTTTCGATCATTTCTGAGTAGTTCTACTCGGTTTTGATCATTTCTGAGTAGTTCTACTCGGTTTTGATCATTTCTGAGTAGTTCTACTCAGTTTTGATCATTTCTGAGTAGTTCTACTCGGTTTTGATCATTTCTGAGTAGTTCTACTCGGATTTCCCTTCAACAGTGGCATATTCCACTCGGATTTGATCTGTTCCGAGTCCTTCCACTCGGAAATGATCATTTCCGAGTCAACCCTTCTTTTTTTTTTAAAAAAAAAAAAATTTCTTTTCATTTGCGGATGGGCTGAAATAGGTGTTCACAGTAGAGAAGAAGGCAATGGAAGTGGAACAGTACTGCACCAAGTGTGTTGTTGGAGGGAAGGAACAGTATTTAAATTACTGCCTTGATGCTTCAGCTGCTGAGCATTCGCTTGAGCGGATTAAACTTCGCTTGAGCGAGTCCGGATTAACACTGCAGTGTTTCTTTCTTGCTTGGGCGTTATGGCAAAACTTGGGCGAGGACGGTCTCTTAAAGTTATGCTTGAGTGAGTCCGGATTTTACTAGGACGGATTAAATAATGAATAAGCACATCGGTTTCTTATGTAGCATTCCGATCTTCTTCTCTTTTGTAACCGGTGTCTTGGGAGTCTTCTTAAGTAAGCTTACTTGAAGTCTCGCTTGGGCGTAGTCTTGCTTTTCTTAAGCGAACTTGGACCCTCGCTTGAGCGGATTTAACTCCCGCTTGGGCGGATTAATTATTAAATCGGTATTCTGTAGTTGGCACTCGGGTTCTTCATGCAATATTCCGAGTCCTTGTTCTCTTTTGGAGTTCTCGAGTCCACCCTGTTCCTGCACTAATAAACAGCTACTTGCCTAGCATTTATACGCTGGCTGCTTAGTACTTTTGTAAAGACTTCAAAATTCCTTATTTAATTAAAATTTTAAATCGGTTTCTTACATAGATAACATACTTTTGAAATAATTAACTACAACATGAATTCTTATCAAATTATTAAAAAATAATAATAAAACTAGACAATACTTAGTAAATTATGTTAAATAATCAGTGGAATAATTAAGTCTTTTCAAGACTTATCACATCCCCAAACTTAAAACTTTGCTTGTCCTTAAGCAAATATTCAGATTAATTATCAATCAGCAATTGATCAACACAGTCAACCTTTCCTTAACTTAATTCATACTATAATTATTGAATACCGATCATGCTTTCTTCTCGCAATTTCTAAAAGTATAAATACTTACACCTCCTTTGGAAGACAAGCTGCTGATGCTTTCCTCACTGGTCGGTGTTTAACTCTTCTCTCGGTGTATGAGGTAAATAAGATGCACTCAGCACCTGCATACTTGTTAGATCAACATAGGCTTGCAACAGTTCTAAACATCATGAAATATGCCAACTCAATCGGATCAGTAAGGGCTTTTTAAGCTTATAATGGGGCTCAGCTACAGGCTCAATTATTGTTTTTCCGAGTCATAGATAGGTTACAAGATGTGTCCACTGATGCTCTGCCTCAATTCTAACTTAATTGCCTCTACTAACAACTCTCTTTACTTTACTGACTGAATGCTACTTAATAACTCGTGCTGTTTTGCACTTTCTTTTTCTTTCAGTCCTTCGGACTTCTCTTTTCCTTTTTTTTTTCCTTTTTCTTTCTTTCCATCTTTTCCGATCGAATTTTTTTTTCTTTTGGTGCTTTGCACCTCTTTTTCTTTTCAGTACTTTGTTCATTTTTTTCTCTCGGCTTTGCCTTCCTTCCTTTTATTTTTCTACATATTTCTACATATTTATCCATACTCAAGGTCGGAGTGTGTCCTTAATTACTGTTAGGCACACTCTTCATCCCCAAACTTAGAGATTGCTAGTCCCTAGCAATAAGCAAAAACCGAGTAATTCACCAGTGGAACATCAAGGGTAATTCAGTCGGGTCTTTCTTGGATAAATAGGCTTGTAACGTTAGGTGCATAAAACGAATGAAAGGGTCTCAGGCTCAAACATTATTATTGGGTCAAAGGATGATTAATATGTTAGGAAGGTTATTTTTGGCCCTGGCTAAATAATCAAAGAAGGTCTTCATCATTTCCGATTGGTTGACATACGACAATTAGCAAGAACTGAGGCAAATTCTGTCTTCACTAACTAGCATGCAAGCTCACTCGGAAAAGATAAAACAGGCTCAAAAGCTCATATAATTATAACAGTTAATCAGCCAGTCTTGTCCCCAAACTTAATGTAAGATCATACATCTAGATTGCTAACTAGCATGCCGAGTAAACATTTTAATTAATGATGAAGAATAGTTAAGGGCAGAGATCATGAGTTAAGCAAAAACCGATTAATTAATTTATCCGACTACAGCTTAACGAATCAGCAAACTTTTTAAATTATGAAGATGGATTTTGAAATTAAATATAATTAACATATTTTATCAAATAAAGACTCGGAAAATCAAATAAGGAGTCGGAGTATTAGAATACTTCCCTTTTACCTGAGTGGCAGTGCTGGGAAGCGTGAAATCGGATTGGGACTCATGGAGTTTACCAATACATATGAAAAACCGAATAAAACAAACAATTGAACAAGAAAGTAAAATTCTCATTACATAATTAAGAATAAAAATAAGTTCAGTGTTCAACAAGCAGTTACAATAGCTTCAAACTAAATACATAGGAAACATTATAAAAATGTGACACAACTGCTTAAACATTCTGATCTTCATCGTCCTTGTCCTACTGGGGGGGAATCGTGAATCCAATGGAAGCTAACCACGCATCTCTATCAGGTGGGGCTCCCATATCTGCTGACGTGAGCATCTGATCGTTGTTTAAAACCCGATCATAAATTTCAAGTTGCATCTTCTTCACAACCTGTAATTCCTGTAACACCAAAAGAATGTCAGAAGAAGAAGAAGAAGAACCAACTCCTACAGATTGCTTAGGACATTCTGGTTCTGTGTCTTTAAAGTTCACAGCACAGTTTTCATCAGCTTTAATACTTTCAACCTCTGGTGACTCATTTTCCTCACTTGCAGGAGATACATTCCTTTGAACCAGAGGAGATACATCCCTTTGCTCCTGACTTCGACTAGGGACCTGGACAGATGAATCAGATATAGTGATGGTTGCCACTTCTCTTTCATTATCTATTTGTTTCCTTCGCACACTTCCTTCTGCGAAGTTTGGTCTAGGTTTCTGCAGAAGTCTTTGTGATCTTCTTTTCATGATGAATGTTAAAATAACGATGATAAACAACCTAATTAAAAAATAAGAACGGAAATCCAACAGAAAAACAGCAAACCAAACTGTGAGATGCATGTCTTATGAACAGTGGAAAACAATAATAATGAAACAAGAAGATAATAACCACGAACTGCGAAGTGAAAGAAGTGGAAAGGTGATACCTTTCTTAGAAATCAGAAAGTGTCTTTTCGTCTTCAGCTCAAGTTCAACACAGGTACTGAGGGTTGGAAGCTGAAAGGGTTTCTCTTTTATAACGATGAATTCAATTTTCCAGAAACGCGTAAATGCGGTCAAATCTAATTATTACTTTATTAAATGAATTACTATTATTATTATTATTATTATGTTTATTTATTTATTATATATATATATTGGATTTTTTTATTTTATATTTTATTTTATTTTTATTTATTATTGTTTTATTTATTATTATTTTTGAATACTCAATTACTAGAGGGGTAGAAGATCGAGGAAGAGTGTGATGATACCAATGTGATGCCAAATGGACATAGGAGAATGGAAGATGGATAAATGAACAGATCGTAAGACAAAATAGTAAATGAAAAATTTAAATACATGAAATAGAGTGCATGAAAAACGAGTGAACCATTGTAATGGAATACGAGTGAATTAAGAAACGAATAATAAAAGAAACAAATAGAAGTATGAACGAATGAAGGAAGACTCGAATAAATAAATAATGAATAAAAAGAGTAAAAGGGCGAAAGGATGATAACCGAGTGAGAATGGAGATAGGTACCGAGTGATAAAATAGTTGATCGACGAATGATGTGAACAACGCAAGTCCGAGTAAATGAAAGGGAAAGAATGAATGCATAACTGAAAAGCTAACTGACGGGTGAGGAATGGAAAAGAGAGAGACCGAGTGAAAATGAGGAAAGGGTATACCTATCGATGAAGGAGATGAGTAAATGAAGGAACTGAGTGAACTAGCGAGAAACCTAGTGAATAAGGAACTGAGTGATGAGTGAGTGAGAAAAAGTGAATAAAACACTGAATGAAAAGGGT
The DNA here is from genome assembly GCA_037962975.1 of Clitoria ternatea. NCBI lineage: Eukaryota > Viridiplantae > Streptophyta > Magnoliopsida > Fabales > Fabaceae > Clitoria > Clitoria ternatea. The sequence goes on along the minus strand of CM075672.1, from coordinate 34,740,963 downwards.
ACTGAGTGAATGAATACCGAATGGGTCACAGAATGAAAGAATGAATGAATGGAGATAAGTGTATGAGAACCGAGTGTGACAATGAATGGTCGAGTGAACAACCGTCGTGAGATACGAGTGAACAGAGAAGTACGTGGAAGAAAGAGCGAATGAGAGTAAGGCTGAGCGAAAGAAAGGACGAGTGGATGAAACTGAGTGATATAGATCGGAGATATGAAGAATGAGTGAATGACAATGAGAGTTCGGGCAAAGAACAAAAATGACAGGAGTAGAAAATGGAATGAATGAAATACCGAGTAAATGAATACCGAGTAAATTAAACCGGGTAAATGTAAAAAAAACAAATGATCAAACAGCGAGAGGTGACAAATAGAAAAACAAGTGAGAGAACAGGAAAGAATGGCTGATCGACCGGGTGAACAAACAAGAGTGAAAGATAGACGAAAAAGGAGATAAAAGAACCAATATATTGGAAACTGAGTGGATGGATATACTGAGTGGACGAGGTCAGGGAAGAGTGCAGTGAGGGAAACAAGCGAACAATGGCCGAGTGAACAATATATGTGTATTACATATACGTGAATCGAAAGACAGAGAGAGACGAGTAGAAAAACAAAAGGATAAGAAAACTGACTGAAATAAACCGAGTGAATGTAAAACGAGCTAATGAGAGACTTACTGAGAGATGAGTAAGGAACACAATAGAAATAAAGTAAATTGAAAGAACGAGTGAATGATATTCTGGATGGAAAGAATACTAATTGAATGAAGAATGAGAAAAATGAAGACGAGTGAAGGATTAACTAGGGAATGAAGGATGAATGAAATAGAGTGACCGAGTAAAATGAAGATCGAGTAAATGAAAAACGAGTGAAAACTGAGGTGACAACGAAAGTCAGAATGATATGGAGCTACTGAGTGAGAAAAACGAGTGAATATAAGAATGACTGCATAGGGGTCCGAGTGAATCGGAATACCGAATGGACGAAGAAGAAGACGACGATTGAGTGACAAAATGAGTAGACGAGAGAATTAGTGAATGAAAGGCTGGATGAACAAGCAACACATGCAGAGAGATCGGGTGATGAAACCGAGGAAGAACTTCGGTGGATTGAAAACACGAATGCATGAATCGACGACTAAGAAGAAGAGATAAAGTATGGAAATGAGTGACGGGTGAGGGTGGACAACAGAATATATGAAACGAAGGATGAGTGACTCATAAATGAAAGAAACTGAGTGAGGAATGAGGGAGCCGAGTGAAAGAAACCGACTACTAGAGAAAGCCGAGTGGATGAATGAAGAAAAGGTTGCGCGCAAATGAGACCAATGGATACAATACTGATTGTGATGACTGAGGAATCCGAGTGGTGAAAAGCCGACTGAAATAAGTCATTTTTCATTATCTGACCCATTCATTACATCAACGATCAGAAATCCTTCCAAGTCTTCCTTTTTATTCGCAGAAATTTATTGAAAAATGTCGAGTGAAGTTCAGTCGGGAAGAAGGGTTATGACGAAGTAACAATTATCCGAGTGTACTATTTTCACTCGACTTAGTACAATTTTCCTCTAAGTGCGAAACAACAATTAGCATTGGCTCGCCTAAGCTACGAGCGCTTCGCCTGAGCGAAAATAGAAGAATCAAACTCGGATTTCCTTCTTCAAATTCACAACTTTATTTTATTCAAAGTTCTAAACAAAACAATCGGAACATAGGGCTGCCTCCCTAGAGCGCTTCTTTTAGGTCACTAGCTTGACCTTATTGTATTTAAGAAGATGGCTTTAGTAACAAGGAGGTTTTCTGCCTATCAAACTCTCCTCTAAAGTAGAGTTTGAGTCGCTGGCCATTCACCTTGAAAAACCGATCGGTAGTCGGATCTTTCAGTTCGACTGCACCATGAGGAAAAACCTCATTTACAGTAAAAGGCCCGGACCACTCGGATCTAAGTTTTCCAGGGAAGAGTTTCAGTCGGGAATTGAATAACAAAACCTGATCGTCCTTCTGAAACTCTTTCTTATTAATTCGCTTATCATGCCATTTCTTTGTTTTCTCCTTATAAATGGAGGCACTTTGATAAGCGTTGAGTCGGAACTCCTCTAATTCATGGAGTTTCAAAACTCTTTCCTCCTGAGACTGGTCACAGTCCATGTTTAATAGCTTTATGGCCCACCACGCTTTGTGTTCCAACTCCACAGGGAGATGGCAAGCCTTACCGTACACCAGTTAATACGGGGACATGCCAATCGGAGTTTTGAAAGCTGTTCGGTAAGCCCACAATGCATCATCTAATTTTACCGACCAATCTTTTCTGGATTTTCTGACCACTTTTTCTAAAATTCTCTTGATTTCTCTATTTGACAATTCGACTTGTCCACAAGTCTGTGGATGGTAAGGAGTGGATATCTTATGTAAAACCTCATAGTGACGCAGGGCTTTTTCCATTATCTTATTGCAAAAATGTGAACCCCCATCACTAATAATTACTCTCGGAACTCCAAACCTAGAGAAAATATTCTTCTTAATGAACCTAAGCACAACCTGTGCATCATTGGTTCTGGTCGGAATTGCCTCCACCCATTTGGAGACGTAGTCCACAGCAACAAGAATGTATTCGTTAGAGAACGACTTAGGGAAGGGTCCCATGAAGTCGATACCCCAAACGTCAAATAATTCCACAATTAGAATGTTCGTCAAAGGCATGCCAGCTTTTACAGAGAGACCTCCACTCCTTTGACATTTATCGCACCTTTTGACATATTCCTTAGAATCCTGAAAGATAGTTGGCCAGTAAAAGCCACTCTGTAACACATTTGCTGCAGTACGGGAGGCACCATGATGGCCTCCATAATAAGAATCGTGGCAGTGCCACAAGAGCCTTTCTTGCTCGGATTCAGGCACATAGCGCTTGATTATTCCATCTATGCCTATTTTAAACAAAAATGGATCATCCCAAAGAAAAGCCTTACTATCATGAAAGAATTTTTTTCTCATTTGGGATGTCCAACCATCAGGTACCACTGAGGCACTTTTAAAGTTTGCCATGTCAGCGTACCACGGTCCAGTTATAATGGCCATTAACTTTTCGTCTGGAAATTCTTCTTTTATTAAGACAAAATCTGACTCAACTTCCAGACGAGACAATTGGTCTGCAACTGAGTTCTCTACTCCTTTTTTGTCTCGTATTTCTAAGTCAAACTCTTGGAGTAACAGAACCCACCTAATCAGTCTCGGTTTAGACTCTTTTTTAGCTAGTAAATACTTGATTGCCGAGTGGTCTGTATATACGATGACTTTGGCACCAATCAAGTATGCACGAAATTTATCAAATGCATACACCACAGCAAGCATTTCTTTTTCAGTCGTGGTGTAATGTATTTGATTTTCATTTAACACTTTACTAGCATAATAGATCACATGAGTTAATTTCTCTTTTTTCTGACCCAGTACAGCTCCGATTGCAAAGTCACTTGCATCACACATCAATTTAAACGATAAAGACCAGTCGGGTGATGCAAGGATCGGAGCTGAGGTCAAACTTTGTTTCAATTTTTCAAATGCCTTGACACAGTTTTCATTAAATGCAAACACCTGATCTTTCACAAGCAAATCGGTCAAAGGCTTAGCTATTTTTGAAAAATCTTTTAAGAACCTTCTATAGAACCCAGCACATCCTAGAAAACTCCTTACTTCTTTCACATTGATCGGAGGAGGAAGTTTTTCAATAATTTCAATTTTTGCTCGGTCCACCTGCATGCCCTCAGCAGAAATTCTATGGCCAAGGACTATCCCTTCCTTAACCATAAAGTGGCATTTCTCCCAGTTAAGAACGAGATTAGTCTCTTGACATCTCATCAGCACCTTAGCTAAGTTGCTGAGGCATGTGTCAAAATTACTCCCAAATACCGAGAAGTCATCCATGAATACCTCAATAAATTTCTCCACCATATCCCCAAAAATTGCCAGCATGCACCTTTGGAAGGTTGCTGGAGCGTTGCACAAGCCGAACGGCATGCGCCTGTATGCAAAAATTCCATAGGGACATGTGAAGGCAGTCTTTTCTTGATCCTTCGGGTCAACCACAATTTGGTTATAACCCGAGTACCCAACAAGAAAACAATAGTACTCATGTCCTGATAACCTCTCAAGCATTTGATCAACAAACGGAAGGGGGAAATGGTCCTTCCGAGTAAAGTTATTCAGCCTTCTGTAATCAATGCACATCCTCCAGCCTGTAGTTGGCCGAGTGGCAATGATTTCACCCTGGTCATTTCTTACAGTCGTCATTCCTCCCTTCTTGGGCACCACTTGGACTGCACTAATCCAAGTGCTGTCCGAGATCGGGTAAATGATTCCCGCATCAAGAAGCTTGACCATTTCCTTTCTCACTGCTTCCTTCATAATGGGGTTCAGTCTACGTTGTGGCTGAACAACAGGGGAATAGTCTTCCTCCATCAGGATTTTATGCATACAAAAAGATGGACTGATTCCCTTCAAGTCAGAAATGTTCCAGCCAATGGCAGATTCATGAGCCTTTAATACCCTAACTAGTTTATTCTCATCCTCTTCTTTTAAGTCAGAATTAACAATTACAGGATGAGTGTCATTTCCTCTCAGGAAAACATATTTCAGATGAGAAGGTAAAGGTTTTAAATCACATTTTTCTTCCAAAAATTCCTTTCCTTTCTCATCTTCAGTATTTTCCAAATCATTTCTCTTTTCTAAATCACCTACTTCTAAAACTTCCAGTAGGTCCAGTATTTCCGAGTGAGAGTCAATTGACTCGGTCTCGGAGTCAAAATCATCCTCTAAAAAAGTTTGTAAAGCCTCTTCCTTAGTTTTTAGCAATAAGGGAGTCTGGTAATTTTCAACCTCTTCAATCATTAGGCAATCCATCCGTTCAGTCGGATGTTTCATGGAATTGAAGACATTAAAAATTACTTGTTCCTCCTGAACTCTCAGCATGAGTTCACCCTTTTCCACATCAATCAATGCTTTGCCAGTAGCTAGGAAGGGTCTACCTAAGATCAAAGGGATTTCTCGGTCAGCTTCCATATCTAACACTATGAAGTCTGCTGGAAAGATAAATTTATCTACTTTTACTAACAAATCTTCCAGCATGCCTTGGGGATATTTAATGGACCTGTCAGCCAACTGCAAGGACATGCGAGTCGGTTGCAAGTCATTAATTCCCAGTTTTTTCATTAAAGATAAAGGCATTAAGTTTATACTGGCTCCTAGATCACAGAGAGCACTTCCTACATGAATATCCCCTATTGCACACGGTATTGTGAAAGATCCAGGATCCTCTAGCTTTTAGGGAAGTTTCTTTTGAATGATTGCGCTACACTCTTGAGTGAGAGTAATCATTTCATCCCCCCTAAGCTTCCTCTTCTTAGACAATAGTTCTTTTAAAAATTTTGCATAAGAAGGCATCTCCTGCAATGCCTCAGCAAAAGGGATATTAATGTGAAGTTTCTTGAAAACCTCTAAGAACCTAGCAAACTTCTACTCCTCTATTTGTTTTTTAAACCTGTGCGGAAATGGAGCATTCCTTAGTTTTTCAGGAGTCAGCTTAGAAGCTTCCTCCAGGGTCAAATCAACCTTTTTCTTTTTCTTTTGATGGACTTTATTTTGTTTTTCTTTTTCTGATTCATTCTTATTTTCTACTTCATCTTTATTGACCTGCTCGGTTTCTTGTATTATTTCTTTTTCTTTTTCTGAACCTATTTCTTGACCCGGAGATGGAGAAATAATTTTTCCACTCCTAGTAATTATGGCCTTGCAATGTTCCCTTGGATTTACCTCGGTATCTCCAGGGAAATTGCCTGCTTGCCTCTCAGCTAATTGTTTAGAAAGCTGTCCTATTTGATTTTCTAAATTCCTTATGGATGCTTCCTGATTCTTAAAACTGGCCTGAGTGGCCTAGATAAACTGAGAAAGTACATTCTCGAGTTCGGATTTTTCTTTAACAAGAGGGTGAGAAGGTTGTTGTGGTCTATTTGTGGGTTGACTCGGTGGGATATTCTGATTCAGATGTGGACCTTTCTGCCAGGAAAAATTGGGGTGGCTCCTGTAATTAGAATTAAAGGAATTAGAAGGATAATTCCTTTGATACTGTTGCTGCCCCATATAATTCACTTGCTCGGAAGGCACAACTGGATCACACATTCCATTTTCATGGTCTCCACCACAAAAATCACAACTGATCATAGAAACTTGACTCGGCTTTTGGAGTTCTGAAATCTGAATGCTTAATTTTTCCAAAGCCTGAGTCATCAGTTTGCTCTAAGCCAGATAAGCATCTTGTGCTTCTAATTCTAAGATTCCTCTCCTAGGTACTTGGTTTTTCTCACTAATCAGGCATTCATTAGAAGCCATCACATCAATCAGCTCTATAGCTTCTTCTACAGTTTTAGTTGTTAATGAGCCTCCAGCCGAGGCATCTATCAAGACTCTGGTAGCTGGCCTGACACCATTATAGAAAATAGTCACCTGTTGTACATCAAAAATCTGATCATGAGGACATCTCCTCAGACTTTCTTTATACCTATCCCATGCTTCCATCAAGGACTCACCTTCCCTTTGCTGGAAACATGTGATTTCATTACGCAGCTTTGCATATTTAGAAGGAGGAAAGTATTTAATCAAAAATTTCCTTTGCAAATCCTCCCAGGTAGAAATACTGCCTCTCGGTTGACTCTGTAACCAGGCTTTTGCTTGGTCCCTTAGAGAAAATGGAAACAACCTTAGTCGGATTGCTTCCTCAGGGACTCCATTCATTTTTACTGTATCACAAATTTGGAGGAAAGTTGCTAAATGTAAATTTGGATCCTCAACCTCACTTCCTCCAAATTGTTCATTTCTTACCAACTGCAGTAAAGCTGGTTTTAGTTCAAAATTGTTAGCTGCAATCGGTGGCCTAAGGATGCTAGCTTGCGATCCTTCTTCATTCGGCCTGGAGTAGTCACCTAGTGTAACTCTCCTCTATTCCATTTCTTTTTCTTCTTTTTGCTTTTTCTCTTTTCTTAATCTACGTTCTAACAAATCGATATCAGGATCAAAGAAGAAGGGTTCTCCTCTGCTCCTTGACTGCATACAACAATTGTTAACACAACAAAACAACTAACAGCTATGACTACTTGAAACAATAACTACTAAGAAAAATACGTATTGACTGCACACAGAAACAAAAGCAAATGGTTCAGTCTAGTACCGGTCCAAGGATTGTTGATATTACTCAACAATCCCCGGCAACGGCGCCATTAACTTGATGCTGAAATCCTGAGTCATTAAATTGGTGGTGAAATCTTAGTAAAATGAAATGTGACTCTCGGATTCACACTTATGGCAAGCGCACCAGTCGTTAAAATTGTAGTATATCGTCTCACAGGGATTGTGGTAAGTACCTCAATCTAGGACTAGTACAAGCTGAACCAACAGAAAATACATGAAATTCATTCGGTTTTTATGGTTTTAGTGTTTTATAGTTGTTTTTGTATTTTCAGAAACAGAGTTAAAGTAAAATGTGGAAAGTGATTAAAAGAAAACAGGTCAGGATTGCTTCGGCTCATAATCTCCTCAAGAAACATGCAATTAAGTATAATCGAACTTCACAATCTAGAGGACAATCCACTTGTGGTTATTCCCTAATTCCTTAGGTGAAAAATACTAATCCTTAAGCAATGAACCTTAATTCCTTAAGTGCTCGATTAACCTAAGAATCTAATGTAAAATTGGAGGTTGAACTCTAACTATTCACCTAAATTGATTAGGCCTGAACTAGTTAGAAAGCTGGAAGTTACCTAAGCTTCAGCCATGATTCCTCACTGGTGAAGTTCTTCATCCGTTCTGGATTTGTCAATCCAGCGATTCTGCTCCACTCCTCAGCTTGTTCGCCTCAGGATTTTCGAAGCCGATCTACTCGCTCACAGCTTCAAGATTCAATTGCTCACCTTCACAATCCCAACCTTAGGGATTTAGAACTCCATAGACTTCGGTTCCATTGAAGGATTGTGGAACGTCATGGAGAAGAGAGTTTAGAGAGATGAAAATGTAGTGAGAGATAGTTTGAAGTTTAGAATGAAAAGGAATGTGTTCTATGTATTCTCTGTCTCTGTGTCTCCACACCTCCTTACAGAGTATGTACATGAATATATATAGGCATCTAACTAAACTAACTAACTTAACTAATATCTGAAAACTGAGTTCTTAATTAACTAAACTAACTAATTGAATAATTACATAATAATTAACTAATCACAGCTCAGCTCGTAGCAGATTCCAGCTCAACCTTAGCTAATATACAGCTCAGCACCAGCTAATTGACAGCTCTCTTCTTAAGTTAGCTTGAGGTTGCAGTAGTAGAGAAGAAGGCAATGGAAGCGGAACAGTACTGCACCAAGTGTGTTGTTGGAGGGAAGGAACAGTATTTAAATTACTGCCTTGATGCTTCAGCTGCTGAGCATTCACTTGAGCGGATTAAACTTCGCTTGAGCGAGTCCGGATTAACACTGCAGTGTTTCTTTCTTGCTTGGGCGTTATGGAAAAACTTGGGCGAGGACGGTCTCTTAAAGTTATGCTTGAGTGAGTCCGGATTTTACTAGGACGGATTAAATAATGAATAAGCACATCGGTTTCTTATGTAGCATTCCGATCTTCTTCTCTTTTGTAACCGGTGTCTTGGAAGTCTTCTTAAGTAAGCTTACTTGAAGTCTCGCTTGGGCATAGTCTTGCTTTTCTTAAGCAAACTTGGACCCTCGCTTGAGCGGATTTAACTCCCGCTTGGGCGGATTAATTATTAAATCGGTATTCTGTAGTTGGCACTCGGGTTCTTCATGCAATATTCTGAGTCCTTGTTCTCTTTTGGAGTTCTTGAGTCCACCCTGTTCCTGCACCAATAAACAGCTACTTGCCTAGCATTTATACGCTGGCTGCTTAGTACTTTTGTAAAGACTTCAAAATTCCTTATTTAATTAAAATTTTCAATCGGTTTCTTACATAGATAACATACTTTTGAAATAATTAACTACAACATGAATTCTTATCAAATTATTAAATAATAATAATAAAACTAGACAATACTTAGTAAATTATGTTAAATAATCAGTGGAATAATTAAGTCTTTTCAAGACTTATCATACGCTTAAGCTTAGATTCTCAACCTTAAGCTTAGATTCTTAAGCTTAAGCTTGGAGTCTCACACTTAAGCTTGGATTCTCAAGCTTTAGCTTGATACGCTTGAGCTTAAGCTTGGCATTAAATCTTTGGTATTTGGGCCAGACCAAAAAAGGTGTTCATAGATACCCCTCTTTACTTCTTTTCCGTGAGAAAAACATGAAGTCTCTTCTTATTTTTGAAGTGGAAAGGAAGTAAAGTCGTGAACACCATTGTCAAAGTCATGCCAACTTTAGTCACCAGGAGAGCAAGCATTGTTCTTGTCATCTTCTGAGGAGAACAAACAGTAATACAAACTTTGGTGACTTGGAAAATGAGGCAAGGTGTTGATTTCGATGGCAGTAAGGATGACGATTCTGGAAATGCATCAGGAGTATAATTTTAGAAATGAAAATAGGAGCACCAACTTTGGCCATTTAGGGAAACAACAAGATGTAAACTTTGGCAATTGGGAAAAACAAGGTGCCAACTTTGGTGATTAGACGGGGGAAAGCCTAGGAATGGATACCCGAAGCTTTTACTTTTGAAGAAAACAACTGACACCAGGGATGACGCTTTGAAAGACACAACCTAGGAATGGGTACCTGAGACTTTGACAGAAAATAAATGACTTGAGGGTATGCCCCTAGTTCAAAAGGAAATAGCTTAGGAAGGGGGTTCCTAAGGCCATGACTGGAAAGTAAATGACTTGGGGTTGATGCCCCTGGTTTAAAGGAGATAACAGACTTGGGGGTGATGTCCCAGGTTGATAGGAATTTAAAGGATCAGGAGTGTTGCCCCTCGGTTGACTGGAAATAAAAGGATTGGGGTTGACCCTTAGTTAACTGGAAATAAAAGGATTGGGGTTGACCCTCGATTGACTGGAAATGAAAGGATTAGGGTTGACCCTCGGTTGACTGGAAATAAAATGATTGGGGTTGACCCTCGATTGACTGGAAATAAAAGGATTGGAGATGACCCTCAATTAACTGGAAATGAAAAGATTAGGGTTGACCCTCAGTTGACTGGAAGTGAAAGGATTAGGGTTGACCCTTGGTTAACTGGAAATAAAAGGATTGGGGTTAACCCTCGATTGACTAGAAATAAAAGGATTGAGGTTGACCCTCTGTTGATAGAAAAGTAAAGGTTGAGGGTGTTGCCCCTCGGTTGACAGAAAAGTAAAGATTGAGGGTGTTGCCTTTAGGTTGACAGGAAAGTAAAGGTTGAGGGTGTTGCCTCTCGGTTGATAGAAAAGTAAAGGTTGAGGGTATTGCCCCTCGGTTGACAGAAAAGTAAAGATTGAGGGTGTTGCCTCTCGATTGACAAGAAAGTAAAGGTTGAGGGTGTTGCCTCTCGGTTGACAGGAAAGTAAAGGTTGAAGGTGTTGCCTCTTGGTTGATAAGAAAGTAAAAGGTTAAGGGTGTTGCCTCTTGGTTGACAGGAAACTAAAAGGTTGAGGGTGTTGCCTCTCGGTTGACAGGAAACTAAAAGATTGAGGGTGTCACCTCTCGGTTGACAGGAAAGTAAGGGTTGAGGGTGTTGCCTCTCGGTTGACAGGAAAGTAAAGGTTGAGGGTGTTGCCTCTCGGTTGACAGGAAAGTAAAAGGTTGGGGGTGTTGCCTCTCGGTTGACAGGAAAGTAAAAGGTTGAGGGTGTTGCCTCTCGATTGAAAGCAAAAAACCTGGGGTGATGCCCCAGTTAGGAGAAACTGAAGGAATTTGGGGTACTGCCCCTTGACTGAAAGAGAAAGACCTGGGGTGATGCCCCAAAGAGACTGGAGGAATTTAGAGTACTACCCCTTGACTGAAAGAGAAAGACCTGGGGTGATGCCCCAGTTTGAGCAGCTCGGAAATTTGGGATACTGCCCCTTGACCGGAAGAGAATAGAAATCAGGGGAGATGCCCCAGTTTGAGCTGTTCGGACATTCGGGGTACTGCCCCTTGACTAAAAAGAGAAAGACCTGGGGTGATGCCCCAGTTTGCCGTTCGGTGGGAAGAGTATGATGGGTACTAGTTTGGTAATGATGAACTTATTGCAGAAGAAGGGTCAATTGGAGTTTACTTCTGAAGCGTAGTTCCACTGGGGAAGGACAATTTGGTTGGCGTCTACATAGTAGTAACTGTGGTCTTGTTGGGAGAAATGGCCTGTCGATTCCATTTAAGGAGAAGTCTGGTTCAGATTTACCTAGGAGGAGATCTCGACTTGAGCTTTTTTCGTAGAGGGTTGTGACCTCGCTGGGGAATTGCTCGTCAAACCTTTCGCTTTCGGGTCAGGAATCTTCGAAAAGAAGATAAGTAATATAGAAGCAAACAAATTGACAATTTCAGGTGACCTCCCTTAGAGATGGGCTTTGAGATAACTCATGGATGAAATAGAAGCGACTTCTGACTTCGGTGAGCTTGCCTAGCGGAGTTGGTTATGCTTGTCTGAGGTAAAGTCTGGCACTGGGATGCATTCCATTCCTTACAATTTTGTGTTTTGTCGTTTTCAATTTCAAAAATTTTCTTAGGCAAAAACTTGTTCATTTATAAGACTTAGCCATGAACATGTGCAAAAAGAAGGGTAAATTTTACTTATGAACATCAGGCATGTACAGTGGTAATGAAAGCAATGTAAAGAAAACATATGACAAGGTATAAAGAATTGAAGGTAAATGGGAAAGGGAAGGCCCTTAAATCCTCCAGCGATTTCCTAAGAGCGATGAGAATCTTGATTTTTTCTCACGACTTCATGTTCATCTTTTGATTCCGCTTCTGAGGACGTAATTTGACAATGACTCATATGCCCCCAGTTGGGTTTTCTCATTTCCTGCTTGAAGGGTCTGTGCCACTGTGCCAGGACTTTAAGTTTTGATTTTGTCTAAGCCGCCTTTTGGGTTTTCGCCTCACCAAGTAGCTCTAACTTTTGCTTAGGCCACCATTTCCGGTTTTCAACCTAGCGAGATCCTTTTTTTTATGCATAGTACTTTTTCACTGCATCTATGTTTGTAGGCATTGGCAAATCCTCTCCATCCATGTTGGTGAGGATCAAAACTCCTCCGGAGTAGGCCCTTTTCACAACGTAGGGACCTTCATAGTTAGGCGCCCACTTGCCGCGCTCATCTTTTTGGATCGGCAAGATCTTCTTGAGGACCAAGTCTCCTTCTTAGAAATGTCGAGATCGCATTTTTTTCTCATACGCCCGTTTCATGTGATTTTGATATAACTGTCCATGGCAGAGAGCAGTTAGCCTCTTTCCATCAATTAGGTTTAATTGGTCATACTTAGCCTGGATCCATTCAGCTTTCTCCAGTCTAGCCTCCATGATCACCCTGAGGGATGGGATCTCTACTTCAAAAGGCAGTACTGCTTCCATTCTATAAACCAAGGAGAATGGGGTTGCCCCTGTCGAGGTTCGCATCGAGGTCCAGTATCTGTGCAAAGCGAAGGGAAGCATTTTATTCCAATATTTGTAGGTCACCACCATCTTTTGCACTATCTTCTTGATGTTTTTGTTAGCTACCTCGACTGCTCCATTCATTTTTGGCCGATATAGAGAGGAGTTATGGTAGGAGATTCTGAAGCTTTTGTTGAGTTCTTTCATCATCTTGTTGTTCAAATTCATACCATTGTCAGTAATTATCTGGCTTGGTAGGCCGTATCGGCATATCAATTCACGTATGATGAATTTCACCACAACATTCTTTGTTACATTGGCGTATGAAGCTGCCTCCACCCACTTGGTGAAATAATCAATGGCGACTAAAATGAAACGATGACCGTTCGAGGCTTTTGGCTCAATGGGCCCAATAACATCCATACCCCAAATTGAAAAGGGCCATGGTATTGACAACATGTTTAGGGATGAAGGTGGTGCATGAATGTGATCAGCATATATCTGACATTTATGATACCTCCATACATAAGCAAAATAGTCTGCTTCCATGGTCATCCAATAATATCCTGCCCTTAAGATCTTTCTTGACATGGCGTGCCCATTTGTGTTAGTTTCGAAAGATCTTTCATGGAAATCTCTCATGATTTGATTTGCCTCGATGGTGTCAATACACCGAAGGAGGACAGAATCATAATTTCTCTTGTATAGCACGTTGCCACTCAAAAGATAACCCATAGCGAGCCTTCTCAAGGTTCGTTTGTCATTATCTGTGATGTCTTCAGGGTATTCTTGGCGTTAGAGATACCTTTTGATGTCATGATACCAAGGCTTGCCATCTGGCTCTCCTTCTATGACCTGGCAATGTGTAGGCTCTTATCATTTTTTTACCTCAATGAGAGGCACCTTGTATTCACTGCTCACCTCGAACATCGCAGCTAGGGTGGCCAAGGCATCCGTCATTTGGTTGTCGTCCCGTGGAACATGATGGAAGGTAATTTCATCAAACTCTTTGATCATCTCTTTGATGTGAGCATGATAGGGAACTAGTTTACTGTCTCTAGTTTCCCACTCATCCCTCAATTGATGGATAACCAATGCAGAGTCTCCATAAACTTCCAGGGTTTTTACTACCGTGTTCAGAGCTGCTTGTATCCCCAAAGAACAAGCCTCATACTCGGCAACATTGTTGGTACAATCAAAACATAGTCGAGCGTAAATGGGGATGAATTCCTTGTTAGGTGAGATTAGGATGACCCCAATTCCATGCCTCAGTCATTGGAAGCTCCATCAAATCTCATGGTCCACCTGATTTCCTGATCACCTTCTTCTTTGAAAAGAACTAAAATATCTTCACCCGGGAAGTCATGCTGTATTGGCTGGTAACTGCTAACGGGTTGATGTGCCAAGTAGTCTGCTAGCGCACTCCCTTTTATGGCCTTTTGGGTGACATATGTTATGTCATATTCTGTTAGTAGCACTTGCCAACGAGCGATCCTTCCGGTTAAAGCTGGCTTTTCAAAGATGTACTTAATGGGATCCATCTTAGACACCAGCCATGTAGTGTGACTGAGCATATATTGCCGTAAGCGCCGGGCAGCCCAAGCCAATGCACAGCGTGTTCTTTCAAGGGAAGAGTATCTCATCTCGTATTTAGTGAATTTCTTGCTCAGGTAATAAATGGCATACTCCTTCTTCCCAGTCTCGTCATGTTGACCTAATACGCATCCCATGGATTCGTTCAGCACGGTCAAATATAGGATCAGTGGTCTCCTAGGAATAGGTGGCACCAAGATTGGCGGCTCTAACAAGTATTGCTTTATCTTTATGAATGCTGTTTGGCAATCTTCATTCTATTGCCCGGGTTGGTTCTTGCGAAGAAGCTTAAAAATTGGCTCATAGGTTGCTGTCATTTGGGAAATAAATAGGGCAATGTAGTTCAACCTTCCTAGGAACCCTCGGACTTCCTTTTCCATACGAAGAGGAGGCATTTCCAGAATTTCCTTGACCTTTTCAGGATCAACCTCTATCCCTCTTTCGCTTACGATGAATCCTAACAGTTTGCCAGATTTCACGCCAAAGGTGCACTTGGCCGGATTCAGTCTAAGCTTGAATTTTCTTAACCGTTCGAAGAGTTTCCTTAGATCAGTAATGTACCCTTCCTCGGACCTGGATTTAGCAATTATATCGTCCACATAGACTTCTATTTCTTTATGCATCATATCATGGAAGAGAGACACCATTTCCCTTTGATAGGTGGCTCCAGCGTTCTTTAACCCGAAGGACATTACTTTGTAGCAAAAGGTGCCCTACAGGGTGATGAACATAGTCTTCTCCATATCTTCAGGCGCCATCTTGATCTGATTGTATCCCGAAAATCCATCCATAAATGAGAAAATAGAGTGTTGAGCTGTATTGTCGACCAATACGTCGATCTGAGGTAGAGGAAAGTCATCCTTAGGGCTGGCCCGATTCAAGTCTCGGTAGTCCACACACATCCTCACTTTTCCTTCTTTCTTCGGAACGGGAACTATGTTTCCTACCCATTGAGGATATTTAGCTACGGCTAGGAAACCAGCATCAAATTGCTTTTTAACTTCTTCTTTAATCTTAAGGAGCATTTCTGGTTTCATTCGTCGCAGCTTCTGTTTGATCGGCAGACATTCTGGCTTTAAAGGCAACCTGTGTTCCACAATGCTGTTATCCAACCCCGGCACATCTTGATATGACCATGCAAAAATGTCCCGAAACTCCCTGAGTAGCTTAATCAGTTCATCTCACCGCTCTTTGCTTAAGAAGGTGCCAATCTTGACCTCCTTAACCTCTCCTTCATTCCCCAGGTTAATGGTTTCAACCTTTTCTTGATGGGGTTAAATTTCCTTATCCTCCTGTTCCATTAACCTTGTCAACTTGGGCAAAGGTTCAACGTCTTCCTCACTTTCCTCATAGGCGTAATCATTTGGATAATTAGAATCGTGAAATAAAACTAAGTTCTCGCTACTCTTAGAGGAATCATTTTTGGATCTGCATTTGGTTGTATTATAGTGAATGAAAAAGAAAACAAGCAAGTGAAAGGCTTAAGAAAAAGGAATCAAGCAAAGACGAGGTACTGGAATTAGATAGTGTTCACTAAATCAAACAAATAAACAAGTTTTTTGCCTTTATTACAAAAGGGGTCCCAAAGCCTTAGGCATAGCAGAGGGATCGACAAGTTATAAGATAATATGATTACTTTGACAAAATATTCATAGTCATAGGGAACTCCATGATTTCCCAATTATTCAGCTCCTTCCGGTGAACAAGCATACACAAACTCTACACTATGGCTAGGCTCATCTTCAATCATGGTCATTTAATCTGGATGCATTATCCCTGCACTTCGGAAGCTCTGATAGAGGTCATAAATGAGGGTTCTCACGGTGTTGAATTCCTTACCAGTGAGGCGAACCATCCTTCTTTCCCTTCTTTCCTCCCCGACCTTCTTTCTGTTAGTTGTCGTGGGTTTGTAACCCAGGCCATATCTGTCCTTGTTCTCTGGGAGGCACACAGGTTGGACTCTCCCTTCCAATTCATGTCCCAGTCCTTTTCCTGGTTTGTATCCTTCCCGTAACATTGTTCTTGCCACAGCTGGAGGTACGTTTGGAAAGGATGTTCTTACAATGCCTGTCGCATTAGCTATTTCCAAAGCCTGGAATGAAGTTTCGAGGGCTTCCTCGGCTGCTTTGATGTACGGGGTAGTGATAGGCTTGCTAACCAAAAGGTCCTCTTCCCCGGAAACAATTACTAGTTTGTTATCAATGATGAATTTCAACTTCTGATGCAGCGTGGAAGGGACCACCCCAGCCGAATGGATCCACGGTCATCCTAGCAAGCAACTGTAGGCAGGCGTGATGTCCATGACTTGGAAAAGAACTCGAAAGGTACATGGCTCGACCTGTATCGGTAACTCAATCTCTCCCATGACCTCTCGTCGAGTCCCATTGAAAGCCTGTACAACCATGGAACTAGGCCTCATGTATGTTCCATCGAATGGAAACTTTGCCAACGTGGATTTTGGCATACGTTTAGGGACGATCCGTTATCAACAAGTACTTTTGCCAAGATATGATCTTAACACTTTACAGAAATATGAAAGGCTTTGTTGTGCCCTGTTCCCTCGGCGGGTATTTCGTCATCTGTAAAGGTCAAGTAATTATTGACAACAATGTGTCCCACTATACCTCCAAACTTGTCGACAGGTAAGTCATGCTTGACATGGGCCTCGCTTAAAACTTTCATCAATGTATTCCGATGTGGTTCAGAATTCATCAACAGGGACAACATGGAAATTATGGCTGGGGTATAGTTTAATGGATCCAACACTTGATATTCGCTATGGCGAATAAACTTTAAAAATTCCTGGGCTTCTTCCTCAGTCACAGCCTTTCTTGTTTCGCCGATGGTCCCTTCTTTCCCAGCTTTGATATCTCCCGTAGTTTTATCATGTTTTGATTCTGGAGGTGCATATACCCTCTCACTTCGAGTCATTCCTCCAATCCCGGTAATATTTGTAACAAAAAAGGATGGCACAGAGTCAAGTGCCACGGGGTTGGTGACAACCACATCCGTACCGTATTCCCATGGCACAGCATAAGAATCCTTGAAAGGGAACGAAGTAGGTGCTTGCACTGAGATGATAGTTTTGGTAGGAGTCGGGGCTACCGGTATGTTTTTATTGTAGAATATAACCAGGGGTGTTGGAGCCTGCACCCCGGTCTGTTCTTGTACCATGTTTATTTCGCCTTCACGGCATCTACAGATCTCCATAGTGCGGCTGTCTATGAGCTCTTGAAGGGCTCTTTGGAATCCTCATCGCCCCATAGATTGTTCATCATTATACTCTTCATCCCATGACCCTCTTATCAGTCCCTTTTCAGGTAAGAGGGAGCGAATCACTTCCAAAGGCATTTTTATGTCCTCAACCCTCGAAATACATTCTTCTTCTTCCCCAACAACATTAACCCCTGACCCTCCGTGGTTGGGCAAAGGGTTTGTAGTCACACTTGGGCTCCCCTCCTGAAAACTTATCCAATCGGCCCTGATCAGATCCCTTACCTTAAACTTTAAAGCCAGGCAATTTTCTATAGAATGCCCTGGTGCGCCAGCATGGTAATCACACCTTGTATTCGGGTCATACCCTATTGGATAAGGTGGCTGAAGTGGCCTTAAAGGACAGGGAACCACCAATGTATTTTTGATAAGATGAGGAAGAAGCTCGATATAAGTCATGGGGATGGGATCAAATTGAATCTGGGTGCGGTCATTCTTCTGCCTTCTTAGGTTTGGGTTTGGCGGTTGGTTTATATGCAATGGTTGGTACAGTGCTTGGGGTGACTGATATGGTGCTTGTGGCGGGGTTGGCGGTCAGATAACAGGTGGTCGGAAGTGTGGTGGATTTGGATTCTGAATTGCATCCACATATGGGTGTGATGCGTTAGGATAGACTGATGGAAAGGCGATGGGGGTAGGCGGTATCGACTCGTTTCTCTTCTGGTTATAAGAGATCGAGTTAGTTTCTCCATCTCTTCTCCTGCCCTCTCCGAGTGCTGGCTTCTTCGTCATCCCTGCCCCAGATGGGCCTCGGGTAATCTTTCCGGTTCGTAAACCATTCTCTATTCTTTCTCCAATAGTGATAATATTGGAGAAATGAGACGAAACGCTCCCAATCATCCTATCATAAAAAGGCGACTGGAGCGTGTCGATAAACATAGAAACCACTTCTTTTTGAAACAAGGGAGGGTCAACTTGTGCCGATACTTCACGCTAACGCTGGGCGTACTCTTTGAAAGTCTCATTATCTTTCTTTGTCATATTTTGCAATTGTACTCTATCTGGGGCCATGTCTAGATTGTACTTGTACTGTTACATAAAAGCATCTGCCAAATTTTTCCAGCAGCGTATACGAGACCACTCAAGATGATTATACCAAGCGAGGGCCACTCCAGCCAAGCTGTCTTGGAAGCAATGAATCAACAAAGGATCGTTGGAAGTATGCGATGCCATCTTCCAACAGTACATGGTAAGATGATTCTTTGGGTAAGTCAATCCTTTGTATTTATCGAATTCTGGCACTTTGAACTTGGGAGGGATAATGACATCGGGAATTAAGCAAAGTTCTGCAGCACTTCCCATCCCAAATCCTTCTACTCCCTCCATTGCTCTCAGTCTTCTTTCCAAGACTTCTAGCCTTCCTTCTTGGATAGTAGTAGTAGCATTCAGACCAGTGGTAATGTGATGACTTGTATACCCGAAGGGCTGATAGACGTGTGTCGGGTCGATGTTTAGTAATGCAGTATGAGGTCTGGTAGTAGTTTGGGTTATGTAGACTGGTTGGCCAGATTATGTTTGGGTAGCTTGCATCTAGACTTGAGTTGTTTGAAATTCCTGAATGGGCGGAATGTTTGGTTGAGCGGTATGAGGAATCGGCCCTTGGTAGTTAGGCTCTTCTTGGAGTGGGGGAAAATACCCTGGTGGTAAGCCATATAACGGAAAGGGTATAGCATTACCCTCCACATCCATAAAGTTATGCTGCTGAATGTCAGTAGGGTTTGGTCTCCTTATGCGAACAGTAAGGGGAGGTGATGTCGGGTTAGGATTTGGTTCTCCAGATAGACCCTGAGGGTGTTATGGGGTAAGAGGCTGTTGCCTGGCATCTTCAACTCCCACAGAAGAACCCCATTCTGTGACTCTCTTCTCTAACAGCTTGGCCATCTCGGCCATTTGTTCCTTCAACTGACTGAGTTCGGCTCTCAAACTCTCGTTCTCTTGTTCTATTTCAGACATGAGTTTCTTTCTGAGCCTAGTCTCGTAGGGGTGCTTACCCGTAATGTCTAAAGGAACACAAATGTTTGTTAGAAAAATAGAAAAAAAAGCAGTTAAGGGAAACGATAAAGCAAAGATAAAAGGATATACGCAGGATGCAATTCTGAATTCAGCGTGTATCCTCTGACTGTTCCTTAGAACGTCACGTTCAAAAGTACTAGGTAAAGCAGTAAAGCGGAAATTAACATGAGATAATTGCGGAGGCAAAATAGTTTATCATTCCATACTTCCATGAAGATACAATGTCACTAGAAAGGGTTGAATTACAACATTTCAGTCGTTCCTCGCTTGGGCGATCATAGCCCTCATTTTACAAATTCTTTTTTGACAATAATTCAAAAAATGATGAAATCTCTTTTGGGGTAGAGAGGGGATTAATCATCCCTTCGGCCTGCTTTAGCATTGATGGAAGATCTTCTAGGATTCCGTTGGCTAAGTATGCCAGGTTGGCGAAGCGATCCATCCATGAATGAATGACTTCGTCCTGCCGATCCAGTTCAGCTTTTAAAAGACGCGTGGCCTCTTGGCAATGTTGCTCAACATCGATGGCATTGTGTCATTCATTATTTATCTCCTGCTCATAGGCTCTCATTACTTCATCAAGTTGTTGCTCTAATTTGTGGACCTGGGATTGTAGCATCCCTTTTTGTACCAAAGTCTTCTTTTCCCTTTCTTTGGATTATACCAGCAAGTCTTTTAAAAACTATTTTTCGGCCAGAATGGTGTCACTTTGCTAGCCCTTCATTTTTAGTTGAGAATTGGCTGCACGAAGGCACTGGTCTTGTTTTACCCTGTAGTCGTCTTCAATCTTCCATTTTTTCCACATCTCATCCATGGCCTGTCTTCCTTCTAAATTTTCATTCTTCTGAAGAGCACATTCTTGTTACACCTCAAAAGGTCTTCTTCTAGCTTTTGATTCTTAGCCGTCAACTCCTCTATCTGAGCCTTCAAAGCCTGGGTGTCTTTGTCCTCTATGATGAGTGGTGGAGCGAGAATGCTTGTAGACTAGTATGAGGGACTTCTGAAGGGTAATTTTATAATGGAAACCTTGTTCAAGACCCATTCATGGTATTCTGCCCCCACAGCATGACTTTGCGCTCCTAATTCCTTTCCCATCTTGTGGAATTTCTTCCACGCATCAGCTATGTCGCGAACGGCAGATGTATAGTTTCCTTTCACATAATACAAAATGAAAGGAGTGAGCAACTTTTCATTTGGTGGCCCAAGCAAAGGATAGGCCAACTGCCGCTTGGCTATGGTAGGATTATAGTTGATGCACACTATCATGCCAATAAGAGGAACATTAAGATAGTTTCCACAGTGATGAATGATTGAATTGACCTTTAGCCATTGAGGATACCATCTGACCTTCTCAGCTGTAAGACCCACAAGATGATTAGCCCATTCACACCCGTTCTTTATTGCCAATTGACACAATTTCAGATTAGCAACCGGACACTCGACTTTGCATATTTGATGGAAGGCGTGAGATGTAAGCCACACATACAAAACGAGTAAACAGCAAATGATCCTCTTCCCCCCTTGCGTGTGACAGAAATCCATGGTGCAAAGACATTGATAGCATCATAATCTACATAGTTATCCAAGTTAGGGAACAAGACAACCCCATAGATAGTAAGTGCTAATGTGTCCATGAAGGCTTCCCATTCTTCCTCATCCACCAAAACCCACATGTGTTTTTCAAGAAATTCTCGAGTAAACCTGGGAACTTGATTTCTATTCATTTATGCACTTTTTAATGTCTCAAGATAGATTTTCAAATACGGGAGACAGAAGCGACGGTTACATGATGGTCAAGATGGTGATAAGGGATCTGTCCTTCCAACGGCATCCCGATAATCTGTTCATATTCTTCTATAGAAGGTGCCAGTTGAAAGTCTCTAAATGTGAAACAACGGAGGGGTGGATCATAGAATTGTGCCAAGGCTGTGATTGCTTCGGTTTGCACTTCCACCTCCAAGAGTTTTAGAACCCTTCCATATTTTCGAGTAAAAGCCATCATATTTTCGGGTAAAAGCCATCTTTTGAGTCAGGTTTAATCTTTTCCCCATTGCTTGTAGACTACCAGTATCAATCTTCTTGGCCTTAAGATGTAATATCTTCCTCAATTCTATCATATCTGTACCATAATTGTCATGTCCCATGTTAATTTCCATACTTGCTCAGAGATACTACTAAGTTCCGAATAGCTTCCTGCGAATACCAAGACAAAGAAGAGGAATCAGTCATTGTCATATTTTGAAACTAGTATTTCCCCATTGATTTAATGCAAAGCAATTTTTTACTTGGGGAAGCAGCGATTACCAAAACTCGTGTGAGTCCAAGTCTAAAGGGTCATAGGTTTTCTAATCGTCATTAATGTCCCAGTTGGAGGGAAACAAAATTATTTTTTTATTTTCTTTTTGACGACTAGGAGAATCTATGACTCAGGACTTAGAAGTACACGATGAGAAAGGAATTACCCACCCGCTCGAAGATTACTGAGCGTTTCCAAAAAAATGAGCCATTATTTCAAAATAAAACAATCCTTCGATGGGTAGGTAATTCATTCATTTGGATCAAAAGGGAAAGCGAGAATGACATAAGGTAAAGTAGAGTCTGCCCTTTCATGGCCTAAGTCAGGTTTTTCTGAAAGTCTTTTCTAGGCCCTACGGCTTGTCTAAGAGTGACTCCTCATATCGGGTGGCTTGCACTAGACTTCTAGAAGGTTACTAGAGCCAAGATCCTACTCATGATGTGGTCGCAACAATAGGGAACCTACTAGGTGCATACATCATGAAAGGTCGAACTCTAGTTGAGGTTCTTACGATCACCGGATGGGAAGTACATCCCAAACGATACCGCTACCAACCTCCCCTAACTTAAGCTTCATTTGGGGCCCGGGTATAGGGCGCCACTTATAAGTGTGTGCAAAAATATGAGTGTAGTGCGTGAAAGGGAATTCAATATCTGTACCTTACCTCATCCTGCACAGTGAACAAACACAAGATACCAACAATAAAGTCGTTTACCCTAGGTTTCAACAATTATACAAAAAAAACACAAAGTCATCTACCCTAGGGTTCAATAATCACGCACAAATATTAGCAGTACATAAACGACAAAACACAACCAGAATTAAAGCAAGCATATACAGTATTAGCAAAAATAAAACAAAAGAAGAAATTAAAACAAACAAAAGGCTATATAAGAAAAACATGCACTTTTAACCTAAATGGCTTGACTCTCAATTGTTCTCCCCAGCAGAGTCACCATCTGTCGCGACCAGGATCGCGACGACAGCGGAAGAGGTCAAAACAGAGCAGGGAGTCGCTACCAACATTTTTATCCATAGGAAAAAACATTGGAAAAAAAATCCTTTAACAAAGCACTAGTTAAAAAAAATAAGATTCAAGTTCGGGAGTCGGTTACGAGTGGGGAAGGTATTAGCACCCCACATCGCCTGTTAAAAACAGTACCAAAGTTGAAAATGCGCATCATGAATAGCCTTAAAATTGTTTCTATTTCTTTTTTCTTGAAAACAAAGGAGACAAACGAAATGAAAGAAAAGCTCGGAGTAAGATCAACAAGACGTCTCGTCCAAATTAATCCTGGCTTTAGTGGGGGAAAACGAAAAGAAGAAAGGAAACTAACAAAACGTTTCATCTAAATTAGTTATCCTTTCATCAAGATACCAGATCGGGAAGGAAAAAGGAGGGGTTAACAGGACGTCACGTCCAAATTAACCCTAGCCTCTTAGTATGGAGGTATGTGGGGGAAAGAATGCTAACAGGATGTCCTATCCAAATTAATCATTCTCTCATACAGGTGTCGGATTGAAAGTCGAAGGGGATAAACAGGACGTCTCGTCCAAATTATCCCGATCTTTGTAGAAAAATGATAGCGGCCAAGCAAAAGTGGAAGAAAAGTCAACAAGATGTCGCGTCTAAATTGGCTTCCAAAACAAATGACAATAATGGAATTAATTTTCAAAGAGTAACGAGAAAGGAAAGGAAGTGGGCCCGACAGGAGCTAAGTCATGCTTCTACGTATTCTTAAGTTTTCGAGAAATCAGGGTTACGTAGTTCTTGATTAAATGCTACAAAAATAAACTCTCAGTAGGGTATACATACAACTTGAAGAATTTTACAAAATAACAACCCTCATAGAGAGGGTTTGTGAACTTGAGTTCTCCAAATATGTTTTTTTCTTTTAATTTAGGAAATAAAAAAATTAATTAAGGAAAAGACTTCTTGCCTGATTGAAGAACAAAGAGTGGGAGAAATAGAAGCTGAAGAGGAACTTTTTCTCTTCGTTGGTGAATGGAAAGACAAAGGGAGAGAAGGAAATGGAAACCAAAGAGGAACTCCTTCTCTTTCTATTCTTGGTGAAGTTGCTCTCTGCTTGTTGGGTTAACCTCTTAAGAAGAAAGGAAATGCCAAATGTGAAGCGACTAGAGAAAGTTTGAGAAAGGAAAATGCTTACTGTGTGCTTGAGCTCCTTGATTCCCTCCCTCCCTTCTTTTTTTCGCACTTGCTGATCCTGCTCTCTATTTATAAGCCAAATGGTTTGAGTTCCTTTCAAATAAAAATCCTTCACTGATCTTGGATTTGGGCAATGGATGTCTGGTGCTTTTTAATTAAAAATTTCCACTGATCCTTGATGTAGGCAATGGATGTTTGGTGCTTTTTAATTAAAAATTTCCACTGATCCTTGATTTAGGCAATGGATGCTTTTGATCCTTATTTCTTGTAATGGATTTCAAACTCTGTTTGCCAATATGGATGCTTTTGACCTCGTAGTGCATTCATGTTTCATGCAACGCTATTTCCACTTTCTTATAGTGCTGTTTCCAACCTGGTACACTTAAGCGCATAGCTTTCACGCTCAAGCGTGAGTTTCTTTTCAAAGGGTCACGCTTAAGCAAAGGGCGTTCCCACTTGAGCGTACTCATGCTCAAGCGCCCGGTGCTCACGCTCAAGCGTGAGGTGCGTTTTTAAGGTCTGAACTCAAGTCATGCTTAAGCGCGAAAGAAATCCCAGCTCGACCTCGCTTAAGTGTGAGGAGGTCTCGCTTAAGTGTGAGGCCCCTGATGCTCTCAATTTTCTTAGTTCACGCTTAAGCTTACACTATCGAGCTTAAGCTTGCACTGCCGAGCTTAAGCTTGCACTTCCAAGCTCAAGCTTGCCATAGCCAAGCTCAAGCTTGAGACCTTTATGCATGGTTTACGCTTAAGCTTGAAGATTCATGTTTAAGCGTAATCATGACAGTGGCATAATTTATGTTTCATGCTTAAGCTTGAAGATTCACGCTTAAACATGATCGTGACAGTGGCATAATTTGTGTTTCACGCTTAAGCTTGAAGATTCACGCTATGTGATCGTGACAGTGGCATAATTTGTGTTTCACGCTTAAGCTTGGAATCTCAAGCTTAAGCTTGGATTCTCACACTTAAGCTTGGGTCTCACACTTAAGCTTGGATTCTCAAGCTTAAGCTTAGATTCTTAAGCTTAAGCTTAGAGTCTCATGTTTAAGCTTGGATTCTCAAGCTTAAGCTTGGAGTCTCACGCTTAAGCTTGGAGTCTCACGCTTAAGCTTGATACGCTTTAGCTTAAGCTTGGCATTAAATCTTTGGTATTTGGGCCGGACCAAAAGAGGTGTTCACAGTTATGATAATTTTTTTGATAAATATGCTCTATGTATTTATGATTTGCTCACATATTGTTGTTTAAAATCATGCTTTGATATGTTTTCATGCTTTGCTTTGATAACATGCTTTAATAAGAGTTGTTCTGAACTTTGAAAAGTCTGATTGGAAAATCTCTTAAGCTCTGAACTTCTTAAAAGCATAAGCTTTAATCTTCAGTAAGTATTTTGAATCTTAGATGCTTAATCACATGTTTTCACTCAATCACTTTGATATATGATAGAATCTTAATAATCTCAAAGATCTATACTTCTATGTTATATGAGTTTTTGCTTTAATACTATATGAGTCTTTGGTAATATTGCTCTGAAGTTATCTTGTTGAAAAATCCTCTAAATTGCTCTAATTATCTTGGACTTCAATTAAATAAAAGACTTAATGTTTTTTATCAACAAATAAAGGGAGATTGTTGAGACCAAGTCTGGTTTGACAAAGAAATTTGATAATAACTATTGACCAGACCCCAAGTTACGTCAATATAACCAGTCCCCAAGATTTGTCAGTAACACACATCAGAACATTTAAATTAAATGAAGTCTATCCATGTCTGATCTAACTTGTTTAAATTAAGTGTTTTAGAAAACAAATTCTAAGTACACAGGTTACAAAAGAAAAAGGGAGACCATCTAAACAAAAGTTTGATTTAATAGAAGTTTGATTCTAGACTTTGCCCAAAAAGAGTCTGATTCAAGGACTTTTAGACCTTTGGCCCTCTAATCAGACCTCAGACTTTTGAAGCAACAAGGTCAGACAATAAAAGCATTATGTCAAGTCCCTATCATGCAATATTTTAAACTCTCATTTGATGATGCTTTGAGTCAAGCTCCTATCAAGGACAACTGTGATTATCATCAAAAAGGATAAGAGATAAAATAGTGGAATAACTAAAGCTAGCTTGCGAAGAAACTAATATAGCTACCCTGTGCATTTCAGAAAAGTTGATTATAGTTAGCTTTTAAGTCAGAAAGTATAAAGAATCATCAGTAATGTACTCTACACGTTAATTGAAAAAGAAAGCCAATAATTAATCTTTATGCTCTGAAGATCTCAAGGAACTCCAATTTCATGTAAGCTTCATAGTTCCTTGATACCAGTCCTTTGTGGCATCTCATCATCTTCTCAAGGTCTGGTGCTTATAGTTAAACAAAACTCCTTCAAAGGATTTTCAAGGGTTATATCTCCTCACTATCTCATCAAATAATTATCTTGAGTGGCCTGTATATATATATATATATATATATATATGAAGAGATTCAATTTCAAAGATATGCAATAAGAGATAACCTCTATGATCTTTAAGCTCTTACAATCTCTTCTTAGCTTACTTAGACAAAAGCCTTCTTTGTTGTTCTACCTCTAGTAGGCCTTCGTCCTTTTGTCTATTCTTACTTAGTGTATCTGTTCATTCTTTACATCTTTTTATACACTAAGTTCTCAAAAATTCCTTACTCAATCTATCATTGTAAACCTATTATTGTGTAAAAGTCTAGTGTGTTTCCAACCTTTAGTTTAATTGGGAAACAGTTATGGCTTGAAAAAGTTTTTGAAAGAATACTTGGGTTTAAGCTAGGAGTTGCTAAAGTCAAGAATACTTATGACACAAGTCTGATGTTGTTATTATAAAGGAGATTTTTACAATAGTGGAAATCCTTCAAGTTGGAAGAGACTGGACGTAGCTTTTGTGTTAGAAATGAACTAGTATTAATCTCTTGTGTTCATTCTTCTCTTCCTTTCTTTTAATAAGTCTAATTGTTTGCACTTTAAATTGTTCAAAATTCTACAAAAAGAGTCCAAGACTTATTCAACCCCCTTCTAAGTCTGACTTTAAACCATCAAATTATAATACTTAAATAACTTAAAGTTCACTAAATGAGGGTGGTGGTGATGATGATGATGATGGATGATTCGATAAGTGACATGGTAAGATACATAGTGTGAGATTACATATGTTATGCATTTGCATTGCATCCATGGCATATTTGCATAACTACCGGTCTAGAATGTTAGGGGTTCCTTCAATTGGACCAGTGGAAGGATGGCTCTATGCTCGAGCATTTGTTCACCCTAGTGATTTAGTGGTAGAATCACAAAGTTACCCATGCTTAGTCACAGGGGACTGCATGTGGTTGACCCGATGGGGGTGGCTTTTTAAAGAATAGGTGTTCCCGGCGGTCTTATTGGATCACAGCTTCCATGGCATGGTTCATGGTTGGCCCGCAACACCATTTTGATGTTGATGATTATTTACCGCTATCATGGTGAAAATGACAGGTGTTTCATGATGTACGATACGGTTGGGTACCAATAAAATTGAGATTTATTATATATAAGTGTATATATTTTACTATTGCAGTATGGGCATGGTTGCATACCTATGCTTGGACCTACATTAATGTTTGATATTCCCACAAACGGATCTGCAATGCATCATTATAAAATTGTTGAGTATATCCTTGGTTCATATGCATTAGCCTAAGAGTATTTGCATATAGCTTAAAGATATGCCAGAATGAGAATGAGATATTAGATTGGTGATGATTTATGGAAGAGTGAAAATTTGAGACAAGACAATTAATAATGATGAAAACTCTATTATAAGACTTATGTTGAGTTGTTATAATCCATAGTGGGTGGTATGGAGAAATGATTGATTGTGTATATGTATATGTTTGCTGTGTGTGCCTATGATTATGGGATGATTGTTTGGAATGCTTTTTAGTGCTTGTGTTGCAACACACATGCTGATTCGTATGCATATACACATGATCACAAATGTTTCAATTTCTTCATTTTGAATATGATGACTCACTTTCCCATTTATCTCTTTTAAGCATTATGATGTAGGACTAATATAGGGTAAGGTGTTCTTCTGAAGTTTGGAAGTGTTTTGGAAGAAGGTATAATAGTCGTAAGTGAATGCCTTGGCTAATAAATGATGAGATTTTGAATGATATATATGATTGATGGTTATTCCATAGTATGATGTATATGGCTTAATTCGTTTTGTAAACAATACCCTATTCTTTTAAAGGATTAACTTATGGCCATTTGTTTTGTAAACAATGATGCATGATATGAGCATGAGGATTGGATTGTTATTTTGATGGTATCGATCTTGATGCACTTGAAT
This sequence comes from Clitoria ternatea, assembly GCA_037962975.1. NCBI lineage: Eukaryota > Viridiplantae > Streptophyta > Magnoliopsida > Fabales > Fabaceae > Clitoria > Clitoria ternatea. The sequence continues at coordinate 34,712,736 of CM075672.1, read as the reverse complement.
TTAGGGATGTTGGGTTTACAGTTGGGGAAATGAAGTTGGGAAATGGAAAAATCTAAAGGTTGATATTGATCATTCACGCTGTTCGAGATAGTCAAAACTCTGTTTGACCGTAGGATTAACTTTTCACTTTTGAAAAACTCCGTTGCATTGAAAGTAACACAGAAACAAATAGCCTCTTTGGAATGAATGATGAATGGCTATTTTTATGCTAAATGGTGTTTTAACTATGTGTATTGGTTGATAATGAATTGTTATGAGTTATGGGTATGCCTTAATTGCAGTAGTATTTTGATGTGGAACCATTATGATGGTTCAGAGAATAGACTTAGAAGGGGGGTTGAATAAGTCTGTTCACTTTTTCAAACCAAAAAGTGATATTTAAGCGCAACAGCGTTGTGCACACTGGACCGGACTTTTGCTTATATGGAGAGCGAAATACTTTGATTGAATGACCATAATTTTGTCAAACTTTTGATATCGAGTATAACAATAATAATGCACCAGACTTTTGATAGTAAAGAGTAAAAGAGAAAGAGATAATACATAAGTAATTTATACTGGTTCACCTCTAACTCGGAGACTACATCTAGTACCTTCAAATCTGAAGGATTTCCACTATGTAAAAAATCATTTACATAAGTAGCCTAGAGTATTATTAACTCTTGCCACTCCTGGCTTATGCATACCCTGTGTTTCTGAGTATTTTTGAATCCAGCCACTCCTGACTTGAGCATAACACATGCTCTGAGTATTGTTTTCTAAACACCCACTCCTAGGGAGGACCTAAGTATTCTTTCACAAGCCACTCTTGGCTCAAACCCAAGTATTCTTTCCAAAGCCTCTTCAGGCCAAAGTGTTTCCCAATGACTTAATCAGGCTAGTGTTTACCAAAGATTCTTACAAAAACATCTAGGCTTATGTGTGTTCTTCAAACTTATCTCTTATGAGACCTGCCCATCTTAGTTTCCTAATTCAGTCTCACAAGCTCTCTCTCTTTTTCTTTTCTTCTTCTATATTTCTTATTTTCTCTTCATATCTCTCTATTCTTCTTTTATAATCTCTTTTCTTTTCTTAAGAGACATCTATGTCTATTACATACATATAACTTTATGAATCACTCTTATTCTTGCATTGTGTGTATTCTCTCCCACATATTTTCCTAGAGGTTTTGTAGCATATAAATACTTATTTCATGGAGATAGATATGTTGGATGACCGCTTGAAATTTATTCTATCTCATGAGAAAGGGATTTTTCTTCTGATTGGTCAGAGAGACATTCTGCACATTTTGTATGGGATGGAGAGCTTTTGTGATGAAGACAAATTGGAATTGTACATTTTTCACCAAAGAAGATATTCTGACCTCTTAGAAAATTGGTAAAAAATATATGCTTTGAAATCAGCTTGAGATTTGTCTTGCTTGGGTACTTTCCTTGTTGTGATAATTCTTTTCATTGAGAAGGAAAAATGCTTTGTTGAGTCATCATATGCAGATTCAGACTTCATTTGTTCAAAGGAAACATCTGAAGCTAGATTAAGATCTGTTGAATCATATCGTGTTAATAATGAGACTCCAAGAAGTATTCTAATCTTTTCCTTGTGATTTTTGAATAAGGTCAAAAGTACCCTATATGAGAAGATGAAGTTTGATTGAAGAAGATTGCCTTAATTAGCGAACTTTTTCAAACTCTTTAAAACTTGCTAAATGGCGTGATGAGTCTGGGTCTATTATACGTTTGATAGCCAACTACAAGCGCATGGAGTATCGAAGTAATATAAAAGATTATCATTCTCCACAGGGATTGTGCCCAAGTACCGGTTTACTATGATTTAATTATCAAGACAAATTGGTTCAATTAAAGGAAGGATTACTTTAAATCAAACTAAAAACTAAAATAGAAAACTTAATGCCTTTTTGGAATGGAAATCAATTGCTTTCTAAGAATCAATCAAAGGAAAACTCTTGAGAGACAGAAAGGTTCATATGCTAGTATCAAGTTTCATGTAATTCACTCCCCCAATTATGAAATTTAATTTCTAAGGTAGATTTTCCTAATGTAATTAGCAACCTTCTCTCGAAACCTTATTAATGTACCTAATTCCCAAAGAACCATGTTTAATTTGTAAATTAAGCCTATTACTTTTTGTGAAAACCCATTAGCCCTTAAATAGTTTTGCTTACTCTTGTAACTCAAAACCATAGGTTTAATTTCATGCTTTCAAACAATATACCTACTCTCGTAACCTACATCATTTGAAATCAACTACGCTTCTCTCAAAGTTTTGTAGAAGCATTAAGCATTCATGAAATCGAATAGAAAACATAAATTCCATAAAAAGAGAAGATGAAAAATAGTCAATTCAATCCATATGCATATTACCCCCTTAATCCCAAGAGAAGGGGTTTAGTTCATTATAGAATTAATTACAAAGCAATAAGCCATTAATTCAATTCCTAACATAGGAGAAAACCCAAATACAAAATAAGGATTCTGAAAATAGAAGAAAAGCTCCCACTTTTGTCTTCTAAATCTTGACCCAAAATGTTGCAATACGATGTTCCTTGGTGTTGGTCCTTGAATCTCCTCTCAAATCCCTTGAGAAAGCTCTCAATTTTCTCTCCCAAAAGTTGCCTAAAGTCTTTGTATAGAGTCCCCTCCGATTTTGCCTTTTTATGTTTTGAAATTAGGCGAAAACTGAAGGTTACCACTGCAGCGCACAAAATCCATTAGCAGTGGATCGTACTGTCTGGCACCCAAAAAGTTTGGAAATTACAATCTGGGCAGAAACCACTGGCAGTGGTAAAATCCACGGCCAGTGGGTTTTTTGGCAGTGAACTCCACAGCCAGTGGAATTTCCCACTGGCAGTGGATTTTTCTGCCTCATTTTTCCCACTTTTCCAGTGTGTTCCACGCCCAGTGGGAAATTCCACTGGCAACGGTTTTCTCTTAACCTTGGAAAACATACATTTTGTGGGTGTTTTTGGGTTTCGAAATGCCTTCTTTGGTATATCCCTCTTCAATTGTTGGTGTGACTTTAATTTTGAGTCTTCCATAAGCTTGAACTCTTCCTGTTTTCACTATTTCATTCAAATTCTTCCAATTCCTTTTGCAAATAGACTTATATCATGAAGGTTCCTACAAAATACAACTACCAAAGTAGCATATGTGGAAATAGAAGAATAACCATGAAAATTAGGGGGAAAACAAGATGAATTGAACTAAAACTAAGACTACATGGACCTTAAAACTAATGCAACCTAAACACTTATCAAAACACCCCAAACTAGGACATTGCTTGTCCCCAAGCAATCAACATCATCGCAAGCATGAACAATAAAAATGAAGAATTCAAACCAACTCAAGGATCCCAATCAAAATTATCATTAATAGAAGATTGCAAGATTATCTAAAAAGAAACCACATCATCATTCATACCATGCTTAACATGACCAGACTACAGATACACACTCTTTCATTTCTCTCTAAGTGTTTAGGCTTGTGTATAAGCATCACTCAACTCATAACATTTCAAAACACTACCATAGGCTTGGCAAGTGACCCTAAACCCCACAATTATCTAGAAAACATGTTATGGTCAAAAGGTCTTTAATTGGTTGTAATGGGGCCAAGGCTTCACAAAACATGGATGGATATCAAGAAAAAAAAAGGGAAGTTCAAAAGGATTTTAACAATGAAATTCCTGAGAATAATGAGTTTCGGAAGGCAAACCAGAAAACACATTTTCTTGCTCATTCAAAAACTTTTAAGGAGTCCTATTCATTTTTATTTTTAACTAGACTTCTTATTGTATTCTCACTACCATTCTTTTTCTTCTTAAAATTTTTTTATTGGAACTACAATCTCACATTTCTATTATTTTTCATATCCCAAATCAAACCAATTTTTCTTTTTGAGCCTTTTTCATCTAGTTGCCCATCCTTGATTTTTCTCAGAGATTTAGAGAATTAAATATCAGCTTGCTTTCAAGAATAAACATTTTAAGCTCAACGGGGGCAACTAATGGTAAGTGTAGCATTCAAATTCTGAGGCTAAAGAATAGAACCTAGATTGCCTTTTTCATTCCATAACATGTAGTCACCAACCATTTTGAATTGGTCCCAAGCCAAGTTCTAGAGTGCCTAAAATGCATGATACACTCAAAGAAGAAAAACAAGGGTTTCTCATAATGTTTTACCCTTTTTGGCCATAAAGCTCTTTATTTAAATGGAAATTAGTCATAATCCAAGCAAACAGGGAATCATCATGTGTGGTTCATCTAGACAAACTAGCAATCATAAAACACATTTATTTATTCTCTTTTTCTTCTTTATTTTATTTTATTTTGGAATCTAAAAGGGCTAAAATTTTATCATTCAAATTGACACAAACTTGCAAGACAGTTATCACAAGGAGACAAACCATGTCATCCTAAACAGAAAAGCAGTAAACAGAGCATGCAAATCACCAAAATAAATAAATAAATAAATAACACAAAACAATAGTACAAGGGTTCATAATAAGTCTCTGTTACCTACCACCCCAAACTACAGATGGATAGTGTCCTTAGTGTTCAGTGAGGAAAGATCAAGGTAAGTGAATACTTATTCAAATAGGATCATATTCATGGAGAAAGGGGTGGGAAATGGCCCTACTGGGTGCTCTGGGGGAGGTTGCATCTTAGTGTCCAAGGGGTCCTCTGCATCATCACCTGTACCTGAAAATAAAAATGAAGCCCTTCCCTCTAAACTAGTAAAAGTCGGATCAGGTAGGGGGTGAGGCACATAGAATCCATAAATGATTAAACAGTGTATATCGTTGGATCATCCAACATGTCCTTTTGCTCACAAATGAACAAGAATACAATCATGAATCCAAATCAATACTCAAATCACAATAAGAAGCAACATTTAATTAGAATAGAACAAATGGGGTTCATAGATTAAGATGAACAAACTTGGTTGTTCATGAGGTTTCAATCATTCCCATTGCAATTCATGTTAAATACAAGCATCATTAATCAAACATTAATGTTTCCAATACATCAATTTGATAGAATAATCAAAAGAAACAACCAATTTGAATGAACCCCAAAAGTTTAGAAAAAAAACCAAACTAAAGCAAAGAGAATGATGTGTCTTACTTGTAATTGAAGAATGAAGTGCATAATTTTTACAATGATGATGAGCAATGTGTAGAAAGGATGATGGAAAATGAGAATAGCAAGATGTCAAGAGTGGGTTTTGAAGTTATGAAGTGAGGAGGATAAAGCAAGAGGAATGAGTGTGTGAGGACATAAGGCAATGCTTGGTTTAAAAATCAGTTTGTGGGTATAGGTACACGATCTACGGCCAGTGGGAAATCCCACGACCCATGGTGTGTTCTGTTTGGGCCCCAAAAATTTACTTGAAGACCTGATGGAATCCACGGCCAGTGGATCCTACTGTTTGTGCCCCATAAAAATTTTCCTCCAGGTACCAAGAGAGATCCACAGCCAGTGGAAATTCCCACTGCCCATGGAACTTACTGCCTTGCTTCAAAAAATTTTGCCTCTTTTTTCTTCCTTGGTCACACAGAGGGATCCACTCCTAGTGGATTTTCCCACTGCCAGTGGATTTCCCTGACTTCAAAAATTTTCATGCACTGCAAAAGGGATCCTACCATTTTTGTTTATTTTTTTTGTTTTCTTTTCTAATTTATTTGACTTTTTTATTTTTTTAGCTTGAAAAAATATAGAAAAACAAGAAAATATATAAATCTTCATGGGGTTACTTCCCCACAAGTGCTAAGTTTAACATCTTCAGCCAGACTCTATACCTTAATCACAGTCAAGAACCTAATAGGGCCAAGAAATTCATACCTTAGTGTGGAAGGTAAAGGTTTAAGTTTAATATTTGGGCTCACCATTTTTTCACACATGACCTCAATATAATGTTTTAGTGGTATGTTACCTTCACTGCTTTTTGATGTTCTTGGATCCTGAAGCTTGGGTGACAACTTTTTCTGGATCAATGCACTGCACTCCTCAGTAAGTGCCACAGTACCATCCTCCTCTAGCCTCCTTTTATTGGACAAAATATCCTTTAGAAACTTTGTGTAGGTAGGCATTTACTGTAAAGCATCAATGAAAGGAATATTAATATATAATTTCTTTAATACCTCTAGGAACTTACCGAACTGTTTGTCCAACTTGGCCTTGGCCAAGCGTTGAGGAAATGGTATGGGAGGTTGATATGGCTTAACCTCCTATTTTATTTCATATGGTTTCTCTTCTTTAGTCAACGGATGAGAAAAAGACTCATCCACTTTCTTGTCCACCTTAGCTTTCGAGTTCATCATGTCGGTTGGACCCTCGTATTGAGTACCACTCCTAAGAGTGACAGCCATAATGTAGTTAGATGGGCCCACCTCTGGTTTTCTAGGAAATGTCCCTGGTGCTCTTACGGAGTTGGAGGCTTGTTGGATAATTTGGGTCTCCAACATTTTGTTGTGGGTGACTAGGGAATCCACCTTTGAAGCTAAGTTCTTAATCGCCTCAGAGAACTCATTGTTTTGCTGGATCTGCGTGGTTACAAATGTCTCCATCAAGGACTCCAACTTGGATTTTATGGAGCATAAGGTCCTTATTGTCTATAGTTATTCCCAAAGTTTCCACCATAACTACCTATGGCATACACTTATTGCATATCGGACTCGGGACCTTGGGTTACTCCAACCTGACAACCTGTAATAATATGACCTGCAACACCATATATTTCACATACCACATTAGCAGTACCTATTCCCAACTTATCAAATTTTACAGTTAAAGCTTCTACCTTAGTAGTAAGTAAGGAAATAACATCTAAAGTATAATTACTTGGAGTTTTTGATGGCAAACTCCGTTCAGATAACCATTGGCATGTGTTTTATGCCACTTCTTCTATAAGGTTGTACCCTTCCTCCATGTTCTTACTCATAAAGGGACTACAGCTGCGACATCCAAGGTAACCCTTTGGTTTGGGGTCAAACCGTTATAGAAGATGTAGACTGTTAACCACCGTTCTACTCCATGGTGTGGGCATTCTCTGAGCATCTCCTTGTACCTCTCCCAATCATCGTACAAGGTTTCATCATCTTTCTATGTGAAAATAATGATTTGCTTTTAGAGTTGGTCTATTTTGCTGCGTGGGTAGTACTTCTTGAGAAAAGTATGGGACACAACTGCTCCTAAGTTGTAATCGACTCTTCCAGAAGTAAATACAACCAAGCTCTAGCTTTATCCCTTAAGCAGAACGGGAAAAGCCTCAACCTGATTGCATCATTTGAAACCCCATTCACCTTGAGTGTATCACAATACTCAAGAAAAATTTGTAGATACAAGTTGGGATCCTCGGATGGCCATCCTCCAAACTGATTTTGTTGGACCATTGAGAGCAAAGATGGCTTCAATTCAAAGTTGTTTGCCTCAATGGTAGGCCGTGTGATGCTAGGCCCCTTTCCGATATTGGGTGCTATAAAATCCTAGAGTGCTTTGTTATCAGGATTATCCATTTGTGCTTGGATCGTTGAACTTGAAGCTTGTTAATTGCTTTGTTCTCTTTGTCTCTGAAGAGCTCTGATTCTATAGAGGGTTTGTATGATTGCAGAGTCAAAGATATCTTCAAAGCTAGCACTTGTTCGCATAAAAGGACCTGCACAATTCATAAAATAACAAAGAACCCAAGTGTAATTCTGCAAAAAAATCAAGAAAAAAAAAACCAAAAAAATAATACAGTGAAAAAAACAAAAAGAAAAAATTATGCATAAAAAATTTAAATGCCTAATCTAATCAAATCACCGTTTAGCCAATATTGAGGAAAACACAATCCCCTTTAAAGGCGCCAAAAACTTGATAGCCAACCGCAAGCGCACGGGGTATCGAAGTAATATAAAATATTATTGTTCTCCACAGGGATTGTGCCCAAGTACCGGTTTACTATGATTTGATTATCTAAACAAATTGGTTCAATTAAAGGAAGGATTACTTTAAATCAAACTAAAAATAGAAACAGAAAACTTAATGCCTTTTTGGAATGGAAATCAATTACTTTCTAAGAATCAATTAAAGGAAAACTCTTGGGAGTTAAAAAGGTTCATATGCTAGTATCAAATGTCATGTAATTCACTTCCACAATTATGAAAATTAATTTGTAATGTAGATTTTCCAAATGTAATTAGCAACCTTCTCTTGAAGCTTTACTAATGTAACTAATTCCCAAAGAACCGTATTCAATTTGTAAATTAAGTCCACTACGTTTTGTTAAAACCCATTAGCCTTCAAATAGTTTCGCTTACTCTCGTAACTCAAAACCATAGGTTCAATGTCATTCTTTCAAATAATATACCTACTCTCGTAGCCTACATCATTTGGAATCAACTACGCTTCTCTCAAAGTCTTGTACAAGTATTAAGCATTCATGAAATCGAATAGAAAACATAAATTCCATAAAAGAAGAAGATGAAAAACAGTTAATTCAATCCATATGCATATTACCCCCTTAATCCCAAGAGAAGGGGTTTAGTTCATCATAAAATTAATTACAAAGCAACAAGACATTAGTTCAATTCCCAACATAGGAGAAAACCCAAATACACAATAAGGATTCTGAAAATAGAAGAAAAACTCTCACTTTTGTCTTCTAAATCTTCACCCAAAATGTTGCAATCTGATGTTCCTTAGTGTTGGTCCTTGAATCTCCTCTAAAATCCCCTAAGAAAGCTCTCAATTTTCTCTCCCAAAAGGTGCCTAAAGTCTCTGTATATTGAGTCCCCTCCAATTTTGCCTTTTTATGTTTTGAAATTTGGCGAAAAGTGAAGATAACTGCTACAACGTGTAAAATCCACTGGCAGTGGATCGTACTGTCTGGCACCCAAAATGTTTGGAAATTAAAATCTGGGCAGAAACCACTGGCAGTGGTAAAATCCACGGCCAATGGGTTTTTTGGCAGTGAACTCCACGGCCAGTGGATTTTTCTGCCTCATTTTTCCCACTTTTCCAGTGTGTTCCACGGCCAGTGGAAAATTCCACTGGCAGTGATTTTCTCTGAACCTTGGAAAACATACGTTTTGTAGGTGTTTTTGGGTTCCAAAATGCCTCTTTTGGTATATCCATCTTTAATTGTTGGAGTGGCTTCAATTTTGAGTCTTCCACAGGCTTGAACTCTTCCCGTTTTCACTATTCCATTCAAATTTTTCCAATTCCTTTTGTAAATAGACTTATATCATGAAGGTTCCTGCAAAATACAACTACCAAAGTAGCATATGCGGAAATAAAAAAATAACCATGGAAATTAGGGGGAAAACAAGATGAATTGAACTAAAACTAAGATTACATAAACCCTAAAACTAATGCAACCTAAACACTTATCAACGTTCAAAAGAACATTTTTTTTTTGAGAGACGTTCCAGACTTTGTGGCTTTCTTTGAGTCATATCCTTCTTAGATTTTTCTTTTCCTGACTTATTGTGTGCAAGCTCCCCCTTTAATTTATAACTTGTGATTTATATCTTGAAACACTTGAATGATCTTATCAAATATTTAATAACTCAAATTAAGATGCTTGATGTTGGTTATCAACAAATCTAAAGGTGCTTCAAATGAGAAGTATTTCGCTTAAGCGAAAATGTATGGTTAGATTCTATGATATTTTTACTCAAGCGTAAGGTGTCTTACTCAAGCGAAAATGTGAGGGTCTGATTTTGGATCCTGCTCGCTCAAGCGAGTCTACACTCACTCAAGTGAGAGGCAGGGTCTCGCTCAAGTGAGAAAGCTCTCGCTTATGTGTGACAATCAGGATTGAAATTCTTGGTTTTTATTCTTTGTTTTGGATCTCTTCTTATATCTTCATATATGGGGAGAAATAATGCCCTGTATACACATTCTTTTCTTCCATTGTACAAGCTATTTTTCTCGTATACATTTAAGGGCTCCTTTCTTTGATTCACTTCTTTTATTTGTTTAAAATTATGGCCTCTGACTTTCCATGGTTTGGGTCTTGATGTAAGTTGATGTCGTGGGGTTTTTAATCGTGAAAAATTTATTCATATTTCATGGATTATTTATGTTTACATTAGGATTCAGATCCAGGGAATCGAGGTGCTACAAGGTCAACCTTATATGTTCTATACAATTTATTTGAAAGAAGAAAGCCAACAGAAGGTCTTTTGCTCTGAAGCTCTCCAAGAACACCATTTCAGTGCAAGCTCTAATGTTCCTCACACCAGACCTTTCATCTCCATCTCATTCTCCAGTTGTGATGCTCTTAACGGCTAAATCCCTTTAACATATTCACAATAGCTATCTCAAAGGCCTGTATATATAAAGTGATTTCAAATTTTGAAAAAGTTAAGACCTGTAACATCTAAGTATCAAATTCACAAAAGTTATTCTTTTAAGTCCTTAGTCTTAACTTTCTTCTTTAAAGCAAATACTTTCTTTGTTGTTCTGCCTCTAGCAGACCATGGTCTTTGTCTTTAACAACTTAGTTATTTGTTACTATCTTGTATCTTTTTGTACACTAAGTTCTCATAAACATCAAACACATCTTTCATTCAAACTTGTATCTGTGTAAAAGCCTAGTGTATTGCTAGTCTTTAGTTTTTATTTGGAAACGGTTATTGGCTTGAAGAGGCTTTTAAAAGAATACTTGGGATTGAGTCAAGAGTGTCATGTTGAAACAATACTTGGGTTTAAGCCTGGAGTGGTTGAAGTCAACAATACTTGTGGCACGATTTGGTATTGAGATTGTAAAAGGTGTTTTTACAATAGTGGAAAGAGAACTAGTATAAATTCTTTATGTTTAATCTCTCTATCCCTTCTCTTAAAAGTCTAGTACAAAAGCCTATTCGCTTACGCTTACAAAGTTTTTAAGTTCTATGAAAAGAGCCTGAGACTTATTCAACCCCCTTCTAAGTCTGACTCTAAACCATCACACTTCAATACCATTGCTGCCAGACGGACCAAAGTGTATGAAATTTTAAAACACGAATAAAGCAATATGAATACGTAACTAATTCCATAAGCTGCAATCGAAGTGTCCGTCACAATAGTAGTTTCATGTTAACAGGCTAATTGCAGGCATATATTATAAAGACCATTCCTAATTTAAATTAAATTTCTGGGTAAATTTTTCATGATTTATAGATGAAGTGAACTCTTAAAAATAATTTTTATATTGTTAAACATGATGTATTTTTCCAATAATATACTAATTAAAACATAAAATGTATTAACATGTTAATAATCAAGTATTCACTTCAAACAAGTATAATAATAATAATTAATTATTAAAACAGTATATTTATATCATGCATATCAAATAAATAACTTAAATAACATTTAAGGATGATTTAATAACTTATTTCGATCAGTTTTTATAAAAATAACAGGGTGGTAATCGATTACCAAAATGGGTATTTGATTAACAAATTAAAAAATATAGTATCCCTATTTTTATCACATTAGTAATCGATTACAACATATATGTAATCGATTACCAGAGCACATGTAATTGATTACAGATAGTTGTAATTGATTACAATGTAGACCAGAAATAGAATTATGTACATTTTCTCTGAAATAGAACTTTCTACCACCCAAATTTGATCCAAATAACCTTCAATCAACTTCAAGTTTTGTACACAGCACAATGGACCTATTTATGAGCTAATGGAATCGGTTTCAATGAAAAATTCCTTGAAATGACAAAGTTATGCGGTAAAATACTTTTTCAGCCTTATGAGGCTAAATGCACTAACTAAGCATGTCATACTTGACCTGTGAAAGATGCAAATGTGTTCAAAATATGCTTTAGGGTCCATGGAAACAATCTGGAGGTCCTAAAGCCTATTAGATCAAAATATAGGTATGCCATTTCTTTTGAAATACTTATTTTAACACATAATGCAGTAAATACAAAGTAAGATCCATGTTATCTAACCTTTCAATCAACCAGCCACACTTTATACAACTTTAATACAATTCTTAATAGCTTTTACCAACACCAATCACTTATACTTACTAACACATATACTTAGATTCTTACCTACGTATGATACTAACCATTTAACCATTTATTTAACTTGCAACATCAATTTTAACTTCACCATATCATTAAAACAGAATAACTATAAGTTGTATACTTTAAGTGTGAGACGACCCGAAGGTCAATAAAAATTAGGGTAAATTTTTCACGATTATTAAAACAATTAAAGAATGAAAGAAACCGCGTGGTGAATCTTTTAACCAATAACCTGGATCATTTAAAAGAACTTATCTCATATATGGAGATATGAGAATGTGTGTAATTTCAATCAAGAGTGTGCCTTGGACAATCAATCATAGGATTATTAACAAGGAATAGCGGAAATATAATTTATTTTGGGAGTTATGGAAAAATGTAAAAAAAGGTTTGAAGGTACTTGAATTAATTGATAAAAAGTGGTACATAAACATACATATTGATATATAATCATGTCATGACTAATTAGGACCCAACACACAGCAAAACACATAATTTTTTATAGAATCAGGGGCATGAATCGATTCAAGGCTAGCATGAATCGATTCATGGGTCCCAGACAGCCAAAGACATGCGTATCAGGTAGATGAATTGATTCACCCTCTCCTGGGAATCGATTCATGCATCCCAAATGGCCAAAGACACGTGTGACAGCCATATGAATCGGTTCACCCACTCCTGGGAATCGATTCATGCACTCCAACTTCAGAAAATTAGGTGAGTGAATCGATTCACCTCCCCTGGGAATCGATTCACACGTTCTAAATTGTCAAAAATACCAACAATCAGGTCCATGAATTGATTCATCCCCATAGTGAATCGATTCATGCATAGGAAATTCATGAATCAGTGGCAATAAGGCACAATAAATTGATTCACATACAATTCACAAGGTGGTGAATCGATTCAAGACAGACATCATGCAGAACCTACCCAAAAAGCTGCAAAATTGAACTTCTAACCACCCTATATTTTTCATATCAAATCCAACGAACACCAAATTTTGACACAAGCTAAAATACATTATTTGTAACGCTTAGCCACTAGCCACACTCAAAAATTCCTAAAAATGAGAAACTTATTCACATAAATGTGTTTGTCCCATTTTAAGGTATTTTGATGCAACTTAGGGGTCAATTCTTAATGGAATTGGCCCATTCCAGTTTTTACAAATCACAAATCATACACTTAAGCTATTGGGACCATTACATGCCATCAAAATCATATAAAACTCAATTTGACCTTATTGGTTCCTCAAATTTGCATAAACATTAAAACTTAACTTCATATATGCAACATAAAGCATTGTAAATCATGAATTAACATCATCTATTCATCATTTAGGCAATAGTTTCAACATCACAATTATCATCATACATTGTCTAGGTCATACTAAAAAATTAGCCATACATCTAAGGTCCAATTTTTACCTATGACCTTCAAAATCAACATTCATCAATCTAGATACATAATGAGCATATATCACCACCATATGCTATACAAAATCAATGATTTTCCAGCCAAGGCACTTCCTATACAACTATATACCTTCACTATCAAACTACACTTCAAAAAAGAGATGCACCTCACCTCAAGAATGTCCTGCATCACAAAGCTAAAGGTGGACAACATAGGAGAGTGAGTCATACATTTCAAAAGGTGAATATGAATATCATGTGATTAAATGCATATGCATTCAATGTCATGTATGCTTTGCATCAACATATATCATTCATTATTTCAATTATCATCATCACACTATTATACATATAACTAAATCATCCCTATGGATCATAACAAAGCATATGAGCATACACACAATCAAGTCCCTCAATATATTGGACTATCATACATATCATCACCATACACAATGTATTTCTTTGTATTCATATCCTTTATGTTGTCTTTAGGTATTTTCTAACCCAATCACAACTATCACCATTTCTCATCACCTTTGGCATACCTCCTTGCTATATGCAAATGCTCTTAAGCTAATGCACATGTACAATGGAGTAATTAATAATTGTGGATCCAACTGTGGAAAAATAAAATACCAAATTGTGGGATACAAGCATGATCATATAACCATACTCCTACTGTGGTAGTAAAATGTGTACACTTATCATCAAATTACATGCAAATCATTATGTTTTACAGGTACCAAACCGCATTGCCCATCTTACAATACCTGGCCTTTTTCACCATGACCGCAGCATACACCATAATCAACATAAATGTGTTACGAGCCAACCATGATTCTTACCATGGCAGCTGTGATCCGAAGGACCACTGGGGACACTTGCTCCTCAAAGAGCCACCCTCCACAAGGGTCAACCACATATAACTCCCCATAACTATACATGGGTAGCTTCGTGACTTACACACCAAGTCACAGGGGAAAATAAGAATGCTCGTACATAGAGCCGCCCTCCCACTGGGCCAACTGGGGGAATCCCCTAATATTCCAACACCGGCAGCTATGCAATATGCCATAGATGTAATGCAAATGCCAACCATATGCATTCTCACAACTATGCATCCTAATCATGCCACTCATCAATCATCACCATCATCAACATCACCACTCAAACTCTTAGTGGATTTTATTTTAATCAATCATTGCCATTGTTATACATTTTCAATGTGGCATCACAACACTTTCATAATTCACAATACAAGTTCATCTTGTATTAATTTTAATGGCTATACAATTTTCATCATCAATACTTATAAATCAATCATCAATAAACTAAGATATGATAATTATCCATATTCATTCTCATTCATCATCAAGAATGACCATTCCATATTTATGGTGAATATAGACATAACCACATCATATCAAGGCATAACACTAGCCAAGCCATTTAACATCATCATTTAGCACACCATAAACATTCCAAATGCACAAAAAATATTGTCAAGCACAATCATCATCATCATCATATTTAACAATCTCAAAAATTCATTACTACATAAGCAAGGCAAACATGCATATTGTCACATATGACAATCAAACATTACTCAATCCAGACATTTAGAATATAAAACTCCTCTCCTACCTCAAGAGAAGAATTCCGAGCGATACGACGTTCCCGCCTCATCGTTCGGAAAAGATCCTATATTTCATAAGGCACCACACAATTATTTTCAACTCAAAGTCACCAAGACTTACATATTCTAGTTTAGTACTTAGTGCATTCAATACTTTCATTATCAAGCTATTTCTATTTCATTGATTTCACCACAACCACCATGGGTTAGGCATTCAAGTACCATTATTATGCATTTATAATCATTTCCATCAAATGGGCCATACACCAGTGGCCACCAATCATCATTAATGGCCATCCACCATCATTAATGCTATCTACCATCATTAATAAATATTCTTCTAACACATTTTCTTATACCCATCATTCAAATATCATCTATTTCCTCTCAAAACATACTCTTCAATCCATATTTGTCATTTTCCTTAATCTTCCAAAGTTAGGGTTTTACTAAAGATTCAACAACATCATAAATACACATTATTCTTCACCATTTCAAGCATCCATTTTCGTGTACCCTTAACAACCCTCATAGATGTCATATTTACAATACCCCACCTTAGGGTTTCCATGTTTAATGGTGCTCCCAATAACCCATATACATTAAATGCTCACCCAAACATTAAAAACCCAAAACCTAGGGTTCATGCTCTTGAAAAATGACAAGAGGCTTACCTCAAGAGAAGAAAAGAGTGGGTTTCTAAGAGAGGGAGAATGGAACATGAAAATTGAAGAGAATGAGGGAGAGAGAACTTCAATCAATCAATCACCTTCAAGCTCCAAAGAAAAACAAAAATGGTGGGGGAGATGGGTTCACCACTTTATTTTGGTTTAAAGAGGAAGAAGAGATAAAGAGAATGGAAGAAGAATAAGAAGAGAGTAATGTTTTTCCAAAGGGAATCAGAAACTAATGTGAAATAAAAAGGAGGAAGGGAATTTTATGTTTTAATTTTAATCCCTCTCATTAAAATTTATCGTTTTACAACAAACAGGATATCCGTTTGGGCTCAATACTTTATCTAAAAATTATTCCGAATACATATTCGGATTCCTAATAATATTCTTAACAGCCCTGACTAATAGCACCTCAATCGGAGATACTTGGTCCGATACCCTTATTTTAATCAGGTATAATTTCAGCTCATAAAGCCCCAATAAATTATGAATAATCCCTAAAAATCTTAATTTAATTATTTTTAATATTTTGGGATATTAATTAATCTACATATAATCATTTAGTATTTATTCTTCATATTTAATCATTTATATAAAATTAGGGATGTTACAAAGTGCATATTGCTAACATAATTAGTAATATGTATAATTTAACTACCATACACACACATATACTTTTCTTTTTATTTTCTAACCTACGCATATTCAACTTAGTTTCTATGTCACAAGAAAATAATATTTATATCTAGGCTGGCAATACAAATACTTAAATTTAGTAAACTGAATGTATTTAGCAGCAATTAAATTACACATTATAAATCTTGTACTTGCCAACATATCATAATTCAAACTAAAATTTTAGTATTCACCTATTTCACATATTCATGTATGTTTTAACTTGATCATGTATAGATACTTGTGATTTAAATATCATCCAACAGATTCGTACACATCATTGTACCATCACAAAAGATTATTTACATATCCTTAAAATACATATTACTAATCGTGGCACTATAGTGGTGAGTACCAGGTAGGGAGGTTAGGTCATCCGTCGGGGGCCTATGGCCCGACTTGTTTAAAGCCTACATAGATCAGGCTTGTCGAGCTAGAAGACCAGGCTTAGGCTTTTAAAAAGACCTTTTTAACTAAACAAGTCAGGCCATAGGCTTTCTAAAAAGCCTTTGAAGCCCAACAGGTCGACCTATTTAATTAGATTAATTGTTAATTAGTTATATAAATAATATATTTATAACATAAAATAATATATATATATATATTATATTTACATTTATATAATATAAATTAATATTACAAGTTTACAATTTAAAAAAATTAGGAGGGAATGGAACATAAATTTTTTTTTAGGTTGGTTTTGACATTTGAAAAGTTTCACTAAAAAATGCCTTTTAAACAGGCTTTTGAATAGGTCAGGCCTTCAAACAGGCCAAACCAGACCTTAAAAAAAGGCCTATGAAAGGCTAATAGGCCAAGCTCAGGCCTTGAAAATTTGATATAAGCCAAACTCAGGCCTTTTAAAGCCTAGCCTGGCCTGACCCGTTTCCATTCCTAGTACCAGGTAACCACCAGTGAATTGTAGCACTATAAAAGTTAGTACCTTAAGAACTGCTCAAGGAATCATAGCGTATATATAAACAACAGTCTCATCAGCAAATCAAAGTGTTGGGTGAATCCTAGCACTATATAAATGCAAATGATATAATGTCATGCAACCATACAGAAAATACGAATCATAGCATATAGGGATAAAATCCCATTACATCACAACCAAGCCCTTTAAATTATTACAACCTTCCAGCATCCAATATTACTAAAAATAATAATTAATCAAGCATAGGAGCTACTTTTTAATTAACTAACAACATCATATGTTTATAAAAATTAATATACCATATAACCTTCATGGTACAATAATAGAGTTCAACTCTAAATATTTCAAATTATATTCATACATAACAACATTATCATTCTCAATTGAATGACAACTTACTAATATAATAAAATATATCAAGTATACATATAGATCCTAAGAATCGACCCCGGAATAGAAATTTCTATTTGATACTTGAATTAAAATCTCCCCTCGTATGTAAAAATATACCTTAAGCGTTTCCGTCTTCTAATTTAATTTTTGGGCAGCAATAGGCCTTAATTTAAAACCCTAAAATTATCAATTGATTATTGTATTAATTATAATTTGCATTTACCATGTTTTGAAATTTGAAGGACCTAACATGGTTTCAAAAGTATCGACTTACTTAATACCGTTCTACTTTGTCAATATCCCTTTCGAATTGTCTTCGACACCTAGGATTTGAATGCAGTAACTTCTAACAACCTTTCTAACCATTATCAACAAAACCTTTGAGCCAAAAGAGAAGAATTAGAACCATGGGTATTCCTTCACCCTTGGTCGTGAGGTATACAATGGAAATGGGCAAGGAGGTTTTACCTTTTTAAAGCTTCAAAATGAAATCCCAACTAGTGACAACAGTAAGAATTGTAGTGTAGATAACATTTAACAAGAAAGAGATCATCAATTACATGCGATATTTCAATTACACCCACGGAAAATAAAAGGAAGAAGATGATTTTAGCTTACTGAAATCGGAGCGGTAGTATCTTAGATGATAGTTGACAACAATGAAGATGAACTAAAGAAGGAAGATGATGATGGAAAATGATCATGCAAGGTAGAAAGAAAGTGGCAGCATGGTAGAGGAGATGATGCTCGTGTGGTAGCGAGAGAGGAAAATGCCATTTTACAAGGAGAAAAGAAAAAAGAATAAGTTTTTAGAAATATTTATAAAAACTTATTTAAGTTAATGTTAATTAGTTTAGTTTATACAACTTATTTAATCCAACTAAATACATATATATATATATATATATATATATATATTCCTAATTTAACAAATACTAACTTTAATATTGTTTTTAATATTTATTTCAATTTAATTCACGTCTTATGTTTATTAATTTTCAAAATTAAGAATTTTAGGATGTTACATATATCAGTTTGATAGGATAATAATCAAAATAAATTAAAAAAGAAGAACATGTCATGCTTATACAAAAGTGAAGATAAAAGATAAAAATTTGACATGCAGTCAGAACTGCTTCGCCACTATTGTAAGCAACTTAATTCAGTACTTATTCAATAATGGCTAGGCATGAACAAATTGTAGGAATGAGCATAATGGCTAGGCATAAAACAAATCAAACTTGAGAGTGAGAGAGTTTGGGGGAGAAAGAAAAGTCTAGGCTTGTAGTGAAGGATAAGGATAAGCTTAATATCATCACTTAAAGGAACGTATGCGTAGGGGAATGAAATTTTGAATTTGACACACCAATGTCAGCGGTTATTGTTTGGAACCGCTGACAAAAGGTGTCCTTTGTAAACCAATGTCAACAGTTACTATTCAAAACCATTGATAAAAGTAATCATGAGGTATTGTCAGTGATTTCAGTTAAGAACTGTAAACATTAGTGCCAATTTCTTATCAATTTATGCAGTTTCGTGGAAGCACGGATAAAACTAAGGAATCCTTTTGGCATTTTTGTTGTAGTGAAGCCAACAACATCCAAGTTCCAACAACATATTGAAGAGCAATCTTTTTCCTACATTACATGATTTTTAAAACCTACCAATAAGTCTACTTTCCATGCTAACAACACCAAATCAATTCAACAACATTAATTTAAATCCTATAATTATTTTAACACCATTTATGGAGTATTCAAGGCTTTTGGGTACCTTTCCCCTAATTTCACATCATGTTAATTTTTACCAAAACTTAGGGTTCTTCATTAAACACATTAATAACAATTTCCATCAATTTCAACCATTAACCCAAGCATGTACCAAGCTTAATTTCATGTTACACATAGTCATTAGCACAACCCCCTTTTCTATAGTCATCTACCTTAGGGTTCAATATACCATTTGTATTTTTCAACTCAATAACATCCAACCCACCATTACTAACCTTTAATAACCTCAAAATAAGAAATGGTGTCAAAGGGGTCATAAGCTCATACCTTTCTTCAAGGTTCCAAGAAAACAAAAATAGAGATGAGAGAAGAAGAAATAAGTGAATATATGCCCCAAAATGCCTTCTATGTCACATGAATCCAAGAAAATCTAAGAATTTTGAGTGGAAAATGGCTAAAAGTGGGACAATTTTGGTGCTAAAAGAGGAAGAAAGGAGAGCAAACATGTAAAAAAGATAGTGAAGGAGAAGAAGTGGTTGAAAATTTTAAGAGGAAAGGAAAAGAAATTATCAAAATTGGGTATTACCCAATGGTTAAAATATTACCTTTTTGCCATTTGCCTATTGGCCCATCATTTCCCACTAGCCATTGGTTAAAAGAGTGTAAGGAGAGTGAGAAAGAGTTAGACAATCAAATGGAAGGAGAAGAAAAGGAATTTGCATTTTTCTTCTAAATTCATTTCATTTCATTCGTATTTTTGTCGTTTGTCAACATGCGCTGTGTTCGTATAATTACTTCCTTAACTCTAAAAAATAGTTTGAACATATCACCGTAACCACAATAAAATCCTCATTATTTTATGCCTATCAAATACCCAAAAAGATCTAATGGGTCCTACATCACCGGTTAAATTATCTGGCTTTGGTAAATTTTTAATCACCCGTAATTCATAATTAATGTCTGATTAATTTTCCTACATGATTTAGTCATCAAATAATTAATCATTGTAATATTTATATTTTATTTTCTAAAAATTTAGGATGTTACACAAATAACCACCCAAGGCTCAAAAAATTGAGAAAAAGAAGAATCGCCCTAAAACATGAAATTGGAAGTATATAAATGTTGCCATCGTTCCCAGGATTCCAAAGGTGTGTTCAATTTAAAGTTTTGGTGATGAATGAGCTTCCAATTTTAAGCTTGACGCGTGTCAATGGCTTTCTCTCTCTCTCTCTCTCCCCCCGCTTCTTTCTCCCTTCACCCTACGAAGATGGCGATGCAATTAGTGAAGGAAATGTAATTTTTTAGCACCAAGGGTAAAATGGACAATTCACCTCCTTTTTCATTTCTTTTCTCCTTTCATTTATTTTCAATTTATATTTTATTTTCCTTTAATTTCTTATTAATAATCATAATTTATTTTTCCCTTTCATTAATTAATTCACTCCTCAATTTACTAATTTTTTTAAAACCTTAATACTTATTAATTGATTTCTACAGCATAATTTAAATTTAATTTAATTACCGAGATGTTATACCATAACATGTTTAAGGACAAAAAGAGTTACTTGGTGTGTAACACACTCCTTACAAGCATATCAAAGTATTATGCTCAAAAGTTCATCTTTTATAGTCATTTTCGTGTGCATAGAGTTAGTCTCTTTTATCCAGGGATCTTATTATGAAGCGTTTATAACATTATTAATAAACTTCCCCAAATAGTAAGAAAAAAATAATTAAATCCTACTTAAATAAAAATTACTATTTTACCCCTATAGGCCTGGATTTTATCCTTTAGTTAGCTTGTTTAATTCTAGGCTATCTAAGTCAATTACTAAGTTTAATAAGCACCTTTATTAAGTTCTGGCCAGTGATCCAAAATTATGTTTCAAAAATCTTATTTATTACCAAATTGGTCCCTATGGGTGACTTTGGCAAAATTGGGTCGTTTGGTTGATTTTTTTTAGTAAAAATCCATTAAAACTTTGTTTTAGAAAAATATTACCCTATAAAATAGATCTTAATAGTGTTTAAGAAAAATCATAAAGAAGTTATAAAAATTACAAAAATGTTCTCATTCATATATTTTACAAAAATCACACTTTAGTCCTCTAACCTCATGAATTCATAACTAAGGATAACGTCGCTGATGGTTTGGAAAACAGACTTAAAAGGGGGGTTGAATAAGTTTGTTCATTTTTTCAAACCAAAAGTGATATTCAAACGTAAGAGAGATTCGTATAGCGGAGTAGACTTTTGTGAGAGCGAATAAGTATAATAGAAAGAGTAGCAGACTTATGTAAGAGATAGGGAGAGAGATAGTACATGAGGGATTTATACTGGTTCACTTCTAACTCAGAAGCTACATCCAGTACCTTTAGACTTTAAAGATTTTCATTATGTAAAATATCTTTTTTACATAATTAGCACGGACCGTGCCCTTAAGTGTTATTGAGTCCAGCTACTCCTGGCTTAAGCACAGATTGTGCTTCCATGTATTCTTGACACCAGCCACTCCTAGCTCACTGAGTATTCTTTTGTAGCACTCACTCCTGGGGCATACCCAAGTATTCTTTCACAAGCCACTTCTGGATTAAACCCAAGTATTCTTTCAAAAGCCTCCTTAGGCCATAGTGTTTTCCAACAAGTCTACTAGACCTGCGTTTACAATAAATAGAAAGAATTAAAACAAACAAAATAGGCCTTCTAACGTAGCTGAGCTAAGTGTTAACCTGATAAATAAGTTTGTGAAGAAAGAGAAGGACTTATTTTAGAATGAGGCTTAGTACATGTACAAGATAAGAGATACAACCTAAATAATATACCCACAAAGGGTGCTAAGATATGTAAAGCATATTTCTAACTTGGATTGCTAGTGCTTCTAAAATGGAAATAGATTGCACATAACGAACTTTTATTTTCTTCATGGCAATATTCCTTGGTCTTAAATCTTCTTCTTTAATAGATTGCCATTTCTTCTTTTTCTTATGCATTTGTATGCAAACATTTAAGGTTTGTTTGCATTTTTCTCTATTTTGATCACACTATCTTTTGAGTGATTTGCCCATATCCATTTTTCTTTTTCTTTTTTATAAGATCTCTCTTTTTCTTTTCTTCCCTCTCTTGTTTGTACTTCTTTTCTCTCGTATATCTTTTGGAATGGATAGGATGATTCAATTATATAAGACTTCCTTGATGAGCTTAAAGAGTGAGAGAAATATAGTTAAATGACAGTTGAGAAAGGATACAACCGTTAAGAGGGTTGTTTACATAAAGGATAGAATAATCAGGTCAGGAGGAGACGTTCTGAACAAGTAGTATAGGTCAGAGAGCTTTGAGACTTGTGTAATCATAGGCAGAGTAGGAGTAGCATAAGCTTTCACTTAATAGGAAGGCTTTTGTACAGAAGTCCTTCGAAAATATGAGGCATAAATGAAGGCTTGATGCTTTTTATAATGAAACGAGGTCTGTCTCTTTCAAAATCTTCTTTGTGACTTGATTCAGACCAACAATGTTTTTCGTACCAGATTTGTACGAGATCATCCTTTAAAGAAGGTTCAAGGTCTAGTGATTTATAAGGTGTTAATAATAAGACTCGTAAGGAGCTGTTAGATTCTTGTTGGAGGATTTGTAGCAACTTCTGAGAGTGGAGTCTGGTTGATGACGGTTGCCTATAGTGAGAGACTCTTCCATATTCTTATAGTATGACTTAACGAGTCTACATCTGGTATGAATCCAGGTAATCTTTTTACATTGAAGATTATTTCCCAGATCTTGATTTCTCCTTTTCTTTGTCTTATAGACTTGTGTTGTGCAGAGAACTCCCTCTTTGTTTTATAGCCTATGCTTTTTATTCTGAAACACTTAGACACGCTATCAAATATCAACACATTATGACTCTGATTTAATTAGAGTACTTAATGTTGGTTATCAACAAATCTAAGATTTCTTCAGAAGTCTTCTTGGTTCTAACAGTCACCATAACTCTGGCACCTTCATAGCCCCTGACTGTGACTCTATACCATCATTAACACAGTTCCAGTTTAGATCTCATATACCCAAAATAATACAAATTGTGGGCGACACGAAATCAAGTCGAAAAGGTGACTTTTTCAACATTTTGGCATCGTAACATGTATTTTTCACACAATAATTCAAACATGCAATTTGGGCAGTACCAAACATTATTATCCAACATGAAAGTCATGGCAATAGCTCACAAAATTTCATATCCAAACCCAATCTCAAGCACAAAGAGATTTCATGGCAAAAATCAACAATTTTCACTAAATCTTTTGTAAGCAATTTCATCAAGTAAAAATTAATTTTAGGCTCTTATCTTCGTAAAAATTAAGTTTTTCTCATAGATCCGAATCTTTTGAACTCTTTCATTTTCCAAACAGAATTAAATATCACATATACAGCCTTAAATCCATCAAGAAAATCTATTTTTATTACTCCAAGACCAAAAATAAGTGAAAGTTTTAAGGGTAACCTACGCTCTAGCCTCGACACACATGCAAGAATGCACAAGATCATGAAGAAATCCTCCTTACCTAGAATGGAGCTTAGCTATGAGATAGAGGAAGAGAAAAGAGGTGGTTGACTTGCTTTAGTTATGGTCTCAAACTCTTATTGGCAACGAATGACACGACTGTATAACTTCCAAAGAAAAAGTGAAAGTCGGCCTCGAAGGATGTTGGCTTGGCTACATTTTGGATGAGAGAAATGAGATGAAGAAAGAAACTTAGAACTTTATGATAAATGGTTTAAAGAGAAAAATGTTAAATGCAGTGAGATGAATAACATTTATAGAATTTTTTGTGAAGTGGGGTGTAAAGTGGTATGTGGCGGTGAGGTGTAAGAGAGAGGGGGGAGGGTGGTGTTTGAATTTTGAATAGTCTGGTATGATGCAAACATTTCTTGTACCAGAAGAAAAAGTAGCACCCAAAAGTTCTTGAGGTGACACGTGCCCAATATGACAAAGGTTAGGAGGACCACATGCTGACACGTGTCCTCGATGAGACGAAGGTTATATTCTCTTTGAATCTGGTAGCGATATGTGACCCGGAGTGATAAAGGTCAAGATTCCCATGATGACACATGGCCTGATGTGACGAGGGTCAGAATGACCATGTGACAAAACCTGTCCTTAGGGTGATGAGCATGTGACACATGGCTTGTCGTGGTAGTGTGAATGTGACACTTGTCGGTGCATGAAAGAGAATTCGACGAATGCTTGACACATAGCATCCATAGTGAAAGAAAAAAGGAACACGCAACATGTGGTACACAGAGTGAGAGAAAGACAAAAGTTCTCTTTTGCTTCATTGGCTTTTAGTCGGGGTGGGGTCCATATAACGGGGTCCACTTTGCTCTTTTTCTCGACCATTGTTCTTTAACCAATTCGAGGGTCAGGATTCTCATAAATTCCTAAAACTAATTAAATTTTAATATTTTTATAACAAGTAACTTCCAAACAATATTTTAATAATTTACTCACGTAGTAATAAAATACACATACATTTACATATCACATAAACGTTACTCATAGTCATAAGTCAATCATGGTTCTATTATTAATATATGTATTAACTGCTATGAAAATTAGGCTATTACAACAACACAACCAACCACAAATTTAATAAATTTGAGCTCTGATACCATCAAGAGAATTTGGAGAAGAAAATTAAGAATAAAAAAATGAATGAAAACTAAATTAATACATTCATTGTGTATTTGTGGAGAATAATGAATAGATATAGTTACAATAAGCATAACCACACTAAATCAATCCTCATGTAACTAACTTTGCCTCCAAATTGTGGTAAACATGTGTAGATGCTGAGTCAACAACTCTAAGTTACTCCAATAAGCCACCTGCCAGCCTAGGTGGCATGTTACCCCTTCTTAGAAGAAATATTAGAAAAATAAATAATGTCTCCAACATGGAAACAAAAGTGGAACATAAGCTTTGGAAGCACAAAAAATAGCAAGGATCTACAAAGAAGAAAAGAAACATTAACTGGAATGAGAAGACCAATTCAGCCTTTCATCCACGTGAGCTAGGTAGGTCTATGACATATGGAGCAACCTTGAGAATGAAACATTGATTTTATACTTCAATGAAGGCTTTTATAAAGTTTTCGTGTCACTATCATGTGAAAATAATTAATAAATCCAACAAGTGAAAACTATAAGAAAAATCATTTTTATTTCTTATTGTTATGAAATAAACAAAAATTATGGAGGAAGATGAATGAGAGAAGAAAATAGAAGAGAAAATTAGAGGAAAGGATTTGAGAATTAGAGAGAGTAGAGAGTGAATCAAGGAAAAATTGGTATATTGTGAGTGATGCTTCAAGTCCTATTTATAGGACTAAGAGGGGGCACATCCACATTAAATTTATTCATAATACTCCCCCTTGGATTTCCCTATTTTAGAATATGCCTAGTTAAAACCTTACTAGGAAAAACCCAGTGGGAAAAAAACCCAGTGAAGGAAAAAGAGTACAATATCCTTTACAAAGTAAATATGAGGCTCCCTGAAAATACGAGGGAATTTTTCACGTTTAACAATCATTTATAAATCAAATAATTAAAGTGGTAAAGCATTTAATACGACACCTGGATCTATGATAAACCACTCCCATATATGAAGATATGAGAGGGTAAATTAAAGAATGATTTTATAATAAATTTCTAATTAAAAATAGTGGAAGAATTAATTAATTTTGATGTCGCATGATTGAAATTAAAGAGAAAGGATTTCATGTAGTTCAACGAGTTCATAATATGTTTAAACCGATTTTTAAGATGATGCAAGAAGGGTTTTGATGCAAAGGAAATTATAATTATTTAAAAACAAAACACACAAGAGCATCAGGATACCCCTCGCTCAAGCGAGTATCACTTTCGCTTAAGCGAGCTCGCGTAGGCACGCTTGAGCGAAAACAAGAAAGGTTGAGCGAAGAAATAATTAAGCATCAGGGGCTCCTCTCGCTTGAGCAAGCCCCACCTCGCTTGAGCGAGATGCAAAGAGCACCCCTGGGCGAGCCAGCGAGACGCTTGAGTGAGAAAAGAGATTTGTAACAGGAGCCAATCTCGCTTGAGCGAGTTCCTTCTCGCTTGAGCGAGGTTGTCCTAATGACATTAAGAGCTCTCTGCCCGATTTTTGCTTGGGCGAGACGAGGCTCGCCTGGGCAAAAATCATCCAGTGCCCAATTCATCTTCTCCTCGCTCGAGCGAGTCCCAAACCCAGGCCACTTTGCCTGAGCAAAATTGGTCTAGTGTCCATCCACTGATTCCAGACCCATCTCGTTTGGGCGAGAAGGCCCTTCGCTTGAGCGAATTTCGGCCAGTGACAACAACACTGATGTAGGAGGATCTCGCTTAAGTGAGATCACCACTTGCTTGAGCGAGTTATGCAGAAAACGACCAAACATGGGAATTTCATGTAACTCAACATATCAAATAACATTTATTACTATTTTAGACCATCCTAATGCATCCCTCATATTCTATTATGCATTCGGAAGTCTATCCACCCTTTCACACATATTAAATCTAACTTCCTATCATTCATTACATAGCATTCAAATCATTCATTCAATGCACATCATTTAAAATCATTATCTCATAAATTCCATAAAATGCTACAAGTCTCAATACACACCTTTCATTCATGAGAATCAACATCATCAAGCATCATAATTCATCATATACATCATTTGGGTCATAAATGAAAATTGGCCATATGCACTAGGATCCAATTTTCTTACATGACCCACCAAAATCATCATTGCTAATCTAGATAACAAAATAAGCATTCATATACATCACATGCTATACAAAAATGTAGATTTCGCCGGCCAAGGCACTTCCTATACCATTATTTACCTCCTCAACCAAAATGTACTTCAAAATGTACACTCTCCCCACAATTGCCCTGTATCATAAATCTAAAAAAATGGACAACATGGGAGAGTGAGTCATAAATTCCAAAGGAATGAATATGAATACCATGTGATTATATACATATGCATCAAAACATGTATACTTTGCACATACATATCACTCATCATACTCTTTATCATCACAACACCATCATACATACATCACAAATAACATTAAAATTTAGACAAAGTACACAGTATATACATAATCAAGTTCCACCACAATTTGACTATCACACAAACTATTATTTGGTATTCATATCTTTTATATTGTCTTAGTATATCATTACATCCTCATCACATCCATCATTATATCTCATCACCTTCGGCATACTTCCTTGCTATATGCAAATGCTCTTAAGCTAATGCATATGCACAATGGAATATTTCAATAATTGCAGATCTGACTGTGGGAAATACAAACACCAAATGTGAGATTCAAGTATGATCATCTAACCATATCCCTACCGCGGTAGTAAAATGTACTCTTAAATTTGCATGCATTTCACCAATTATTTTACTGGTACCAAACCGCATCGCCCATCTTGCAACACCTGGTCATTTTCACCATGACTGCGGTATACAACATATTCAATATATGGTGTTGCGGGCCGGCCAAATATCAAATCATGGCGGCTGTGATCCCAAGGACCACCGGGGTCACCTGTTCATCAAGAGCCACCCCCCACAAGGGTCGGCCACATGTAGCTCCCCGTAGCAATACATGGGCGGCTTCGTGACTTACACACCGAGTCACAGGGGAAACAAAACTTACTCGTGCACCGAGCCACCCTCCCACTGGGTCGGCCGAGGGAATTCCCCTAATGTTCCAACAACGGGGGCTATGCAGTATGCCATGGATGTAAATGCAAATCATATGCATTTCTCACTCTATGCATCCTATACATGCCACTCATCACACATCATCATCAATACCACCAATAATCACATTATATTCATGGTGGATACAAGCATAACTTCATATCATTGATCATTCTACACCACCATATAGCACACCATGAATATTCTAAATGCACCAAAGCATGTTGCCAAACACATTATCCACACCATGTACCATATTACAATTTCTCATACCATCTCAAGCAAGGCTAACATGCATACCATTACATATGGCAATCAAATAACATTCAAATTCATGCATTTAGAACATAAGACTCCTCTCCTACCTCAAGAGAAGAATTCTGATTGATAAGACGCACCCGCCTCGTCATTTAGAATGGATCCTACATTAACATGCATATAGAATCCCAATCAATCAACTATTTAAGACATCATTCATTTCTATTTAATCATAATCGTATCTACAATTTCTTAACATGCATTAGACATGTTATAGACCTCAATTTTATCATTTATTAGTCTTCGAGAATTCCTTCCCATCAAGCCACATTCATTAAATTCAAGGGCCACAAAACAACCATAGCCCAAACCTTCATGTAACTCCACTTATCCATATCCATATTCATTAATGTCATGCATTCTCTTCATAAAACATTCTCTTAAGTCAATATTAACCATTTTCCCCAAATCTCAAAGTTAAGGTTTTACCAAACCCATCATCATTAATAAATGATTATCCACTTTCCATCACCTACCCATCATAAATGCATTAATAACATTTATTTCACTTAAACCTTGTATTTATGACACACACCTTAGGGTTTACATATTAACTGCTCTCCATTATACACCCATTCATCTACATTACTCCCCTAAACCAAAACAAATCAAAACCAAAGCATTAACCCCATCCAAAATGGTGAGAGAAACTTACTTCACCCAAAAACAGAAATAGGTCCAAGGAAGGAAAGATACCACATGAAAATGGAGAAGGGAAAAAAGAAGTTTTCAACTCCAATGGTCTCTTTCTAAGCTCCTTGAAAATGAAAATGGAGGGGAGATGATCACCTCTTGGCTAGGGTTTTTAGAAGAGAAGATAATGAAGAAGAAGTAGAGGAGAAGAAGAACAATCGAGTTTGCCAAGGGGAAAAGAAACCAACGGGAGTTTAAGAAGAGAAATTGGGTTTTTGCTTTATTTTTAATTCCATTCATTAAAATTTCATCGTTTTACCATTAACAGGCTCTTTATTTGGGCTCAATATTTTATCTGAAAATTATTCCAAATATATATATTCAGACTCCCAATATTATTCTCAACAGCCCTGACCAGTATCATCCCAATCAGAGATACTTAGTCCGACACCCATGTTTCAATCGGGTCAGTTTTCAGCTTAACCGGTCTCAATAAATCACCAACAGTCCCCAAAAATCTTAATTTAGTTACTCCTAATATTTTGGGACATTAATTATTTCGCATACAATTATTCAATATTAATTTCTTTAATTTAATCCTTCATTTCAAAATTTTGGGATGTTACAAAATAAATAATTAAATGTACAAGTATTTAATTCTCCCCCTCAACAGAACATTTATGTAAGCGTCGAAGACCAATCTTCTGTACTAGCTGCTCGAAGACTTTGGTTGGTAATGGTTTTGTAAAGATATCTGCTAGATTCTCACATGATCAGACTTGATGGACATTTATTTCACCATTCTTTATAAGATCATGAGTAAAGAAAAATTTTGGTGAAATATGATTTGTCCTATCTCCTTTAATATAACCCCCTTTAACTGAGAGATACAAGCTGCATTATCTTCACATAAGACTGTTGGTGGTAATTTTTCAGTATGCAAGCCATAAGTTTCTTGAATATGTTGAATCATAGACCTCAACTATACACATTCTCGACTCGCTTCATATAATGCTAGAATTTCAGCATGATTAGATGATGTCGCTGTAATCGTTTGTTTTATGGATCTTCATGAAATTGTTGTACCACCACATATGAACAAATACCTTGTTTGTGAGCGATCATTATGAGGATCAGACAAATACCCCACATCTGCATAACCAATTAGGTTTACCTTAGATACATATGGGAAAAATAAACCCATGTCCATTGTACCTCAAGGTAGCGGAATATATGTTTAATCTCATTCCAATGTCTTTTTGTGGGTAAAGAATTATGCCTTGCTAACAAATTGACAGTAAATGATATATCAGGTCGTGTATGGCTAGCAAGATATATTAGTGCACCAATTGCACTAAGATATAGTACTTTGGGACCAAGTAGTTCTTCATTTTTCTCTTGAGGTCAAAAAGGATCTTTGCTCACTTCAAGTGATCTTACAACCATTAGACTTCTCAATGAGTGTGATTTATCCATATAGAATCGCTTTAGCACCTTTTCTGTTTAAGTCTTTTGGTGCATTAAAATTTATTCCTTTAAATATTCTAATTGTAACCTGAGACAAAACTTTGTTTTTCCCAAGTCTTTCATCTCGAATTCCTTTTTCAAGCAGTTTAAAGCCTTTGAGAGCCCTTTAGGAGTTCCGATGATGTTTAAATCATCTACAAAAATAACAATTATACCGAACTCTTTTCTGAATCTCTTCATAAAAACACATGGACAAATCGGGTCATTTTTATACCATTCTTTCAACAAATATTCACTTAGACAATTGTACCATATGCGTCCAGATTGTTTCAATCCGTAAAAAGATTTATTCAATTTAATTGAATAATTTTCTCGAGGATTTATCTTGTATGCTTCAGGAAAATTAAATCCTTCAAGGAATTTCATATAGATGTCATTTTCAAGTGAGCCATATAAATATGCTGTAACAACATCCATAAGGCATAAATTAAGTTTTTCACAAATCGCCAAACTAATCAAGTATCGAAAAGTACTTACATCCATCACTGGTGAATATGTTTCCTCGAAATCAATACCAGGTCTTTGTGAGAAACCTTGTGCAACAAGTCTTGCTTTATATCGTACAATTTTACCATTTTTATTTCATTTTCTCATAAAGACCTATTTGTACCCAACTGGTTTTACACCTTCAGGTATTTGGACTACAGGTCCAAAAACTTTTCGTTTTGCAAGTGAGTTTAACTCTTCTTGCATTACATCTTTCCACTTTGGCCAATAATTTCTTTATGCACATTCCTTAATAGATTTTGGCTCATGATTCTTATCATCATTTATAATATCAAGAGCTATTTTGAATGCAAAAATTTCATCAATATCGACCTTTTGTCGATTCCATTGTATTCCATCCATGACATAATTTATAGATATCTCTTTATTTTTATCAATTTTAGGTACCTTAGTTTCTTTTGGATTTGAAACCTTGATTATGTCAAGAGACTTTACTGGAGTCTTTATATCCTCGATTCGATCATCTTCTTTATTTACTTTTCTTTTCTGAGGATTTTTATCTTTAGAACCAATAGGTCTACCACGTTTTACTTTGGTTTCAGACTCATTTGCAATTTTAGATTGTCCTACAGGGATATCAATCTTTATTGGAGTATTAACCGCTGGTATATGTGACTTAGTCACTCTTTTTGGATCAGCAAATGTATTCGACAATTGGTTTGCTAAATTTTGCAAACTAATTATTTTCTAAACTTCTAGTTCACATTGCTTTGTTCGAGGATCAAGATATGATAGAGATATCTCATTCCAGCTAATCCTTTTATCCCACTGTTTATTTTCTCCCCCTAATGGTGGGAAAACAGATTCATCAAAATGACAATCAGCAAAACGAGCTGTAAATAAATCACCTGTTAAGGGTTCAAGATATTTTATTATAGATGGACTTTCATATCTAACATATATTCCTAACCTTCTTTGAGGTCCCATCTTAGTGCGTTGTGGAGGGGAGATAGGAACATATACCACACTTCTAAGGATTTTTAAATGGGAAATATTTGGTTCTTTACTATGAACCAATTATAAAGGGGAATACTCATGATAACTTGTAGGCCTGATGCGAATAAGTGCTGCTGCATATAAGATTGCATGTCCCCAAGTTGAAATTGGGAGTTTTGATCTCATTAACAATGGTCTTGCTATCAATTTTAATTGTTTAATTAATGATTCAGCAAGTCCATTTTGTGTATGAACATATGCTATAGAATGTTCAACATCAATTCTGATGGACATACAATAATCATTAAACGATTGAGATGTGAATTCACCAGCGTTATCAAGGCGTATTTTCTTAATTGGATAATCAGGGAAATGAGCTCTTAAACGAATTAATTGAGCTAGTAATCTTGCAAATGCTTGGTTGCGAGTTGATAATAAGCAAACATATGACCATCTAGTTGATGCATCAATTAAAACTATAAAATATCTAAATGGTCCACATGAAGGGTGTATTGGTCCACAAATATCACCTTGTATACGCTCTAAAAATGTGAGTGATTCACTTCCAATTTTTATTGGTGATGACCGAGTAATTAATTTCCCTTGAGAACAAGCAGCACATGAGAAATTATTAGTTTGGAGAATTTGTCTGCTGGACAAGCAATGACCGTTTGAATTCTTAACTTTTTTCGCATCATTATTGTTCTAGGATGGTCTAATCGTTCATGTCAAATAACAAAGTTATTCTTATTTGTAAACTTCTGGTTTACTATGGCATTTGTTTCAATTGTACTAATATATGTGTAGTACAAACCAGAGTAAAATTAAGGTAATTTTTACAATATACATTTCTTATCAGAAATTAACTTTGTGATGTAAAGATATTCATCTTTTCCTTCATTTGTGGTCTCAATATGATATCCATTTTTGCGGATATCTTTAAAACTCAATAAATTTCTTTGGGACTTGGTAGAATATAATGCACTTTCAATGTGCAATTTTGTTCCTCCAGGTAACAAAATACTAGCTCTGCCAGAGCCTTCAATTATATTTATACTACCAGATATAGTATTAACATTTGCTTCTTGTTTTACTATATGGTAGAAATATTTCTTATTGTTAAGAATAGTGTGTGTTGTTGCACTGTCTGCGAGACATATATCTTCATCATTCACATGAGCATTCATTCTTCATAAAAATAAAATAAATCACGAGTGAAAAATATAATTAACAACAATAAATATTTAACATAAAATTTTATTAATAAATACTAAATTCATTACATGAAACATAAAATAATTTATTTAGGGGCACTCCTCACTCTAACCGAGTGGTCAATGTCTTCTTCAGGAAGAATGAGGAAATCATCAACATTAAAGTGAGAAAAACACTATCCATACCAATAAAATTTGTTTCCATTGCTTTTCCTTTATTTTAAGGGATTTTTGGTATAGATCAATCAAATATTTTGGTGTGCGACAAACCCAAGACTAGTGGTTTTAGCTACCACAACGATAACAAATATTTTTAGTTTGTTCGCTACTTTGAACATCTTTTCCTATGTTCTTTATTTTTCCATACAAACGATGATTTATTATCATTTCAACCACAACCATGACCATAAGTATAATGATCATGTGTTGCTACATTCACTTCTAGGAATGGAGCAGTTCCAGTTGGACGGTACTCATGATTTTATATAAGTAATTCATTATTTTTTTTCAACCACAATGAGATAAGTATAAATAAATTTTCACATAAGTAACCCGATAGCAAAAATTTAAAAGTTTTTGTAAAATATTATTCAAGTACAAGTGACCTAGTGGTAGAGTGATAATTTATCATCGGTATAAACCTGGGTTCGATTCCTTTAATATATTATATCAATTATAAATTCCAAATGAGTCTAGGAATTAATTATTTAACAATATAAAATCAATACCCATTAGCTAAATAGCATAGCAATTATTTAATTTAATAATATAAAAAAATGAAAAACGCAACTATAGCAATGAGCAGTATGTAGCAATCAGCATTATAAAATATTATAAAATCTTAAAGCAAAACAGGAGCAGGAGTGCAATCAGCATAATCACATAATCACGGTAATTGCTATGGAATTATATAATATGGTAGCAAATCAGTGCGTGGAGCAATATTAATTTAATAATAACAACTCACGGTGTATAACGCAAGAGGTACTAAAACATAAATATATTTTCAAGAATTCTGAGTTATTTGACTATTAATTTTATACATCCTGCAAGAATGTTTATGAATACGTTCTTCAGGAACCTATTTTTTATGATATAGATATAATCTTATACATCCTTCGGGGATTTTAAAATGTAAGTTCTTCGGGAACTTTTATAATATATACATAAATAATATAAATTAAAAATTATAAAGAATAATAATAATAATAATAATAATAATAATCATATATTACCTCTCTTAGTCTTGACTAGATCTTAGTTGGTCAGAACCTCGTGCTGATAACGTGTTATGAAATAAACAAAAATTATGGAGGAAGATGAATGAGAGAAGAAAATAGAAGAGAACAATTAAAGGAAAAGATTTAAGAATTAGAGAGAGTAGAGAGTGAATCAAGGAAAAATTGGTATACTGTGAGTGATGCTTCAAGTCCTATTTAGAGGACTAAGAGGGAAACATTCATATTAAATTTATTCATAATACTTATAGTATTTTTTTCTTGTCCTTTTCATATTGAATAAAAACGATGTTAAACTGTCAGCTATTCGCTCCTACACCACACACCTTCCACTACGGAAAAAAAAAATCATCATTTCACCGTTTCTAAGACTTCCGTTGAATGCTGTAATTTGACACCCTTCAGGGGTACCACAATGTTTTTGTTCAAAGCATAAAATAAAAGTATAATAATAATAAATAAAAATAAAAACAAAGAAATTTTGGAGTAAAATGTTGCTGTATGGTAGTGAAATTGTGGTAATAACAGAGTTACTGAATCGTAATGTAGAGGGTGTTTGGTCTGCAGTTGAGGAAACGGAGTTGAGTTGAAGTGAAAAATTTAAAGGTTGATATTGATCCTTCACGCCGTTCGAGACAGTTAAAACTCCGTTTGACCGTAGGACCAAAAACTTCCTTCTCCTCAACGGAGCCCAACCTCCGTTTGAAGCATTCCCAAACAGCCTCGTAAATAAGTTTATAAGTAGGAGATATAAAATAAAATAAAATAAAATATCTTTACATTTTTCTAAATTTAATAGAAAAAAGATAATTTTTAAAAATTTGATTTTGATAAAGAAAAAAAATAGTATTTAAATTTTTGAAAAAAATAACCCAAATTTTTGTAGTTCCAATTTTTTCTTACTTTTTGTATTTTTTTAATAATAAAAAATAGTACCCCAACAAAAATTAGTCAAATACTTTTTAATGAAGAACACCAAAGTAAATGAAGAACAAAAAAGTAGAAAAACTCACCAACTCTAGTTACACAAATATTCACACTATAAGCATAGCTGAAAAAGGAACTCTCACTTTCTTTGGCTTAGGTAGTATTTGATATGGAAGATAAGTGAAATTTTTAAAATGTATTTTTCAAGGATGTGTTTATTGAATCACTTATTTTTTATATTAAAAAAATTTACTCGAGAATACCAAACACATATCTTTATGGTGTGAATTGACTTTTCTTCCGTTTCCATCGCCTGACTCGTGTGCCGAGACTCGAACCTAACTAACCCATCGCCAACTTTCACCTACAAACATCAAATTTCTACCCATTGAAATCATTTCAACCCTCTCTAAAAATATAGAATGGAATGCCCAATTCTTATTGGCTACATTCTTATTCCCCCAAGTACCGCACCCGCACCATATCATAATCTCCACGCGGCCAACCCTTCATTTTTCCTTTATTTTTCTTCTCACTGTCCCTTCAGTCAAACACACACACACCCCCTTAACTCAACGTCCCTTGCTCTCCCCAACTTTACTACCTATTTCTCTCCAATCTTCAGCAAGCCTCTTCATTTCCCAATCACTTCAACTCTTTTTAGGTGCTTTTACTCCTGAAGCATAACTTCTTTTCCTTTGTTATTTTGCATTATGTGCCATTTTTTGTGTGTGACTGTCTCAATGTCTTGCGTGTTCCGCAAGGACCAAAATATCGTACTGAAATAATGCGCCTTTGTGTTCTTCTTAGTTTATGAGCTTCATCTTTTCAAAGATACAAACATTTTTTCCCGACTTTTTCAGCTTCCGTTATCGTTAGCCGAATATGTTTCTCTCGCAAAACGTACAACATAATCTCTTTTATGAATCATTGCCACATTTTTTTGAAAGAAACAACACGCGATTATACCTTTTATATGCATTCTGAAGTGTTATGAATATGTTTGAAAAACAATGCTGTACTTTGATTTCCTTTTCTTTTATTTTTGTTTCTTCTTGGCTCATTTTTTCTGTTTGAGCTGAAGTGTTGAAATTGTTTTGTTTGTGTTTCTTCAGAGTGCTGAAACGTTTGCGATTGCGAGCATGGAAGGGACTTGTAACAATCCTAGGAAGAGGAAATTGATGTTGAGCTACGATGAGGATGATGATGATATGGGGGAA
The DNA here is from genome assembly GCA_037962975.1 of Clitoria ternatea. Lineage (NCBI taxonomy): Eukaryota > Viridiplantae > Streptophyta > Magnoliopsida > Fabales > Fabaceae > Clitoria > Clitoria ternatea. The sequence continues at coordinate 34,675,936 of CM075672.1, read as the reverse complement.
GTGTGTAGGTTCAAAATCCTATTGCCGAACGGAACGAGTGTGGAACTAACACTGTGCAATCCTGAACCAGAAATGCCTTTTGGAGATTTTATGAAGTTGGTGAAAGACAAGTATTTGGACTCGCAACGAACGTCTATGAAGCTAAAGAAGAAGAAGAAGAAACGAGACATTAATTGGAATGGTGGTTCTCTGTTTCTTCAAGATGCCAATGATACAGAGATCAGGAACGTTATTAAATTGAAAAACTTTAAGCCAAACAAGTGCCATATTCTTCGGCTTCATGTGAGTACAGTACCCTAACCATTCATCCTCTGTTCTGTTTAAGCATGATTGCGTTTTAATTCATTGTTTGTTTATTCTGAATCAGGACGGGGGTGAAGATGTTGCCAGTTTTTTTGAGGTTAGAATTCTCCGTTGATTGTTGTTAGCTGGTTTTTTGCTATGGTTACTCTAATGGTTCTGTTTAAAATGCAGAACATGTGGGACTTGACTCCAGATGCTGATATGCTACTGGAGCTTCCTGAAGAATACACTTTTGAAACAGCTCTTGCAGACTTGATTGTTAGTTCTTTAACAAAATATGACACAATTCGATTTTCTTATTTTCTTTTTCTGAATATTTTTCAACACTAATACTTGTTATTTGTCAGGATAATTCCTTGCAGGCTGTGTGGTCTAACAAAGAAAATAACAGGAAGCTAATTAGGTATAATTACATGACATCAATGTCATTTATTCTCTTTAGCAATTTATATGGATAAGAAAAATCCAGAGTATTATTTTAATTTAAAGTTCATTGGTAGAAGGATATAGGCAGTTCAGGGACAATTAAGTGTAATTTCTTATGAAATGGATAATTTGATTAAATCAATATATGCATATTTTTCATTGTTTTGTGTGTTTGCTTGGTTGATTTGTTATACGCAGTGTCTGTGTTCACTTGCAGAGTAAATCTAGCTAAAGATAAGATTTCAATTTTCGACAATGGCCCAGGGATGGATGACACGGATGAGAATTCATTAGTGAAATGGTATCTTGTTGTAGTCTAGTTTGTGAATTTTTGAAAATAGAAAATTACATGCTGGTATTCTATTAGGCTAACAAACTTAATTTTAAAGGGCATTTGAAATCTTGGAATATTTCAAGTTTTGATATTTGCATGTAAAAACCTGTTAATTCTTACTGTGATGATGTGTCACTTTCTTTACTGAAGATTATATAAAATCTTTTATGTTTTATGATGATAGTGGATCATATAAAATATATCTGGAATAAATTTTCAATTAAAAGGTTTAGAGATTCCAATTAATTTTGGTTTATAAATCTGATTGGAGGCAAAGCAGAAATTGAAAGTGGTTGAATATCTCGCTGATATATATATATATATATATATATATATATATATATATATATATATATATATATATATATATATATATATATATATATATATATATATATGCAAAGAAGTAATCTGAAGGTTAATTGATTTGCTTTGCAGAGAGTTTAATGGCTATAGTGTTGGATAGATTGCAGGATGTTGAAATACATCTGTGTTTTCTAAAACGAAATTAAGATAAATCTCTCAGGGAAGTTTGACACTTGGAGAAAACTTCTTCTATTTTTTTATTAATAATTTACAAAGATTGTCACCTTAATAACTGTTTCTTTTTCACTATTTCCTCTACAAGTTTTAAAACAGGCAACTTTTTTTTTCTTTAATTGTGCTCTTTATGAGGACTTCTGTCTGTTGCTTATTCAATTATCTTACCTTGATTAGAGACTTTTCATCTTTGTTCAGGGGAAAAATGGGTGCATCGCTTCACAGATTATCAAAATCACTGGCTATTGGAGGAAAACCACCATACTTAATGGTGTTCTTATTTTTCTATACTTTTTCAGCCTTAGATGATATTTTGAACATATTTACCTGTTTCTATTTTCTTTGATGAATTTATTACTGTGATGCTTATGCTCATAGGAGGGGCCAAGATGTTAAATGGTGGCTGGGGGGATGTGGGGTGGATTACTGCTTTGTGTCTTTTAATCTTAATTTTTTGTTTTGGTGGGGGAATGTGTGCAGCCTTATTTTGGAATGTTTGGGTATGGTGGACCTACAGCATCTATGCATTTGGGGAGGTATGATCTCTTTTAACAAACTAGTTTAATTTTATTCTACTTCTTTTCAGTTATGACCCCCAAAATATATCTCCTTTTCACCCCATTTTGGTTATTTATTTTTTCTTTATTTTTTTGACTCTATAGGCGAGCTTCAGTTTCTTCCAAGACAAAACATGCGAAGAAAGTCTACATGTTACTTTTTGAGAGAGAGGCTTTGTTAAGTACATCTGGAACCAAACTCACATGGAAGGTATTCATGTTTCCCCAACAAATGCAATGCCTTCGATGTTTTTTCATTTTTGTATGGTTATTCTCTCATCTGACTGTAGCATGTTACCTTTCATATGTGTATCGTTTTCATTCAGACGGATGGTGCCATCAGGGATCCCTCAAAGGATGAAATTAGGAACTCTCACGGAAGCTTTACAAAGGTATATAATATGTGTGTTTTTAGCTCTTTTCTTGATATATACATCTCATAGTACATATTGACTGTTGACTATAACCTCTCAATCTTGAAACTGTAACCAGCTACCCTACCTTTTTTAACATCCTAGAGAAATCTATAAGAAATAACAGTGAGAGTTTCCTGGCGGCATGGGGGTAGGCAAAGTTGGGATAAGTGAACAGGGAAGGCCATGCAATAATGTAACAGTTTTTTTTTTTTTTTTTAATATATAAGCTATAATTTAACACTTTATTCAATGATTCAAAGGAAATGTAGCTCTTGAGAATGTCAAATGCAAGACATAGGATGAATCTGTGCTTCCAATCCCACATTCAAAGATCTTGTTTATATGTAGTGTTGTAATTTTAAAAATTATCTATTACCCTGATTACACAAGATACATAGTCTTGTAATTTTCTTATTTACAACATTTCTAGCACTCCTAAACTGGAGCATAATATATAAAGTCATATGCACCTAGTCTGTTACATATTACATTTATAATTCATTTGAGTACCTTTTAAGGACATTGTGTTGTTCGTTAGGGTTGAACAAATCAAGTGACAATGTCTCCAGATAGTATCTTTTAGCAAATGAAATGGTTGTCTATCAATGTGTCTGGTCCTCTTCTGGGACACTGGATTTGAATTTTGAGGCGCTTTGTAGAGGTTAGGTTCCATTTGTGTTATCTCCCCAAATTTCAGTTCCTAAAGCAACTGTTGAGCTAGATAAGTTTAAAAGTGGCATGACATCTGTTTGGATTGATGTTATATAGTTAATGTGGAAATTATGTTTGGTGGAACAAAAAAAATCAAAACAACTCAATTACCTTTGAGATTTGTGTAAACAAGGTAGTTAATACTTAGATTTTACTTTGAAATGCTAAGAGGAGTATAAGATGTAAAATTAAAGATTTGGCCATTATATAATTGCCCTTTACCAAGGCAGGATGCAGGGTGAATATTAATATGATTAGCGCCTTTGATTCATACTGAGTTGTGATAAGGCTTTTTTAAAATGAGCAACACATATTTTTCCTTTGCTTAGTTTGAAGTGCGTTGTAATGTTAGCTACATTATTTCGTGGGTTAAACATCATTATTTGCTCACTTAGATAGAATCTAACTTTAGATGTTTTTCCCTCCATTGATATTCTAGATTGTTAGGACATAGCAATTTTTTGTGACATTACCTTTACTTGTATAGATAACTACAACCTTCATTTTAACTAATATATTTATGGTTGAGCCATAGGATTTGTCTTATTTATCCAATTATTTGTATCAAGGCTTCTGGAAACGATATGGAGGCGCGCAATTGGAATATTGCCCATTCCACATTTTATTTTTCACGTGTCATTTCCCCTGGGAAACTTGGTTATTTTATGAATTATATTCATAAACATTTAAATGATATTGGTGCAGGTAGAGATTTATGAGCCAAATATAAAAGAGTATAACATAAACAGACTCCAGTGCCACTTGAAGGACATATATTTTCCCTACATTCAGGTTTGTATAATGCCCATTGTTTGAATAAACGTAACAGATAAGATGAAAAAGCCAGCATACTTCATACTTTCTGAACTCTGATTCTTTTTATAAGACCCTTTACAAAGTTTGAGAAACATATCTTATGACTTTTTCATAATTTCTCTTCATAATTAATGAATGGGCTTTCTAACTTCTTTACTGTTATTACGCTAGAGGTCCCTTTGGCAGCAATATTTTTTAGTTTCCTATGATTTTCAATTTATTAATTATCTGAAATGCCAAAGGTTGTCAAACTGCAATTCAAATACAGAATCTTAATACTAGTTTTTGAATCATGTACCAATGTGTCATATCTAACTGCAAGATTTAGAAACACAATAAAAATAATTTAAAATATATCAAATATATTATATATTATGTATTATGTATAGTACTAATGGTAACAATTTTAAACTAGAACATGTCTATAAGTCTTGGAAAATAAAAATCATAGTTTATATTTGAATATGTGAAATTTCTATTTTGAAGACTAGAAATAAAGCAAGGAAATGACTAGAGTGATGGTGTGAAGCTCTTGTTTCAAAAGAAAAAGCTAAAAATATAGAATAATAACTGTGCATTAAACTTGATTATTCAGTTATTCTAGTATTTACTCTTGATTATTCAGTTACAAAAATAGATTTCAGTACACCCTGACTAACAACTATCTTTGAGTTACTTTGCTAAGGCACTCATTTTTTTGTTAGAGTTTTTTGCAGGAAATTTTATTTCACTGAATTGAATGTGTTTTTAATTATTTTTTTTGTGTAGAGTGATGACATGTCTGAGAGTGGGAAGACTATTACACCGATTGAGTTTCAGGTTTTTGCTGCAGTGTCATATTTTTCTTGATTCTCTATTACAACAACCTCTAGACTTATCTGTTGTAAATCATTCTTTTATATTCAATTCAATTGCAACAAATTATATTATATTAAATATTAGATACCAATACAGTAGATGTCATCTAGCTTTCCATGTCACCACAGCTCTAGCTTATGTATAAGGCTATGCGCTAAGTTTCATATAAAAACTTGTTTTCACTGACCCCCCTAAGAAATTCTGACAATTTTTATGTGTAATACTTTTCTCAAATATATATGTTACTCTTATTCTTTATGTTTTAAATAATTGTTCTTTTAATTGAATGGACATAAGATTCTATGAAAAAGCATTAAATACATGTAGCACAGCAATGAATTTTATTTATTTATAGGTCAATAATGTAGACTTGGCTGAGATTCACGGTGGGGAAGTTGCAATTACCAATTTGCATTCTTGCAATGGTCCTCAATTTGTTATACATCTTAAACTTTCATTTTCACCTGAACATACTAGCATCAAAAGTGCAAGTAAGCTTTTCTCCATCTCCATGAACTCTAAATTTTTACAGTAATGGATGGGGCAAGATGTATGATACTGCTAGATCATTTTGTCTAATGTAATAATCTTTAATCATTAGATCATTTTGTCTAATGTAATAATCTTTAATCATTCTAACTGATTTGGTGAAATCAAATGAAGTTTCATCTATATAACTATTTTAGGTTCAACGGAATTTCAAAAAGCCAATGCATTTTTGAGGTTTGTGTATTTCCCATTCAGAGAGGTAAGAATTAGCGTAGGGTACATATTTCTTACATCTCACATTCAAGATCTGTCCAATGAATATTTATATATTCCAGGGAAAAGAGAATATTGACAGGATTTTGGAACAATTAATGGCTGATGGTTGTGAAGTAAGTGAAAATTTTGAAAGATTTTCTCGTGTCTCTATTAGGCGGCTTGGTCGTTTACTCCCGGATGCTCGCTGGGTAAACATTGAATTCAAAGTTTTTCTTTATCTTCCCAGTGCTTTTTGGTTCTAGTAGTCATTTTAATTATTCAATGTTAAACTTTCTAAGGGATTCCTTTGGTATGTACTTCATGCATAAGTTATAGCAAGATAAAGCTACAAAATTTAGTTAACAAGTATTTATTATTTAAAAATATGAAAGTTGGTTAATTTTTTTCCTTGGGGTATATTAAGATTGGGTGTACATAATGGAATGGAACAAAATGGTATATAATGGATCACAAAAGAATGAGATGGAATGGAGTAAAAATGTCATTCTATTGTTTGGATATTTTAAGATGGAATGAAATAATAAACACATTCGATGGAAAAGTAATGGAATGCAATGCATTTTAATTGTCAAATTCTTATATAATCCTTAGTCAACCCATTTGGATAATTATTAAAAGGGGTAAAAAAGTATAGTGCTAATTAAATATGTTCGATTCCGTCTTGTATATCCCAAATTAGAGGGGAAGAGAATTGGAATAAAGTAATGGAATGAGATGATCAAGTTCCATTCGCTTCCATTAGATTCCATCCATATTTTTCCAACCTAAACAATGGTAAATATTTCTATCCCCTTCCATCCCTCTCTATTCCATTAACTAGCATCAATCCAAACACATGAAATTTAAGTAATTAAAGATATCTAATGTTGTTAGAGTCGTGTCTTGGGACGTGGAGATAAACGAGTCTATGTCCCATACTGGTTTGATTGTCCCACGTCTTGGTTTGAGACGCCTTCTCCTTGAGATAGAGTGGTGACATGACATGAGTTGAGGCGTTGAGTCGTGGAGATGAGGGCATCTCTGTCTCATGTGAGAAAAATATAAATCGGGTCAATGGACGACCCAGTTTCAAAAATGACTCGTCCCTTCTCATTTTCACATTTGTTTATTGTCTGTTGCATCTCTCATTCTCTCTTGAGGTCTCTCATTCAATCACTTGTTTTCCCTCTCTCTCCTTCTCGGCTTCCTTCTCCCTCTAGCTCTTGGTCTCATGTTGTCTCTTTACTCTCAAGTCTAAAGCTCTTGGTCTCTCTCTTAAGCTCTCGTTGTCCCTTAGACTCAATTACAGGAGATGTCTATCATTGTTGGAGAGGGAGTTGGGACTGGTTCTAGTGGTGGTGGTAATGGTGGGGTAAGGGTAGGGGCAAGTTCGAGTGGTGGGGTGCCTCCATCTGTTACAAGTTTGGTTTTATCAGTGTTGACAAAGTTTCAAAATATGCACCAGGAAATAGGAGTAATATTGGCTAGAAGTATGGTCTAGCTGTTGATGGTCATTGAACAAGGGTCATGTGTTTACTTTGCTAGAAAGAGTTGTGAGGCATTTGCAGGCTGTAACTCCATTTGGTTGGAACCTTTAAGGATGTTGCACAACTCAAGGTTGTCACCAATGAACTTAAACAAGAAATGTTGAATTATGAATTAAACTACATGAGGATGCTTTGAGGAAGGCAAGGGAAATTAGTTCAGCAAGTGGGGTTGATGTTGATGCACATATAGGAGGCGGTGTGGCCGTGAAAAGGAAAAGGGATGATACCCATGCCACTATATTCAAATGAAAAACAAGTAATCAAGAAGCAATTAATTTTATTTTTAAGAAAAGCTTGAGGGAGGAAGCTTGTCATGAAATTGTTGCCTTTCGTGCAAAATGCTATACCTTTCAATGTTGCCCATTCTGATGAGTTCAAGAAGATACGTTTGTGTCTTTGTGTTACACTGAGATTTATGGTAGCATTTGAATTTTGTGAGTTATGAGTTATGGGTTTAATATTATGAAGTTTGAGTTTAGTTGAATATTTTTTATATTTATATAGAATTTAGTATTTCTGGTAGACGTTTTTGTGTCTTCTTATGACACTATGAATTTACGTTTTGAGAATCCTTACCGACTCAACATAGAGTCCACATTTTAGATAACAAGTATTTATTTTATAAAAATATGAAAGGTGGTAAACTTTTTCCTTAGGCAATGTTTGGATTGGTGGTACATACTACATAATTGAACTGAATAGAATGGTATATAATGGATCGGACATGAATAAGATGGAATGAAATAATAAAATAATAATTACATTCCATTATTTGGAAAAGTAATGAAAACAGAATCCATTTCATGTAATTTAGGCATATAATATTGCATATTGTGCTTGTGCATGCTCTAAAATGAGCTTCTGTCTTGGAACTGTTTCTTCTTGTTATGTGGCTATGTTTATTATGTCTCTATTTTTATTGCCATAACGTACATTCTATTTTGATCTTACAAGCATGAAAAATTTCTAGACTGTTTTTTATTTTCTGAACTTTTTATTTTCTGTCAGTGCTTGGAAATTATAACTATACAAAAACACAATCTTGTTTATTAGTCTATTTGATGTGGAAAATAAACTTAAGCTTTGTTAGAAGCTTTCTTTCTATCAAAATTTGAGCATATTATCTTGAAATCAGACAATAATGACAATATTGACAATATTGACTGCTAGCAGGCTTACATATAGGAAAAAATTGAAGGCAATAAAAACATTTTTTGTCTCAATAATTGCCGTTGACCTAGAATTTATTTTATTTCTTTGGTACAGGGTTTACTCCCTTTGATGGACTTTAGGAACAAAAAGGGAATGACAGCTAACATATTGAAGAGATGTTCCTTGAGGGTGAAATGCTTCATTGGTATACCATTGAATAATCTCATCCTCCATTTTTATAAATAATAATTGGTTGCTTGCAATATTTTTGAGTCATACTTTATGATTTGCAGAAACTGATGGTGGTTTTAAGCCAACTCTTTCGAAGGTGATGTTTGAAATACTTGAACATTTACTAAATTAATATTTGATTACCTTTACTATCCTTTTTTCTTTGCTGATCAATTTCACCAATAATTCTTTCTTCAATCTTGTGAGTGTTTGTTTATACACGGTTGCATCTGCCATGGCTGAGGATCAGCTGACTTCCAATGATATGTACCAATACTACAAGTTGGTTTTAGAGAAGATAACAAATAGAAAAAGAGAAAGATGGAAAGAATGAATATTATTGCTGGTATTTTCAGTTGAGATGAGTGCCTGTATACCACTAAGGGTGTGGTTGGGGCCGACGGCACATTACATAATTAAGAACTTATGCAACATGCATGTTTTTCATGAGGGCTTATTATATAAATTTAACAAAGGAACTAGTTAGATTAAGTTAAAATGAGGTTATTTTGAGAAGCTACATAAAGAACTTCGGTGAAATATGTTTAAATGAGCTTACGGTTGTCATAAATTATCTTCATAAGGTCTTCCAAATGTCATATAATTGAATGAGTCTAAATTCCTAACAGAATTGGTTTCTACAAAATTACAAAAAAGTTACTATTTAGGCTTTGGTTCCCGAGTATCACTTCATCACCAACTTCTTTGTCCCTTTTATTCAAACCCAATTTTTGTAATATGAAGTTGAAATCATTGTTGATATTGTCTAGTTCTCCCACTTTTGAAGTGAACCTTTCAATGCTATCTACCTTAATTTTAATTTTTGGAATGGATTCCAATTAAGTAAGGGTGGTAAAATATCCCAAACAAGAAGTTAGGAAATTAGATTTAGTTAATGTTAACTTAAAAGGAGGGAGTGGTAATTTCCTCTAATTTTTAAGATCCAATAAATATTCAACATAATATTATGGAAATAGGCAAACATTTTGCATTCCTCGTGTGGATTGTTTAGCATTCCTCGTGTGGATTGTTTAACTTTTCTAACTTTTGGGATTGACTTTTTTGTTTCTTCATAAAATAGGTTGGGTGAAATTACGGTCCTGAAAGTGTACTGTATAGAAGCAATCCATTGTGGTGCTGGAAATCACCTTATATATATTAGGTTTTCTAATTTGTGCAACCTTGCACATGATAAAAAATAAAAAAGGACAAATTTATATAAGAAATTGTGTTGGACTTACCTAGAAATCATAGAATACTATATCATAAAATACTACATTAATGTGAATTTTAAACAAAACTTTCTCCTTTTTGATTTCTAATTAGCTGGAAAAGTTGCAGTGGTTGGATAAACCTATATATTGTGTTAAATCTCAAGTTGTAAGTACACTCCATGGTGGCATAGAGCCAAGTGCCCTATGCCATGCGATTAGTAGAAAGCAATGTTGTCAAAAATCGGCCATGGCGCCATGGCGTCGCGGAACTTGTGTGGGCTGCGATGGAACCTTCATAGCGCGGTAGAAATTCATGCAAAAAAAGTAAGGGTTTTAGGCCTTTGACTTGGTTATTGACCCTACTAAATGTTGAAAAACCCTAAAAAACTTCGGAAAGACCTTAAGAACCAACAACAACCTTTGTTTTCTCCTTTCTCTCATGCGTTTGAAAAAAAAACTGAGGTTTTCCTCGACTCTGGCATTCTGGGTCATATTATTTCAGCTGCTGCTGTGTTACGTCATCTTCTCCAGCATTCAGGTTCATCTTCTCCAGTGTTTTGATTCGTCTTCTGCGACGAGCTTCACTTTCGCCCCTATTATGTTTCATGTTCTTCGTTAGCCCGCTTCACCTTCTCCGGTTCTACCGTGTAAGAACTTCCGACTCCTTTTCTCTTTGTTCTCTTTTTGATCCATTCTCTCCGCTGTTCTATACGTCTGCTTTTTCGCTGGTTTTTTTTTTTAATCGTCATTTTATGTTTTGTCAGCTTTAACTTGTATTTTGCTTTTAAGTTTGTTACTTATTATATATTTTTTAGATTCAATTTTTCCCTTTTCTTTCTATTTTTCAGATTCCTATTTTATTTTCTGCTTCGTTTTTATTTTCTTGGTTCTAAGTTTGGTTATTTCTCTATTTTTAGTTCTTACTTAAGTTTTAAGTTTAAATTATTACATTATCATTTTTTTTTGTTTTGACAGTGTTAAAGTCAGAACATTTAACATGGTATCAAAGTTAGAACATTTTTTCCGGTTCTCTTAAGCCAGCTCATAGGATTTGTGGATTACCCTCCACCTTATATACTTTTGATTGGCCATATCTCAGTCAATGTGGACTTTTAACAGACAGGTTTTCTTCTATTTTTTAAGTTTCATTTTTTTTAGTTTTGATTATTTTTAGTTTTCAATATTTTACTCTATCATTACAACTTTGTTTATTTTCAATTTTTACTTTTGTTTTTGGGATCTAGATTTTTATTTTTGACACTATCATTTTAGTAACACAATAAGCTTCTTGCAGTAGCCACTCCTAGTCCTAATGGAACCTGAATCAACTTCAACACAATCCTCCAAAAACAAGAATCCAGGTGGAAATATGTTCATACAAATTCAATTATGAAATCGACATCAACACAACTGTTTGCAATTTCTATGGGAAGGTTATAAAAGGGGGATAACGAGAGCCAACCAACATCTAACTAGGAGGAAGAGAAATGAAAAAGCTTACACGAAATGTCCATCGGAGGTCAAAGATGAACTTCTTAAATTTGTATAAGATCAGGCTAAGGATGAAACAACTAAAAGTTTCAACATGTGAGATGTTGATCTTGAAAATATTGGTTATGGTGAAAGTAAGGAGGATGAAGGAGAAAATTAAGATGTGCTCCCTTCTTCACCCACTTCTAGTGCTTCAAAGAAGATTACTAAGAAAGGACCAATGATAGGAGAAAGAAGGAGAGGTTAAGGCAAGCTAGCATTTGAGAATATTGTGACAAAGAAGCCAAGGAAATGGTTCACCAAATGATAGCCCAATTTTGGTACAGATCCTATTGTCATTTAACCTAGTCAAATCTTTGATCACTCAACAAATGCTTGATGCTGTTGGTGTCTATGGAAAAAATTTGAAGCTTCTATTTACTATGATATGAGAGTTCAACTCTAAGCCAGGAGTTGAAGCACACTAACAATCTCTTAAAATACCATAAAGAGCAATATGGTAAACATGGTTGTTCTATAAAGTCAGATGCATTAGCTGAGAGAAAGTAATGTTGTTTAATGTTTTGGTTAATTCATTAGCTGGAACAATGTTTATGAAGTGGATAACCATTTTTGAAGACCAGTGACAAGTTGTTTGAGTTGCTTGACAGAATTGTGGAGGAGATTGGAGAGAATAAGGTTGTTTAATTGATCACGGATAATGGTTCAAACTATGGGTTGATGGGAAAGAAGTTAAAAGAGAAGAGACCACACCTCTTTGGACCGCTTGTGCTTCACACTACATAGATTTGATGCTTGAAGATATTGAAAAGCTTCCGTTGGGGAATAACTGCTTTTGGCTTTATTTATGTCCATTCTAGTACCCTTAGTTTGTTAAGGCATTTCATAGAAGGGAAGAAGTTAGTGAGACAGGCGGTCACTTGATTTGCCGCATCCTTTATTTCATTAGAAAGACTTCACCAACAAAATGAAAGCTTGAGGTAGATGTTCACCTCTGATGAATGGATGAAGAACAAATTGTGTAAGGAAACTATGGGAAGCAAGCACACAAATTGTTCTAATGCCTAGTTTCAATAAAAATGTGTTCTTTACTCTTTAAGTCATGACACCTTTGGTTAGAGTGCTTCGACTGGTGGGTGGGGAAAGGAAACCGGCCATGGGCTATATCTATGAAGTGATGGATAAGAAAAGGAGCCCATCATGAAGGCCTTAAATAAAGATGAAAGCAAATACAAAGATGTGTTTCAATCTTTAATCGTATATGAAGTTGCCAACTTCACCAACCATTGCATGTGGCTGACCATTAGTTGAAACCAGGGTTTAATTATTCCAACCCAACAATTGAATAAAAGGATGGTGCCCAGTACACAGAAGATCCTAAACGAGCTGCCAATATTTGAGGAGGGTAATGGTTTGTCTGGATGGGAGTTTGAACGGGAAGAAAGGAAAATCATTGCTCCTGGTGAGAATCTAGTAAATAATTTATTTGTCTAGAAAATTATATTTAAATTTTCCCTTCAAAATCTCTTGCAAATACTGGTTTTATAGCTCAATGGTGGTGAATTTATGAACATATGGCACCAAACTTGCAATATCTTGCCATCAACATTCTAAGCTTGACATGCAGCACATCCAGGTGTGAGCGCAACTTAAGTGTGTTTGAGCAAGTAATTGTGTCATCTATCTTTAAACTTTAGTAGTTTACCAATTATCATAATTTCAATAATATGATGTGGAGATGTATTCAAAGAAAAATAATAGGTTGGATGATTTGGTTTATGTCAAATACAAGCAAACTCTTGCAAAAATCTACAATATTAGAGATGAAATTGATACAATCTCACTCAATGCATACAAGATGAGTGTATGAATGACTTGTTGGGGAAATGGATGATGATAATAATGATGGTGGAGCTGATTTGGTCTTTGAGGATGTTAATGCATTGAATTGGGGAACTGTTTAGTCGGCTTCAGGTGTTGCTGAGCCTGCGGTATATACTATGTAGAAAGGGCAGAGTCTTACAAGAAGAAGGTGGCTTTAAGTTCATCATCCAAGTAAAGGAAAAGGGATACTAATTGAAGAAGAACCTGAATTTGAGGACAATAGTGAGAGTGAAGAAGATGAAACTGAGTTGGATGATGAGTTATTTGTCTTTGAAGATGACAAAGAGAATGAAGGTAATGACTATGTTGGGCATGAGGAGGAAGATTAGTTTTTAGTCTACGTCTTGTTTGTTTTTAAATATTTCACTTGTTTGTTGCTTGAAGTTAATGATTACTATGTTTTGAACTTTTAATTAGTTATATAATGTTTTACACTTTTACTTGACTTGATTGAACTTGACATATTGTTATGGTATGGTCTTAATTGTGCTATTGTGTTGGATTGGCATAATTATTAATTCTGTAGTGTTTTTTAGTGTATTTTTCCGTATATATAGAGTTTTTTTTTTATCATAATTGCCTTGACATACACCATAACCTTTATGACATTTTTTCTTGGCTTGCCATCTGCCATTGATAACACTAGTGGAAAATAGAAACTAGGGTTAGTTTTATATTACAAGTTGAGGATCAACACCCCAATTCCCAATATTCATAAAACGAATGGTACTATGTGTTTTTAGTGTTATCCTGTTGGTTTGTAGTATGCATGACATATAATTCAGGAATCAACTGCTTCTACCTATGAAAATCTTTTTAGCATGTTAGCTTCCAATGTTTCAATGTCTTTTATTATGTTTTTTAATTTAATGATCATCATAAATACTTGAGATTTCAGACTAATCTAGCTCACCACAATCCTTTTACCACTGCTTTGAAGAATTTGGGCAATAAAATTTTGGACAATCAAAAGGGTATTTTCTTGTTAATTTCAATGGAGTTTTTTTTTAAAGTTTTTTATTAATTATTATTTGATATTGACCTATTTTTGAGCTCAACAGTTGTTGTTGAAATTCACAATGCCACGAAAGTAGTGACTCTTTCACAACTAGAAAGGGAGTACCAGGAGTGGTTATTACAAATGCATAAGCAGTATGATGAAGAATTTGATTCTGGTGAGGATCAGGCAGTTATTATCGTGAATCCAAAAAACAAAAAGGCACTCGGCATCACTTCAGATGGTGTGTTAAGTACTAACCTGATTTTGTTTGCAGTCACTTCCATTTTTTCCCACTTAATCAGGATCTTTGCTTTGTGGCAGTTCAAACCATTGAGTTTTAGAATGCAGTATGCAGTTGTCCGACACTTTCCCTACTTTCGATTGAATACTAATCTGCCTTTGTTTAAATAGTATTGGGTTAAATAAATAAAACTTGATGATCCCCTTATGCTATAACATTGTGCTACTGACAACAGTAAATGGGTTAAGTTTCATGTAGAGAAAATGATATCATGTTATTTATGATGTTCCAGACCAAAATCAAATCTCCTATTTTATCACCCTTTCTCCTATTAACGTGCAGTCATTAGAATTCATGAGGTTGTGAGGCGAAAGAAAAGTTTTTGGAAGCGTGGTCAGAAAATTAAAGTCTTAAAGGGAGCTTGTACAGGGTGTCACAAGACCACTATTTATGCAACCATAGAGTACTTTTTGCTTGAAGGAGTTGAAGGAGACACAGGTGGTAAGCATTCTGATTATTGTACAAAAGTAAAGCATTGTTTTTCACAATCCCTTCTTTTTGGAAACTTGATCTTAGATGGAATTTTGATATAGCCTATGGTTTTAAGAAGAAACTAATCATTAAATCACAACAATTTTTTGTATGGTAAATATAATAAATGATTAGTAGTATTACACTTGCATACATGAAGTATTTTTGAAATGTTTTCAATGTTAAATTTTGTTGGACGACATTGACGAAGCTGCAATTAATAATGAATCTGTATTACCATCTATATATTTCTAATATATATATATTAACATGTAAATGTAATATGTAAGTTTCTTTTTAGTCCGTAACTAAGAATTGAATAAATCAAATTATAGTTAATAAACATAGTCTTTTGATTGTTAAAATACAGTGGAGTTTGAATTAGTTCTGTGTTTTGTTTTTAAAACTCTTGTTTATAAGTGCTGTTCAGGTTCTCTTGACTTGATGCTGTTTTCCAACTCTTTTCCAAAAATAAAAATAGACTTTGAGATTTTTTTTGGGAAAGAGCTCTATCTTGAATGCCCCGATTCACTCTATTGTACACCTTTTCAAAATTAAACTTAAAATCAAGCCTTTGGTTTATCTTCTAATATCTTCCACCACTGCATTTGCACCAAGAGATTGGAGGCATCTAAGATTTGCCTTTCTTTGGAAAATGTAGAATTCATACTGACCTCTAGTTTACAATTAAGATGAAATTCAGCAACAGTTTCATCAAATCCCACTTATCTTTATTGAAAAGAAATAGTCTTGCCAATTTCCTCAGCTTCAAAAGGTCTCTCCAGGCTAGTTGTCTTATTTACTGATACGGGATTCCAATCCATCTTCTCTGAAAAAGGTCTACTGGATTTCTCCTCTGAAAATATTTCCCTTTAAGAACTTGGAAATTTAAAAAGCACCAAAATTCTTAAAAAATTCCCTGGTTCCAATTCAAGCTGCTTCATTAAACTCTCCCTTTTTTCTCCTAGATACAATTATTTCTATGGAAAAAGTTTGAATTAGCATCCCTATCATTTGCCCCTAGAACTAGATTTTTGCCCTCGCCAAATTTCCTTCTTTAACATCAAGGATTCAAGGCCATTTCTTAGGAACTTCCTCCTATTGTTTTTCTTACTAGATAAAATATCCTCTAACTTCAACATGTTCATAGAATCTGTTTAAAAGAAGTACCACCTGCTATGAAGAATCCAGATACGCCAGCGACTTGTCCCATTTTGGTATGTTTTATTTCAATTAATTTACTTGACCATTCTGTTATCTCACATTTTCCACGCAAAGCAGGCATTGAACTAATATTGTCATTTAATTTTTTGTGTTGGTTAAGATGTCAATTCTCTCCTTCACAATGGTGGATCCATTGTTTTTCTTCTGATACCATTTTTCAGTGAAGCATGGTTTAAATTAGTGGGGTGACCCATGAGAAAGAAAGTGATTAAATAAAAGACATTTATCATTTTGTAAAAAATATAAGACTAAACCCTAGTCATATTCATCACTTGAGATTTTGAAAATGTCAATTTATTTGGCCCTTTTTAGTATAGTGAGATTTTTGAAATCTCTGGAGCTAAATTGAATGAGTCACACAATCTGGAGGACTAACTTGAAGGTGTAATTGTTTAAAAAACGTCCTTTGTTATTTGTTTTATTTCGAACTTCTTATTTGCTTCATATTTTGCCATTTAAGTTTTTTTTTATTGATCTTATCCAATAACTTTTTGTTGTTTATTTTAGTCATTCAAATTATTTTTTAAACCAGCTTAATCCTCTTTGACAGGTTCATTTCTTAAACAACACTTTCTTTTTTAACATTTTAAAGCTAGTATAGTTTGACATACTGTTGCTTTGGACTAGAATTGCCAATTTATTCCTTAGACAAAATCTGAAAACAACAATTACGAAAACTAAATTGACAAAATACTTAACAGGTCTGCGTTGAAATTATAAAATGCTTGGAGAAGTTGACATGTGAAAACGACGTAACAGCCAGTTGTAAAATAAAATAAATTAAAGAATCAAGTAGAAGCAATTTTTTTTTATAGATTTAACTAAAACATGAATGTGTTAAAAATATTATAATAAATAGAGTTGCATTTTCATTAATTTGTTAAATTTAACTGAATGTATAATTATAAGGGGTAATGTAAACATAAATGGATTTTGGAAATACAATGTAGAAAAAATAATATAATCAAAGTATGCCAATTATGGGTAAAGTGCCAATTCAGATTGTAGAGTTCTTATTCTAACCTGTTATTCTAAATAAATGCATGATTGAAAATAGCGATTTTTCTTAGATAACCGTGAGTTATTATTTCCAATACATGTGATTTAAATGCACCAAATAAAGATTCCCGAAATTTAAAAGTAGTTTAACATGAACATCCGATGTTTTTGAGCAAGAATGAAAAGAATAGTTAAATTAAATGTTTGTAAACTTTCACATTTGAATGTTTTGGCTGTAAACTTTTTTTTTTGTTTGCAGGGGAAGCCCGTATCATATGCAGGTTAGTTATAATATTATTTCAAAATCTTGGCTGCTAAATTGACAATTTTATATGATTCCTTTAACATTGTTACTGATCAATTTTCTTTTTTTCTGTTTGATTTTGAAGGCCAATGGATATCCCAAATGAGAATGGATGTTCTCTCTCAGTCCAGGGTGAAGATGCAAGTTTGGACATTCGTAGCTCTTTATCTTTACCTATAAGTGTGATTGACTCCGGAAAGGTTCTACGATTAAATTTTTACATTTATGTCTTATATGGTTGGACGATTTATGATTTCTAAGCAGCATAGTAAAACAGCTTGTAGCCGTTGAAAGCATTGATTGGGAAAATCGACTTACTATGAAACAAAATAAATCTCCTGCTTCCACTGGGTTATTGGGTTCAAACCATGTTCGACCACCGCCGGGGTTTGATAGGGTAAGTATTTTCTTTTATATATTGCTCTATGTTGCATCTTTTGAGTTTGGTTTCCACACACATGATATCTTTCTGCATTGATATTGTTATAGCGTAAGCATAGTGCAGATTCAATATACTGTGGATCAATATTGGATAAAAGTTGAAGGTTAGATGCTCATGTTTGATTATTTACTTTTTGCTGTCAAAGCACCTCCAATACTTGTGTTGGGGCAGTTCTTCAGATAGAAAGTGCTATTGAATAGTTACACCAAAGCTGAACTTGTAAGGGAAATCTGTATATGTGAATGGAAGTTGCATATAACAATGGATGCCGCTAAGTGTCACTGAGCTGTGTGATGTATGTCTTAAAATTCTCTATAAATTTGGCACAGACTTGTATGCCCCTAAAATTCTTTGATAGTTTCATTCTCTATCCTCTTCTATTATGTGTTTGAAGTGTAATGCGATATACTGGCATATCATTTTGTCTGCTAGGTGGATTCAAATTGCAAAGGTTTTCAGAAAACGCTGACAGTGAAGCCTTCGTATCATGCTGGGAAGTATGAAGTTCTATCTGATGAACAAAAGCAACCACTAGATGTGAGGTATTATTGTTGTAGATATTGGTTCTAAAATATATTCATTGACTAGAAATTAAATTAAGATTGTTTTTCCCTCTCAAAGATTTTATAGTCATTTCTTTTAGGGTTAAATATGTTTTTGGTCCCTTAATATTGAGTACATTATGTTTTTAATCCTTAAATTTCAAAATGAATGTATTTAGTCCTTAAACTATTCAAAATATTTAAAATTAGTCCTTTCAGCCCAATGCTTTGGAAGTGTGATTACCAACTTGTCACTTTAGCATATGACCCAACAGTAACATCTTACTTTTGGAACTCAACTTCGTGGTAAATTTGGTTTTAGTCTCTTAATTTCAAATGATTGTATTAATAATAAAAATGATAAATTGTTTAACAATAATGTTAACAACAATAAGAGGGGTAATAATCAAATGAATATCATAATAATAAAATAATAATAATAACAACAATAAGTATAATGATGATGATGAGGATAATGATAATAACGATAATAACTAAAGCAATAAAAGTAAAAAATACAACAGTTTTGAAATTGAGGGACAGAGAATCAAAGGTTTTATTGTTAATTCAGACGCTGTGGATGCAAGTCAGTAGTGACAGCTTTACGGCATTAGGATGGGGTATTTGAAATAGTTTAGGGAGTAAATACATTCCTTTTTGAAGTTTGATGGGCAATAAAATATATTTAACTCTGATAAATTTAGGTATGGGGCCTAACTCAATCTTAAAAGTTAGATCATTTGTTGGCCATCTCTCTAATTAAGATGAGACTCTCAACACACCCCCTAGTGCCTAAGAATGAACAACTAGAGCATGAACAAACATAAGTGACCCAATAACTTGTGGCTTATAACATCTCACATTGGTGGCTCATGAGACTTCTCAATATTTTAGCTCGCCTCTCTAGCCCAACACCACCCTGAGGCTTTGATACCATGTTAAATTTGGGTATTGGACCTAGCTTAATCCTAAAAAGTAGCTCATAAGATGAGTATCTCATCTTATATATTATTAGTTGGCCATATTTCTAATCAATATAAGACTTTCAATAGACATCATCTTTTTTGTATTCCTCTAATATAACTGTTTTTCTTATTGGTTTTTATTGCACTGCTGATCAAGCATATGGTTACATTGGTATACTCACTGAAATTTTTTGTTCAACAGGGTTGGTTTTACATTTCAAACTATACATATTGCATGTTATGACGCGTATGATAACCGGGCAGCTTTCCAATCTGTTCCGGATGTGAATGTCAATCTTCATATAAATAAGGACATGCACATTGAAGTACATGGAGCAAAGGTTACTCTTTCAACTGACAAACTGACTTTAGAAATAAAGGTATTCCTATTAGTTATTATGTTCTACTTTATAGTTATTACTGGTAGAAAGGTAAGATACCTGTCCTGAAGTATTTGAATTCATGGCATAGGATGCAATGGTCTTATGTAATGAGCTGGACAAGATAAGGCCAAGCTACAAAGCCACTTTGACGATTGCTTCAAGAAATGTGCCATTCTCGCTTTCCATTCCATGTCGAGGTGCTTTTTCCTGTCCTTATTCATCAGGAAATATTTAGTGTGTTTCTTTTTGCTTGTTGTTATGTCTCTTTATGTTTCACGTTTTCAGTATACCCTGGTTTTCTGAGCCGTGTGGACCTCAAGCCTAAAGTAAAAGAAGACCAACTGCATCCAGGTTTTATTTTCAAGGAGCTATTGTTGGAGGTATCTTAGGATTTCTCTGCTTTATATGTTTTTATTTATTGTTGTATGGATGCTGCACTTAGGTTATGGTTATGGGGATTTAAATATCAGCGGCCAAATTGAAATGAATGTGGTCTTTGGGACTAATTGATTTCGATGCATATTGTGGTATATCTCTTGCTGATCTGTTAGAATTATATAAGGTGACTGAAAGGCTCTCAAATTGGAAGAGTTGTTTGGTTTGAGAAAATGTTTTGTTTTAATTTTAATTACAAATATGTTACATTTCTTTTTGTTTTCAATAGTTTTATAAGAAATAATGAAAACAGACAAAAGAAAATAACTTTTCAATTTTGTTACTAAAACTGAAAATTGGAAATTCAAATATAACATTTTTTTTAAATCAAACAAGCTACAGAACCTATTTACAGAAATAGTATCTCAGGTTATTTTCTATATTTTATTTAATTTTTAAACTTTTGTATACTTCAAATAAAATTGTAGTGACTAGTCAAGAAAGAGCCAAATCCTTTGGTATTTATTTGGTGATTTGGATGAATGGACATTGTAGAAGATGATGGAAATTATACAAAATCATGCAATTCTGATTGTACAGCTAGAATTTTGATTTGCTATTATATCTTTCCTATTTTAGTTACAACAATTATAGGGATTTGTTGTTCCTGATTTTTAGCTCTAAATTTGTGTACAAAATCAGTGTTGTAATCGTTTATATACTCACCATTCTACCATTTTCAAATCAAGGAAAAATACAGTCTATTTTCCCATATGGTATTAGAGCACGATCTGACACTTCCCGCAACCCCAGCGCCGGCCCGACCGTGGAAAGGGAGAAAACAGAGAACGCAACCAAAGAGGAGATTTCTCGAAGGGAGTAAACAGAGAACGCTGCTGACCAGCGCACTCGAAGGGATTTCTCTCCCTATCTCAGGCCACAAATTGAATGGCCAAAATTTCATCCAATGGGAGGGGTCGGTTCATATCTTCCTCCAAGGAAAAGAAAAGGAAGCGTATATCTTGGGTGACTCCAAAGAACCAAAAAACGGGGATCCCAACCTTCAAAAATGGCAATTGGAAAACAGTTTGGTGATGTCATGGCTTCCCAATACCATGACAAATGAAATTTGGGAGAACTTCATGTATTATAACATTGAAAAGGAGATATGGGATGCGGTGAAGGAGACATACTCAAATGTTGACAACACTTTTACCATATTTGAGATCAAGAGTTTGCAATTGGATACCTACGAAGAAATAGAATAGAAGTGTCCAGATGATAAAAAGAAATATAGAGAGCTAGTGGAAAAGGACAGAATCTACAAATTTCTGTTGGCGCTTAACAAGGACCTTGATGAAGTACGTGGAAGAGTACTTGGAACCAAACCACTCCTAAAACTACGGGGAGTATTCTCAGAAGTTAGAAGAGAAAATAGCAGGAGAAAACTTATGCTAGGGAACATTGTGCCAACCCAACACATTGAGAACTCAGTGTTGGCTGCAAGAGGGAATCAGACCCGTCCACCACAGAAGAAGAACCGCCCCTAGTGTGATCATTGCAAGAAACTAGGCCACACAAAGGAAATCTGTTGGGTCATCCATGGTAAGCCACCAGATGCAAAGTCATTCCGGAATAAGGAAACTATATGCAACACAATTTATAATACTTCGCAAGAAAAAGAGGTAAGTTCTGATCCAAGTCCCTTCAGTAGGGAACAAATGGAAGCCCTACAAAAACTTCTCCAACAGAGCTTGTGGGGCATAGGGAAACCTATTAGTTCTGCAACAGTAGCCCAGCAAGGTAATTTTTTACATGCTTTAAACACCTGCAAAAGGAAATTAAAATCCTGGATTTGTAGACTCTGGAGCATCAAATCACATGCCTAGAGATATAACTGTTTTTGACAACTAGTCTCCAATTCATTATCACTCTACAGTGCGGATAGCAGATGGTACACTCTTAAAAGTTGTTGGAAAAGGTTATTTCAAAAGATATCACTCTAAATTCAGTACTTTATGTACCCAAACTTGATTGCAACTTACTGTCCATCAGTAAATTGACAAACAATTTTAACCGTGCCATTAAATTTTCCCCGAATGTGTGTTTTCCAGATTTTGGGGTTAGGAAAGACGATTTACAGTGTTGAAGAATGTGATGGGCTCTATCTCCTTCAGGTTGAAGAGTCTAAGAAGAAACCCAAAGCGAATTCATGTGCAGGGATCCCTTAAAAAAGCAAAGAGTCTGTAATGTTGTGGCACTATAGATTAGGCCACCCAAATTTTATGTTTGGAAAAGATTTTGATTGAGAAATTTGTTATTATCCAAGCATACCAAGAGCCCTTACCCTTCATAACCTTACAAACCTTCCTAACCATTCCCGTTGATTCACACTGATGTATGGGGACCATCAAGGGTCAGCAATGTTACCGGCTCTAGACGGTTTGTGGTGTTCATTGATGACCACACAAGAGTCGCGTGGGTGTTTCTTATGAAGGAAAAGTTAGAAGTAGGACGAATATTTGAAATTTTTCATACGATGGTGCTAACACAATTCTAGACCAACATTAAGGTGCTGAGAACAGATAATAATACTATATTTCCATGTTGAATTCCTATCTATAGAAACTTGGAATTGTGCATCAGAGTTCACATGTAGACACTCCACAACAGAATAGAGTGGCGGGGAGGAAAAATAGACACGTATTGCAAGCAATGAGATCACTGATGTCGGCCACAAATGTACCAAAACAATTTTAGGGAGAAGTTGTACTATTTGCAACCTATCTCGTAAACATAATACCTTCCAGTGTCCTAAATTTCAATACCTTTCACACCGTCCTTCAAACCATCTACCCAACTAGCAGAATCTTTATCTCAATTGCCTTGAAAGTGTTTGGTTGTTTAGCTTTTGCTCACAACCTAGACCAGCACCGTAGTAAACTTGATCCTAAATTCATCAAATGCATATTCCTAGGATACTCAGCTTTTGCTCACCAAAAAGGGTATAAGTGCTACTCTCCCACAACTAGAAAATTCAATCATACAATGGATGTGACATTTTTATAGCATCAGCCTTACTATCCCAATGTTGGCATTCAGGGGGAGAAGATGTCGTCTTTGACTGACATGATAAAATTCCAACTTTTAAACTAAAAAGAGGATGAGATAGTTGCACCTTTGGAGAGTGCTCCTGCAGAACTTGAGATTGAAGAAACTGTACCAGCAGTACCAACAGAAACTGCTCTTGAACCAGAAGAAACTCAACCATGGAATCAAGACCAGAACTAAAAGGTTTACGTTAGAAAAAGGAGAAACTAGAAGGAAGAGAGCCAATTGCAGTTCTGATACAGGGGCATGAATCTGACCATGCTCCTGAAAATGAAATTCCCATAGGTAACTCTGTTCCCATCTCTGAATCCATTCATACTAATACAAGTAACCTAGACCATGCTCCTGCACTCAACACCCCATTGGAAAATATGTATCTTATGGAAAAATATCACAGGAATACAGGATTTTTGTAGCATCGCTTGATCGCACCCACGTTTAAAATAGTGTACATAATCAGTGTTGTAATCCTTTATATACTCACTATTGTACCATTTTCAAATCAAGGAAAATAAAGTCCATTTTTCCATAGACATTTAAGTATAGATAAGAATATGAAAGAATTTATCATTGGGTCAGGGGTGTGTGTGTGTACGCATATTGAGGTTATGGGGGCAGACATATTCCTATTGTCTTTTTGATCATGAGTTGGAAGACCAATAGATGGTTAAATGGAAGATCCAATTATGTTTGTGGCGTACGCAATATGATTGTTCTTATTATGTACTATTATGCATACCAATGTATGATTGGTTAGTTAAAATGTTCATAGACAATGTTTTATGTCGTATATATTTTAAATTTTGCTATACCTCATAATAAGAGGTGTTAGTTGCATGATTGTTAATCCATTCTATTTTCCCTTTGATTGTTTACTAACAGTACTTATGTATTCATGTCATGCAAGGCAATCTAAGGGACTTTAAATTCATCCTTGGCATAGTGTTGTTCATTCATATTTTATCTCTTTGAATAGTCAATCAGAAGCTAGATGTCTGTCAGCAACATTTTATTTGTGTGTATATGACTGTGAATTTCTACCTGATATATCTTCTCCCAGATGTTTGATTCATACGGAAATCATGTAGAGAGAGGGTCGGTGGTTACTGTTTCTGTGGTTGGATTTAACATACTAGATGATGTTGGTATGAGACGCAAGGTATGCCCTTGTACTCTTTCCATAAAGAATAACTTATTTTTTTCATTTGTAAATTAGATAATTATGGTAATAAAAATGTGTTTGATTTCTATTACTCTGTATTATGTTCTACTGCGGTGGTTCAAATATTGGGATTAACATATTTAACAGATGCTCTTTTTCTTTTCCCCTTGTGTCCTATGTTTAGGTGTCATTGTTAGGAATGCTTAGATAAGGTTTAATCCTATATATTAATAGATGTACATTCTGGTATTCAGGTGGATGATAAAGGAATGGTTGATCTTGGTGGTCTACTTAAGTTGACAGCAGGTTATGGGGAAAATGGTATGCTACTTGTAAAATTTATGTCCAAGAATCTTTTGTCTAATATTTAGATTTGGATTCATTGTAATCTATCTTGTTGGATTTTCATCCCACATTATTTACTCCCACTGTTACACTCTACAAACAAACTAACTAGTTGAAAGCTGTAACATTGTTTTCCTTTTCTTTTTTCCCCTTAAGTGTGTAATTTTTTTCTCTTGATGCAGCATCAATATCTGTGAGCTTTGGTAATAAAACAATTTTCAAGCAGGCGTTTTCAACTGTGAGAAAGAACTTAAGAATTGCATCAGCGGTCAGTTTTCTAATATATTTGTGGAAATATAAATGATTTATTTGCTTAATATTTTGACGGTTGTAATATGCATGATTTTAGGTGCCTGATTTTTGTGTTGCTGGTGGTCACTTAGAAAACATTGAATTTGAAATTGTCAATTCCGATGGAGATATAGATACGAAGTTTCATCACAACGAAAATGAGGGGCAGTTTCATTTGCTAACCATTAAGTCAGACTTTTTCAACACTGAGGACTTTATTCGATATACTCTAAAGCACGGGCGGTGTACCATCCCTTCAATTCCTATTCCAGCAAATGGAGGGACATTTTGCTTTGAGGCTGCTCATTCACAGTATACAGAGCTGTGTTTGGCTGTTGAGGTTTGTATCTTTTTTGTCTATAATTCGCCCAGTTCTGAATCATAATTGGTAGGATTTATCTGCAGATTCCTGTTATCAAAATGCCAACAATGAATTATGATTTTCAACCCCCTTCGTCAGACAAGAGCATCATGCTATTACAGGAACATCCATCATTCAACCCACTAACTAATGACAAGGTATATGACTTGAATTCTGTTTTTTTTTGTCATATATACTAAAGATTTAGATTGTCAAGCTGGAAGGATATTTGGATTTCAAAATGCATTAGTTATGCCTGACATGAACAACTCATCTGAAAACTTATTTTGTTTGGTGATAATTTGCTATTGCCTTTATCTCTCTTAGATGCTTCTACACGCAATAGTTAGTAATGCATAAAAGTCTACTGATTATGTTTATTCACCTAAACCAAGAAGTAGCAATAGCAATTGGTTTTGGTTTCAGCAAGTTATTTGTTTTTTGATCTCCTAACGTGTAATGAATCAAATATTTTTTGTCTGAAGTTTTTCTTGATGCTTTTCTATTCAGGAATTTTCAGACATCTGCAGGCTTGGTGAGAAAATTAAGGAAATAGAAAATCGTCTCAGTCAATTTAATGAGCAAAAGACTGAAACTGAGCAAGTGATGTCAAAGCTGCTAGGTTCTCAATCTTCCCCCTTTCATTTCGATCACATACTAAAACTCTTAAGTTTGTAAAATTGTACGAAGCATATTTAAAGTCTCTAGTAAGAAATAAATGTTTTTTTATTATGCTGTACTTCCTTCCTTCCGGTCCTTTTCATAAAAGTAGTTATAGTTAAATTTATTGGTTTCTTAAAAAGTAATCTAACATTTCAAGTTTACTCTTATAAACTTAATTAATGCATTTCGTAGTAATAAAGATATTACTAACTCTCTTCTTTTGATTAGTGGATTTTTATGATTATCACATCAAATAAGGAAACATTAATAAATGCTTCATAGAAAATATAACTCTCTTGTAAAAATTATCACAAAAAGTTTAAAAAGTATGTTTCATGAAAAGGACCGGAGAAAGTATTATTTTTAAGAGAAAATATAATAATTTTGATACTCTAAAATACATGACAATCAAATAGCTCATCAGCAGATTATGACTACTAAATAATTTTCTGAACACTGACATGCCTACCATAATCATATTCTGTTTGAAACGTTTGTAACCATTGTAAATGGCTACAAGTAGATCTCTTAAAGATTGAAATATTATTAAATAAGTCCGTAAAAGATTATTATCACCTAATAATCAGTCTTAAAAAAATGAAGTTATGAGGATGGTAGTTTTATAATTTTTAGAGGATTTATTTGATGATAATAATATTTAAAGAAATTTCCTTGGTGATACTCTAATACTTGTAAGATTTATTTGATGATAATAATATTTAAAGAAACTGCTTGGTTATACTGTAATCTTTTGAAGAATTTATTTACTGATAATAATTTAAAAGCCTTGTTATATAAAGTTTCGAAAGAAGACTAACGTGGTTTGTTTAATTTTTTGACTGACTTATTTTTTTGTCCTAGTTTTTTTGAGAATTGGCCATCTGATTTTTGAAAAGAGAAATTGATATTTTCTTTTATCTTAAGTGAAATGTTTTATTCAAAAATTTTATCATCATGTTAATTTAATCCAAAATATGGAAAGCTTTACTTTTGGAATACTAGGTTTTCGTTTTATTTTTTTTTCTATTTTCATGTATTGTCATACTAAAAAAGGACAGGATATAAAGAAAATCTTGATTAAATAATAGAGTTAAGTCTCTGAACTTGCTTGAGTGGATATTTTATCCCTGGAATTTTAGAATTTTTACAACACAACCCTCAATTTAAAGCTTTGTGTATAACAACAGAAAAAAATTATGTAAAGTGAATGATTTTTGCGTTATTAAGGACTTGAACTGACTTTTTTTATGTAAGATTAAAAAACACCATTTGAAATACTTTTGCCTCGTAGGGCGTCTATGATGAGGGTGCTATTTTAAGAATGCTGCATAAGTTTTAAATCATCAAACTCAATACGAATAAAATGATGAGGTTGTGGTTTGTTAATGCCTTAAATTTGCAGAGAAGATTCAACCTTGTCAAATAGGAAATGTTTACTCATGTACCAAAGAAGAAGTGATGACAAAAATTAAGAGCATGGAAAATTCTGCAGCCTCGATTTTGTGCAGTCTTTCAAGACACCGTAAACAACAGGATTATTTAATGGAAGATATAATTGGTGTCGTTGCCCTCATTGGTACCGTTCAGCGTCCTGAGCTTAGCAGGTTGTTAATGTCTCCCCCTCCCCAAATAAAAAGCTGAAATTTTTTTGATGCAGCATTGGATAAAGAATAAAATCTTTTCTAAACTGTTTTATTCGTGATTTTCGCTATGTTAACCTATCCACAGAGTGTTAGCAGAGTATCTTGGTGAAGATAAAATGCTGGGCGTTATTTGTAGAACCTTTGGTGCTGCAAGTTCTCTCGAGAGATATAAACAAAATGGAGAAGTTGATTGCGAGGGCGGTTTACATACTGCAGCAACTGCTCTTGGAAAAGCCATAAGGAATCGTTTCCTTGTTTTAAGCTTGGAAGATATAAGGTAGTGCATGTTAGCCCTGACATTATTCTTTAATTTAATTAATATTTTCGAAGATAGAAAAAATACGTAATGCCTATACATGGTTTTGACAGACCATACACTGGATGTTTGGAAGTGAATGATTCTCAGCGAAAGCTAGCGTTGGCATATCCTAGAATTCCAAATGGTGGAACTCCTGATGGTTTTATGGGTTATGCAGTTAATATGGTTGACCTGAATATCGACTTCTTGCATACAAAGACAGCTTCAGGGCATGGGCTTCGAGAGACGGTTCTTTTTAGCCTTTTCAAGAAACTCCAAGTTTACAAGACAAGACAAAGTATGGTGGCTGCTCGTGCATGTATAGAGGATGGTGCTGTTTCTTTGGATGGTGGAATTTTAAGGGAAAATGGAATTCTGTCACTTGGTTATGGGTATGCTCTCTCTCTCTCTTCGAGATTTTCCCAAAAAAGTTTGATTATGTTAAAACTAATAAACAATTGTCAACTAGTGTATCCTAAAACGGCCAGCAATTTATAATTAGACTAATTGGTTTTTAAAAGACAAATAAATAAACATAAAATGTATATTTTATCATTAATTTTATATTTTAAACTTTTTTTAATAGTTTTTAAAAAGTTTATACAACTGTGGTTATAATATACTTATAAATTATAATATATTTTATTATATATAGTCTTAAATGTTTTTTTAAATTATATTAGTCTTAAATGTTTTTTTTAATATAAGTCTTTCTTAAATACTACCTCCATCCCTTAATATAAACTAAATTTCAGTTTTTAAGAAAAGTTTATTAATGTAGCTACAAATTATAGTTTTCCAAAAGTACCTTCTCATTGGTATTCACAAATCTTACTCTCTTTCTATTTAATTAATAAGGGTATTTTGGTGAAAAGATAATTGATGTTATTGACTTTTTAATGAGGTTCTTATATTAAGAACCAAAGAAATTAGTTATTACTACCTTTAGTTTAAATATAAGGAAATTTTAGTGGAATTTTTTTTGTCAAAATTAGATTTTTCCAATCTTATTAAATGTTTGTTTACCAAATATGCCCTTATTATATATATTTTCAAGGTAATTAATATTTTAGAAAAAATTAAATGAAATATGTGATAATATTAATGTAAATAACTACCTTTAATCACTATGTTTAATATGTGTGAAATTATGTATATTTGTTTATATTTGGAACAATAAGTAACTCTCCTTGTATAAATAAAGCTATTGTAATTACTTCTCACACTTAATGAACATTCATTTGTTCAGACTCTCATTTCACTTTGTTTCCTTCTCTGGCTCTCTTTCTTTTCCATGACTGCCAAGCTCGTTTGAATTACACCTTTGTAAGCAACATATCTTCTTCGCATTTAATTTACACCCGTGAAGAAAACTTCCTTCAAAACTGTGATGTTTTTCTTGTTATCAACAAAAGAATAACATTGAATACCCTTGTCCAAATACATCATTCTCTTGCGAGTAAGAACATATTCAAAAAATCCCAGGCTTGTATTCTCATACATTCATTCCGCCAGCATACAGAGGGAGACTGAAACCATTAGTACAAATCTGAGATGTTACCATGAATGTTTGTGGCATCGATCCGAACAAAAATTATTCTAGGGATAATATATTGATTTTCCTAAGAGCTAACATGGACAAAAAGATTTGACACTTTGATGTCAACTTTTCGCCTCGTAAGACTGTAGTATATTCCCTAATGATTATAATATCTATCATAAAAAAGAGAGAGTAGTACTTTGTATTATGACTAGATTTTTGGATATAAAATATTACTCATATTTCTCTTTCTATTTTCCTAGGGATCCTTTTATAAGTTTTCCTTGTGAGAACAACATAGTTCTCTCTCCAGAAGCGGAAGAAATTTTGACACAGATTGAAGAAATGAAATCAGATCTGAGGGAAATTGAAGAGCACATCCGGGTATTGTCTAAATTTCAAGAAAAGTGTTTAAAGAAATTTAAGAGAAAGGAAGAAAGATATAGTAAGCTTTTGGATGGAATGGAGGCGGAGCCCATGGAACAACTACTTGAATATAAAACAGACACAAATGATAGGTGTCCTTAGTTTATATATAATGTGACGTTTCCGTTGGCTTAGATTTTATTTGTATATCATGAAATATTTTATCTTTGTGTTACTATTATTTTCTGACCATCTACTAGATATATGTACAAGGATATGAATTATGAGATGTTTAAACCATCTTTTTTTAATAACCATTTCGTTCTTTATGACCTACTATGATTGCTTTTTATTTGTCTGTTTAATTTAATGTACTTATGTAATATCTTTGGATCTTAGTTTGGGCATTATCTTTTATTAAAGTATTATCTAGCTCCAAAAACTTTTGATTTTCATATAATCAAGTCATTAGAGTCATGTAGAAACTAGGCACAAATGTAGAAACAGTTAGTAATTCGGCTCTTAAAAAGACGTAAGACTAAATCCTTGATTATATTCCTCACTCTAGTCTCTACTTTACCTCCTTACCTTGTAAGCAAACTGAACGGTACTATTATTATATTGGGTTTCACTAGGTTTAACTTGTTATAGTTTATAAGTTTAATATAGTGTATATTTGTTAGTAATGGTAAAAATGGGTTAAATTTATAGTTATTGGATTAATAAAAAATGATAGAATGGATAAAAAATTTTAGTATCTATTGGTTTGATGGACAACTGGGCACATCAGGCTGAAAGATCGCTCTTTAAGAATTAAAATAATATAAATGTTAATATTAATAATAAAATGATATACTTTATAAATATTAATAATAAAATAGTTCGCTTTATTATAATTAGTTTATACTTTTATTTTATCATACTAAAAGTCAAATGTCTCACTCTCATTATTTTTTTTTATTTTTTAAAAAAGTATTTTTAGATTTCTATGATTTTTATAGATAAGCTGAGCCATCTTTTTGAAATAAACAGATTTTTTATTTTTTATTTTTACAAGCTAGCTTTGTGAGCTTCAACGGGGTGGATCTTATTTTCAGCTCATTTACGGGACAAAATAACCTATTTTTGGATCCTTAATATTTACTATTTATTTTTAAACAAGATATATTACATACCTACATCCTTTTTTGTAAAAGTCAAATTCTACCTAATTTCTTAATCCATTTTATACTTAATGACTTAATTATTTATGTTTGGTATTTGAAAAGCTATTTAATTTTGACATTAGCCCCTATAGATTTTTTGTCAGCTTGAAAAAATTTAAGTGTTTGTCATAGGTTATTGTCAGTATGTTTTGTTAATTGATGGCATGTCAATGATATACATTTCCATTTTTGTTTGTTACATCATCAATTAACAGAAAACATTAACGACATCGACATATGACATACTTAAATCTTTTTAGGAACTAATATAAGACAATTTTATAGGGACTAATGAAAAAATTGAATAACTTTTCAGGAATTAAAAACATAATCATGCCAAATTTATATAATTATGAAAAGAAAGGTTTTACTGCCATTGTCTCTTAATATAAGATCATTTTATTTAATTAACACATATTAATAAAATTGATTAATTTAGTTAAAGTCATTAAAACTTACTGTAACTTTTCAAAATTACCTTTGAGGTTATTCATTGCACTCTCATCACTTATTGGGCTTGTTTGTTTAAACTTATTTTAAGTGTTTTTTTAAAAAAATACTTTCTATATAAGTACTCTTTTTAATAAACAGATTAGAGTTACTTATTAAAATAAACAAAAATCTGCTTATATTCTGCTTCTATTTATTTTTAAGACTTTAAACAAACATAAAAATTTAAAATAAGTACTTTTTTAATTAAAAAACACTTATATCTTAAAATAAGTTTAAACAAACGAGTCCATTATTTCTTTACTTAATTACTTCACTTATTATTTAGTTATCATGAGAGAGATAAATAATCTAATTGATATATTTCATTTATTATTATCTTGATTTCAATAGTAACTATACATTAACAATTATATGGTTAAACAAACGAGTCTATTATTTCTTTACTTAATTACTTCACTTATTATTTAGTTATCATGAGAGAGATAAATAATCTAATTGATATATTTCATTCATTATTATCTTGATTTCAATAGTAACTATACATTAACAAGTGGTATTTTTGTAAAAAAAATTAATGGCATGAAAATCTAAAGGATAGTCTTATATTTAGAAACGGATATAGTATTTGTTATTATTTATCAAAAAAATATTTTTATTTTTAATTAATAATTTAATATTACCCTCGATCCCGAATAAAAGAGACAAAGGACAAAAACACACATACCAATATTTTGTAATAATTATGCGAGAGAACTATTTTCAAGAACACCTTTAATTAAATGATTAAAATAGAGAAACATGACCAAGTGACTTTTATACTCTTTCATAATAAATAAGGGGTATGGATGAAAATTCATCATTAATTTATCTAGAAATATGTATTTGTCTCTTATGTCCAGGACCAAAAAATATGCCTAATTTGTCTCTTATATTCAAGACTAAAGAGAATTGTTTGTTATTGCATGAAAGAAACACATTATTTTGATAGCTTAATTATATTTTTGGTCATTAAAAAGTTTTCTAGTTTTATCATTAGTCCTGATAAATTTGTTGTTTGAAAAGATTTAAATGTTTGTGATAGATCCATGTTGTCAATGTTTTATTAACTAATGATATATCAATGATGACATGACGACGATGGCATGACATTTCTGTTTATCACATCATCCGTTAACAAAAAGTATTTTAGGTTAGAAATTATGACAAACACTTAAATATTTTTAGGGACTGATATCATACAATTTTTTGAAGAGACTATAAATAACTTTTTATGGACAAAAAATATATCTAAGTCTAACTTAATAGTTAATTTCTTTTCATATCTCTTATTTATTAAGAGAATGTAAACCTGTTTAGTTTGTTTTTCTATTTTAAGAATTTAATTAATGATATTTTTGTATAAATAATTAACTTTTTAACATAATTAATGTGAATATTGATTTGTGTGTGTAGTAATGTTTCTTATGAATTTGGAGGTATTCCTTATTACCAATTCATGCCCACTACATTTTGCCCTTATCATCACATGACCATTCTCATAAACACAAAAGGGCAATAAACTACTGTTGTATGACACCTAATCAAAACAAAGATGCTCAAAACTAACTTTCAAAAGTAGAGTCCAAGAGTCCCTTCGGGGACATCCGATAAAAAAGTAGAGTCCAAGACTCATGAACCCTATACTCCTTCATTAACGCTTAACCAAAAAGTAAACACCTAGTTAGTCCTTGTCTTTAGTAGCATCAGACACTTAGGTACTCGGTTTAGTAAGTTGTTCCATTTAGTCCCTTACGTCCATTATTGTCAGACTCATAGTCCCTAATGTTAAGCGTCCGTTAGATTTAGGTGACGTGTATCGTTAAGTGCTAACAAGGAGTGTAACACCCCTATTTTTATTTTAATTTATTACATAAAATTTTATATTAAAATCTTGATGGAATTTTATAACACCCCTGATTTTCTGTACTCGAATCCCGATGTAATCGTCATAAATTTGACCATAGACCTTTAGATGTTTTTGATCAGTATATTTTTTAGAATTTATTTAAAAAAACAATTTAAAAAAACGAAAAATCACTATTTGCACCCTTTAAATTACTATTTGCACAACCCCAAAATTGCTATTCGCACCTCCGAAATTGCTATTCACACCCCTCATAATATTCCTTCACGTGAAATTCACTGTGCGTTTCTGAAATTTTCAAACTTCGCACAGTAACCTATAAGAAAATTTCAAATTTTGTATAGTACTTTTATAATAAAATATTCAAATGCACAGTAACTTATTTTGCTATAAATAGAGGGACGAGGC
Source organism: Clitoria ternatea (assembly GCA_037962975.1). Classification (NCBI taxonomy): domain Eukaryota; kingdom Viridiplantae; phylum Streptophyta; class Magnoliopsida; order Fabales; family Fabaceae; genus Clitoria; species Clitoria ternatea. The sequence continues at coordinate 34,641,957 of CM075672.1, read as the reverse complement.
ACCGTGTTTTTCACTGAAAATTGAAAAGTTAGTAGTGTTGGGAGGAGAGTGCTAGGTGAAGAGAGGAAGACATTTTTCAAAGGAAAGAGGTTCTGCTAAAATTCTAAGGTAAGAATACCTTTCTTTTATATTTTTTAGGGTTATTTTCATATCATTTTTAGAAATCTATTATCATACTGACAATAATATTATTTTAAGTTACTATTCTGAATAGTAAAATACTATTTCAATAGTAAATTACTATTCAAATAGTAAATTACTATTTACTATTACTATTTACTGTTACTATTCCCATTTTACTATTTACTATTACTATTCCCGATTTACTATTCATGATTTACTATTCACTATTCAAAATTTACATTTCTGCTTTAAGTAGTAATCTTAATTTTCATCTTGTAACTATATTAAAATGAAATTGGTATGTTTTAGAACTCAGAGACGAAGCGCGCAAGGATTTTCAATAACGAATCAGTATACAAGAGGTAAGGGGGAGTGAGATAAGAATATAATATGAAAAGACATAAGAATAATGGGAGGAGTCCCCTACTCCTTTTAAATTAAATAATAATATTATTTTAAAATATTAACTTTTTAACTTAAAATTTATAATAAAATTTAAATTAAATATCTGATGTAACTAACTCTAAAATATCTATGCAAATACTTGGATAACCTATGTGAACTGGACTGAACCTATGCAAGGACTTGGATTATTATGACGTGTATGAACTCAACTATACCTATGTGAGGATTGAACTATATGGACCTACATAGATCTATGCAAGGAATGGACTATAAAGACTCAAAATCAAACTTATTAATCTAAATAACCATTAAGATTTGAATTACATTATGAGTGATATTTAATATATTTGAATTATTTATAATTGATAATATTTGATTTTCATTGATATTTAATTGTGATTAATAGTATTTGATGTAACTGATGATATTTAGTTATAATTGATAATGCTTGATTTTGATTGATGATTTTGTGATGTAGAGTTTGAGCATATAGCGAGCATGACAGAAAGCTAAAACTCAGTAAGAATTTTCTTACCTTACTGTTTAAATTTTTATTACTTTAAATCTTTTCTTCTTAGAAATTATTTTTATTAACTTTATTTTCAATATTTAGAATAAAAAATTAGTATTTATTTTAGAAAGAAGACATTTTATGAAAATTAATTTATAACAAATTGAGATAATTAAATCTTGAATTGAAGAAATTTTTTGTAATTTTAAGTATTTTTGGTTAATGATTTAAAGATTATTCTCTTTTAATAAAATAAAATTTTCAAAAGAAAATTATTTTATTTTTCCAACTTAATAACTAAAGATATTTAAAAATAATTGAGAATTTGATCTTGTTAAAATTCAATTTGAGAAAGATTATATAAAAGTTGTATATGAAAAAGTTTTGAGATATTTAAGGCTTAGGAACTCAATTTCAGTGAGAAACAAAAACTGTACGAAATTTATTTCTGTGGGACAGAAATTTAGAGAATTGAGAAAATGTACAGTTTATTGAAATGATGTTGTAAACCTTTAAGGTATTTAATAATTGAGTTTCTAAAAGCCTTAACCAACTAAATACGCGAGTAGTTCATGCATCATAAATCATTAAAGTGAAACAAAATGATATTGTCTGGGGACGGATTATAGAAACCGAGGATACATTAGAGGAGGCTTAATTACGAGCCTTGGGATGAGATGGTGTGAAAGGGTGCTTCAGGGGACCTGGGGTAGCTCCCTAGTGTTAGGTACTTTCACAATAAAAACTTTCTCAATCTGACTAGTCTCTAAGTGTTTCCATACCAGTTGAGCTGTTCATATTATTATTATTCAGACTTATGGAACAATGTAAACTCCTGGTTGGCCCAGTGCAAATTAAAATTTAAGGGCCCACATATATAGGTAAGTTATGATGAAGATATTGCATAACATTCATGCATTCATAATTGATTGTGTATGTGATTGTGATTGATATTATTAGGCTAAATTACACTTTTGGTCCTCTAACTTGTAAATTTTTTTCAATTTGGTCCTTCATTACAATTTTAAATCATTTTGGTCCCCTAACTTGTTAAATAATATCAACTTGGTCCTTCCGTCAATCCTGATGTTAATGCCGTGTGTCAGTCCTGCTTACGTGGCAAAGAGACGTTGGAGGTATCCAGGTTTCCTCCATTAAAGCCTGAGTGAAGGTCTAGGGTTTCATAATTTGACGTTGAAATTGGGAGAGAATTTGAAGAACCTGAGTTCCTGGTTCCCCTCATCCATGATGGCCTACTCTAGTGGTTCTGTGTTCAGCAATGGAAGCAACATGACACGGGCAGATTCTCCTTATTGTGAATGTATGGGGCATCATAAAGCTGTGCTTCGAACCTAAAAAATGACGATCAACTATGGAAGACAGTTCTGGGGGTGTAGAAAGTACCGGGTAAAGTAATTATTTGTTGGTCATGCGTTTTGCTACTTGTGACAAGTGAAAACAGGATTCACAGTCCTTAATGATCTGAATGGTGTTGTTGTAGGGTGTGGCAGGTGATGGGAGTTGTAATTTTTTCCAATGGGTTACTGATGTTGCTGAAGCTGAGAAGGATTTTTTGATTGTTAGACAAAGGAAAAAAATAATTGCATCGCAAAAATCTCTCATGGAGTCCAGAAGATGCAACAAGTGGATGTACTGTGTTTGTGTGTTATCAGCCATATGTAATGTGTGTGTGATCCTTGTATGTTGGACAAGATAGTGGGTTTAGTGTGACCTTTGGTCCTTGTTAATTTTCACTTGTTAGTTTGAGTGAGACTCAAGTTTGTATCTTAAGTATGTTAATCGAGTTGCTAAATTGAAGTTTGTAATATAAGTTCTCAATTGAGATGTTAAATTGGAGTTTGTAATTCGAGTATGTTAACAAAAGCTGTTAAATTAATGTTAAATTAGAGTTTGTAATTCGAGTATGTTAACAAAAGCTGTTAAATTAATGTTAAATTAGAGTTTGTAATTCGAGTATGTTAACAAAAGCTGTGAAATTAATGTTAAATTGGAGTTTGTGATTCAAGTAAGTTCTTAATTGAGCTATTAAATATAATTACCAAACATCAACATGTACAAAAGAGTATGATATCAAACATTGTTCAAACATGCACTTGGCCGATATCAAAACAGTACGACGGCCTAAATCAACATCATTACAATTGTCTAATTCAAAACATGACCAACAGTCTCGAAAGAAAAAAATAGTAAAATGTTTCAGGTGTGCTTCCTCCTTGGTCTTAACTTTGGCCTGGCTTTAGAGGCAGTTGTGTTTTGACTGTTGGGGGTTTGTTGGGTTTGGGTTTCCTCTTGTGGTGGTTTGGATGGACAGGTAGTCTTGTTGTGGCCCGTTGCTCCACATACGCTACATTTGCACTTCAATCCCTTCCTAGACATCCTTATATCATCTTTCTCACTTGGGTCCTTCCTCCTAGACTTTTTAGGCCTTGCAGGTTGTCTCTTGAATGGTGGAGGTTGTAGAGGGTTTGTCTGGACGGTCTCCCACATATTTTTCCCACAAGTAGGAAAGATTATTGGATTATAGCAGTTTCTATATGCTTATTTTCTATATATTGCAGGGATGTAGGCCTGGACTTTCATTGACCTGTATCATACATGCAACTGCATGGTTGCAAGGTATTCCTGTTAGTGCCCATCTTCTGCAGTTTCATTCCCTAGCTCTTAAATCCACAATGAATTTATCATCATGCCTAATGTGGTTCACTTCATATACACTGTTCCCTGACCACCTACACATGAAAATATCATTGTTTAATTTCAAACAGCCACTTGATCATCAAGACTATGAAAGTACAAAAATGAAAACATTATTATCCTGACTTGGTACACATTTGCATGTGATTTTGACTGATCAATCCTATGTTTGATCCTTGGAAGGATATCATCAGTGAACTGCAACATTTTTGCCCTGTTATTGGTCCATCTTTCCATCAAATTAGTTTTAATATCCTCTAGCATGGTAATGATTGGTTTCTCCCTTGCTCCAACAATGATTGAATTGAATGTTTCAGACATATTATTGACTAAAACATCACACTTAGGGGTATATGAAAACCTTGACTTGCTCCAGTGTCTGGGAGGTAGCCTAATCAACTCCTTGTAGGCAGTATTATTTATCTCCTTCATTTCCAACATTGTCCTCTCCCATGCCTGTGTGTATGTGGACTTAGCTGCCCTCCACAATAAGTCCTTCAATTGTTTCCCTGGGTGCCTCTTTCTGAAGTTGTTGTATAAATGTCTTACACAGAACCTCTTATCAACACCAGGGATGATCTCTTCCAATGCATGTTGCAGGCCTTAAAAATGTAATATCTTAGTAAGTTAGAGGACCAAAGTGATGTTTTCAAAAAGATGAGGGACCAAGGTGAAATTGCATGTTTCAGGTCAGGCCAGTCTGATACAGGGTAATGTAGTATATATATATTTGGTTTAACATTATGCAGTATGTAGTATGTATATACTCTGATCAGATAATGTAATGCAGTATGTAGTATGCAGTATGCAACATTGTGATGCAGTATGCAGTATGTAATAATGGACAGGTCAGGTTCAGGTCAGGCCAGGTTCATCATTTGTAATAAATCAGATAATACCAACTTGAAACACATACCTTCTGCTGGTCAGATATCCATGTAATGCCACTGCAGACCTCTGAGCCTCCAAAGTCACCGACCAGTAACTCCAAAAACCATCTCCATGACTCAGTGTTTTCAACTTCTACCACACCAACTGTAATTGGTAACATTTGGTCATTTGGATCTCTACCCACTGCACTGAGGAGTTGCCTACCAAATGGTCCCTTCAAAAAATAACCATCTAAACCCACAATTTTCCTACAATGCTTAAAACTCTCCTTGCAAGCCTTCAGACAGACATACAACCTATGAAAAGTTGTGGCACCTTCTCCTGGAACATGATCACCTACTCTGTTACCCTCTGTAGTTGGTTGCACATTCAACTTGACTGTTGAACCAGGATTGGACTTTAGTAAGGCATTGTAGTAGTTACATAACTCAGTGTATTGTTCACTGTAGTCCCCATCCACAATATCCATGGCTGCTTTTTTGGCCCTATATGCCTTGGACTTGCTCACTTTTGCATGCCATGTTTCTTTGGCCCTGTTACATATATCCTGCAGTTTCATTTTTGGGTTCTCAATAACACCACTCACCAAAGTTTTAGATAACCATTTTGAACTCAACATCTTAATGCTATGCTGCCTCCCACAACTATGAGTGTCAATTATGGTCCTTAGTTGCCATGTTTCCTGACATGATAACTTCCCACAATATGCATAGAACTCGCATCCTTCAATGCACCTCACCCTCACCCTCTTCTTATCATTCTTTTCAAACCTTAAATATTTCCCATTGGCAATGGCATATGCCATAATGGCTTCCTTAAACTGCTCCTTTGACAGAAACTTGGTTCCTTTCTCCCAATGAAAACCCTCCATGTTTGTGGGCATCTTGAAAGTTGGAAATAATCCATCTTCACTGTCTTCAGAGTCATCACTATGCAGTTCATCGGCTTCACTTTCTAATTCAAAGTCAGACTCAACCTCTTTGCATTTGCCTTTGCCTTTGTTTCTTTTAGAACTGGACCCCTCACCCTTCATGTATGTCCTTGGGTTAACCGTCCTTGGGATTTTCTTCCTCTTCCATTTTTTTTTCTCAACAGGCTTTGCATTTTTCTCCTCAGTAACAGAACCACCTCCAACATATTCATCACCTACAACAGGCTCATCAGTGCCTTCAACATCTGCATGGTCAGCACCTGTAGGCATCATATGGCTTTGTTGACAACCACTCATCACATCTTCTTCATCAACCTCTTCGTCATCTGAGTCTTCAAAATGTATTTCCATGGCACTATCCTCTGTTTCACCATGCCTTTGATAACCCTCAACATCATCTTCAATGTCTACTTGAACACCCTCCTCAACATCAACACCTTTAACATCATCTTCATCTACTTGAACACCTTCAACATCTACTTGATCATCCTCCACATCAACACCCTCCACATCTACTAGATCATCATCAACGTCATCATCATTTGGTTGTTCTGGTCCAGTTAAGTCTAGAACAACCTCTGGCACATCAAGAGGGTGCACAACAAACAGCTGAGCTTTCCCTTGACAGTGTACAACTCTTGCCATTTCTAAACAGCCTTGATCATCCACCAAACGTTTCAAGACAACATCAAAATCCTTGCCTCCAATTTTGTACCATAACTGTTCAATGTTCACGTACCCCATGTCTTTTAATATTCCTATAACCTCAAAATAACTCCATCGGTCTTCATCAATATCCCATTCAAAATCTGTACCACCAATATACCCTACCTTCTTTCCATTATCTTCAACAAAGCTCCCACCATGAAAAATCTCTACCTTAAAATGCGAATTCATCCTACAAAAACTACATAAAAGCATACTAATTTTAGAATTTGAAAAACCCTACAAAATTATGGAAACCCACATGTTAATGTAAACCCCATACTCATCCCTACAAAATATTTTCCAAGAAATCACACTAGGAACTTGCTACGACCATGTTCAACCAACAACATTGACATTGATACTGAAAATGAAGTAAGATTACAGTGCATACCTTTAGAAACTCAGTGTTGAGCAATACCACGACAACGCAAGAACTCCCTTTGCCTAGGTCACCCTTCCAACTCCTTTTCTTGTAGCTTAGGTCACCCTTCAGACACGTTACACTACGGAACACACGAAGAAGATGATGGGACCAATTCGAAAACATGTATTGGGTCATCTTTTCAAACGTCGTCATTTTGCATATGCCAACCAGCTCCTAACTAAATGAGTGACACTTCAGCATACAGGTCAGTAACCATTGCCACGTAAGCAGGACTGACATACGGCGTTAACATCAGGATTGACGAAAGGACCAAGTTGACATTATTTAATAAGTTAGGGACCAAAATGATTTAAAATTGTAATGAGGGACCAAATTGAAAAAAATTTACAAGTTAGAGGACCAAAAGTGTAATTTAGCCATATTATTATGTATTGGTTTGTGAAAACCTTTTTTGCTTATGTCTTATTCGAGAATATTGTATTATGTTTCTCACTCCTTTCTCCATGTTTTTGCTTCATATGTTTTAAATTGATGGTTCAGAGGGAGGGATCGATGAATCTCGGTAGTAAATATAGAACGTTCTAGAAAGGGAGCTTGGTATGAATATTGTGGTCCAATGAATAAATAATGTTATTAAGTAACTGCTTCTGGGTCATGGAGTTTTCTCTCTTTCTTATAATGTTTAATGTTTATTTTCTTCAGATGAATATATAATTACTTTATAAAGTTTTAATAATATTTATGAGGTATTTCAGAAATAATGTATGTAATTTATTTCGATAGTTTCCTTTTAACAATCATTTCTAATTTTTCTAATATTTATTAAGGTGTAACAGAGGGCGTTACAAAGTGGTATCAGAGTAGTTAATCCAATAGACCTGGGGAAAAAGGTCTATCTTGCTTTATCTGTAAACTCTGTGTAGGTAATAGAAAATAGAATATCTGACTTGATAGTAACTGTGATTGATGTGACAAACCTCAGTTACTGTGAAACAGGAAACTAAAGGCCGGAAATGATCTTGCTGGAGTTGTAGAACACTTCATCAATGCAATGGGAGCACGTGAAGGTCAAGGTAACGATGCCTTGAGAAGGTTGGACCTTTTCGAAAAGCGCAATCCACCTCGTTTCAAGGGAGGATATAACCCTGATGGAGCACAAACCTGGATTCGAGAGATAGAGAAGATCTTTTGAGCATTGCAATGTAATGAAGCTGATAAGGTAGTCTTCGCTACTTATGCCTTATCTGAGGATGCTGAACATTGGTGGGATAATATGCGTAGACAATTCGAAGTCAACGACATTTAGATCACTTGGGGATTATTTCAAGGATATGTTTTTGGAGAAATACTTTCCAACTGATGTTAAATAGAAAAGATAATTCGAATTCCTGTCACTGACCCAAGGAAATATGACCGTTGGAGAGTACGTATCCAGATTTGAAGAGCTATCTCGTTTTCATTCTCATTATAGTGATGCTACTAACGAAGGTGATCGGTGCGCAAAGTTTGTAAATGGATTACGGCCAGAAATTAAAGAAGCTATACGAATGCAGGAAATCCGTGAATTTTCTATATTGGTAAATCACTGCAGGATCTTTGAAGAGGACCATAAGGATAGAATGACTAAAAGTCGTGAACCCATTCACAAGGCGGGAGAAATGAGAAGTGGAGGACCTCACCATCACCAAAGAAGAGACTTCAGGAGAAATAAGCCTTTCCAAGCGCCATTTCGCCGGTTTGGAGTAGCATCTATTCCTAACAGACCCTAAGCTTCAACTGGAAGCTATTACCCGACATCTGCAACAAATTTTAAATGTTTTATCTATGGAGGGCCCCATTTGAAAAGGGATTGTCCTAAAAACACTTATGTTTGCTTTAAGTGTAACAAACCAGGTCATCACATCAAGGATTGCCCAAAGATGAAGAGGGAAAACCCTGAAGGTGCAAGTACAAGCATAAATACTCAGGGAGGCGTACATAGTGCAGTCGGAAGGCCGAAGGCGAAAGGAAAGGTTTTTACAATCACCGGAGAAGAAACATCTCATTTTGATTCCATGGTGGAAGGTAAGTGTATCATTAATAAGATTCATTTAACTATTATGTATGACTCAGGTGCATCACATTCCTTTATTGCCAATGACTGTGTAGAAAAACTAAAATTACCTGTGATAGAACTGCTATTTGACTTATCTGTACATACTCCTGGAAACAATCCCATTGTCACTTCTAAAGCCTGTTGGAAATGCCCTATTGTCATAGATGGTAGGGACTTTAAGGCTAATCTTTTCTGTTTACCCCTTTCTGGCTTAGAAGTTATTATTGGGCTAGATTGGTTGTCTGACAATCATGTTCTAATAAATTGTCATAATAAAACCATAATGTTTAAAGAACCAATGAATTTGAATCCTGAGGATTCGAGATTTCTAACCGCCAACCAAGTAAGTGCCTCTTTAAAAGGAGGGGCTCAAGGATTCATGCTATTGCTTTTCAACGAAAGGAGAGCAAGAATCAAAAATCAAAAATCTGCCGGTTGTGTGTGAATTTCCTGACGTTTTTCCTGAAGATATCCCTGGTTTACCCCTAGAAAGAGATGTGGAATTCGCCATTGATCTAGTACCTGGAGTTGGACCCATTTCAATTGCACCATACCGAATGTCACCTCTAGAATTAGTAGAGTTGAAGAAACAACTCGAAGAGATGATAGAGAAGCAGTTTATACGACCCAGTGTATCCCCCTGGGGTGCACCAGTGTTATTGGTTAAGAAAAAGAATGATAGCATGAGGTTATGTGTAGATTATCGGTAACTGAACAAGGTGACGATCAAGAACAGATATCTTCTGCCAAGGATTGACGACTTGATGGATCAACTGCATGGTGCCACGGTGTTCTCTAAAATTGATTTGAGGTCTGGATACCATCAAATAAGGGTGAAGAAAGAAGATGTACCAAAAAATGCTTTCAGAACACGCTATGGCCATTACGAATATCTAGTAATGCCTTTTGGTGTAACTAATGCACCAGCCGTATTCATGGATTACATGAATAGGATTTTTCATCCACATCTAGATAAATTTGTAGTGGTGTTCATTGATGATATATTAGTGTACTCTAAAAGCAGAGAAGAACATGTTGAACACTTGAAGATTGTGTTGGAAATCCTGAAAAAGAAACAATTGTATGCAAAGTTGTCGAAGTGTGAATTCTGGTTGGAAGAAGTGAACTTTTTAGGACATGTAATTAGTCAAGGAGTAATAGCTGTAGACCCTTCCAAGGTGGAGGCAGTTTTAAAATGGAAGAGACCAACCACGACCACTGAGATTAGAAGTTTCTTGGGCTTAGCTGGATACTATAGGAGATTCATTAAAGGATTTTCAAAGTTAGGATACCCACTGACCAAGCTAACACGGAAAGGACAACCTTTTGTGTGGACGACACAATGCGAGAATAGTTTCCAAGAGCTAAAAGATCGACTTACTTCTGCGCCGGTGTTAGTACTCCCTGATCCACATCGAAGTTTTAAAGTTTACTGTGATGCGTCTAAATAAGGACTAGGAAGTGTACTCATGCAAGACAAGAAGGTTGTAGCCTATACGCCACGCTAATTAAGGCAACATGAGATTAACTACCCTACCCATGATTTAGAGTTAGTCGCTGTAGTTTTTGCCTTAAAGATTTGGAGGCATTATCTATACGGTGCAACATTCGATGTGTTTAGTGATCATAAGAGTCTCAAGTATTTATTCGACCAAAAGGAGTTAAACATGAGGCAACGGAGATGGATGGAGTTCTTAAAGGATTACGACTTTGAATTGCAATACCATCCTAGAAAAGCGAACGTAGTAGCTGATGCTTTAAGTCGAAAGTTTCAACATGCGTCCATAATGATGATTAAAAAGCTGGAATTGATAGAGAACTTCAGAGATCTTAACCTAGTAGTAAAGATTAATGCTAAGAGCTACAGATTAGGAGCGTTGAAAGTGACAAGTGAATTCCTGAGGCAAGTTTTAGAGGCTCAACGAGAGGATGAATTCCTGCAAGAGAAGAAAGAACTCTTGAAACAAGGAAAAAAAGTTGAGTTCAATGTAAGAAATGACCAATTGCTGAGGTATAAGGATCGAGTGTGTATCCCTGACAAAAAAGAGTTGAGGAAAGCAATTCTGGAAGAAGGCCACAAAAGTTATATGAGCATTCATCCCGGAGCTACTAAAATGTATCAAGATTTAAAGAAGTTATTTTGGTGGCTTGGAATGAAGAAAGCAGTGGCAGAGTACGTGGCTGCATGTCTAATTTGCCAGAAGGTTAAAGTGGAACATCAAAAGCCCCCTGGAATGCTACAATTAATGGAAATACCAGAATGGAAATGGGATAGCATTACCATGGATTTTGTGACTTCTTTACCCAAAACTCCATTAGGACATGATTCAATATGGGTAATAGTTGATAAACTAACAAAGTCTGCCCACTTTATTCCCATCAATATTCGTTACTCTATGGAGAAGCTGGCAAAATTATACATCGAGGATATTGTGAAATTGCATGGAATTCCTTCAAGTATCATTTCTGATCAAGACCCTCGTTTTACATCACAATTCTGGAAGAGCTTACACAAGGCTTTGGGAACAAGACTACATTTGAGTTCAGCAAATCATCCTCAGACAGATGGACAATCAGAAAGAACAATTCAATCTCTAGAGGACTTGTTACGAGCTTGTGTGTTGGAGCATAAAGGAAGTTGGAATCAATTCTTACCATATGTGGAGTTTACCTACAACAACAGTTTTCATGCTAGCATTGGCATGGAACCTTTTGAAGCATTATATGGAAGAAAATGTAGGACCCCACTATGTTGGTTTAAGACTGGTGAAAACTTGATGCTAGGACCAGAGTTGGTTCAACAAACCACGGATAAAATCAAAATAGTTCAGGAAAAGATGAAGGCAACACAGAGTAGACAGAAAAGTTACTATGACAAAAGAAGGAAGCCGCTCGAATTTCAAGAAGGCGATCATGTATTCTTGAAAGTCACACCTACGACTGGGGTCGGTCGGGAATTGAAATCTCAAAAACTAACTCATAGAGTTATTGGTCCATATCAAATAATTCATAAAGTTAGTCCTCTTGCCTACCAAATAGCATTACCACCTTTTCTTTCTAATATCCATAACGTTTTTCATGTGTCAAACTTACGAAAGTATATATCTGATCCTACACATGTTATTGAACCTGATGTCATACAAGTTAAAGATAATCTTACATATGATGCACCACCTGTCAGAATAGGTGACAGAAGAATAAAAAGGTTAAGAGATAAGACAATTCCGCTTGTAAAGGTCATTTGGAGTGAAACGAGAGGAGAAGACGCTACATGGGAACTAGAAACTGAGATGAAAGAATCTCATCCTTATTTGTTTTACTGAATAATGTAAATTTCGAGGACGAAATTTTTCTATGGGGAGTAGAGTTGTCACACCCCTATTTTTATTTTAATTTATTATAGAAAATTTTATATTAAAATCCTGATGGAATTTGACCATTAGTATATTTTTCAGAATTTATTTAAAAAAATTTTAAAAAATAATTTTTTTAAAAAAAAACCGAAAAATCACTATTTGCACCCCTTAAATTACTATTTGCACACCCTTAAATTGCTATTCGTACCTCCAAAATACTATTCACACCTCCCTCATACACTTAGCGTTTCTGAAATTTTCAAACTTCACACAGTAACCTATAAGAAAATTTCAAATTTTGTATAGTACTTTTATAATAAAATATTCAAATGCACAGTAACTTATTTTGCTATAAATAGAGGGACGAGGCACCGTGTTTTTCACTGAAAATTAAAAAGTTAGTAGTGTTGGGAGGAGAGTGCTAGGTGAAGAGAGGAAGACATTTTTCAAAGGAAAGAGGTTCTGCTAAAATTCTAAGGTAAGAATACCTTTCTTTTATATTTTTTAGGGTTATTTTCATATCATTTTTAGAAATCTATTATTATACTGAAAATAATATTATTTTAAGTTACTATTCTGAATAGTAAAATATTATTTCAATAGTAAACTACTATTTCAATAGTAAATTACTATTTACTCTTACTATTTACCATTACTATTCACATTTTACTATTTACTGTTACTATTCCTGATTTACTATTCATGATTTACTATTCACTATTTACTATTTAAAATTTACCATTTCTGATTTAAGTAGTAATCTTAATTTTCATCTTGTAACTATATTAAAATATAATTGGTATGTTTTAGAACTCGGAGACAAGGCGTGCACGGATTTTCAATAACGAATCAGTATACAAGAGGTAAGGGGGAGTGAGATAAGAATATAATATGAAAAGACATAAGAATAATGGGAGGAGTCCCCTACTCCTTTTAAATTAAATAATAATATTATTTTAAAATATTAACTTTTTAACTTAAAATTTATAATAAAATTTAAATTAAATATCTGATGTAACTAACTCTAAAATATCTATGCAAATACCTGGATAACCTATGCGAACTGGACTGAACCTATACAAGGACTTGGATTATTATGACCTTATGGACTGAACTATACCTATGCGAGGATTGGACTATATGGACCTACATAGACCCATGTAAGGGATGGACTATAAAGACTCAAAATCAAACTTATTAATCTAAATAACCATTAAGATTTGAATTACATTATGAGTGATATTTAATTTATTTGAATTGTTTATAATTGATAATATTTGATTTTGATTGATATTTAATTGTGATTAATAATATTTGATGTGACTGATGATATTTAGTTATAATTGATAATGCTTGATTTTGATTGATGATTTTGTGATGTGGAGTTTGAGCATATAGCGGACATGACAGAAAGCTAAAACTCAGTAAGAATTTTCTTACCTTACTCTTTAAATTTTTATTACTTTAAATCTTTTCTTCTTAGAAATTATTTTTATTAACTTTATTTTCAATATTTAGAATAAAAAAATTAGTATTTATTTTAGAAAGAAGACATTTTATGAAAATTAATTTATAACAAATTAAGATAATTAAATCTTGAATTGAAGAAAAATTTTGTAATTTTAAGTATTTTTGGTTAATGATTTAAAGATTATTCTCTTTTAATAAAATAAAATTTTCAAAAAAAAATTATTTTATTTTTCCAACTTAATAACTAAAGATATTTGGAAATAATTGAGAATTTGATCTTGTTAAAATTCAATTTGAGAAAGATTATATAAAAGTTTTATATGAAAAAGTTTTGAGATATTTAAGGCTTAGGAACTCAATTTCAGTGAGATTCAAAAACTGTACCAAATTTATTTCTGTGGGACAGAAATTTAGAGAATTGAGAAAATATACAGTTTATTGAAATGATGTTGTAAACCTTTAAGGTATTTAATGATTGAGTTTCTAAAAGCCTTAACCAACTAAATACGCGAGTAGTTCATGCATCATAAATCATTAAAGTAAAACAAAATGATATTGTCTGGGGACGGATTATAGAAACCGAGGATACATTAAAGGAGGCTTAATTACGAGCCTTGGGATGAGATGGTGTGAAAGGGTGCTTCAGGGGACCTGGGGTAGCTCCCTAGTGTTAGGTACTTTCACAATAAAAACTTTCTCAATCTGACTAGTCTCTAAGTGTTTCCATACCAATTGAGCTGTTCATATTATTATTATCCGGACTTATGGAACAGTGTAAACTCCTGGTTGGCCCAGTGCAAATTAAAATTTAAGGGCCCACATATATAGGTAAGTTATGATGAAAATATTGCATAACATTCATGCATTCATAATTGATTGTGTATGTGATTGTGATTGATATTATTATGTATTGGTTTGTGAAAACCTTGTTTGCTTATGTCTTATTCGAGAATATTATATTATGTTTCTCACTCCTTTCTCCGTGTTTTTGCTTCATATGTTTTAAATTGATGGTTCAGAGGGAGGGATCGATGAATCTCGGCAGTAAATATAGCACGTTCTAGAAAGGGAGCTCGGTATGAATACCGTGGTCTAATGAATAAATAATGTTATTAAGTAACTGCTTCTGGGTCATGGAGTTTTCTCTCTTTCTTATAATGTTTAATGTTTATTTTCTTCAGATGAATATACAATTACTTTATAAAGTTTTAATAATATTTATGAGGTATTTTAGAAATAATGTATGTAATTTATTCTGATAGTTTCCTTTTAACAATCATTTCTTTAAAAAAAATTATGAATTTTTCTAGTATTTATTAAGGTGTAACAGAGGGCATTACAAGGAGTGCCGTGTATGCACGACTTTTAACATCAGATTTTGAGGGGGTGTTAAATGCACAGGTGTTAAAAGTCAAGACTATTAACACCGGTTATTTTATCCATTTATTTGGTGTTAATTACAACTTTTAACACATGTTTCAGTATTTAATCGGTGTTAAAAGTTCCTGTTTTGTTTTATTTTTTAATCTGGTTTTGCTTTATTCTTTATTTTTTGGATTAAAAGACAATTTAATAAAAAATAAATATCCATGTACACCAATTGAAATATTTACGGTCAAACATTAATATAATAAGAAGAACCTTTACGGGATGTAAATAAGTTTTATATCTAGTCGTAACATCAATACATCTACATATGTATTACAGTAAAACTCATTCTAATCTGAAACCTTGTAACTAGTAATTTAAAACCAATCCCCTCAACTATGGACCTCGATCCCCATCTCTTACCCCAATCATTGATTCACCATTTAAGTTTCGGGGGGAAATACTACAAAAGGTTAAAAAAGAAAATAAGAGCACTACATAGAAAAATTAAATAAAAGTGAATAATTTTCTATGTAGAATAATTTTCAGCAATCAGTGGCAATTTACATAAAGTTGTCTATCAGAATATGGTATACTACCTTCTCTTCTAAATTTCGCTCAATGAACAGCACCAGCTACTTTATCTTCTCCAAAACCTGGAAGTTGTCATGCCTGAAACAAAAATTTATCATGAGTATAGGACCATGTTTGATCCAAAAGTAAAGGAAAGAAAAAATGACCAATAATAGTATCACCCATCAAACAGTATAACTAACATAGACACTAGTTTTAACAATATAGCTAACATAGACACTGCAACAAAATAGAATTTATTATCTAAAAATCAACATTGGTTTGGAAGTAAATGATTTTTAAACCCATAAGAAGACCATTAATAAAAATGAAGAAGAGATTACCTTTATTAAACCATGCACGTTTTAGATGATGATGGTCTTCTTATAACGAAAACAAGAAACTACACTAAGCTTTTAAAAGGGCCAAACAATTTATATCTGTCGCGATCGGGATCACGACGGCGCGGCCGACGCTCTCGAAAAAGGAATGGAACGAACGAAAACAAACAGGGAGTCGCCACCAACGTTTTCATCCATAGGAAAAACATTGGGAAAAAACTAAGTTCAGTAAAGCACTGGTTTAAAAAAATGAGATTCAAGTTCGGGAGTCGGTTACGAGTAGGGAAGGTATTAGCACCCTACATCACCTGTCAAAAACAGTACAAAGATTGAAAATGTGCAACATAAATAGCCTTACAAAAGATGTTATATTTCTCCCATTTTATTGTTGTAGTTTATGTAAAAACAGAAGGAACAAACTGAACAGACCTGGAGTGTAGGTCAACAGGACGTCGCGTCCAAATTAACCTTGGCTTTGGTATAAAACAGGAAAAGGGAAGGATACTAACAAGACGTCGCGTCTAAATTAGTCATCCTTTAATCAAAATACGGGGTTAGAAACGGGAAGGGGGTAAATGGGACGTCTCATCCGAAGTATCCCGTTCCTTGTGGTGATGGCCTACCAAAAATAGGGGAAAATCAACAAGACGTCACGTCTAAATTGATTTTCATGGAATTTAATCAAGATACGGGGTTAGAAATGGGAAGGAGATAAACGGGACGTCTCGTCCCAAGTATCCCGTTCCTTGTCGTGAGGGTCTACCAGAAATAAGGGAAAATCAACAAGACGTTACGTCTAAATTGATTTTTCATGGAAGTAGATAAAAAAGGAAGTTACAAAGGAAAAATAAAGAAAATAAAAATAGGAATAAAAATAGGAAAGATGGGTCTGACAGGATTTAAAGTCCTGCTCCTACGTATTCTTGAGTTACCAAGAAATCAGGATTACGTAGTTCTTTAAATGTTTTTTTAGGAAATGGATGAACGAAATTTTCTTCTTTTTAAGTAAAACTTAAAAGTAAAGGACAAAAAAAAGAAGACAGAAAAGAGGGGGGTAGCAGAAGCTACAAAAGAGAAAGAGAAATAGTAAGTTCGGAAAAGAGAGGGAAAAATGAGCGAAAACTGAGTGAGAGAAGAAAAACCGAGTCGGAGAAGAAAAACCGAGTGGGAGAAGAAAAACCGAGTGAGGACGCGAGAGACCGAGTGGTGGAGTGAGAGATCAAGTGAGGGAGAAAGAGACTGAGGGTGAAGAAGAGACGTACCAGAGTGTTCTCCTTTCTGAATTTCTAGTCTATGTTTCCTTGTCCCCCTTTTTGGTTTTCTAATTTTTTGTTTTCTGAGAGGATGAGTGTGGGTGAGAGTGCTGGACAATGTGGACTTGAGAGGTGTTGGACGGTGTTAGAAGGAGAGAGAGGGACTGGACGGTGTAAAGGATTTAGGAGGAGCTTGGATGGTGTTAGAGTGAGAGAAAGGGGTGATGGACAGTATGGAGAGGGACGGTGCTGAGAGGGTTTGAGGGGTGATGGACAGTATGGAGGATTTAAGGAGCTGGACGGTATGGAAGATTCAGGAGGGGCAAGACAGTGTTGTGAAGGGAGAACAGTTGGAGCTAGACGGTATGGGGAATGAAGATAGTGTTTCTTCTCTCAAAGAAAGAAAAGCTCCAGAGTCTTCTCTAAATGAAAGCTTTAGAATCCCCCAAAAATCCAACCCTAGAGAATCCAACAACTTGTGCATCTTCAGATAGGTTACTTATAGGGGTTGTCGAGTGCTTGGACAGCACAGACTTCCACTCAGAGTGGAGACAGCCTAGCCACTAACAGGTAGTGGGGGGACAGTAGCTGGTGGGGAATTTTTAATTTCTCCACTTCCGTCCCCTGTCTGCCATTTCCAGGATTCATGGATCCACTTGGGTGGTGGAATCCAAGTCAACATGGGCAAACAGTGGAAATATGGAGCCAGTGTTCTCTTATGACTCGGATTAGTGCCTCAGCCAGCATCCATCCTCAGTGGGGATTAATCTGAGCGGAACGGGTACATTTTATACACAAAAGACTGAGTGAAAGCTTTGCTCGAAACTTGTTTCTGTTTGAAACAATTCGAGCTGGACGAGCAAAGAAACTCTGATTGAAACATTCAATCGGAACCGACTGAAACATTCATTCGGAATTGATTGAAACATTCATTCGGAACCGATTGAAAAGTGATTCACTCAGAACTGATTGAAGAGTGATTCGGAACTGATTGAAAAGTGATTCACTTGAAACTGATTGAAGAGTGACTCAGAACCGATTGAAAAGTGACTCACTCGGGAGTTGGCTTTGCCTTTCACTCAGAATTGTTTCAATTGTGCATCAACCCATTCGGATCTACAATCGGAACTCGTCCTTGTTTTTTTCTCAACCAGACTGGAACTTGAGAAAATCTGACCCCTCGGAGGTATTTACTCGGGAACCGACCTTACATTTCAATCAGAATGGTTTCACTCATCAACCAATCCCTCGGATATATTCACTCGGGAGCCGACCTTACTTTCCACTCAGAATTTGGAACTCAGCTTCAATTATCCTTCGGGTGCATTCACTCGGGAACCGGCCTTACTTTCCACTCAGAATTTGGAACTCAGCTTCAACAATCCTTCGGGTGCATTCACTCGGGAACCGGCCTTACTTTCCACTCAGAATGGATTTTCAATCGACAATCAATCCACTCGGATGTGTTCATTCAGGAATCGGACTCGGGATGGTTTCAATCGTTAATCAAACCATTCGGATGTGTTCATTCAGAAGTCGGACTCAGAATGGTCTCAATCGTTTATCAAACCATTCGGATATGCCCTTTCAGGAGTCAGACTCAGAATGGTTTTTGGGACGGTTTCGCTCACAGTCAGTCCCTTTTTCACTCAGAGTGGCTGCAACCGAGGACCTTCCACTCGGATTTATTTCCAATTGAGGGATACACTCATAATCAATCTCATTTCGCTCGGAATGTCTTTCCTTCAGAATAACCCACTCGGAAATCATCATTAGGACACATGGGAATTAAAAGAGACTTTACCCGAGAGGTTTTTACTCATAGTCAGAGCCTTTTCTTGTTCGGAAACAACTCCCTCAGAAGCAACCCACTCGAAAACCTGTCAGTCGGATACATTCCACTTGGAAATGTCTCAACCGGAGACATTCCACTCAAAAATGACTCAATCTGAGTCATTCCACTCGGATTTGACTCACTAGGAGACATTCCACTCGGAAATTATCATTCTGAGTCATTCTACTCAGAAATTATCATTTGGAGACGAAGTCCAGTCCTCTCAGAATTCTTTCCACTTGGGCTGGACCAAAAGAGGTGTTCACAGATGCCCCTCTTTATTTCTTTTTCACAATAGAAATGACAGGGCCCGCAAGTGCACAGGTTATGTCGCGTAATATAAAAGATTATCGTTCTCCACAGGGACTGTGTTCAAAGTACCAGCATATTGAAATTTAATTATCCACACAATTGATTTTTAAGATTTTTATAAAATAAAGTACAAATTAAAATTGCACAGAATACGAATAAATAAAAATAAAATTTACTTGACACTTTAAAAATCAGAGTTGAGAATATCTTGGGATTTTGGGGGATTAAGACTCTATTTTATGTTAATGAATTTTAACTTTTCATAAATAAGAATTGAATTAAGTTTTCCAAGGCGAATTTTCCAAAAGCTAATTAATATGTTCCTCTCGGAATCCTATTAATGTACCTGACCTATGGAAAGCGCTGCTTAATCCTCAGAAAGACCCATTATCATTTTATGAAAATCCCTTTTATTTCCTCAAAAGAATTTTTGATTACTTTCACGGTTTTACCGAGGTCACAAAAAGCATCTCAAAAATCTTAGGTTTAGTTCAAAGCTTTCCGGTAAAAATAAATCTCTCGATTCTATTTATTACCTAAACTTACTAATATAACCGTAAGTATACAGTTTTATCATTTAGGTTCTTGTTAAGAATTACTAAAAGCATTAAGCATAATTGAACTAAATGGAAAACAGAAATTTATTTAATTCTAAGTCAAAATAACATTAAAATAAAATATTATCATACCCCTTTTATCCCAAGATAATTAATTTAGCTACTCATGAAATAATTCAAATTCATATAAATAATGGAAAAATAAAACATACAAGACATGGTAAAAATAAAGACTTACGGGTTTCTCCAAAAGCTCAGAATAATTTACCACTGTAATTCCTTGTTGCAATAATTTCTCCACCAATTACAAATTTAAATTCTCACTTTTACAGCCCTCACACTCTTAAAATAAAATAAAGAAAAAGAAAGTAAAGAAAAAATGGGAACGGGACAAAGAAAGAAAATAAGAGAAATAAAAAGAAAGAAAAGAAAGAAAAGAGAAACGAAAAACAAAGAGAAAGGAATGAGGAATTGGAACGAAGCTGATGGAATTGATGCAAGTGATGATTGATCCTGGTTGCTCTCCCTTTTATAGGCGAATGGATGAATGAATCCAGCTAAGGAAACGCGTTAAAATTGGCAAGTGGGAGAAACTTTCGGTGCATGTGAATTCCAGCTGTGCCAACTTGTTTCCAATTTGCATATTTTAATATTTCCAATAATTCGGTGCTTGGATTTATTCAGTTGGTCAAATTTTGAGTGGAAAGGTGCTGGAATTCCACAAGACCGAATGAAAGCTTGCTGTTCGGTATTGGTTGCTGGGCGTTGTTGGTTTACATGTGGCAGGTATGGTGGTATGAGGGACAGTGGAGTTGCTGGACGATGTGGTGGATGGAGCCGGTGTTGGTAGGAGAGGAGTCTGGGCGGTGTGGATGATGGAAAGGAGAAAAGGGACAGCGGATAGAAGAGGGAATGAAACAGTGTTGAGAAGTGAGGACGGTTGGGCGGTGTTGGTTGGAGAGGAGTCTGGGCGGTGTTGGTTGGAGAGGAGTCTGGGCGGTGTTGGTTGGAGAGGAGTCTGGGCGGTGTTGTGTGGAGAGGAGTCTGGGCGGTGTTGTGAATGGAAAGGAGATGACGGTGTGTGTTATGGATTAGAAGAAGAAAGGGACAACGGATAGGGAATGGGACGGTGTGGAGTGATCCGTTGTTTGGAGTTGTGGAGTGTAGATCGGTTTTGAAAGGAGAGGGGACTCGGATCCGACTGAAACCATTCACTCGGCTCAGGTTCATGGAGTTTATTCGGAACTGATTGAAGACTCACTTGGTTCAGATTCAATCGGTTCCCAATCATTTTCACTCGGCTGTCTCTGAATTTGGACCACTCGGTTAAAGCTTTGCTTTGGAATTCACTCGGATTTGCTTTGAAATATTTCAGTCGGCCTTCATGCTTTTTACTCGGAATGGCCTTCAGTCGTCAATCAACTCACTCGGAATGGCCTTCACTTTTACTCAGGAACTTGCACTTGAAGGGTTGGAATTTGACTGATTGAATTTCTTCTTATGTCCAAGCCTTGCTTTGCTCGGAAATGCATCTTTCTGACCCAACTCACTCAGAATGGCCTTTCCTTGGAGACTTCTCACTCGGGCTCAGTGTGAAACTTTAGAGTCTGCCCGAGTGTGATTCATTTCTGGTCGGATTTTTCCTTTTCCGATTAAGACACCACTCGGAAATGCCTTGTTCTCCGAATGAAACTACTCGGATTCTCCTTAGTCAGCATTTATTCATTCAATGGCATTCCTTCTGCTCAGAATCAATTCACTCGGAATCAGCTTTTTGCCCAGAAAAGCACTTGTTCTTGGGTCAGACCTACTTCAGTCAGCATTCTTCACTCGGATTTACTTCAATCAGCGAATTCCCACTCGGATTCACTTCAATCAGCAATCCTTTCACTCGGAAAATACCTTTGGGTAGCATTTATGAAAGCTCAGTTCCTTTTTTACTCGGAATTATTGCATTCGGACAGCTTCCAATCGGATTTTCCTAAAACCGAGACTTATTCCTTTTTAGCATTGATCCTTCACTCGAGTCAGCCATTTATCACTCGGAATGGCTTTGACAGGGAACTTTCCACTCGGATTTGGCTCCATCAGTGAAGTATTCCACTCGGTAATGCTCCATTCTGAATCGTTCCACTCGGAAAGTCTCTATTCTGAGCCATTCCACTCGGATTTACCTTCAACAGTGCAGTATTCCACTCGGATTTGCTCCATTCTGAGTAATTCCACTCGGATTTGGTCCTTTCTCAGTCATCCCACTCGGATTTGGTCATTTTAAGTCAGAATTCAGCATTTCTGAGTCGGATTTTAACATTCTGAGTCGGATTTCAGCATTCTGAGTCGGAATTCAGCATAAAAAGAGAGTTCTTTCTACTTTGGGCTTGTTCTTCTTGTTTCATTATCATTTTATGGTCGTTTTTCTCTTGTTTTTGACCCTTTATTACCTTAATTTCTGCAAAATAACATACCCAAGTAGACTAGAGTGGAAAGGAAGCAAAAATCGCAATAAATAAAGGAAATACAGTGGATAATGACTAAAATCTTAAGCAATTTAGACCTAATTTATTGTATTATAAAGCATTTATCAAAATACCCCAAACCAAAACATTGCTTGTCCTCAAGCAATCACCATATTCACAAGATAAAATACAGAAAACACTAAACTTAATAAACTAAGGAATCCAAAACAGAGAAACAGATTTATTCAAATGCCAGTTTTATTTTTCTTATGTGAATCAATTTTCAATGTCAAGACTTGAGATACTCTTCTCACAATTTTCACTCAAGTGTTTCAAGGTTTGTGTATCTCTCAAATCATCATAGTCAAAAAATATTACCATAAGCTTGTTAATAAACCAGAAACTCCACAGTTTAGATAGAAAATATGTCAAAGTCTAAAGGTCTTTCAAAGGTTGTAACGTGGCCTTGGGTTGTATTGTCAAGGTAGGAATTTCAAAAAAATGGAATACAAAAGGGCTTTAACAGTCATGAATAATTCAAATCACCATTATAAATTTAACAGAGCAAATTTTTGAACTTTTATGGACTTTTTGGAATTCATTCAATATCATCCTTTTGATTTTGATTTTCTTTTTCTTGCTTTTCTTTGCATCCAATACCATATTTTTCTTAAGTCCTTTTTTTTATTTCTTTGCTCCACTAAATTTCCAACTTTTTCACCATTAAGAGAATATCAGTCAATGAAAGGTTTCAAAGAAAAATTTTTGCTTTTAGGCTCAAAAGGGGCAACTAGGGGTCAAATTATACAAAATTCTGAGGCTTAAGAATAAGACCTAATTGTGCCTTTATCATTCTAAGACATATAATCAAAAACCATTTTGAATCGGTTGAAAAACAAGTTCTAGAATATTAATGACTATGAGATTCACTCAATCAAGAAAATATGGGTTTGGAAAATTTGTTTGATAAATAACCCATTTTGGCTCAAGTCTAACCATGGAAAGCCTTTTCAAAGAAAATTTTAATCACATAAGGTTCATTTAAGCATTTATTTGGCATTTAAACAATCAAATTTTGAAAATTTTACTCAAAATTTTGGGGTCCTTAGATACTTTAGCCTTGTGTTTAAAGTAACTTTATCATGCAATAATGGTAAATTACAAGATTACAAACAAGGAAAACACACATGCAAAATAAAATAACAATCACACAACGTAAACAAAACAGTTAAGTTTTCTTACCTACCACCCCAAACCAGAATTTGACATTGTCCTCAATGTTAAAAATGGATGATAAAAGGATAAGAAAACTTACCTGGAATAACCCCAAACCAGCATCGGACATAGTTGTTTTTGTTTTTGTTTTTGTTTTTGTTTTTTTATTATTATTTTATTTTATTTTATTTTATTAAAGACATGGGGTTACCTCCCCACAAGTGCTAAGTTTTAAGTCTTTAGCCAGACTTTTCTGAACCAGCTTCAGCTATACAATTCATACCTAAACACAGGTTTTAGTGGTCTGAATTCTACCTTAGGGATCAGTTCTCTTTTAGCCAAAAAATCACAGAAGTGTGTTTTTGAAATGTCTGAAAAGTCATAAGATAACACAGATTCAAGTGGATCAAGAGGGAGGTTTTGGATTGTCTTTTTCTTTACCACTTGGTCAATAAAATCTATTTCAAGCACAACAAAGTTAACAGGTATATAAAATTTTCCTACCTTGATAGGAATAACCTCTAAAATACCTGGATCCTGAAGCTTGGGCAGTACCTTCTTTTGGATCTGTGTACTGCTCTCCTCAATTACCGGATGAGATAGAGATTCATACAATTTCTTCTCTTCCTTAGCTTCTTCTTTAGTTATGCCAACCGGATCATCATAATGAGTATCACTCCCAAGAGTGATGTCCATGGTGTGGTTAGATGGTTCCACCTCAGGTTTTACAGGAAATGTTTCTGGTGTTCTTATAGAAAAAGAGGTCTGTTGGACAATTTGATTTTCCAAAATTTTGTTATGAGTGGCTAGAGAATCCACCTTTGAAGCTAAGGTTTTTATGGCATTTGAGAACTCTTCATTTTGTTTTTCTTGGGTGCTCACAAAATTTTCCATCAGTATTTCAAGTTTGGATTTTTGTGGAGGATAGTTTTGGAATACTGGTAAGCTTCTAAAATCACTGCTATGGTTATAGTTCCCAATAGCATCCAACTGATGAAATTCTTGTTCATGGTGGTTTAAGGATATTGCAAAATAGTAACTTATAGCAGCATGTCCTGAATCACCACAAATACAACAATAAAGGTCAGTAGCACCTGTTAAGAATTCCATAATAGACCAAGATCAAAGGTGATCTTTGAAAATAAAAATAAAAATAAATAACTAGAAATAAAACAAACTAAAAATAAAAATATTAACAAGTATGATCTAATCGAATTTCAATATTGCCGATATTTAAGGGACAACAGTCCCCGGCAACGGCGCCAAAAACTTGACAGGGCCCGCAAGCGCACGGGTTATGTCGCGTAATATAAAAGATTATCGTTCTCCACAGGGACTGTGTTCAAAGTACCAGCATATTGAAATTTAATTATCCACACAATTGATTTTTAAGATTTTTATAAAATAAAGTACAAATTAAAATTGCACAGAATACGAATAAATAAAAATAAAATTTACTTGACACTTTAAAAATCAGAGTTGAGAATATCTTGGGATTTCGGGGGATTAAGACTCTATTTTATGTTAATGAATTTTAACTTTTCATAAATAAGAATCGAATTAAGTTTTCCAAGGCGAATTTTCCAAAAGCTAATTAATATGTTCCTCTCGGAATCCTATTAATGTACCTAACCTATGGAAAGCGCTGCTTAATCCTCAGAAAGACCCATTATCGTTTTATGAAAATCCCTTTTATTTCCTCAAAAGAATTTTTGATTACTTTCACGGTTTTACCGAGGTCACAAAAAGCATCTCAAAAATCTTAGGTTTAGTTCAAAGCTTTCCGGTAAAAATAAATCTCTCGATTCTATTTATTACCTAAACTTACTAATATAACCGTAAGTATACAGTTTTATCATTTAGGTTCTTGTTAAGAATTACTAAAAGCATTAAGCATAATTGAACTAAATGGAAAACATAAATTTATTTAATTCCAAGTCAAAATAACATTAAAATAAAATATTATCATACCCCTTTTATCCCAAGATAATTAATTTAGCTACTCATGAAATAATTCAAATTCATATAAATAATGGAAAAATAAAACATACAAGACATGGTAAAAATAAAGACTTACGGGTTTCTCCAAAAGCTCAGAATAATTTACCACTGTAATTCCTTGTTGCAATAATTTCTCCACCAATTACAAATTTAAATTCTCACTTTTACAGCCCTCACACTCTTAAAATAAAATAAAGAAAAAGAAAGTAAAGAAAAAATGGGAACGGGACAAAGAAAGAAAATAAGAGAAATAAAAAGAAAGAAAAGAAAGAAAAGAGAAACGAAAAACAAAGAGAAAGGAAGGAGGAATTGGAACGAAGCTGATGGAATTGATGCAAGTGATGATTGATCCTGGTTGCTCTCCCTTTTATAGGCGAATGGATGAATGAATCCATCTAAGGAAACGCGTTAAAATTGGCAAGTGGGAGAAACTTTCGGTGCATGTGAATTCCAGCTATGCCAACTTGTTTCCAATTTGCATATTTTAATATTTCCAATAATTCGGTGCTTGGATTTATTCAGTTGGTCAAATTTTGAGTGGAAAGGTGCTGGAATTCCACAAGACCGAATGAAAGCTTGCTGTTCGGTATTGGTTGCTGGGCGTTGTTGGTTTACATGTGGCAGGTATGGTGGTATGAGGGACAGTGGAGTTGCTGGACGATGTGGTGGATGGAGCCGGTGTTGGTAGGAGAGGAGTCTGGGCGGTGTGGATGATGGAAAGGAGAAAAGGGACAGTGGATAGAAGAGGGAATGAAACGGTGTTGAGAAGTGAGGACGGTTGGGTGGTGTTGGTTGGAGAGGAGTCTGGGCGGTGTTGTGTGGAGAGGAGTCTGGGCGGTGTTGTGAATGGAAAGGAGAGGACGGTGTGTGTTATGGATTAGAAGAAGAAAGGGACAACAGATAGGGAATGGGACGGTGTGGAGTGATCCGTTGTTTGGAGTTGTGGAGTGTAGATCAGTTTTGAAAGGAGAGGGGACTCGGATCCGACTGAAACCATTCACTCGGCTCAGGTTCATGGAGTTCATTCAGAACTGATTGAAGACTCACTTGGTTCAGATTCAATCGGTTCCCAATCATTTTCACTCGGCTGTCTCTGAATTTGGACCACTCGGTTAAAGCTTTGCTTTGGAATTCACTCGGATTCGCTTTGAAATATTTCAGTCGGCCTTCATGCTTTTTACTCGGAATGGCCTTCAGTCGTCAATCAACTCACTCGGAATGGCCTTCACTTTTACTCAGGAACTTGCACTTGAAGGGTTGGAATTTGACTGATTGAATTTCTTCTTATGTCCAAGCCTTGCTTTGCTCGGAAATGCATCTTTCTGACCCAACTCACTCGGAATGGCCTTTCCTTGGAGACTTCTCACTCGGGCTCAGTGTGAAACTTGAGAGTCTGCCCGAGTGTGATTCATTTCTGGTCGGATTTTTCCTTGTCCGATTAAGATACCACTCGGAAATGCCTTGTTCTCTGAATGAAACTACTCGGATTCTTCTTAGTCAGCATTTATTCATTCAATGGCATTCCTTCTGCTCAGAATCAATTCACTCGGAATCAGCTTTTTGCCCAGAAAAGCACTTGTTCTTGGGTCAGACCTGCTTTAGTCAGCATTCTTCACTCGGATTTACTTCAATCAGCAAATTCCCACTCGGATTCACTTCAATCAGCAATCCTTTCACTCGAAAAATACCTTTGGGTAGCATTTATGAAAGATCAGTTCCTTTTTTCACTCGGAATTGTTGCATTCGGACAGCTTCCAATCGGATTTTCCTAAAACCGAGACTTATTCCTTTTTAGCATTGATCCTTCACTCGAGTCAGCCATTTATCACTCGGAATGGCTTTGACAGGGAACTTTCCACTCGGATTTGGCTCCATCAGTGAAGTATTCCACTCGGTAATGCTCCATTCTGAATCGTTCCACTCGGAAAGTCTTTATTCTGAGCCATTCCACTCGGATTTACCTTCAATAGTGCAGTATTCCACTCGGATTTGCTCCATTCTGAGTAATTCCACTCGGATTTGGTCCTTTCTCAGTCATCCCACTCAGATTTGGTCATTTTAAGTCGGAATTCAGCATTTCTGAGTCGGATTTTAACATTCTGAGTCGGATTTCAGCATTCTGAGTTGGAATTCAGCATAAAAAGAGAGTTCTTTCTACTTTGGGCTTGTTCTTCTTGTTTCATTATCATTTTATGGTCGTTTTTCTCTTGTTTTTGACCCTTTATTAACTTAATTTCTGCAAAATAACATACCCAAGTAGACTAGAGTGGAAAGGAAGCAAAAATCGCAATAAATAAAGGAAATACAGTGGATAATGACTAAAATCTTAAGCAATTTAGACCTAATTTATTGTATTATAAAGCACTTATCAAGAAACACGATGCCTTCCGTGTTTTTGAAGTGAAAAGGAAGTAAAGATATGAACACCGATGTAGGGACCAGGTGGGACCTCTTGATCGGTATGGCGTCTGAAGGTGTTGGCAATCACGAGTCGGTGTGACCTTTTCCCCTTTAAAGACGAGCATTTTCCACGTCTATCTCTCTCTTTCTCTTCTTTTTTTTTGGTTTTTGAGTTTTGTTTTGTTTTGTTTTTTTTCTTTTTTCTTTTTTTTTGAGTTTTGTTTTCTGAATCTGGAAAAAGAAGTGGGGCAGTGCTCCAGTTTTTAGCAGGAAGTGGTTAACTAGGAATTATTCTTTGAATGACATGAAGCGGAAGGATTGTCTTAATAGGAGGTGAGAGGATTGGGTGTCGATTCTCAACTGATCAGAGATGAAGGGTGCCATGTTCGGCGACCGGAAGGAAAAGGGTTCCATTTGTTCGACGACTAGATTGGAAAGTAAATGTGAGGGTGTTGCCTCCTGGTTGACTGGAGAGTAAAGGTGCCATTTGTTCAGTGAAGGGTGAAAACCCTGAAGGGTGCCAGCTTTGGCGATTGAGGAAGGTAAAGGAGTGCCAGCTTCGGCGACTAGAAGGTAAAGAGGTGTCATTTGTTCGGCGACTGGAAAGTAAAGGGGTGCCAGCTTCGGCGGAGGGTGAAAACCCTGAAGGGTGCCAACTTTGGTGATTGACGAAGGTAAAGGAGTGCCAGCTTCGGCGACTGGAAGGTAAAGAGGTGCCATTTGTTCGGCGACTAGAAAGTAAAGGGGTGCCAGCTTCGGCGGAGGGTGAAAACCCTGAAGGGTGCCAGCTTTGGCGATTGAGGAAGGTAAAGGAGTGCCAGCTTCGGCGACTGGAAGGTAAAGAGATGCCATTTGTTTAGCGACTGGAAAGTAAAGGGGTGCCAGCTTCGGCGGAGGGTGAAAACCCTGAAGGGTGCCAGCTTTGGCAATTAAGGAAGGTAAAGGAGTGCCAGCTTTGGCGACTGGAAGATAAAGAGGTGCCATTTGTTTGGCGACTGGAAAGTAAAGGGGTGCCAGCTTCAGCGAAGGGTGAAAACCCTGAAGGGTGCCAGCTTTGGCGATTAAGGAAGGTAAAGGAGTGCCAGCTTCGGCGACTAGAAGGTAAAGAGGTGTCATTTGTTCGGCGACTGGAAAGTAAAGGGGTGCCAGCTTCGGCGGAGGGTGAAAACCCTGAAGGGTGCCGACTTTGGTGATTGACGAAGGTAAAGGAGTGCCAGCTTCGGCGACTGGAAGGTAAAGAGGTGCCATTTGTTCGGCGACTGGAAAGTAAAGGGGTGCCAGCTTCGGCGGAGGGTGAAAACCCTGAAGGGTGCCAGCTTTGGCGATTGAGGAAGGTAAAGGAGTGCCAGTTTCGGCGACTGAAAGGTAAATAGGTGCCATTTGTTTGGCGACTGGAAAGTAAAGGGGTACCAGCTTCGGCGGAGGGTGAAAACCCTGAAGGGTGCCAGCTTTGGCAATTAAGGAAGGTAAAGGAGTGCCAGCTTTGGCGACTGGAAGATAAAAAGGTGCCATTTGTTTGGCGACTGGAAAGTAAAGGGGTGCCAGCTTCAGCGAAGGGTGAAAACCCTGAAGGGTGCCAGCTTTGGCGATTAAGGAAGGTAAAGGAGTGCCAGCTTCGGCGACTGGAAGGTAAAGATGTGCCATTTGTTCGGCGACTGGAAAGTAAAGGGGTGCCAGCTTCGGCAACTGGTAGAGGGTGCCTTCATAGGCGACTAGAAAGGTAGAGGGTGGGTTTGACCTTGGGGGAGCTAACAGGATGTCTCGTCCGAATTAACTCACTGTTGATAGGAAACGTAAAGATTGGGGGGTTTCTCCTTGAATGAAAGAGAATGAACCTGGGGTGATGCCCCAGTTTGACATGACTGAAGGTTGTTGGGGAACTACCCTTTGAATAAAAGAGAATGAACATGAGGGAACTGCCCCTTGACTGAAAAAGAATAAACCTGGGGCGATGCCCCAGTTTGACATGATTTGAAGGAACGTTGGGGAACTGCCCCTTGGCGGAAAGAGAATAGACCATGGGGAGATGCCCCAGTTTGAGATGGTTTGAAGGAATCTTGGGGAACTACCCCTTGACTGTAAGAGAATAAACCTGGGGTGATGCCCCAGTTTGAGATGGTTTGAAGGAATCTTGGAGGAACTGCCCCTTGATTGAAAGAGAATAAACCTGGGGTGATGCCCCAGTTTGAGATGCTTGGGAAGTGTAGTTCCACTAGGAAAGGATTTGGTTAGTATCTGTCCGGTAACCTTCATGGTTCCACCGGGGGAAGTATTTGGTAATTTGGGGTACCGCCCTTTGATCGGAAAGAGAAATTTGGGATCCACTGGAAATGTGCCATGGGTTTGCTTGGTCTGGTAATGATTGAGAAAAGTGTACTGGGGTTCATTAGGGAATGTATGGCAGGCCTGCCGGAGGAGAAAAATCTGGGGGATGTCCCAGCTTGGGACATTTTAATGAGGGTAACTCCATTGGGGAAAGTGTTTTCCTATTGGGAAGGAAGGCATGGCTAGCCTTTGATCACTGTGATTCTGTTGGAAAGGTGATTCCACTGAGGATAACTAACTTTCCCAAATTTGATTAGGAAGTACTCCAGTTAGGGGAGCTAAGTCCATTTTGTGGTTCCCCTAGGGAGGAACCCTCAATCGGGGTTCCCCTCGAGGATAAATGGTGGGTCTGCTGGGGAGAGTTTTGGGCAACTCGGGGTACTGCCCCTTGACTGGGAGAGAAAAGGAAATGGGGGAACTGTCCCATTTTGGGAAATCCGGCTGAAGGAGTTAGGGGTTGGGGTATTGCCCCTTGAACAGAGGAAGGATTTGGAGTGATGCCCCAGTTAGGGAGATTGAAGAAGCTAGGGGTGCTTCTCTTTGACAGAGAGAGACTTAGGGTGATGCCCAAATTCGAACCTTTGGGAGCGCGGGGTACCGCCCTTGGTTGACAAAAGATAATGACCTTGGGGAGATGCCCCAGTTTGAGTTGTTTTGAAATTCAGGGTACTGTCCCCTGATTGGAAGAGAAATTTGGGGAGATGCCCCAGTTTGGAAAGACGGAAAGTTTTAGGGGTACCCTCCTTTAACTGAAAGAGAGAACTCAAGGGAGATGCCCCAGTTTGAGCTATTTTGAAATTCAGGGTACTGTCCCCTGATTGGATGAGAAATCTGGGGAGATGCCCCAGTTTGAGCTATTTTAGAAATTTGGGGTATTGCCCCTTGATTGGAAAAGAGATCTAGGGGAGATGCCCCAGTTTTGGACGGACTGAAGGAGTTATGGGTATTGCCTCTTTATTGGAGGAAGGATCTGGGGTGATACCCCGGTTTAAACCCTTTTTGAAGTTCAGGGCACTACCCCTTGGCCGACAAAAGACCTAGAGGTGATGTTCCAGTTTGGAAAGGAATGATAGACTTGGGGGTAAAATCCCAGGTTTGAAAGATTTGGAGGTTAACAGGACGTCTCGTCCAAATTAACCCGTACTTGGCATCGTTGCCGGGAATGGGATACACTATACTGTTGGAATATACCAAGTTGATGAAAATGTGACCCCTAATATGCCTCATGAACGAGGCAGAAACCCTGAGAAGATGCCGGCTGCAACTACAAGACATTGATGGAAACCTCAAAGTACAATGGAAACTTAGAAGGGCGTCGTGTTCGACCATAGAAAGGGGTTCTTGGAGAATTCCAGCTTTGGCGGTTGAGACTTGACATATCTACTTGTCGTGACATCCTGTAAGAAAGGTTAGTGGTACAAAACAAATTGGAACTTGGAAAGACCTCACGTAAAACCACAATCCTTAGAGATTCAAAGTGACCCACGACTGAAACAGAGTAGATGAAGCAACCCCAGCTTTGGAAACGTGTCAGGCCCAGTCTTCATAATGATCACTTGAGCCGAGATTAAGTAACAAGAACATCTTGTCCTCACGACTTTAAATTTCATTACCTTCTCATTTTATATATTAAGGGAAAACATATGTCTCATCAGATCAGGGGAAATCACAATATGAACACGTATCAAAAGAGGTGAGATTGTATTTACAAGTTGAGCGGGGGTGGGAAAAAGGAGGCCAAAGAAGCAAGTGGAGTCGCATGGGAAATATTGATAATTGGGTGGAATAGGAATGATTTCACAAATCCTCCAATGAACTACTGAGAACAATGTGTATCTCAATCCCACATCACGACTTTGAATTCACCATTTGACCCTGCCTCTGAAAAAGGTAGTTGGACTACGGTCTTTATGCCTTAACTTGAAATTAGACCATTCATATAAGAAAATTACTCAGCCAAAATCTTGATCCAATTTATTACCTGAGCTGCCTATTCAGGTTTTTAGCTTACCAGGTTGCTCTAACTTTTGCCTAGGCTGCCTTTCCAGGTTTTCAGCCTAGCGAGCTTCTTTCTCCTTGTGACGTGTTTCGGTTTTTTGTTTTTTTGTTCTTTTCTCTTTTTTTTTCAAGGTTATGTCCTTCACGACAAAGGTTTAAGCTGATTGACAAGGAGCTTATTTGATCTCTCTTGATTTAGTCTCGTCCTGTGGGGGAATAGATGTTATTTCAAATAGGAAAGTTTTCTCCAACACCATGTATCCAAGGAAATAGGGGTGAGCCCTTTTCGGCACCAATGAAGGGGCTCGTTCCGAGTCTGTATCTTTTTGTTCATTCTTTCATTTTTTCTTTTTTATCGTTTTCTTCTTCTTCATTTTTTTCTTTTTTTTTTGAATGATCCCCTTGGTACCTTTGTTATGGTCTAGCTGTTTTATCTACCCTTAGCAAATGTGGCAAAGAACTATGACATTAATGGTTTCATAGTAGACCATTCCCTTGGTTACACTGGTATGAAAGGAATATCATTTTTTTTGTCGCGTTCTTAGCGTGATAACATTTATGCCCCCATGTGGAAGAGTGATAATTTGATCTATGAATTAGCTCGCCCCAATTGGTATATGCGTAGGGCACCAACCTTGACTCCTTTTTTTGTTTTTGTTTTTTTTTGTTTTTGGCAGAGTATTTCTTGACCATGTCTACGTTCATGGGCCCTAGCAAGTCTTTGCTATCCATATTGGTCAATATTAACATTTCCTTGAAAGGTAGATATGCCATTATTCATTGTGGAGTTCGGTACTATCTCTATCCACGCAGACTTTTACGTCACCAGGTTGAGCTACCATCACACTGTAACATCTTGTAAGGCGATTTGATCAATTTTTTCAGTCATTCGTGGACCCTCTTTACTTCGTGTGCTGACCTTGTTGAACGCTTCTGGATAAAGCTAGATGCCCCTTATTCAAACATCCTGGTTAATTCGGCCAAAGAACTTTTGCCTTTGCTACCCTCTTCGTCAGCGTGATCAAACAAGTGGTCAAAGTTATGAAATGGGATTATGATCTCATTGTTCTCAGAAGGATCATTTTTGGATGAATGTTTTTTTTTTTGTTTTTTTTGTGTTTTTTTTATGTATGACGACAAAGAGAAGGAGGGAAAATAAAAGAGAGCCAATGGATAAAGGGAGTGTTAAAACAAATAAGGGAAGCAAACGGAAATATTTTGAAATTTGATACGCATTCATTGAGAAAAACCTGAAATGATAAAAATATGCTTTTTCCCTTATTACATAAAATATCCCAATGCCTTAGGCATAGTGTTTGGGTTGAAAATAAAAAAAACAGAAGTTTAAAGTCGTAAAGAGCTAGGTGGTCTCTTGGTCATGAACGTCTTCACTTGGCGTGCAAATCACAAAGCTTTCATCCACTCCATGCCTCCAGCCTCTCCTTATCATACTGATCCAGGATTCTCATGATTAGACCTGGGGTTTATGATTATATTAGGACTCCCTTCGTGGAAATCCAGCCACTTGGCTTTAATCAGAT
The DNA here is from genome assembly GCA_037962975.1 of Clitoria ternatea. NCBI lineage: Eukaryota > Viridiplantae > Streptophyta > Magnoliopsida > Fabales > Fabaceae > Clitoria > Clitoria ternatea. The sequence continues at coordinate 34,608,193 of CM075672.1, read as the reverse complement.
CCCTCACTTTGAATTTTAAGGAATAACAATCTTCAGTAGAGTGCCCTGGGGCTCCAGTATGGTAATCACATCGGGTATTAGGATTATAACCTTTGGGGTAAGGAAGAACCATCGGTTTTAATGGACAAGGTACCGCAAGGGAACTACGGATAAGGTAAGGCAAACGTTCTGTGTAGGTTATGGGAATGGGGTCGAACCGGACTGGTGTTCGACTATCAGTGGGTTTTATTGTGCTTCGGTCTGGATTAAGTGGCTGAGCTTGCCCTAGTGGGGGACAGTAGGGCTATGGAAGAGAGGGTTTAATAGTAGGCAAATGAGAATGAGAAGGTGTTTGAGGGATATATAGACGCAAGTAGAGCTGGAATGGGAAAAGATTGGAAGCCTGGTCAGGGGTGGAGGCGGTCATGTAAGGTGTAGGGGGATTGGCAGGTTGAAAGGAAGTATGAGTCATTAGTCTAGGTTGGGCCCTTTTTTGGTTATAGGAAGTGGAATTAGCATCCCCTTTTCTTTTCCCCTTATCTTCCGATGCAGACATTCTTGTGATAGGTGCCCCAGGCGACTGGGAGGATTATGAAATATGGGGGTTCATTGTTTGTAAATCATGATCCATTTATTGGTTATGGAATGGAGATGAGTATTCTGAAGGTACTGCATAGGGCAGGTTGTTGTTTGAGCCCATGAAGGCGTGTTGTGGTGCGTAAGACATGCTATAGGTCAGCTGAGGGTCAATGGTGGGGTCGGTCCTGTTGATAGTAATGGGAGGTGTCATGGAAGAGGGAATTTGCGCTTTTGTCAATCCAGGAGGATGGAGTGGGGTGGTTGGTAAATGTTGGTCATTCTTGACACCCGCAGAGGGTTCCCCCTCTATGATCTTCTTTTCTAAGAGTCTGGTCATCTCTGCCACTTACTCCTTTAGCTGGTTAACTTCACTCCTGAGGTTTTCAATTTCTTGCTCTCTTTCAGCCATGAGTCTCCTTTGAAAGTCTAGTAAGGGCATCTTTCGGTGTCTTTGAAGAAAAACAAAAAGTGTCAGGTGGAAACAAGAGGAAGGAGAATGTCGTGGGAAGCAATCACAGGCCTTGACGAGTATCCTTTAACCGTTCCTTAGAACGTATCGTTCAAAAGTACTAAGTAAGGTAAACATGGAAATTAATACGGGATAGTTGTGAAGACAGAAGAAATCCTTTATTCTAAGGCGGGAGCCTTAAGCTCAAACATTTTGTTCGGGCGACCACAGCCCTCATTTCTTGAGTTCAATCCCATGTTAACTTCCATAGATACTCAAAGGGTATTCGTTAAGTTCTGAATAGCCTCCCACGAAAATGAGGATAAGGAAGAGAAATTAGTTGTTGTCATGTTTTAGAACCGGTATTTCCCCATTGATTTAACATAAAGCAATTTTTCTTGGGGAAACAGTGATTACCAAGGATCCAAGTCGCAATAGTCATAAGTTTCCTAATTGTCATCGACGCCCCTGTTGGAGCGGAAACAAAATTATTTTTTTGACGATTAGGAAAATCCATGACTTAGGACTCAGAGGTACATGACCAAAAGAGGATTATCTATTCACCTGAAGAATAAGTCATTATTTCAAAAACTAAACAAATCTGCGGGTGGTAGATAATTCATTTTTTTTTTGGATAAAAGGGAAAGCAAAATGACGTAAGGTAAAGTAAAGTTTGCCCTTTTGTGGCCTAGGTCGGGTTTTGTTGAAAGTCTTTTCTAGGCCCTATGGCTTGTCTAAAAGTGACTCTCCACACCGGATGGCTTATACTAGACATCTAGAAGGTCACCAGAGCCAAGATCCTACCCATGACAGGGACGCAAACAGTGGGGGATCCACTAGGTGCGTATATCATGAGAGGTCGAACTCTGGTTGAGGTTCTCACGAACACCGGATAGGAAGTACATCCCATACGATTCCGTTGCCAACCCTTCCTAACTTAAGCTTCATTTGGGACCCAGGTATAGGGCGCCACTCATAGGTGTGTGCAAGTAATTGTGAGTGTAGTGTGTGGAAGGGCATTCAATACCTTTTACCTTACCCCATTCTGCACAAAGAACAAACACAGAACAAATATACAAAGTCGTCTACCCTAGGGTTCAATGATTACAGAAAAGTAACATGGTCCCCTACCCTAGGGTTCAACAAACATGCAAACATTGACGATAGAACAAATAACAAGATACGATTGGAAATAATAACAAACATTTACAACAGCTAACAAAGAACAACATACATTTACGACAATTAACAAAAAAAAATAACAAGGGAAGAAATCAAGGCGAACGAAGGCTATATACGAAAACATGCATTTTTCAATCAAATTGGCCTGACTCTCTTAAGTGTCCCCAGTGGAGTCACCATCTGTCACGACCGGGATCGCGACGGCGCAGCCGACCCTCTCGAAAAAGGAATGGAATGAACGAAAACAAACAGGGAGTCACCACCAACGTTTTTATCCATAGGAAAAACATTGGGAAAAAACTAAGTTCAGTAAAGCACTGGTTTAAAAAAATGAGATTCAAGTTCGGGAGTCGGTTACGAGTAGGGAAGGTATTAGCACCCTACATCGCCTGTCTGAAACAATGCCAAGATTGAAAATGCACAAGATAAATAGCCTTACAAAAGATGTTATATTTCTCCCCTTTTATTGTTGTACTTTGTGTAAAAACAGAAGGAACAAACTGAACAGACATGGAGTGTAGGTCAACAGGATGTCGCGTCCAAATTAACCTTGGCTTTGGTATAAAACAGGAAAAGGGAAGGATACTAACAAGACGTCGCATCTAAATTAGTCATCCTTTAATCAAAATACGGGGTTAGAAATGGGAAGGGGGTAAACAGGACGTCTCCTCCCAAGTATCCATTTCCTTGTGGTGATGGCCTACCAAAAATAGGGGAAAATCAACAAGACGTCACGTCTAAGTTGATTTTCATGGAATTTAATCAAGATACGGGGTTAGAAATGGGAAGGAGATAAACGGGACGTCTCGTTCCAAGTATCCCGTTCCTTGTGGTGAGGGCCTACCAAAAATAGGGGAAAATCAACAAGACGTCACGTCTAAATTGATTTTTCATGGAAGTAGATAAAAAAGGAAGTTACAAAGGAAAAATAAAGAAAATAAAAATAGGAATAAAAATGGGAAAGGTGGGCTCGATAGGATTTAAAGTCCTGCTCCTACGTATTCTTGAGTTACCAAGAAATCAGGGTTACGTAGTTCTTTAAATGTTTTTTTTAGGAAATGGATGAGCAAAATTTTCTTCCTTTTAAGTAAAACTTAAAAGTAAAGGACAAAAAAAAGAAGACAGAAAAGAGGGGGTTAGCAGAAGCTACAAAAGAGAAAGAGAAACAGTAAGTTTGGAAAAGAGAGGGAAAAATGAGTGAAAACCGAGTGAGAGAAGAAAAATCGAGTCAGAGAAGAAAAACCGAGTGGGAGAAGAAAAACCGAGTGAGGACGCGAGAGACCGAGTGGTAGAGTGAGAGATCAAGTGAGGGAGAAAGAGACCGAGGGTAAAGAAGAGATGTACCAGAGTGTTCTCCTTTCTGAATTTCTAGTCTATGTTTCCTTGTCCCCCTTTTTGGTTTTCTGATTTTTTGTTTTTTGAGAGGATGAGTGTGGGTGAGAGTGCTGGACAATGTGGACTTGAGAGGTGTTGGACGGTGTTAGAAGGAGAGAGAGGGGCTGGACGGTGTAAAGGATTTAGGAGGAGCTTGGACGGTGTTAGAGGGAGAGAAAAGGGTGATGGACAATATGGAGAGGGATGGTGCTGAGAGGGTTTGAGGGGTGTTGGACAGTATGGAGGATTTAAGGAGCTGGACGGTATGGAGGATTCAGAAGGGGCAGGACAGTATTGTGAAGGGAGAAGAGGGGGAGCTAGATGGTATGGGGAATGAAGATAGTGTTTCTTCTCTCAAAGAAAGAAAAGCTCCAGAGTCTTCTCTAAATGAAAGCTTCAGAATCCCCCAAAAATCCAACCCTAGAGAATCCAACCACTTGTGTATCTTCAGATGGGGTACTTATAGGGGTTGCCGAGTGCTTGGACAGCACAGACTTCCACTCAGAGTGGAGACAGCCTAGCCACTAACAGGTAGTGGGGGGACAGCAGCTGGTGGGGAATTTTAATTTCTCCACTTCCGTCCCCTGTCTGTCATTTCCAGGATTCATGAATCCACTTGGGTGGTGGAATCCAAGTCAACATGGGCGAACAGTGGAAATATGGAGCCGGTGTTCTCTTATGACTCGGATTAGTGCCTCAGCCAGCATCCATCCTCAGTGGGGATTAATCCGAGCGGAACGAGTATATTTTATACACAAAAGACCGAGTGAAAGCTTTGATCAGAACTTGTTTCTGTTTGAAACAATTCGAACTGGACGAGCAAAGCAACTCTGATTGAAACATTCAATCGGAACCGACTGAAACATTCATTCGGAACTGATTGAAACATTCATTCGGAACCGATTGAAAAGTGATTCACTTGAAACTGATTGAAGAGTGACTTGGAACCGATTGAAAAGTGACTCACTTGGCACAGGTTCAAGCCTTCCTTCTATCACATGTGACCCACTCAGGATCGGGAAGTTTTCATTCAAATGATTCAATCGGCATCCTCAAATTGTTTCACTCGGCTATGTCTCTGGAATTGAACCACTCGGAGAAACCTTACTCAGATATATTGCTTGGGAGTAATTCAGTCGACCCTTCCTTCACTCCTTGAAATGATTCACTCGGACAGATTCATTCGGACACGTTCACTCGGAAGTCCGACTTGCTTCTCACTCGGAATTTCCTCAATCGTCAATCAGCCCATTCGGTTGTATTCACTCGGGATTTGGCTTTGCCTTTCACTCAGAATTGTTTCAACTGTGCATCAACCTATTTGGATGTACAATCGGAAATCGTCCTTGTTTTTTTTCAACCAGACTGGAACTTGAGAAAATCTGACCACTCAGACGTATTTAGTCGGGAACCGACCTTACATTTCAATCAGAATGGTTTCACTCGTCAACCAATCCCTTAGATATATTCACTCGGGAGCCGACCTTACTTTCCACTCAGAATTTGGAACTCAGCTTCAACAATCCTTTGGGTGCATTCACTCGGGAGCCGGCCTTACTTTCCACTCAGAATTTGGAACTGAGCTTCAACAAACCTTCGGGTGTATTCACTCGGGAACCGGCCTTACTTTCCACTCAGAATGGATTTTCAATCGACAATCAATCCACTCGGATGTGTTCATTCAGGAGTCAGACTCGGGATGGTTTCAATCGTTAATCAAACCATTCGGATGTGTTCATTTAGGAGTCGGACTCGAAATGGTTTCAATCGTTAATCAAACCATTCAGATATGCCCTTTCAGGAGTCGGACTCGGAATGGTTTTTGGGATGGTTTCGCTCACAGTCAGTCCCTTTTTCACTCAGAGTGGCTGCAACCGAGGACCTTCCACTCGGATTTATTTCCAATTGAGGGATACACTCATAATCAATCTCATTTTGCTCGGAATATCTTTCCTTCGGAATAACCCACTCGGAAATCATCATTAGGACACATGGGAATTAAAAGAGACTTTACCCGAGAGGTTTTTACTCATAGTTAGAGCCTTTTCTTGTTCGGAAACAACTCCCTCAGAAGCAACCCACTTGGAAACCTGTCAGTCGGATACATTCCACTCGGAAATGTCTCAACCGGAGACATTCCACTCGGAAATGACTCAATCTGAGTCATTCCACTCGGATTTGACTCACTAGGAGACATTCCACTTGGAAGTTATCATTTTGAGTCATTCTACTCAGAAATTATCATTTGGAGACGAACTCCAGTCCTCTCAGAATTCTTTCCACTTGGGCCGAACCAAAAGAGGTGTTCACAATATCAAACATTATAGTATACACTAACAACAAGATGTTATAAGTAATTATAAATATACATAGCCTACAACATGTTGCAAAGTTCCTAGAAAATTATGGGATAACACCTTGTATGAATCTACTTGGCATATCTTGTTAGATCATAATTAAGAACCTCACTGTAGGACCTTTGAGGCTCTTCTCCTATCATTAAGGAGTATAGAGTTGTGTTCCCATTCATATAAGGAAAAAGCCTAACAAGTGTTTTTGTATCTCTATTAAATAAAAAGGCTAACAAAAACATGTATTAGAAACACTAAAACATATATAATGATGGGTTGACTAGTGGAATAGCTAAAAATTAGAACAAACACAGGTTTGTGATGTTATTAATTTCTTTATATAGTTAAGTAATAGTGAGTGATAAACATTGGAATCATCATAAACATCATTTACTTTGTCCTTGACATTATAGAATTTTTCTGATGCCAGATTCATTTTCTGCATACCCTGGTCATAAACATTGGATGCTTGCTCTTTCCATACTCCACGGACTCATCAATGTTTCCTGTGACATTGTGTGCCACAGTTGAAGCCTTATCAGAAGCAGTGTGTATTTTTTGCTTAGCGTCATCATAGACATCTCCCATTTTTTCTCTAATGGCTTCTCTCATTGCTTCCTTAGCCTCTCTAACCTTTTGAGAAGCATACTCCACAGATCCTAAACAACCAAATAAAAGGAATCATATTTCTTAAATTTGATGCCAAATTTTATGTAGAGAAAAATACATGAAAAAGATTAGTGACAGAGAATGAACAAATCAATATTACCTGATGCTGTAGATTGCATTGTATCTATGGCTCTTGAGGCAACATCTTTAACTCTTTAATAAATCAAATTAAAATTCCAACATAAGATAACATGAGTATTGGTATTTATGGAAATTGTTTTCAAAAAAGTTGAAAGCCAATCACTTATTTCTATGATATACCTTTTCCCCCTTATTTCTTTCTTCTTTTTCCTTTTTGTTTATTAAATGAACCAATGATCTTCCAACCACCGAAAAGTTAAAGGCTAATCCCTGTGACCATTATCACCTAAAAGGTCTTGCCTCTCAAGAGAAAACATTTTTCTTTTATTTTTACAGCGAGTAAACACCTGACAAGGGACATAACTTAAGACAAGATTTCTATCATCTGTAGCAGTGCCAATGATAAAAGCATCTTTCATTAACATGGTCTGGAATCTAGTAAAAGAAGCACCAATACGGAGATCTATTTCCTATGAAATAAATAAGCAATCATCAATCATGTCCTACAAAATGGAAATAAACATCAAATAGTATACTAGGTAAATAAAACAAAACCAGGAACTTCAAATCCTTGTTCCAACATTGCAAGAAATAAAGAAACACAGAATTACAAAAGCTCGGTTCAATCTAAGTTAGAAAAAGGTGACTCACTTGCCTACAATCCACTATATCAGCAAATCACTTATTAGGATCAAGAAGATTCTGCACAGCTTGGTGGAGTTCCCTGTCATCGAGGAAAAATAGCAATAATCAAACATTATAAAAACAAAATAATAATAACAGGATTTGAAAACAAGGGTTTGAAGGTAGCGGAGGGTACTGAACCCTCCACAACTTCCTATTGCACCGAATCAACAAGAGGTTTAGTGGTGACACAAGTGGCCTTGATCCGGAGGGTGTGGTTGACGAGGGCATTATCGGAGATAAAGACAGTCTTGGAGGTCGTCAGGGGAGGAGTGAAGGAGATGGGAGGGGTGGGAATAGTGGTGGGAGGAGGGAGGGGAGAGGAATGAGCGGCGGAGGTGAAAGGGCGAAGACACATAAAAATAAGAGAAGTAATTTACCGTTTAGGGTTTTCTATCAGCACTATGCATAAATGACGTCTTTTTGAGGCTTATGTGGACATATGGCACTTAGTGACACACGTCACCTAAATCTAACAGACGTTTAACGTCCGTTGACGGTAGGGACCTATGTGTCTGACGATTATGGACGTGAGGGACTAACTGGACCAACTTACTAAACCGAGGACCTAAGTATCCGATGCCACTGGAAACAAGGACTAACTGGGGTGTTTAGTCCTTAACCATATAACAAAGGATAAATGTATACTTGGTTAATGTGATCCCTTATTTTTTAAAGAATTTTAATTTAATCCTTTTGAAAAATTTGAGTTGACGTAGTGATATGTTAGGAAGCATATTAATTTGCACATGTTACCAAATAAACTAAAATACATGTCCAAATTTGATTAGTTTGTTTTAAAATTTGAAAAATCAAAAGTAATTGGTAAAATTTAAACCTAGGACCATAAAACAAGTTACATAAGCCTTTACCACTGGACGAATATGTATATGATAATAGTTATATATTTGGCAAACCATTCAGTAGACTTAGAAATTTATTAATTTTATTATATATATTGTTAATAATTTATAAATTAAATATATTTTAATATTATTAATTATTTAAATAGAAATTTTTTATAATATAATTACATATTTTAAAAATATATTTCTCATAAATATATTTAATAATAAAAATAATATAAATATTATTTAATATATTTAATATTATTTATACTACTTGATACATACAATAGATTATTAAATATATTAAATAAGTTAATAAATATATAAAATTAGATATTAAAAATATTATATAATACATGAAATGACATATTAATTTATATTTATAATATAACAAATACATATTAAATAATGTATTAATAATATTTATAATATTATTTTAATTATTAAATATATTTATGGGAAATATTAGTTAAATTATTAATAATCAATAATTAATTGGGTTATTAATTATAAATTGGTAGGGTAAGATAATTACTGAATTAAATTTGGTTAAATTTAGAGTAACTTAGTGTTATCAGATTAATTTTGGGAATTAACTGAATGTGTCAAATGCCCAAATTGCCTTTACCCACTTAACTTAATTCACTTCTTTCCCTCACGTGTGGCAAAAGAAAGGAAAAGAAAATAGAGCTTTATTCTTCTCCTTCTCTATTGTAGAGACCTACCACCCTACCCATATCTCCATCTTCGTTACATTTTCTTCCTTCATTGCCAAGCCAAAGTAAAGTTCATCCATTTCTTTTCTTCCATATGGGTGCATGTAAAAGCAAGGGCTTTTCCCCCTTCTTCATCTTCTTCATCTTTTTCAAGCTTCCAACTACATCTTCTCTAATTTCTTGAAACCTAAGGTGAGCTTCAAGAACTTCCATGGGAACTTCTTCAATTCTTAGCTTCCAAGCTCAAATTCCTCCAATTCATGGTTATAGGAATCATTCTAAACTTGTGGGTATCATTGGACGTTCAATCCACTTTCAGAACCATCGTTGTTAGGTGATCAGTAATCCAAAACTTTCGAATCGCCCTTCTTTCATTAAATTAATGTGGTTTGTAGTGTTGCGGGTTTCTTGGTAGTTAGGATTAAGTTTAATTTGTCAGAATTGATGAGTGGTTGACTAATTAGCGAGTGTCAACATGTTTTTGGTTGTAGGTCAGATTTTAGAATGGGACTGGAACTACTTAGAATTCCCAATTCTAGGTAAGAGGGCAACAATGTATATTAAATGCATGAATTATAAATGGATGAGGCTATAAGCATATAAATTGATGTTGATTGTATATTTTGATGATGGATAATTATCATTGATAATTGACATTGATTGTGATAATAATGCAATGATTAGCTATGCAGTTGATGTTGAGGATGATAAGTGATGAAATTGATGTTGAATATGATGAATGACAATGACATTGTAATATGAATTGTTGTTAATGATAATGATTGAGATTGAATTGTTGTTGTTGATACAAATAATGAACTAAATGATGTTGATAATATGAATATTGATGATGATAGAGTACATGGTGATGGTAACCATGTTAGGCATGCTATGTGATTGATTAATGTTGTGAACTTGGTGATGGTAACTAAGTGGTAGCCTTGGCAGCAGTAACCAAGAGGTAATGATGATGTTATTAATGTTTTTCATAGCATATGAATAATGTTGCTCATAGGATGCAATGGTCCTATAAGAGAGCCTAGATGGGAGGGCGACCTAATGGTAAGGCACAGACCCTATGGTGGTTCCTTAGGGTTCTATAGCCGCTCTAAAGTTAGACTCTAGGGTTAGCCCGCAACACCAATTGAGTTGAGATATCGTAGTCACTTGGAGTGACATTATTGCAATGAGCGACAGTTCAGTATTGGCAAAAAACATATATATATATATATAATGAATTCTAAATAGTGTAGTATAATCCCATCAAATAGAGTCAGAGCCATATGCATATGCATTAGAATAGTAATATTGAGCTAGATGAGCTGCGAGATAACGGATAATGATGTGTGACTTATGGGAAATTATGTATTTGTTGTGTGTGATGTTAAATGACAATGAATTATATGTTGATTATGATTATGTTGTTATTGTATGAACTGGATGATAATTGATGTGTCGAACAGAATCCAGTTTAGTATTTGTCATTTAACATATAATTGCTCACCCCTACCATTTTGGTTTTACAATGAACTTCACAGGTGGCGAAGCATGGTAAAGGGTTTAGGACATTTAATGGCACTAGTTTCATCTTAAATATATATATATATATATATATATAACTTGTATAGTTTTAATTAGGTTGGTAATTGAAAGCCTTGGCTGGCAATGCTTGAAATGTTAGTGGATTAGGTAACTAGTAATTGTATCACTAGAGGATTATTGTATATAGCATGTTAATGAATGATGGAATGGGCAGGAATTATTGATATATTTGAGTTATTAGGTTGATAATGATATATTTCTAGATGTCGCTCTTAATTTATATTAATAATAATATTATTTAGTATTAATATGACCAGATATTTTACCTATAGGGTCACACACATAGAGTAGGCCCACCAAAGGATAGTTTTATTTTAGTTAGACTAAAATAAAACTATTGGGCTTGACTCATTTAGAATGAGTCAAGAGTCCAATATTTATTGAGAGCTCATCAGGTTAAGACTTAAGCCTATATATAGAGCATGAGATGCTCATAGGCAGCTGCTCAAGAATAAGATTACTCATTGATAATTTGAACTAGCATTTGGAGATTTAGTCTTTGGTGGGAGTGCTAGTGTGGACTCCTAAAGGATGAAGCTAAGATTGCTTTGATTGAGGAACTAGTCTTATGTCTATAAGAGGTAAACACTAAAACATAATTTTTAATTTTATTTTCATATGTAATGCTTTGAGGCACTCGTTTGTGCAATTTCATTAGGAATCCTTTGTTTTTCCGCTGCCTGACCCTGTGGGATTCCCTAACATAATGCATATCACTACCATTTTGACCAAAAACTATACACGCTATACATTATTATATACTTTCTTCAACAAGGTGCACTTGCACCCGTAAGCACTTTTAGTGCTTCACCAATCCTCACTTCCTACAAAGTTCACTGTAATTTAACCAAAAAAATGGTAGGAGATTAAGCAATTATATGTTAAATAACAAATATTGAACAAATCTCATCCACATATCAATAGCATCCAATTCATACAATATTTCGTCACACACACACACACACATATAATCAATCAATCATGCATTTCCATTTAACATTTACATTGACAACTACGTTTCTCATATTCATCAATCATTATCCACCATATTGTAGCTCACCTAGCTCAATGCTACTATACTAATTCATATGCATGCAGATTTGACTCTATTGATGGGATATACTCTAGTATTTAAAGATTCAACATATATATAATTTTACTAGTACATAACTACCGCTTATAACAACACCATCACCCAATGATTGCGGCATCTCAACTCAATTGGTGTTGTGGTCCAACCTTAGAATCCAATTCTAGAGCGGGTATGGATCCTTAAGGAACCACCACAGGGTCTTTGCCTTACCATCGGACTACCCTCCTATCTGGGCCTCCTCATAAGACCCTTGCATTGTGGCGCCCCGATTCCCCGGATTCGAACCCCGATGTAAACACAAATAATAATTGAAAATACGACTAATTTTTTTTCACAGTTTAAAAGCTTCGCAACCACCTTCCTTACTTCAAGATTCGAACCACAGAAAATTGGAGGCCACAATTAAAAGAAATAAGAAAGAAAATGGATCGATAAAGAAGAACCCTTATAAAATTGCACACGAAATAGAGTAATAACAACGTATTAGAAAACGTGTGTGCAAGGGAATCCGCCTCATCCCAATTAATGCCAAAGCAGAATCCTCTTAATCGATTTAGAAACCACCTTAATCAATTAATGCCAAAGCAGAATCCTCTTAATCGATTTAGAAACCATCTTAATCAATTAATGCCAAAACAGAATCCTCTTAATTGATTCAGAACACCATGTTAATCGATCATAACATATTGGTTAATCTATTAACCCAACATATTAATCGATTAACTTGAATTCTAGAATACACTTAATCGACTAATAGAGACCCTTAATCGATTAAGACAGGGTAAAATCCATAAACAAGAGTAAATATAAACTATACTCATCAGAAACGTATATTCTCCTACAATCCATTCATCATATTGGTCATTAAACCACTCATTGACAACAAAGTGAACTTAAAACTCATAATCACATCAAATCCATGTATTCTTCATCAACATAAACATTAATACCTTATCAATGGCTAGCAATTTCATATTGTTCAATGCCTACATGGTCATTTACAAAAGAATTGGCCTATAAATACACAAGTATACACAAAAGAATACAAGTTCAAGTAATTAGAATCTTAGGCCATAACCACATCATCCATCTCAATATGATTGTCATCAAAATACATACATTGTCTAGATTTTAAATGTTTTCCAGCCAAGACATTCCTATACAACTATTTTACCTTCATCCCAAAATAGTTCACTTTTCAAAAGATAATCACATCCCATGATAGTCCTACATCAAATGGCTTAAAAAGAGACAACATGGGAGAATGAGTCATCATATTCAAAATGACGAAAAAGAAACATTTAGGATCATATGCATATGCATACAAATCATTATATGCTTTACATCACAAGCACCAAAGGCATACATCATCACTGATCACAATAGGAATACAAAGCCATATATACACATTCACAATTAATTCCTAAATGTCAACTATTATGGATTATTACTATTTGTTATGGATTTTATCATATAGTTTTCATCATTAATAATCTTGTCTCTTCACTAGGTTTTTCTTTTTCATCAATCATCACCATTCTAATATCTCATCATCATTCTGGCATATCTCAAGGCTATATACAAATGCTCTTAGGCTAATTCATATGTACAAAGGAATATACTTAACAATTTGCAATAATGCATTGCGGATCTGACTATAGGAAATAAACACCAATATGGGTTCAAGCATAGATATACAATTATGCCCATACTATAGTAGTATATCAGTTTTACTGGTACCAAACTACATCACCCATCATGCAACACCTGTCATTTTCACCATGACAATGGTAAACAACATCAACAATAAATGGTGTTGCAGGTCAACCATGAACCATGCCATGATAGTTGTGATCTAATAGGACCAACGGGGACAATCTCTTCTTAAAGAGCCACCTCTCATAAGGGTCAACCACATGCAATCCCCGTGATTAAGCATGGCCAGCTTCATGATTCTACCACTAAATCACTAGAGTAAACAAATGCTCGTGCATAGAGCCGCCCTCCTACTGGGCCAACCAAAGGAACCCCTAGCATCCCATACCAATAGCTATGCAGATATGCCATGGATGCAATGCATATGCAATATATATGCAACCTATCACCATGCATCATTGGGTAAATTTATATAAGAGAAAGATAATCTGTATAAGCAAATTGAAGATCTTTATTTGAGCTTTTGTTTAGTACTGACCTATGTACATGTTAGGCATACCTCATACTAAATGACTTTGGGCTTGACTCAAAGGTTGACTCCTACAAAGCCAGTCACTTGTCTCTCGTCTCTCATCTTTCATCCGTGATGGGTCACACACTCACTCTTAACAACAACAACAAGGTTTGTCTCTCACTTACTTTTTCATCCTCTCATCTGTGTACTTACTTTATTCTTATATTTTAACTATGTTGAACCAATAGATTTATGCTTATTGAAATTATGTTTAATGTGTGTATGTTTCTGATATGCACTGTTATGTACATTATTATAGGTTCTAAAATACACTATTTTGGGTTTTGATATGCACTATTTTTTATATGCATTGTTATGCACTGTTATATTATAATCTATATTGTGATATTGTGTCCTACAAGTTATAATTAGTAGCTAGAAACATACATTTGTGTGTTGTTATATTATAATCCATATTAAATAAAGATTCATGGACCTATCTAGTTATTCTTATTCTTAGTGTTTGTGTGTTGTTATTCATAATCTTCAGTTTTTCTAAAGAGGAAATTTTATTATAAAACCCTATATTAATAACTAACTTTATAATAATTAATTTTTTGAAATCATTTACTTTTTTTATTCTTTTACACTAAAATTCTACAAGACGAACAACAATATAGCATACTGAGATTTAAGTGAACAATATTTTAGAAGTCTATATAAGTACATCGAGTTTCTTTATAGTCTGTCAAAATATGTAAGAATTCTTACTGATTGAGTGTTGTTATGTTCCCCTTTCTCCATATCTTTTCTCATGAAGAATATTATAGTACCTAGGATAGGAAAACTTCAAGTTGTATATGGAAAGCTATATATGTAGCTTTTAGTTAGAAAAAACTTAAATCAACATCAAAATTGCCAATTCCTCTAAATATTTGTTACCTCACTTTAAGAAATGACATTTGTTTTAAATTACATAAACTAAAATAAGGATTAACCCTAAATAGATACAAGGACCTGAATCAAAAGTCAAATATACTGGATTAAGTACTAAAAGTGAAAATGATTAAAAGATCTAAATAATAATAAATTTGGAATTGCTATAGACATGATACAAAATCCTAGCCATCAATAATGATAATAACTTTATATCAAGGAAAAGTACATTTGTCCACCCATCATCCAAACCCAATTCTAATCAATCAAACACTCCACTAACCAAGTCAAACCCATAAAAAGATTCCATTTTTACCATAAGAGCGGACTTCACATGAAAGAAAATAAAGTGTTAAAAAATGTAAACAGAATCAGTAATACTTTTTCATTCTTTTTAAACTTGTGTTGTGCAACTCGCCGAGTCTTTAAAGTAATAAAAAATTTAGTTATTCCATGCATCGATTCATATTTTTTTGGCATTTGATAATTCATGTGGACAAATATAATTTCAGCATGGTACCTTAAAATGTGACTTTAGCTTCAGATAATAATGATCTGTAATTTATAATGTAGTTTTTATATAATGATGATTTCTCAAGGGATGTAATTGATTACTCTTTTAAGGATCAAAGAATCAGAAGCAAAAACACCATGATCAAATTTTAGAGAGATACCCCTAATTAATTCTTTTAAACCATGAAATCAAACTTAATTAGTTTGTGCGATGTTTGCCTCAATTTCATGCATAATTCATAATGTATATATTGAACTGTACTATAAAGTTTTCTATGTGTAATAAGGCAGTTGTAAAATTTTGAAATGTCTAGTTCAGTGGGGAGGCTCTCTCAAAATTTTGGTAGGTTCCTTGTGTCATTAGACCGTGTCTGTACCTAATAGGTTCCCGTTCAAGATTAAACATGTGACACCCCAAATTTAAGGGCAAATTTTTTACGATTTAAAAAATAGTTAATTAATGAAATAAACAGCGTGGGGAAACTTTTAATTCAATACCCTGGGTCATTTTGTAACATCCCGATTTAAAAAATTAACTACCGAATGAGATTAAGCCATTAAACTAAAAATAATTGCAAAGTGAGAATTACTTATTAATGGTGATTAATTTTAACTTAAGAAGTTGATTGCTGATTGACTATGATGGGTGACACGTGAGAAGTTGCCAACTTTACGTTCTCCCACCCCACTCTCCTCATTTGTTCGGGTATATGTTCAGAAGCCCTCAACTGCTGTCCATTCACTCTAATTTCCTCGAAACCTTCCTCTTCTCCTACTTCTCTTCTTCTTGTTCTTCTTCGTCCTTCTTCGTTCTTCTTCTTCTCTGTCCCCTGTTTTTCATAACTTCACGACTGTGGTGAAAGTGGAGAACCTGAGATTCCCACTGTTGGTGAGGAGCAATCGTTCGAGTGGAAGAAGAATAGCTTTCTGTTCCCAAGCTGATTAAAGGGTGCGACTACGTTCGAAGGGGACTGAACGAGAGAGAGTGGTGGACGAAGCAAACAGGGCAGCAGACCAACACTGAAAACAAAGGAACTACTAGGAGTCTCTTTAGTTGGTAGGGGGTTATCTTATATCTTAAATGCATGGGTTATGGACGGGTTCCAGGTGTTGATGACTTATTGATTCTGGTAATTTAAAATGTGTTGATAAGTGTGTTTTGATTGAGTAAGGGATGTGTGATGCTCGGATGCATGATGACTAGGAGTTGGGTAATGCATGTCAATTTCTGTCCATGAAATGCATGTTAATAATCTTGAAAATGTTGAATGATTGCATGAGGAGAATGTGCTTAAGTATTGTTGATGATTACCGTGTGATTTATGTGAAATGCAGGCTACTATGAATCTAAATGCTGACTGCATGTGAGGAAAGATTAACGTACTGAGTCCTGATAATGTCTAATACCAATTGCCTGTGATGCATGTATTGTTGAGTAAAAGATCGTGTGTATGAAATCTGTGTTTGTATGATCATTCCATGTGTGGTTATATATATGTGGTGCATGAAGTACATGAGTTAATAGTGTGGAAGTGATTTACCAATTCTGTTCGTAGTCTAATGATAATACTTTGCATGAGATGTAGTGATAAGAATGCTGAGAGCATGTAGTGTGTGACACTACCATTTGAATCGGTAATTATATGCATGAGATGCTGTTAAAGACCTTGAGTGGGACTCAAGGCAAGCCGACTGAGTGGGACTCAGGGCTACCCGTAACACTGCTGTTGACGCTGACAGTGTTTGTGTTACAAGTGAGGGCAAATGTTTTAGTACCAGTAAAACGGCCGAGTCAGCTGGGAGCTGAATAAAAGGCTGAGAGCCTATGTTGCAACAACAAAAAATCGATAATACGCGAGTCGGATCCGATTGAATGAACTTGTGTACATGTACAATTGATGCTGATTGTGACACGATTGTATGTATATGTGCTAGTGTTATTGAGAATAATATGTGCATATAGCCGAGTGATAACTAGGTAGATTCCGATTGAAAGATTCCTTGGGTATGTTATTGATTGTTGCTATATATATATATATGTGTTACTGCATGATTGAGGAATAATCTGAGTCAGTATCTATCATTTAATATTTAAGATACTCACCCCTACTGTGGCTATATTTCAGTGGACATCACACGGGACGGTGAATGATGGAGGAGCTACATACCGTGTTAAGTGCTTGTGTACTGTGGGAATGTATATGTATATGTATATGCTGTATATAAGGTTGTGTCACAGCCTTGGCCGACTCTTAATTTGCTCTTTTGTCTAACTGTATCAGAACTGAACTCTCTCGGGTTGAGAGTATTATCATGTGCGTGTAAATATTTATATATATATAATACTGTGTGTTCATCTTGTACTGTGTGTGGATGCCCAGGTGGTATACATTGCGTTTTACTAAACATGTAGAGCCTGCATGATTCTGAATAAATAGGAGCTAAGTTAATCCTGTGTAAAGCTTGACGAGTGACCTTCTTCCGAATGAAGGAAGGTTGGGCCAACTCCGAGTGGAATATGCCCATTAAAATCACCTTTGAGGTAAGTGGGTCAATATGTTATGGAGTGAGAGATTTCTTAGATTTCACCTTCCGATTGAAAGGTATTTAGATATTTCCGAGTGAAAATCAACCGAGTGAATGTTTTTCCTGATGGTTGAATTGACAATGAGATTCCGAGTGAAGCCTGTAGTAGTGAACTTATTATAGGGAGTAAGATCTGGATGATACAAAGTAGATTTTAGTCTGACAAGGCCTTCCGCATGTAGAGGAGTTAGTATGTATCCCGAGTGGCGAGGAGTTAGAGCATTTTCGAGTGAAGGAGCCTTAGTGTGAAGTAGACTACATCTCTCGAGTGATGGGTGAGGGAATCATTTCCCGAGTGGTTAACATATGTGCCTTTCTAGAATGGAAATAGAGAGTATGGTGTACACTTCCGAAGGAAGCATGTAGGTGTGGGAGCCTTCCGGGAGAAATTAGGTTTCGACTCCGAGTGATGAGGTTACCGAGGGGACTTGAGCTTAGATTCCGAGTGATTGAATTATCTGAGTGCTCTGTTCGCTTGGGCGAATAAGATTCCGCTTCAGCGAACGTAGTTTATACCGTGAACTCTAAGGCTAGAATAGGATGTGTTGAATGAACTTCCGAGAGAAGCGTGAGTGCAAAGACTTTCCCAAGTGAATCTGGACTCTATTCCAAGTGGGAGACTATCTGAGTGTTTGAGTCGCTTCAGCGAATAAATGCTCGCTCTAGTGAGTGTAGCCGCTTATGTATTTTCCTCTGCTGATTCCCGTAGCTGGAGCCACGTCTGTTAATGTGTAATATTCTGACCCGACCTTCTCTTTTCTGAGTCGGATTTCTACTCTTCTTAACCTTCAATTGCTTATTTTGCCCATGAACCCTATGATCTTTGGGAAAAATTTTTTCCCTGTCTCGGGTTGTTGTTATCTAGACCAGGTTGTTTCATTTTAGTATCAGAGCAGACTTAAAAGGTCCAAGGCCAAGGTATGCTTACTTCCAGTGAGCAGTGATGTACATTGAGACCGGTCGTCATAAATTGTGTGTAACATCTGAGGACTTTGATGCCTAATTGAGTATAATTTGTGTGGCCATATGCCTATGAGGTGTTGTTTTAGGGGTAGAAAATTGTTACTACCCTGGTCTGATTAATTATATGATATTTAAGAATTGTATAATAATGTGTTATAATTGTTGAATGTTGGGTTGAAGTCCGATCGGTAGTGAATAATTTTGTAAACTTATCCTTGAAAGGGGTGTTAATTTTAGGATAAGTCATGGCAAATCGTCATAGCATGGAAGCTATAACCATGGCATTCCAGCGTTTTGCTGACGTATTCGAGAGGCAGAGCCAGCCTCGAACTGATGATAGCCAAGTATTGGATCGCTTCCTGAAGAGGAAGCTGAGTGAGTTTCAAGGGGGATTTAATCCCGAAGCAGCTTAAAAGTGGATTCAAGATTTGGAGAGAATTTTTGGGGGCCTTCACTGTACTGAGGCCCAGAAAGTCTAGTGCGCAGTGTACATGCTGTGGGACGAAGCATAAAATTGGTGGAAGATCACCAAAGACCGATTGACTGATGCTGGCACCCAACTGATCTGGGAGAATTTTAAGACGTGCTTCCTGGAGAAATATTTCCCCGGCATAGTAAGAAGTCGGAAAGAACTAGAATTTATGGAACTAAAGCAGGGTTCCATGTCTGTAGAAGAATACGCTGCCAGGTTTGAAGAGTTGTGCCTGTTTTATCTGCCCTTCCAACAACCCGGAACCGAGAGTTCCAAATGCATTAAATTCGAGAGCGGACTGAGGTCGGACATTAAGAGAGCGTTCAGGCACAAGGAAATTAGAAGCTTTCCTGTATTGGTGAATAAATGCAGAATTTTTGAAGAAGATGACAAGGCCCACTCGGGCCAGAGCAGCAAGGCAGAGCCCTCCTTGAAGCCCCAGCAATCTCACTTCAAGAGACCGAGCAACGCTAGCAGAGGTAGACCCTTCTCCAGGTTTAGGGGTCGGGGTCAGCAGGGAGGACGTTCAACTCATCTTATGGGAGATGGCAAGTCTTTTAAGTGTGGAGGAAACCATTATGCTCAGGATTGCAGCAATGATGATGAAATGGTATGCTACCATTGTAATGAGAAAGGGCACATTCGCCCTGACTGCCCTCAACTATATCAAGCAAACGCCAATGTGCACCGTGCGGGCTTCCGAGGGAGAGGCCGTGGAAACAGTGGCCGTGGGAATGGGGGCAGAGGCAACGGAGCTCGGGGAAACACGATGTTTGCCCCAAACAACCGAGGATGAAATGTCGACCAACCGGCTGCTGGGAGAGTTTACGCCATCAACGCCGAGGAAGCTGCACAAGCGAATGACTTGGTGCAAAGTAAGTGCTCACTCGGTAAATATACACTTAATGTAGTTTTCGATTCTGGAGCTACCCACTCCTTTATAGCTGACGATTATGTGAGACGTTTGAGATTGGCGACTGTGTATATGAATCAGGCTTTGGAGGTAGCTAATCCGACCAGCGTTAAAGTGTTGACATCAATGATGTGCAAAGATGTAACCTTTACGTTAGGCGATCAGAGTTTTACCTTCAATTTAGTATGTGTGCCTCTAAAAGACCTCGTTCGTACTTGACATGGATTGGCTTTCAGCCAACAAGGTATTGGTGGACTGTCAAAACCGAAGAGTAATTTTCCCGAGGCAGACCAGTGATGACTACACGGTACAAGGTATAGCTCAGTTATTTATGATGCTTTGTTTAACTGAGGGAGAGGGTGGAACCCGAGTGAACGATATCCCGACTGTTTGTGAGTTCCCCGAGGTGTTTCCGGAGGATGTGCCGGGTGTCCCTCCAAATAGAGAAGTTGAATTCTCTATAGACTTGATTCCTGGAGCCGAGCCGGTCTCCAGTGCACCCTATTGGATGTCCCCAACAAAATTGGCTGAGTTGAAAAAGCAAGTGGATGAATTACTCGGCAAACAGTTCATTCGACCGAGTGTATCACCATGGGGCGTACCGGTGTTACTTGTTAAGAAGAAGGACGACAGCATAAGGTTATGCATAGACTACCGACAGCTAAATAAGCTTACGATTAAGAACCGATACCCATTGCCCAGGATTGACGATCTAATTGACCAGCTGCGTGGTGCTTCAGTCTTCTTGAAAATCGATTTACGATCGGGATACCACTAGATCCGGGTGAAGGACTCGGATATTCCCAAGACTGCCTTCAGGACCCAGTATGGCCACTACGAGTATGTAGTAATGCCGTTTGGTGTGACAAACGCCCCTGCTGTATTCATGAATTACATGAACAGCATTTTCCACCCATACTTGGACCGATTCATGGTCGTTTTTATTGATGATATTTTGGTCTATTCTAAGACCCTTGAGGAGCATGAGGAACATCTCCGTTCGCTACTTAAATATTGAAAGAGAAATAATTGTTTGTGAAACTCTCGAAGTGTGACTTCTGGATGGATAGGATCCATTTTCTTGGGCATGTAATTTCCGAGGAAGGCGTCTCGGTAGATCCTTCAAAGGTAGCAGCTGTAATGGCATGGGAGAGACCCAAGTCGGTCTCGCAAATAAGAAGCTTCATGGGTCTAGCTGGCTATTATAGAAGGTTTATTGAGGGTTTTTCTAAGCTTGCTTTATCCCTGACCAAGTTGACTCGGAAAAATGTCCCTTTCGAGTGGAGTTCCGAGTGTGAGATCAATTTCCGTGAGTTAAAGACTAAGTTGACAACCGCTCCAGTGTTGGCATTGCCAAATTTGCAAGAGAGCTTCGTGGTCTACTGTGATGCGTTGGGACTCGGCCTGGGGTACGTACTAATGCAGAAGGACCAAGTGATAGCTTATGCCTCTCGGCAATTGAGGCCTCACGAGCAACATTATCCGACTCACGACTTAGAGTTGGCAGCTGTAGTTTTCGCATTAAAGTTATGGAGGCATTACTTGTACGGTTCCAAATTCGAGGTGTACAGCGACCACAAGAGCCTCAAATATTTATTCGACCAGAAAGAGCTGAACATGAGGCAGAGGAAATGGACGGAGTTTTTGAAAGATTACGACTTTGAGCTAAAGTATCACCCGGGTAAGGCGAACGTTATAGCCGACACATTGAGTCGGAAATCCCTCCATGTGGCAGTGATGATGGTGAAGGAGGTTGAGTTACTGGAGCAATTTCGAGACATGAATTTACATGTTGACGTCCCTTTGTCTCGGAAGATAACGTTCGGTACGTTGAAGATTGCCAATGAGTTCCTAAAACTGGTATTTAAGCAGCAGAAGTCAGATCCCTACTTGGCTGAGATGAAGGAGACTCAGGCCAAGGGTAAGGACTTGTCTCTGACCGAGGGATCGGATGGAATTTTCTGAGTGAAGGGTAGGACATATATGCCGGGTAAAGGTGAATTAAGGAGGATGGTGCTTGATGAAGCCCACAAGAGCCTGTTAAGTATCCACCTGGGCACTAAAAAGATGTACCACGATCTAAGACTGCAATTCTAGTGGCCCGGATTAAAGAGAAACGTGGCGGAATATGTGGCTCGGTGTGTTACTTGCCAGAAGTCGAAGGTCGAACACCAGAAGCCGTATGGTGTGTTGCAACCCCTTGAAATCCCCGTATGGAATTAGGACTCAATTGCCATAGACTTTGTAATGGGATTGCCTAGAACCCGAGCGGGTTATGATACCATTCGGGTCATTGTAGACCGGTTGACAAAAAGTGCACACTTTCTGCCTATGAACATGAGATATCCGTTACAGAAGTTAGCCCAGATCTATATCCGAGAAATTGTCCGACTGCATGGTGTGCCGACTTCTATCGTGTCAGACAGGGATCCTAGATTCACATCCCAGTTTTGGACAAGCCTACACCAGGAATTAGGCACGAAGCTTTGGTTAAGTTTCACCTACCATCCCCAGTCGGATAAGTAATCCGAGCGAACAATACAAAGTATGAAGGACTTACTGAGGGCGTGTGTGTTGGAGCATGGTGGTAGTTGGGAGCAGTTCCTCCCTCTGATCGAATTTACATATAATAATAGCCACCACAGCAGCATTGGCATGGCACCCTATGAAGCACTGTATGGTCGGAAATGCCGAACCCCACTCTGTTGGTCGGAAACTGGTGAAAGTTTACTGTTGGGGCCGAAAATCGTGAAACAGACTTCAGAACAGATCCAAATAATTAGAGAGAAGATGAAGGCGTCTCAGGACAGGCAGAAAAGCTATCATGATAAACGGACTAAGCCACTGGAGTTTTCGGTCGGTGATAGGGTGTTGCTAAAGATTTCATCGAGTAAAGGAGTCGGACGAGCCTTGAAGAGTGGAAAGTTAAGCCCCTAATACATTGGACCCTATGAAGTACTAGAGCGGGCCGGTTCTGTGGCATACCGAATAGCATTAGCAACTCACCTAACAAGATTGCATAACGTGTTTCATGTGTCTCAACTAAGGAAGTATCTACCCGATTCCACTCACAAAATGCCGGATGATGAAGTGGAGATCAAAGAGGATTTAACCATAGTGGCTGTACTGACTAGAATTGTCGACCGGTCAGTAAAACACTTGAGGAGCAAGGATGTACAACTGGTTGAAGTAGCGTGGCAACAAAACGGGCGTACTTCTTATACTTGGGAACGCGAGGATGCCATGAGGCAGCAGTATCCTGAGTTGTTTGTTTAGGGTAAGTTACCGTTTGAATTTCGAGGACGAAATTTTTTGAGAGGGGGAGAATTATAACATCCTGATTTAAAAAATTAACTACCGAATGAGATTAAGCCATTAAACTAAAAATAATTGTAAAGTGAGAATTACTTATTAATGGTGATTAATTTTAACTTAAGAAGTTGATTGCTGATTGACTATGATGGGTGACACGTGAGAAGCTGCCAACTTCACGTTCTCCCACCCCACTCTCCTCATTTCTTCGGGTATATGTTCAGAAGCCCTCAACTGCTGTCCATTCACTCTAATTTCCTCGAAACCTTCCTCTTTTCCTACTTCTCTTCTTCTTGTTCTTCTTCGTCCTTCTTCGTTCTTCTTCTTCTCTTTCCCCTGTTTTTCATAACTTTGCGACTGTGGTGAAAGTGGAGAACTCAAGATTCCCACTGTTTGTGAGGAGCAATCGTTCGAGTGGAAGAAGAACAGTTTTCTGTTCCCAAGCTGATTAAAGGGTGCGACTGCGTTCGAAGGGGACTGAACGAGAAAGAGTGGTGGATGAAGCAAACAGGGCAGCGGACCAACACTGAAAACAGAGGAACTACTAGGAGTCTCTTTAGTTGGTAGGGGGTTATCTTATATCTTAAATGCATGGGTTATGGACGGGTTCCGGGTGTTGATGACTTATTGATTCTGGTAATTTAAAATGTGTTGATAAGTGTGTTTTGATTGAGTAAGGGATGTGTGATGCCCGGATGCATGATGACTAGGAGTTGGGTAATGCATGTCAATTTCCGTCCATGAAATGCATGTTAATAATCTTGAAATTGTTGAATGATTGCATGAGGAGAATGTGGTAAAGTATTGTTGATGATTACCGTGTGATTTATGTGAAATGCAGGCTACTATGAATCTAAATGCTGACTGCATGTGAGGAAAGATTAACGTACTGAGTCCTGATAATGTCTAATACCGATTGCCTGTGATGCATGTATTGTTGAGTAAAAGATTGTGTGTGTGAAATCTGTGTTTGTATGATCATTCCATGTGTGGTTATATATATGTGGTGCATGAAGTACATGAGTTAATAGTGTGGAAGTGATTTACCAATTCTGTTCGTAGTCTAATGATAATACTTTGCATGAGATGCAGTGATAAGAATACTGAGAGCATGTAGTGTATGACACTACCATTTGAATCGGAAATTATATGCATGAGATGCTGTTAAAGACCTTGAGTGGGACTCAAGGCAAGCCGACTGAGTGGGACTCAGGGCTACCCGTAACACTGCCGTTGACGCTGAGAGTGTTTGTGTTACAAGTGGGGGCAAACGGTTTGGTACCAGTAAAACAGTCAAGTCAGCTGGGAGCTAAAGAAAAGGCTGAGAGCCTATGTTGTAACAACAAAAAACTGATAATACACGAGTCGGATCCGATTGAATGAACCTGTGTACATGTACGATTGATGCTAACTATGACGCGATTGTATGTATATGTGCTAGTGTTATTGAGAATAATATGTGCATATAGCCGAGTGATAACTAGGTAGATTCCAATTGAAAGATGCCTTGGGTATGTTATTGATCGTTGCTATATATATATATATATGTATTGCTGCATGATTGAGGAATAATCTGAGTCAGTATCTATCATTTAATATTTAAGATACTCACCCCTACTGTGGCTATATTTCAGTCGACATCACACGGGTCGGTGAATGATGGAGGAGCTACATACCGTGTGAAGTGCTCGTGTACTGTGGGAATGTATATGTATATGTATATGTTGTATATAAGGTTGTGTCATAGCCTTGGCCAGCTCTTAATTTGGTCTTTTGTCTAACTATATCAAAACTGAACTCTCTCGGGTTGAGAGTATTATCATGTGCGTGTAAATATTTATATATATATATATAATATTGTGTGTTCATCTTGTACTGTGTGTGGATGCCCAGGTGGTATACGTTGCATTTTACTAAACATGTAGAGCCCGCATGATTCTGAATAAATAGGAGCTAAGTTAATCCTGTGTAAAGCTTGACAAGTGACCTTCTTCCGAATGAAGGAAGGTTGGGCCAACTCCGAGTGGAATATGCCCATTAAAATCACCTTCGAGGTAAGCGGGTCAATATGTTATGGAGCGAGAGATTTCTTAGATTTAACCTTCCGATTGAAAGGTATTTAGATATTTCCGAGTGAAAATCAACCGAGTGAGTGTTTTCCCCGATGGTTGAATTGACAATGTGATTTCGAGTGAAGCCTGTAGTAGTGAACTTATTATAGGGAGTAAGATCTGGATGATACGAAGTAGATTTTAGTCTGACAAGGCCTTTCACATGTAGAGGAGTTAGTATGTATCCCAAGTGGCGAGGAGTTAGAGCATTTCCGAGTGAAGGAGCTTTAGTGTGAAGTAGACTACATCTCTCGAGTGATGGGTGAGGGAATCATTTCCCGTGTGGTTAACATCTGTGCCTTTCTAGAATGGAAATAGAGAGTATGGTGTACACTTCTGAAGGAAGCATGTAGGTGTGGGAGCCTTCCAGGAGAAATTAGGTTTCGACTCCGAGTGATGAGGTTACCGAGGGGACTTGAGCTTAGATTCCGAGTGATCAAATTATCCGAGTGCTCTGTTTGCTTGGGCGAATAAGATTCCGCTTCAGTGAACGTGGTTTATACCGTGAGCTCTAAGGCTAGAATAGGATGTGTTGAATGAACTTCCGAGAGAAGCGTGAGTGCAAAGACTTTCCCGAGTGAATCTGGACTCTATTCCAAGTGGGAGACTATCCGAGTGTATGAGTCACTTCAGCGAATAAATCCTCGCTCTAGCGAGTGTAACCGCTTATGTATTTTCGTCCGCTGATTCCCGTAGCTGGAGCCATGTCTGTTAATGTGTAATATTCTGACCCGGCCTTGTCTTTTCTGAGTCGGATTTCTACTCTTCTTAACCTTCAATTGCTTATTTTGCCCATGAATACCCAATGATCTTTGGGAAAAAATTTTTCCCTATCTCGAGTTGCTGTTATCTAGACTAGGTTGTTTCATTTTGGTATCAGAGCAGACTTAAAAGGTCCAAGGCCAAGGTATGCTTACTCCCAGTGAGCGGTGATGTACATTGAGACCGGTCGTCATAAATTGCGTGTAACATCTGAGGACTTTGATGCCTAATTGAGTATAATTTGTGTGGCCATATGCCTATGAGGTGTTGTTTTAGGGGTAGAAGATTATTACTACCCTGGTCCGATTAATTATATGATATATAAGAATTGTATAATAATGTGGTATAATTGTTGAATGTTGGGTTGAAGTCCGATCGGTAGTGAATAATTCTGTAAACTTATCCTTGAAAGGGGTGTTAATTTCAGGATAAGTCATGGCAAATCGTCATAGCATGGAAGCCATAACCGCGGCATTCCAGTGTTTTGCTGACGTATTCGAGAGGCAGAGCCAGCCTCGAACTGAAGATAGCCAAGTATTGGATCGCTTCCTGAAGAGGAAGCCGAGTGAGTTTCAACGGGGATTTAATCCCGAAGCAGCTTACAAGTGGATTCAAGATTTGGAGAGAATTTTTGGGGCCTTCACTGTACTGAGGCCCAGAAAGTCGAGTGTGCAGTGTACATGCTGCGGGACGAAGCATAAAATTGGTGGAAGATCACCAAAGACCGATTGACTGATGCTGGCACCCAGCTGATCTGGGAGAATTTTAAGACGTGCTTCCTGGAGAAATATTTCCCTGGCACAGTAAGGAGTCAGAAAGAACTAGAATTTATGGAACTGAAGCAGGGTTTCATGTCTGTAGAAGAATACGCTGCCAGGTTTGAAGAGTTGTGCCTGTTTTATCCGCCCTTCCAACAACCCAAAACCGAGAGTTCTAAATGCATTAAATTCGAGAGCGGACTGAGGTCGGACATTAAGAGAGCGTTCAGGCACCAGGAAATTAGAAGCTTTCCGGTACTGGTGAATAAATGCAGAATTTTTGAAGAAGATAACAAGGCCCACTCAGGCCAGAGCAGCAAGGCAGACCCCTCCTTGAAGCCCTAGCAATCTCACTTCAAGAGACCGAGCAACGCTAGCAGAGGTAGACCCTTCTCCAGGTTTAGGGGTCGGGGTCAGCAAGGAGGACGTTCAACTCATCGTATGGGAGATGGTAAGTGTTTTAAGTGTGGAGGAAACCATTATGCTCGGGATTGCAGCAACGATGATGAAATGTTATGCTACCATTGTAATGAGAAAGGGCACATTCGCCCTGACTGCCCTCAACTATATCAAGCAAATGCCAATGTGCATCGTGGGGGCTTCCGAGGGAGAGGCCGTGGAAACGGTGGCTGTGGGAATGGGGCAGAGGCAATAGAGCTCAGGGAAACATGATGTTTGCCCCAAACAACTGAGGAAGAAATGCCGACCAACTGGCTGCTGGGAGAGTTTACGCTGTAACACCCTCGGTTAGATAAGACAAATCCTTCTGTAGGTTCATCCTATTTAACTGAGAGTGTTAATAGTTTTTAGAAAAAGTGAATATTTTTTTTTATAAGTAAATGGCAGAGCAGTAGAAGCAATTTTATATAGATCACATAGTCATTCATAAACTGTAAGTAATTGTACTCTTAACAGAATGGGGCACGTAGGCACCCTCAAATATTATACAGTCATCCTGTGTCTGATTATTAATAATAAATATTCTATCTTTAATGATTGTTCTCAGTGGGTTCAGCGTATTGCTGTTCTTCACACTCGGGTTCTTGATTTTCTAGTTCCTCTGAAAAATGGTCAACAGTAAGGGTGAGTATAACCCAAGACCCTGATTGGTTAATCAGGTGCGGACATAATCCAGTTAATATACAATATCACATAAATCATACATTTAGCATATTCACAATTATAACAATCAAGCATGTTGTCATCACATAATCGTATATTTAGCATATTCACAATTATAACAATCAAGCATATTGTCATGAAATAAATCGTATATTTAACATATTCACAATTATAACAATCAAATATGCTGTAATGAAATGCATGAGTTTGGATTTATTATGATTTATCTTTGGTTAAGTCTCATGATGCATGTGGGCCCAATAAATCGTTTCATCTTCTTCTCATTCTTTGGAATATCTCCATTCCAATCATCTAGAGCGATCAGGGTCCGCCCAAGTTCCATATGGTACAAATGAACTCACTAGTTCTCATCATTGATTTAAATATTTTTGGAACTTGGATCCCTATAATCATAGTTACACTCCGTCATTTAGTCAAAGTACACTAGAATTGCATCGTCTCACCCGGCTATCAGGCGCGACTCTGATGCCATTGGGTTGCCGTTCCAGTTGTACTCCCAAGATTCTTCATGGAGATCGAACGTGAGTGTCCTCCACTGTACCAAGTGTATGCTCTAGAGGTTTTTCTTCTTCAAAAATATTTTCATGATACGAAATGCATTTATTTTATCAATTGATTTCTTGGGTATCTTATGTATTTCCAGTCTCATCATTTCATTCCCAAGTTCTTTGAATTCCATCAATTATTTAAACATTATAAGATATTCGTTTATTATTTTAGAATTATATCTATTATACCTTGGTTAAAATTATATTTTCCATAAAGAGTAAAATAATATATTCTTTATGTAATTACGTATAATTAAGACGTTAATAATGTTTAATAATAATTAAACTAATAATAATAATATCAATAATTAAGGTTAGTAATAATTAGAGTAATAATAATAATAGAATAAAAATGATAATAATAATTTTAACTTTCCAATAATTTAAAAAGTATTAAAGAATAGTTTCTAAATGAAAATCCAAGCGAAAAACATCAAAAACAGGGTTTTCCGAGTGGAACAGGGGTAAATCCGAGTGAAATAAGTATGATTCCGAGTGGAATCATACAGAGAAGGGTTCTCCAAATGATTTGGCTAAAAATCCGAGTGAAATGACACTGGAAAGCTGTTTTCCGACTGAAATAAGTTTGGGTCCGAGTGAAAATGAACTGGAATACTGTTTTCCGACTGGAACAGCTTGAATCCGAGTGAAAATGAGTTTTCCGCATGAGATAGCTATGAATCCGAGTGAATTGAGACTGAGCAGAGTTTTCTAAATGAATTTAATATGTTTTCCGAGTGAAACAGAAACTGAAAAGGATTTTCTTAATGAATTATTTTAAATTCTGAGTGAAATTAATTTCTGAGTGAACTAAAACATGAATCCGTGTGAAATCAATATAAAAATGGTTCCTTGAGTAGAATTGTTTGTAAATTCGAGTGGAATTAAATTTTCTGAGTGAGATGACTTATGTTTTTTTTTTCGAGTGATATCAACTGGGAAGATGCTGTCCGAGAGAAATAGGGTGTTTTCCAAGTGAAATTACTGAAAAGGGTTCTGAGTAAAAGATAATTATATTTTCTGAGTGAAATTAAGACAAGTTCCGAGTGAAATAAATTTAGGAAAGAGATTTCCGAGTGGATTAGCTATAATTCTGAGTAAAAATGATTGAAAAGGAGTCTTTCAAGTAAGAGAGGGGTTCTGTCATGAAATATAATGGTTTACTGAGTGAAATCATGTAAAAACCGATTGTATTTATTTAAAACTGATTGGATTATATAACATTGATTGGATTTGTACAAAACTGATTGAATTTAGATAAGACCGATTGAATTATATATAAAACCGATTGAATTTGCATTAGAACCGAGCTGTTTTTCCTTCATTTCAATATAGTTCATGTTCTTCTCACAATTCATACAAGGTATATTATTTACCAACAAATATATATATAAAATAGTAACAATTAAGCATATAATTCACCCATCACTGAATCTGTCCTGGAAAGGTGAGGAACAAGTTCCTTAACTCTTTCCTTCACTCGGTTTTCCCACAAGGCACCCAAGAATATACCCCCCTTACCTTTATGGAGCTACTGGAGGAGAAGAAGAAGTTCCCTTACTGTCCTGCACGAATTCCGAGTAAAACAGAAGGGAAATGAGAGAGAAAGAAACTTGCTGGAAAGGAAAATGATGAAGAGTGTTTGTGTCGTGTGTGTGGGTTCTTTAGGGTCCTTGCGCTGGTTTAAATAGGAAGAGAGTGAGTGGAAACAAAAACAAATGGGGGACAGCTTTTTCTGAGTGGGCTGCTAGTGGAGTGATAATGGAAGGGTCAGTGGAGATTAAATAAAGAGATATGCTGAGTCAATGCCCATTTCTGGCCACCCACTATCTTTAATGCGCATGATTGAATTAAAAATAATTATTAAAAGACAAAATTAAAGTCAATACGCACTACTGACAGTGAATACCGAGTGAAAATTCCACTCGGTTAACCACTATACCGACTGGAATTCTCACTTCCGAGTCAACAAATACAAGGCTCGCTCAAGCGGAATCCGACTCGCTTGAGCGAGTCTTCAATTTTTCGCTCGGAATGCCTTTGAAACCGACTCAGGCACTCGGTTTCTCACTCGGTAATACCTGTCCAGACCGAGTCCTCTCTTTCTCAGAATCTTCACTCGGAAATCCGAGTCTTCATTCACTTGATTCACTCGGTTTAGGCCAACTTCTTCAATTATATTTCCAATTAAGGTTTATTTAAGCCATTACCTCTCGGAACAAGACCTACACGTACGAGTCTCACTCGGTTTTGGTCCAGTAGAGTATATCTGACTCGGAATTGGCTCCCTCTACCATTTTCCACTCGGTTTCCTAAGCAAATACATATGAAACCATTTGGAATCCTTCCCAATTGATTCCATAACACACTCCAGTCGGTAGGAAGCATCAAATTAACATAAACATGAGTATTTAAGCATTCTTTCACTCGGAATGCCTCAATCAGAGTAATTTCCTTCAGAAAAGGAAGTATTTGACTCGGAACCGAGTATTTCTAGGGTGTTTTGACTCGGATTTTCACTTAGAAGTGGTTCTTTTGAACACACTTCACTCAGAATTGCCTCTCAGGTCAGGACTCCACTCGGTGGTAGCCTTCTCAGTCATGTTTTACTTGGAAAACATGATACTGACTCGGAATTCTCTCCTTCACTCGGAATTTTTTATTATTCACTCGGAATTCCTCTCTGTTACTCGGAACAGAGCTCTTTTAACTCGGTTTTTGCTTAATTTCACTAACGATCCATGTAAATTCTATTATTATGTGCAAAAATGACATTTTTGAGATACTACAGACCATTAACAGGGTATATATTGACTTATTCTTGCTTACAAACCCTCCATAATTAAAATTTACAAGGGTAAAACTGCTTCTAAAAAGAGGGATGTTACATACGCCATCAACGCCGAGGAAGCTGCACAAGTGAATGACTTGGTGCAAAGTAAGTGCTCACTCGGTAGATATACACTTAATGTAGTTTTTGATTCTGGAGCTACCCACTCCTTTATAGCTGACGATTGCGTGAGACATTTGAGATTGCCGATTGTGTATATGAATCGGACTTTGGAGGTAGCTAATTCGACCGGCATTAAAGTGTTGACATCAATGATGTGCAAAGATGTAACCTTTACGTTGGGCGATCGGAGTTTTACCTTCGATTTAGTATGTGTGCCTCTGAAAGACCTCGACATCGTACTCGACATGGATTGGCTTTTAGCCAACAAGGTATTGGTGGACTGTCGAAACCGAAGAGTAATTTTCCCAAGGCAGACCAGTGATGACTACACGGTACAAGGTATAGCTCAGTTATTTATGATGCTTTGTTTAACTGAGGGAGAGGGTAGAACCCGAGTGAACGATATCCTGACTATTTATGAGTTCCCCGAGGTGTTTTCGGAGGATGTGCCGGGTGTCCCTCCAAATAAAGAAGTTGAATTCTCTATAGACTTGATTCCTGGAGCCGAGCTGGTCTCCAGTGCACCCTATAGGATGTCCCTAACAAAATTGGCTGAGTTGAAAAAGCAAGTGGATGAATTACTCGGCAAACAGTTTATTCGACCAAGTGTATCACCATGGGGCGCACCGGTGTTACTTGTTAAGAAGAAGGACGGTAGCATGAGGTTATGCATAGACTACCGACAGCTAAATAAGCTTACGATTAAGAACCGATACCCGTTGCCCAGGATTGACGATCTAATTGACCAGTTGCGTGGTGCTTCAGTCTTCTCGAAAATCGATTTACGATCGGGATACCACCAGATCCGGGTAAAGGACTCGAATATTCCCAAGACTGCCTTCAGGACCCGGTGTGGCCACTACGAGTATGTAGTAATGCCGTTTGGTGTGACAAACGCCCCTGCTGTATTCATGAATTACATGAACAGCATTTTCCACCCATACTTGGACCGATTCGTGGTCGTTTTTATTGATGATATTTTGGTCTATTCTAAGACCCTTGAGGAGCATGAGGAACATCTCCGTTCACTACTTCAAATATTAAAAGAGAAACAATTATTTGCGAAACTCTCGAAGTGTGACTTCTGGATGGATAAGATCCATTTTCTTGGGCATGTAATTTTCGAGGAAGGCGTCTCGGTAGATCCTTCAAAGGTAGCAGCTGCAATGGCATGGGAGAGACCCAAGTCGGTCTCGGAAATAAGAAGCTTCATGGTTCTAGCTGGCTATTATAAAAGGTTTATTGAGGGGTTTTCTAAGCTTGCTTTACCCCTGACCAATTTGACTCGGAAAAATGTCCCTTTCGAGTGGAGTTCCGAGTGTGAGAGCAGTTTCCGTGAGTTAAAGACTAAGTTGACAACTACTCCAGTGTTGGCATTGCCAAATTTACAAGAGAGCTTCGTGGTCTACTGTGATACGTCGGGACTCGGCCTGGGGTGCGTACTAATGCAGAAGGACCAAGTGATAGCTTATGCCTCTCGGTAATTAAGGCCTCACGAGCAACATTATCCGACTCACGACTTAGAGTTGGCAGCTGTAGTCTTCGCATTAAAGTTATGGAGGCAATACTTGTACGGTTCCAAATTCGAGGTGTACAGCGATCACAAGAGCCTCAAATATTTATTCGACCAGAAAGAGCTGAACATGAGGCAGAGGAGATGGACGGAGTTTTTGAAAGATTACGACTTTGAGCTAAAGTATCACCCGGGTAAGGCGAACGTTGTAGCCGACGCATTGAGTCGGAAATCCCTCCATGTGGCAGTGATGATGGTGAAGGAGGTTGAGTTACTGGAGCAATTCCGAGACATGAATTTGCATGTTGACGTCCCTTCGTCTCGGAAAATAACGCTCGGTACGTTGAAGATTGCCAATGAGTTCCTAAAACTGGTATTTGAGCAGCAGAAGTCAGATCCCTACTTGGCTGAGATGAAGGAGACTCAGGCCAAGGGTAAGGACTTGTCTCTGACCGAGGGATCGGATGGAATTTTCTGAGTGAAGGGTAGGACATATGTGCCGGGTAAAGGTGAATTAAGGAGGATGGTGCTTGATGAAGCCCACAAGAGCCTGTTAAGTATCCACCTGGGCACTAAAAAGATGTACCACGATCTAAGACTGCAATTCTGGTGGCCCGGATTAAAGAGAAACGTGGCGGAATATGTGGCTCGGTGTGTTACTTGCCAGAAGTCGAAGGTCGAACACCAGAAGCCGTATGGTGTGTTGCAACCCCTTGAAATCCCCGTATGGAAATGGGACTCAATTGCCATGGACTTTGTAATGGGATTGCCTAGAACCCGAGCGGGTTATGATGCCATTCGGGTCATTGTAGGCCGGTTGACGAAAAGTGCACACTTTCTACCTGTGAACATAAGATATCCATTACAGAAGTTAGCGCAGATCTATATCTAAGAAATTGTCCGACTGCATGGTGTGCCGACTTCTATCGTGTTGGACAGGGATCCTAGATTCACGTCCCGGTTTTGGACAAGCCTACACCAGGAATTAGGCATGAAGCTTTGGTTAAGTTCCGTCTACCATCCCCAACAATACAAAGTTTGGAGGACTTACTGAGGGCGTGTGTGTTGGAGCATGGTGGTAGTTGGGAGCAATTCCTCCCTCTGATCGAATTTACATATAATAATAGCCACTACAGCAGCATTGGCATGGCACCCTATGAAGCACTGTATGGTCGAAAATGCCGAACCCCACTCTGTTGGTCGGAAACTGGTGAAAGTTTACTGTTAGGGCCGGAAATCGTGAAACAGACTCCAGAACAGATCCAAATAATTAGAGAGAAGATGAAGGCGTCTCAGGACAGGCAGAAAAGCTATCATGATAGATGGACTAAGCCACTAGAGTTTTCGGTCAGTGATAGGGTGTTGCTAAAGATTTCACCGAGTAAAGGAGTCGGACGAGCCTTGAAGAGTGGAAAGTTAAGCCCCCGATACATTGGACCCTATGAAGTACTAGAGCAGGTCGGTTCTGTGGCATACCGAATAGCATTACCAACTCACCTATCCAGATTGCATAACGTGTTTCATGTGTCTCAACTAAGGAAGTATCTACCCGATTCCACTCATAAAATGTCGGATGATGAAGTGGAGATCAAAGAGGATTTAACCACAGTGGCTGTACCGACTAGAATTATGGACCGGTCGGTAAAACGCTTGAGGAGTAAGGATGTACAACTGGTTGAAGTAGCGTGGCAAGAAAACGGGCGTACTTCTTATACCTGGGAACGCGAGGATGCCATGAGGCAGCAGTATCCCGAGTTGTTTATTTAGGGTAAGTTACCCTTTGAATTTCGAGGATAAAATTTTTCGAGAGGGGGAGAATTGTAACATCCTGATTTAAAAAATTAACTACCGAATGAGATTAAGCCATTAAACTAAAAATAATTGCAAAGTGAGAATTACTTATTAATGGTGATTAATTTTAAC
This sequence comes from Clitoria ternatea, assembly GCA_037962975.1. Lineage (NCBI taxonomy): Eukaryota > Viridiplantae > Streptophyta > Magnoliopsida > Fabales > Fabaceae > Clitoria > Clitoria ternatea. Next base: position 34,573,011 of record CM075672.1, on the reverse strand, counting down.
TTAAGAAGTTGATTGCTGATTGACTATGATGGGTGACACGTGAGAAGCTGCCAACTTCACGTTCTCCCACCCCACTCTCCTCATTTGTTCGGGTATATGTTTAGAAGCCCTCAACTGCTGTCCATTCACTCTAATTTCCTCGAAACCTTCCTCTTTTCCTACTTCTCTTCTTCTTGTTCTTCTTCGTCCTTCTTCGTTCTTCTTCTTAGATTTCTTAGATTTAACCTTCCGATTGAAAGGTATTTAGATATTTCCGAGTGAAAATCAACCGAGTGAATGTTTTCCTCGATGGTTGAATTGACAATGTGATTCCGAGTGAAGCCTGTAGTAGTGAACTTATTATAGGGAGTAAGATCTGGATGATACAAAGTAGATTTTAGTCTGACAAGGCCTTCCGCATGTAGAGGAGTTAGTATGTATCCCGAGTAGCGAGGAGTTAGAGCATTTCCAAGTGAAGGAGCCTTAGTGTGAAGTAGACTACATCTCTCGAGTTATGGGTGAGGGAATCATTTCCTGAGTGGTTAACATCTGTGCCTTTCTAGAATGGAAATAGAGAGTATGGTGTACACTTCTGAAGGAAGCATGTAGGTGTGGGAGCCTTCCGGGAGAAATTAGGTTTCGACTCTGAGTGATGAGGTTACCGAGGGGACTTGAGCTTAGATTCCGAGTGATCGAATTATCCGAGAGAAGTTTATACCGTGAACTCTAAGGCTAGAACAGGATGTGTTGAATGAACTTCCGAGAGAAGCATGAGTGCAAAGACTTTCCGAGTGAATCTGGACTCTATTCCAATTGGGAGACTATCCGAGTGTATGAGTCGCTTCAGCGAATAAATACTCGCTCTAGCGAGTGTAGCCGCTTATGTATTTTCGTCCGCTGATTCCCGTAGCTGGAGCCACGTCTGTTAATGTGTAATATTTTGACCCGGCCTTCTCTTTTCTGAGTCAGATTTCTACTCTTTTTAACCTTCAATTGCTTATTTTGCCCATGAACACCCTATGATCTTTGGGAAAATTTTTTTCCCTATCTCGGGTTGCTGTTATCTAGACCAAGTTGTTTCACATTTAGAAGAACCTATCCCATATATGAAGATATGAGAAGGTTAATAGAATAATTCATAATTGATCCTTAATATATTCGAGCATAACAATATTAATCTGTTACAGCGGAAGAATAATATTAATTTAAGAGTCATGTAATTTAAATGTCAAGAGATTTGCTATATAGTATTTAATTGACAAAATATGGCAAACACATTTTGCAAAATGATATATGATGAAGTCTTGATTTAATTGAACACCAACACTGGTAGGGTACAATATTTTTGAAGGATCAGGGCCCCTCGCTCAAGTGAAACCTCCCCTCGCTTGAGCGAGTTTCATAAGTCATGCTTGGGCGAGCACCCATCATGCTTATGCGAGAAGGCGATGAGCATCAGGGGCCCGACCACGCTTGAGCGCGCTGCACTCACTTGGGCAAAAATACTCCAATGGTAATTCACACGCCATTCGCTCGAGCGGGAAGCTCCACCCTTGAGCGAAATCCGCCTAGTACTCGCACCACCTCTGCTCGCTCGGGTGAGAAGTCCTCGCCTAAGCGAGATTCATCCAGAATCTCCCCAAGTGCCACTCGCTCGAGCGAGACCAAGCTCGCCTGAGCGAAAACTGGCCAGTGACCAGACGTTTGATGTAGGGGATGTTGTTTAAGTGGCCTCAATACTCAAGAGGAGGGGTGAATTGAGTATTTTAAAAACTTTACTAGGAATGCCTTTGAACTTGGTTCTTTATGCAACTCAAACAAGATATATAAGAATTTTACAAACAACTAGTGTGTACACACTTTGAATGATTTGAATCAATGTATTGAACTACAAGTATCAAAGTAATCTTAACCAAGAAACGAGAGATAGACTATTGGTTCAGCAATTTTAACAAACAGTTTATGTACAAGTTTATGTTTTTTCTTGAATGGCAAGATCAATTCAAGTATTCAGCTTAGGTAAAACAACAAACAGTTTATATGCACAATTAAGTAAAGAGTTCAAGGTCAAGAGAAATGCAAACTAATTTAACAAGTTCCACCAAATCGGTGTACGTCTTGCCTTCAAGTAACCCACTTGAAGGATTCCACTATTGAAGATTTAAAATACAAGCTTTGAGCAATTGTCTCATAGTGTCCTGCACTCAAGAACCCAATTCTCACAAGTAAATGGGCACCACACCCAATCTCATAATCTCTAAATACCCAAAGGTTGAACCCTAACCTTTGTGACCACTCAATCTAGAGTGAATACATTAGTTTTGGTGTTTGGTTTTCAAGTGTTTACTCTCTCAATAGAGTGGATAAGCAAGTAAAGGTTCTAATAGCTCTCAAAGAAGAAAGGATATGCAATTACAAGCTCAAAGTTTCAGAACAATGAAACTATACAAGAAAATGAACTCACTAAACACAAATGTAAGCTTTGATTGATTGCTTCTTGTTGTGTGTTGTGTAGCATGAATGGATAGTGCATTTATAGGCCTTGGAGAGCTTCTAACCATTGAAAATGAGCTCCAGGTTGTCCCCCACGCATGTCATAGAGTATGGGTCTCTTTCTCCCACTAAATCTGACTTTTTAAAACATATTTCCCACTGTTTGAATCGATTCATGCGTCCTTGAATCAATTCAAAGCATTCTGGCTTAGCATTTTTAGACTTCCAGTAACGTGTGAATCGATTCAAGCTTCTGTGAATTGATTCAAGCCTTTCTGTTTTGGGTTTTTGGGACTTCCAGTAACGCGTGAATCGATTCAAGCTTCTGTGAATCGATTCAAGCCATTCTGTTTTGGGTTTTTGGGACTTCCAGGCCTTTGAATCGATTCATGCGTGTGTGAATCGATTCAAGCAATGCTATTTGGTGTTTTTCCATGCTTTTTGATGTTTTCTTGAAGTATTTTGAGTCATGGTTCCTTTCCTTGATCCTCATGCATTACTTTCTTGAATCTTTAATCACTTGGGGGTATGTTCTTGGATCTTGGATTTGAATATATCAAGTCCCTTTATGTACTCTCTTGATTTGTCCATTGCTCTTAATACATGAGTATGGTTTTATTCAATTAAGTGATTTCTTGTTGAGCTCTTGTCATTATCAAAACTTATCCACAACATGCAAATATATTCTCTCCCTTTTTGATGATGACAACCAATGGCTATCTCTTTGGGGTGTTAGTTTCAATAATCAATATTCATGTAAAGTAAGAAAAACACTTGTTGAATATTCTCGATTTATAGAACAGAGTGTTTCTCTTCAAGTTATAGAACAGAGTGTTTTTCCCCCTTTGTTTTTCAATTGGATGTGTTCATGAAGTGATACAACATATGATGTTAATTTAAACGTTAATCACATCCATCATTCAGTTTAAATGCTAATCACATCCATCATTCATTTAATCACTTTCATTATTCATTTCTCCCCCTTTGTCATTATCAAAAACAATATAAGCATTTGAGAGTTGAAGGAAACAACCATAGCATTCAATTAAAACTCAAGCATAGCAACAAAGTTCAATAAAAAAGGCCACAGAAAGGGCAATGATGATCAACTAAAGTGCAAAATATCATAAAGCGAGAGTAGTTAGTTTCAAGCATAAAAGTAATGAAAGCCATATAAGGCTGAGGAAAGTGAATGCTAGAAATCTGAGTTGCAAGTTCAGTGTAATATTCTTCCATGTTTGCTTCAATCTTGTCAAGCCTTGTGTTGATGTTTGCTTCCAACAAATCCAAACGCTGATCCATGTGAGCAGTGAGACGAGCAAATAGATCATCAGCAGACACTTGTGTAGGTACAAGAGGAGGAAGAGCAATTTCTTCTTCATCATCATCTACAACATGTGTAGTACGGGGACAACAGAGATATTCCCAAAGTCCATGGTACTCATGAATGTTCATTTTTGTAAGATGAGACTTTCCAATTGCTTCTTTTATGCCAACAAGTTCTTTCACTTTGTTCTTAAAATCAACCTTGTAGTGACGAAGTAGTTTGGTGATGAAGATGGCATATGGGAGGCGGGTGAGGTTTTGAGCATCTATCATGTGGTTCCTCACAATGTTGATCTAGTTGATCTCTTTCTGATTAAGTATGGCCCAGAGAATCAGGATGTGAGATTCATTTACTCGTGCATAATTACCTCCTAAAGAGTGAAGAATTTTCACCAAGACATAGTGTAGTAAGTGGTGGTCAATGCTTAATGTGCCAACAGTACTAGTTGTTGAGGAACATAGATTGAAGAAAGCTTTGGCTTCTAATGGGTTATAGTTCCACCAGGGGGAAGGTTCTCTTCCAAAGAAATGAGCATCATTGATGAAAAGTCTTCTAACCTTGTGCATAACCTTATTGTCAAGAACAATGGTTTTTCCTTTTACTTTGGCAAAATATCGACCATCTTACAGGCGGAGTGTGGAATAGAACACACGAATTAATTCTGGATAGATTGCAATCTCTTCAAGGGTCATAAACCCAATAAGTTCTTATTGGTGCGGAGTATCAAGTAGAGAAAGACTAGTATTTTCAAAAAATGGGAGATCAAGCCAATAGGGAGAAATCAAGTGTTTTTCAAAAAAATTGTTTAGGTACCTTTCCTTCTCCTTTTGAGTGTCGAAGAACCTTGAAAGATCTGAATGTTGTGGTACGGAAGATCCAGCGACATCTGCTCTTTGTTTCTTACGAGGATTGGAAGAGGAAGCCATGAGTGATGGGAGTCGGAGAATGAGTTTTGAAAGAGAAATGAGTATTCTAGGAGAAGGAGAGTAGAAGGATTTGAAGAGACAAGAGAAAATGGGCCAAGACAGCGTGAATATAGGCAGTTTAAGTCACGTGAATCGATTTAGGGTGACTTTGAATCGATTCAAAACTTACTGTTTATGAAAAACAGTGGGCATCAGGGGTTTGAATCGATTTTAACTTCGCGTGAATCGATTCAGAACTCTCTGTTTTCAAAAATTTTAGAGAATCAGGTATTTGAATCGATTCGGGGCATGGTTGAATCGATTCGGTTGATTCTGTTTCCCTTTGAATTGCACAATTAAGTGTCAAGAATCGATTCGCATTACTGGGCACTAGTATGGATTGCTAAATATCAATCTTTTATGTTGTTGTTTGCTTTCTAATTCATTCAAAGGCATATAAGCTTTATTTTCTCAATCATTTATGACACTCAAGGCTTAAACAAGACATTTTATCCAACAATTTAACAAGATTCATGATTTATCAACATCCACCATTTATACTTACATAACTTAAGGCTTTCTAAGTCCATCATGAATCTAGTTAATATCATCTATCTTTAAAATTCCTAGCTCTCTTCTAATGTTTATGAATTGATCTTTTGCAAGTGGTTTTGTAAATATATCAGCTAGTTGTCTAGAAGTTTCAACATGTTTAAGCACACAATCACCTATTTGTATTTTTATGTTGATGTAGGTTTTGATAATGACACAACAAATGAAGGATCAAACATAAATGATTAAGGACGAATTAATTATGTTTGATGTGGCATTTAAAATGGTTGATGTCTAAATTTGATAAAGGCATTTTAAGAAGCTCAAATTCGGTGAAATAAATTTATCAAAGTGCCTAAGGATCAAAGAATTGGAGCCATGATTGAACAAATATCAAAGAGGGCTAAAACGAGTCAAATATATTCATACGTTCCAAATTGCCCAGAATCTTCAAATTTTCATAAATAAATCAATTCATATTTCACATGAATAGATTTATTTAGTTCAAAATTTGAATTTCGAATTTTGAATGCTGACAAAGTTGCAAGAAACATGGAAACATGTATTCATTGAATCAAGGAGCATTGGAGACATAAATAGCAAGAATCAAGGTCAGGAAAGTTGTGCATGGAAACAAGGAACACAAAACATGGAATGTTTTGTGGATTTATGTTTCTGAGGAATTAAAAATTGGACAAATTACATGTGCCCTTGCCTATAAATAGAGAAGGAGTTGAAGGCAAAACTTGCACCAAGCATTTGAAGCATTTCCATTTGCTTTCTTCCTCCTCCATTCTCTTGCTCTTCTACTTACTCTCTTTATTCTTGATTGGCATATTTCTTGAGATTATTTTTGAGAGTTAATTTGTGGGAAGATTATATTTGTGTACTTAACTTGCATATCCTCTCTTTGAGAGTTACTATCTTGTGTAAGCTTTAAACTTGTATATCCACTCTAGTGAGAGAGTTTCCTTGTACACTTAAACACTAAACTTCATAGAAGCTTTGGGTTGGGTTTCAACCTTGTAATTGTGAGATTGAGAGATTGGGTGGGGTGCCCTTGTACTTGTGAGGATTGATTTCTTGAGTGTGGGACACTAGGAAGTTGCAATTGCTCAAAGTGTATCTCTAATCTACAATAGTGGAAATCCTCTAAGTGGGTTGCTTAGAGGCGAGACGTACACCGGCGTGGTGGAACTCGTATACATCGGTTTGCAAATCTTTCTTCCCTTAACTCATTTAATTTGTGCACTTAATTTGTTTGCTTAAATTCCTTGCTTTATTAATTTGACTAAGTGCATGATACATTAAGTTGAAACCTTTTTTTTAATAACTTTGTTAAACTTGGACTTAAGCATTTCTTTTGAATCAATCTTTCTAAAGTCCCATAAATTGCTTTGTAACTTAATTGATTCATTGTTCAAACTCTTTAAAGTTGTTATTAGTTTGTCTTGTGTATAACTTGTTGCTTCTTGTTATCTAATTTATTATCTTAAGTATACATAGTGACAAAAGAATCAATTTCAAGAGCATTCCAAAGAAAATTTTTAATACTCAATTCACCCCCCCTCTTGAGTAATTGAGGCCACTTGGTTAACAAGTGGTATCAGAGCTTGACTCTTGGAAAATCAAGCTTAACGGCTTCAAGAGAACAAATGGCCTCAACCTCATATAACATGTTTCCCGAGGGTGGTGCTACAAACCGACCTCCCGCTTTTAATGGTGAGGGTTATGCTTTTTGGAAAGCAAGAATGAAAATTTTTGTACAATCAATAGATTTAAGAGTGTGGAATGCTATTGAAAATGGTCCCTTTATACCTATGCATATTGTGGATAATAAACAAGTTGAAAAGCCTATGGACATTTGGTCTAGTGAAGAAGAAAAGAAAGTGCAATATGGTTATAAGGCAAAAAATCTTATTACTTCGGCCTTAGGTCCCGATGAATTCTTTAGAGTAATAACATGTGAAACGGCTAAAGAGATGTGGGATACTTTACAAGTAACCCATGAAGGTACAAATGATGTTAAAGACTCTAAGATTAGTACATTAACTAGTCAATATGAGTGCTTTAGGCTAAATACCAATGAATCTATTGTTGATATGCAAAAACGTTTTACACTCATTATAAATCAACTCATTACACTTGGAAAGACTTATACTAATAAAGAGCTTATTCACAAAGTCTTGAAAAGTCTTAATAGGGAATGGCAACCATTAGTCACGGCCATCAAACAATCACCTACTATCAATGAAATGTCTCTTGCTACACTATTTGGTAAGTTGCAAGAACAAGAACAAGAGCTAAAAGAATTAAAGATGGCGGAAGAAGAAGAGAAAGTCTCCAAAAAGAAAGGACTAGCTCTCAAAGCTACTTCAATTGTTGAAGATGAAACCGAGAGTGATCTTGACGAAGATGAAGAGTTAAGCCTATTTGTAAAAAGGTTTGGAAAGCTCATGAAGAACAAACGCTTTCAAAGGAACTTCAAATCACAAGGTAAGAAATCTATACCTAAAGAAAATTCTACTTCACCAACTTGTTTTGAATGTGGAAAGGAAGGACATTTCAAAGTGGATTGTCCAAATCTAAAAAAGAAGAACAAAGAAAGAAAGGAAAGAAGAAGAGCATACATAGCATGGGATGAAAATGAGGTGAGTAGTTCGGATGAATCCGAAAATGAAGAAGCAAATCTTTGCCTCATGGCCAATCACCAAGATGAAGAAAATGAGGTAAACTTTCATGACTTAGGAAAGGATGAATTACTTGATATTCTTGATGATTTGTATGATAACTTCACCAAAGTCTCTAATAAGCTTAAGTTATCAAGAAAAACTAGTAATACTCTAGAAATGCATCTCATGGAAGTGTGCAAAGAAAATGAATCCTTAAAAGAAGAGTTAGCAAATGTTTAAACATGTTCTAGGACCAAACCTTGTGAGTTTTCAAAGAAATGTGATATGCTAGAAACTAAGGTTTTGGACTTGAATAAAACTCTTGAAAAACTTACAAATGATAGAAACAATCAAGCATGCTCTAAGGTTAAACCATGTGATTTTGCAAGAAGATGCATTATATTAGAAACCAAGGTTGTAGACCTAAATAGGACACTAGAAAAGTTCACTAATGGAAGAGATAATTTGAATATCCTACTTGGGCAACAAAAATGCATGTTTAGTAAAACCGGCTTGGGATATGATCAAGAACATAGCAATCACAAAATGGAAAAACACTACAAAAATTTCTTTGTACCTCCAAGCAAATTCTCCTCACCTTTTATAAAATGTAATCATTGTGGTCTTAAAGGTCATAACTCTTATAATTGCAAAGTTAGAAGATTAGGACCAAAAGTGGTGAGAAAAGTATGGGTTCCTAAAGGAACTTTTTCACAAACTAACCTACAAGGACCCAACATAAAATGGGTACCAAGCTCTCTAACTTAAATTGTTTTGTAGGTATGCTTTAAGGCAAGTAACACCCATTGGTACTTGGATAGTGGGTGTTCCAAACATATGACGGGAGATAAGAGTAAGTTTATATCACTTACTCCACGAAATAAAGGATTTGTTACTTATGGAGATAACACAAAGGGAAGAATACTCGGAATCAGAAATGTTGGTAAAAATTCTTCCACCTCCATAAATGATGTGTTATATGTTGAAGGTCTAAAACACAACTTGCTTAGTATTAGTCAATTATGTGATAAGGGCTACAAAATTGTTTTTGAATCAAATGGTTGCATAATTGAAAATAAACTAAACAAGGAGATAAAGTTTGTTGGTCAAAGAGTAGATAACATTTACATGATTAATCTAGATTGCCTTGCTTCAAATGATGTACAATGTTTCATAACTAAAGAGGATGAATCATGGCTATGGCATAGAAGAATCGCTCACATTCATGTAGACCATTTAAATAAACTTGTTTCAAAAGATTTAGTTATTGGTTTACCAAAATTAAAATTTGAAAATAAATTTTGTGACGCTTGTCAAAAAGGAAAACAAGTAAAGGCTTCTTTTCAAGCAAAAAATATTGTTTCAACAACAAGGCCTTTACAACTTTTACATATGAATTTATTTGGACCTTCGAAAATCAAAAGTTTTGGTGGAAACCATTATGGTCTTGTGATTGTGGATGATTACTCTAGATATACATGGACATTGTTTCTTACTCATAAACATGAAGCATATCAAGCATTTAAGAAACTTGCCAAGGTCATCCAAAATGAACAAAATTTAAAAATAGCATCCATTCGAACGGATCATGGGGGAGAATTTGAAAACCAATCTTTTGAAAAATTTTGTGAAAAGTTTGGCATTGAACATAATTTTTCGGCTCCAAGAACTCCACAACAAAATGGAGTAGTTGAAAGGAAAAATCGATCTTTAGCGGAGCTTGCAAGAACTATGTTGAATGAAGCAAATATTTCAAAACATTTTTGGGCCGATGCGGTGAACACCGCTTGTCATGTTATGAATCGTTGCTTAATAAGGCCTATACTAAAGAAAACCCCCTATGAACTTTACAAAGGACGTAAACCAAATATTTCTTACTTTCACATTTTTGGATGCAAATGCTTTGTCTTAAACAATGGAAAGGAAAATCTTGGCAAATTTGATGCAAAATCTGATGAAGCAATTTTTCTAGGTTATTCATCTACTAGTAAAGCATATAGACTCTTTAACAAACGAACCTTTACAATTGAAGAGTCCATACATGTTAAATTTGATGAACTTAACCAAAATCCTCCGAGAAAGGAAGTTGATGATCTTGTAGGTACCTTCCAAGAAATGAACTTGGAAGACAAAGAAGAAGCCAATAATGAAGAAGGTGCAACACAACTTGACAATCAACAAGATTGGATAACCTTAAAGGACCATCCCTTGGACAAAATTATTGGAGAAATCACCAAAGGGGTAAGCACTCGAAATGCTATTAGGAATGCATGCAATCACTTAGCCTTTGTATCTCAAATTGAACCCAAAAATATTGATGAAGCCATTATTGATGAACATTGGATGTTGGCCATGCAAGAAGAATTAAACCAATTTGAAAGAAATGAAGTTTGGGAACTTGTGCCAAGACCCAATGACCATCAAATAATAGGCACCAAATGGGTTTTTAGGAACAAACTAGATGAAAATGGAATAATAACTAGAAACAAAGCTAGGCTAGTTGCTAAGGGGTATAATCAAGAAGAAGGAATAGACTATGAAGAAACGTATGCTCCCGTAGCTAGGTTAGAAGCCATTAGATTATTATTAGCTTTTGCTTGTTGTATGGATTTTAAACTTTATCAAATGGATGTCAAAAGCGCTTTTTTAAATGGCTATATTCAAGAAGAAGTTTATGTAGATCAACCTCCCGGTTTTGAAAATCATAAATTTCCAAAACATGTTTTTAAATTGAGAAAAGCCTTATACGGTTTGAAACAAGCTCCAAGAGCTTGGTATGAAAGACTCAGTAAATTTCTTTTAGAAAATAATTTCGAAAGAGGAAAGGTTGACACTACACTATTTATAAGGCGTAAAAATCATGACATTCTTTTGGTACAAGTTTATGTTGATGACATAATTTTTGGTGCTACAAATGAAAGCCTTTGTCAAGAGTTTGCTAAATTCATGCAAAAAGAATTTGAAATGTCCATGATGGGAGAACTTACCTTTTTCTTAGGATTACAAATCAAACAAACAAATGAAGGAACTTTTATTAGTCAAACAAAATATTGTAAAGAATTACTTAAACGTTTTGAAATGGATAAGGCAAATGAAATAGCAACACCAATGAGCACATCTTGCTATCTAGATAAAGATGAAAAGGGTAAGGACGTTGAAATAACTAAGTATCGAGGAATGATAGGATCCTTACTTTATTTAACTTCTAGTAGACCCGATATTATGTTTACCGTATGCATGTGTGCTAGATATCAAGCTTGTCCTAAAGAATCACATCTCACCGCTGTAAAAAGAATTTTGAAATATCTTGTGGGTACTCAAAATGTTGGTTTATGGTATCCCAAAGGCGTTGAATGTAATCTTTTAGGATATTCCGATTCCGACTTTGCGGGTTGTAAGCTTGATAGAAAAAGTACTAGTGGCACATGTCATCTACTTGGTAGTTCCCTTGTTTCTTGGCATAGCAAGAAACAAGCAAGTGTTGCATTGTCAACGGCTGAGGCAGAATATGTAGCAGCCGGTAGTTGTTGTGCTCAAATTCTTTGGATGAGACAACAACTTCTTGATTTTGGTATTTCCTTGGATAAAGTCCCCATTAAATGTGATAACACTAGTGCAATAAATATATCTAAGAATCCGGTCATGCATTCTAGGACCAAACACATTGAAATAAGACATCACTTCATAAGAGACCATGTTTTGAAAGGAGATTGTGTACTTGAATATGTTGAAACTTCAAAACAATTGGCGGACATTTTTACAAAACCCCTTCCAAAAGACCAATTTATAAATATTAGAAGGGAGTTAGGAATTTTGGAAATTTCCTAATTGATTTATTTTATCACACTTTCTTACTCTTTGAACAAAATTTTGCAAATCTTTAACTTGAAGATTTCCAACTCATCTTTTTCATAAAATTTTCATTTCCTTGAACATAATACCTTACTTTGTGATATACATATAAATTTGTAAAGAAAATTTATACTCACACTTCCAATAATCAACTTAATGCTCTACAAATCTCTTGTGTTATTTAAAGACCCCGTGGAGTCCCCATATATTTTAAACATATTTTGACACAAAGATAATCTCCTATATACAACGTGGTTCTCAAAAATAAATGGCAAATGACCTTTGATTTTCTTGACCTTCTTGTGCAACAAAATCATTGGCAACTTGCTAAATCCAAATCCTTCTATGAATCCCTCACTTCACAACCATCTAGTAACATGATTCTTCAAAATCGCGTAAAAATAGCTAGATGAATCGATTCCCATGAGACATTATGTGCCTATATGCTTTGAATGATTTCATAATGTATGTTGCATTATCATCTTACTTCAAAATGTATGCATCTACCTTTAAGTTGTATATGTTTATAAGGAAATCTTTTTGATGATGCCAAAGGGGGAGAGAAATACATATTTCTTAAGGGGGAGAGATATATATAAGAAAGGGGGAGAAGATATACACTATCTAAATGGAATAAAAATATCTTGTAAAAGGTGAGAGATCTTTAAAGTGTTGAATGATTAAGGGGGAGATGATTAAGAGGGAGAGACTGTATTAAGGGGGAGAGACCGTATTAAGGGGGAGAGACCTTTTATATTAAATATTCTCTTGATAACTTGTGCCTCTAAATTCATAAACATAATGGTATCAAATTGTATGTGATAGGGCAAGTCATTCTTGCAATATATTTGAATTATTGTGATACTAACATCCCAAGAGATAAACATTTGTTGTCATCATCAAAAAGGGGGAGAATGTATTTTTATGTTGATGTAGGTTTTGATAATGACACAACAAATGAAGGATCAAACATAAATGATTAAGGACGAATTAATTATGTTTGATGTGGCATTTAAAATGGTTGATGTCTAAATTTGATAAAGGCATTTTAAGAAGCTCAAATTCGGTGAAATAAATTTATCAAAGTGCCTAAGGATCAAAGAATTGGAGCCATGATTGAACAAATATCAAAGAGGGCTAAAACGAGTCAAATATATTCATACGTTCCAAATTGCCCAGAATCTTCAAATTTTCATAAATAAATCAATTCATATTTCACATGAATAGATTTATTTAGTTCAAAATTTGAATTTCGAATTTTGAATGCTGACAAAGTTGCAAGAAACATGGAAACATGTATTCATTGAATCAAGGAGCATTGGAGACATAAATAGCAAGAATCAAGGTCAGGAAAGTTGTGCATGGAAACAAGGAACACAAAACATGGAATGTTTTATGGATTTATGTTTCTGAGGAATTAAAAATTGGATAAATTACATGTGCCCTTGCCTATAAATAGAGAATGAGTTGAAGGCAAAACTTGCACCAAGCATTTGAAGCATTTCTATTTGCTTTCTTCCTCCTCCATTCTCTTGCTCTTCTACTTACTCTCTTTATTCTTGATTGGCATATTTCTTGAGATTATTTTTGAGAGTTAATTTGTGGGAAGATTATATTTGTGTACTTAACTTGCATATCCTCTCTTTGAGAGTTACTATCTTGTGTAAGCTTTAAACTTGTATATCCACTCTAGTGAGAGAGTTTCCTTGTACACTTAAACACTAAACTTCATAGAAGCTTTGGGTTGGGTTTCAACCTTGTAATTATGAGATTGAGAGATTGGGTGGGGTGCCCTTGTACTTGTGAGGATTGATTTCTTGAGTGTGGGACACTAGGAAGTTGCAATTGCTCAAAGTGTATCTCTAATCTACAATAGTGGAAATCCTCTAAGTGGGTTGCTTAGAGGCGAGACGTACACCGGCGTGGTGGAACTCGTATACATCGGTTTGCAAATCTTTCTTCCCTTAACTCATTTAATTTGTGCACTTAATTTGTTTGCTTAAATTCCTTGCTTTATTAATTTGACTAAGTGCATGATACATTAAGTTGAAACCTTTTTTTTAATAACTTTGTTAAACTTGGACTTAAGCATTTCTTTTGAATCAATCTTTCTAAAGTCCCATAAATTGCTTTGTAACTTAATTGATTCATTGTTCAAACTCTTTAAAGTTGTTATTAGTTTGTCTTGTGTATAACTTGTTGCTTCTTGTTATCTAATTTATTATCTTAAGTATACATAGTGACAAAAGAATCAATTTCAAGAGCATTCCAAAGAAAATTTTTAATACTCAATTCACCCCCCCTCTTGAGTAATTGAGGCCACTTGGTTAACACTATTAACACATGATCTCTAATGAAATAATGTCTTATCTCAATATGTTTGGTTCTTGAATGCATCACAGGATTTTTAGAGATATTAATGGCACTAGTATTATCACACTTAAAAGGCACATGGTCTAAAATAACACCAAAATCTAGAAGTTGTTGCTTCATCCAAAGGATTTGGGCACAACAACTACCAGCTGCAACATACTCTGCCTCAGCTGTTGATAATGCTACACTTACTTGTTTCTTACTATGCCAAGATATAAGAGAACTACCAAGCAAGTGACAAGTACCACTAGTACTTTTTCTATCAAGTTTACATCCTACAAAATTAGAGTCGGAATAGCCAAAAAGAGTGCATTCAACTCCTTTAGGATACCATAAACCAACATCTTGAGTTCCAACTAAGTATTTCATTATACATTTCACAGTAGTTAAATGTGATTCTTTTGGACATGCTTGATATCTTGTACACATACAAACAACAAACATGATATCCGGTCTACTAGCGGTTAGGTAAAGTAAGGATCCAATCATACCTCTATATTTTATGAGTTCTACATCCTTACCTTTCTCATCCTTGTCCAAATAACATGAAGTGCTCATAGGTGTGTCAATTTCAATTGCTTTGTCCATGTTGAACTTCTTAGGTAGCTCTTTGCAATACTTGGATTAGCTAATGAAGGTTCCTTCTTTGGTTTGCTTTATTTGCAGTCCAAGGAAGAATGTGAGTTCTCCCATCATGGACATCTCAAATTCATTCTGCATGATCTTAGCAAACTCTTTGCAAAACAACTCATTAGTGGCACCAAAAATGATATCATCCACATAAATTTGTACTAATAGTATGCCATTCTTTTTGTGCTTAATGAATAATATTGTGTCAACTTTTCCTCTTTCAAAATTTTTTTCTAAAAGGAACTTGCTCAACCTTTCATACCAAGCTCTTGGAGCTTGTTTTAAACCATACAAAGCTTTTCTTAGTTTGAAAACATGATTTGGAAATTGATAGTTTTCAAAACTAGGAGGTTGATCAACATATACTTCTTCTTGAATGTATCCATTTAAGAAGGCACTCTTGACATCCATTTGATACAATTTAAAGTCCTTACAACATGCAAAGGCTAATAACAATCTTATGGCTTCTAGTCTTGCTACGGGTGCATACATTTCTTCATAATTAATTCCTTCTTCTTGGTTATAGCCTTTAGCAACTAACCCAGCTTTGTTTCTAGTGATTACACCATTTTTATCAAGTTTATTCCTAAATACCTATTTAGTTCCTATTATTTGGTGATCATTGGGTCTTGGCACTAGTTCCCAAACTTCATTTCTTTCAAATTGATTTAATTCTTCTTGCATGGCTAAAGTCCAATGTTCATCAATAATAGCTTCATCAATATTATTGGGTTCAATATATGATACAAACGCTAAATGATTACAAGTATTAAATGAGCGTCGAGTACTTACACCCTTTGAGATATCACCTATAATATTGTCCAAGGGATGGTCCTTTGATGTGATCCAATCCTTTTGTTAAGGCTCCTTACTTTGGATTGGGTCTTCTTTGACTTCTTCTTTATTTTCCAAGGTCATTTCTTGGAATATACCTGCAAGATCATCAACATCTTCCTTTCTCGGGGAGTTATGGCCATTTTCATCAAATTTCACATGAATGGACTCTTCAATGGTGTTTGTTTGTTTGTTAAAGACTCGATATGATTTACTAGATGATGAATATCTAAGAAAGATTGCCTCATCAGATTTTGTATCAAACTTTCCTATATTATCCTTACCATTGTTAAGCACAAAGCACTTGCATCCAAATACATGAAAATAAGATATATTTGGTTTTCTACCTTTATAAAGCTCATAGGGGGTTTTCTTTAAAATTGGCCTAATTAAACATCGATTCATAACATGACAAGCGATATTTACCACATCGGCCCAAAAATGTTTTGCAATATTGTTTTCATTTAACATGGTTCTAGCAAGCTCTACCAAAGATCTATTTTTCCTTTCAACTACTCCATTTTGTTGTGGAGTTCTAGGAGCTAAAAAATTGTGTTCAATACCATATTTTTCATAAAACTTTTCAAATAATTGATTTTTAAATTCTCCCCCATGATCGATTCTAATGGATGCATTCTTTGAGTTTTGTTCATTTTGGATAACCTTGGCTAGTTTCTTGAATGCATGATATGCATCATTTTTGTGAGCAAGAAACAAAGTCCATGTATATCTAGAATAGTCATCTACAACCACAAGCCCAAAGTAATTGCCACCAAAGCTTTTGACCTTAGAAGGTCCAAACAAATCCATGTGTAAAAGTTGTAAAGGCCTTTGAGTTGAGACAACATTTTTAGCTTGAAATGATGCCTTTACTTATTTTCCCTTTTGACATGCGTCACAAAATTTATTTTCAGATTTTAGCTTTGGCAATCCAATTAATAATTTTTTTTTGAAACAAGTTTGTTTAAATGGTCTATGTGGATGTGTGCTATTCTTCTATGCCATAGCCATGATTCATCCTCTTTAGTCATGAAGCATTGTACATCATTTGAGGACAAACAATCAATATCAATCATATAGACATTATCTATTCTTTGACCAACAAATGTTACTTCTTTATTTTACTTGTTTTCAATTATGCAACCATTTGATTCAAAAACCATTCTATATCCTTTGTCACATAATTGACTTATACTAAACAAATTATTTCTAAGTCCTTCTACATATAATACATCACTAATTAAGGTAGAAGAGTTTTTACTAACATTTCCACTACCAAGTATTCTTCCTTTGGTATTGTCTCCATAGGTGACATATCCTTTTCTTTTAGGCTTAAATGATGTGAATTTGCTCATATCACCCGTCATGTGCTTTGAACACCCACTATCTAGATACCAATAGGTGTTGCTTGCCTTAAAGCATACCTATAAAACAAATTAAGTTAGAGAGCTCAGTACCTATTTTATGTTGGGTCCTTTTTGGTTAGCTTATGGTAATGTTCCTTTGGGAACCCACACCTTTCTTACCACCTTTGGTCTAAATTTTCTAAAGGGTGATGATGTTTTACTAGGTGGTATAAAGAAATTTTTATAATTCTTTTGTTTCTTATGGGCATTGAAACTTAATCCCATTTTATCAAACATGCAACGGTATTTTCCAAGTAGAACATTTAAATTGTCTCTACCATTCATAATTTTTTTTAAAGTTCTATTCAAGTCTAAAACCTTAGTTTCTAGAATGTCATATTTCTTTACGAATTCACAAGGCTTAGTCTTGGAGCATGCTTGATCATTTACTACTTCCTTTTTCAATATTTCATTTTCTCTATTAAGTTCTATAAGATGCATCTCAAGAGTATCAATAGTTTTCCTAGATAGCTTATACTTGTTTGAAATTTTAATAAATTTGTCATACAATTCTTCAAAGGCATCAAGTAATTTATCTCTATATAGGTCATGTAAATTTACCTCATCATCTTCAAAACAAGATGGTGAGGAAGAATTATCTTTGACCATGGGTTTCTTACCTTGGTTTGTGAAGCTTCTTTAAAACTTCTTTTTCTTCATGAATTTGCCAAATTTCTTCATAAACAATCCAAACTCTTCATCTTTATCAAGGTCACTTTCGGATTCTTCTTCATTAGTTGAAGTGGTCTTGAGAGCTAGTCCTTTCTTCTTGGAGGACTTTTCTTCTTCCTCTACATTCTTCAAATCTTTGAGATCTTGATCTTGTTCTTGAAGCTTTACAAACAATGTAGCTAGAGACATGTCATTGATGCTTGGAGATTGTTTGATTGCGGTGACAAGCGGTTTCCATTCCCTAGTAAGACTTTTCAAAACTTTGTGAATAAGTTCTTTGTTAGTGTAAGATTTTCCTAGAGTGATAAGATGATTTATAATTAAGGTGAATCTCTTTTGTATTTCAAGAATGGTTTCCCCGGAGTTTAATCTAAAGCTCTCATATTGACTAGTGAGTGTATTAATTTTTGAGTCATTTACATCACTATTTCCTTCATGGGTGATTTGAAGAGTATCCTGCATTTCTTTAGCAGTTTTACAAGTTACAACTCTAAAGAACTCATCCAGACCTAAAGCAAGGGTGATGAGATTTTTAGCTTTGTAATTGTATTGGGCTTTCTTTTCCTCTTCACTACTCCAATCATCCATAAGTTTCTCTACTTATTTACCATCTACCTCATGCATTGGTAGGAAGGGACCATTTTCAATTGCATTCCAAATTTTTAAATCAATAGATTGTACACAAATTTTCATTTTTTCTTTCCAAAAGGCATAACCTCACCATTAAAAGCTGGAGGTTTATTTGTAGCACCGCCCTCGGGAAACATGTTATATAAGGTTGAGGCCATCTTTATCTCTTGAAGCTGTTAAGCTTGGTCTACCAAGAGTCAAGCTCTGATACCACTTGTTGTTCAAGTGGCCTTAATACTCAAGAGGAGGGGGGTGAATTGAGTATTTTAAAAACTTTACTTGGAATTCCTTTGAACTTGGTTTTTTATGCAACTCAAACAAGATATATAAGAATTTTACAAACAACTAATATGTAACACACTTTGAATGATTTGAATCAATGTATTGAACTACAAGTATCAAAGTAATCTTAACCAAGAAATGAGAGACAGAGTATTGGTTCAGCAATTTTAACAAACAGTTTGTGTACAAGTTTATGTTTCTTCTTGAATGGCAAGATCAATTCAAGTATTCAGCTTAGACAAAACAACAAACAATTTATATGCACAATTAAGTAAAGAGTTCAAGGTCAAGAGAAATACAAACCAATTTAACGAGTTACACCAAACTGGTGTACGTCTCTCCCTCAAGTAACCCACTTGAAGGATTCCACTATTAAAGATTTAAGATACAAGCTTTGAGAAATTGTCTCCTAGTGTCCCATACTCAAGCAAATAGGCACCTCACCCAATCTCACAATCTCTCAATACCCAAAGGTTGAACCCCAACCTTTGTGACCACTCAATCAAGAGTGAATACTTTAGTGTTTGGTGTTTGGTTTACAAGTGTTTACTCTCTCAATAGAGTGGATAAGCAAGTGAAGGTTCTAACCAAATCTAATAGCTCTCAAAGAAGAGAGGATATGCAATTACAAGCTCAAAGTTTCAGAACAATGAAACTATACAAGAAAATAAACTCACTAAGCACAAATATAAGCTTTGATTGATTGCTTCTTGTTGTGTGTTGTGTAGCTTGAATAGATGATGCATTTATAGGCATTGGAGAGCTTCTAACCGTTGCAAATGAGCTCCAGGTTGTCCCCCACACATGTTATAGAGTATAGGTCTCTGTCTCCCACTAAATTTGACTTTTTAAAACACATTTCCCATTATTTGAATCGATTCATGCATCCTTAATCGATTCAAAGCATTCTGGCTTGGCATTTTTGGACTTCCAATAACATGTGAATCGATTCAAGCTTCTGTGAATCGATTCAAGCCATTTTGTTTTGGGTTTTTGGGACTTCCAGGCGTTTAAATCGATTCATGCATGTGTGAATCGATTCAAGCAATTCTGTTTGGTGTTTTTCCATGCTTTTTGATGTTTTCTTGAAGTATTTTGAGTCGTGGTTCCTTTCCTTGATCGTCATGTATTACTTTCTTGAATCTTTAATCACTTGGGGGCATGTTCTTGGATCTTGGATTTGAATATATCAAATCCATTTATGTACTCTCTTGATTTGTCCATTGCTCTTGATACATGAGTATGGTTTTCTTCAATTAAGTGATTTCTTGTTAAGCTTTTGTCATTATCAAAACCTATCCACAACATGCAAATACAGGGGATTCTCGCTTGAGTGAGAATCACTCTTGATTGAGCGAGTTATGCAGTATATGCCTAAAACTTAGGGGTTTTCAACATTCATTGGTCCCTCATGCATCACATCACATAATGATGTCAATTCCAATATATAATCATAACATATTCATCCTAGAAGGTAAAGAGTGTAAGAAGTCTTGGTCGGACTCAACAACAAGTACATCAATCTCAATCCAATGATAAACAGTCATAATTCAACCAAAGAGATCCATAACTAAACCAAATACAACACATACAATCCAATCATAAGTATCAATTGCTTGCATAACACCCATCAAGTACTTGTCAAAGAGCAAACAATGCTCTGATACTAGGTTGTGACACCCTAAATTTGAGGGCAAATTTTTCTCGATTTAAAAAAACAATTAATTAATGAAAGAAACAACGTTGTGAAACTTTTAATTCAATACCCTGGGTCATTTAGAAGAACCTATCCTATATATGGAGATATGAGAAGGTGAATAGAATAATTCATAATTGATCCTTAATAAATTCGAGCATAACAATGTTAATCTGGTATAGCAGAAGAATAATATTAATTTAAGAGTCATGTAATTTAAATGTCAAGAGATTTACTATACAATATTTAATTGACAAAATATGGCAAATACATTTTGTAAAATGATATATGATGAAGTCTTGATTTAATTAAACACCAAGACGGGTAGGGTACAACGTTTTTAAAGGATTAGGGCCCCTCGCTCAAGCGAAACCTCCTCTCGCTTGAGTGAGTTTCATAAGTCACGCTTGGGCGACCACCCATCATGCTTAAGCAAGAAGGCAAAGAGCATCAGGGGCCCCACCGCGCTTGAGCGTGCCGCGCTCGCTTGGGCGAAAATACTCCTATGGTAATTGGCATACCATTCGCTCGAGTGGGAACCCCCATGCTTGAGCGAAATCCGTCCAGTACCAGCACCACCTCCGCTCGCTCGGGCGAGAAGTCCTCGCCTAAGCGAGATTCATTCAAAATCTCCCCAAGTGCCACTCGCTCGAGCGAGACCAAGCTCGCTTGAGCAAAAACTTGCTAGTGACAACACGTTTGATGTAGGGGATTCTCGCTTGAGTGAGTTATGCAGCGTATACCTAAAACTTAAGTGCTTCATGCAATAGGGTAAGCTAAAACCAGTACATGTGAAATTTGGCCTAAGTTATCACCTTACACACATTCAATTATGTATTGGGAAGTTAGTCCAACAGATTACACAGATTAAATCCAATTCTCATTCATCCAATGCAAGATATTTAATCCAATTTCACATACACTTCATAAAGGGCTGTAAATTGTGAAATGCCTCATTCATTCATGGAATTTAACATTAATAAATCATCATAGTTGGTCATTATACATCATCTAGGTCATCAATGAAAATTATTCATACACATCAAGGTCTAATTTTCGTTCATGACCATCAAAATCATCATTCACCAGTTCCATACACATCATAAGCATACATACACGCTATATGCTATACAAAATCAATGGATTGCTGACCAAGGCACTTCCTATACATCTATATACCTTCACCATCAAAATATACTTCAAAAAGAGATTCACTTCACCCATGAAAATCCTGCATCACAAAACTAAAAATACATTTACGATTATGTGCATATGTATATAAGTCAACATGTACGCTTTGCAATAAATATAGTAATCCTCATCATATTTATACCAATTTTCTCATTTATTCATATGTTGATCACATATCATCATCCATAGCAAAGCAACAATACACATACACATTCATACTCTTATTCTCATTAAACTAACACATACAACATCATCATACAATAATTCATATCGTTGTATTCATATTTTCACATGTTGTCTTTTAAGAGTTGTCTCACTTTCCACACCATCATCACATCTTAAGCTCGAATCATCATAGATTCTTAACCCCTTGGCATATCTCCAAGCTATATGCAAATGCTCTTAGGCTAATGCATATGCACAAAAGAATTTTTCAACAAATCATGGAGTCGACTGTGGGAATAACACCAATTATGGGTACAAGTATGATCATAGACCATACCCCTACTGCAATAGTAAATCTGTATAATATATCATAATTTTACATGCAATTCACCATGTTTTATAGGTACCAAACCGCATCACCTATAATGCAACATCGGTCATTTTCTCTATGACCGTGGTAACACCATAATCAACATTAGGTGTTGCGGGCCAACCATGACTCATACCATGGCAGCTGTGATCCAAAGAACCACTAGGGTCACCTGCTCATCAAGAGCCACCCCCTACAACAAGATTGCTCATGCACTGAGTCACCCTCCCACTGAGCCAACCTGGGGAATCCACTACTATTCCAACACCGGTAGCTATGATATGCCATGGATGCAATGCAATGCAAATCAAATGCATTCTCACTCTATGCATCCTATTATACCACTCAACAACCATCTTGTCATCAACGTCACCACCACACTCTTAGTGGATTTTCATTTTATTTATTGTTGTCATTGTTACAATTTTTCAGTGTGGCATTATAACACTTTCATCAACACATTCATACATTATAATTACAAACTCATCTCATATCAATCACAATGGCTATATAGTTATCATCATCAATACTCACAAATCCATCATTAACAATTTAAGGGTATGCTTCCAATCATATTCATCCTCATTCAGCAACAACATCCATTATTCAGTTGTTGTGGTAAGTAATACACATATTCTCAATCAACATAAGGCATCATATTTGCCTCAATATTTCCAGTCAAGAACTTAAGTATCACCAAGTATACCACTAACATTCTAAATGCATTTTACACATAGCCAAGCACAACAACATCTCAACATTAATCCTCAACATTCATAAAAATATCATATGCAAGGCAACCATGTATAACATCATATACAACACATCATTAACAATCAATTAATGCATTTAGAATATAACTCCTCTCCTACCTCAAGAGAAGAATTTCGAGCGATACGACATTCCCGCCTCGTCGTTCAGAATGGGTCCTACATTATCATACATGTAAAATCTCAATTAATTAAACATTTAAGGCACAAGTTCAACTCTAATTAATCATTATTATATCTACAATTTCATAACATGTATAAAACATGTTACAGACACCATTTTCTTTATTTGTTAAGTTTTGGGAATTCCTTCCCATCAATCCACATTCATTATATTAAAGGCTACAAAACAACCTTAGCATAACATTCATAAATATCCCATTTATCAATAGACTCTCAATATTACGGGTTTTCTCTCAAGATATATTATTTAACCAACATTTATCATTTTCCCAATACCTCCAAAATTAGGGTTTCACTAAAAATCCAACCACATTCATAAATGCTCATTAATCTTCCTTACCTTCCAACCATAAACTCATGTACCTCATTTATTACTCACAAAAGGTTGCATTTATGACAACCCACTTTAGATTTCCACATTTAAATGCTTTCCTTCAACACCCATTTGTATACATTACTCTTCCAAGCCATCACAACCCATAACCAAGGTGTTAAACACAACAAAACTAGTGAGAAGCTTACCTTACCCAAAATGAAAATGGAAGTCAAGGAGGGAGAGAGAAACCAAACAAAAATGGGAGAGGAGAGTGAGGATCTCCAAGCTTTGAGCTTCTCCTCTTCAAGCTTCCACAAGTGAAAATGAAAGGGGAGGATGGGTACAACACTTTGGCTTAGGTTTAGAGAGGAAAAGAGATGAAGAGAATAGGAGAAGAAGAGGAAAGTGAATGCTTTGTTTTGGAGAAGAAGTAAGCAACATGAATTGCCAAAAAGGAGGAGGGAGGTTAGTATTTTTATTAGACCCCTCATTAAAATTTCATCATTTTCAATAAACAGGATCTCCTTTCGGGCTCAATACCTTATCTAAAAATTATTCTAAATACATACTCAGGCTCCCAATAATATTCTTAACAGCCCTGACCAACAGTACCTCAATCGGAGATACTTGGTCTGACACCCATATTTTAATCGGGCATTATTTTCAACTGATTAAGTCACCATAATTTATGAATAATCATAATAATTTCTAATTTAATCATTTCAATATTTTTGGGACATTAATCAATTCATCTCTAATTATTCATTATTTATTTCTCTTAATTAATCATTTATATAAACTTCAGGATGTTACAATCCACCCCACCTAAAAAGAAATTTCGTCCTCGAAATTTAACGTACTAGATTTGAACGCATTCAGATATTGTTTCGAATATCATCTTCACGTTCCCACATAAATGTCTCAACATTTCTATGTTTCCATGCTACCTTCCCCAAAGGTACCAACTTGTTCCGTAACCTCTTCATGGAATGCTCAATAATACGAACAGAAACTGGAGGAATAGATAGGTCATCTTGTACATCCACATCATCCATAGGGATCACGTGTAGGGGATGATGAACATACTTCCTCAATTGTAACACATGGAACACATTATGTAGATTGGCAAGGTATGGTGGGAGTGCAATCCGATAAGCAACATCACCGATTCGCTCTAGAATCTCATAAGGTCCAATGAACCTAGGGCTTAATTTCCTACTCTTCAAAGCTCTTCCAATCCCTTTATCACACGAGACCATTAAGAACACATGATCACCAACTTGAAATTCAAGTGGTTTATGTCTCTTATCATAATAACTCTTTTGTCAGTTCTAAGCAACTTTTATATTCTCTTGTATCTTTCTAATTTGCTCGATGGTCTCCTGAATAATCTCTAGCCCGAAAGCTAAATTCTCACCAGTTTCCAACAAACATAGAGGCGTTCTACACTTTCTGCTATACAGTGCCTCATAAGGAGCCATACTAGTACTGTTGTGGTAATAGTTATTGTAAGTGATATAAATCAATGGAAGAAATCTTTCTCAACATCCACCATACTCAAGAACACAAGCTCTCAATAAATCTTCAAGGCTTTGGATAGTTCTCTTAGATTGTCCGTTGGTTTAAGGATGGTAAGCGGAACTAAGTTTTAACTTAGAACCCAACTCATGATGTAAACTTCCCCAAAATCAAGAAGTAAACCAAGGATCACAATCAGATATAATACTAGATGGCATATCTGTTAACCAAGTGGACTAAATACTCAAGATGGGGGGTGAATTGAGTGTTTAAAAAATTTGCTTAGAATGCCTTTAAACTTGGTTCTTTATGCAACTTAAATGAGATATACAAGAATTTTACAAACAACAAGTATGTATCATACTTTAATTGGTTTGAATCAAGGTATTGAACTCTAGAACCAAAATAATTTTAACCAAGAAATGGGAAGCAAAATAGAGTATTGGTTCAGCAATTTTATCAAATAATTTGTGTGCAAGGTTATGTTTCTTCTTGAGCAGCAAGATCAATTCAAGTATTCAGCTTAGGCAAAACAACAAACAGTTTATATGCACAGTTAAGTAAAGAGTTCAAGGTTAAGAGAAATGCAAACCAATTTAACGAGTTTCACCAATCCGGTGTATATCTCGCATTCAAGCAACCCACTTGAAGGATTCCACTATTCAAGATTTAAGATACAAGCTTTGAGAAATTGTCTACTAGTGTCCCACACTCAAGAACCCAATCGTCACAAGTAAAATGGAAACCCACCCAACCTCATAATCTCTCAATACCCAAAGGTTGAACCCCAACCTTTGTGACTACTCAAGCTAGAGTGATTTGGAGTTTTTGTTTACAAATGTTTACTCTCTCAATAGAGTGGATAAGCAATTGAAGGTTTTAACCAAATCTAATAACTCTTAAAGAGAATATACAAAACATGTATAACATCATATACAACACATCATCAACAATCAATTCATGCATTTAGAATATAACTCCTCTCCTACCTCAAGAGAAGAATTCTGAGCGATACGACATTCCTGCCTCGTCGTTCAGAATGGGTATCATACATGTTAAATTTCAATTAATTAACCATTCAAGGCACAACTTCAACTCTAATTAAGCATTATTATATCTACAATTTCATAACATATATAAAACATGTTATAGACACCATTTTCTTTATTTGTTAGGTTTCAAGAATTCCTTCCCATCAATCCACATTCATTATATTAAAGGCTACAAAACAACCTTAGCCTAACATTCACAAATATCCCATTTATCAATAGACTCTTAATATTATGGGTTTTCTCTCAAGATATATTATTTAACCAACATTTATCATTTTCCCCAAACCTCCAAAATTAGGGTTTCACCAAATACCCAACCACATTCATAAATGCTCACTAATCTTCCTTACCTTCCAACCATAAACTCATGTACCTTATTCATTACTCATAAAAGTTTGCATTTATGACAACCCACTTTAGGTTTCCAATTTAAATGATTTCCTTCAACACCCATTTGCATACATTACTCTTCAAAGCCATCACAACCTATAACCAAGGTGTTAAACATAATAAAAATGATGAGAAGCTTACCTCACCCAAAATGAAAATGGAAGTCAAGGAGGGAGAGAGAAACTAAACAAAAATGGGAGAGAAGAGAGAGGATCTCCAAGCTTTGAGCTCTTCCTCTTCAAGCTTCCCCAAACGAAATTGAGAGGGAAGGATGGGTACAACACTTTGGCTTAGGTTTAGAGAGGAAAAAAGATGAAGAGAATAGGAGAAGAAAAGGAAAGTGAATGCTTTGTTTTGGAGAAGAAGTAAGCAACGTGAATTGCCAAAAAGGAAGAGGGAGGTTAGTATTTTAATTAGACCCCTCACTAAAATTTTATCATTTTTCAACAAACATGATCTCCTTTCGGGCTCAATACCTTATCTAAAAATTATTCCAAATACATACTCGGACTCCCAATAATATTCTTAATAGCCCTGA
Source organism: Clitoria ternatea (assembly GCA_037962975.1). Lineage (NCBI taxonomy): Eukaryota > Viridiplantae > Streptophyta > Magnoliopsida > Fabales > Fabaceae > Clitoria > Clitoria ternatea. The sequence continues at coordinate 34,546,215 of CM075672.1, read as the reverse complement.
CCAATAGTACCTCAATCGGAGATACTTGGTCCGATACCCATATTTTAATCGGGCATTATTTTCAACTGATTAAGTCACCATAATTTATGAATAATTATAATAATTCTCAATTTAATTATTTCAATATTTTTAGGACATTAATCAATTCATCTTTAATTATTCACTATTTATTTCTCTTAATTAATCATTTATATAAACTTTGGGATGCTACACAACATAACACGTTGATACACCGTGTTGTGTTAGATCTTAAATTATCCCGGTTGGATAGTTTAGGACGAATCTGTAACCAGTAGGGCATAACCAATAGATATTGGTGTTTGTGTGAATCTTGTGTTGTTGATTTCCAATTGGAATTCCGGTTAATGCATTTTGTGTTGTCTCCAGGTGCATGTCTGCGTGGGGTGTTTCATACCGCATGTACCTCTTTTTACTTGGAGACTAATGTGAAATATTGTCGAAATTATGATTGAACGTCAACACATAAACTTCACATAAATATATAGATGGGTTACGGATGGTTACCTTTTCATTCTGAATGGGATAGGGCCCCACCTACTTACAACATTAAAGAGGTACATAGTGATTCATGAACATTAAAAATGTCTTGTTAAATTAAAGTAATCAGTTTTGTTATCATTAGATATCATTATTAGGAAACCTACCTCATAGAAAGCCTACATCTGTTAGCCCACATCAATTAGTTAGTTTTATTACTGTTAGCTTGCTTCTGTTTTCCTTACCTCTATATATTAGGTGGCCTTAGATGGAACTCATTCAATACATTCAAACAAAATAAATATCAATATTATTCAGCTATTTTTCTTTTGCACTCTTTGCATTCACATGGTATCATTCGCCTTAAGATCTAGCACTCTTTTTCTTTTGCACTCTTTGCAAACAAAATCAACCATCAAAGGTTTCAAACTCAAGAAATATATCACAGGCCCTAACTCCATCCCCAAGAAATTCATTGATGGTGATGCAAAGGCAAGAGGTGAAATGAATACCGAATTTGAAAACTATGAACAACAAGACAATCTTCTCAAATCTTAGCTCCTTGAATCCATTGATTCTCCTTTCAAGATTTGTATGGTAGGATGTTTCTGGTCATACAAAATCTGGCACACTCTTCAAACATATTTTGCCTCCTAAACAAAGGCACGAGTGAAATAACTCAAGATTCAACTCAGAAATATAAAGAAATCAGGACCCATTGGCAATTATTTCGTCCAAATCAAACAATTAGTTGAAACCTTAGCTGTCATTGGTTCCCCTCTTTCACTCAAAGATCACATTGATGTAATCTTTTATGGTCTACCGGAGGAATATGATGGATTTATGACCTCTTACATCACCAGAGAAGAAGCCAACACAGTTGCTCAAATTAAAGCTCTATTGATGCATCAGGAAGAAAGACTTGAAAGACAAAAGCAAAAGAAATTACCCCCACCACGAGCAAATCTGACTTAAAATCCTATCAAGAAACCCAATCAAGGAATTTTTCATGGCAGAGGACAAAGAAGATGGTATAATTGAGGAAGATCAAGAGGAGGAAGATCCAACAATCTTCAAAACTCTGTAGGTCAGGGAACCAGAATACAGTGTCAGGTTTGTGGGAAATTTGGTCACATAGCTTACCATTGCTGGTACAAATTTGATGATCAAACTCAAGAACCAAATATCCCCAACCACACAAATCAACAAACCACACAAGAATCACCCAGATCTCCTATGATCTCTTCCTCCACAAATCCTCATCAATATGATGACTCATGGTACCCAGACACAAGAGCTACCAACCATATCACAAATGACCTTAATAACCTGATGATCAGATCAGACAGAGTTCATGTAGCCAATGGTAATACCCTTTAAATTTTACATTCAGGCACATCATCCTTTCATACTCATACCACTAATCAAGTCTTTTCATTACAAAATATTTTGCATGTTCCTCAAATTTCTAAAAACCTAATCAGTGTTTCCCAATTTGCTAAGGACAATTTTGTATATCTTGAATTCCATCCTAACATATGTCTTGTGAAATGTTAAGTGTCCAAGAAGGTTCTTCTGTACAGCAGAATTAAAGACGACCTCTATGGGTTTCAAAATTAACATATGCAATTCCCTTAATGTAACAAATCCATATCTGTCAATAATACTAGTATTGAAAATTCCACTTTGAATCTTTGGCACAATAGGTTAGCACATGCCTCCATTAGGATAATTTCTCAGGTTATGAAACATTGTAATATTCCTATACCAAAATTCAATAAATTCTCTGTTTGTAGTTCATGCAAAATAGGAAAATCTCATAATCTTCCTTTTACTTCCTCTGACACACAATATGAGCCCCTTCTTCAATTGATATACTTTGATATATGGGGTCCATCCCATTCTCCATCCAAAGAAGGCTTCAGATACTATATTCTGTTTCTAGATGCACATTCAAAATTTAGTTGGCTATACTTTTTGCATAATAGGTCAGAAGCCTTAACCACATTCAGGAAATTCAAAACCATGGTGGAATTATAATTTAACAACAAGATTAACGTCATCTAAATTGACTCAGGGAAGGAGTACTTAACTTTTAAACATTTCTTTGCAGATCATGGCATTCTCCACAGACTTAGTTGCCCCTATACCCATGAACAAAATAGGGCAGCAAAGAGGAAACACAAACACATTACAAAAACAGGACTCACTTTATTGGTAAACTCACACCTCACTAGAGATTACTGGCCAGAAGCTTTCTTATTATGATCAACCGACTCCATTCACCAAATACTAATCACAAGTCACCCTTTGAAATCTTATTTCATAAGCATCTAGACTACAATATCCTTAAACCCTTTGGTTGCCTATGTTATCCCTATCTAAGACCATATAATAGACACAAACTAGACCCTAGATCTAAACCTTGTATCTTTATAGGCTACTCTACACCTTACAAAGGATATAAATGTCTTTCATCCACAGCAAGACTTTATATAGTAAGGAACATTCAATTTGATGAATTTAGTTATCCTTTTCATATTAATCCTTCATTTTTATCCTCCCATATAGCTCCTCCAACATCCTTAACTCAACCCATTACCTTTATTCCTCCATATATTCCTATTTTACAACAGCCACCCATTTTGGTTGACCCTCCAACAATCACCCTCCCTGCTCCTCCAAACACTATTACTTCACAAGAAACTCTTACCCTTCATATATCACCTCAAACTGATAACACCTATCCCATGCTCACAAGGGCCAAAGTAGGGATATTTAAACTAAGAGCTCTTTTCAGCAATGCTCAACCTACTGATCATATAGAGGCTATGAACATAACAAATTAGCACTCAGCTATACAGAAAGAATACAATGCCCTCATCAAAAATCAAACTTGGGATCTTATTTCTCTACCCCAGGATAGAAAAGCAATCAGTTGTAAATGGATTTTCAAAAATAAGCTCAAACTTGATAGAAATATTCTCAAATACAAAGCAAGATTAGTTGCAAGAGGGTTCTCTCAGTAGGCAGGTCTTAATTACACTAAAACATTTAGTCCAGTTGTTAAACATGTTACTATTTAAGTTGTTATGCAGCAGCCATATCAAAGAATTATCCAATCCATCAAATAAACATAAACAATGCCTTTCTTCATGGTGAACTTTAAGAGGAAATCTTTATGAAGCAACCCCAGGTTTTCATCAGAGACCTCCTAATATTATCTGCAAACTCAAGAAGGCCATTTATGGGCTCAAACAATCCCCTAGAGTCTGGTTCCATAAATTAGCCATGGTGTTATCTTATCTTGGCTTCCAACCCACCAAAAGTGACCACTCACTGTTTGTCTTCCATTCAACCTTTATCACAATGTATATGCTTGTTTATATGGATGATATTATCCTTACAAGTAACTCCCAGTCATATATTCTCATTCAGAAGCTATCCTCCAAATTCCCTCTTAAAAACCTTGGCCCTCTTCATTATTTTTTGGGCATCGAAGTTGATCAGGACAAATTTAGCAGCATCCATCTTCATCAAACAACCTATATCAATCAAACTACACATGCAGGATGTAAAACCAATCAAGACTCTAATGGCTCCCTCAATAACATTGACACATGATGGCATAGAATCTGCTTCAGACCCTGCCTTATACAGATTAGTTGTGGGTGCCTTACAATATACCACTCTAACTTGCCCAGACATTACTTATATAGTTAATAAACTCTGCCAATTCATGCACTGTCCCTGTGAGATTAATTGGAGAGCTGCCAAAAGACTCCTGCGATACCTCAAAGGTACTCTGCACTATGGTCTCTCCTTTATCCTTTCACAAAATTTAAATATCACATCCTATTATGACAGTGATTGGGCTTGTGATCCATTAGACATGCGCTCAACCTTTGGACATTGTGTATTCCTAGGTTTTAACATTATATCATGGATGGATAAAAAGAAACATGTGGTAAGTAGGTCTAGCATAAAATCAGAATTCAAAAGCTTGGCCTCTATTATCACAGAAGTACTATACCTGTAATCCCTACTTTTAAAACTTCACATTGCTACTCCTAAAACACCTTTGATCTGGTGTGATAACTAGGAAATAGTCATGCTCTCAGCTAATCCTATCTAGCACTCTAAGACCAAGCACTTTGAGTTGGACCTTGGTTCATAAGGGAAAAGGCTGCAAAGGAGGAATCATCATTCAGCATATTCCATCCAAATTTAAAGGTATAGATCTGCTCACCAAATCACCAACATCCGCCACCTTTCTTGACTTAAGACCCAAACTAAATGTATGTTTATCCCCAACATTGAGTTTGAAGGGGGATATTAGGAAACCCATCTAATAGAAAACCCATATCTTTAGCCCACATTGTTAGTTTTATTGATGTTAGCTTATTGTTAGCTTGCTTATATTTTCCTTACCTCTATATATTAGGTGGCCTTAGATGGAACTCATTCAATACATTCAAACAAAATCAATATCAATATTATTTAGCTCTCTCTTATTTGCATTCTCTACCTTCACAATTGTGTGTGGAGGTTCTAGAAAATCGACGATGGATGCATAACTAGATTGATTACAATCAGCGAGTCACTAAAGAGTTTTTGATGGGGTTGTGTGAGTTTATTCCATTCGTTACAGCCAACACCCTTGATTTTAAAATGACTCAAAATACCAATTGTCCTTGTTCTAAGTGTGGATACGTGAATACGTAAATAATGTGATGTACCACTTAAATAAGAAGGCATTCATGAAAGGATATTATTGGTGGTACAACCATGGTGAGCAGTTACTGCCTAGGCCACTGACCGTACCTATGCAACAGTCTTACTATAAAGTAAGAGGCAATAGAAATAACTGCAACAACATGGAGCAGATGGTGATAGATTATGTTGTATCTTCCACCGGGCGTATTCTACAACATGGTGACGAACTTAGGGATAGGGATGAGAATGTAGAGGAGGATCTTAATCTGGATGTTAAGAGATTTTATGGTTTGTTGGCAGTGGCCTAAACCTCATTATGGGATGGGTATTGGAGTCACATATAATTATTTGTCTCCCTAGCTGCTTTAAGCATAAAGGTAGAGTATAATTCCTCGGGAGGTTATTTTAATAGAATGGTTGGTTTAATGGGTTCAACTATGCCAAACAATAATAGAATGTCGTCAAACCTATACTATACTAAGAAAAGTGTGGCAAACCTGGGGTTGGGATATGTGAAGATAGAGTGTTGTGTTGACGGGTGTATGTTATTCCAAAATGAGTTTGCAGACAAGAGTGTATACAAATGTGTACACTGTAACAAGGATCATTACAAAATTATTAATAGAAGAGGAAAAGTAACTAGGATGGGAAGGAAAAAAATGTGGTACTTTCTGATAACACCACGTCTTTAACATTTATACGCCTCATTCTCCATGATAAAACACATGTGCTGGCATGCTCTAAATCAAACATAGGAAGGTTTTTTGTGTTATCCATCTGATGGGACAGCATGGAAGTATTTGGATAGGCTATACCTGGACTTTTCACATGATCCGTGCAATGTACGGCTTGGCCTATGCAATGACGTATTCAACCTGTTTGGTCAATATAGAAAAGCGTAGTCTTGTTAGCTTGTCATACTGAGCCCATACAATTTGCCTCCTGAGATGTGTATTAGGACAGAGGTAATGTTTCTATCCATACTAGTTCCAAGACATAAAAATTCAAAGGCAAAAATAGACATCTTTTTGTAACCAAGAGTTGACACAATCATTGGATGTTAGGGTTATGACTTATGATGCATCCTTGAATAATAATTTCATGATAAGTGTTGTTTTGATGTAGACCATTAATGACTTTCCTGCATACGGTATACTTTCTGGATGGTCAACATCTGGGAAGCTTGCTTGCCCTGTATACAAGGAACATATCGGGGGGAATCACTCCCCTTTAGTGGCAAGACAAGTTATTTTGACTAATATCAAAAATTCCTATCGTTGGATCACCCATACAAGAGAAACATAACTGCTTTTATACAGAATAAGGTTGTCAATAAACCTCCACCCCGTAGATTATCTAGTACACAAGTGTGGCAGAGAATGTATGACTATCCATATATTTAGGATAAGAATGTTAAAGAGATTATGGGTTATAGGAAGGAACACCACTGGTGAAGCAAAGTATATTATGAGATTTGCCGTATTGGAAAGACCTGTTGTTAAGACACAACACAGATGCCATGTATACTAAACGAAATGTTTTCATGAATATATTTGACATTGTGATGGAGATCAAAGGGAGAACAAAGGACAATGAGAAAAGTCAATTAGAACTTGCAAGTTTGTGTTTAAGGAAGGATCTGGAATTGAGGGATGCAGGACGCAGGGCGCAGGTAAATGTTTAAACGGAATACCAATTACCAAAACCTCAATGGATGGTTGTCTGTTTGCCGGTGAATGGGTTGACCATGCCTGACGGGTTTGCTTCGAATTTGAGTAGATGTGTCAACATGAATGGGGCATAGTGTTTGGCATGAAAAGTCATGATTGTCATGTGTTTATGTAACAATTATTGCCATACGCATTTCATGCCTTATCAAAACCCATTCGGAAACCGTTGGTTGAGTTGAGTAACTTTTTAAAAGAGTTGACACTAACAGTTTTAAATAAGGAGAAACATTTAAAGATGAAGGAAAGCATCCCAGTGTTGATTTGTAAGCTTGAACAAATTTTTCCCTGGTTTTTTTATTCTATAGAGCACCTGTCAATTCATTTACCATACGAGGCTAGGGTTGGTGGTCTAGTGTAGTATTGCTGGATGTATCCATTTGAAAGATTGGATGTCAGAATAACTTTATTTCCATTTCAAATTTTGTAGCATAAATTAATGTATATGTAACTTAAAATTTCTTTATGTTTTACTAGATTCCTACATTCTTTAAAAGACAAAGTGTCAAACAAGGTATGCTTGGAAGCATCAATTTGTGAGGCATACTTTCGCTTTATTCTACTTTTCGATAAAGATAGAAACAAGAATGACTAGAATCCCCTGCAACCTTGGGGTTGCTAAACACCCCAGTGTGGGTGAACAAAGCTCAACATTTAACTATCTCGATTGTCATGGGGGAAAAGTCATAGAATGTTACATTGATGAGAAACATCGAAAGGTGGCTCACTTGTAGATTCTTCTAAATTATGAAGAAGTCCAACCATATCTCGAGTAAGTCACCAAGTTTTTTGGCATGCTTGATTAATTGTTTCATTGTTTGAGTTACAGCTATGTTGATAGTACTCGTATTTCAAAAATGTTACTATGGTCCTTAAGGCCTGATGGGATGGTCCTTACATCTCTTGGGCAAATACTGGTAAGACTGTCCAATAGAGATGATTTGACACTTTTTTAGTAAGTTTAACATTTCCTTCTAGTTTAGTCTATTTTTACTTTATGGTATACACTTGTATTTTAATTTTGAATTGCATTTTATTACAGCGTGACTATTAGTGGCAGAAGGGTATGACTAATAAGATTAGGAAGATCTTTACCATAAAGACCTCCAATAATCATCAAGAGTACCCTCTGGAAACTGAGGGCCAAGAATAAGTACCCCTGCTGGATCCTAAAGCCCTATTTGGAATGTAACATCCCAAAAGTTTTATAAGTGGGTAATTAAGAGGAATAAATAGTAATTAATTACATATGAGTTAATTAATATCCCAAAAAATTAGAAATGAATAAATTGGGATTTATTATGATTATTCACAATTTATTTTAAAGAGCTAATATTAATATCGGTTAAAATATGGATTCAGACCAAGTATCTTCGATTGAGATGCCATTAATCAGAGCTGTTAAGAATATTATTACGAATCTGAATATATATTCAGAATAATATTTAGATGAAGTATTGAGCCCGAGCAGAGATCTTGTTTGTTATAAAACGGAGAAGTTTTAATGATGGGTTAAATTTTAAACTAAAAATCCAATTCTTCTTCTCATTTTTCATGTTGCTTTTCCTCTCCCTTGGCAAATACACATTGCTCTCTCCTTTTCTCATTTTCCTCACTTTCTTCTTCATCTTCTTCCACTCTCTAAAACCTAGACAAGGTTTGTACATCTTCATCCCCCTTCATTTTCAAAATCCTCTATTGGGCGTGAAAGAGATGATGTTGGCTTGAAGCTCTCCTCCCTTTTCTCTCAATTTTCGTCATCCTTTTCCCTTCTCTTGGAAACCTATTATGCTTGTTCGGTTGAGGTAAGTTCCTCACTCTTCTATTGAGTTTGTTCCCTGGATGTTGGGTTATGGTTGTTGGGAGAGTGTTAATGCATATGGGTTTGGAAAAGAAGCTATTTTTATGCAAAGCCCTAAGGTTGGGTGTGATAAATATATGGTTTTATGTGGGTGCACTGGGTACACGAAAATAGCATGTAATGTAGAGGAAGATGATGTGTGTTAATGATGAGCATTGGGATTTAATAAAACCCTAACTCTAGCAATTGGGGGAAATAAGAAATGATGTTATAAGAAGAGGTTTTAAGTATGAACCCATGATATTTGGTGTGTGAGTGTTGTTAATGATGATAGGGATTGATGTTAATAATGATTTATGAGCATTAAAGATGAAACTTATGAATGGGTGTTGCCATAGATGCATGATGAATGCTTAGTAATACCAAACCCATGGTGGTTATGGTGGTTTAGTGTAGTAAATACTAATTAAGTCTTGTAATGGCATAAACACCAAGTAGTTTAGCTTAAACAATTAGATCTTGGCGGGTTGAATGGTAATAAGTATGTTATACATGTATGTAATGTAGGAAATAGCCCTATTGAAGAAGCGAGACCTTCAGACCGCGGTGATTTTTAGTTCTCTTAAGGTAGGAGATGAGTATATTTTCTAAATGCATGATCGATTGTGTGTTGATAATGTACATATATTGATTCATATTTTCATGTTTTTCCTTGAATGGATATACTACCTTTTTGTGTAATATAAGTTGAGATTCATATTGATGATTGGATGTTGGATTTACACATTTGATGAGGATATAAATTTGGAGTATAATTATTGACATGCTCTTTGATTTCCATGTGTGGATTGGTGTCAATATAAATCCTTGGCTAGTATAATCTTGAACAATATGAATGGTATGCCTTGGGTGTGTTATATATGGTTATGTGCCACTAACTATAATGTTAAGTGCAAATTATATCCTAAGTGAGTGGGCGAGAAATTCTTGTGAAGCCGAGGCTAGCATATGCATTATTGCATTCATAGCATGCATGACATAGCATTTTATATGTGGTTACAATCACATGACAAATTGAAACAATAAAGGTCTTACGGGATCTTGAGAAAGAGGACCCTTGTGTGGGGGACTAGTATTCGAATGACTATAAGTGGTTGCGATCACTTGACATATTGAAATGATAAAGGTTTTGTAGGATCTTATGAAAAATGGACCCTTGTGTGGGGGATAAATATTTAAATGATTATAAGTGGTTGCGATCACTTGACATATTGAGATAATAAAGGTCTTGCGAGATCTTATGAAAAGCACCCTTACGGGGGATAAATGCTTAAGCAACTATGCATTGTTGCTAATATTTGATGAATCATGTGCGCATGAACTATGAGTAAATGTTTCAAACCGGATCTGTTGCATATGCATTTCATGGTATGTCATATGCATTAGCCATAGGAACATGGTATTTGAGTTGGAGAAGATTAAGAAATATGACACCCTACTGAGAGTGTACATTGAGAAATAAAACCCACTTTTGGTCACTAACTAATTATGTATTATTGTTGTTGTGACCCCTCAATGTTGCTTATGAATTGTGACAACGGGTATGGTAATATTGTGATTTGGTGACTTGAGTCTACTTGGTAATATCCTTGTTAATGGACTTGTTATGTATAGATATGTATGCTCAATGGAAATTGATAAGTTAGGTGATATTATTATTTATATGAACTCCTTTGATAGGAGGATATGTTGAATTGTAGTCATATATTTATTGTAACATCCCCGTTTTAAAATTAAATGCTGAATGAAGAATAAACCACTAAGACTTGATTTCAACTAGAAATAACTGTTAATTGCATTTAACTACTTATGATTTAGCCATTAAAATATTTAAAAATGGTGGTGGTCAGGGGATGGGGTAGAGTGCACGTGACTGCTGGGCACGCACTCTCCCATCCCACTCTTCTTTTACTGTGCGCATGCACATATATATATATATATATATATAAGCGTGAGCCTTGGGGAGAAACGCACTTGCTATTTCTTCAGACTCTCTCCTCCGTCACTTCATCCTCTACTTCCTCTCTTCGTCTCCATTCTTCTTCTTCTTCTTCTATCTTACATTTCGCTCCTGGAGGTCTTGGTTGCAGTACTGGGGAACGGACCACACTTCATCCCCAGAATCAGGCGCAGGATACGACAAAGCTAAGGAAGACCGGACGAACCAGGAGAAGGACATCGGACCCAACAACAAGAACGAAAAAGGTTTTTGAGGATTCTTCTAAAGGTAGGGGGCGCTTGCATGTCGAATGCATGGTCTAAGAACGGTACCGGATGAACATGCTGCTGAGCGTGGGTGTGTGTGTGCATGTATTTATAATCATTAGAACTGATGCTGTGTGTGTGTGCATGTATTTATAATCATTAGAACTGATGCTGTGTATGTGTGCATGTATTTATAATCATTAGAACTGATGCTGTGTATGTGTGCATGTATTCACAATTACTAAAACTGATGCATGATTTTAGATTCTGATAGTGACCTTCGTGGCGATGGTGTAGCTTGCTCGTGGGTGATAATGATAGATCTACTTTGTTGTCACTATGAAATGTATGCATGTGCATGTTCTTAAATTGGATTGCCCAATGTTGTTAGTCTGATGACCGATTGTAACATGCATTGGTGCGACTGATTGAATTAATGACGACTGTAAGGTGTTCATGGCTCGATGATGTGTAATAATGAATGTGTTAGTTGCATGAGTAAGAGTGGGGTGACCCATGGAAGGTCAGGAACCCCAAGGGAAACGACTTCCAGTTACCAACCCTGGCTAGATCCCAATAGAGCTCGTGGTAGCCGTTGGAGCTAGAGAAGAGAGTCTCGAGACGCCGTGGGGAGGCCGGTGCCACATGGTAAGAGCTGAGGGACGAGGGGCCAAAAGAAAAAGGGGGCCGTAACTGAGAGTCTTTACCCGAGTCGGATCCGCAGACATGCATATAGAAATAAGGCTGATGGTGGTGATGTACAAATCTATGTATGTGCATGTGTACGATTCTAAATGCATGAATATATGTTTAGATGTGGAATAAATTCTGTGAATCATGTGTGTCATGAATATTGCTGAATTGTATGATTTTGGTTACTTGAGAAAGGCTGAGTGATAACAGGAGCGTGTACTGACGCTGATACCGAGTCTGTGAGTATCATTTTACATGTAAAAGCTCACCCCTGCAGTGGCCATTTTCAGTGAATGTCTCTCGTGAGGAAGATCAGAAGCAGAGCTGGAATGCTGGGCGGAGTGCTGATGCATTTCGAAGGTTTAGTTAAGGCGTTGTTAGATGAAGCCCGGACTGGCTCATACCGGGTGTTAATGTTTTGGGGAATGAATAGAACTTTACGGGCAAGGAGAAGTCCAATTTTGTATTGTAAATATTGACATACACTTTTATGTATATATGGATGTATGGTTTTGGGTGTGTGTGATGCTATGTGCTGCCTTGTTTTATAATTGTGCTTTAATGGATACGCAGGGACGATATGATCGAGCAGGTTATAGCCAAGTCTGAGTGAATCGATAATTGTCTTAGGAAAAAATTCATGTCGGATACGCTGGGCGGAGTCGTACCCCGCCCAAAGTGTGGGAGCAATTCGCCCAAGCGCGAGGACTCACGCTGAAGCGAGTAATTACCAGAGCGAGATATCGACCATTTTCCTTTCCTATCCGTTGCGATGCTAACACAATCCAGACCCCGATGTTGACCCCGAATTGGTCGTTATGGCTAAGCCCGCCCAGGCGTTGTCATACTCAGTTGAGCTGGGTGGAATAGGTTCAGATCCCTCCTTTCTCCACAACCTACTAACGTATATGTACCCTGTAACTTCTCATTTTTCTGAGTGAAAGGCGAGTGTGAGGATTTACTTAGTGAACCCTTGTCTATACCCGATGGAGGAAATTACCCTGTAGTTGTGCTAAAGAGGCGTTATGTAGATTTCGTTTAGGCGGCGTCATACCTCGCCCAAGTAACTAGGACAGCCCGCCCAAGATAAATATACCCCGTCTAGCCAAGTAGGATGTTTCTAACTTCGCCTTTCCACCAAATGCTACGCGTGTAAATGTGTCAACATATTTCCCTTATCTATTCCTCTTGTTGAGTGACCAGTATTTCTCGAAGGGAAGCCTCAGTGCGAAATCTCCTCTATCCGCTGCTGTATTACCATACTCCGCCTGGACGGTGTAAGACCCCGTCTGAGCGAATAAACGGTGTTGAGCAATCCGCCCTAGTGTTGATGTGTTGCGATAAACCCATTGAGCCGGCCCCAGTTTAGCTTCTCTGTAAGTTGCTATATGTGAGTGAATGCTCCTCGTTTCCTCCCTGCCTGCTCCCTTCTATATCAATTGTTGCGTGACTGTTTTGTGAAAAATTTTCTCATATTTTTGGAATTATTAGTTGCAAATGATTAGGGTGTTACATTTTAGTATCAGAGCGGACCGAAAAGTCCAAGGCCAAAGTATGCTTACCAAGTGTAAGCAGTGGTGTGTGTGTCTTTCTGCTTGATTGGTTGAAAATTGTTCTGATGATAGTTGAACCTGATTGATGATTGACTTGAGGACAAGGGGTTGTTTTTCCCCTAGTCCGATTGTGTGTATGACTTAGGCGAATGACATAATGTGCTAAGCTATTAATTGTTGGACTAATAACTAGATCGGTAGTAAGTGGCTCCGTATACTTATCCTTAAATGTCAATTTCAGGATAAGGAATGGCGCATCGTCAAAGTATGGAGGCTATAGCCACAGCATTCCAACGCTTTGCTGATGTGTTTGAAAGGCAAGGCCAAACTCAACCTGAGGATGGCCATGTGCTGGACCGCTTCCTGAAGAGGAAGCCGAGTGAATTCTTAGGAGGACGGAACCCTGAGGCGGCATTCAAGTGGACTCAGGAATTAGAGAGAATTTTTAGGGGTCTTCGCTGTACCGAAGCCCAGAAGGTGGAATGCGCAGTGTATATGCTGCGAGATGAAGCGGAGAATTGGTGGAAGATAGCTAGGAGCCGATTCCCCGAAGATGATAATCAACTGACGTGGAACGATTTCGAGGCCTGCTTCCTAGACAAATACTTTCCCGACACAGTGAGGAGTCGGAAAGAGCTGGAGTTTATGGAGTTAAAACAGGGCTCCATGACTGTGGAAGAATACGCGACCAGATTTGAGGAATTGTGCCTATTCTATCCGCCCTTCCAGCAGCCAGGAACGGAGCACTCCAAGTGTCTTAAGTTTGAGAACGGACTGAGATCGGATGTTAAGAGGGCCTGCAGATACCATGAAATCCGGAGTTTCCCTGCCTTAGTGAACAAGTGTAGAATATTCGAAGAGGATGACAGGGCCCATTCGGGCCAGTGCAGCAGAGCCAATCAGCACCTGAGGCCTCAGCAATCACGTTTCAAGAGGCCAGGGAACGTGAGGAGGAATGAACCTTTCACCAGATATCAGAACCATGATGACCGAGGGAGACAGATGAGTGGACGGCCAAGGTATGGCGGATGCTTTAAATGCGGCGGTGATCATTTTGCTAAGGAATGCAATGATACAAATGTTAAATGCTACCACTGCGGAGAGAAAGGACACGTTCGCCCGGACTGCCCCCAACTCCGCCAGGCAAACACCAATGTGCGTCAAGGAGGATTTCAAGATCGAACCAGAGTGAATGACAACCAACGACCTGGTGGCAGAGGCAACGGAACCAGAGGAAATATGATGCGTACCCCGAACAGCCGAGAAAGGAACACCGGCCCAACAGCGACAGGAAGGATCTACACCATCAATGCAGAGGATGTTGCACCAGCAAACGATCTAGTACAATGTAAGTGCTCACTTGGAACGAATATGCTTAATGTTGTTTTCGATTCGGGAGCAACCCATTCTTTTATAGCTGATGAGTGCGTGAAACGGTTGAAGCTACCAACTGTGTCTATGAACCGGACTTTAGAAGTGGCCAGCCCCACTGGCCCTAGTGTATTCACATCGTCAATATGTAAAAATGTAGCGTTTGAGCTGTATGATCGGAGTTTCATCTTCGATCTGATTTGCATGCCCTTAAAGGGTCTTGATATTGTGCTTGGAATAGATTGGCTTTCAGCCAATAAGGTATTAGTAGATTGTAGAAACCGAGGGATAGTTTTCCCAAAACAACCCACTGAAGATGGCTCGGCACTAGGTATAACCCAACTATTTATGGTGCTTTGTCTAACCAAAGATGAGAGTGAGACCCTAGTGAACGAAATTCCGGTTGTCTGCGAGTTCCCGGAAGTGTTCCCAGAAGACGTCCCGAGTGTGCCTCCCAATAGAGAAGTTGAATTCTCTATAGACTTGATCCCTGGAGCCGAACCGGTCTCCAGTGCACCCTACAGAATGTCCTCAACTGAATTGGTAGAGTTGAAGAAACAAGTGGATGAGTTACTTGAGAAGCAGTTCATTAGACCAAGCGTGTCACCTTGGGGCGCACCTGTGCTACTTGTTAAGAAGAAGGATGGCAGCATGAGACTTTGTATAGATTATCGACAGCTTAACAAGCTCACAATTAAGAATCGATACCCACTGCCTAGAATTGATGATTTAATTGACCAGCTGCGTGGAGCCTCAGTCTTCTCGAAAATCGACTTACGATCAGGATATCACCAAATCCGAGTGAAGGACTCGGATATTCCTAAAACTGCCTTTAGGACCAGGTATGGTCACTATGAGTATGTAGTGATGCCGTTCGGTGTGACAAACGCCCCTGCTGTTTTCATGAATTACATGAACAGCATATTCCACTCCTTCTTAGATCGGTTTGTCGTTGTCTTCATCGATGATATTCTAGTTTATTCTAAGACATCTGAGGAACATGAAGGACATCTCAGGACGGTACTCCAAGTGTTGAGGGAGAAACAATTGTTTGCAAAGCTCTCGAAGTGCGAATTCTGGATGGATGAGATCCACTTCCTCGGGCATGTGATCTCCAAGCGAGGCGTCTCGGTGGATCCTGCGAAGGTAGCTGCTGTAATGGCATGGGAAAGGCCCAGGTCGATCTCGGAAATAAGGAGTTTTATGGGCTTGGCAGGTTATTATAGAAGGTTCATCGAAGGTTTTTCTAAGTTGGCATTACCCTTGACTAAATTGACTCGGAAGAACGTTCCTTTTGTATGGAGTCCGGAGTGTGAGAGCAGCTTCCAAGAACTGAAGAATAAGTTAACAACTGCTCCGGTGTTGGCATTACCTGAGTTACGAGAAAGCTTCGTGGTCTATTGTGACGCGTCCGGACTCGGATTAGGATGTGTACTCATGCAGAAGGATCGAGTGATAGCATATGCCTCTCGACAATTGAGACCCCACGAACAGCATTATCCGACTCATGACTTAGAGTTGGCAGCAGTAGTTTTTGCATTGAAAATTTGGAGGCATTACTTGTACGGATCCAAATTTGAAGTGTACAGCGATCATAAGAGCCTCAAATACCTATTCGACCAAAAGGAGCTGAACATGAGGCAGAGAAGATGGATTGAGTTTTTGAAGGACTATGATTTCGAGTTGAAATACCACCCAGGTAAGGCAAATGTCGTAGCAGACGCATTGAGCCGAAAATCCCTCCACATAGCAGCCATGATGGCAAAAGAAGTTGAGTTGTTGGAGCGGTTCCGAGACATGAACTTGCATGTTGACGCCCCTTCCTCTCAGAAGATGACAATCGGTACGTTGAGGATTGCCAACGAATTCTTAAAATCCGTGTACGAACAGCAACAGGCGGACTCTTACCTAGCTGAAATGAAGGAAATTCAAGCCAAAGGAAAGGATTTATCCTTGGCAGAAGGGTCAGATGGGATCTTCCGGGTGAGAAACAGGATATACATACCAAGTGAAGGAAGATTGAGAAGAATGGTGCTTGATGAAGCCCACAAAAGCCTACTCAGCATTCACCCAGGAACCACGAAAATGTACCACGACTTGAGGAGACAGTTTTGGTGGCCCGGACTAAAGAAGGATGTGGCGGAGTACGTGACCCGGTGTATGACTTGTCAGAAATCGAAGGTAGAGCACCAAAAACCGTACGGTGCAATGCAGCCTCTAGAGATCCCCGTGTGGAAATGGGACTCAATTGCGATGGATTTTATCATGGGATTACCCAAAAACCGAGCGGGCCATGATGCCATTTGGGTCATTTTTGACAGATTGACGAAGAGTGCACACTTCTTACCTGTAAATATGAGGTACCCATTGCATAAGTTGGCTCGAATCTACATTCAAGAAGTTATCCGGCTGCATGGCATACCTACTTCCATCGTATCGGATAGGGACCCTAGATTTACGTCTAGGTTTTGGACCAGCATGCATCAAGAACTGGGGACGAAGCTTTGGCTTAGTTCTGCCTACCACCCCCAATCAGATGGACAATCCGAACGAACGATTCAGAGTCTAGAAGACTTATTGAGAGCGTGTGTGTTAGAGTACGGTGGGGACTGGGAGCAGTACCTTCCCCTGATCGAGTTTACGTACAACAACAGCCATCATCACAGCATTGGCATGGCACCTTACGAGGCGTTATATGGGCGTAGATGCCGAACCCCACTCTGTTGGTCGGAAGCGGGTGAAAGTCTACTATTGGGACCAGACATCGTGAAGCAAACCACAGAACAGATCCGAGTAATAAGGGAGAAGATGAAAGCATCACAAGACAGGCAGAAGAGCTACCATGACAAACGCATCAAGCCATTGGAATTTCAAGTCGGAGATCGAGTGTTTCTGAGAACCTCTCCGAGTAAAGGAGTTGGACGAGCCTTAAAAAGTGGAAAGTTAAGCCCTCGCTACATCGGACCTTATGAGGTAGTAGAACGGATTGGCTCCGTGGCATACCGCCTCGCATTACCAACTCACTTGTCCCGATTACACAACGTTTTTCACGTGTCTCAACTAAGAAAGTATTTGCATGATCCCAGCCACACGATGCCTGACGACGAGGTAGAGATCAAGGAAGACCTAACCACTGTGACTACACCGGTTGGAATCGTGGATCAATCGGTAAAGCGCTTAAGAAGCAAGAACGTAAGGCTAGTTAAGGTGGAGTGGCAGCAAGGCAAGACCACCTCCTACACGTGGGAACGCGAAGACGCCATGCGACAGCAGTACCCCGAATTGTTTACCTACGTAAGTACCGACTGAATTTCGGGGACGAAATTCTTTTTCAGTGGGGGAGAACTGTAACATCCCCGTTTTAAAATTAAATGCTGAATGAAGAATAAACCACTAAGACTTGATTTCAACTAGAAATAACTGTTAATTGCATTTAACTACTTATGATTTAGCCATTAAAATATTTAAAAATGGTGGTGGTCAGGGGATGGGGTAGAGTGCACGTGACTGCTGGGCACGCACTCTCCCATCCCACTCTTCTTTTACTGTGCGCATGCACATATATATATATATATAAGCGTGAGCCTTGGGGAGAAACGCACTTGCTATTTCTTCAGACTCTCTCCTCCGTCACTTCATCCTCTACTTCCTCTCTTCGTCTCCATTCTTCTTCTTCTTCTTCTATCTTACATTTCGCTCCTGGAGGTCTTGGTTGCAGTACTGGGGAACGGACCACACTTCATCCCCAGAATCAGGCGCAGGATACGACAAAGCTAAGGAAGACCGGACGAACCAGGAGAAGGACATCGGACCCAACAACAAGAACGAAAAAGGTTTTTGAGGATTCTTCTAAAGGTAGGGGGCGCTTGCATGTCGAATGCATGGTCTAAGAACGGTACCGGATGAACATGCTGCTGAGCGTGGGTGTGTGTGTGCATGTATTTATAATCATTAGAACTGATGCTGTGTGTGTGTGTGCATGTATTTATAATCATTAGAACTGATGCTGTGTATGTGTGCATGTATTTATAATCATTAGAACTGATGCTGTGTATGTGTGCATGTATTCACAATTACTAAAACTGATGCATGATTTTAGATTCTGATAGTGACCTTCGTGGCGATGGTGTAGCTTGCTCGTGGGTGATAATGATAGATCTACTTTGTTGTCACTATGAAATGTATGCATGTGCATGTTCTTAAATTGGATTGCCCAATGTTGTTAGTCTGATGACCGATTGTAACATGCATTGGTGCGACTGATTGAATTAATGACGACTGTAAGGTGTTCATGGCTCGATGATGTGTAATAATGAATGTGTTAGTTGCATGAGTAAGAGTGGGGTGACCCATGGAAGGTCAGGAACCCCAAGGGAAACGACTTCCAGTTACCAACCCTGGCTAGATCCCAATAGAGCTCGTGGTAGCCGTTGGAGCTAGAGAAGAGAGTCTCGAGACGCCGTGGGGAGGCCGGTGCCACATGGTAAGAGCTGAGGGACGAGGGGCCAAAAGAAAAAGGGGGCCGTAACTGAGAGTCTTTACCCGAGTCGGATCCGCAGACATGCATATAGAAATAAGGCTGATGGTGGTGATGTACAAATCTATGTATGTGCATGTGTACGATTCTAAATGCATGAATATATGTTTAGATGTGGAATAAATTCTGTGAATCATGTGTGTCATGAATATTGCTGAATTGTATGATTTTGGTTACTTGAGAAAGGCTGAGTGATAACAGGAGCGTGTACTGACGCTGATACCGAGTCTGTGAGTATCATTTTACATGTAAAAGCTCACCCCTGCAGTGGCCATTTTCAGTGAATGTCTCTCGTGAGGAAGATCAGAAGCAGAGCTGGAATGCTGGGCGGAGTGCTGATGCATTTCGAAGGTTTAGTTAAGGCGTTGTTAGATGAAGCCCGGACTGGCTCATACCGGGTGTTAATGTTTTGGGGAATGAATAGAACTTTACGGGCAAGGAGAAGTCCAATTTTGTATTGTAAATATTGACATACACTTTTATGTATATATGGATGTATGGTTTTGGGTGTGTGTGATGCTATGTGCTGCCTTGTTTTATAATTGTGCTTTAATGGATACGCAGGGACGATATGATCGAGCAGGTTATAGCCAAGTCTGAGTGAATCGATAATTGTCTTAGGAAAAAATTCATGTCGGATACGCTGGGCGGAGTCGTACCCCGCCCAAAGTGTGGGAGCAATTCGCCCAAGCGCGAGGACTCACGCTGAAGCGAGTAATTACCAGAGCGAGATATCGACCATTTTCCTTTCCTATCCGTTGCGATGCTAACACAATCCAGACCCCGATGTTGACCCCGAATTGGTCGTTATGGCTAAGCCCGCCCAGGCGTTGTCATACTCAGTTGAGCTGGGTGGAATAGGTTCAGATCCCTCCTTTCTCCACAACCTACTAACGTATATGTACCCTGTAACTTCTCATTTTTCTGAGTGAAAGGCGAGTGTGAGGATTTACTTAGTGAACCCTTGTCTATACCCGATGGAGGAAATTACCCTGTAGTTGTGCTAAAGAGGCGTTATGTAGATTTCGTTTAGGCGGCGTCATACCTCGCCCAAGTAACTAGGACAGCCCGCCCAAGATAAATATACCCCGTCTAGCCAAGTAGGATGTTTCTAACTTCGCCTTTCCACCAAATGCTACGCGTGTAAATGTGTCAACATATTTCCCTTATCTATTCCTCCTGTTGAGTGACCAGTATTTCTCGAAGGGAAGCCTCAGTACGAAATCTCCTCTATCCGCTGCTGTATTACCATACTCCGCCTGGACGGTGTAAGACCCCGTCTGAGCGAATAAACGGTGTTGAGCAATCCGCCCTAGTGTTGATGTGTTGCGATAAACCCATTGAGCCGGCCCCAGTTTAGCTTCTCTGTAAGTTGCTATATGTGAGTGAATGCTCCTCGTTTCCTCCCTGCCTGCTCCCTTCTATATCAATTGTTGCGTGACTGTTTTGTGAAAAATTTTCTCATATTTTTGGAATTATTAGTTGCAAATGATTAGGGTGTTACATTTATGCTATCACAATTTGATTGATTGTTTCATCGTTAAGAAAGTATGCTCACTCTCCATGTTGTCTACTTTTTAGCTCTTGTGTTGTAGGGCATGACCATGGAGTAGAACCTTTCAAAGAGATGAGGTATGGTGTGAAGGAAGAGGTAGTCTAGATGCCTTAGCCGGCATGTTTTATGATAAATAACTTTGTATATCCCTATTGAGATGGTTATGTATGGCATGGTTTTGTATAATTATATTATGGTTTAATGCCTTATAAGTATGGTGATGTTTGGATATTGATGACTTGACATCCTAGAATAGAAATTAATGTATTGGGATTGAACTTGTGATCATTTTGTATCACTAAGAGATGTATGATGATACATGACATGATGATGCATGACTTGGTGAAGTTTGCACCTTAATATATATATTGAATGGTATTTGGATATATGCTTGAAGAAAGTATGATTGTTATGATGATTAGAGATTATATAAAAGATGTGTAGTTGAATGAAATAATGGATTTGTATGCATATTAAGGAAGTGGATAAGTCATATTTTGATCTAAGAGGTTCTAGGACATAGGACTAGGTTGTACAAACCCTATTACATACTTAAAACTTGTTGGCATTGGATTGAGACATATTTGATGTGGTTTGAATGGTTTTGGTTATGCCATTTGCTCATAAAATGCATTTTATGCATAATCACATGGTTAGGCCACATGGTTATGAATACTTGAGTATGATTGAGTCTAGCAAGTCTTAATTGGTGTGTTTTAACTCTCCATAAAGTTTGGTGATGATTGGATATGGTTAGGATGGGTTTTGGTAGGTTAGAAACTCATAAAATATGGTTTTTATGGTTTTTCTGCAGAACTAATTGATTAGGGTGGTCCCCTAATCGATTACGAGCATTCTGTTGGCCCTGGAATCAATTTTTGATCAAATTAATCGATTAGGCTGGGTACCTAATTGATTATTTACTCTCTGTTTGTGGTGGAATCGATTGGCTAATCGATTTGGGATATTCTGTCCGGCGTAATCCATTAGGCCCTTCTTGCTTATCGATTAGGCCATTATTTTTGAATTAGGGCCTGTTCTAGCTGAACTAGCTCTTGGGTTCTTTACCAAAGTTGTAGATAATTTTGTTTCCGTCATTTTGATACTTAATTTGCATCAATTGAAGGTTGGTAACCCAAGTTATACCCAAAAACCTAAAGGGTGTTCAGGCTAAAATTTTCAACAGGGCTGGTTCTACAAATTTATGAATTAGGCAATCTTCATGGCATAATTGGTCTTTGACTTCTTCATTAAAGTTGTAGATAAATGTGTTAGGAAGGTGTATAATTTAGACTTACCTCAATTAGAGTTTCCCAGCTCTTATTAGGCG
Source organism: Clitoria ternatea (assembly GCA_037962975.1). Taxonomy (NCBI): domain Eukaryota; kingdom Viridiplantae; phylum Streptophyta; class Magnoliopsida; order Fabales; family Fabaceae; genus Clitoria; species Clitoria ternatea. Next base: position 34,524,169 of record CM075672.1, on the reverse strand, counting down.
TAAAACACTGAACTCACTGCGGTGTAAAACTTAAATTCGGGAGGGGTTTGAACCCAACTTTTTATGATTTTTGATTTGGGAGTAATAGGTGATATTTATGACATGTCCCACTATTCCTAAGACTAAAAATGAAATTTTCTCATATCAGTTCTCATATCTTCATATATGGGAAGTGTGGCTAATCAAAGATCTAGCGCGCGATGTTAAATGACTTTCTTTTATTCGTGGTGTCTCTTAGGCAAGGTGATGAACTTTAAAATGTGAAAAATTTATCCTCATGATTATTATGTCATATCTATTATATTTACTTATATAAGGCTGAGGGGCGCCACAGAGAAAGGATGCTTCAGAAGTGGAGAGACGCCAAGTTCCAACAAGTTAGTGCTAGGAACAAGGCAAACAGACAAGTCGATGTTGGTGCCTCCATCTACATTGGGGGTTCCATTTCAGTTGTAGAGCATAAAAAAATATTTATAAGTACACTTTGTTAAATATGTTTATTAATTCAATAACTTCAAAGTTTTTTCACTAATAATTTCAATATCTTATAAATTGTAAGAGCAAAAGGAGCATGTGAGCCTTTGTTATTTGAGGTGATGTAAATCACCAAAACGAATAAGGCTGGTGATTGGTTATTAGAAGACTATCGGTATGGCCATAGTTTATTTAAACTTACAAATGTTTAGAGTTTCTTCAAAGATTTACAAATCAAATTACTTACTTGTTTCATCTATCTTTTACATATGTAGGAGACATATTTAGCCATGAGGATAGAAGAAGGCTAAGTGTAACGCCCTCTGTTACACCTTAAATTCTAGAAAATTTTGTAAATTTTTTTTTTGAAGATATGATTGTTAAAAAGAAACTATCAGAATAAATTACATACATTATTTCTGAAATACCTCATAAATATTATTAAAACTTTATACAGTAATTTTACATTCATCCAAAGAAAATAAACATTATAAGAAAGAGAGGAAACTCCATGGCCCAGAAGCAGTTACTTAATAACATTATTTATTCATTGGACCACGGTATTCATACCGAGCTCCCTTTCTAGAACATGCTATATTTACTGTCGAGATTCTTCGATCCTTCCCTCTGAACCATCAATTTAAAACATGTGAAACAAAAACACGGGGAAAGGAGTGAGAAACAGAATATAATATTCCCGAATAAGACATAAGCAACAAAGGGTTTTCACAAACCAATACATAATAATATCAATCACAATCACATACACAATCAATTCTGAATGCATGAATGTTATGCAATATCTTCATCATAACTTACCTATATATATGGGCCCTTAAATTTTAATTTGTACTGGGCCAACCAGGAGTTTACACTATTCCATAAGTCTGGATAATAATAATATGAACAGCTCAACTGGCATGGAAACACTTAGAGACTAGTCAGATTGAAAAAGTTTTTATTGTGAAAGTACCCGACACTAGGGAGCTACCCCAGGTCCCCTGAAGCACCCTTTCACACCCTCTCATCCCAAGGCTCGTAATTAAGCCTCCTTTAATGTATCCTCAGTTTCTATAATTCGTCCCTAAACAATATCATTTTGTTTCACTTTAATGATTTATGATGCATGAACTACTCGCGTATTTAATTGGTTAAGGCTTTTAGAAACTCAATTATTAAATACCTTAAAGGTTTACAACATCCTTTCAATAAACTGTACATTTTCTCAATTCTCTGAATTTCTATCCCACAGAAATAAATTTGGTACAGTTTTTAATTCTTACTAAAATTGAGTTTCTAAGTCTTAAATATCTCAAAACTTTTTCATATAAAACTTTTACATAATCTTTCTCAAATTGAATCTTAACAAGATCAAATTCTTAATTATTTCTAAATATCTTTAGTTATTAAGTTGGAAAAATAAAATAGTTTTCTTTTGAAAATTTTATTTTATTAAAAGAGAATAATCTTTAAATCATTAACCAAAAATACGTAAAATTACAAATTTTTTCTTTAATTCAAGATTTAATTATCTCAATTTGTTATAAATTAAATTTCATAAAATGTCTTCTTTCTAAAATAAATACTAATTTTTTTATTCTAAATATTGAAAATAAAGTTAATAAAAATAATTTCTAAGAAGAGAAGATTTAAAGTAAAAATTTAAAGAGTAAGGTAAGAAAATTCTTACTGAGTTTAGTTTTCCTTCATGCTCGCTATATGCTCAAACTCCATATCACAAAATCATCAATCAAAATAAAGCATTATCAATTATAACTAAATATCATCAATCACATCAAGTATTATTAATCACAATTAAATATCAATCAAAATCAAGTCAATAAAACATCATTTATAAATATTATAATTCAAAGTCTAATGGTTATTAATATAGTCAATTTGAGTCCTTTTGGTCAATTCCTCGTATAGGTCTATGTAAGTCCATATAATCCAGTCCTTGCATAGGTATAGTTCAGTCCATATGGGTCATAGTGGTCCAAGTCCTTGCATAGGTATAGTCTAGTTCATATAGGTTATAAAAGTATAGATCCTTGCATAGGTATATTAGAGTTAGTTACATCAGATATTTAATTTAAAATTTATTAAAAATTTTAAGTTAAAATGTTAATATTTTAAAATAATAATATTATCAAATTTGAAAGGAGTAGGGGACTTCTCCCATTATTCTTATGTCTTTTCATATTATACTTGATCCAGTCTAAATACCGGCCCCTCAAGTTGTGACGTCAGCATGACTGTTCCAGAGGGGTAACCGGTATCACAGGGCAGTATCTTCACACCAGTTATCTGCTCTCACTTCTTTGTTCTCACTTCATCAGATACTTCATTCGTCCTCACTTCCCCGTCACGTATAACCGCTTGCCTCAGTGTCACAATGAGATAAGAGGGGTTATAACTTATCAGTATGGATACTCTGCACAGCGGAATGTGCCAATATCACTTGCAGAAGGGAGTAGGTACGATCGCAGGCGTGATGTACGGAAAAGGTGATTATCCTCTATCCCTGTGTCAGGATCGTACACTGATAATTGACCTACCCCCTGTCACACTTTGAGCACTGAGCCACTCTGATTAACACTTTGTACACGGTATCAGAACCTATGGGCCCACCTGCATCCAACGATTCATTTTCCACGTCCAACTATAAATAGCATATTCCAATACACATGCAAGGTGACGTTGTTCTAACTCTCATCTTACTATTGCATTGCTTAAGTATCCACAGAGTTCATATACACTCTTCTAACTTGAGCGTCGGAGAATCTTCGCAGGTGACACTACCTTTCGCCCACCCCAACGTGAAACTCTAGTGTGAAGGATCTCCAGGACAACGAGACCGATTTCTCTCATTGAGAGACCGGATTACAATACTGGATACCCACTGTACCGGTATACAAACACTAAAATATATATACTTTTGAGGCTGGTCTCACACCGGATCGTTGACCCCGGTTTTGACCAGTTCATTGGCACGCCTAGTGGGACTCGATAGAGTTATCCCCACTTTTCGTAGAAGTTTGGTAGTTCAGTATGGAAGGAGATGGAAGCAATTTTATTGATGGTCATGTGGAAGATGTGACCCATCAGCAGGCTGTTAGGAGACTTGTTTTTGAATCTTCTGTAACCAACACAAGGAGGATGGTACCTGTGGCAACCCCTGACCCTCGAGACGAAGTTATAAGGCAGCTCAGGGAGGAGTTGGTGGAGCTGAGAAGGGAGAAGAGAGGAACTAGGGACAGAGTGACGTCCTAGGCGGAGGATGTTCATCATGCATTCACAAGAGAAAGATCCACAACCCTACAATATTCGAAGATCCCTACTTATGAGGAGAAGGAACAGACTGAAGACTCTAGAGATAGGGTCAGTACAAGAAGGAAGGAGCAGGCAGTGGTAACTTCGGGGGCATACAGACTCAGTATGCCTTTCTCAAGGAGACTCGTGAGTTTCATTATCCCCAAGCACCTGCAAACAACCCAGCCACTTTCGATTAGAAAGTATGATGGGGAAACTGATCCTACTAAGCACCTTGATGCTTATGTGTACGAGGCTATGTATTTGGGAGCTGATGAGGATGTTATGTGTAGAATGTTCCTAAGAACGCTGACGGAGGAAGCCCTTCGTTGGTTCAAGAGTTTGTCCTCAGGGTCGATAGATTCCTGGGAAGAAATGGCAGCTGCATTCAAAAGCCATTTTGTTATCTACAGAGATATTCCAAGGACTTTTCATACCTTGGCCTAGATAAGGCAAGGAGAAAATGAAACTCTTAAGGAGTTTTTGAAGAGATTTTATAAGGAGGCTGCGTTGGTGCCTAACCTCACGGAAGCTATTCAGCTTCATATCGTGGTTGAAGCTTTAAAACCTAGGTCTGCTTTTGCCTTGTCTTTGGCAAAGAGTCCTCCAACATCGTTCGAGGAGTTTCGAAGGAAAGCTTCGAAGTACGTGGGCATAGAGATGCACCTGGAAGCTACTGCATCTAGAATGAAGCCGTTAGTTCCCTTACAGCAACCACGGAGAGATAAGGAAAGGGTAAAGCCAGAGAAGCATGCCCAAAGGGAGGATTTTATGAATACTCATCATCAACAGTGAGAGAGACGCGTCGTTTCTTTTAGCAGCTACGCCCCATTGAACTCTAGGCATTCCCAAATCTTGAGGGAGGTTGGTTGGCCCACGCTCAGTGTCTATGGGATAAGGAAGCCTCCTCCAATGAAAAGACCTGGGAACTCATGTAAATATTATGCTTTCCACGAGCAGGTTGGCCATCACACAGATGAGTGCAAGGCGTTGAAAAACATGGTGGAGACTCTTATTAGAGAGGGAAAACTGAAATAGTATTTATTCAAAGAGAAGTCCTTAGATGAGCCAGACAAGACGGATAAAAAAGGAAGAGATCCGGATGATAAAGGTGATAACAGTTATAATCCGGTCAGGAGGTTCACAGCCGCTGAGAAGCAGAAGGGAGTAGTGATCAGTGGAGGAGCTCAATAGGACAGTATGCCTCAGCAGCAAAGGCAAGGCCGGTGCGAAGTGATTGAGATGATTATTAGAGGATTTGCTGGAGAAGGCACGTCAATCACAACCCGAAAGAATCACCACCGAATGATCCTGTCAGTACAGGGGAAGCCTAGAGACATCCGCCCTTTCAGGGACGGTGTAGCAACACCGGTGGTGTCATTTACAGACGACGATTTTGGCCCAACGATCCCTGGAGGTGACGATGCAGTGGTCATCATAGCTGTCATAGCCAACAAAGATGTCAAAAGGATTCTCATCGATCAGGGAAGTTCTTGTGATGTAATTTTTTATAATTGTTTCAAAAAAATGGGCTTTAATGATGCAGATTTGCAACCATATACACAAGAGCTCACAACATTCAATGGAGTGAAGCAACCTACCAAAAGGTATCTTGATACCCTTATTTCTTTTGAAGGTGAACCTGGAACAAGAACGGTAAAGTCCAGAATCCTGATAATTGATGTGGAGTCCCCTAACAATGGGATTATAGGTCGTCCCACTCTGAACGCGATAGAAGCAATCGTATCTACCCCATATCTTCCTATCAAGTTTATTGACAAGGACAATGGTGTATCATCCCTTCGTAGTGATCAAGAGATGGCCAGGTATTGTTACAACCTAAGCCTGAATATGGTAAACTTGGAAGCATTTAACAAGAAGAGGAAGCTGAACGATGGAGGAACAGGGGCTGGGTCTGTCAGTTTGATTGATCTGGGCCCCAGAGCGGAATTGAAGATTGACCCTTTCAATCCCTCAAAGCCCACACCGGATGGTGGTTCCAGGGACATCATCTTAGGGGATTCCCTAGATAAGGTCACGCACATTAATGATAAGCTGGAGTTGGTCATGGAGCAGCGCCTGGTGGCACTCCTTCAGGAGTTTAAAGACCTTTTCGCATGGACTGCTGTAGACATGCCTGGGATAGACCCTGATTTCTGCTACCATAAATTGGCTGTCTATCCAGAGACAAGACCGGTTGCCCAGAAGAAGAGAAGATTGGGACTGAAAAAATAGAAAGCAGCGTGTGAGCAAATAGAAAAATTATTGAAGGCTGGTTTCATTAAAGAGGTCCGCTATTCATCTTGGCTCTCCAACATGGTAATGGTGCAGAAGGCCAACGGCAAGTGGAGGATGTGCACAGATTACGTTGACCTCAACCGATGTTGCCCGAAGGACCCATATCCACTCCCAAACATCGACCGTATAGTTGACGATTCGTCTGGTTATCAATACCTCAGTTTCGTGGATGCTTATTTGGGGTATAACCAAATTCTGATGTGCGAGGAGGACCAAGAGAAGACAACTTTCGTCAATGACCGTGGTGTCTTTTGTTACACAGTCATGCCCTTCGGGTTGAAAAATGCTGGAGCCACTTACCAGCGAATGATCAATAAGGTATTCGAAGGCATGCATACCAAGTTAGTGGAGGTATACATTGATGACATTATCGCTAAGACTCCTGCTGGTGGTGATCACGTTGAAGATTTACGCCAAGTGTTCACTCGGTTGCGACAATACAACATGAGGTTGAACCCATTAAAGTGCACCTTTGCAGTCCCAGCTGGGAAGTTTCTAGGATTCATGTTAACCCAGCGTGGCATCGAGGCCAATCCTAGTAAATGTCAGGCGATACTGGATATGCAAAGCCCCAAGAGCTTAAGAGAGGTACAATCGTTGAATGGAAAGGTGGCCGCTCTAGCTCGATTCATGCCCAAAATGGCGCATAGGTGTTATTCAAGTAGCCTCAATACTCAAGAGGGGGGGTGAATTAAGTTTTAAAACTTTTCGTTGAAATGCCTTTGAACTTAGTTCCTTTTTCACAAGTTAAGAGTTTATGCAAGAGAAGGAAAGTTTAGAACAAGAAACAATGCAAACCAAGAGATAAATGTTGCTAAGACAATTTATCAAACACTCGGTGTGCAGCAGTTTAAACCTATTAATACAAGCAAGTTAAAGAGGGGAAATCACAATCAATAATAATAACACAGCCAAATGCAATATATGAATGCAGAAGAGTAAGGGAGAAGAGCTTGCAAACCAATTTAACGAATTCCACCAACCTCGGTGTACGTCTCTCCTTCAAGCAACCCACTTGAAGGATTTCCACTATTGAAGTTTAGAGATACAAGCTATGAGCAATTGCAGCTTCCTAGTGTCCCACACTCAAGAACTCAATCCTCACTAGCACAAAGGTAACCCACCCAATCTCTCAAACTCTCAATACCCAAAGGTTGAACCCCAACCTTTGTGACCACTCAACCTAGAGTGAAAACCTTTGTGTTTGGTGTAGTGTTTACAAGCAAGTAACTCTCTTGATAGAGTAGATATACAAATGAAGGCTCACACAACTTCTAACTCTCAACAAGAGATAATATACAAGTTTAAGCTCTAAGTTTCTGAAAGATGAAGCTATACAAGAATAGAACTCATAAGACTCAAGATTTGATTTCCCTTTGATGGATTTATGTGTTACTTTGAGTAGCTTGAAGGAGTCTTGCATTTATAGTCCTTGTAGAGGAGCTTAATGGTCTTCTTAGCCATTTCAGATGATGGGCACAGGGTTGGAATGGAGAAATGAGCTGGTTTCTACCTAAAAGGCACTTTACCCAAATTTTGACACGACCCTAATCGATTACGCCTCGATCTGTAATCGATTAGCTTTTGAAATCTGTAGTGTTATTCATGCTACAATCGATTAGGTGTTACTGCGTAATCGATTAGCTTAGAAACAGGGACTTGCTAATCGATTATTGTATACCCTGTAATCGATTACAAATGGCACCTGATGCATTAAATAGAGTCTTGTAGCATTATAATCGATTAGGCCTTACTGCAATCGATTATGATGACAAACAGAACTTAGGTAATTGATTATCTTGGCTGAGTTAATCGATTATGCTGAATACCTGATGCTCATATTTCACACTTTCAGCTGGTAATCGATTATGTGTTACTGTGTAATCGATTATGGTACAAACAGAGCTTGAGTAATCGATTAGCTTTGCTTGGTAATCGATTACGTTGAATACCTGATACTCTTTCCTCAAGTTGTTCAAATGGTAATCGATTATGGTTCAAGGGTACAATCGATTATGTTGCAAATAGTCATTAGGTAATCGATTATGTCTATAGGTGTAATCGATTACTACACAAACAAAATATAGATAATCGATTAGCTTGAGTCCTCTAATCGATTAGGATGCACGTTTTTGTCCATCTGATTCTGTTTTCTCTGTTTTCATGGTTACTTGGCCTTTTTGCTACAAGTCTTCAATGTGCTTTGTCATTATCAAAATAATTCAACCTGAAATATATATTCAAACATATTCTCCCCCTTTTTGATGATGACAAACAATGTTCATCTCTTGAGGATTGTTAGTTCAAAAACAAACTTATCTCTAATCATTGTCTCTTAATCATTATCTACAAAAACATGTCTAATTCAAATTTTAGATAGTGTTATCTCTGACAAGTTATCTCTTGATTTAAAGAATATCTCCCCTTGTCTAAGTGAATCTATGCCATAGAGACAATTATCCAATCCACTTGTTAACCATTTGTTATTATTAGTAATCAGATTAGATGAACGTAAGTGTTTCTCCCTCTTTGTAATCATCAAAAATCAGGGAAGCAATAGAGATATAACGAAACAAAATGAAAATTTTATTTATTACAGAAAAAGGGAAATTACATAATTGAAATTTGCAGAATGAACATTAAAAAAACGCAGAACAACACAAACAAAGCACAATAAAAAAAAACGGATCTAATTATCTGGATTAAAAAAGCGGAGCTCAAAAATCTGGTGAGACAGCTCTTCATAGCGTTGTTGCATGAATCTTCATAGCGTTGTTGCATGAGTTCATAATGTTGCTGCTCAGTCATTTGGAATTCCTGGAGGGAGTTATCAAGCTGATCAAAACAGTGATCAATATGTGCATACAAGGAGGTGAAAGGGTCAGGTGGAGCAGATGATTCTCCTTGAGGTGCAGGAGTAGGAGTAGGATCAACAGTGGGAGTAGGATGGTCTTCCTCAAATGGACTGCTGCCATGGATTCTGTCACTCTTGAAGATCCATCTTCCAGCTACGCAAACCATGCCTATTTTGTTGAGATGTTGAGTGCCAATGCAAGCTTGAGAGGGCATTTTTTCAGCAAGTTCTCCAGCCAAGTCCACTCCATATGCCTTGAAAATTTTTGTGAGGAGAATGGCATAAGGCAGTTTGTGTTGCTCCTTGGGTTTCAGCATGTGGAGCTTGAGGAGTTGAATCCAGTTTATGTCCTTGTGGTTGATGATGGCCCACATGAGAAGAACATCATCTTCCTCAACCAAGGCATAATTTCCCCCACGAGGGACAAGCAATTTAACCATAAAGAAGTGAAGGAGACGATTATTAAGAGTCAAGTGGCCTACCAATTTGTGATTGTCGAGGGGACGGTTGGCCTTCCAAAGAGATTGGCGTGCGGGAATGGGATTGAAATCCCACTCATCTTCCGGATTACCCCTTGCAAATTCAGCAGTAGAAAGGGGAATTTGGGTGATTTTAGAAAGTTGTTGGTTGGTGATTTTGAGAGTCACATTCTTGACTCTAGCCTCCAGAGTGCCATCAACTAGTTTGAGGTTGCAAAAGAATACCCTTATTAATTCAGGATAATAAAACTCTTCCTTGAGAGTGAGGAATGGAAGAAGATTGTAGTGGTGAAGGAGTTAGGTGAAGGTAAAACAGGGGTTCTCAAAAGTTTGGGCGTCAATAAAGTGAGGAGTGATTATATCCTTCTCTGAAAATTTCTTTATGAAATTTTGGAGGTCTCTTGGTGAAGTGAAGAACCTATAGAAATCTAGAGGATTAGTGGGTTGGTTCATGGAGGACCTAGCCCTCTTCACTTGTCTTGATGAAGACATGATGGAGAATGAAAGATGAAGAGAATGAGAGATTTTGAGAAAGATTGGAGAAGAGGCAATGGAGTGATAGTGTGAGATAGAAGAATGAAGAAGGGGTATTTATAGGAGAGAGATAGGGTTTAGAGATGAGAGAAGGAGTAAATAGGGTAAGTGAGTGGTTGGGCCATTGGAAGTCACACGGATTCTGCATTAAAATTGGCACCTGATACGATGCTAATCGATTAGGTCCTAGGGACTAATCGATTAGGGTGCGTTTCTGGGGAAGATGAAACGTTGTTGCACAGAGGTAATCGATTATGGACGGTGGCATAATCGATTACGATAAAAATAGAAACTTTACAATCGATTAGGAGGAGATTCTAATCGATTATCTGGAAGGCAAAACGTTAGTAATCGATTTTGTTGAATGGCTAATTGATTGTACAAGAAACAGAGACTTTGTAGTCGATTAGATATGAGATGCTAATCGATTATTGATGAAATAGAAAATTGGCAATCGATTACTTGAGAGTGTGTAATCGATTATTAAGGAAATAGAGAGTGTATAATCGATTATATTCATCATGGTAATCGATTAGGGATGCTTAGAAATGGTCTAAGCTTACAGATTTCAAGTGGAACGTCAACCAATCAATATATTAAGCATCAACACATTGTAAATCAAGAAATTATCAAAATTATTCAGCATTCAAACACAATTGGAAATGTCTAAGATTCCTAATTATCTTCTAATATGTATGAATTGTTCCTTTGCTAGTGGTTTGGTGAAGATATCTACAAGTTGTTTAGTGGTTTCAACATGTTCAAGCACACAATCACCCTTTAATACATGATCCCTAATGAAATGATGTCAAATTTCAATATGTTTGGTTCTTGAATGCATTACAGGATTCTTTGAAATGTTTATGGCACTTGTGTTATCACATTTTAGAGGCACATGGTCTAGTATAACACCAAAATCAAGGAGTTGTTGTCTCATCCAAAGGATTTGAGAATAACTACTAGCTGCAACATATTCTACCTCAGCTGTTGACAATGCAACACTCACTTGTTTCTTTCTATGCCAAGATACAAGAGAACTACCAAGCAAGTGACATGTTCCACTAGTGCTTTTTCTATCAAGCTTACATCCGGCAAAATCAGAGTCAGAGTATCCAACTAAAGTGCATTCAAGCCCTTTGGGGTACCATAAGCCAACATTTTGAGTTCCAACAAGATATTTCATTATCCTTTTTACTGTAGTTAGGTGTGATTCTTTTGGGCATGCTTGATATCTTGCACACATACAAACAGCAAATATGATATCTGGTCTACTAGCGGTTAAGTAAAGTAAGGATCCAATCATTCCTCTATATTTAGTGAGTTCAACATCCTTACCATTCTCATCCTTATCCAAATAGCATGAAGTGCCCATAGGTGTGGCAATATCATTTGCCTTGTCCATGTTAAATTTCTTTAGCAACTCCTTGCAATACTTTGATTGACTAATGAAATTACCTTCCTTTGTTTGCTTAATTTTCAGTCCAAGGAAGAATGTAAGTTCTCCCATCATGGACATCTCAAATTCGTCCTGCATTAGCTTAGCAAAGTCTTTGCACAACGATTCATTAGTAACACCAAAGATTATATCATCAACATACACTTGAACTAATAGTATGTTATTTTTCTTGTGCTTGATGAATAATGTTGTGTCAACCTTTCCTATTTCAAAATTGTTTTCTAAAAGAAATTTACTTAATCTTTCATACCAAGATCTTGGAGCTTGTTTTAACCCATATAAAGCTTTCTTTAGTTTGAAAACATGATTTGGAAATTGGTTGTTTTCAAAACCTGGAGGTTGATCAACATATACTTCTTCTTGAATGTATCCATTTAAGAAAGCACTTTTGACATCTATTTGGTACAATTTAAAATCCTTACAACATGCAAAGGCTAAGAGTAATCTAATAGCTTCTAGCCTAGCTACGGGAGCATACGTTTCTTCATAATCAATGCCTTCTTCTTGATTATAACCTTTAGCTACTAGCCTAGCTTTGTTCCTAGTAATTATACCATTTTCATCTAATTTATTCCTAAACACCCATTTTGTTCCTATTATTTGGTGGTCATTGGGTCTTGGCATTAGTTCCCAAACTTCATTTCTTTCAAATTGATTCAATTCCTCTTGCATGGCCAACATCCAATGTTCATCAATAATAGCTTCATCAATACTTTTGGGTTCTGTTTATGATACAAACACTAAGTGATTACATGCATTCCTAATGGCATTTCGAGTATTTACACCTTTTGTCATTTCACCTATGACTTTGTCTAAGGGATAGTCCTTCAAAGTGATCCATTGTTGTGGTTCCTCATGTCGTGTTGCATCTTTGTCTTTGTTCTCTTCTTCTTTGTCATTCAAGGTTAAATCTTGAAGACTACCTACAATATCGTCAACATCTTCCTTTCTCGGGGAGTTATGGCTATTTTCATCAAATTTCACATGAATAGACTCCTGAATGGTGTTTGTTTGTTTGTTAAAGATTCGATAAGATTTACTAGATGATGAATATCCTAGAAAAATTGCCTCATCAGATTTGGCATCAAACTTCCCTAGATCCATTATTGAGTACAAAGCATTTACATCCAAAAATATGAAAGTAGGAAATGTTGGGTTTTCTTCCCTTGTAAAGTTCATAGGGGGTTTTCTTTAGTATAGGCCTTATTAAACATCGATTCATAACATGACAAGCGGTGTTTACCGCATCGGCCCAAAAATGTTTCACAATATTGTATTCATTTAACATGGTTCTAGCAAGCTCCACTAAAGATCTATTTTTCCTTTCAACCACCCCATTTTGTTGTGGAGTTTTAGGAGCTGAAAAATTATGATTGATACCATGTTTTTCGCAAAACTTTTCAAGGGATTGGTTTTCAAATTCTCCCCCATGATCGGTTCTTATGGATGCAATCTTTGAGTTTCATTCATTTTGGATAATCTTGGCTAGTTTCTTGAATGCATGATATGCTTCATTTTTATGAGCAAGAAACAAGGTCCATGTATATCTAGAATAGTCATCTACAATTACTAGACCATAGTAATTACCACCAAAGCTTTTGATTTTAAAGGGTCCAAATAAGTCCATGTGCAAAAGTTGTAAAGGCCTTTGAGTAGAAACAATGTTTTTAGCTTGAAAGGATGCCTTTACTTGTTTTCCCTTTTGACATGCATCATAAAATTTATTTTCAAACTTGAGCTTTGGTAAACCAATCACTAGTTCTTTAGAAACAAGTTTGTTTAAATGGTCTATGTGTATATGAGCTATCCTTCTATGCCATAGCCATGATTCATCCTCTCTAGTCATGAAGCATTGCACATCATTTGAGGACAAACTATCAATATCAATCATGTAAATGTTATCAATTCTTTGACCTACAAACTTAACCTCTTTGTTTAGCTTATTTTCAATTATACAATAATTGGATTCAAATAGAACTCTATATCCTTTATCACACAATTGGCTAATGCTAAGCAAGTTATGTTTGAGTCCTTCAATATACAACACATCACTAATGGAGGTAGAGGAGTTTTTACCGATATTTCCGATACCAAGTATTTTTCCTTGGTATTATCTCCATAGGTGACACTTCCTTTCTTTTTGGGAGTGAATGATATAAACTTGCTTATATCTCCCGTCATATATTTTGAATACCCACTATCCAAGTACCAATGGGTGTTGCTTTCCTTGAAGCATACCTACAAAATAAAATTAGTTTAGAGCACTAGGTACCCATTTTATGTTGGGTCCTTTTAGGTTAGCTTGTGGTAATGTTCCTTTGGGAACCCACACCTTTCTTATGACCTTTGGTCCTAATTTTCTAACATTACAATTTGAAAAGTTATGTCCTTTAAAGCCACAATGATTGCATCTCATAAAAGGTGATGATGATCTCCTAGGTGGTACAAAGAAGTTTTTATAGTGTTTTTCCTTTTTGGTGGAGTTGTATCTTAAACCATTTTTATCAAACATACATCTTTGGTTTCCAAGTAATACATTCAAGTTATCTCTACCATTAGTGAACTTTTTTAATGTCTTATTTAAGTCTATGACCTTGGTTTCTAAGATATTATATTTCTTTGCAAAGTCATAAGGTTTATCCTTAGAGCATATTTGAACATTTGCTAATTTTTCTTTTAGACATGCATTTTCTTTGTCAAGTTCTACAAGGTGCATTTCAAGAGTATTTATAGTTTTTCTTGACAATTTGTATTTACTAGAAAGCTTGATAAACTTATCATACAGTTCTACAAATGCATCAAGCAATTTATTTTTGTCTAAGTCAAGAATACTAACCTCATTATCTTCCTCTTGATGATTGGCCATCAAGCAAAGGTTTACTTCTTCATTTTCAGACTCATCAGAGCTACTTACATCGTTTTCATCCCAAGCGATGTAAGCTCTTCTTCTTCCTCTTTTCTCCTTGTTCTTCTTCTTAAGATTTGGGCAATCTATCTTAAGGTGTCCTTCCTTGCCACATTCGAAACAATTTGGTGAGGAAGAGGTTTCATTAGAGGTTGGTTTCTTATCTTGGAGTTTGAAGTTCTTTTGGAATCGTTTGTTTTTCATGAACTTTCCGAATCTCTTCATAAACAATCTAAATTCTTCTTCTTCGTCAAGGTCACTACATGATTCTTCTTTATGTGTAGAAATGACTTTGAGAGCTAGACTTTTCTTTTTGGAGAATTTTTCTTCTTCCTCCGTTAGGTTTAAATCCCTTAGTTCTTGCTCTTGCTCTTGTAGCTTTCCAAAGAGTGTGGAAAGAGACATCTCATTGATGCTTGGGGATTGTTTGATGGCAGTGACGAGAGGTTGCCATTCCCTGCTAAGACTTTTCAAAACTTTATGCACAAGTTCTTTATTAGTATAGACTTTTCCAAGAGTAATAAGATGATTGATTATAAGGGTAAATCTCTTTTGCATTTCTACAATGGTTTCTCCGGAATTTATCCTAAAACTCTCATATTGACTAGTCAAGGTACTAATCTTAGAATCTTTTACATCACTAGTACCTTCATGGGTTACTTGCAAGGTGTCCCACATTTCCTTAGCTGTTTGACAAGTCATTATCCTAAAGAATTCATCGGGACCTAATGCTAGAGTAATGAGATTTTTAGCCTTATAATTGTATTGTACTTTCTTTTCTTCATCATTAGTCCAATCATCCATGGGTTTCTCAACACTTTTACCATTAATAGTATGCATGGGTATAAAAGGACCATTCTCAATGGCATTCCAAACTCTTAAATAAATTGATTGAACAAAGATTTTCATTCTTTCTTTCCAGAACGCATATCCTTCCCCATTGAAAGCTGGAGGTCTATTAGTGGCACCACCCTCGGGAAAAAGGTTTAGAGAATTTAAGGCCATTTTATCTCTTGAAGCTGTTAAGCTTGATCTACCAAGAGTCAAGCTCTGATACCACTTGTTATTCAAGTGGCCTCAATACTCAAGAGGGGGGGTGAATTGAGATTTAAAACTTTTCGTTGACCTTTGAACTTAATTCCTTTTTCATAAGTTAAGAGTTTATGCAAGAGAAGGAAAGTTTAGTACAAGAAACAATGCAAAACAAGAGATAAATGTTGCTAAGACAATTTATCAAACACTCAGTGTGTAGCAGTTTAAACCTATTAATACAAGCAAGTTAAAGAGGGGAAATCACAATCAACAATAATAACACAGCCAAATGCAATATATGAATGCAGGAGAGTAAGGGAGAAGAGCTTGCAAACCAATTTAATGAGTTCCACCAACCTCGGTGTACGTCTCACGTTTAAGCAACCCACTTGAAGGATTTCCACTATTGAAGTTTAGAGATACAAGCTATGAGCAATTGCAGCTTCCTAGTGTCCCACACTCAAGAACTCAATCCTCACTAGCACAAGGGTAACCCACCCAATCTCTCAAACTCTCAATACCCAAAGGTTGAACCCCAACCTTTGTGACCACTTAACCTAGAGTGAAAACCTTTATGTTTGGTGTAGTGTTTACAAGCAAGTAACTCTCTTAATAGAGTAGATATACAAATGAAGGCTCACACAACTTCTAACTCTCAACAAGAGATAATATACAAGTTTAAGCTCTAAGTTTCTAAAAGATGAAGCTATACAAGAATAGAACTCACAAGACTCAAGATTTGATTTCCCTTTGATGGATTTGTGTGTTGCTTTGAGTAGCTTGAAGAAGTCTTGCATTTATAGGCCTTGTAGAGGAGCTTAATGGTCTTCTTAGCCATTGCAGATGATGGGCACTGAGTTGGAATGGAGAAATGAGCTAGTTTCTACCTAAAAGGCACTTTCCCCAAATTCTGGCATGACCCTAATCGATTACGCCTCGAGCTGTAATTGATTAGCTTTTGAAATCTGCAGTGTTATTCGTGCTGCAATCGATTAGGTGTTACTGTGTAATCGATTAGCTTAGAAATAGGGACTTGCTAATCGATTATTTTATACCCTGTAATCGATTACAAATGGCACCTGATGCATTAAATAGAGTCTCGTAGCATTCTAATCGATTAGGCCTTACTACAATCGATTATGATGACAAACAGAACTTAGGTAATCGATTATCTTGGCTGAGTTAATTGATTATGTTTAATACCTGATGCTCATATTTCACACTTTCAACTGGTAATCGATTATGTGTTACTGTGTAATCGATTATGGTACAAACAGAGCTTGAGTAATCGATTAGTTTGGCTTGGTAATCGATTACGTTGAATACCTGATACTCTTTCCTCAAGTTGTTCAAATGGTAATCGATTATGGTTCAAGGGTACAATCGATTATGTTGCAAATAGTCATTAGGTAATCGATTATGTTTATAGGTGTAATCGATTACTGCACAAACAGAACATAGATAATCGATTAGCTTGAGTCCTCTAATCGATTAGGATGCACGTTTTTGTCCATCTGATTCTATTTTCTCTGTTTTCATGGTTACTTAGCCTTTTTGCTACAATCCTTCAATGTGCTTTGTCATTATCAAAATAATTCAACCTAAAATATATATTCAAACACAATAGGTCCCTTCCTCTGTACAAGGCATTGAAGAAGCATAAGAAGTTTGAATGGGGAGAGGAGCAAGAGTAAGCGTTCCAGCAACTCAAGGTCGTGCTTTTAAGCCCACCGATACTGGTGAAGCCAGATCCTGGTGAATCTCTTATCCTATACTTGGCGATTTCTAATGAAGCCTTGGGCGTAGCATTGGTCAAGGACACTCTAGAAGCACAGAGGCCAGTGTACTTCACTAGCAAGACATTCTAGGGAGTGGAGGGTAGATACCAGAAGATAGAAAAGGCCACTCTTGCAGTTGTATGGGCTTCACGAAGGTTGAGACCGTATTTTCATGCACACTCGGTTTTGGTAAGAACGGATCTGCCACTCCGTTCCGTGTTTAGTAAACCGGACCTCGCTGGAAGGATGATCAAGTGGTCTATCAAACTTTCTGAGTTCGAAATTTCTTATGAACCACGAGGAGCCATTAAAGCCCAAGTCTTGGCGGATTTCATTGTAGAAATGACAGGGACGGATCCAGCTACACCTCGAGCAAATTGGACCGTTTATGTTGATGGGTCATCGAACAATAAAGGTTGTGGAGCTGGTGTTGTTGTGGAGAGTGACGATGGTGTGCATTTAGAGATTTCCCTTCGATTCAATTTTAAAACTTCCAACAATCAGGCTGAATATGAATCATGTTTGGCTGGCCTCTGAGCGGCAATCGATATCGGTGCAACAGAAGTGACATTGTGCAGCGATTCACAGCTAGTGATATAGCAGATTCAAGGTGAATATCAGGTTTGTGAGCCACAACTTCAGTTGTATTTGAATTGTGTGAATGAGTTGAAGGGGAGATTTAATGTGCTAGAGTTTAAGCATGTACCAAGAGAGGAGAATACCAGAGCGGACATCTTATCGAGACTTGCAAGCATAAAATAGCCTGGCAGTACAACAACGGTGGTTCAAAGCACATTGACATCGCCTAGCATTCCTTTGTTCCCTTCTCTTAACGCTATAATGGTTAATTACCCCTACGAGAATTCTTGGGTTATCCCATATATCCGTTATCTGGCTGACAGACAGCTTCCCACTGATGAGAAAGAGAGAAGAAGGGTGAAAAGGGAGTTGCCATATTTCACCATGGTCGATGGTGTTTTATACAGAAGAGGATTCTCTGTGCCTTATCTCCTCTATTTAAAAGAGAGTGAAATACAAGGAGTAATGAAGGAGGTACACGAGGGGTAATGTGGGCACCACGCCAGAGGAAGAAGCTTAATAAGAAAAGTCCTCAGGGCTGGGTATTGGTGGCCCACAATGAAGCAGGACTCAATTGATTTTGTGAAGAAGTGTGATACTTGCCAGAGGTTTTCTAATCTTCATCACACACCGGCCCAAGAACTCTCTTCATCCGCGGTGCCGTAGCCTTTCTATCAATGGGACCTTGATATCCTGGGTCCATTCCCCACCGCTCCAGGAGGCATTAAGTATCTGGTCGTAGGAGTTGATTACTTCACCAAGTGGATTGAGGCAGAGCCGATAGTACATATCACATCAGCATGGATAAGGTGTTTTGTATACGAGAATATCATAGCTCAATTTGGCGTTCCAGGGCAAATTGTAACTAACAACGGTACCCAGTTCACAGATAAGAAGTTTACAAAGTTGCTTGAAGGACTGGGGGTAGTCCAAATATTTTCATATGTTGAACACCCCCAAACGAATGGCCAAGCAGAGGTAGCTAATAGGGAGGTGCTGAAAGGATTGAAGAAATGCCTTGGTGAAGCGACGGGAGGATGGACTGATCAGTTATGCCATGTCTTGTGGACATACCGTACTACGCCACACTCTTCTACTAATGAATCCCCATATCGATTGATTTACAGGGTTAAGGCGATGATTCCAGTGGAGCTCCAGACCAGGTCGGCTCGAGTGGAATACTTTTCAGCTGGGGATCACCAATTTGGCATCAGAGTTAGATGTCCTCCATGAGTTAAGGGAAGAAGCTTTTGTTAGAGATCAGGTGATTAAGGCGAAGGCAGCCCTCCGGTACAATAAGCGTGTGCAGCATAGAGCTTTTAATACCGGAGATCTTGTTTTAAGGAAAGAAAGTGTGGGGAATAAATTCGCTCATGAAGGAAAATTGGCGCCAACATGGGAAGGCCCTTAAACAGTTTCTGAGGTGACTGGAAAGGGATCTTACTGGCTCAAAGAGCTCGATGAAACACCAATTCGCAATAATTGGAACACACAAAATTTACGTATTTACTACAGCTAGTTGGTAAGATGGCATTTACTCTTTTTCCTCGCTTGAGTTTTTCCCATTGTGTTTTCTCAAGAAGGTTTTAACGAGACATGACCCCAACTACACTCCCTTTGTAATATACATTCAATTTAATGAAAATGCAGTTTATGAACTTATTGCTCTCTCTTTTCCTTTCTATGTTATGATTTATAGCCATAGGCCGTTGCGCATAAGGACCCTCAGGATGGATGATCTCAATCACATATTTTGTGAATTGACAACGCAATTCCTTGAGGGGTGAAATGGTTAGTAGGATCGAACCAAAAACCATTTGAAGGCCCAGATTGTAGGATTAAACCGAACTCCACGTACGGTTAGTAGGATTAAACCGAACCCCGTTTGAAGACTTGGATTGTAGGATTAAACCGAACTCCAAGTATGGTTAGTAGGATCGAACCGAAAACCATTTGAAGGCCCAGATTATAGGATTAAACCGAACTCTAGGTACGGTTAGTAGGATTAAACCAAACCCCGTTTGAAGACTTGGATTGTAGGATTAAATCGAACTCCAAGTATGGTTAGTAGGATCGAACCGAAAACATTTGAAGGCCTAGATTGTAGGATTAAATCAAACTCTGGGTACAGTTAGTAGGATTAAACTAAACCCCATTTGGAGACTTGGATTGTAGGATTAAACCGAACTCCAAGTATGGTTAGTAGGATCGAACCGAAAACCATTTGAAGGCCCAGATTGTAGGATTAAACCAAACTCTGGGTACGATTAGTAGGATTAAACCGAACCCTGTTTGAAGACTTGGATTGTAGGATTAAACCGAACTCCAAGTATGGTTAGTAGGATCGAACCGAAAACCATTTAAAGGCCCAGATTTTAGGATTAAATCGAACTCTGGGTACGGTTAGTAGGATTAAACCGAACCCCGTTTGAAGACTTGGATTGTAGGATTAAACCGAACTCCAAGTATGGTTAGTAGGATCGAACCGAAAACCATTTGAAGGCCCAGATTGTAGGATTAAACTGAACTTTGGGTATGGTTAGTAGGATTAAACCGAACCCTGTTTGAAGACTTGAGTTGTAGGACTAAACCGAACCTCAAGAAATGGGTTGTAGGATCTAACCTTTTTCAAGGTTGTACCGAACCCCACATGAAGGCTTGGATTATAGGATTGAACCGAATTCCAAGTACAATCGCCGTCCTCATCTTTGAAATAATTTCCACAAGACGGATGACTGCAAACACTGCGATACCGCATTGTAGAGATCGAATGAAATTTTTCACCCACCAAGGAGTTAAAGGTAACACTCCACAACAGATATTTGCTTCCCAAAACACTTATACTTGGGGACAAAGCACGCAAGAATAATTCAACATAATATTGCTTATCTGTTACGATTTTTGTTATTTCCTCCGGGGTGTAAGCTACGCTTTTAACGTTAACATAGTTAAACAAAGCGGCCTTGCGATTAATACAAAGATAAAAGCATAGCATACATGTCTAGGTTATTTGACAACCATACACTTATCGCAAATGATAAAAGCAAAGTGAAGGAAAATTTCATTTATTTGAAGAAAAATTTTATACATGTGAGTTCATGGAAACTAGAGCCGATCCCAGTACACAGCTGTAAAATAAAAGTGCAAAAATTAAGGAGCATATGTTTGAATCTCCGCTGTGGGCACATCCGTTCCCCCCTCCTTGGCTCCTTCAACTTGGGTCCTTTCAACTCTGGTCTCCTGGCCAGATTGGACGTTCTCTTGAATAACATTTTCAGGGCCAGGAGTAACTGGTGGTGCTTGTTAGTCCTCAAATTTACAATAAATCTTTTAATAAAAATTTCATAAAAATAATAAAAATTTGGTTAAATTGTTAGAAAATTAGGTTTTTAATTCAATAGATAGATGTTGTTGGAAATAATCTGCCTTGATCAATTTTCTCTAGTTTTGCAGTGAAAAAGTAGAAAATTCAAGAGAAAATTAAAGATACTGGAGAAGCTGACGCGTAGCATCCACCCCACACGTAGCGTGGTTACTTTTAATGCTGATGCTACGTGTCACAGCCACGCGTAGCGTCAGAGTTGCGTGGACTCCACAGCCAGCTTGGCCAAGCACTCAGCTTTGACCCATGATTGGCCACCCCACTCAACACAAATAGCCAAAACCAAATGAGGGACAGGGCCAAGTGGCAAGGCATGATTCATTTAATAATTCCCTCATGGCCACTTCGAGATGTTTAATGGAGGCTGAGTCAGGAGACTGACGCGTAGCGTCAGCACCCTTGCTCAGCCCTATAAATAGGGTCATCCAACACCATTCTAAGCATCCCATCCCATCCCATTCCATCTTATTCCATTCTTTTCTCTCTTTGTACTCGACTTTGAGTACTTCTTTTGTGAGTTTGTAGTTCTAGAATAGTTTTCTAGATACTTGAGAGTATTTTGTTGTATTATGATCGTTGTATCGTGAAGTTTCCATTGTCTTCGTAATATCAACCTCTGTAAGTGTTGTTTTTACTTTTACCATGTGTAACTAATTTGTTTATGTTGGAATTGGTGAACTAATCTATTGAGTATAATGTTGTGAATTCGACCTCTGCATGTTTATGATTCAAGTCCATGTTAGTATTTCAATCTTTTATTAATATGAACGTCAAACGAGATAATGATTTTCATGTGTATTGACACTTGTTTTATTAGTGTGAATGTCAAACGGGAGAATGATTATTCATGCCGTATTGAAACTTGTTTTGACGAAAGTAAAAGTTGGAATACCCTTGGTATCTCAATTCTATAGGGGTTGTTAACCATTGTTGCCATAAGGGCAGGTCTTAATGCAAGTTTTTACTAAGAAAGCTCACGAGGGATCGGAATTTATGGTGAATTCTTAGAATTTATATCAGGAGGGATCGGTTATAATGAATTTAAGCTGCAATGACATGAAACTTGATGATTAAATATGCATGTCTTGAGTTCCTCATTGTTATTCTAGATTAGGGATCTAATTTTCAACATAATTTGTCTATCTGTGTTTTATTCTCAAGTATCTTACCTATTCTAGTTTACAACTCAACTTTTTAGATAGAATTTTATTTTCTTTTTACCTCATGAACAATTCAACCATGCTATCTTATGAATACTGTATAAATTGTATATAAATCATTCTTTTGTCTATAACTTTCTTTACATTTACCATAGTAAATAGAAAATTATTGTTGTTATTGGACTTTCAATCCCAGTGGAACGATATCTAAATTTTGAAAACAACAAACGATTGGTGCGCTTGCCAATTAATGACCCGGTTGTAAACACAAACAGTTAAAACATTATTACCGGGCCAACAAGTTTTCTGGCACCGTCGCCGGGGATTGAATTGATTCAGTAAAATAGTAAATTTTTAATTACCGTGGTAAATATTTTTACCTTAGTTAAATTTTTTGTTATTTGTTTATTTTTACTTATTATTATTATACTAACTTTCTTTGTCTAGTTTGTGTATGCAAACCCGATCTACCGCAGGAAAAATGTATTTTGATCCTGAGATAGAAAATTTTGTAAAGAAAATCAAGTCTTTGAAATTTAAAACACAAACTAATTCTTCTTCTACCTCTAAAATTTTTGAAAATTCAAATATGGCTACTGAAAGGAGAACATTGGGACAGTTTGCTGCTATTAATGGTCCACCCTAAGTTTCAGGAATGTTTCAAGGACCTGTTGTACCAGTGGAGATTAAACCTGCTACTTTAAATATTATTCAAAATAATCAATTTGCTGGTTTAAATCATGAAGAACCGTATGAACATTTAACTATTTTTTATGAGTTATGCAGCACAATTGGTTTTGAACCCAATCAAGAAGAATCTGTTTATATGAGATTATTTCCTTTTTCATTGATTGGTAAAGCTAAAGAATGGTTTAAATCTTGCCCACCGGGTAGTTTTGCAAACTGGTCTGATGTTGAAAGAAAATTTTTGGAAAGATTTTATTCTCCTTCAAAATACTTTGAAGCCATGACAGCCATACACTCTTTTTCTCAAAATAATGATGAATCATTAGGAGAAACATGGGAACGATTCAAGGCACTCTTAAGAAAGTGTCCAAACCACAATCTGGATGATGCCGAAAAGGTAAGAATCGTTTACCATGGTTTATTACCTCAGTTCAAGATGATGTTAGATGCTTGTGCAGGCGATTCTTTAATGAACAAAACTGTGGAAGAAGCTATTGAAATATTGGAATCAATGTCTATTAGTGATTGCCAAGCAAAACATGAAAGAGGTAATGTACAGAGGAAGCCAGGTATTGGCTTAGGAGTGAATCAATGTCTATTAGGAGTGAATGATGCAGTATTGGCTTAGCAAAAATTGCTGACCCAACAAATTGAAGCTATGAGCAAGCAATTGGAGAAACTTTAAATTGCTCAAGTAACATCACTACCCCCCGCTCAATTGAAACAATGTATGCATTGCATGGGTGAACAACCATGTGGTTACTATGCCCCTGACAAAAATGAGCAAGAGCAAGCCAATTTTCTGAACCATCAAAGAATACCATTGGGTAACTTCCTTTTCAATTATGGTAATTCTTTTCCTAACAATTTTCAACAAGGATGGCAGAATCAGAATTCTGGATAGAGACAAGATGCTGGACCTTCCAATAGACCTCCTAACAATCAATTTAAGCAACAACAATCACAAATTGACAATACAAGATTGACAAGGATTGAGGAATCTATCCAATAATTATTGCAATTTATGGAGACAAATGAAGCTGCCCGAAAAGCATTAGACATACAAATAGGTCAGCTTGCAAAAGAAATAGCTGAATTGAAAAATTCTGGGTTTACTGCAAACACTCAAAACCCAAGGGAACAATGTAATGCTGTTTCTTCTGAGAATTGTTAAGTTGTGAAAATTGATTGTAAAGAGAAAAATGAGAAAAAAAAGAAAAAGAGAAAGAAAGTAAAAAATAGAAAAAAATGAAAAAAATATACAAGAGCCTGTGAATGAAGAGCGAGAAACAAACTGTACTACCATCATAACCCCGAAAAAATGTAAAGATCCAGGGAGTTTCACCATTCCTGTAACTATTAGAAATATCAACATCAGAAATGCTTTGTTAGATTTAGGAGCTAACATCAATTTGATGCCCCTAGATTTAATAAAACGTATTGGTGAATTTGAGCTCAAGGAAGCCAAGACAGACTTACAGTTTGTGGATCGCTCTGTCAAGAAACCTGTTGGGATTATGGAAGATGTATTGGTAAAGGTTGATAAGTACCACTTCAAGGTTGACTTTGTGGTACAGGATATAAAGGAGGATACTGAGATCCCCCTGATCCTGAGAAGACCTTTCATGAAGACTACTAAGATAAAGGTGGATGTCGATCAAAGTATGGTTGCAGTCAAAGTCTATGAAGAAGAGATAAGCTTTAGTGCTCATGAACATCTTAGGACAAATGATGAGGAAGACGTTTACCCTTCAACTGAACCAGGTATATCTCTTCCCTATCAATTAAATTGTTTTAAATTAACCGATGCCTTGAATGATGAAAAACAGGTAATCAAGCATCGGAGAAGAAGAAAGAGGAAGAAAAAGACAGGTGATTCCTCAACAAATATTGAGAAACCACCTGATTAATCAGAGGTAATGTCTAGCTGGAGACATTAAACCTAGCGCTCAATGGGAGGCAACCCATTCTTTTCTTGTTATTTTCAATTAATTTTGAACAAAAAAAAGAGAGTTTTTCAAATTTTTAGATAGAAATTTAAGTTTGAAAAAGAAAAAGGGGTTTTAAACTATTTTTGAAAATCAGAATTTTGAAAATCAAAAATAGAAGCCCACGCGTAGCGTCACAGTGACGCGTAGCGTGGAATCTGAATTTTCAACCTGACGCTACATGCATAGCGTCAGGGCCCACGTTCAGTTTTTAAAACTGAAACAGAGAGGCCCATCTTAGGTTCTCTCAGATTTTCAAAAACCTAAAAACCTTTCTTTCTCTCAACCCCTTCAATCACTTCAAGGACTCCAAGTAAGTTTTCTAATTTTCCCCCTTTTTAATTTCAATTTCAATTCTTAGAATTGCATGAGGTTAAGGTTAGGATTAGATGACCATTGGTATTTGTTTGCTGTTAGAATAAGGAATTGAATCAATTGAATGTGGTTTTGGAAAGGGGGTTGCTGCTACACAACCCCTGTTTGGCAGTTTCTGTTCTACAAGCGCACGCGTAGCGTCCCTCTGACGCGTAGCGTGGGAAGAACAGAGTTGACGCGTAGCGTCCCACCCACGCCTAGCGTCAGCTTCTGTTTTTAATTTTTGTTAATTTTTGTTTGATGTTGTTGTTTCATGTAAATAATTGCTTGATTTTTTAAATAATTCTGTCTAGTATGCCTAATTTTGATGTTTGTTGTTTATTTTTAATTAATAAATTTTCTTAGTTTGTATTTGTTATACTTTGTTGCATTGATAAAAATTAAAAATACATAAAAAAATTTGTATATATTTATGCATGTTATGTGAAATTTATATTAATATGCATGTTGTATTTTGTGTGAAATTTTTGTTTTATTGTTAAAAATCCAAAAATATGCATTTTTACTTTTCTTAAAATTTCAAAAAAAATATGTTGTTGTGAAATGTTGTGTGAATTTAATCTTCTATAATAAAATTTTTAGAAAATCCAAAAATATTTATGTTTAAATTTTGTGCAAATATTTTGTTGACTATGTATGTTTGATTTACTTTTTAATGTGTGTTTAATTTTAAATTTTTTACTTTTTACAGATGGCACCAAGGAAATCTATCCCTACTAGTCCTTCTAAAAGATAGAGAAAGACTACTAACATCAACACTACCTCTGAAGACCCTGATCTTCAGGGAGAGGAGGTGTTAGGACCGAGGGATCCTACCAGATTTCACACTGACGCGAAATGGGCCCGCTTCCATCAGATAAAGGGGCAAAAGCTTATCTGGGAGAGGGTGTTGGATCTTAATGCTGGAGACTATCCTGAGCTGTAGGATGGAGTTCAAAGAAGGAAATGGGGACCCCTTTTTTCTCTACCGACTGAGGGGGATCCCATCTTGGTAATGGAATTTTATGCAAACGCCTATAGGACTCGTCAGGATGCGCCGAACATTGGACAACAAAGGACAAGCTGGGTAAGGGGCCGACATATCACTTATGACTAGGATACCATTAGTACCCTATTGGGTAATCCTTGGGAGCCTACTCCCGAGGACGATACTTGTTTCCGGATGGAAAACAGAAATAAGATCGTTGCTGAGGGTGATCTAGGATACTCCCTCGAACAGGTTGCTCATTTCTTGAGCAAAGATAGAATCTTCTTCAACCTGAGTAAGGTTGGACGGAGCCCATCTAACCTTCTAAAGACCCAGTTGACCCCTCTAGCCCAGGCGTGGTCTCACCTTATGCTGCATAACATCACCTCTGTCACCCACCTCTCATCTATCCCAGTTGACCGCTGTTGCCTTCTCTTTTCTATTTTCCAGGGCCATACCATCGACATCGCCGAGCTTATTTCTAAGCAGATTCACTTTTATGCCCTTGGGTATAAAGTGAATCGCCCTATTCCATTTCCCCTCATCATATCTGCCTTACTGAGGAGGCAGGGAGTTGCTGTGCCATCACCAGAGTTCATGAGTTCTTCGGGGAGAGTCCCTAAGGTCTCGGTGAACAGGGATTACTTTGTTCAGCAGTGCGAGCTTCCACCTTTGGAGCAGGAGGCTCAGCCCAGACCCAGGAGGAGGAGACCACCAGTACAGCCACCACCTGCTGATGTTGTCACAGAGGGATTTGCCAGGATGACATTAGAGCATCAGCATATGATACGGATGATGGCTGCTACACACAGAGCATATATTCATCTTCATGATGAATTTTATCAGTACAGATTACAGGGTGAGGGAGCACCATATGTCACACCGGCTGAGTTTGCAGCTCATGTAGCTTGGCCTGGTGATTTACCTACCTACCCTGAGACTGGTGGACCGTCTGGAGCACAAGCTGATTCTGATGGTGATGCTGATGAGGAGGAGGATGATGATGACCAGATGGAGGACTGATGGTGCTATCTTCTTTATTTTCTGCACCTTTCTATTACACTTTTAGTTTATTGTTAGTTTTATATTTACATTGATATTATTTTTGGGATTATATTATATTTTGTCTTTTATTATGTATGGTGTGTTTATTTTTGCGTAATTTAGTATGTTTTTACGTGTTCTATTCGAAAAATCCAAAAAAATAAATTTTATCTTTTTAATAAATCAATCAAAATTTTGTTAGAAAGTTAATTTATTCACTTAAAGTTTTTACACAATAAAACCAATTTTGTAAAATCAATTATTGATCCTTTTATAACTTAGAAATTTTGATAAATTTAGTTACAATAAGTTTATTAACTATCAAGCAAATTTCAATAACCCGGTGAGTTAAGAGATCCTTTAAACACTTGAGGGTTTAATCGACATAACTTCATTCGAATTGATTTTGCTTTAATCTTTGATTTGTGTTGTTGTACAGAGAATTCAGGAAAATGATCAAGGCACATTTATTGGTGAAAAGAAACCTTGGGCCAAACAGCTTTCCTTGGTAAAAATTATTTTATCCTTTGCAAGCCAATGTTGAGCCTGAGAATAAAATTCTTTGGTACCCTTAAAACCTAAAACAGTTTTTAACCATTCCCTATACTTGATTGATTAAAAGAGCAGTTGAAAGAAATGAAAAATCTTTAGTGTTCTTACAAAAATGGGGAGTGAAAAAGATAAGCAAAACTTGATTCTTTTCAAAATACAAGAAAATAAAATATGAAAAAGAAAAATAAAAAAATAGTGAAAAGAATCAAGTTAGGGGTATTTATTTTTCATCAATAAGGGAATTGAGATTTGGGCCAAGATAAAGCCTAAAAATTATAAAATGCTCTTTTATGATTTCAGCTTTTGAATTCTAAGAAAAACCATTGATTCTTGTAAGCCAAGCCTCATTACAACCCGTGAAAAGACCTTGTGATTTTTGAATTAACTCTGTATGACTAACCATTGATTAGATGACAATCAAAGTTAAATTCATTTGATTTTATGATTGATTGAGTGAAACAGGTTACCTTTTACATAGAGATAAACACTTGTGAGGTAAGCCTGAAATTTTGCTTGGTTTGTTAATAAAATATTGTAATTAATTTTATCATTAAACCTATGTTATATTAGATATCAATTTTTCATTATTACAAATTAGTTAAATTGTGAAATTACTTTTTGTAGTAAATTCTCGGACTAACTCAAAAATTTGATTTCAAATTTTTATTCTTTCTTATTTTTCTCTCTTGCTCTAGGACGAGCAATGTCTCAAGTTGAGGGTATTTGTTAGTCCTCAAATTTACAATAAATCTTTTAATAAAAATTTCATAAAAATAATAAAAATTTGGTTAAATTGTTAGAAAATTAGGTTTTTAATTCAATAAATAAATGTTGTTGGAAATAATCTGCCTTGATCAATTTTCTCTAGTTTTATAGTGAAAAAGTAGAAAATTCAAGAAAAAATTAAAGATACTGGAGGAGCTGACGCGTAGCATCCACCCCACGCGTAGCGTGGTTACTTTTGATGCTGATGCTACGCGTCACAGCCATGCGTAGCGTCAGAGCTGCGTGGACTCCACAGCCAGCTTGGCCAAGCACTCAGCTTTGACCTATTATTGGCCACCCCACTCAGCACAAATGGCCAAAACCGAATGGGTGACAGGGCCAAGTGGCAAGGCATGATTCATTTAATAATTCCCTCATGGCCACTTCGATATGTTTAATGGAGGCTGAGTCAGGAGACTGACGCGTAGCGTCAGCACCCTTGCTCAGCCCTATAAATAGGGTCATCCGACACCATTCTAAGCATCCCATCCCATCCCATTCTATCTTATTCCATTCTTTTCTCTCTTTGTACTCGACTTTGAGTACTTCTTTTGTGAGTTTGTAGTTCTAGAATAGTTTTCTAGATACTTGAGAGTGTTTTGTTGTTTTATGATCGTTGTATCGTGAAGTTTCCATCGTCTTCGTAATATCAACCTCTGTAAGTGTTGTTTTTACTTTTACCATGTGTAACTAATTTGTTTATGTTGGAATTGGTGAACTTATCTATTGAGTATAATGTTGTGAATTCG
Organism: Clitoria ternatea; assembly: GCA_037962975.1. Taxonomy (NCBI): domain Eukaryota; kingdom Viridiplantae; phylum Streptophyta; class Magnoliopsida; order Fabales; family Fabaceae; genus Clitoria; species Clitoria ternatea. The sequence goes on along the minus strand of CM075672.1, from coordinate 34,494,799 downwards.
ACCTCTGCATGTTTATGATTCAAGTCCATGTTAGTATTTCAATCTTTTATTAATATGAACGTCAAACGGGATAATGATTTTCATGTGTATTGAAACTTGTTTTATTAGTATGAATGTCAAACGGGAGAATGATTATTCATGCCGTATTGAAACTTGTTTTGACGAAAGTAAAAGTTGGAATACCCTTGGTATCTGAATTCTATAGGGGTTATTAACCATTGTTGCCATAAGGCCAGGTCTTAATGCAAGTTTTTACTGAGAAAGCTCACGAGGGATCGGACTTTATGGTGAATTCTTAGAATTTATATCATGAGGGATCGGTTATAATGAATTTAAGCTGCAATGACATGAAACTTGATGATTAAATATGCATGTCTTGAGTTCCTCATTGTTATTCTAGATTAGGGATCCAATTTCCAACATAATTTGTCTATCTGTGTTTTATTCTCAAGTATCTTACCTATTCTAGTTTACAACTCAACTTTTTAGATAGAATTTTCTTTTCTTTTTACCTCATGAACAATTCAACCATGCTATCCTGTGAATACTGTATAAATTGTATATAAATCATTCTTTTGTCTATAACTTTCTTTATATTTACCATAGTAAATAGAAAATTACTGTTGTTATTGGACTTTCAATCCCAGTGGAACGATATCTAAATTTTGAAAACTACAAACGATTGGTGCGCTTGCCAATTAATGACCCGGTTATAAACACAAACAGTTAAAACATTATTACAGGGCCAACAGTGCTTCAATACTTTGGCCCTCCAGAAGAGGGGTAGTTCATAAAGAGAATCCGGAGGATCCTCATGCGAGCCGTCACTCTTCACCACAACAAGTTTCCCTCCGTGGAACTCGTAGAACGGATCCAGCCCGTACAAGTTGAGTTTCACATCAGGATTGCGGTAGAAGACCTGACGAAGGGCTAGGCCGAAGGATTCAAAGGCTACATTCTTGCATATCTCCAAAGCCTTAGCAGCCTTGGCCTTGGAAGCAGCCAACCTCTTCTGAAGCTTGGTAACCTCTTCCTCCAACGGCCCAGCGCCCGCACTCCCCTTCTTCATTTCTTCAATCTGAGCCTACAACTCCTTCTAAAGGGCTTCCCACTCTCCCAGGCTTTTATTGTGGCCGGCCTTCGCTGCTGTAAGATCCTCACTTAGCTTGGTGGATTTCTTCTTTTCAAGCTGGAGTTCTTCCTCCAGGAGGGGAATAGACTTATTTTGCTACTGAAGTTCAAAAACTTGCCGCTACAAAGATTTGTTGGTAAAGTGAAGTTGGCTTATTTCTTCGGTCTTCTTCTCCAGTAGCTCCTTAGCCTTTTTCAGCTCTGACTCAACCCCCCTGGCAGTTTCTGCTTGCTTGGCCGCCCAGGCCTCCTTTACAGCGATGTCGGCTTCAAGTTTCTCGACTTGCTCCATATAATCTGCCTTTTCGCTTAAGGAGTCCAGCAGGCCAGAGAGTTCGTCCAGTTGCCAGTGACCGGCCTTACATGTGCCCCTAACTTCAGCACCTTCAAGAGAGGGGTGGAGGCAATACCTTGCCTTAGGAAGTGTGGGAGGCATGGACCCCTGGAACCAGAGGTAGGGAGAAAGGAAGGATTCTTTCGGAGGAGAGCTAACCAGGGGAGGCCCGCTCTCTGACTCCGTCTCAGAGCCGGTGTGTGAAGGAGGGGTAGAGGAAGAGAGAACTAGTTTCTTCCCCTTGTCTTTCTTCATGCTAGTCTCTTCCAGAGTCCTCTAACGCTTTCTTGGAGACTCACCAGCAGAAGATTTCTTCTTGTCAACGGCCTTAACAAGTACCCTTTTCTTCTTCTTTTCAAGGACGGGCTGCTCCTGGTTTTCCTCTTCAACTTGAGGTTGCTCCTCAGGATCCTTCTTCTCAAGGAGAGGTACATCGTCCCCTACAGCGGATGTCAAGGGGATAATGGGCGTTTCAGCCTTGAAAGAGTTTCTTTCGGCTTAGACGTTATTCTCTTCAGAAGAGGAATCATCATCTGCAAGCATAGACTTAAGGGAAAGCATATCAGCAGAAGCTTTTTCGATTTGCTCTACAAAACAAGGAAAATCAAGTTAAAATACCAAAGGCAAAACAGAAAACATGAAATGAACATGCAATGCACGTAGCTAGGAAATGGATATTACAGAGATATTTATTTCAAACATCAGCACTCCCCAGGAGATGCCTGCAAGAGAACCCCTTAAGGGCCTTTAAGGCCGATTGCATGGCACTCAACACCTCCACAGAATGAGGGGAAAGTTTGCCCTCTTTTAGTGTAGTAAGCACGGCTCAGCAACAGGAAATGCTCGTGCGTCCAGCTGATGGGAATTTTGTGAATCCCTCCTTGTTGAGCCAGAAGACCGACTTGTTTGCTTGCACTCGAATCTGCGTATAGTAGTGCTTGAAAGAGCGCCCATCGATCTTCGTAGATTCAGTGTAGGATTTGAAATTCACGATCCTTGAGTCACAACGGAGCGTTATGAACCCAAGACCGCCCTTCTTGTTAGCACGGCGGACCACTTGGCAATAGTAGAAGAGTTTGGCCACAGTGGCTGTGAAATTGAAGTGTTCCCTGAGAACTTCGAGGGCATGCACCAGGCCCCAGCCATTAGGGTGCAATTGTGTGGGGGCGCAGTCAAGAAAATGAAGGACGGCCATCTGAAATTCCGTCATGGGGAAGCGAACTCCCAAGTGTTGGAAGACGAAGTCGTACATATATACCGACCTCTCGTCTGGGACTCGATGGCAGACTCGCTCCATAGGCCGGGGTGCAAGGATGAGAAAACAGCCCTTGTATTTCTTTCTTGAGTAGACAGGGAATCGAGCTTCAACAGGATTACCGTTCTCTCTTGCGTGGTGCGAAGCAATGTTCAAGAATTCTTCTTCGACCCAGCAGTACGAGTGCTCCCTATTTAGCCTCTCCCTATTTAGCCGGTGTGTAACAACGTTGACACACCCTTCCGCAGTTCGCAGAATCAACGCCTTTCTAGACCCAGGAATTTCCATCTCGTCTGATGCGTGTTGAAATGCCTCTATACTATGATAAAAGGCAACGTTGTCAGAGAGGTAACCTTCAGCACTTGACCCGCTGTCAGAGCGACTGGTAGCCCTCGAGTCAAAGGAACCCCCAGGGCGGCGCCGAACCACTGGCGCTTGCGAGGAAGAAATTTCAACCCTCTCTAAGCGACGAGGCCCAACCACAGGAAGATTCACAGGAATCCTCCCACCATGGTGGCTAGAGGGGCACGTGAACTCAAATTCCCCCTGTTCGAGGTACCAGCGCTGCTTGGCCTAGGGCGCATGGTTGAAGTTGAAGCAACTGAAAATAATATAAAGGTAAGGGATAAGGAGGTTACCTAAGGAAGGAATAATGGAAGGAAGAACTTTACGAAAGGAAAGAACAGCAACAGAGTCTTCAAAATTTGAGCAGAGGTTCACTAAGCTTGAAGGCGAAAGTAAGTTCTGAAACTTGCTAAGTTACCCTTTTATAGGTAACGAAGGGGCACAGTGATTAACCAAGAGCCGTGCCGTATACCCCAAAACGCAGCTTTTCGAATTCAAACGACTTCGTCGTTTCATAGCCTAAGGCGCGAAAATGGTAATGCCTCATGAGAAGTTTCGAGTAAAGCAGGCCCACAGAAGCTAAAGTCCAGGCCCGATAAGCCCAACCGACGGTTATGTTCCTGGGCAATGATGGCTCACGTTTAAAAAGGAATTTAATGTCCAATCATTTCAGACGCATTAAATGCATCCCAACAACTATTCGAGTACCAAGAGTTACAATTTCCAAAAACTCTTGGGATTTCCCTCGTTGCAAATCTTTGTCCAAAGCCGTTGTAAGGGCATCAATAGGGCGGATACGTAATCTGTAGAACAGTTGAACTGGCAGAATACCGGTGCATAGTTGACAAGAGTTCAGAATGGGCATCCTCAGAGTACCTTTCCAGTATCCAGACTTCTTGAAGACTGTGTAGCTTATATGAGCAACTTAACAATCCCTCATACAAGCTAGGGGACAAATGATCCGGTCTGAATACCGGCCCCTCAAGTTGTGACGTCAGCATGACTGTTCTAAGGGGCAACCGGTATCATAGGGCAGTATCTTCACACCGGTTATCCGCTCTCACTTCTCCGTTCTCACTTCATCAGATACTTCATCCGTCCTTACTTCCCCGTCACGTATAACCACTTGCCTCACTGTCACAATGAGATAAGAGGGTTATAACTTATCAGTATGGATACTCTGCACAACAGAATGTGCCAATATCACTTGCAGAAGGGAGTAGGTACGATCGCAGGCGTGATGCACGGAAAAGGTGATTATCCTCCATCCCTATGTCAGGATCGTACATTGATAATTGACCTACCCCCTGTCATACTCTGAGCACTGAGCCACTCTGATTGACACTTTGTACACAGTATCAAAACCTATGGGCCCACCTACATCCAACGATTCATTTTCCACATCCAACTATAAATAGCATATTCCAATACACATACAAGGTGACGTTGTTCTAACTCCCATCTTACTATTGCATTGCTTAAGTATCCACAGAGTTCATATACACTCTTCTAACTTGAGCGTCGGAGAATCTTCGCAGGTGACACCACCTTTCGCCCACCCCAACACGAAACTCTGGTGTGAAGGATCTCCAGGACAACGAGACCGGTTTCTCTCACTGAGAGACCGGATTACAATACCGGATACCCATTGTACCAGTGTACAAACACTAAAATATATATACTTTAGAGGCTGGTCTCATACTGGATCGTAGACCCCGGTTCTGACCAGTTCAATACTCTTATCTCACTCCCCTTACCTCTTGTATCCTGATTCGTTATTGAAGATCCGTACGCGTCTCGTCTCCGAGTTCTAAAACATACCAATTTTATTTTAATATAGTTACAAGATGAAAATTAAGATTACTACTTAAAACAGAAATGGTAAATTCTGAATAATGAATAGTCAATAGTGAATAGTAAATCATAAATAGTAACGGTAAATAGTAAAACGTGAATAGTAATGGTAAATAGTAAATTATGAATAGTAATTGTAAATAGTAAAATGTGAATAGTAATGATAAATAGTAAACGTGAATAGTAACGATAAATAGTAAAACATGAATAGTAAAGGTAAATAGTAAGAGTAAATAGTAATTTACTATTTGAATAGTAATTTACTATTGAAATAGTGTTTTACTATACAGAATAGTAATTTAAAATAATATTATTTCTAGTATAATAATAGATTTCTAAAAACGATATGAAAATAACCTTAAAAAATATAAAAGAGAGGTATTCGTACCTTAGAATTTCAGCAGAACCTTCTTCCAAAAAAATTTATTTCTCTCTCTCACTTCCACCACTATCTCACTAGCACTACTATATTAAGAAAACTTAATCTGAAATTGTGAATTCTAAAGAAGAATTCCTTCGGTATTTATAGAAAAAATTACTATGCATTCTATTATTTTAATATAAAAGTACTGTATATTTTTTGAATTTTTATTCCTGGTTACTGTGCATCTTTTGAAAATTTCGTACATGCACAGTATTTTACATAGTAACTGTCGGTAGAATTATTAAGCTAAATAGTAACCTTTCACTCGGTATATTTTAAATATTCAAAATCAGTCATTTTTGAAATTTAGCGATATTATATCAGTCCTCACTAATTTTATAATAAGTAATATAAAGTTTAAATTTTAAAAATCTAAAATTTTCTGTTAATAAAAATTTATTGATACGTTTCTAATTTTTTAACGATTGGAAAAAATCAAAAGTTTTCTCAAATTGATAATTTTTAGATAAGTCTACTTGAAATGGATTTTAGAAAATTTTCTTATAATTTAATTTCACTTTCTTATAAATATTTTTAATTTTAAGTCACTTATATGAATTTAAAATTATTTAAAAAATATTATTTTATTAAAAAATTCAAAAATTCCAAAGAATTCCAAAAAATCATAAATAATACATAGATTAAAAAGTTCTAAAGAACCATAATCTAATTCCTTCAAAATTTTAATATAAAAATAAAAATAGGGGTGTTACAACTCTACTCCCCTTAGAAAAATTTCATCCTCGAAATTTACATTATTCAGTAAAACAAATGAGGATGAGACTCTTTCATCTCAGTTTCTAGTTCCCATGTAGCATCTTCTCCTCTCGTTTCACTCCAAATGACCTTTACAAGCGGAATTGTCTTGTCTCTTAACTTTTTTATTCTTCTGTCACTTATTTTGACAGGTGGTGCATCATATGTAAGATTATCTTTAACTTGTATGACATCAGGTTCAATAACATGTGTAGGATCAGATATATACTTTCGTAAGTTTGACACATGAAAAACGTTATGGATATTAGAAAGAAAAGGTGGTAATGCTATTTGGTAGGCAAGAGGACTAACTTTATGAATTATTTGATATAGACCAATAAATCTAGGAGTTAGTTTTTGAGATTTCATTGCCCGACCGACCCCAGTCGTAGGTGTGACTTTCAAGAATACATGATTACCTTCTTGAAATTCGAGCGGCTTTCTTCTTTTATCATAGTAACTTTTCTGCCTGCTCTGTGTTGCCTTCATCTTTTCCTGAACTATTTTGATTTTATCCGTGGTTTGTTGTACCAACTCTGGTTCTAGCATCAAGTTTTCACCAGTCTCAAACCAATATAGTGGGGTCCTACATTTTCTTCCATATAATGCTTCAAAAGGTGCCATGCCAATGCTAGCATGAAAACTATTGTTGTAGGTGAACTCCACATATGGTAAGAATTGATTCCAACTTCCTTTATGCTCCAACACACAAGCTCGTAACAAGTCCTTTAGAGATTGGATTGTTCTTTCTGATTGTCCATCTGTCTGATAATAATATGCTGAACTCAGACATAGTCTTATTCCCAAAGCCTTGTGTAAGCTCTTCTAGAATTGTGATGTAAAATGAGGGTCTCGATCAGAAATAATACTTGAAGGAATTCCATCCAATCTCATAATCTCCTTGATGTATAATTTCGCCAGCTTCTCCATAGGGTAACGAATATTAATGGAAATAAAGTGGGCAGACTTTGTTAGTCTATCAACTATTACCCATATTGAATCATGTCCTAGTGGAGTTTTGGGTAAAGAAGTCACAAAATCCATGGTAATGTTATCTCATTTCCATTCTGGTATTTCCATTGATTGTAGCATTCCAAGGGGTTTTTGATGTTCCACTTTAACCTTCTGGTAAATTAGATATGCAGCCACGTATTCTGCCACCGCTTTCTTCATTCCAGGCTACCAAAATAACTTCTTCAAATCTTGATACATTTTAGTAGCTCCAGGATGAATGCTCATAAAACTTTTGTGGCCTTCTTCCAGAATTGCTTTCCTCAACTCCTCTTGATCAGGGATACACACTCGATCCTTATACCTCAGCAATTGGTCATTTCTTACATTGAACTCGACTTCTTTTCCTTGTTTCAAGAGTTCTTTCTTCTCTTGCAGGAATTCATCCTCTCGTTGCGCCTCTAAGACTTGCCTCAGAAATTCACTTGTCACTTGCAACGCTCCTAATCTGTAGCTGTTAGCATTAACCTTTACTGCTATGTTAAGATCTTTGAAGTTCTCTATCAATTCCAGCTCTTTAATCATCATTGTGGACGCATGTAGAGACTTTCGACTTAAAGCATCAGCTACTATGTTTGCTTTTCCAGGATGGTACTGTAACTCAAAGTCGTAATCCTTTAAGAACTCCTTCCATCTCCGTTGCCTCATGTTTAACTCCTTTTAGTCGAATAAATACTTGAGACTCTTATGAACGCTAAACACATTGAATGTTGCACCGTATAGATAATGCCTCCAAATCTTTAAAGCAAAAACTACAACGGCTAACTCTAAGTCATGGGTAGGGTAGTTAATCTCATGTTGCCTTAATTGGTGCGACGCATAGGCTACAACCTTCTTATCTTGCATGAGTACACTTCCTAGTCCTTGCTTAGATGCATCATAGTAAACTTTAAAACTTCGAGTGGATTAGGGAGTACTAACACCGGTGTAGAAGTAAGTCAATCTTTCAGCTCTTGGAAACTATTCTCGCATTGTGTCGTCCACACAAAAGGTTGTCCTTTCCGTGTTAACTTGGTCAGTGGGTATCCTAACTTTGAAAATCCTTCAATGAATCTCCTATAGTATCCAGCCGAGCCCAAGAAACTTCTAATCTTAGTGATTATGGTTGGTCTCTCCAATTTTAAAACTGCCTCCAGCTTAGAAGGGTCTACATCTATTCCTTCTTGACTAATTACATGTCCTAAAAAGTTCACTTCTTCCAACCAAAATTCACACTTCGACAGCTTTGCATACAGTTGTTTCTTTTTCAGGATTTCCAACACAATCTTCAAGTGTTCAACATGTTCTTCTTTACTTTTAGAGTACACTAATATATCATCAATGAACGCCACTACAAATTTATCTAGATATGGATAAAAAATCCTATTCATGTAATCCACGAATACGGCTGGTGCATTAATTACACCAAAAGGCATTGCTAGATATTCGTAATGGCTATAGCGTGTTCTACAAGTAGTTTTTGGTACATCTTCTTTCTTCACCCTTATTTGATGGTATCCAGACCTCAAATTAATTTTGGAGAACACCGTGGCACCACGCAGCTGATCCATCAAGTCGGCAATCCTTGGAAGAGGATATCTGTTCTTGATCGTCACCTTGTTCAGTTGCCGATAATCTACACACAACCTCATGCTACCATCCTTTTTCTTAACCAACAACACTGGTGCACCCTAGGGGGATACACTGGGTCGTATAAACTGCTTCTCTATTAACTCTTCAAGTTGTTTCTTCAACTCTGCTAATTCTAGAGGTGACATTCGGTATGGTGCAATTGAAATGGGTCCAACTCCAGGTACTAGATCAATGGCAAATTCCACATCTCTTTCTGGGGGTAAACCAGGGATATCTTCAGGAAAAACGTCAGGAAATTCACACACAACCAACAGATTTTTGATTTTTGATTCTTGCTCTCCTTTTGTTGAAAGCAATAACATGAATCCTTGAGCCCCTCCTTTTAAAGAGGCATTCACTTGGTTGGCGGTTAGAAATCTCGAATCCTCAGGATTCAAATTCACTGGTTCTTTAAACATTATGGTTTTATTATGACAATCTATTAGAACATGATTGTCAGAAAACCAATCTAGCCCAATAATAACTTCTAAGCTAGAAAGGGGTAAACAGAAAAGATTAGCCTTAAAGTCCCTACCATCTATGACAATAGGGCATTTCCAACAGGCTTTAGAAGTGACAATGGGATTGTTTCCAAGAGTATGTACAGATAAGTCAAATGATAGTTCTATCACAGGTAATTTTAGTTTTTTTTTACACATTCATTGGCAATAAAGGAATGTGATGCACCTGAGTCATACATAACAGTTAAAGGAATCTTATTAATGATACACTTACCTTCCACCATGGAATCAGAATGAGATGCTTCTTCTCCAGTGATTGCAAAAACCTTTCCTTTTGCCTTCGGCCTTCCAACTACACTGTGTATGCCTCCCTGAGTATTTATGCTTGTACTTGCACTTTCAAGGTTTTCCCTCTTTATCTCTGGGCAATCCTTGATGTGATGACCTGGTTTGTTACACTTAAAGCAAACATAAATATTTTTAGGACAATCCCTTTTCAAATAGAGTCCTCCACAGATAAAACATTTAAAATTTGGTACAGATGTCAGGTAATAGCTTCCAGTTGAAGCTTGGGGTCTGTTAGGAACAGATGCTGCTCCAAACCGGTGAAATGGCACTTGGTAAGGCTTATTTCTCCTGAAGTCTCTTCTTTGGTGATGGTGAGGTCCTCCACTTCTCATTTCTCCTGCCTTGTGAATGGGCTCACGACTTTTGGTCATTCTATCCTTATGATCCTCTTCAAAGATCCTGCAGCGATTTACCAATATACAAAATTCACAGATTTCCTGCATTCTTATAGCTTCCTTAATTTCTGGCCGCAATTACAAACTTTGCGCACCGATCACCTTCGTTAGTAGCATCATTATAATGAGAATGAAAACGAGATAGCTCTTTAAACCTGGATGTGTACTCTCCAATGGTCATATTTCCTTGGGTCAGTGACAGGAATTCGAATTGTCTTTTCTCTTTAACATCAGCTGGAAAGTATTTCTCTAGAAACATATCCTTGAAATAATCCCAAGTGATCTCCATGTCGTTAACTTCGAATTGTCTACGCATGCTATCCCACCAATGTTCGGCATCCTCAAATAAGGCATAAGTAGCGAAGACTACCTTATCAGCTTCATTACATTGCAATGCTCGAAAGATCTTCTCTATCTCTCGAATCCAGGTTTGTGCTCCATCAGGGTTATATCCTCCCTTGAAACGAGGTGGATTGCGCTTTTCGAAAAGGTCCAACCTTCTCAAGGCATCATTACCTTGACCTTCACGTGCTCCCATTGCATTGATTAAGCGTTCTACAACTCCAGCAAGATCGTTTTCGGCCATTAGTTTCCTATTTCACAGTAACTAAGATTTGTCACATCAATCACAGTTACTACCAAGTCAGATATTCTATTCTCTATCACCTATACAGAGTTTACAAAAAAAGAAAGATAGATCTTTTCCCCAGGCCTATTGGATTAACTACTCTAATTCCACTTTGTAACGCCCTCTGTTACACCTTAAATTCTAGAAAAATTCATAAATTTTTTTTGAAGATATGATTGTTAAAAAGAAACTATCAAAATAAATTACATACATTATTTCTGAAATACCTCATAAACATTATTAAAAATTTATAAAGTAATTTTACATTCATCCAAAGAAAATAAACATTATAAGAAAGAGAGGAAACTCCATGGCCCAGAAGCAGTTACTTAATAACATTATTTATTCATTGGACCACGGTATTCATACCGAGCTCCCTTTCTAGAATGTGCTATATTTACTGTCGAGAATCTTCGATCCTTCCCTATGAACCATCAATTTAAAACATGTGAAACAAAAACACGGAGAAATGAGTGAGAAACAGAATGTAATATTCCCGAATAAGACATAAGCAACAAAGGGTTTTCACAAACCAAGACATAATAATATCAATCACAATCACATACACAATCAATTATGAATGCATGAATGTTATACAATATCTTCATCATAACTTACCTATATATGTGGGCCCTTAAATTTTAATTTGCACTAGGCCAACCAGGAGTTTACACTGTTCCATAAGTCCGGATAATAATAATATGAACAGCTCAACTGGCATGGAAACACTTAGAGACTAGTCAGATTGAGAAAGTTTTTATTGTGAAAGTACCCGACACTAGGGACCGACCCCAGGTCCCCTAAAGCACCCTTTCACACCCTCTCATCCCAAGGCTCGTAATTAAGCCTCCTCTAATGTATCCTCGGTTTCTATAATCCGTCCTCAGACAATATAATTTTGTTTCACTTTAATGATTTATGATGCATGAACTACTCGCGTATTTAATTGGTTAAGGCTTTTAGAAACTCAATTATTAAATACCTTAAAGGTTTACAACATCCTTTCAATAAACTGTACATTTTCTCAATTCTCTGAATTTTTGTCCCACAGAAATAAATTTGGTATAGTTTTTAATTCTCACTGAAATTGAGTTTCTAAGCCTTAAATATCTCAAAACTTTTTCATATAAAACTTTTACATAATCTTTCTCAAATTGAATCTTAACAAGATCAAATTCTTAATTATTTCCAAATATCTTTAGTTATTAAGTTGAAAAAATAAAATAATTTTCTTTTGAAAATTTTATTTTATTAAAAGAGAATAATCTTTAAATCATTAACCAAAAATACTTAAAATTACAAAATTTTTCTTTAATTCAAGATTTAATTATCTCAATTTGTTATAAATTAATTTTCATAAAATGTCTTTCTAAAATAAATACTAATTTTTTATTCTAAATATAGAAAATAAAGTTAATAAAAATAATTTCTAAGAAGAGAAGATTTAAAGTAAAAATTTAAAGAGTAAGATAAGAAAATTCTTACTGAGTTTAGATCTGTCATGCTCGCTATATGCTCAAACTCCATATCACAAAGTCATCAATCAAAATCAAGCATTATCAATTATAACTAAATATCATCAATCACATCAAATATTATTAATCACAATTAAATATCAATCAAAATCAAGTCAATAAAGCATCATTTATAAATATTATAATTCAAAGTCTATTGGTTATTAATATAGTCAATTTGAGTCCTTTTGGTCAATTCCTCGTATAGGTCTATGTAAGTCCATATAATTCAGTCCTTGCATAGGTATAGTTCAGTCCGTATGGGTCATAGTGGTCCAAGTCCTTGCATAGGTATAGTCTAGTTCATATAGGTTATAAAAGTATAGGTCCTTGCATAGGTATGTTAGAGTTAGTTACATCATATATTTCATTTAAAATTTATTAAAAAATTTTAAGTTAAAATGTTAATATTTTAAAATAATAATATTATCAAATTTAAAAGGAGCAGGGGACTCCTCCCATTATTCTTATGTCTTTTCATATTATACTCTTATCTCACTCCCCCTTACCTCTTGTATCCTAATTCGTTATTAAAGATCCGTACGCGTCTCGTCTCCGAGTTCTAAAACATACCAATTTCATTTTAATATAGTTACAAGATAAAAATTAAGATTACTACTTAAAACAGAAATGGTAAATTCTGAATAGTGAATAGTGAATAATGAAAAGTGAATAGTAAATCATGAATAGTAATGGTAAATAGTAAAATATGAATAGTAACGGTAAATAGTAAATTATGAATAGTAATAGTAAATAGTAAAACGTGAATAGTAACGATAAATAGTAAATGTGAATAGTAATGATAAATAGTAAAATATGAATAGTAAAGGTAAATAGTAACAGTAAATAGTAATTTACTATTTGAATAGTAATTTACTATTGAAATAGTGTTTTACTATACAGAATAGTAACTTAAAATAATATTATTTCCAGTATAATAATAGATTTCTAAAAACGATATGAAAATAACCCTAAAAAAATATAAAAGAGAGGTATCCGTACCTTAGAATTTTAGCAGAACCTTCTTCCAAAAAAATTTATTTCTCTCTCTCACTTCCACCACTATCTCACTAGCACTACTATATTAAGAAAACTTAATCTGAAATTGTGAATTCTAAAGAAGAATTCCTTCGGTATTTATAGAAAACAATTACTATGCATTCTATTATTTTAATATAAAAGTACTGTGCATTTTTTGAATTTTTATTCCTGGTTACTATACATCTTTTGAAAATTTCGTACATGCACAGTGTTTTGTCTAGTAATTATCGGCAGAATTATTAAGCCAAATAGTAATCTTTCACTCGGTATATTTTAAATATTCAAAATCAGTCCTTTTTAAAATTTAGCGATATTATATCAGTTCTCACTAATTTTATAATAAGTAATATAAAGTTTAAATTTTAAAAATCTAAAATTTTCTGTTAATAAAAATTTATTGATACGTTTCCAATTTTTTAACGATTGGAAAAAATCAAAAGTTTTCTCAAACCGATAATTTTTAGATAAGTCTACTTGAAATGGATTGTAGAAAATTTTCTTATAATTTAATTTCACTTTCTTATAAATATTTTTAATTTTAAGTCACTTATATGAATTTAAAATTATTTAATAAATATTATTCTATTAAAAAATCAAAAATTCTAAAAAATCATAAATAATACATAGATTAAAAAGTTCTAAAGAACCATAATCTAATTCCTTCAAAATTTTAATATAAAAATAAAAATAGGGGTGTTACACTAAGTTGGTGGCCCAAACACCCGATGGGGAGGTACCTCCCACCATTTCTTCTACTGATGATAATGCCATCTATTTAGAGATTGTCAGCAACGTTAACAAGAAAGGAAGGGTGTTTGGCCTTGCAGGGATCGGGACATAGATCGCTAGGATGGGGAAGGTCTCTGCTTCTCCCTCTAGGTTATCAACAGATGTTGTTTAGGTTATTTAGAACCTGAACAATGAGCTAGTAGAGGAGCGTCGACAAAAGGCAGCTTTTGGAGGAACGAGCTGAGGCAGACCACCAGCGTTTTATATTAGCGGAGCAACGAGTTGACACTACAAGAAAACTGCTATTTAGTGACCAATTTAGTGACTGAAAGATATCAGTCTCTATTGTGACTGAATTAGAGACTGATTTTATGAAAAACTATACCAAATCACCATTGGTCTCTAAATCGGTCACTAAACTTAGAGACCGAAAAAAATAGTCACTAAATTTGTCAATAGTGACTGATATTTCGGTCTCTAAATTAGTGACCAGAATTACAATGGAAACATCGGTCACTATAGTTAGAGACTGGTTTTAGTGACTGATTTATTAGTTTCTAAGTTTCGTGACCGATTTAGAGACCAACGAGAAGTTAGTAAAATTTTATATGGAATTGGTCACTAATTCAGTCACAATAAAGACTGAAAAATTAGTCTCTTATTAAAAATATCTAATATAAAATTCATGTTATCATATAAAAATAATTTTAAAAAAATAGAATTTAATATGAAAAGATTATAGTGACCGAAAAATCGGTCTCTTATTTAGGACAAGATAAATTTATTATAAAATAATTTTTGTGACCAAAAAATACCGGTCTCTAATTTATCCCAAATTATTTTTTTTTCTAAACACTTTAAAAACCCCTATCTTAATTTTAACACAAAAATCCCTCCCTCCATTTCTCTCCCGCGCGACTCCTTTTTTCCATTTTAACACAAAAAAACCCTTCCTCCCTTTCTCTTCTGTGTGACTCTCTTTTTCCATAGACTCTCTCAAAATTCCTAATTCTTCCAAACCTTTCTTCACTACGCCGCTCCTTCCATCACCACGCCTCCTTCAACCCCCATTGCTAATTATTTTCCAGCGTTCCTCACTGCGCGACTCTTCTATCCCCTACCCATCACCACCTTCGCCACTTTCAACCTCCAACGCCCATCGTTTTCCACCGTTCCTCACCATACAACTTCCTTTTTCTCCAACCCATCACTACGCCTCCTTCAACCTCCACTGCCTCCTTGTTTTCCACTGTTCCTTCATTAATCTCCACTACCCCTCTTTCTTAGGTATTTTCCCCTGTGTGTTTTGGATTTTTACGATTTCTATTAGGAATCTTCTGTTGAGTAATGGATTTTCCTTTTCAATTAGTTATCCCTGCTGTTTCTTTCTTTTTACTTTTTAGCTACATGATGTTATTCTCAGGGAAGGCAGTAGCTTCTCCGTGTAAAAGGTTTTAGGGAAGGTGAAGAAGAAGGGGAAGGCTCTGGATGGGTCAGTGGTGAAGGAGGTTTCGCTGAAGGATTTGGAGTTGGGGAAGAAGAAGTAGTTGATGGAGGAGGACGCTGCTTACATGAAGAAGCTCTACGAATATAGTGAGCAACTCAACAATGCCAAGGACAAATCAGGTTCTGAATTCACTCTTGGAAGAAGCTGTTCTTATTTCTGAAGAGCTTTATGTTTCAAAAATGATTTCTGCTAACTGCATGGTTACACCATGTCGAGCTTTAGCAAAATCTCTTCTGAAAAGTGATAGGTAGTTATTCTTTGCTCTCTCTCTCTCCCCTGTTTTTAACAAAAAAAATTAGTATCTATAACTATCACTATTAGAATATTGTGGTGTGTCTATATATATATAAAGTGATGTTTTCATTTGTGAAATTTACCAGGAAACATAATGTTTTCATGTTACAATGTTTTATAAGCTGAAGTACTTTCTTGCAAGTATTTGACAGGAATTTTATAATCTTCCTCATAAGGCTTTTCAGTATATGATTTATTTCTCTTCTAATGATTGAAATATTGAAATTAAGGTTCTCAAAGACAGATAAGTGAGGGAAAAATGGAATAATTATTGTTTATTATGATAATTTTACCTGATATAGGATTTTGTAGTGGGTTAGATTGTTATAATATTATTGTAAATTGTTATAAGGGTATGAAGATCTCAAATAAGTTACATGTTTTAAAAATTAGAGGGGAGCAAGGTGCCAATAGGAACAACTTTTTAAGCATTAGCTCAAATTCAACTGAGGTATTTAGAACTAAATGGTAGCTTGCAGCTATTCTCTCTTTTGTTAATAAATTGTTATTAAACAGATAATTTTCACTATAAAGTCAATTTTTCAAAAAATGATGGACACTTTTATCAGTATAGTGTATGTGCTTATTTGTCTTGTGCCTTATTAGGATTGTCTCTGTTTGCTTGGAATGATTTACTCACACATTATGCTTGAACAGGTGGCTCTTTCTTATGAAGATGGATGTCCTGTTGAAGGTAATGGTGTAGGACGAAAAGTGATTGATAGGGTGCAGGAAACATATTCTGAGTTAAATGGAAAGGGTTTTGCCTATGATGGTGAGAAAACTCTATTTACACTTGGTTCTCTTGCTCGCAACAAGCTTAAGTTCACAGTTGTTCTAGAGGATGTCACCCGTGACAGATTTAAATTAATGTGGCTGTTTATTCTTTAAAGTGGATTACTTGTTAATGTGTTATTTCTATAGTGTAATTGTATTTTGTTCCACTTCATGCATATTCCACTTCCAGAATTAGGTGATACCAATTCTTTGTACCCACTTGACTTTGTGTTGGAAGCCAACAAAAGTACCAACAGGATCAGGTATTCATTGGCACCATCACTCACTGGCTTTCTTTTGCACCTGCTAAATCAAATCAAAGGCCGAGAGGTATGTAGGACTATTGTTTTAATCATTTACTTGTAATTTGTACAACCAATTAAGCTTTAGTATTTATAGCCCAATTAGAAGAAAACAACATGCATTCCTATTCAATCTCAATCTAACAATTTAGTCTTTATTATTTAAATCTCAATCATTGTATGTTTTCTATTTTTTTATTCTATATATGTATTAATTTAATGTCTTTATTTTTTTTCCTTTTTTTTTGTTTTAGTCATTCTTATTATTTTTGTAGTTACTCGAAACAAGAAAGAAAGACACTAAAACTTTTTGAATAAAAAATTAGGTTCTAAAAATAATAGATTGCAACTAAAAATAAAAAGCAAGGACTACTAATAGAGACTAAAAGAAATAGAAAATTATAGATGTCATAAGGTTATTTATTTATTTTATTAATTAAATGGAATCGGTTTTTTAAAATGATTAATAAAATAAGAAACAATATATATACATGTACCAGCACCTAAAATGAATTTTTCTTTGTTACGCTTGTTGCTATTCTTTGCCATCTTAATAATCCTACTAGGATTCCCTTCATCATTGCACCTGCCAGATTACGTGAGTGTATCTTATTCTTTTCCTTCTTCATAATTCATGTTAGTGAGCAAAGTCAAACTTGCTACTATTGTTAGATTCACGGCTTGAGGAAGAGGTTGCCAAGAAGAAGGAAGAGTTCCATAATGATGCAACCATCAGGAAAATCTCTGAACAGTGTGAAGCAGACAAGGTTAGTTAGATATTAACTTTTTATCTAGAGTTATAAATAATAATCCATCAATATATGTATTTAGATTAAGGAACAAGTGGTCTGAAAATAATGCCACAACGAATTTATCACGAGGGAATTCAGTAGTAAAATATAGTAGGGCATATTATTTAATAGTTATGATGAATAGTCTAATAGAATTTTTGTATGAATGAAATTTCTCAGATACAGTTCCAGGTAGAAGTGCTCCAAGGCAATGTACCAGATGTTGCTATAAATGCCTCCATCCGTTTGGAGGCAACATCAGTGATACTTGATAAGTCAGTACCTCTTTCAAACTTATAATTTTCTGTTTTCATCAAATCTCAATGTAAGAAACTGCATGGGAAAGCCCTTTTCATCTTACCTTCCCAACATGAATGAAAATAAAACTTACCACAAAAAAGTTCATTTTTGTGAATGGACTTTTCAGGAGAAAGTATCCAATTGCCCATCATTTTTTCACATTCAAACGAAGTGTTTTTTGTGTTCCATTGTAGTGATTTTTCAAGGCAATTTATGCTGTTGGTGTCAAAACCATTGAACTGTCATCCCTTAACACCTTTGAATGTTTTCTTTCCACGACTGAAACGTGCGCAAACTTCCTTGCTCTATGTAAGTGATTGTTGATGTGCAGGCGGATGAAGAAATATAAGAAAGATTTCATAGAGAGTCTCTATTGTACTTTGCTGATAATGAAACGTGACAACACTATGCAACAGACCAAGGGAAGCACAGCATTATGACAAGGGCAATGATAATGCAAATTGTGAAAGATATAAGGAAATGAACCAATATAGTATATAGTTATCTTTATATCCTTGAATTTCAAATTGGCACTAGTGGCTTGGTTTTTGCCTGGGTTAGTTGGTATAAAAATTGGCCTTCATAAAACTTTTTCCAATACCATATTGTAACTTTATTTTTTGTTATTGTGTCTTGGTTATAACTTATAAGTTATCTTGGTTAATTGTTCATATGTCATCTTAAAATTATAGTGTAAATGACATTTTGGATGTAAATATTTTTGTTTTAATGATATTTTAAATTGTATAATTATTGGGTTTAATTTATATTTATCATGATTATTAAAAAATGGTAATAGTGGTGACTTTTTACACGTACTGGTGTTAAAAGATGAAAAGGTGGAAAATAGCTAAAATTTTATTAGTGAATTTATCAAAAACAAATTACAATAAGTTATAAGAAAAACCCTTCAATACAATATGGCCTTTTAAAATCATAAAAATAAAAAGAAATCATAAATTAGAGATCTTTGAACATTAGCAAAAAAAAGTCTTTGCAAAATTTACAACTAACAAGAATTTTGATGGCAAGAAATTTAGTCTCTAAATTAATGGTTAAAAGTTAAATCGGCCACTAAATTGGTTGCTATTTTCAACTTTATAGAAAAGAAATCAGTCACAAAATCAGTCTTTAAAAATCAGTCACAAAATCTGTCTCTAAAATCAGTCACAAAATCAGTCTCAATTAATCGGTCACAAAATCAGTCTCAATAAATCGGTCACAAAATCAGTCTCAATAAATCGGTCACAGAATTAGTCTCAATAAATCAGTCACAAAATCAGTCTCAATGAATCAGTCACAAAATCAGTTACTATCAATCAGTCACAAAATCAGTCTCTAATAAATCAGTCACTAAATCAGTCACTATGTTATAGCGACCAAGGGTATAGAGACTGTTAATAATTCGTCTCTAAATCGGTCACAAATATAATTAGTGACCGATTTCTTTAATTTAGAGACTGAAAAGTCGGTCTCTAATGACTGATTTTCTTGTAGTGTGAGGAGGATCAACGAGAGACTCGTAAGTAGCCGGCGTAGCAGAAGGATATGCTCTGCCAGATGATAGAAGCTCTTAGGACTCGACTAACACCTTCATCTACTTCCCATCCACCCCAACCACCACAGGATCCCCTATTAGCCCCCCACACTAACATGCTACATTTTTGTATTCATTTTTTTTATTGTTAAACATTTTTGTATTCATTTTTTTATTGTTAGGCTTGTACATCTTTTTTGGAACAATTTTATTTCTTTTTATCTTATTCTCTTTTATATATGCCTATACTCAATTAGATAAATAATAAAAGCATTATCATAAAAATCATATGTAATTATCTATATCTAAATATTTAATTTAACTTTATAAAATATATTCTATAATTTTATATCAAAATATTTAATTTATAATAATACAGTTTTAAAAAATCATCTTTCACTATTAGCGACAGAAATACACTATCGCTAATCACACAACAAGCTAGTGGCGTCTCCGACATCATCGCTAACTCGGTCGTAAATTAGCAACAGAACTAGCAGTGAACTATGACCAACCACACAACTGTGGTTTGTATCTGTCACATACTTGTTTGCCACGTAGCGATGACATTAGTGACGTGGCTTCGTCAATCCTTAACTATGCTGCTCTATGCATCGCTACATAGGTCGTGATGTAGTGACAGCTTCAGCAACAGATTCATTACAATTTAATAGCTACAACAGTGTTCCTTCGCTATTTGAGGGCTGAAACAATGACAAATGTGATGACAAAGGGGACCATTGTTGTGTCACCCTTCAACGATGACTCTAACCCAATATGTCAGTCATAAACGTTGCAACGACGTACGTCTATCATCGCTGATGTGTTAATGATGAGCCTTTCAATGAAGACAAGATTCTATGGTCGTGTCCATCGTCGATATTCATTAGCGACATGTTTTTTCACGTTAGTGACGAAATTTATTTGTCACTATAGGGACTTTTTTTAGTAGTGTGAAGAGCTATGTTGCTTGAGGAAGAAATAACAGTGTAGCACACAGGTCAAAGAAGGTATGGTGAATAGCAATACTACCTATGGCATATTCTATGATTTGAGAGGAAAATGGTCGAGGTAGGGTTTGAGTCGTGAACCTCTATTTTAGGAACTTTTTCTTTACTAATTGAAAATTGATTGTGCATAAGGATTTCTTTGAAAGAAATGTTAAGATATATATTTCATTTAAGAGAGGTCATTCAAAACATCCACAAAAATACATTATAACACCATACAGGTCATTCCAGTAACACATATCAACTAGACGGCTAATGGCAATCACATCATCCTATATATATATATATATATATATATATATCAGTTTCAAGAATCACCAAAAGAAATAGATATCAGCACATCAGGTTTCAGCAGACATATAGCGCCACCACAGAGCATGACTAAAAACAATTTAATTATCACCATATCATCAATACCCTCATGGGCTAGTTTCAATAACACATAAGGAACATTATATATATACAATGACACTTAACCAATCAAATTCAATTACAATGATATTTTTACTTTATAATAATTAATATTTATGGGCGTCGATATTTGAAGTAAACTTTTTAATTATAAAAACCCATCTAGAATTAAAACTACTACTCGCTACTTGAGTGATAAGCCCTCTCATACGATACACATACCTCAACACGTTATCCGACTTTCCCAAAATAAAATGTCGACTTCTGACCCGGCTCCGAACATCAATATATCATATATTTAATATATTCTTAAAATTAATAAAAATAACCACGTAACCTTTAAATTGTTGAAATACAAAAATCAAGACTCAGACATAAAATTGATGGAGTTTCAATAAGAATCGAACTTACCGAGGGTTATGAAATTAGTCGACGAGGTATCGAAACTACCCTAGAGCTTCGAAATCCTACCGACGCCTTTGCGATCATACGAAACCAAGATAGACAAAAGAATGGGATATGTCAAAAACTTTGCGTGCAATGTAAAAGAAAAACATGCATGTGATCAAAAAGGGTAACATACACATGCTTCACGATTTTAATCACAACTTAAGCTACAGGTGTCCGATTTCAATGATCTTGGTCTCAAAATTCTCGTAACAAAATTCTCTATGACTTTTACATAAACATTTTAAGCCAATTTTAAGCCAATAATTCTAGAATTGAGAAACCCATAACAAAATTCCAAAAATACATAGTTTCGTATTTTGACCATAACTTTCACTCTAGACGTCAAATTTAGGTGTTCTTTGGTTCGTTGTAAAGAAGAAGAAAAAATGAACAACTTTTATGTTGGTGATTTTGTTGGAATCTGGATGGATGGTCTTCATGCGAGCATATTAAAATTCTAGCTAGATAAAAAAAATTCCAGCATGCATAAAAGCGAAATCAATGGTCATGCATGTGAGGATTGAGGGTTGTTTAGCTTACCAACGTCGATTCTGCATTGATTGGTGGTCGAGATCCTTTGTTTCAACTTCGATCGAATCTCCGATCAAACATTTGGTCAACAGAGATGAAACCTTCAAGCTTTCCAACAATCATAGCTACATTCACGAGAGGATCCGAAGAAGGAAAGGAAGAGGATGATGGCTGTTTTGTGGTTTCAGGTGAAGAAGAAAATCAAGGCAAGAAAAATAGTTGCACGATAGTGGATGGCTCGCAGGTTATAAAGAGAAAATGAGAGCACAAATTTGAAAGGAGGGTAGTAGAATGGCTTGCGGTGATGAATGATGAAGAGGCATTGAAGTGCATGAGAGGGAGAACCCGAGAAGGTGATGATGTTAAGACACAAAGAGAATGAAGCTAAGAGGGAAAAGTGAAATGATGGAAATTGATGAAAGTAAGATAGAGAGAAGTAAAGAGAGAGTAGGAAGATGTTACGGTAATGATGACGAGAATTTAAGATTGAGGAATTTAAAATTGAAGAAGTGAAATTGAGATAGAAATCTTCAGTGATGATGTGATGAGGAATTTGAAGAGAAAATTAAAGTGAAGTATATGGAATAATGGCATGCAATGACGTGGAGTTGAAACACATGTGGCGGGTGTATGATGTGGCGAGGTGATGTGGGTCCCTTTGGTGGGACAAGTGGCGTGGTGAGGAGTGATAAGGTGGTAAGGCAAAGTGAGGTGGTTGGATAATGATGCTTGGCTGTGAGTGATGGTAAAAATGTTTGAGGAAATTTGGAACAAAACAAGCTAGGGTACTAGGTTAAATTTACAAGTAACACAACTAGGTTTTTGGAATGAAACTTGATTGAAATAGGGTACAAGCTGATAATTAAGGGTCATGGATCTCTTAGAAAAGAATTTAGAAGTTTTGGGTTTAATTTACTGAGTAATATATAGACAACAAGGTTTTTGATGTTTTCCAACAACAATTGTCAAAAAATAAAAGTAGGTTCAAAATTTTTCAAAATTACTACCTTGACCTAATGGGTCATTCTAAAATTTTAACTATATCGACCATTGAATAATTAATTAATAACGGATCGTTGGAAATAAATCACATGCCTGATTTATTTTTCCTAAAATACCCTAATTATTCAAAATTGGGATGTTACGATTATGGACCGATCAATGACTGAGAACCCTCGTTCCGGCTTCTGATTGAAAGTTTAGTTAACCCTCGATGAACCACCGAGCTCCATAATGATGGTCAGCTTGCATGCAAGGGCGTCTAAGAGGGGAAGAGAAACACGAGATGGTAATGGTAAACGGGAGAATCACGACATGGTGGCGACGACCTTGGAGTTAGAAATCGTGAGATGGATGATGAATTATGTGAGGGGGAGAAGGTTGTATGATGATGGTTTTAAGGAGAAAAAAGAGATGTTTGAGAGAGAGAGAGACAGAGAGAGAAGTGGATGACAGAGGGAGAGAGAAACAAAGAGGAGAATAGAGAGAAAGGGAGACGTGAATAGGGTGATAGTGACATGTATATGTATGTGTGTGTGGTGAGGAAAATTAAACATGACGAAGGTCGAAATGTTAGGCCATATTGTTGAATAATTTATTGATTAATGAATTTAACCAATATAATAGGTCTCAAAGATTTGTAGAAAAAAATTAGGGATGTTACAATGAGTGAGAATAAAAAGTGATATTTCGAATGATCTTAAAGGTTATTTTGAAAAACTATTCTACTTTAAGACAAAGTTAATGATTTAAACTAAATTAAACAACTTTCTTAATAATCGGGAATTAGGTATAAGAGACTTATATTTAGGGGCAAAGGTGGTACAATTATACAAGTTTGAAAACATTAAATTCTTAAGGGTAAATTAGAAAAATTACAATAAATGCTTCTATTTTTTTTTTGTAGGGGCTTATAAAATGTAACACTATATTTTTATTTTAGGAGCTTATAAAAAGTAATGGAGGAACTAAAAAATACAAGTTTCTATTAACAATTCCAAGAAAAACATTATTTTTTATTGGTATCCTTTCGTTCCTATCTAAAGTAATTTAAAAATTTGTTTGTTTCTTTTTATCTTTCATTTTATGAGATCAAGAAAGTCTTTATTACTTCTTTTTCTTAGTTTTAAAACAAATAACTACAATTATAATGTTGAATAAATAAGAGGAGAGGCAAGTATAAGAGCAAAGTAGGAAATTAAATAATAAAATTATATTTTTGTTATCGCTAAATATAATACTACTTTTGGTTCCAAATATAAGCAAATATACCTAATTGCACATATATTATGAATAATGGTTGAAGGTAGTTATTTGCATTAATGTTACCACATATTTGATTTAATTTTCTAAAATATCCCTAGTATCATTTATTACATAAAGAATTAGTAGCCTTAGAAATATATATAATGAGGACATATTTGGTAAATAAGCATTTAATGACATTGGAAAAGTCAAATTTTGCTTAAATTAAGGGATCAAAAAATTCCACTAAAATTTGCTTATATTTGTAACCGGAGGTAGTACCTCTTTCACAAAAAATATGTTTCTTCATATATTTCTTTTAAATTTTCATATCATTAATTAATTTTTGACTAAAATACCCCTATTAATGAATAATTTTATTGGAATCAATATAGTAATAAATGACATACATTAATTAGATTATTTATCACTTCAATAATAATAATTGGGTAGCAAGTGAGAGAAACTAAATCGATAGAGAATAAGTAGTGAAACTTTAATGATAGTGGTAATAACTCTAAGGGCAATTTTGACAAACTATTATAAATTTTAAACAAATTTAATAATTTTAACAAAATTAACTAACCTTTTGAATATGCGTGAATTAGGTAAAAAGATATTATATTTAGAGGTAACGGTAGTATATTTCAAGGTCATTTAATGATTTTCTTAATATATGTATCTTTCAAAATTATGTCAATAAAGGAATATTTAAAGTAAATTACAATTTCATATTTATCTGTAAAAAAATTAAATTTATCTTTTTTCATATATCCAGGTAGTTCAAGACAATACTAAAAAATCCATAATTGTTATCAAGATTTTAGCATTAAAAATGCAACTCATATATCGCTAATCTAAGAGAAAAAGATGAATTTTTCTTTTTTCAGTTCAAGAAAATATTAGGTATTACTTTTCCACTAATATTCTTTTATCAATATGAAGAAAAATTTTAATGAAACAAATGAAGTAAAGATTAGAAATTTCATCCCATAATTCTGTGGTTAATTTTGTAATTTTAATTTTTTAAATAGAATAATATTTTTTCGGTTTTTTTTTTATAAATCCAGTACCTAACTTCACATACTCACAAATCACAAAGGAAAGACCTAAACTAACATATTACTTAGCATACTCAATATTTATTTATTTAAGTGTTTTATATTTGTAAATTGATTTTTGTTCTGGTTCCAAACTTAGTCTCAATATTAATAAAAATAGAGAAATGAAGTGTTCACATTTTATTAATAACAAAAAGAGAGTTTAAATAATAAAAATGTTTGTCTAATTCATTCAACCGTGTAACATTTCATAGGATAAAAGATTAAAAGTTGAATTGTTTTATTAAAATTTATACGAGAATGTGTAGAAATTATTATGAATAAGTATTAATGATATTTTAAGAGAAAATATTCTATTTTTTTAATTTCTTAACCTGTTGAACTTTACATAAGTTAAATAAGCTCAAAACAATGTGTTTCAGACCAACCAAAAAATATACATTTAAACCAAAAAAACAAAAGACTGGTCTCATACCGGACAAAGTAAAACCGAGGTATACTAATTTCTATTAAATGCTATGAGAAAGCATTAATGGCTATCTAATAAAAATAAATCATAAATAAAAGTTTATATTGAATATTTTGAGAAACATTAATTGCTACCAACATATGTTAATTAATATAGGCTTTATTTAACGTGAATAAAGGCAAATCAAAAATTAAAAAAATTATTTAAAAACATTATTAATATTTTATACTAATTTATAAATAATCTCTACATAAATTTGAATAAAAAAATTCAACTATTAATTTTTTATCTTGTGAAAATTACACAAATTAAAAACCTATTTAATAAATGCAAATCACTGAACTTTTTCTGTTGGCCAGTATACCACTTTATAAGCAAACCTGGGTGGTAGTCAAAAATCACGTCTCAATCTTTCAACTTTGTCTTTGTTTTGTAAGCTAACAATTGTCTGAATTTTCGCCTTCATCGACCATAGTCGCTACTCTAATGATGAGTTCTTCCTTTTACGATTCTCAGTCCTGGCTACTCTCAACGGTTTTTCCCAATGAACTTGTCATTGAAATCCTTGTACGACTTCCAGTAAAACCGCTTATGCGATTCAAGTGCACTTCCAAGTCTTGGAATTGTCTCATCTCCGACCCAACCTTTGCGATACTTCACTTTAACAAATCATCCCAAAACCCCCACCTCACGGTAGTGTGGGAACAACGTTTCCGTAGAATAATTGGCTACGGTGTTAATGCGACAATGTTTTACTTCCCTCTAACTCCCTTTCTGAAAAACCCATCACTCACCGTTGCCACCGCTCCTAGCTTCCCATTGAAAGAGCAAGATTATGCCTCTTGGGTTGTCGGTTCCATCAACGGCATAATCTGCTTGCGTAGTTCTTACTTCACGGAAGCAGATGAATATTCCTGGCTCTCCTTATGGAACCCCGCAACAAGACTCACCTCTAGACATGGGGCATATTTTCGTGCAGCTAGGTATGAGGAACCTTTAATTTATAAGTATGCATTTGGTTATGATAATTTAACCAGAACTTATAAGGCGGTGGTGTTCTGTGAGGATGGGGAAACCATGTCAAGAGAAGTGGGTATTTACAGCTTCCACCAGAAATCTCGTTGGAGAAAAATAAAGGACTTCCCTGACTATCCCATTCTCACAACTCGTATAGGCGCGAACGATGGTGTTTATCTTAATGGAACAATTAATTGGTTGTCGGTTCGCAATGCTAGGGCTTTATATTTGGATGTCGGTATTATTGTTGATGAAATGGTAATCAATTCACTTGATCTTGGGTCTGAGACTTACAAGCAGTTATTGCTTCCTTCTGGTTTTGATGAAGTTCCTGACATGTACCCCTCTGTTGGGGTTTTGAAGGACTGCTTGTGTTTTTCTCACGATTGTAAGGGGACCCATTTTGTTGTGTGGGTAATGAAGGAGTTTGGAGTTGAGGTTTCATGGACCCAGTTTCTTAGCATTGGTTACAATGATCTTCAGGTTGACATAAAGAATTTTTCCCCCTTGGTTCCCGTGTTTGTTTCAAAGGATGATGATGTGGTGGTGATTGCAAAACTTAATGAAACGCAAGCGATGCTGTATTACCGGAGGGATAATAGAGTCGAGCGAACTGAAATTGCTGAACCTTCCTTGTCTTGGAACTTGGCCAACTATTATGTTGAAAGCTTGTTTTTGCCTTGATAAAACTGGCTAGGTTCTTCTGAGATGTGTTATTTATATATAAACTTAATGTTAAATTATATATGTCCGAAGGTTTTTACTTTAGTGATCCATTCCATTTGAAAGGCAGATGAAATATGAGTATTATGCTAGCTCATTTTGACTTTAAATCAGGAAAGCAAATCTTACATTAAAAGGCCCAAGTATATCATATCTAATAAAGAAAATTCAACTTGCACTACAAAGGTTGTAGGCAAATTTCAAGCTCTTTTACGCATTCAATAAAAGAGAAGAGAGAGTCTTACAGCTTAGCACTTAACCATGCCCAAGTACTAAAACCAAACCAGCTCCACGATAAATAAAACATATATATGCTTTCATTTATAAAAAGAATACTGGTTCCATGTATCCCTAAACCAAATTTTCCATGTTGTACGCACTAAGTCTTGCAATCCTTGGTTAATTCAACTTGTTGTCCAAGACGGCTATTGCTTTGTTGTGAAACAGGATAATGGAACCTACAAGAGAAAATTAAGTGTTTAGTTGATACCTGTAGATTCTCACAGAAAGGGCATCTCCTAAATATCAAGGTTTTGAACTTGTCATATAACTGCATCGCAACTGCAATTGTATTTGTATCACTATATTTATCCATAATTAGCTGCAACATATTAAAGCTTTTGACATCACTACAATTGCGCCTGCAATTTAAAACACACACTGTGACTCTTAGTCTAAGTTGGGTATTGTTTATACAACATATTCAATGAAACCCTCTAGGCAAATGCGGTAACTTATTATGAACCTTCAACATTAATTTTGCAAAACGTTGTTTGGTTGAAGCAACCTCAAGTTCTTGTAGTAGCTTATACATTGCACTAATAGAAAAGAGCCAATAGATGCAGGGACACCAAAACCACCATGAATAAATAACATTTCATTTATAATTGCTGAACTTAAAGCCAATTTAGAAACTTGAGAATGGGTCTTTGCTCAAAGACTTGTCTTTTCCCACAAAACTCACGTACTAAGCTGTTTAGTAATGTGCAATTATGAATATTTACTGCTGACTTATGTTCCTATTGAGTTAATATTTAGTTGAGGGAGTGAATGTTTAGGAATAATAAGTAGCACGTCTTTCTTAATTTGTCAAATGTTAGGGCTTTAGAATCTCCTATATAGCTATAAATACATATATGTATATGATACATAAAAGTATGAGCTAGAATACAAAAGAAAATCATAAACCATTAAATTAACTTTCTCTCTCTTATCCTAAATTTTTTCAAATATTAAACAGCACATATAGCATATTATGTGTTCTAGTTCCATTTTCTATACCTCTATTGAAGTTAGATATCTTGTAGCAAACAAATGTGAAAAATAAGGAATTGGAGGTGAAGAATCATGGCTTCCTTAGGAAACTCTTCAACTAGCGTGAATCACTTTCATGTATCAACAATAAATATTTATCTGCTTAAAGAAAATTTAGAAAATAGATAGCAATCAACCAGTCAAAAAGTAGCTAGCGTGAATCACTTTCATGTCTCGCACATATAGATAGAGACCGCAACATAAAATTTAAAGAAGAATCAGATCATCAAAAATAAAAATCTAATCAATTATATGATCTGTCTCTAGATTGACTTATGGATTCAAATTTTTAGGGGTATGACTGTATTATATTAACTAGGTCAATTCCAAAATAAAATTTAAAGACTCGCAAATTAATTAAACTAACCCATCTTGAATTAAAAAAAAAAGTAAGGATCTTTTCTATTACCAATAATTGACAGTTGATTCAATTGTTGAGTAACTACATATGCTATTTAAGAAATAATTGACAATTGATTCAATTGTTGAGTAAATGAGCTCATATTTACTAAGATTTAGGTGTAAATTTTATGAATAGATTTCAATGTATAGGTCTTATTTGAACTTTTAAACATATCCTTGAAAAAAAAAAACCACTAAAAAACCTTTTTATCACTAAAAAAGATATGGAAAAATAATTAATTTCTATAAACATATTTATCACCATTTACTTTTTGTCATGTGTATGAAATAAGCATTAAAAATTTGCACGATTACTTTAAATGTGGCATGACATTTTTAATAAACTTTTTAAAATAATTCATAGAAAAACCTAATATTTTATTTTTATGTCTTTCATCTTTAAAAATTTGGTTTTTTTTTTCTTTGATAGTCAACATTTACAAATTAGGTTTCTAAGTACCAAAGCTGACTTTACATGTGTGGTGTTTAGTTATTACCAAATTACTTATTATCTAAATATTAAAATAAATCAACCAGATAAAATAAGGTCATATAGTTCTCTATAAATCAATTGTATATATGTCGATTTCTTTTTATTTTAATCCACTAAATCTTCATTGTATGGTTAACGCACTCTTGTTACGCATGGTTGAAATATGTTTGAAGATTCAAAAAATATAGTTTTATGGCATAGATGGGAAACTCGTAAATGAAGTAAAGGAATGGCATGTATGAGGTATGGCAATTAGGTTCAAGTGCACAATCATCAAACATAATTTCCAGACAATGATTGTCTTTCATTAATCCTGGGACGAGAGACTAGGATTCTTCTTATGCATATGTTATTTATTCATGGTGGTTTTGGTGTCCCTGCATCTATTGGCTCTTTTCTATTAGTGCAATGTATAAGCAACAAGAACTTGAGGTGGCTTCAACCAATCAATGTTTTGGAAAATATGTTGAAGGTTCATAATAAGTTACTGCATTTGCCTAGAGGGTTTGATTGAATATGTTGTATAAACAATACCCAACTTAGACTAAGAGTCATAGTGAGTGTTTTAAATTGCAGGCGCAATTGTAGTGATGTCAAAAGCTTTAGTATGTTGCAGCTAATTATGGATAAATATAGTGATACAAATACAATTGCAGTTGCGATGCAGTTATATGACAAGTTCAAAACCTTGATATTTAGGAGATGCCCTTTCTGTGAGAATCTACAGGTATCAACTAAACACTTAATTTTCTCTTGTAGGTTCCATTATCCTGTTTCACAACAAAGCAATAGCCGTCTTGGACAACAAGTTGAATTAACCAAGGATTGCAAGACTTAGTGCGTGCAACATGGAAAATTTGGTTTAGGGATACATGGAACCAGTATTCTTTTTATAAATGAAAGCATATATATGTTTTATTTATCGTGGAGCTGGTTTGGTTTTAGTACTTGGGCATGGTTAAGTGCTAAGCTGTAAGACTCTCTCTTCTCTTTTATTGAATGCGTAAAAGAGCTTGTAATTTGTCTACAACCTTTGTAGTGCAAGTTGAATTTTCTTTATTAGATATGATATACTTGGGCCTTTTAATGTAAGATTTGCTTTCCTGATTTAAAGTCAAAATGAGCTAGCATAATACTCATATTTCATCTGCCTTTCAAATGGAATGGATCACTAAAGTAAAAACCTTCGGACATATATTATTTAACATTAAGTTTATATATAAATAACACATCTCAGAAGAACCTAGCCAGTTTTATCAAGGCAAAAACAAGCTTTCAACAGAATAGTTGGCCAAGTTCCAAGACAAGGAAGGTTCAGCAATTTCAGTTCGCTCGACTCTATTATCCCTCCGGTAATACAGCATCGCTTGCGTTTCATTAAGTTTTGCAATCACCACCACATCATCATCCTTTGAAACAAACACGGGAACCAAGGGGGAAAAATTCTTTATGTCAACCTGAAGATCATTGTAACCAATGCTAAGAAACTGGGTCCATGAAACCTCAACTCCAAACTCCTTCATTACCCACACAACAAAATGGGTCCCCTTACAATCGTGAGAAAAACACAAGCAGTCCTTCAAAACCCCAACAGAGGGGTAAATGTCAGGAACTTCATCAAAACCAGAAGGAAGCAATAACTGCTTGTAAGTCTCAGACCCAAGATCAAGTGAATTGATTACCATTTCATCAACGTTAATACCGAAATCCAAATATAAAGACCTAGCATGGCGAACCGACAACCAATTAATTGTTCCATTAAGATAAACACCATCGTTCGTGCCTATACGAGTTGTGCTAATGGGATAGTCAGGGAAACCCTTTATTTTTCTCCAACGAGATTTCTGGTGGAAGCTGTAAATGCCCACTTCTCTTGACCTGGTTTCCCCATCCTCACAGAACACCACCGCCTTATAAGTTCTGGTTAAATTATCATAACCAAATGCATACTTATAAATTAAAGGTTCCTCATATCTGGCTGCACGAAAATATGCCACATTTCTCGAGGTGAGCCTTGTTGCGGGGTTCCATAAGGAGAGCCAAGAATATTCATCTGCTTTTGTGAAGTAAGAACTACGCAAGCAGATTATGCCATTGATGGAACCGACAACCCAAGAGGCATAATCTTGCTCTTTCAATGGGAAGCTAGGAGCGGTGGCAACGGTGAGTGATGGGTTTTTCAGAAAGGGAGTTACAGGGAAGTAAAACATTGTCGCATTAACACCGTAGCCAATTATTCTACGGAAACGTTGTTCCCACACTACCGTGAGGTGGGGGTTTTGGGATGATTTTTTAAAGTGAAGTATCGCAAAGGTTGGGTCGGAGATGAGACAATTCCAAGGCTTGGAAGTGCACTTGAATCGCATAAGCGGTTTTACGGGAAGTCGTACAAGGATTTCAATGACAAGTTCATTGGGAAAAACCGTTGAGAGTAGCCAATGAGAATCGTAAAAGAAAGAACTCATCATTTGAGCAGCGACTATGGCCGATGAAGGCGAAAATTCAGACAATTGTTAGCTTACAAAACAAAGACAAAGTTGAAAGATTGAGACGTGATTTTTTATTACCACCCTGGTTGGCTTATAAAGTGGTATACTGGTCAACTGAAAAAGGTCAGTGATTTGCATTTATTAAATAGGTTTTTCTAATTTTTATTAAAAGTAGAATTATTTTATTAAAATTTATATAGAGATAATATATATATTAGTATAAGTAAATATTAATAATTTTTTAAAATAATTTTTTTATTTTTTATTTACCTTTATCCACGTTAAATAATCCCTATTAATTAACATATGTTGGTAGCAATTAATGTTCCTCAAAATATTCAATATAAACTTTTATTTATGATTTATTTTTATTAGATAGCCATTAATGTTTTTTCATAGCATTTAATAGAAATTTGTAATGTTTTCAGAATCGGACCGATCATTGAACTGGTAGAGGCACCAGTTATAGGGTTACTGGTCGAACTGGCGGTTGAACCGGTAATAATAAATTATTATTATTATTTTATATTAAATAACAATTGATTTAGATCAAAATAATGCACTATTCATAAAATAAACTCAATAAATACATTAAAATTAAAATAGTACATAGTAAAAAAGCTTCAAAATAGTACATATGCTACCATAATATGTTTAAAAGGTATAAAAACATACTAGTCAAAATCAAGTAAAATAAAAAGGGTGTCAATTTTATTTGGTGTAGAGGTTCTATTAGCGTGGTTCTTCAAAAAATTACACTAAAAAATTTCTAAAATATAAAAAAAAAATTACAAACTGATTTTTTGATTGGTTTTCCCGGTTTTGACTGGTTCAACAGAGGACCGGTCCCCCCTCCTTAAGAACCGGACAAAACACTGGTTCCCGATCCAACCGACCGATCCGATCCGATTCTAATAACCATGGAAATTTGTATACCTCCGTTTTTGCTTCATCGGGTATGAGACCATTCTTTTTCTTTTTTATTATTTTACCCCCTCTTTTAAATGTATATTTCTTTAGCTAACACATTATTTTGAGCTTATCGAATCTATGTTAAGTTTTACAGGTTAAAATATTAAAAAATAATATTTATTTTTTTAAAAAACATCATTAATACTTATTCACATTAATTTCTATATAATTCTTACATAGATTTTAATAAAACAATTTCATCCTATGAAATGTTACATATAGTTGCACAGGTTAGACATATTATTTAAACTCTCTTTTTATTATTAATAAAATATGAACACTTCATTTCTCTAATTTTATTAATATTGAAACTAATTTTCGAACAAGAACAAAAATCAATTGACAAATATAAAACACTTAAATAAATAACTATTGATTATGCTAAGTAACATGTTAGTTTAGGTCTTTCCTTTGTGATTTCTGAATATGTGAAGTTAGGTAGTGGATTTTATAAAAATAACCGAAAAAATATTATTCTATTTAGAAAAATTATAAAATACAAAAATCAATCACAGAATTATGGGATGAAATTTCTAATCTTTACTTCATTTGTTGCATTAAATTTTTTATTCATATTGATGAAAGAATATTAGGGGAAAAGTAATATCTAATATTTTCTTGAACTGGTAAAAGAAAGATTCATCTTTTCTCTAATATAGATCAGCCAAATGAATTGTATTTATCATTTGTTTAATGGTAAAATTTTGATGACAATTATTGATTTTTTAGTATTCTTGAACTACTTGGATAAATAAAAAAGGATAAATTTCATTTTTTACGGATAAATTGTAATTTACTTCTAATATTCCTTTTATTCCTATTTGTTTGAAGTAAATTTGAAAGATACATATATTAAGAAAATTATTAAATAATCTTAGAATATACTACCGTCATCCCTAAATATAAGATCTCTTTATCTAATTTATGCATATTATAAAGTTAGTTAATTTAATTAAAATTATTAAATTTATTTAAAATTTATAGTAGTTTTCAAAATTTCTCTTAAAGTGATTATCACTATCATTAAATTTTTTCACTTATTCTCTATCCATTTAGTTTCTCTCCACTTGTTACCCAATTATCATTAAAGTGATAAATAATCTAATTAAGGTATGTCATTTATTATTATATTAATTTTAATAAAAGTTATCCATTAATAGAGGTATTTTGGTCAAAATGTAATTAATGATATGAAAATTTAAAAGATGGTCTTATATTAAGGAATATTTTTTTTTTCTAAAAGAGGTTTTATATTTAGCGACAACTGCAGTATAATTTCATCATTTAATTTCCTACTTTACTCTTATACTCGTCTCTCCTCTCATTTATTCAACATTATAATTTTAGTTATTTATTTTAAAACTAAGAAAAAGAAGTACTGAGCACTTTGTTGATCACATAAAATAAAGAGTGTTTCTACTGCACCCTTAAGAAATAGGGGGTTTTGGAACCCTTAACATGTTGTCCATTTTATGTTTGTACTTGTGGAATATTTATCCACATAATATTATATATTTTTAATAATTCTAAATTTTTAAAATTGTAAACTAACCCCTTCTTTCTTTTAAAATTCCCCCCAATCTCACACCTCCTTGCATGCTGATACTGTAGCCCTCCCTCACAAAAAACTCCAGACTCCTGATTCCACTTCTCCCTCGACAAAACTCCCCCTTACAAAAACTCCCTCGGAGCCTCTGTCAGAGCTTTACCTCTTTTATTTTTGCTAAATCCAGACTTGCGATTCCACTTCTCCCTTGGCAAAACTCCACTCTGAAATTCCTCTTCTCCCTCTTATATTTCCCCTCAACAAATCACGACCTTTACGTGCCTCTGTCGGAGCCTTCAGAAGCTGACCACCAAAATACGACTGTGAAGTGCCTCAAAGCTATTATCGTGTTCGCATCCCCACTCCGTTTCTTCAACATTCTCACAAGGTACTGTTTTGTTCCCCTCTCTCCCACACCTCTATCAGAAACCCTCGTTTGATTTTTTTGCTAAATTTCATTGTGTGGTTCTTCTTCTTTGGTGTCTCTGTCGTTCTCTCTGCACTCTTAACGTCTCTTGTGTCCAACGTCACCACCGCGCCTCTCAAACTGACCTCGCCACAGAGTCCATCAAATGGATGATGGCCTTGGTGGTTCATTTATGCATTTGGATGATGATTCTAATTTTAGTGAGAGAGATAGTTGTATTTGCATATTGTGAATAGGTTTTGATAATGACAAGTGCACAAGAACAAGAAGAACACTATTCATGGATCAAAAACAAATGCATACACAAAAGGATTTGATAAGTTAAAATCAAACACCAAGAAACCATGAAGAACATGCTTCCAAACGATTAGAGAATCAAGAAAGTAATGCACATGGATCAAGGAAAGGAACCATGACTCAAAACGCTTCAAGGAAACATCAAAAAGCATAGAAAAACACCAAACAACATTGCTTGAATCGATTCACGCACGTAGGAATCGATTCAAAGGCCTGGAAGTTCCAAAAATATCAAAACAAAATGTCTTGAATCGATTCAGAGGAGCTTGAATCGATTTACATGCCTAGAAGTCCCAAAATTCTCAAAACAGAATGGCCTAAATCGATTCACCAAAGCTTGAATCGATTCACACGAATCTGAAAGCCCAAGTCAGAATGCTCTGAATCGATTCAACAACGCATGAATCAATTTAGACAGCGGGAAATGTGTCTCAAAAAGTTCTTTTAACTGGGAAACAGAGACCCATACTCTATGGCATGGGTGGGGAACAACCTAGAGCTCATTTACAACAGCTAGAAGCTCTCCAAGGCCTATAAATGCACCTTCAATTCAGGCTACACAACACACATCAAGGAGAAATCATTCCTAGCTTGTATTTGTGCATTGTGAGTTTATTTTTCTTGTATAGTTTCATTGTTCTGAAACTTTGAGCTTAGATTTGTATATCCTCTTTTGTTGAGAGTTAGAAATTGTAAGAGCTTTCTATTTGCTTATCCACTCTATTGAGAGAGTTAATTGCTTGTAAACACAGACACCCAATACCAAATTTCACTCTAGGTTGAGTGGTCACAAAGGTTGGGGTTCAACCTTTGGGTATTGAGAGTTTGAGAGATTGGGTAGGTTACCCTTGTGCTAGTGAGGATTGAGTTCTTGAGTGTGGGACACTAGGAAGCTACAATTGCTCATAGCTTATATCTCTAAACTTCAATAATGGAAATCCTTCAAGTGAGTTGCTTGAAGGCGAGATGTACACCGGGTTGGTGAAACTCGTTAAATCGGTTTGCAAGCTTCTCTTCCTTACTCTCTTGCATTTACATACTGCATTTGGCTGGGACACTGTCTTGATTATGATTGCATTGCTTAAATTTGGTTAATTTGACTTAGCTAAAACTCTACACACCAAGTGTTTGATAAATTGCCAAAGTAACTTCTACACATATTTTTACCTTAGTACTTGCATCATACTTATTGTCTCTTGTATATTATTATCTAGTGTGAAAAGGAAATCAAGTTCAAAGGAATTCCAAGTGAAATTTTTAAAAACTCAATTCACCCCCCTCTTGAGTATTGAGGCCACTTGAACAACAAGTGGTATCAGAGCTTGACTCTTGGTAGATCAAGCTTAACAGCTTTAAGAGATAAAGATGGCCTCAACCTCATATAACATGTTTCTTGAGGGCGGTGCTACAAATAGACCTCCAGCTTTTAATGGAGAAGGTTATGCTTTTTGGAAAGAAAGAATGAAAATTTTTTTACAATCAGTTGACTTAAAAGTTTAGAATGCAATTGAAAATGGTCCCTTTATACCAATGCATGAGGTACATGGTAAAAAAGTAGAGAAACTCATGGATGATTGGAGTAGTGAAGAGGAAAAGAAAGTCTAATACAATTACAAAGCTAAAAATCCCATCACCCTTGCCTTGGGTCCGGATGAGTTCTTTAGAGTTGTAACTTGTAAAACCGCTAAAGAAATATGGACACTCTCCAAATCACACATGAAGGTACAAGTGATGTTAAAGATTCTAAGATTAGCACCTTAACTAGCCAATATGAAAGCTTTAGAATGAACTCCAATGAACCTATTTTAGATCTTCAAAAGAGATTTACCTTGATTATTAATCACCTTTTTACTCTTGGAAAATCTTACACTAACAAGGAGCTCATCCATAAAGTTATGAAAAGCCTTACTAGGGAGTGGTAACCTTTTGTCACCGCTATCAAATAATCGCCAAATATAAATGATATGTCTCTTGCTACATTATTTGGTAAGTTACAAGAGCAGGAACAAGAGTTGAAAGATTTGAAGATGGCGGAAGAGGAAGAAAAGTCTTCCAAGAAGAAAGGTCTAGCTCTTAAGGCCACTTCAATCAATGAAGATGAATCCGATAGTGAGCTTGATGAAGAAGAAGAGTTTGGACTATTTTTAAAGAGTTTCAAAAAATTCATGAGAAAAAAACGCTTCCAAAAAGGCTTCAAATCCCAAGGTAAGAAACCTATTTCCAAAGAGAATTCATCCTCACCTAATTGTTTTGAATGTGGCAAGGAAGGACACTTCAAAGTAGATTGTCCAAACCTCAAGAAGAGAGACAAAGAGAAAAAAGGGAGAAGAAGAGCATACATTGCATGGGATGAAAATGATGTGAGTAGTTCCAACGATTCAAATAATGAAGAAGCAAATCTTTACTTAATGTCCAACCACCATGAAGAGGAAGATGAGGTAAATCATCATGAACTTGACAAAGATGAATTGTATGATGCTTT
The DNA here is from genome assembly GCA_037962975.1 of Clitoria ternatea. Classification (NCBI taxonomy): domain Eukaryota; kingdom Viridiplantae; phylum Streptophyta; class Magnoliopsida; order Fabales; family Fabaceae; genus Clitoria; species Clitoria ternatea. The sequence continues at coordinate 34,457,116 of CM075672.1, read as the reverse complement.
TGAAGAGTTATATGATAAATATATGAAACTATCTGGTAAATATAAGTTGTCAAGAAAAACCATAGAAACTCTAGAGATGCATCTAATTGAGCAAGTAAAGTAAAATGAAATTTTGAAAAAGAAAGTTGTTGAAAAACAAACTTGCTCAAAATCATGTGAATATTTCAAGAAATGTGATCACCTAGAAAAGAAAGTCCTAGACTTGAATATAACTCTTGAGAAATTCACAAATGGTAGAGACAATCTAGATGCATTACTCGAAAAACAAAGATGCATGTTTCACAAATCCGGTTTAGGATATAATCCCACTAAAACTGAAAAACATTATAAGAATTTCTTTGTGCCTACTAGAAAATCATCATCGCCTTTTATGAAATACAATCATTGTAGCATTAAAGGACACAATGTTTTAAATTGTCATGTTAGGAAATATGGACCAAAAGTTGTTAAAAAGGTATAGGTTTCTAAAGGAACATTACCATAAACTAACCCAAGAGGACCCAACATAAAATGGGTACTAAGCTCTCTAACTTGAATTATTTTGTTGGTATGTTTCAAGGCAAGCAACACCCATTGGTACCTAGATAGCGGGTGTTCAAAGCACATGATAGGTGATATAAGCAAATTCACATCATTCACACCCAAGAGAAAAGGAAGTGTAACTTATGGGGAAAATACCAAAGGAAGAATCCTTGGCATTGGAAAAATTGGTACAAATTCTTCCACCTCAATTAATGATGTATTATATGTAGAAGGACTTAAACACAATTTGCTTAGTATAAGTCAATTATGTGACAAAGGATATAGAGTAATATTTGAGTCAAATATGCATAATTAAAAATAAGCAAAATAAAGAGGTAAAGTTTGTTGGTCAAAGAATTGATAATATTTATATGATTGATGTTGATTGTTTATCCTCAAATGATGTACAATGCTAGAGAGGATGAATCATGGCTATGGCATAGAAGAATAGCTCATATATATATATATATAGACCATCTAAATAAACTTGTTTCTAAAGAATTAGTGATTGGTTTGCCAAAACTAAAATTTGAAAATAAATTTTATGATGCATGTCAAAAGGGAAAGCAAGTAAAGGCATCTTTTTAAGCTAAGAATATTGTTTCAACTCAAAGGCCTTTACAACTTTTGCACATGGACTTATTTGGACCCTCTAAGATCAAGAGCTTTAGTGGCAATTATTATGGTCTAGTGATTGTGGATGACTATTCTAGATATACATGGACATTGTTTCTTGCTCACAAAAATGAAGTATATCATGCATTCAAGAAACTAGCCAAGGTTATCCAAAATGAACAACACTCAAAGATTGCATCCATTATAACCGATCATGGAGAAGAATTTGAAAACCAATTATTTGAAAAGTTTTGTGAAAAATATGGCATTGAACATAATTTCTCAGCTCTAAGGACTCCATAACAAAATGGAGTAGTTGAAAGGAAAAATAGATCTTTAGCGGAGCTAGCTAGAACTATGTTGAATGAAAACAATATTGCTAAGCATTTTTGGGCCGATGCAGTAAACACCGCTTGTCATGTTATGGATCGATGTTTAATAAGGCCAATTTTGAAGAAAATCCCCTATGAGCTTTACAAAGGTAGAAAACCAAATATTTCTTATTTTAATGTATTTGGATGCAAATGCTTTGTGCTTAACAATGGAAAGGATAATCTAGGAAAGTTTGATGCAAAATCTGATGAGGCAATCTTTCTTGGATATTCATCATCTAGTAAATCTTATCGTGTCTTTAACAAACAAACTAGTACCATTGAAGAATCTATTCATGTGAAATTTGATGAAAATGGCCATAATCCTCCGAGAAAGGAAGTTGATGATCTTGTAGGTACCTTCCAAGAGTTGAACTTGGATGATAAAGAAGAAGGTAACTAAGAAGAAGATACAACCCAAAGTGAGGAACTCCAACAAAAAGAATGGATCACTTCAAAGGATCATCCTTTGGACAACATAATAGGTGACATCACTAAAGGTGTAAGTACTTGACGCTCATTTAATACTTGTAATCATTTAGCATTTGTTTCTCAAATTGAGCCTAAAACCATTAATGAAGCTATTATTGATGAACATTAAATATTGACCATGCAAGAAGAACTAAATTAATTTGAAAGAAATGAAGTTTGGGAACTAGTGCCAAGACCCAATGATCACCAAATAATAGGAACAAAAAGGGTATTTAGGAACAAGCTTGATGAAAATGGTATAATCACTAGAAACAAAGTTAGGTTAGTTGCTAAAGGGTATAATCAAGAAGAAGGAATTGATTATGAAGAAACATATGCACCTGTAGCTAGACTAGAAGCCATTAGATTGTTATTAGCTTTTGTATGTTGTAAAAATTTTAAATTGTACCAAATGGATGTTAAAAGTGCCTTCTTGAATTCCATTCAAGAAGAAGTATATGTTGATCAACCTCCCAGTTTTGAAAACTATCAATTTGAAATCATGTTTTTAAACTAAGAAAAGCCTTGTATGGTTTGAAACAAGCTCCAAGAGTTTAGTATGAAAGGTTAAGCAAGTTCTTTTTAGAAAACAATTTTGAAAGAGGAAAGGTTGACACAACATTACTCATTAAGCACAAAAAGAATGACATACTATTGGTACAAATATATATGGAGGATATCATATTTGGTGCCACTAATAAGTTGTTATGCAAAGAGTTTGCTAAGATCATGCAGAATGAATTTGAGATGTCCATGATGGGAGAACTCACATTCTTCCTTGGACTGCAAATAAAGCAAACAAAAGAAGGAACTTTCATTAGTCAATCCAAATATTGCAAAGATTTACTCAAGAAGTTCAGCATGGATAAAGCAAATGAAATTGCCACACCTATGAGCACTTAATGTTATTTGGACAAGGATGAGAAAGGTAAGGATGTAGAACTAACAAAATATAGAGGTATGATTGGATCCTTACTTTACTTAACCGCTAGTAGACCAGATATCATGTTTGCTGTTTGTATGTGTGTTAGATATCAAGTATGTCCAAAAGAATCACACTTAACTGCTGTAAAATGAATAATGAAATACTTGGTTGGAACTCAAGATGTTGGTTTATGGTACCCTAAAGGGGTTGAATGCACTCTTATTGGTTATTCTGACTCTGATTTTGCAGGATGCAAACTTGATAGAAAAAGCACTAGTGGTACTTGTCACTTGCTTGGTAGTTCTCTTGTATCTTGGCATAGCAAGAAACAAGTAAGTGTAGCATTATCAACAGCTGAGGCAGAGTATATAGAAGTTGGTAGTTGTTGTGCCCAAATTCTTTGGATGAAACAACAACTTTTAGATTTTGGAATTTATCTAGACCATGTGCCTCTCAAATGTGATAATACTAGTGCTATTAATATTTCAAAGAATCCTGTGATGCATTCAAGAACTAAACATATTGAGATAAGACATCATTTCATTAGAGCTCATATGTTAAAGGGTGGTTGTGTGCTTGAACATGTTGAAACCTACAAGCAACTAGCTGATATCTTCATTAAACCACTTGCAAAAGAACAATTCATAAACATTAGGAGAGAATTAGGAATTTTGAAGATGTCTAATGTTAATTAAATACATTCATTACTAATAAATTAGTATAAAATTTGACTCTCCTTGTTAATAGATAATTCTTAATTTTGAGCATGAGATTTGAATAAGTATGTATGAATCACAGATGTTGATTAAATTAATTGCATTATAAAGTTCATGATTCTTAAGTGTGAAAATAATGCATTAGGTGAAACTTAAATTGCATAAATGATTGCTCATGTATGTTTGATTGAATCAAAAGGTAAATAGAGTCATAAAATAGAAGGTTTCAATGATCCAAAGCATTGCCCAGTTGCTTGAATCGATTCAGTAGTTCAAAACTACAACTCAAAGGGAAACAGAATCGATTGAATCGATTCACCCATTTCCCGAATCAATTCGAAGACCTGATACTCCAAATTTTCATAAACAGAGAGGTCTGAATCGATTCACGCGTAGTTCGAATCGATTCAGTGTAACATTCTGGTTTTGATTAAGGTTAATTAGAGAATTAAGATTATTGATTGAATAATAATAATAATGATAATAATGCTTGGAAATGTCCCATATGCCCTTGGTGTTATGATGGAACTTCGGTTCTCTCTCTCTTTGGCACGCTGATGGGATGAAGTTAATGGTTATGTGATGGCTGATTGATAGAGCTGAGCTGACGCTGATGGGGCAGTGTGGTGATAAAGCCTCAGTTAACGTTTTCCCTTGCACCTTCTTCATTATCTCGTGGTGCATGTTCAGAAGGGAGAAAACACTCTTCATTCTCTCTAGAGCTCCCTGAAGCTTCTACTTCTTCTTCCTCTTGGCTATTCCTTCTTCTTCTTTTTCTTCTTCCATTCGAGGGCTGTCAGGGTCTCGGGTTGGAAGTCTGCAGCGTGTGGGGTGCCTCGGAGTTGTGGGAATGGTCCACTGTGTGAGGCGGAGCTGCTTGTGAGGGAGAAAACAAGGTTGGATGCTTGGAAGCATGGAGTCCTCCATTGTTGGTGAGGACTGGGCTGTTCGAGTATGGAACAGCGTTTGGAGTCCTCCACGGGGTTGCGTGAAGACTGTGTTGTGCTACAAGGAGTGTGTTGGAGGCAGAGCCGTTCCAGAGTACGAGTGGCTCAGAGTTCCTCCAAAGCTGTATAGAGTACAATAGTTGAGTTGTTCTGTTGAGAACGAGTGACGAAGGACGATCGGTCGGTGTTGCAGGCTCATGGAGCTTCTGGATCTTCATTCCAGGTAGGGGGCTAACTTTACATCTCAAATGCATGGTTTATGGACGGGTTCCGGGTGAATCTACTTTACTGTGTTGTAATGTGTGTGTAATATGTTGTTGGTTGTTTGCCGAGTGAATGATAGCCGGGTGTGTGAGGATTATGAACTGTGTGGTGCATCTTAAACTCCATCCATAAGATGTATACTGGTAAATATAAAGATGCCAAGTGCATCATACTGAGGGACAGATGAAAATATCTGTTGATTTTTATATTAGTAATGCTGAGTGAATGCATGGAAATGTTTGCTTTTAATGAAATGCCGAGTGAATGCATGTGCTGTGAATCAGTGTGAATACCGAATGAATGTGATGTGTAAATGTGGTGCTGGTTCTGTTGTGATTCTACATGAATATATGAGATGTTGTGGCTGTTAACGAGAAAGCCGAGTGCATGAGTTTACTGTACTAATCTCCGTGTGTGATTTGGTGTTTAAATGCATGTGATGCTTGCCATTTAACATGAGAATACTGAGTGCATAAAATGGAGGACTGTTGTGTTAATTCCGAGTGGATTTTTACATGAAAAATATGTATGGCTTAATGTAAATGATAATTCTGAGTGAATGGCATTGTGATTGCCGAGTGCATGTGATTGTCGAGTGTATTGGCGTTGGACGCCTGATGAATAAGACCGTATGCATCTGATTCGCCACTGGAAATGCTTGGAGCATATAGCGTTGGACGCTTAATACCGATCGGCAATCAGATGAATATGTGTTGAAAATATATTGAAAGACCTCGGGTTGGACTCGAAGTAGTGCCGAGTGCACTAAGCGTTGGACGCTTAAAGACCTTGGGTTGGACTCAAGGCAAGCCTACCGGGTTGGACTCGGGGCTGCCCGTAACACTTCCGTTGTCGCTTGGAGTGACTGTGTTACATGTGAGGGCAAACAGTTTGGTACTAGTAAAACGGCCGAATCAGCTTGGAGCTGAGAAAAGGCTTGGAGCCTATGTTGTAACAATAAAAATTGGTAATAAATAACCGGATCTGGGTGAAATGAATGTGTGTACACTTATGATTGTCATTGAGTTTAATGTGAATTGTTGATTATGTGGATATGAAATGATTGGGGTGAATCCGATTGGATTAATGCATGTATACTGATGCTATGCTGAGCGCACACTTATATCCGAGTCGTTGGATGTATGCATACGAATGCTGTTATTGAGTGCAATATGACGTCATGGGTATGATATATGTTGTGGGGAATAATATGAATTATATAGCCATGTATGGATTGAGTAATCCCGATTGGAGGATTGTATGTATGCTGTTGCCGAGTGCAATATAAAATTATGGTTGTGGTATGCGTTGTGTTGGATACTGTGAATTATAGAGCCTGTATGAATTGAATAATTTCCGATCGGGTAATGTTGTGTTGAATGATAGTGTATTACAACTGATAGTGATATGTTATTCTATAGTTAAGAAATTGTGGATAAATCCGAGCCAATAACTAACATTTAATATGTAAAAGCTCATCCCTACTACATTTTTCAGTATATGCAGGTCAGTGTGGTGAATGACGAGAAGGCCTTAAACCCGAGTGATGGGTATTTGTGCTGTTGTAGTGTACAAGTACATTGTACCGATTGTATATAGATCTATTAAAGCCTTGGCCGGCTCTCATGTAATATATTGTCTAAGCGTATTTATTTATGAGGATTGATTATCAGAGTTGTGAACAAGAATGCACAAATATATATATATATATTTTATGTTGGTATGACGTTGTTTAGATTGACTAGGAAGTGGTGTTGAATGAATAATGTAAGTCAATGAATTCCGAGTGGAATATTGTGGTAAGAGCTTGTCTGAAAGACGGAGGCTTAGAATAGTTCCGAGTGACTTTAGCAAGTGGACCTTTTCGAGTGTTGAAGGCTTAAAAGATTCCGAGTAAAATGTACTCGAGTGGACTACTTCCGAGGGAAGGCTAGTTCATGTGATGCCAAGTGAAAATAGCTAAGTAAACATTCCCGAGTAGGAAACTCCGAGTGAACCACCTCCGCGGTGAGGAGTATTGTGATGGTTCTGATTAAGGTATATTCCGAGTGGATAAGACTTAAATAAGTCCGAGTGAGACTTAACTTAGTAATTCTTCGAGTGGTGTAGGGATAGAGTAAACCCGAATGGAATTTGATGGTGGAAACTCCTTCTGAGTGAAGGAAGGTCTAAGTGTTCTCCGAGTGAGAGAAGTGAAGATATACTGATTGGTGAATGTGTAATACATTCCGATTGTGTTGAGGCTGAAATATACCTAGTGGTATTTGATTGGGAGTTATTCTGAGTGAGGAGAGTTTATGGATTACGAGTGGAATAGCCATCATTCCCGAGTGGATCTTGTGTGTGACCTTCCTGGATAAAAATAAGGAATTATGTATGAGCTTCCGAGGGAGGTATGTGTGTTGGGGTCGATCCCGAGTGAATGGAACCCCTGATTCCGAGTGAAGGAATACCGAGTGGAGTTACTCGCCTCAGCAAATAAGGGTTCGCTCCAGCGAGTGTGAATGGAAGAAAGGTTTCTGGTTAGTTCCACTTAAGCGAATGGGTGCTTCGCCCAAGCGAGATGGGTTGTCTCGCTCAAGCGAATTTGGGTCTCGCTTGAGCGAGTGAACACTTTAATGGGCACGCTTAAGCTTTGTTCTTCTGCTGGGCTTTCTTGTGAATGGTTTTATTTTCTTTTGCCTTCTCTTACCTTTATGCTATTTTTAATTTACCCCGACTCTTAATCTGGGATAATTATGAATGTTTTGAACGTTTTAAATTTTGGAAAAATTTTCCCTGGTCTCGGTTTGGGTTTATTAAGTCGGGTTGTCTCAATTCAAACCCCCGACGCCCTCTATTTTTCCTAAACAACAACATTTGAATCGATTCACAGCCACCTTGAATCGATTCACGCGACTTAATTTGCCAATATTAACACTGTTTTGGCCCATTTTTCACTTGTCTCCTCAAATCCTGTTATTCCCTTTTCTCCTACCTCTCTCTAAAACACTCATCTCTCTTTAAAAACCTCCTCCACAAAACTTCCATTACTCATGGCTTCATCTTTCCAACCTCGAGAGAAACAAAAGGCAAACATCGCTGGGTCCTCCACACCATAAAATTCTGATCTTTCCAGATTCTTCACCACTCAAAAGGAATTAGAAAGGTATCTCAACACCTTTTCTGAAAAACTCTTGATTTCCCCCCATTGGCTTGATCTTCAATTCTTTGATAATGCTGGCCTCTCTCTGATTGATACTCTTCACCAACAAGAGCTAGTTGGATTCATGACTCTTAACAAAATTGCAATTTATCTGGAATTAATCCGTGTATTCTATTCCACACTCCGCCTGCAAAATGGTCAATATTATGCCAAGATGAAAGGCAAGACCATTGTTCTTGACAATGAAGTCATGAACAAAGTTGGAAAACTTCCTATAAATGATGCTCATTTCTTTGGCAAAAAACCCTATCCTTGGTGGAACTACAACCCATTAGAGGTAAGAACTTTCCTCAATCTCACCTCCTCTACAAGTACCATTGGCACACTGAACATTGACCACCACCTATTGCACTATGTTTTAGTGAAAATTCTCCTTCCTTTGGGCGGGAATTACGCAAGAGCCAATGAGTCTCAAATTCTGATTCTTTGGGCCATCCTTAACCAAAAAGAAATAAATTGGATCAACATTGTGAGGAACCACATGCTCGATGCTCAAAACCTCACTCGCCTCCCATATGCCATATTTATCACCAAATTGCTTCATCACTACAAAGTAGATTTCAAGAACAAAGTAAAAGAACTTATCAGACTAAAAGGAGCTGTTGGGAAATCTCATCTTACAAAGATGAACATCGTTGAGTATCATGGACTTTGGTAGTATCTCTGCCGTCCTCGTACCACGCATACTGGAAATGATGATGATGATGAAACTGCTGCTGTTCCTCCTCCTGCACTGCACAAGAACCTACTGATGACTTGTTTGCACGACTCACTGCTCATCTGGATCATCGCCTTGATGCCATGGAAACTAACATCAACACAAGGCTGGACAAGATTGAAGCGAATATGGAGGAATGACACACTAAACTTGCCACTCAGATTTCCAGCATCCATTTCCCTCAGCCTTAGGTAGCTTTCATTTACATTATGCTTAAAACTAGTTGTTTCTATTTTATGATATTTCTAGTTAAACTTTGTTGCCTTTATATGGCCTTTTGGTTGTTAGACTTTACGTTGCATTTTATGCTGATTGACTTTCACGCTTGTTAAAACTTGATGGTTATTGATCTTTGTTATGCTATGAATACTTCTTTTCTTTCCCTAACCGCTTACATTGTTTTTGATAATGACAAAGGGGGAGAGATATTGGAGAGATACACTGGAGAGAAATACTGTAGAAATACTTAAAATATATAGAAATACTTGAAATATATATATATATATCGATATTTAATTGCAAAACAAAGGGGGAGAAGCACACTAAACATTAGGTTTTAATATATTGATTTGTCTAATTTATTACATGGATATCGATATAATTATTCTTGAGACTAATACCCCAAAGAGATGGCCATTAGTTGCCATCATCAAAAAGAGGGAGAATGTATTTACATGTTGTGAATAGGTTTTGATAATGACAAGTGCACAAGAACAACAAGAACACTATTCATGGATCAAAAACAAATGCATACACAAAAGGATTTGATAAGTTAAAATCAAACACCAAGAAACCATAAAGAATATGCTTCCAAACGATTAGAGAATCAAGAAAGTAATACACAAGGATCAAGGAAAGGAACCATGACTCAAAACGCTTCAAGGAAACATCAAAAAGCATGGAAAAACACCAAACAACATTGCTTGAATCGATTCACACACGTAGGAATCGATTCAAAGGCCTAGAAGTTCCAAAAATATCAAAGCAAAATGTCTTGAATCGATTCAGAGGAGCTTGAATCGATTTACACGCCTGGAAGTCCCAAAATTCTCAAAACAGAATGGCCTGAATCGATTCACCAAAGCTTGAATCGATTCACATGAATTTGAAAGCCTGAAATGCCTAAGTCAAAATGCTCTGAATCGATTCAACAACGTATGAATCGATTCAGACAGTGGAAAATATGTCTCGAAAAGTGCTTTTAAGTGGGAAACAGAGACCCATACTCTATGGCATGGGTGGGGAACAACCTGGAGCTCATTTGCAATGGTTAGAAGCTCTCCGAGGCCTATAAATGCACCTTTAATTCTAGCTACACAACACACATCAAGGAGAAATCATTCCTAGCTTGTATTTGTGCATTGTGAGTCTATTTTTCTTGTATAGTCTCATTTTTCTGAAACTTTGAGCTTAGATTTGTATATCCTTTCTTGTTGAGAGTTAGAAATTATGAGAGCTTTCCATTTGCTTATCCACTCTATTGAGAGAGTTAATTGCTTGTAAACACAAACACCAAACACCAAATTTCACTCTAGGTTGAGTGGTCACAAAGGTTGGGGTTCAACCTTTAGGTATTGAGAGTTTGAGAGATTGGGTGGCACTAGTGAAAAAAGTGGATATAAGCATGGTTAAAATTGCCCTTTAATCACGGTTAACCAACCGTGGTTGTTCTAGCCGTGGTAGTAGATGAGGTCCTTTAACCACGGTTCACAACCATGGTTATAAATCACATCTAATCATGGTTGATATTAACTATGATTAAATAAGAACCTATTTAATCACGGTTGTCAATCATAACCGTGAACACAGGTTCATAAAACTTTTATTTACAGACTATGTATAATCACGGTTGTCGAGCATAACCGTGAATATAAGTAGTCATAAAACTTCATTTACAGACTATGTATAATCACGGTTATTCATAACTGTGAATAAAGAGGGTCTATAATCACGGTTGTTACCATAACCGTGATTAAATAATGAGGTTTTTTTAATATAGGTTCTGTTTTATTTTTCCCAAACCTGCAATCAGACAACCAACACAATATACAGTATATCCTAGCATATCCAGCAACAATATATAAAAAGAATGGTATGTATATAACATTAATTAATTTGCTATCAATTCATAACAACCTAAAAAATAAAAGTATATAAAATTCAGATGAATGCAACCTAATAAAATATAAACCCTAAATCCTACACTAGATACATATATAAGAGAATAAAGATCCTATATCTAGCTAAGTCATTTCCTGACTTCAATGAAGTATGCGGCCCATTGCTTTCTAACGTTATCTACAAGTGTCCTAGGGAAGTATGACCGATCCTTAAAGTACTGCAAACAATGCACAAAACAATTAGAACAAAAGCTATATTTACTACATGAATTTGATGAAATTGGTAGAAAACTAGTCCAAGTGATGAGACTTACATCTGTCCATCCATCTACTAAATTTTGTTGGATGATGGTCAGTATGGTGTGCATGACGTAATAGCCACACTCGAAGCTACCCTCCTGCCTATAAGACTACAATGGATATAAAATATAGAATAAGTGAATTCGTAACTTAAAAAATATATATTAAAGATTTGAATGAATATGATTGACTTACTTTTGGGTGCACCCACGCAAGTTTTCTTCCACTGGACTTACTTCCAAGCAGTCGATTATATCCAACCACCGCCCTACGTCAAATAAAACACAAGATAAGTTAGAATCGTATAAGACCAAAAATGATGTAATCGAATTTGTACTTATTTTGGGATTAACTTACCTGTCTACTATACTTTTTAGGTCTTGTGGAACTGTCCCGTGCATAGAATCAAAGTACAAAGCAACATAAGCCCGGGGACAGATCACCACAAGTGTCCAATGAGCGCTGCAGTTACCAGTGATAAGTGAGACTTCAAAATACAAAAATTAATGGACAATAATTATGGAATAAAATGTTACCCTTTATGATAAAGGCCCAGGTATACACCCTTCCTAGACTCAAACATCCAATTCTGGATGTATGCTTGGGTGTCCTGCGTGCTGTTTCCTTTCCTCTATATGAAAGAGGGCTCTAATAAACCATAAGTTCCATCGAAACCCAAGTCCACACAGATTTTATGCAGAAACCTAAACAAGTTAAGACATGGTTAGCGACAAATAACTTGTATAATTAAAAAATTGGACAGAAAATGATATACTTACAGTCCCACAGCTGAATGATGGAGACGTTCAACATCGTTCACCCCATCATAATCTCACACAAGTCACTTCGTGTAATGTAAACCAGTATTGAACTTGGACGGCCGAACACCAGCGGCCGCCATGGGACCTAAAAAGTGTCCTCTCCTAGCTCAGCCCCGATCTGCCATAGCATCCGGATCGAATTGTTGATGGGGTCTGGCTTCTCCAATGCCGGTTCCTATTGAACAATTGACAACCATCACAGTTTGTACCATAATTGACAATATAACAAAATCAGTTAGTGTTTCAGGTTTTTACCTGTATAGGAGCAACTGACAGGAGTCTGTTGGGCCACATAAGAAAGTGGCCCACCGCCTGACCGACGGTCTTCACCTCTGGAGTTGCCACTGGCACAGCAGCATCTTCCTTGAGGACGAGCACAATAGAGACCCTGGACATACCATCAGGTAATGACTGATGGTGAACCACAGGGCCTAAGTTGTAGACCATGCCAGTGGCAACTGGCTCCTCCGACCCATCAATAAACAGGTCACATTGACGAGTATCTGCAGGCTTGACCCCATCATCGTCAGGGTCAGCTGTAGTGCATGACCCCTTAGTGCTAACCCTTCGTACCTACATATTTACACATCAAGCAAAAGTTATTCAACAATGAAAGAAAATGATTACAAATAACAAACAGTTAAATTGTATAAGGAATCTAACCTGTGGGTCGGTAGCTGGTGCAGTAGTCTCCTGGTGGTGGCTGAGTAAGGCCTTCATCTCCTTCTTGAATTGGGCTATCTCCTGCTGTAGCTTCGTAATCTCCTCCTGATACTCAACCTTCACAACAGCCACCCTTGACTCAATCTTCTGCTCCACCAACTGCTCAACGGAGAGGGCAGGGTCGGGAGCATTGTAATAGCTCCGGAGGCCTGTGAAATATGAATGATTAGCCCATAATTGTTTAATAGATAACAAAATGAAATGATACAGTTATTTATAACTTACCTACACCTCAACCAACAGCACACACCCTTCCTGGGTGCTCTGGCCTGCCGATGGCAGTAGTCAAAATATCCTACCTACCATGGGCTACGAAAGACCCTTGGGTTGATTGCTCAACCAAGGAATCCTGAAACCAAACAAGTTAGTAATCACTTGCTTCATGTAAACCAAAAAAACTGACACATTTACAAAGGGAATACTTACTATCCGTGAGGCGACCTCCTGAGATTGTGAGGAAGTGTATTCCCCACTCTTCTTGATCCTGGCCCGCTTTCATTTCTCATGGCGTGCAGGTGGGGAAGGGGGATCCACAATACTAGTTCAAGCTGGCTAGTCTGACACTGACTCAGACTCTCCTAGGCCATCTGCTCCTCTAATCTACGGTAACCCCCACGTGACAATCTGTGGGGGCAGTCATTTAGCTCCCTAATGTTCTGTGCTTTCGATCTAACCGCCTACAACAAGAAAGAAAATTATTTAGAGTTAGACTTATAAATTATACATAATTTAAGCATTTAAAAACCAACGTACCTGAAACTGGTCAGAATGCCTAGATACAACGAAAGCATTCCAAGTCTCCTGATCAATGAAGGCATATTTTTCTCCAGGGAACTATCCTCGATCCTCCCTGAATATATACCTATAATTCATATACTTTTAAACTAAGGATTGGTACAATTTGGCAAAGTGTTGATTAAGAATTTAAAGTCCAAATATACCTCCTGGTGAGTGTGGATTTGAACGACCTCCATTGCTCAGCAATAATACCAAGGATCTTCCTCCTCACTGTGTCATGTGCTGCTATCTCAAAAGAATCCTACATGAAAGGAGTTAGTCCATAAAAGATTCCTTATTATGAATTACATGAAATAATACACTAAAATAAAACTTAAATGATATCTAAGTTACCAGAATATCACTCTAAATCTGGTTCTTCACCACCTCCTCGACATTATCCTAGTCGGGGATAATAATGGACACCTTCGACCTAGCCACAACTCCCAAATAATTGCTAAACTTCACGGCATGTGGTCCTCCAAATCTACCAGTGTTAACATCGATGTCAACACGTAACCTCTCTCCCCAGTGACACCTAAGTGCAACGTCTAGCATCCAGGTAACACCTCTACTCTTCCGAGTAGAGGAATCAGTAGCCTATTAGTCGGACCTAGAACGTGGATCCTGGTCAGCCAGGAGTATCTGTCCAAACAAGGAAACACAATTGTCAAATATTTAATATAACATTTAATACAATGAAAAATTAGTATAACATTAAATACAATAACATGTTTAATGCCCTATGAAGTTGAAATATTTTCCCACAAGCCTTCATGGTGGTCATGACGACTGGCAACTACATCATCTATGTCATGTTCCACGGTAGATGTCAGAATATGTGTTATGGTGGATGGAATTTCCACAATATCAAGATTGGGGTCTCCAATGCTGTGTCTACCTTGGATAACAATTGACCACCATTTGTCAACTGGGTCAGCAACATAAAAACTTGTTTCACTTGCGTTGTCATGATGAATGGTTCCTCCTTATGCCCTATCTTGTTGAGGTCCACCAATGTAACTCCCAAATCATCAGTTTTGACACCATTCTTATTGTCAACCCATTTGCATTTAAACACAGGAACGGTAAAGGGATCGCAATTGACTTCCTATATATCTTCTATCACACCAAAGTAGCATGACTCGGCCATGACAGGGTTGTTGTCCTTTGAAGTTGAGAAATGCATTGACTGAGCCACAACCATCACTCCACTATTTTGATTTGTACTCTTCTCATCCTGTGTCCTTGTATAAAATGAATAGTTGTTTATGTCATACCCACAAAAGGTGAAGACATTAAAGTTCAGGCCCTATGCTAGTCAATGTAATGTTGAGGATGCACATGTATCTTTCAGAATGGTCTTTTGGAACCACTGCATGAATGTCTTGTTGTGTTTATTCAACACCCACTTTTCAGTCATTGTAGGGTTGTTTCTCTTTACTAGCTCTTTGTGAGTGGTTAGATACAGTTGCATGTCGTCCATGTTATTTAAAATATACAAGTGTGCTTGGAGGACATCATCACGTGGCATGCTCTTCATTTTTTTACCGATCGTACCTTTCCCATCCAATCGCCCATCATGACGAGTCTTTGGAATACCAATAATTGCAGTATGTGACATGTAATCAGTGTAAAACTCAATTGCTTCCTCTACAATATATCTTTCCATAATTGAAGCTTCGGGACGATGTTGATTCTTCATATACCCTTTCAATATCTTCATATATTGCTCAACGGGATACATCCACCGCAAGAACACTGGACCACACAAACGGACCTCTCTCACCAAATGGATGATTAAGTTGACCATTATGTCAAAAAAAGGGCGGGAAATGCATTTCAAGCTGACATAGTATAAGTGATGCTTCCTGTTCCAACACATCCAATTTGTCGGGCACAATTACTTTGTAACATATGGCATTGAAAAACATACACAGCCTTGTTATGACATTTCTCATATTTTTAGGAAGAATGTCACGAATGGCGATAGGCAGAAACTGTTGCATCAACATATGACAATCGTGAGACTTCAACCCAACTAACTTCAAATCTTTCATGGAAATACATGTGTTGATGTTTGAACCATAACCAGACGGAACTTTCATACTACGTAACAATTCACAGAGACTTTTCTTTTCTTTTCTGGATAATGTATGACATGCTGGGGGCAAATATGTTCGTTTGCCCTTTGATTGTGGATGTAACTCTTGACATATACCCATCAGCTCCCAGTCCATACGTGAATTTAGGCCATCCTTAGTCTTCTAGGGTATGTTTAAGAGTGTACCAACCAAATGGTCACACACATTTTTCTCCACATGCATTACATCAATGCAGTGTCTTACATCAAGCTCCCTCCAATATGGCAGGTCAAAAAACACTGACTTCTTCTTCCAGTTGTTTTGTGTTGGGGATTGTTTTTCACACTTACCAAACACCACATTGACGTCTTTCACCTTTTCATATGTCTCGCGACCAGACAGTGGTGGAGGAGCCATTTCAAAATCTTGGGCACCGTTGAACGACTTCTTCAACCTCCAAAACGGATGATTCGCTTTAAAAAACCTTCGATGTTGAAGATAAACATTTTTCCTACCATGGTGCAGCTGCACAGAACTAGTTCCCTCCTCATATACAAGACAAGCTTTATGACCCTTCACGCTGTATGGCATGCAATTTGAATGATTGCTCGGTAAACCCGTCAAACACATCAACCCCATCTTCCCACAACATTTTGAGGTCTTCAAGTAATGGTGTTAAATATACATCAATGTCATTCCCCGGTTGTCATGGACTAGAAATCATCATTGATAACATAACATATTTCCACTTCATGCACAACCATGGCGGCAAGTTGTAAACAAAGAACAAAACAGGCCACGAACTATGGTTTGTGCTCAAGTTCCCAAACAGGTTCATGCCACCTGTGGCTAGTGCAAGCCTAACATTTCTTGGTTCATGGGAAAAATCCAGAAAAATCATATCCATTTTCTTCCATTACGATCCATGGGCCGGATGCCTAAGTAGTCCGTCAACAACCCTTTCATCAGCATGTCATCTCATAAGTTTTGCATCATCTGCATTGGCAAATAGAGGCTTTAGTTTTGGAACTATAGGCAGATACCACAACACCTTTGCAGGAGACCCTTTAGTGTAGACCTCATCAGAATCTGCCTCTTTCTTCTTATACCGTGACACCCCATACCTAGGACATCGATGCAGCATTTCTAACTCACCCCGAAATAATACACAATCATTTGGGAATACATGTATTTTCTCATACTCTAAACCTATAGGACACAACACCTTTTTGGCCTCATAGTTACGATTCGGCAAGGTGTTTCCAGCTGGGAGCATTTCTTTTAACAACTTCAATAAGTCAGTGAAACTTTTATCCGTCCACCCGTTTATGGCCTTCAAATTAAACAATCATAAAATTGCTGATAACCTCATGAAATTGACGCAGTTTGGATACAACGGCTGCTCAGAATCCTCACACAGAGTTGTATATACATGAGCTTTCTTAAAACCTTCTACCCCACATCACGGATCATATCCTCGAGTCGGTCATCCATGTCGACATCGATGTCATGCATCGAGCTTCGATTTTCAGTTTGAGAGTTGTTACTTAGCACCACCACATCTTCACCATGCCATATCCATCATATAGTAGATCTTCTCGCACCTCTTCCAAGTCTAGCTGACGCAGGTTTAAGTATTTAACACAAGGGCAAAAATACCTTCCATTCACCTCCTCAGCATTCCTCGCAACGAATTCTATAAATGATTCAACTCTCCCCTCGTACTCTAGACTTATGCGTGATGCAGTTATCCAACTCCGATCCATACCAACTGTTTATAAGGTGTTATGATCAATCTCACTTTTCTTACAAAGGTTGTGGTCCTATACCCATTTAGGATGACAATTGTTTTCATACGTCATTGATATATACAGGTTAGGAGTTATTTTAAAATTTGATGAAATTTCGGCAACATTTCGCATTGGTCTCTAAGTACACAAAATGAGAGCGGTCAAATCAAATTCAACCATATTTAAATATGCACCCAAAGAACAACAAAATGCAAGTTACCAAAACTTTATCAAATTTTAAAGTAACTCCTAACTTGTACATACCAACTGCGTATAAAAACAATTGTTCATCCTAAACTGTCCAAACAGACAATTCAAGATTCAACACAAACAATGAAATTAATTAATTTAATGACCATTTGTGTTGAATCTCAAACGGGGAACTGTTACTCATGCAAAGCAACTTTCATACTAATTAACTAGTATCAGCCTACGAGTTTGCAAGATTGACAACCACACACATACAACAAGAGAAATAACATTATATGAGAGCAACAAACAACAACAAAATAACATTATATACTATAGAATGAAATGTATACTTTGATTAAAAATAATACTTAAAAATGTATAATAATTTAGTTAACTTTTCTCCTAAATCAGTATGATGTTTTTAATTTGTGTTATTTTCAAGTACAACTATGGTGTTGGATATATGGATTATGGATTATAGATTATGGTGTTGGATTATAAGACTCTTATTTAGTAATTAGATTGAACTATTATTTTATGGATTATGAATTATGGATATGGTGTTGGATGTTGGATTATGGATTATGAATATGGTGAAAGAACTAATTAATAGTTGAAACAATTTGAATATTTTATAAATAAGAAATTTGATTAAAACTTGATAAAACTTAAACAATTTTAGGGTGATTTGTTTGATAAAATCTGAAGGGGAAACCTTTTTTACAATTTTAAATATGATGTTTTGGTGGGTAAATTTTAGTTAAAAATAACTTCAACTCTAATTTTTAATTAATTCTCATTAACTAATTTACTTCTATTTTTTAGCTTCAAATGATATTCATGTGTCTGATATTAGTTGAATTTTCAAAAATTTAATATTTCAATTTATTTTTTTGAAAAACAAAATAAGGAAACCAGCCAAAATACATTAACTATTTATACTATTTTTTAAATTTCATTTTAGTATTTTGAATTTTAATTTAGATAAATTTATCATTGTATTAAGTACAAAAGTTAACCATCTTAATAAGCCCTCCTACCCAACAAAAGAAAAAGGCAAGAAAGAGATGAATTTAAGGAGAATGGGAGGGAAATAGATGCAAACATCACTTTCTCTTTACAGTATAACAATCAATTGGTTTTAGATAACATTTTATGAACTACCATCTGTAATAATCACTTTCACTTTCACTTTATAGTAAAATAGATTGAAGCAAAAATGTCTCCATCTTAAGCAACCTTCACTTTTATACAACAAATACATAACATAGTCCAAATTAACAATAGTATAACTGGTTAAACTGATGAACGTGGAGTGCAGGCTGTGTTGCACAGTACACTGATAAGTTTCTTGGCAAATGGTTTTGAACTAAAAACTAAAATTAACTAAAAACTAAAAACAAAATGCTGATATACATAGAACCAACAAAAAAGAACAGGCACATTATACTCAGAAACAACAAAACAGAGACAGAAACCCCTTTCAACATAAAACAGAACCCATATAACACATCAACACAACTTAAAACAGATTTAACTGAAATAAGGACCATCAGAAATAGTGACGAGCAAAAATAGGGACGACTTACAGGACAATACAACAACACTGGGACAAACAACAAGCACAATGACGTTGATATTTTTGCAGTCGTTATTCCGTCAAATTAGTACATTAAAATTAATTAACGTAGTACTAGGGTGTCAACCTAGGTCGTTCTCTCAAGGATCAACACAAAAATTTAGGAAAAATCAAGTCTTAAACTAATTTTTAACAATTAAAAATAAAAACTTAACAACTAAAATTTTTACAAACATAAGTTCACTAACATACAATTGGGGGGGGGGTTTTGATTGATTTTTGTTGTCACAATTAAAATTAAAACAAGGTAAATAAAGGATTTAAAACAATAAATAACAAGCGATTGATTTTCTTGGAGTATTGTAAATAAATTTATCCTTGGTTCACTAAAAATAACTTGTATACTTATTAATGTTAATTTCTTAGCTCAATTTGAATTGATCAACTAAGCGTCTTTTTCAATTCACAATTCCTTTACTTTCATTTAAAAATGAATATTTGAATCAAGCATCCTAATTAAGCAAAAGGAGTCAAGATCTTAAAATCTAGGAATTATTGAGCATACATAAGAACATCGCCTATATACATAATCTATTCTCAAATTATGGAATTAAGCAAACCATAATTATTAAAAGTGATTATGAAAATATTCATTAAGCATGCATATTTCCTTAATCCATTCTAATTTAAAACCTTATTTTATTCCATTTGAATAATTAAACCGATTAAGCATACAAATTCAATTAAACAAAATGGAATTAAATAAGTAGAGAATGATTATGAAGAAATAACAATAGTAAAAGCATACTATATTAAAATTAATGACCTCAAAATTACATTACAACATTCTCCAAGAAAATCAATCTAAGGGTTTTAGCCCTCCATAATTACAACTACAACAATAAAACTAACCCGGAAATGGAGAAGTTGCTGGAGAAACTCCAACAAAGAAGAGAAGCAGAGAACGTGTGAAGAAGGGAGATGAAGAATGAATGAAGAATGGTGTGTCTGCCCCTTCCTCTTGTGCCTATTTATAGGATTTCAAAAGCAAACTTTTGCCATAATTAATTCATAATGGAAGATGCACTCTTGATTAATCAAATCAATGGTGCTCCATGATCATCTTCAGTGCATTTCCCACCATCTCAGTGCTTTGCCCACCTTCCAGAAGCTTGAAAAACGTGTTTCTGGGCCAATTATTCACTCATGAATCGATTCATTGGTGGGAGGAATCGATTCATTCGTTCCAAAATGCAATCCTGGGCCAATTTTACACGTGTGAATCGATTCATTTAGGGAAAGAATCGATTCAATGCTGTTGGAACCCGTATGAATCGATTCAGGAGGCTTGTGAATCGATTCAAGTTGCAAAATTTCACTTCCTGGGTGCATTACATTCGCATGAATCGATTCAGGAGGGGGATGAATCGATTCATCCCCCTGATTCTCCATAATTTGCACACTTTTTCACCCTTTTTGAGATCTTTTTGCATATTTCTTGGTTCCTTTGATCCTTAGGCACTTTGATCTTCATTTTGGATTGGAATTCTTGAGTTCTTTGATCTATTTTCCTTTGGTACAAATTATCAATCAAATATTACATAAAGATCAAATGATAAAAATGTGTTAAAATGCAATATGTTACACACTAAGTGATGGCAAATTATACACATTTAAAATGGAGAATTAGAGATAAATCATGCATCATCAAATACTCCCACACTTATTCTTTTGCACTCCCGGGCAAAATAAAAACAAGTATCACAATTTATTAAAAACATTAAGTTGAAAACAACAACACACAGAACTGGCATGCTTGTCATGAAATCTTAGAAATATACAAAGAAACAAGAGTTTTTAACATGAAAGATACAGAGCATCAAGATATATATAAAAATCATTCAAACACTTAGGCATGTAAAAATTAAATTAAACTGAAAAGAAGATCATAAGTGATAGAACCTCACAAGACATACTCTCAACTCTCAAGTGTTTAAGGTTTGTGTATACACTCAAAACAATTCCTGAAAAACAAACAGTCTAAAAATTTGGCAAGTTTCTTAATTCCTCAATCAACACAAATGCATGTATAGATCCACAGGGCTTTCACAGGGTTGCAATGTGGCCAAGGTTAAAATGGATGAAATATATATATTATATATATATACCAAAAAGAATAATGAAGCAATTAGTTTTACTGGCAAACAGTGAGGGTAAAACATTTATTGTATGGTATTTGGTAAATTTTTTTTTTTTTTTTTTTTTTTAATATGAGATTGCATAACACTTGAAACAAGAGTTGCAATTCCTTTTTGCACACCCCCACACTTATTTGAATGCCTGTTTTGACTTGATTCCAAAGCTTCAATATACTTCTTAAGGTAGGTATATTTTTGGTTTTTCATCCATGGCTTATTTGAGCTGCAACAAGAAAACAGTTAAATAGGCTCAAAATGGCTAGCAAGAGATAATTTATTCATGGTAGGCTTATCTGGCTTAGTGGCTCAACTGAATAAAATGCCTGTATCAAAATACATTCATATGAGTTTCAAGTATCATCAAGAAACAAGACAAAAATTAAGATGTAAGCCTTCAGGAATTAATCACACATGAAAGGATTAAGATGGTTTAAAGTGATCCATCAAATTTTAAGGCTCAAAAATCTCACAAGGTATAATTCTATCATATATGATCATTTCTCAATTATCATGTCATTCTCAACATACCAAAAATGTTTAAGTTCAAATTATAACATATCATTAATCTCATATCAGACATGAAAGAATTTACTTGTTCTCATGCATATCTTAAAATTCCAATAAAACATGCCATTTTAAAACAAAAACACACACAAAATCTTTTATTTAATTTTTTTTTTTTTTAATATCACACAAAATTTAATCACACAACACACAATAATACATGAATGATCCCACCCCCATACTTAAATCATACATTGTCCTCAATGTAAGACAGAGCATACAAAATAGACAATATAATGAAAAAGTAAAGAGATGGGTAAGAAAAACTCCCTCAAGGTGGATTAAACTCAAATACCACATCCTTTTGAAGCAGATTGGATAGTGGTCTAGCCTTCTTGTGCCTTTCCAAATTTTGCAGCAATTTTTCTTCTTGATTTTCATTAAGAGAATTAAAGATTATCACCGGAAGCTCCTCATCATTTCCCAAGTATGAATACTTGAGGTTTTCAAGTAAGAAATTTAGCTCCAGATTAGGTGCCTGCAAAGTAGATGGAACTAACAAAACAGATTTGGATTCTTGCACCTCAAAAATTTTGTTAGAGTCTTCTTCAAAATCTGCATTTAGAACAGGTATTTCTATAGACTCTAAATCAGCAGTTATGTATTTGTCAATTTCAGCACAAATATGACAATTCTCAGAATTAGTGCATGCAAAACAACTGTATGAATCATCTATGCATTCCAAATCAACATCAGAAAAATGTTCAAAAACTAGTTCATCAATAATGTCAATTTGGAAAATAGAATGATTTTCAGAAGGATATTTCATGGCATCTAGAATGTTAAATCTTACCTTAGTGTCACCAAATTCCATGGAAAGGGTTCCAGCATGGACATCAATTATAGTTTTGGCTGTTTTCAAAAATGGTCTTCCCAAAATGATAGGAACAGGAATTTGAGGCATACCTTCTTCCATATCAAGTACGAAAAAGTCAGCAGGGAAAACAAGCTGTTCTACCTGAACCAAAACATCTTCTATAACTCCAGCAGGGTAAGCAGTGCTCCTATTGGCTAGCTGAATTACTACACCAGTAGGTTGTAAATTTCCAAGAGACAAAGTTTTAAAAACAGACATAGGCATAACATTTATTGAAGCTCCTAAATCTAACATGCAATTTTCAAATTTATTATTGCCTATGATACAGGGTATAGAAAACGTACCTGGATCCTTGCATTTCTCAGGGATATTTGAAACTTCTTTACTAAGCAGTGCAGATACATTTCTTCCCATGCTTATCCGTTCATTCCCTTTGAGTCTCCTCTTGTGAGTACATAGTTCCTTCAGAAACTTAGCATACTTGGGGACTTGTTTGATTGCATCAAGAAGAGGTATATTTATTTCTACTTTTCTGAAAGTATCCAAAATTTCTTTGTCTACTTCTTCCATCTTCTTGCTTGGAATTGCTTTTGGTGGGAAAGGAAGAGGGATATGAGATGGAACTTGGGGTGGTTGCTTCTCAGATTTGCTTGTGCTTGAAGAGGGTTCATCATTCTCAACTGTTGTGGGCACATCTTTTTGTTTTTCAGGTTCCTTAGGTATGGGTATTTCAAGGTTCTTACCTGATCTTAACTGAATTGCGCTCACATTTCTTGGATTTGCAGCTGGTTGAGATGGTAATTTGTCAGAGTTTTGAGATTGTAACTGGCTTAATGATGAAGCCAATTGCCCAATTTGGTTGCTTAAACTCTGGATGGTAGCATCATTTCTTTGTTGATACTCTAAGTTCTGTGCAGCCATTTGTTTCACCAGATCCTCCAAAGAAGGGCCACTTGTGGATGGTTGAGGTGTAGGTCTTTGGAAGGTTGGTGCATTGTTTTGAAATGGAGGTTGGGGATTTTGTTGTTGGTTTCCCCATCTCAAGTTTGGATGGTTCCTCCAACCTGGATTGTATCTATTGGTGGAAAGGTCATGGTTTTGTGGTGGTGGAGGTCTATCATGGTAGATGTTACTTGCATAAGCTTGGGGACTATTATTATCCTTTTCTTGTAGAGAAGGACAACAATCAGTGGGGTGCTCTTGTGAAGAGCAGATTCCACACACTTTAGCAGTCATGGATTTTTGATTTACTGCCAATTGTGTGACTAGAGTGGTGAGAGCATCAAGTTTGCTCTCAAGTTTTATTCCAGATGAACTAGAATTGGAATCAAACATGGGTTTGAAAGAATCATTTCTCACACCAAATTGTTGAGAGTTAGATGCCATCTTCTCAATCAGATTTCTTGCTTCAGCAGCAGTCATATCTCCTAAAGCTCCTCAACTTGCCGCATCAATCATGTTGCGATCAACGTGGTGTAAACCTTCATAGAAGTACTGAAGAAGAAGTTGTTCAGAAATTTGGTGGTGAGGGCAACTTGCACAAAGTTTTTTAAATCTCTCCCAATATTCATAAAGACTTTCTCCAGAGAGTTGCCTAATGCCAGATATGTCTTTACGGATTGCAGTTGTTCTAGAGGCAGGAAAGAATTTTTCCAAGAACATTTTCTTTAAGTCATTCCAACTTGTGATTGATCTTGGAGCAAGGTAATACAACCAATCCTTAGCAACACCCTCTAAAGAATGAGGAAACGCTTTAAGATAGACATGGTCTTCTTGAACGTTTTGGGGTTTCATTGTGGAACACACAATGTGGAATTCTTTGAGGTGTTTGTGCGGATCTTCACCCGCAAGACCATGAAACTTAGGCAACAGGTGTATAAGTCCGGTCTTAAGAATAAAAGGGACATCCTCATCAGGATATTGAATACACAAACTTTCGTATGTGAATTCAGGAGCAGCTAGTTCTCTAAGAGTTCTTTCACGAGGTTCAGCCATATCAGAAAAACTAGCAGTACTTTCAACAGATTCAGAAAAAATACTATCACTATCAATATCAACAAAGTTATTATTAAATCTAGCTTCTCTAACTAACCTATGAAAAGTTCTTTCAATTTCAGGATCAAATGAATATAAATGCTCAAAAGTTCTTCTAGTCATACATAGCATACAACAAGATATTAGATCATGATGAGCAATAAATCATAAGAATCCTAAATCATGCAAAAGAAATAAAACAAAGAAACAAACAAACAAAAAGAGAAATTTTTTTTTAAATTTTTTTTTTTTTTTTCAAATAAAAAAAAAATTAATTTAAAACAAGAATTTTTCCTAAAGATCGTTGATCCCCGGCGGCGGCGCCAAAATTTGACGTTGATATTTTTGCAGTCGTTATTCCGTCAAATTAGTACATTAAAATTAATTAACGTAGTACTAGGGTGTCAACCTAGGTCGTTCTCTCAAGGATCAACACAAAAATTTAGGAAAAATCAAGTCTTAAACTAATTTTTAACAATTAAAAATAAAAACTTAACAACTAAAATTTTTACAAACATAAGTTCACTAACATACAATTGGGGGGGGGGGGTTTTGATTGATTTTTGTTGTCACAATTAAAATTAAAACAAGGTAAATAAAGGATTTAAAACAATAAATAACAAGCGATTGATTTTCTTGGAGTATTGTAAATAAATTTATCCTTGGTTCACTAAAAATAACTTGTATACTTATTAATGTTAATTTCTTAGCTCAATTTGAATTGATCAACTAAGCGTCTTTTTCAATTCACAATTCCTTTACTTTCATTTAAAAATGAATATTTGAATCAAGCATCCTAATTAAGCAAAAGGAGTCAAGATCTTAAAATCTAGGAATTATTGAGCATACATAAGAACATCGCCTATATACATAATCTATTCTCAAATTATGGAATTAAGCAAACCATAATTATTAAAAGTGATTATGAAAATATTCATTAAGCATGCATATTTCCTTAATCCATTCTAATTTAAAACCTTATTTTATTCCATTTGAATAATTAAACCGATTAAGCATACAAATTCAATTAAACAAAATGGAATTAAATAAGTAGAGAATGATTATGAAGAAATAACAATAGTAAAAGCATACTATATTAAAATTAATGACCTCAAAATTACATTACAACATTCTCCAAGAAAATCAATCTAAGGGTTTTAGCCCTCCATAATTACAACTACAACAATAAAACTAACCCGGAAATGGAGAAGTTGCTGGAGAAACTCCAATAAAGAAGAGAAGCAGAGAACGTGTGAAGAAGGGAGATGAAGAATGAATGAAGAATGGTGTGTCTGCCCCTTCCTCTTGTGCCTATTTATAGGATTTCAAAAGCAAACTTTTGCCATAATTAATTCATAATGGAAGATGCACTCTTGATTAATCAAATCAATGGTGCTCCATGATCATCTTCAGTGCATTTCCCACCATCTCAGTGCTTTGCCCACCTTCCAGAAGCTTGAAAAACGTGTTTCTGGGCCAATTATTCACTCATGAATCGATTCATTGGTGGGAGGAATCGATTCATTCGTTCCAAAATGCAATCCTGGGCCAATTTTACACGTGTGAATCGATTCATTTAGGGAAAGAATCGATTCAATGCTGTTGGAACCCGTATGAATCGATTCAGGAGGCTTGTGAATCGATTCAAGTTGCAAAATTTCACTTCCTGGGTGCATTACATTCGCATGAATCGATTCAGGAGGGGGATGAATCGATTCATCCCCCTGATTCTCCATAATTTGCACACTTTTTCACCCTTTTTGAGATCTTTTTGCATATTTCTTGGTTCCTTTGATCCTTAGGCACTTTGATCTTCATTTTGGATTGGAATTCTTGAGTTCTTTGATCTATTTTCCTTTGGTACAAATTATCAATCAAATATTACATAAAGATCAAATGATAAAAATGTGTTAAAATGCAATATGTTACACACTAAGTGATGGCAAATTATACACATTTAAAATGGAGAATTAGAGATAAATCATGCATCATCACACAACGGGACAAGCAACAAGCAAGAAGCAGGCAACAATAGCAACGAGCACACTGGGACAGATGGAAAAGATAAGAAACAGCTCGACGAAGAAGGAGAAAATGAAAAAGCAAAAAACAGGGATGACTTACTTGACAAGGACGATGAGAGAAGAGGACAAAAGGAGGAAGAGAACCTGTGCAAATACGAGAGCAACAGGGCAAAGAAAGGTGGAGGAAGCAAAGAAAGACTAGCGCGAAAGAAGGAGAAGAAACAAAAAAGCTATCAGGTGCGGCTTTTGAAGTTTCTGAAATTATATATAATCACGGTTAAATGAAAAACCATGGTTATATTAGATATATATTCACGGTTAAATCAACAACTGTGGTTGAATATAAATATTATATCCACGGTTAGTCCAACAACCGTGATCGTATACGTAATATATATCCACGATTGTAGAGCCAACTGTGATTATAGAGTCCCCAACCTATGAACCCTGAACCCTAAACCATATATTCACGGTTAGAAGTAATACCCATGATTATATATTTAAGGATACAACCACGGTTGTTTGGTTAATCGTGATTATATACTTAACCCTGAACCTACATCCACGGAGGTTAACTAACCGTGATCATATAGTTACATTATAATTTTAAAAATGCCACCGTGCATGTTTTTATCACTGATCCACTTTAACCCGTGATTATATCCCGTTGTTATATCCAATTTTTGCACTAGTGTGGGTTACCCTTGTGCTAGTGAAGATTGAGTTCTTGAGTGTGGGACACTAGGAAGCTACAATTGCTCATAGCTTGTATCTCTAAACTTTAATAGTGGAAATCCTTCAAGTGGGTTGCTTGAAGGTGAGACGTATACCGGGTTAGTGGAACTCGTTAAATAGGTTTGCAAGCTTCTCTTCCTTACTCTTTGCATTTACATACTGTATTTGGCTGGGACACTGTCTTGATTGTGATTGCATTACTTAAATTTGGTTAATTTGACTTAGCTAAAACTCTACACACCAAGTGTTTGATAAATTGCCAAAGTAACTTTTGCACATATTTCTACCTTAGTACTTGCATCATACTCATTGTCTCTTGTATATTATTATCTAGTGTGAAAAGGAAATCAAGTTCAAAGGTATTCCAAGTAAAATTTTTAAACACTCAATTCACCCCCCTCTTGAGTATTGAGGCCACTTGAACAACAATAGTTTTAGCACCCATGAAGACAATGGTGATGAGGATGTTGAAATTAAAAGTGAAAAGTTCGTTGACAATGGTAGTAAACTTAGGGGTGAAAAGGGAAATGATGAGATTAAAAAATAAAGTTTAGATGATGTTTCAAATCTTGATAACTACATGGATATAATAGACCTCAGTGCTGATCAGATTTATGGCATTCGGTTTGGTAGTGAAGAGGAGGCCTATACTTTTTATGAAAGTTATGCCAAGTGTCTGATGCTAAATCTCTGAGTCATTAACTTGATGTGTAATTCTCGCAGGATTTATTCTTTGGCAAGCGCACCCGTCGTTAAAATTGTATTATATTTGATCGTCCCACAGGGATTGTGGTAAGTACCTCAATCCTGGACAGATATAAGCTGAACCAACACAATGATCAAAAGATTCATTCGGTTTTTGTTATTTTATACTTTCTATGTTTTTATATTTTTCAGAGACAGTGTTAAGGATGAAATACGATTGATAGAAGATAGGTTAGGATTGCTTCAGTTTACAACTTCATCAAGAAAATGCAATTGAGGTTCAATCGAGTTCAAACATCAAGAGGACAATCCACAAGTTGTTATTCCCTAATTCCTTAGGTGAAAAATACTAACTCTTATACATCAAACCTTAATCCCTTAAGTGCTCGATTAACATACGAATCTAAT
Source organism: Clitoria ternatea (assembly GCA_037962975.1). Classification (NCBI taxonomy): domain Eukaryota; kingdom Viridiplantae; phylum Streptophyta; class Magnoliopsida; order Fabales; family Fabaceae; genus Clitoria; species Clitoria ternatea. Next base: position 34,428,491 of record CM075672.1, on the reverse strand, counting down.
GTGAAATTGGAGGTTGAACTCTAACTATTCACCTAATTAATAGGCCTGAATTAGTTAGAAAGCTGGAAGTTACCTAAGCTTCAATCATGATTCCTCACTGGTAAAGTTCTTCATCAGATCTGGATTTGTCAATCCAGCAAAGCAGATCCACTCCACAGCTCGTTCTCCTCAGGATCTAGAAGTCAACTTCCTCAATACACCTTCAAGATTCCATCGCAAACCTTTGCAATCCTAACCTTAGGAATTTAGAAATCCATTGACATTGGTTCTATCGAAGGAAGTTGGAAAGACATGGATGAGAGAGTTTAGAGAGTGAAAGGAATTAGAGAGAGGTTGGAAAATGAATTGTATTCTATATACTCTATTCTCTGTTGTTGTTACAGAGTATGTACAAGTATATATAGGCATCTAACTAACTTAACTAATCACTAAGAAAACTGAGTTAATAATTAAACTAACTAACTAATTACATACTTACGAAATAACTAACTAATTACAGCTTAGCTCTTAACAAATTACAGTTCAGCATTAGCTAATTACAGTTCAGCATTAACTAATAACAGCTCAGCACTTAAATTACAAAGGTACAAAAGTAAGAGAGAAGGCAGTAGGAACAGCACTGGTGCCGAGTGTCTCTTTGGAGGGAACCGTCGGTGTTTAAATAACTTGCCTTCACGCTTGAGCGTGAAGGACTCTCACTTGAGCGCGAAAGACTCTCGCTTGAGCGAGCTTGAAATATGCACTGCAGTATCGCTTTCTTAGCTTAAGCGTGATGGAGAAGCTTGGGCGAGAGTGATATTTTGGAGTCACGCTTGAGCGTGAGCTTGCTCGCTTGAGCGTGAAGGATTATTCAATCAGCATTCTGAAGTCTCGCTCGGGTTCTTTATTCGGTATTCGGTTCCCTTTTTCAGTCGGTGTCTTGAAGCATTTCCTAGTCGGACTTTTGGAGTTTCACTCGGATTTGTGAAATCTCACTCGGTTTTTTGGAATTTCACTCGGATTTTCCTTCTTAGCTTGAACGCAACCTGTTCCTGCACCAATAAACACATACTGCCTAGCATTTGTACGCTGGCTGCTTAGTGAAATTATAAATAATCATAAACTCTTAACTATTCAATGTTTTTAATCATTTTCTTACATAAATAAAGCACTTTTGAAATAAACAATTAAAATATGAATTATTAACAAATTATTAAATAATAAAGCCAAACTAAACAATAATTAATGAATTATGTTAAATAAAAGAAGAAATAATTAAGTCTTTTCAAGACTTATCACATCCCCAAACTTAAGACTTGCTTGTCCTCAAGCAAATACTCAGATTAATTAACTAACAAGCTGTTATTCAAAACAATCAACCTTTCCTTAACTTAATCCATACTATAATTATTGAATACCGACTATGCTTTCTTTTCGCAATTTCTGAAAATATAATAACTTACACCTCCTTTGGGAGACAAGATGGTGATACCTTCCTCACTGGGTCGGTGTTTCACTCTTCTCTCAGTGTATAGGTTAATCAATATGCGCTCATCACCTGCATCTTTGTTAGATCAACATAGGCTTGCAACAGTTCTAAACATCATGACATATGCCAGCATAATCGGATCAGTAAGGGCTTTTTAAGCTTATAATGGGGCTGGGCTACAGGCTCTATTATTGTTTTTTCCGAGTCAATGACGGGTTTCAATATGTATCCACTGATGCCTTGACTCAATTTTTAACTTAATTGCCTTTACTTAGCAAGCTCCATTATTTTCCGAGTGAATGCTAACTTAACAACTTACGGTGCTTTGCACCCTTTTTTTTTCTTTTTTTAGTCCTTTGGACTTTTTCTTTTCTTTCTTTTCTTTCTTTTCTTCCATCTTTTTCCGATCACAAAATTTTTTCTTGTGGTACTTTGCACCTTTTTTTTTCTTGCTGATTTTTTTCATTTTTCTTCTCGACTTTTCTATTTCTCCCTTCATTTCTCTAGTTATTCATCTATAACCAAGGTCGGAGTGTGTCCTTAATTGCTGTTAGGCACACTCTTCATCCCCAAACTTAGAACTTACTAGTCCCTAGCAATAAGTAAGACTGAGCAATTCATCAGTGGAACATCCAGGGGTAATTCACTTGGTTTTTCTTAGATAAATAGGCTTGTAGAGTTAGGTACATAAGTAGAATGAAAGGGTCTCAGGCTCAAACATAATTATTGGGTCAAATGATAATTAATAATATTAAGGATGGCTAAATTTTTGGCCCTGGCTAAATTAACAAAGAAGGCCTTCATCATTTCCAACTAGCAAACATAAAACCAATTAGCAAGCGCTGAAGCAAATTCTGTCTCACTAACAAGAATGCAGGCACACTCAGAAAAGAATTAATAAAGGTTCAATAGCTAATACTTAACAGGTAATCAGCCAATCATGTCCCCAAACTTAATGCAAGGTCATACATTCAGATTGCTAACTAGCATGCTGAGTAAACAATTAATTAATAATGAAAAATAGCTATGGACAGGGATCATGAGTCAAACAATGCCAATTAATTCATCTATCTGAATAACGCCTGAGAATCAGCAAGAGTTAAATAATTAAGATAGATTTTTAATTAAAACACATTTAAGATAGGTTATCAATTAATGAGTCAAAAATTTAGAATACTTCCCTTTTTACCTGAGTGGCAGTGCATGGGAAGCACCTGGCTGGACAGGCGTGTATGAATTTAACAATACAATTGAGAAAAAAATAATAACAAACAATTTATCAAATACATAAAGTTCCATTACAACTGAAAGAAAGAGAGTTCATTGTTCAAGAAAATAAATAAAGTCATTACACAGAAACATCCTAACATAAGCAGAGACCGAGTGGAAAACAAAATGCTCAACCCACTACCTGAGAGATACGCATAAGTACGCTGAAATATTGGCACGCCAACGCCCAATTTAAATCATACATAAAGCATCAGGTATAAAATTCGCTCAAGCGGATCATTATTCGCTCAAGCGCCAAATAACAGTATCAGAGGTCTTCAATATTGGCACTCACGCTCAAGCTCCCAGCAGCACGCTTAAGTGGAAAAATTAACAGTAAATCATTTCTTCTCGATCGTGCTCAAGCGAGAGCTTGAGGCGCTTAAGCGTGGGACTCATCTACCAAAGCATGGTCAGCAAGGGGTCAAACGTGGATTCTTTTCTTTCAGGTACGAGTGGTGACACTCAAAGCGTGAGAGTGTGCGCTCAAGCACGCAACACAACAGAAGTTATGCACCATGAAAGGAACGAGTGGATGAGGGACGGGTTGATGAAAAAGACCAGTGGATGAAAGAACGAATGGAAGAACGAATGGATAATATTCCGAGTGAATGAGATGAGTGAAAAGTATACCGATCAGATGAAGAAGATGAGTAAATGCACGAGCGAGTGGAAGAACAAATAGAAGGACGACAAGTGATCGAATAAGAAGCTAAGTAAATGAAAAAGAAAGACTGCAGGAAAAATGAATGAACGAGACACCGAGTGGACAAAATCGAGAAAGGGATCGGGCGAGTAAAAATAAAATGACAGAATCGTACGAGAGACTGAGTGATGGGAACACCGAGCGGATGAAAAAGGAGTGAATGAGAAAATTACGTAGAGATGGGTGAAGGAAAGAAAAATAGAAATCAGGTAAATTGAAAGAACGAGTGAATGAAACACTGAATGAAAAGGATACTGAGTGAATGAATATCGAGTGGATCATAGAACGAGTGAAAGAATGAATGGAATAAAGTAAAGTGCATGAGAGACGAGTGTGACAATGAATGAACGAGTGAACAACTGCAGTGAGATACGAGTGAACAGAAAAGAGAGTGGGAGAAAGAACGAATGAAAGTAAGGCCGAGTGAAAGAAAGAACGAGTGGAAGAACACACGAGTAAAATAATTGACGATTGGAAGAGTGAAAGAGTGAATGAAAGAATGAGTAGAAGAGATACTGAGTGGATGAAAAAGAAAAAGACAGAGTGTGTGAGAAAACTGAGAAAATGATTGACCGAGTGAATGAAGAGTGACAGAAGTGAAAGAGACCGAGATAGAGAGACGAGTGGATAAGTGAAAGTGACCGAATAAATGAAAGACGAGTGAAAGATTGACAGAGCGAATGAAGGACGAGTGAAATAGAGTGACCGAATTAATGAAGGCTGAGTGGGAGAGACGAGTACAAGTTATACCGAGTGGATGAAGAACCAAATGAAAAATGAGGTGAAAAACGAAAGTCAAAATGAAATAGAGTGACTGAGTGAGAAAGACGAGTGAATGCAAGAATGACTGCAGAGAGGTCCGAGTGAATAGAATACCGAATGGATGAAGAAGACGATTGAGTGTCAAAATGAGTGGACGAAAGAATGAGTGAATGAAAGGCCGGCTGAACAAACAACAAATGCAAAGAGATCGGGTGAGGAAACCAAAAGACTGACAGAATGAGAGGTCAGAAAAATGAAGGACAGGGTGACACAAGTTACCCTTCATCATTTGACCCCCTTCATCAACGACCTGAAACCATTTATTAAAGTACCCCCCTTTGGTCCAACATCAAAGTTTGGGAGGATGTTAGAATTTTCTGGTCGGAAAGGGTCAAGCGTGAGTAACAGCACATCTCAAGCCCGATTGCGCTCAAGCGAGCAGTTTGTTGAGAGGTAAAAGAGCTCACGCTCAAAGCATGGGAATCAGGCGAAGGCACAAAAAGCTCACGCTCAAGCGTGAGGGGAAACAGGTCCTGAGCTCGCTCAAGCGCCAAGGCTTATACAAGGTCACGCTTAGATCACGCTTAAGCGTCACTTTCCTCTCGCTCAAGCGTGGAGCTCATGCTCAAGCGTGAAGGGAACCTGATTCTAATTTCTTCATGCTGTTCAGTCTCTTCTTTTTTTTATATATTTTTCTCTTCTTTTTTTTTCAAAAACTTCTCTCACTACTTTATTTATGTACAAGAAAAACAAACATAGGCTCATCCTCCAGGATCCCATTGCTTATGACCATACACTCTTGGTCTTTTAGATCCACTTTTCTCCTTGTTATGTTTGAGGCTAATGCCCAACATAACTTTCCTCCAATCTTTCTTTTTCCAAACTTTCCGCTTTTTCTTCTTTTTCTTTCCTTCACTCTTTTTCTTTTTCTGTTTTGTGTTAGTCTTCCTCTTTTTATGCCACAAGCAATGTTCTTCTTGACTTGATGATTCGCATTTCCTTGTGATTTCCATAGCTGCAGTAGTCACTAATAGCAAACGCTCCTCATAACATGGCTGAATTTCTTCTTCTTCTATATTCTCAACATCTACACATGTTAACTCTTCTTGTGCATGAACTTTTACTTCTTTCTCTGTGTTCACACTTGGCTCCAACAAAATTTTAGTATCATTATTATGTTACCAAGATGTGGTTTCTATCTCAGCTGAGACCTCAACCTCTTCTATCACTTCTTGCTCAATAATAGTATTTATTTGATTCTCAGGTTCCTCAATGGCTTCTGTTGTCATTTGTTCAATTTGCACTCCTACAACACTTGCATCATCAAAGAAATTATTCAATGACAACTCTTGCTCTTGTTCTTCTTCAGACCAATCTTCTTCATTCCAATCATCAAAGAATGCTTCACTAGATATACTATCATCTTCCACTTCTAAAGTATAATCCATATCACTTTCTTCTTCATATTCTTCAATTGACTCTGCTTCCATCAAATATCCCTGAACTTCCTTATTTTCTTCTTCTTCTTTTGTTTCTACATCAACTTCAAGTTTAGATTCATCCATTTCAATGTTTTCTAGCTGGTCCTCTTCTTCCCCAAACTTAATTTCTTCAGCTAGACCAACGTCATCATCCCATGGCTCTTCATATTGGTATTCTCTTCGTACAACCTTTGTATTTCTTTGCTCTTCGGCTAACTGCTTTGCAATAAAATCCACTTGCTTTTGAATATTCATGATTGAATTATCGAAATTTTGGAGGCCGGTTTGAGTGACTTTTATAAATTGAATTAAACTTCTTTCTAACTCCGATGGCTCCTCCTCAATTGGTTGTACCTCCTCTACATGGTTCATGCATAACGTTTGTGAATATTGAAGAAACTCTGCTAAGGTGTCATCAAGATCCATCACCTGCAACTTTTCACTTTCCAAAGCAACTACAAAAACCATAAATGCAACAACTAACCACAAACAAGGCTACTGTAATGGTTAGTACTAACAACTAAACAACTAAAATCAAAGAGTAGTAACTAAGAACAACAATTCACGCAAGACTTAACAAATCCTACTCTTACAACGAAATTTACTAAAAACTAACATGTACAAAAACTAAAAAAAAATGGTTCAGTCTAGTACCAGTCCAAGGATTGTTGATATTACTCAATAATCCCCGGCAACGGCGCCATTAACTTGATGCTAAATCTCTGAGTCATTAACTTGATGTGTAATTCCCAGAGGATTTATTCTTTGGCAAGCGCACCAGTCGTTAAAATTGTATTATATTTGATCGTCCCACAGGGATTGTGGTAAGTACCTCAATCCTGGACAGATACAAGTTGAACCAACACAATGATCAAAAGATTCATTCGATTTTTGTTTTTATACTTTCTATGTTTTTATATTTTTCAGAGACAGTGTTAAGGATAAAATACGATTAATAGAAGATAGGTTAGGATTGCTTCAGTTTACAACTTCATCAAGAAAATGCAATTGAGGTTCAATCGAGGTCAAACATCAAGAGGACAATCCGCAAGTGGTTATTCCTTAATTCCTTAGGTGAAAAATGCTAACTCTTATGCATCAAACCTTAATCCCTTAAGTGCTCGATTAACATACGAATCTAATGCGAAATTGGAGGTTGAACTCTAACTATTCACCTAATTACTAGGCCTGAATTAGTTAGAAAGCTCGAAGTTACCTAAGCTTCAACCATGATTCCTCACTGGTGAAGTTCTTCATCAGATCTGGATTTGTCAATCCAGCAAAGCAGATCCACTCCTCAGCTCGTTCTCCTCAGGATCTAGAAGTCAACTTCCTCAATACACCTTCAAGATTCCATCACAAACCTTTGCAATCCCAACCTTAGGAATTTAGAAATCCATCGACATTGGTTCTATCGAAGGAAGTTGGAAAGACATGGATGAGAGAGTTTAGAGAGCGAAAGGAATTAGAGAGAGGTTGGAAAATGAATTGTATTCTATGTACTCTGTTCTCTGTTGTTGTTACAGAGTATGTACAAGTATATATAGGCATCTAGCTAACTAACTAACTTAACTAATCACTAAGAAAGCTGAGTTAATAATTAAACTAACTAACTAATTACATACTTACGAAATAACTAACTAATTACAGCTCAGCTCTTAACAAATTACAGTTCAGCATTAACTAATAACAGCTCAACACTTAAATTACAAAGGTACAAAAGTAAGAGAGAAGGCAGTAGGAACAGCACTGGTGCCGAGTGTCTCTTTGGAGGGAACGGTCGGTGTTTAAATAACTTGCCTTCACGCTTGAGCGTGAAGGACTCTCACTTGAGTGCGAAAGACTCTCGCTTGAGCAAGCTCGAAATATGCACTGCAGTATCGCTTTCTTAGCTTAAGCGTGATGGAGAAGCTTGGGCGAGAGTGATATTTTGGAGTCATGCTTGAGCGTGAGCTTGCTCGCTTGAGCATGAAGGATTATTCAATCAGCATTCTGAAGTCTCGCTCGGGTTCTTTATTCGGTATTTGGTTCCCTTTTTCAGTCGGTGTCTTGAAGCATTTCCTAGTCGGACTTTTGGAGTTTCACTCGGATTTGTGAAATCTCACTCGGCTTTTTGGAATTTCACTCGGATTTTCCTTCTTAGCTTGAACGCAACCTATTCCTGCACCAATAAACACATACTGCCTAGCATTTGTACGCTGGCTGCTTAGTGAAATTATAAATAATCATAAACTCTTAACTATTCAATGTTTTTAATCATTTTCTTACATAAATAAAGCACTTTTGAAATAAACAATTAAAATACAAATTATTAACAAATTATTAAATAATAAAGCCAAACTAAACAATAATTAATGAATTATGTTAAACAAAAGAAGAAATAATTAAGTATTTTCAAGACTTATCAGTGTCATGGCTTTGTTATTAGAAAAGACGATGTCATAAAGGATGAACATGGTAACGTTGTAATGCGACAATTTGTGTATAATAGAGAAGGATTGAGAAATAAAAAGCACTTTAGGAGGCTTGATAGGAAAAGGCCACACAGAGCAATTACTCACACCAAGTGTCACGCTAAGTTACGAATACACTATGATGTCAAGATTTCAAGGTGGAAGGTGAGTTCTTTTGTTGAGAGTCATAATCATGTCTTGTATCCAGCCTAATATGCGTATCTAATTCCTGCTAATCGTATCACGGATGACGCCGACAAAGCTCAAGTTGATAGTTTGCACTCAACCGGTGTTAGAACTTATCACATAATTGGGTACTTGCTGGCACAGAAAGGGGGATACAACAAACTTGGGTTTTACAAAAAAGACTTATACAACTATATTGATAGGAGAAAAAACCTTAGGATTTAGGAATGGTGATATGAAAGCTGCATTGAGCTATCTGTAAGGGAAGACTGACAATGACCCGCTAATGAGTTGTACATGTTCAACTACAAAAGATGGTAAATTAAAGGACCTTTATTAGGCTGACGGCCGATGTATTTCTGATTATGAATGTTTTGGTGATGTTCTTTCCTTTAACACCACTTACAAGAGAAACAAATATAATAGACCTTTAGTGATATTTTCTGGTTGTAATCATCACTCTCAAATTGTTATATTTGGTGTCGCCTTGGTTTCATGTGAATCGGTTGAGGCATATAAGTAGGTGTTAGAAATGTTTCTAAAAGCTATGTGTGGTAGGCACCCTAAAGCTATGGTAACTGATGGAGATGGTTGTATGAGGGAGGCAATACGTGTTGCGTTTCCAAATTCCCCCACCATCTTTGTGCATGGTTCCTGCATAAAAATGCATGCGATAAAGTGAAGAATTCTGCTTTCTCATAGGATTTTCAAAAAACAATGTATTCTAATTTTACCCAGATGAGTTTGAAGAATTTTGGCATAGTATGGTGAGTAAACATGGAGCTGATGAGAATCCATGGGTTCTAAAAACTTATGATATGAAGCAGAGTTAGGAAACTACATAACTATGTGATATGTTTTTTAGTCGTATAAGGACAACATCCCAGTGTGAAGCTATGAGTGCCATGATAAAGGTATATGTTAGAAGGAAACATAGTATTTTTGAGTTCTTACAGAAGTTTGAGGAAGTTTTACGGGAGTATAGGAACAACGAACTGTGTGCAGATTTCAAGTCATTATTCACAGAACCTATGATGACCACTTCTCTTTATAGGATTGAACGTGAAGCTACCCAGCTTTACACATAAGAGTTTTTTTAGAAGTGAGGGATCAGATTAAAGGATCTATTGCACTGAACGTGATTGATCGTGTTGTAAATAATCAAAAAGTATGTTTTAGGTTAACTGAATATTGCAAGGCTGGTAGTGATGTTAAAGTTGTTTATGATACCCTAAAGTCATCATTTCTACGCGATTGCAGATTATTTGAGTCTCGAGGTATCCCTTGTTCACATATGATTTGTGTGATAAAAAATGAGAATATTGACCATATACCTAGTAGTTTAATTTGTAAACGGTGGTCAAAGCATGCTAAGAGTGAGGTAATATCTTCAACCCCTTCTGATGAGTTGCAGTCTGATACGATGTATTTTACTAGGCGTGGTTCTTTATCTGCTGCTTGTAACATGCTTTGTGACATTAGTGGCAAAAGTGCTGATGCATTTAAGTTTGTAAGGGAAGAAATTTAAAGATTAGTTGAAGATTAGTGGCAAAAGAGAAACTTTAATAAAGTTGAAGATTGTATAACAACCAATGCCTTTGACTTCAAACTTGAATAAAGAGAAACTTGAATAAAGTTTTAGATTGTATAACATCCATGATACTCTCAGGTATCTATTGAATGATATTTCTTCTTTCCAGTTACACTAGTTGATTTTTTTTCCAAGCTACTTTAAAAATATATAATCAATGAAGGTTAGTTCAATTAAAGGTTATCTCCATTCTATTTATTTACAGGATTTTATTGATAATAACATACAAGTATAATATATTGATAAATGTGTATTGTGTGTTGTTTTTGGTTGTTTTTAGGTCTAGTTTTTAGGGTTTTTACATATTGTTCATGCCCGATTCCCTTGTTTTTGATTCTTTTCCACACACATTACTTGGTTGTTCCTATTTTGCAGGATCAATGATATTTTAGGTATCTTTTGAGGAAAAATGGCAAAGTGGATAAAAGAAGAGACTTCTGAAGCCTTTAGGAGTGCATTTTGGCAACGTTGGAGGAAACCACTGCCAGTGGTGGACAACCACTAGCCGTGGTTAGCACTAGAAGAAAGGGAAAAGTAGGTCAGACGCTACCACTGGCCGTGGTTATCCACCACTGGCTGTGGTGGGCACTGTGGAACACTATGGAGCATTGTTGAAGCAAAGAACAGGAAGTTAGAAGCCACCATTGGTCATGGTTATCCACCATTGGCCGTGGTTGGCTCTGCCTATTGTAACATCCCGATTTAAAAATTAACTACCAAACGGAATTAAGCCATTAAAATAATCATTTCAAAGTAGAGATTTCTGTTAATTATAAGTAACTCAATTAACTTAACTTAAGAAATAATAGCTGAATTAATTATGAATAATAATGATGGCTGGATGATTGTGATTGGTGCTTGTGGCTGAGTGGAACTGCCGGATTCACGCTTTCCCACCCCACTCTTCTCTTCCTCGTGCACACATATATATATATAAGCCTATGGTCACTCATCTTCCTTCAGACTCCCTCTTCCTCTACTGCTTTATTCTCTCTTCTCTTCTCATGTCTTCTCTTCTCTCCTCTTCCTTCATCTTCTTCTTCCCTGTTCACTGTTCCATTCCTGGAATCGCACGACGACGATACTGCAAAAGACTTGGAGTTCCTTCTTCTGGTAAGGGACGATCATCAGGGTGGAAGACGAACAGCTCCCTGTTCCACGGTGCGACTGCGTTCAAGGAGGCCTGAACGAGTGTGAGCCTGGGCGAGGCAATCAGAGGCAAAGGACCAGCATCGAGAAAGAGAGGAATCCCTCGACTTCCTTCAGTAGGTAGAGGGCGCTTTGCATTTCAAATGCATAGCTTGTGAACAGACTCCGAGTGAAGTATTACTCATGCATGTGTATTTGAAGGTGTTTGCTATGAAATATATATATGATTGATAGCTTTTGTATACTGAGACATGCGATGATCAAATCCGATGGTAGTTCTCTTATATCTGATATATGTGGTTATGAGATACACTGTTGGGTATGTGGATGCATGTGTGAGTCATGGGACCGTGTGTGAATATAGTGCATGTATCTTAAGTTGCCATATTAAGTCTGGTTAATTATTTTACTCATGAATGCATGAAGTAGATATCCCCGATACCGAGAGTTGGTGGGCGGATACTATTGTTTCCGACAGAATGTTATATTCAAATATGAGATGTTGTTGCGGTGCATGTTGACGTGACTTCTGGGTGCTCTGTTTGGGGGGGGGACAATGGGTAGACCCTGTTTGCTATCTTATATTATCATGCATGTGAATGCTGGAAAATAAATTTGTGCTGCTATGAAATGATGAATGAATTGCATGCAGAGTGTGGTTATGACACGGGAAAAGAGGAGTATTATTGTATTAGCAAAAACATGGAAAACATAACTGAAAGACCTTGAGTTGGACTCAAGGCAGTGCCGAATGCACTAGCATTGGATGCTTAAAGTCTTGAGTTGGACTCAAGCAAGCCCACCGGATTGGACTCGGGGCTGCCCGTAACACTTCCGTTGTCGCTTGGAGTGATTGTGTTACATGTGAGGGCAAACGGTTTGGTACCAGTAAAACGGCTGGACCAGCTTGGAGCTGGAGGAAAAAGGCTTGGAGCCTATGTTGCAACGTAAAAATTTGTAATACAGTGGGGGTCGGATCCAACTGTAGTAGACATGCTTGCATTATATATATATATGCTCTTATACTGTGATGAATTTACTGTGTGCATGCATGTGTGTCAGAAATGATATGACTTATATAGCTGTGTATTAAATGTATGAATTTCGATTGCATAGTATTGTTATATGTAGATATAATGGAGGGCAGTTAACATTATAATTGCTTGAAATGTGATGTTGTATGGTGAAAGGTCTACGAGTTCCCGAGTCATTAACTGTCATTTTAAATGTAAAAGCTCACCCCTGTTGTGGCAATATTTTCAGTGAACGTCTCTCGGAACTACGAGTGAGGTGGAGCTGCTTGCCGAGTGGATTGGCTGTGCACTATAGAACTATATGTATATATATAGATACTGTGTATAATGTTTTGGTTAAGCCTTGGTCGGCTCATGTTTTGATAGTGTCCTTTAAAATAGAATTGAATCCCTTCGGGTTAGGGGCATGATAATGTGCTTGTAATTACTTGTATACGCTCCTATATATATATATATATATATGCGTTTATGCCATGCTGCGTGTTCATTCCATTCTGTGCGTGATGTCTGAGTAGTATATATATATTCATGTCCTTCCGAGTGTATGGATAGTATGACTTAGTATAAAGGAAGCCAAGTTATGGTCTAGAGAGTGAGTTCGTGACTCTGTCACCGAGTGGGGGAGGTTTAGACGTTCCGAGTGAATGAGGTTATATAACTCCGAGTAGGGATTGACGTGGAAGATCCTCCAAATGATAAGTTGTTAGGATTTCGGAGTAGAGAGCCTAAATATACTTTCAAGTGAGAACTGGCTGAGTGAGTGTTTCCCGACTAGAGAGTAACCTATCAGATTCCGAGTGAAATCCGTGTAGTGAACTTATAGAAAGTTAGGAAGTTCTTAAGGGAGGTTTAAGCTAACAAGAGAGCTTGGGTAGGAAGGGCCATACGGCCGAGTAAGAAACGAGTGGAATACCCGAGTGGTAGAAGACTGAGGAAGATAGTCCGAGTGGAAACACCCCTGGTTTCCGAGTAGGATAGTTATTATTTCCGTGCGGTCAACAATTGTGTCCTGTATAGGATGAGGTTATGAAGTGTAAGGTAACTCCTGAAGGTAGTTGGTAGGCCTTAAGATTAATCCGGATGGATTGTGGGTAAAGACCTTTTCGAATGAGCGTAGATTCTGGAATCCGAGTGATGGGTATACCGAGTGAAGTTACTCGCTGCAGCGAACAAAGTATTCACCCAGCGAGTTTGATCTGATAGGAGGCTGTTGCCTTTGGCTTCGTTCAAGCGCAGGGTCCTTCGCTCGGAAAGTGGGCAGTCTCGCTCAAGCATACTGGATCTCGCTTGGGCGAGTGTACGCTATGTTGGCTTTCGCTTGAACGCTTCTGTGACTTCCGCTGTATGCCTGTTCTGATCAGTTTTGTTCTTCTCCTATCTTCCATGCCCGTATTTCTTTGTGCCCGGTTATTCTTGGTTTTATTGGGAAAAATTTTCCGTGTTTTTTTTGGGTTTATTTATTCATTAATCTAAGGGTGTTACACCTATTACCTCAAATTATGCATTTAATGTTTAAGAGGGATTAGGATCGAACCGCTGGCCGTGGTTGTCCCCTACGAGGCCCAAATATCTAATTTGTTTAAGGTTTTTGTGGGGACACTTAAGGAGCTTTAGAGAGACTTCTTTTGGGACAGTTTCGAGAGACAACTTTTAGGAGATTGTGAGGGCTCTTTGCTGAAGAATTCATTGGAAATCAAGAATAAAGAAAGGTATTAATTAAATTAGGAGTATCTATCTTAGAAACGGAAATCATATAATTGGATAGGCAATTGACCTTTAATTTTGGTACTAGCATATGAACCCTTAAATCCCAAGACCTTCCTTTAATTGAATTCCCCAAACTTGCTCTGATTTTCTTCTACAAAAGATGTTGGATTTTCTGTTTTCTAATTTACTGTTCATCATAGTTTTAGCAATTCATTTTAATCGATTCATTAGATAATTGAACCACCGTTATAACTAGTACTTGGGCACAATCTCTGTAGGAACGATATCTTTTTATGACTTTGATACCCCGTGCGCTTGCGGTAGGCTATCAAGTTTTTGGCGCCATTGCCGAGGATTGTGTTTCCTTCAATATTGGCTAAGCAGTGTTTGATTAGACTAGTGTGCATTTTCTGTATTTTTTTCTCTCTGTATTTTCTGTATTTTTAGTTTTATTTTAATTTTTCTACAGAATGACCCTTGTCTTTTTTTTATTGTTCATAGATTTATGCAGGCCTCTTTATGCAAAAAAGTGACAACTTTGAGCATATATTTGATCCTGAGATTGAAAGAACTCTTTGAAAGATCAGACTTCTTAAGACATGCATTGAAAAAAACAAGCACTAACCTCAAGTTCAACGATCCCAACAACAGAGCACTTCATGATTTTGCAGCGCCTAATGTGATAGGACGAAGATCTAGCATCACTAGACCCAACATTGAGGCAAATAATTTTGAGTTGAAGTCATCCTTGCTCTTGATGGTTCAACAAAGTCAGTTTGGAGGATTGTCATCTGAGGATCCCAACTTGCATCTTCAGATTTTCCTTGAGTACTGTGACACGCTCAAGGTGAATGGGGTCTTAAACGACGTAATCTAGCTTAGGCTTTTCCCATTCTCTTTAAGGGACAAGGCCAGAGCTTGGTTGTATGCACTACTGGAGGGGTTAATCACTACATGGGAGCAGTTGTCTCATGCTTTCCTCAACAAGTACTATCCAAGAAGCAAAACAGATCAGTTAAGGAAGGAAATCATCACTTTCACTCAGAAAGATGATGAAACTATTTATGACGCTAGGGAGAGGTACAAAGAAATATTCCTTTCACTGACGCTTTGCAGCAAATACCTACCTATACAAAGTTTCTGAAGGATATTTTATCCAATAAGAGGAAGCTAGAGGAAGATAGTATAGTAGCACTTACTAAGGAGTGCAGTGCACTAATCCAAAGAAAGCTACCACCCAAGCTTCAGGATCTAGGTAGCTTTTCTATCCCATGCATAGTTGGTGACATGCCAATAGATAAAGCTTTATGTGATTTAGGAGCTAGTGTTAGCCTGATGCCACTGTCTATTTCTAAGAAGCTGGGATTGAGTGAATTAAAACCTACTAGGATGTCCTTATAATTAGCTGATAGATTTATTAAGTATCCTGTAGGTATTTTAGAGGATGTTCCTATTAGGGTAGGAAAATTTTTTATCCCTACTGATTTTGTTGTGCTAGAGATGGATGAGGATTCTATGATCCCTATTATATTAGGCAGGCCATTTATAGCCACAACAGGTGCCATGATTGATGTTAAAAATGGTAAGTTGTCTCTGACTATAGGGGACCAAAAGATTGAATTTAATTTAATAGATTCTTTGAAAAAACCTTTTCATGATAATGTTTGCTGTAGCATTGAATTAGTTGAATAAGTGGTAAAGGAAGAGATTCTTCCTAAGGACCCACTTGATTTTGTTTTTCTGAATAAGCCTGTAGGAACATCAAAATGCAGTAAGGGTTATGCACCACTGAAACATGATACTGAAGTCATATGTGACAAAGTAGTGAACCCAAATGTGAAACTTCAGCCTTTAAATTCCACACTGAGGTACGAATTTCATGGCTCTAATAGGTTCTTGGTTGTAATTTAGGTATAGCGTCCGGCTGAAGACATTAAACTTAGCACTTGTGGGGAGGTAACCCCATAGTTGTTTATATTTCTATGTTTTCTTTGAATGTTTTAGTTGATAAATAAAAAAATCAAATAGAGAGAAAAACAAATAAACAAGAACTTGATGATTTGTAAGGTTGTGGAGTAAGGCATGATTTTTTATTACCATGATGCATGTCCTAATTTAAATTAGATGAATGTATGCCAAACTTGGTGTTTTGCATTTTGTTTTATGACACAAAATAGTGGCAACCACTGGCTGTGTATTTCCACCACTGGCAGTGGTTTGGCCCAGGCATTTTCCATTGAAAATATGAAATTTTTAGGAACCAAACAGTGAGAACCACTGGCCGTGGTAGCCACCACTGGTCGTGGTTAGCTCTAAAATTTCCCCTGCAATTTTTAGAGTTTTTGGGCACAAGTCAGAGGCAACCACTGCCCGTGGTTTCCCACCACTGCCCGTGGTTACCATCAGGTGCATAGTCTAAGTCGCATTTCAATTTTTGGGGCAAAACAGAACAAACCACAGGCCGTGGTTTACAACCACTGGTTGTGGTGCAGCCCAACATGGGGAAATTCAACATTTTAAATACCCAGTAGGGTCACTTCCACCCCTTTCTCCATGACAGGTATCAGTTGAACTTTTGTGTCCTTTTATCCCTGGTTCCTCAATTACAGCCCTCTTTGGCCCCCTTGATATGGACATTGGGGACAATGTCTAGTTTTAGTTTGGGGTGATGGGTATATAAAAGTTCAGCTCGTTCTTTATTCCTTTTTATTTTTGTTTATTTTTATTTTCTAGTTCATTTGCATGATTTTGTGCTTATGTTCTAGGTCATTTGCTTGATTGTATGTCTGCCATATGCCTTAGGCTAGCATTGATTGTTGATTATAGTTATTATTATCTATATGACATATGATGTAGATTAGTTGGATCTTAAGCATTGCTTAGGTGAATCTTGTTAAGAAAAAAATATATAAATAAAGAAAAAAAAGTTTTTGATTGTTATTCTTGCCAGAATAATCACTCTGCATGATGACTGTGTTTCCTTGATTAGGCCAATTACCACTGTGAGCTGTTGAGCCAATAGGGTGTTCAGTGCACTAAATTGTAAATGACCCATGATTCCTTGACTGAGTGATCCATACATTTTTAGGCACTCTAGAACTTGGCTTTTGACCAATTTAAAAAGGTTTGTGAATGCATGCTTAGAATGAAAAAGGCACTTTAGGTTTTGTTTTCCTTAACCTTAGAATTTGTTGAAAAGTGTAACCCTTTAGTTGTCCCTTTTGAGCCATGAAAGAATATTATATTTTCTTTCAAAACCTTTAACATTAGGATTTCTGGTTCACATATAGAAGAGGCAAAAAGGGTAAGCTAACTAAAAGTGGTTAAATTAAAAAAACAAAAACCATGCTAGTTTGGGGTGTGTGATTCAAAGAAAAAGAAAGATAAGGAGTTTGATCTCAAAATTAAAAGAAAATAAAAAGAAAAATGAATCATACCCTTTATGGTTTGAAAGTATAGAGACTTATTGAATTGAGGTTTGCTTGCCCTCTTGTGATACTGCTCTTCTTACAGAATTAAGCCCTTGGCATTTCCCTTTTTTTGGTTTCTATTCCTATGCTATGAATCCCCTGGCCCCATTACAACCTTTTAAAAGACCTTTTGACTGATGCATGTTTTCTTGATAATTGTGGAGTTTATGGTCAATTGGTAAGCCTATGGTAGTGTTTAGAATGTTGTGGTCTGAGTGGATTGAAACACAAGCACATACACTGAGTGGAAAGTGAGAAGGACTACTCTAGGTATAATCTTAGTGAATATGGCTTGACTGTTGATTGTGGTATATTCTGGTAGTTTATGTAATCTCTTAAAAAGATAAAAACAAAAAAAAATAAATAAACATAAGATTCCTTTAGTTTGCTTGCGTTTGCTAGTCTTTCGTTATATACTTGTATGGATTCAGTGATTGCTTGAGGACAAGCAATGTTTTAGTTTGGGGTATTTTGATAAATGTGTGTTGTGTGTTGTTTTTAGTTATTTTTAGGTATAGTTTTTAGGGTTTTTGCATATTGTTCATGCCCGATTCCCTTGATTTTGATTCTTTTCCATACATATTACTTGGTTGTTCCTATTTTATAAGATCAATGATATTTTAGGTCTCTTTTGAGGAAAAATGGCAAAATGGATGAAAGAAAAAACTTTTGAGGCCTTTAGGAGTGTATTTTGGCAAGGTTAGAGGAAACCACTGCCAGTGTTGGACAACCATTAGTCGTGGTTAGCACTGGAAGAAAGGGAAAAGTAGGTCAGAGGCCACCATTGGCCGTGGTGGGCACTGTGGAACACTATAGAGCATTGTTGAAACAAAGAACAGGAAGTCAGAAGCCATCACTGGCTGTGGTTGGCTCTGCCTGTTACCCAAAATTACATATTTAATGTTTAAGAGGGACAAGGCTCTGTATTTGCATGTTGTAGATAGGTTTTGATAATGACAAGTACACAAGAACAAGAAGAGCATCATTCATGGATTAAAAACAAATAAAATGAATAAATCAAAAGAATACATTGATGTACTCAAATCAAAGATTCAAGGAATCATGAAGAACATGCTCCCATATGATCAAAGAATCAAGAAAACAATGCATGAAGATCAAGGAAAGGAACCATGACTCAAAATGCATCAAGGAAACATCAAAAAGGCATGGAAAAACAACAAACAGCATTGCCTAAATTGATTCACATACGTATGAATCGATTCAGAGGCCTGGAAGTCCCAAAAATATGAAAACCGAATGTTCTGGATCGATTCACCAGATCCTGAATCGATTCACATTAAGCTGACAGCCCAAAAATTCAAAATAGAATATCCTGAATCGATTCACCAAAGCCTGAATCGATTCACACGTCCCTGCAAGCCTAAAATGCCCAAGTCAGAATACTTTGAATCGATTTAGAAATGTATGAATCGATTTAAGTAGTAGGAAACATCACTAAAAAGGCATTTTTTAGGTGGGAAACATAGATCTAATACCCACTATACACAGAGACAAGCTAGAACCATGATGTGCAACGGCTAGGAAGACCTTCAAAGCTCTATAAATGGACCTCTAACTCAAGCACAACAAATCCCAACAAGAAGCAATCAATCTAAACTTACATTTGTGCTTAGTGAGTTCATTTTCTTTGTATATTCTGAAACTTTGAGCTTAGAACTTATATATCCTCTCTTGTTGAGAGTTAGAAATTGTGAGAGCTTTTATTTGTATATCAACTCTATTGAGAGAGTATATTGCTTGTAAACACAAACACCAAACACCAAATTTCACTCTAGGTTAAGTGGTTACAAAGGTTGGGGTTCAACCTTTGGGATATTGAGAGTTTGAGAGATTTGGTGGGTTTCCCTTGTGCTAGTGAGGATTGAGTTCTTGAGTGTGAGACACTAGGAAGCTGCAATTTCTTATAGCTTATATCTCTAAACTTCAATAGTGGAAATCCTTCAAGTGGGTTGCTTGAAGGAGAGACATACACCGGGTTGGTGGAACTCGTTAAATTGGTTTACAAGCTTCTCTTCCCTACTCTCTTACATTTACATATTGCTTTTGACTGGATTATTATTGTTGATTGTGAAAGCCCATCTCATATTTGCTTGAACAACTTGTATTAAAGTGTTGCATGCCAAGTGTTTGATTTATTTCCTAAGTGACATTTGCACATTGTTTTACATTGATTCTTGCACTACACTTGCTATCTGTTACATACAAGCATATTTTATAAAAGAGGAATCAATTTCAAAGGCATTCTAAAAAAAATTTTTAATACTCAATTCTGTAACATCCCAAATTTTAAAATAGAGGATTAATTAAGGATAATAAATATTGACAAATCTAATATGAATTATTTAATGTCCCAAAAATATTGAAAATAATTAAATTAAGATTTTTAGGGACTGTTGGTAAGTTATGGAGACCGGTTAAGCTGAAAATGAGTCCGGTTGAGATATGGGTGTCAGACCAAGTATCTCTGAATGAGATGATATTGGTCAGGGTTGTTAAGGATAATATTGGGAATCCGAATATGTATTCGGAATACTTTTTAGATGAAGTATTGAGCCCGAACGAAGAGCCTGTTAGTTGTAAAACGGTGAATCTTTAATGAATGGGTTAAAATTAAAAGCAAAAGCCCCAAATTCCCATCCTATTTCCACGTGAGTTAGCTGAGAAGATTTGGGAAAAACACTACACTTCTTATTCTCTTCATTTCTTCCTCATTTCACATATCTTCTTCTTCCTCCTCTCAAACCCTAGCCAAAGTGGTGAACATCTCTCCTTCATTTTCATTTTTGAAGAAGCTTGGAAGAGAACCTTTGGAGCTAAATTCTTCTTCCTCTCCTTCTCCATTTTCATGTGACCTTTCCTCTCCCTTAAAACCCACTATGTTGTTGGGTGTGAGGTAAGTAGATTCATCATTTCACTTGGGTTTTTCCTATGTATAAATGTTAATATGTGTAGGGAGAGTAATGTGTGTGGAGAGTGGTTGTAGAAAGCATTTAATGCTTATGCCCTAGAATGGGTTATCATAAATGTAAGTAATTATGAGAGGATAATGGTGGTTGGTGCATTTATGATGGAAAGGAGATGAAGGATAGATGTATTAATGAATGTGGTTGGGTTTTGGAGAAAACCCTAACCTTGAGGCTTGGGGGGAAAATGGTTAATGTTGACTTAAGATTAGGTGTTATGAAGAAATGTACAATATTGAAAGATATGAATGTTGGTAGAAGGAGTTTTGTGAAGCTTGAGGCTAGGGGTGTCTAGTAACCCTTGAATTTAATGGTGGTGCTTTAATGGGAAGGAATTCCCGAAGCCTAATAAAGAATAAAAATGATATCTGCAACATGTCTAGCACATGTTGTGAAATTATAGATATGAATATGTCTAAATAGAATTGAATTGATGACTTGAGTAGTTGATTAATTGAGGTTTTACATGAATATGAATATAGGACCGATTCCGAACGATGAGGCGGGAGCGTCTTATCAATCGGAATTCTTCTCTTGAGGTAGGAGAGGAGTCTTATGTTCTAAATGCATGAATTTGAATGTTATTTGATTGTGGTATGTATTGGCATGCATGTTAGCCTTGCTTGAATGTTGTGAGAAAGGATAATGTGGTGTATGATGTGGATGATCTACTTGGCAACATGTTTTGAATGCATTTAGAAGAAATTTTGATGTGCGGTGTGGTGGCATGAATTGTTTGATGAATGTGTGGTTAGATAAATATATGTCCACCAAGAAAGCATAATGAATGCTAATGATTTTGACGGAGAATAAATTGTATCCTTGTATGATACTAAAGTTGAATGATGTGATTGATAACTATTGAGAATGCCACACAAAGATTCAAATTAATGAGAATAACCAACAAGATTGAATCTATTAAAAACCTTGTGGTGATGTTGGTGACGATGATGATGTATGTTGAGTGGTATATATATAGGATGCATAGAGTGAGGAATGCATATGATCTGCATTTGCATCCATGGCATACTGTATAGCCGCCGTTGTTGGAACATTAGGGGAGTTCCCTCGGCCGACCCAGTGGGAGGGTGGCTCAGTGCACGAGCAAGTTGTATTTTTCCCCTGTGACTTGGTGTAAAGTCACGAAGCCGCCCATGTATTGCTTCGGGGAGCTACATGTGGCCGACCCTTGTGGGGGGTGGCTCTTTATGAGCAGGTGACCCCGGTGGTCCTTGAGATCACAGCCGCCATGATTTAATATCTGGCCGGCCCGTAACACCATATAATGATATATTGTGTATCGCGGTTATGGTGAAAATGACCAGGTGTTGCAAGATGGGCGATGCGGTTTGGTACTAGTAAAACGATTGGTGAATGCTTGCAATTTAAAGAATAAGTGTACATATTTTACTATTGCAGTAGGGGTATGGTTAGATGACCATGCTTGAATCCCACATTCGGTGTTGTAATCCCACAGTCAGATCTGCAATTATTGAAATATTCCTTTATGCATATGCATTAGCTTAAGAGCATTTGCATATAGCAAGGAGGTATGCCAAAGTTTTGAGATATGATGATGGATATGATGAGGTTGTAAAAATATATTGTAAGACAACATAAAAGATATGAATACCAAATAATGGTTGCGTGATGGTTCAATTGTTGAGGAACGTGATTATGTATGTGCTTGTGTACTTTGCTTTGAATTGTGTTGTTATTTATGATAAATGTATGATAGAATTAAGATGGTATATGGCATGATGAATGTTATGAATGTGCAAAGTATAAATATTTAGATGCATATATACATAATCACATGGTATTCATATTCATACCTTTGGAATATGGACTCACTCTCCCATGTTGTCTATTTTTAGAGTTGTGATGCAGGGTACTCATGGGAAGGGGTTGACACTTTGAAGTACAATTTGCTTGAGGAGGTAAATAGTGGTGTAGGAAGTGCCTTGGCCGACAAGGTTTAGACTTTGTATAGCATGTTTTGTATATGGATGTTATTCGATGTTTAGAATCGTGGTAGATGATTTTGGTGGTCATAGAGGAAAATTGGATCTTGGTGTATGACTAATTTTCATTTATGACCCAAGAATGTAATTTGATGAATGATGATTGATGATGTTAATTCTAATGAATGAATGGTGTGTATTATGTTTTGTACCATATTATGGAGTTGGTGAAATGATGATGGTTTCAAATTATATGCATTGGGTGAATGGTAGTCGGATGAGATTACATTTACATGTTGGAGGGGATGTAATGCATTAAATAAGGTTAATCTAGCATGAATTGTAACTTGGTATACCATGTTGTGAGAATTTTCCGTTTCTGCATCAGTTCTGTAGAACTCGCTCAAGCGAGTGAGAATCTCGCTCGAGCGAGATTGTTATGAAACAAAGTTTTGGCCTCTGGCCTGATTTCGCCCGAGCGGGTGTTTATCTCACCCAAGCGAGATTGTCATGGAATCAGAGGTTAGCCTCTGGACTATTTTTGCTCAGGCGGAATGGAAGTCGCTCAAGCGAGGAAGGAGGGAAATTGATACTGGACGATTTTCACCCAGGCGAGAGATGCCTCGCTCAAGCGAGATTGGTACCTGATGTATACCTCCTCCCCTCGCTCACGCGTCTCGCTGGCTCGCTTAAGATTTTCCTCCGCACCTCGTTCAAGCGAGGCAAGGCTCGCTCAAGTGAGGTGAACCCCTGATGCTCAAACTTTTCATTCACTCAGCCTTTCTTCATTTCGCCCAAGCGTGCCTACGCTGGCTAGCTCAAGCGAATGAAATTCCCGCTTGAGCAAGTGGCACCCTGATACTCATTTGTTTGTTTTCAAATAAACCTTTGTTTTTCATGCATTAAATTCTTATCATGCATCACTTTGAGGGTGTTATTGGGTATGGCGTGAATCATGGATTTCTATGAAATTACTTCCCTTAATTTTACTCATACAACCATGAATTTAAATTAATTCTTCCGCTGTTTTTAATTGGATAATTATTATTAAATCATATTTTTAATGACCCTCTCATATCTTCATATATGAGAGTGGTTTACCATAGATCCAGGTGTTGTACTGACAACTTCACCACTTATTTTCTTTTTATCGAATTATGATTTATAAAAACGCAAAAAATTTCTCGGTATTTCCGAGGCATCTCAAATTCACCCCCCACCCCCTCTTGAGTATTGAGGCCACTTGAATAACAGGCTCGAACCGCTGGTCGTGGTTATCCACCACTGGCCGCGGTTGTTCCCTATGAGGTCCAAATATCTAATTTGTTTAGGGTTTTGTGGGGGAACTTGAGGAGAGTTAGAGAGACTTCTTTTGGGACAGTTTTTAGAGATAACTTTTAGGGGATTGTGAGGGCTCTTTAAGGAAGAATTCATTGGAAATCAAGAATTAATTCATCAAGGGAGATCAATTCTGCAGATTTAGGAGAAAGAGTTTGCAATCCTAGTGAGAACAATTTGTAATTCTAAAACCCTACTTTACACTTTTGATTCCTTTTATGTTTGACATTGATTTTGTTATGTATGACATGATGATGACAATCTTTATGGCACACTAAACCTTCGTTCTTGGGATTAAAGGATGTCATACGCTTATGTATCTCAATTAATTGTTCTTTACCTTTCAATGATATGATTTTATGTTTCTATTTGATTTATGTATCGTAATGCTTCTACAAGACTTAGAGATAAGCGTAGTTGATTCCAAATTGTATGCGCTACAAGAGTAGGTATATTATTCAAAAACACATAAATTGAACCTATGTTTTTGTTTTACGATGGAAAGCGAACTCATTTGAGGATTAATTAGATTCCCATAAAACTTAAAGGGCTTAATTAACAAATTGAACGCGGTTCTTCGGGAATTAAGCACGTTAAGAGGCTTTCGAGAGGAAGGTATTATTTGAATTAGGGGTATCTACCTTAGAAACAAAAATCGTATAATTGGATAGGCAATTGACCTTTAATTTTGGTACTAGCATATGAACCCTTAGATCCCAAGGCCTTCCTTTAATTGAATTCCCCAAACTTGCTTTGACTTTCTTCTACAAAAGACGTTGGATTTTCTATTTTCTAATTTACTGTTCATCATAGTTTTAGCAATTTGTTTTAATCAATTACTAGATAATTGAATCACTGTTATAATTAGTACTTGGGCACAATCACTGTGGGAACGATATCTTTTTATTACTTCGATACCCCGTGCGCTTGCGGTAGGCTATCAAGTTGTTGGCGTCGTTGCCGGGGATTGTGTTTCCCTCAATATTGGCTAAGCAGTGTTTGATTAGACTAGTATGCATTTTCTGTATATTTTCTACATTTTTTTCTCTCTGCATTTTCTACATATTTTCTATATTTTTTTCACTCTATATTTTCAGTTTTATTTTAATTTTTCTGCAGAATTACGCTTGTTTTTTCTTGTTGTTCATAGATTTATGCAGGCCTCTTTATGCAAAAAGTGACAACTTTGAGCATATATTTGATCCTCAGATTTAAAGAACTCTTTAAAAGATCAGACTTCTTAGGACACGTACTGAACAAAACAAGCACCAACCTTCAAGTTCAACGAGTCAAGCACAAATGAAAGATCCCAACAACAGACCACTTCGTGATTTTGCAGCGCCTAATGTAATGGGACGAAGATCTAGCATCACTAGACCCAACATTAGGGCGAATAATTTTAAGTTGAAGCCATCCTTGCTCTCGATGGTTCAATAAAGTCAGTTTGGAGGATTGTCATCCAAGGATCCCAACTTGCATCTTCAGATTTTCCTTGAGTACTGTGACACGCTCAAGGTGAATGGGGTCTCAAATGATGTAATCCATCTTAGGTTTTCCCATTCTCTTTAAGGGACAAGGCCAGAGCTTGGTAGTATGCACCCTTGGAGGGGTCAATCACTACATGGGAGTAGTTGTCTCATGCTTTCCTCAACAAGTACTATCCAAGAAGCAAAACAGAACAGTTGAGGAAGCAAATCATCATTTTTGCTTAGAAAGATGATGAAACTCTTTATGATGCCTGGGAGAGGTATAAAGAAATGCTCCGTGAATGCCCACACCAAGGTATTGAACGCTGGTTGACTGTGCATATTTTCTATAATGGGCTCACTCCGAACCAGAAGGTGACCTTGGATGCCACAGCTGGCGATGCCTTCATGAGTAAGAGCATAGAGGAAGGTTACAATCTTATTGAAGAGGTTGCCTAAAACACATACTAATGGTCTTCAAAAAGGAGTTTAGCAAGAACTCCAGGTAAGTACTCTATTGATGTTCTTTCTTTATTAACTGCTAAAGTAGAAGCATTATCTGTTAAAATTGATAAATTAAGAACATGTATTTCTAATCTTGTTTATGAGCTGTGTGGTATTTCAGGTCATAATATTTCAGAATGTTAGCTTGGAGTGACTCAGAATGTCGAGCTAGAAATGCATCAGGTGGATGCTATTGGGAACTATGGTGGAAATTATGGAAATAATTTTAGACAACCACAAGGACCACCTGGTTTCCAAAATAGACCACCTTTATTCCAAGGCAACCAAAGTAACTACACACAACCACAAGGACCCTTCATTCCTCAAAAATCAAAATTAAATTCCTTGATGGAGACGTTTATAGCTACTCAACTAAAGCAGAATGATGAGTTCTCCAATGCCATCAAGAACCTAGCTTTAAAGGTAGACTCTCTTGCCACCCACAACAAAATTTTGGAAACTCAGATTGCTCAACAGGCTTCTAGCTCTACCAGAATTCCAGGGACATTTCCAGGAAAACCAGAAGTATGTCTATCCAACCACGCCATGGCTGTAACGCTAAGGAGTGGTACACGATATGAAAGTCCAATGTCGCTAAAGGAAAAACAAGTTGAAAAGGATCCTAAGGAGGATGAGACCATATCACCTCCACCTGCTATAGAAGAAGAGACGCAAGAGAAAAAAGAGGAGGTTAAGCCATATCAACCTCTCATTCCATTTCCTCAGTGCTTGGCCAAGGCCAAGTTAGACAAACAGTTTGGTAAGTTTCTTGAGGATTTAAAAAATCTCTACATTAATATTCCTTTCCCTGATGCTTTACAGTAAATGCCTACCTACACAAAGTTTTTGAAGGATATTTTATCCAATAAGAGGAAGATAGAGGAAGATAGTACAGTAGCACTTATTGAGGAGTGTAGTGCACTAATCTAAAGAAAGCTACCACCCAAGCTTCAGGATCCAGGTAGCTTTTCTATCCCATGCATGATTGGTGACATGCCAATAGATAGAGCTTTATGTGATTTAGGAGCTAGTCTTAGCCTGATGCCTCTGTCTATTTCTAAGAAGCTAGGATTGAGTGAATTGAAACCTACTAGGATGTCCTTACAATTAGCTGATAGATCTATTAAGTATCCTGTAGGTATTTTAGAGGATGTTCCTGTTAGGGTAGGAAAGTTCTTTATCTCTATTGATTTTGTTGTGCTAGAGATGGATGAGGATTTTATGATCCCTATTATATTAGGCAGGCCATTTTTAGCCACTGCATGTGCCATGATTGATGTTAAAAATGGTAAGTTGTCTCTAACTATAGGGGATCAAAAGGTTGAACTTAATTTAATAGATGCTTTGAAAAAACTTTTCATGATAATGTTTGCTGTAGCATTGAATTAGTTGACCAATTGGTGAAGGAAGAGATTCTTCCCAAGGACCCACATGATTTTATTTTTCTGAATGAGCCTGTAGGAACATAAAAATGCAGTAAGGGCTATGCACCACTAAAACATGATACTAAAGTCATGTATGACAAAGTGGTGAACCCAAATGTGAAACTTTAGCCTTTAAATTCCACACTGAGGTATGAATTTCATGGCTGTAATAGGTTCTTGGTTGTAATTTAGGTATAGCGTCCGACTGAAGACATTAAACTTAGCACTTGTGGGGAGGTAACCCCATAGTTGTTTATATTTCTGTGTTTTTTTTGAATGTTTTAGTTGATAAATAAAAAAAACAAATAAAGAGAAAAACAAATAAACAAGAACTTGATGATTTGTTAGGTTGTGGAGTAAGGCATGATTTTTGATTACCATGATTCATGTCCTAATTTAAATTAGATGAATATGTGCCAAACTTAGTGTTTTGCATTTTGTTTTAGGACACAAAATAGTGGAAACCACTGGCTGTGCATTTCCACCACTGGTAGTTGTTTGGCCCATGCATTATCCATTGAAAATATGAAAATTTTGGGCACCAAACAGTGAGAACCACTGGCCGTGGTTAGCCACCACTGTTGTGGTTAGCTCTGGAATTTCCCCTGCAGTTTTAAGAGTTTTTGGGCACAAGTCAGAGGCAAATGTGTTTATTTGTTGTAGCAGGTTTTGATAATGACAAACAAGAATAAAATTCAAACATAATTATTATGGAAAAATTAATTATGTTTGATATTGAAACATTTATGAACTACAAAGAAATGATTCAAGGCATGTGCAAAGGTTCAAAACAAATGAAAAAATGATCATCAAATACCCAAGAATCAACGGATTAAAGCAAAGATTGATCACATATGAAAAAGGGTGAAACAAAGTGTGAGAACTCATGCAACAGATGCATGAATCAATTCACACAGCAGTACATAGTCATATGAATCGATTCACACGATTGTAACAGGCCCTGAATTGAAAAATTAAAAGCATGAATCGATTCACCCTATACCTGAATCGATTTACACATTTGAAAATGGCCCAGGATGTTAAAATTTGATGCTTGAATCGATTCACCATAACCCTGAATCAATTCATACGTTGTATTTTGTCCAGTGACTTCAAAAATCCAAGCTTGAATCGATTCATATGCCAAATGAATAGATTCATACACTGATTAAAGTCTAAATACACTAAATGAATCAATTCATGAACATATTCATTCAGTGAATTTGAAAGCTGACAGACTTGCAGGATTTACGGGAACCTCTCTCTGCTTCAAATTCCAATCAATCAAGCTGCCAATTTACAGATTCAAGCTCAGGGAACTTGTGCCAGGAAACAAAGAAACTTAAATTATGGATTAATTTGAGGATTTATGCTTCTGAGGGAATTAAAAATTACACAAATTGCATGCACCCTTGCCTATAAATAGAAGAGAAGCTGAAGGCCAAAACAACACCAAGCAAGCTACGAAAATCACATTGCTTCTTCTTTCTTAATTCTTGGCTATTTACTCTTTGTTTCATTTTCTTTGAAATTAAATTTTTGAGAGTTATAGTGTGAGAAAAATATTTTCTTGAGTGCTAAATTTACATATCCTTTTCTAAGAACAGAAAAATATTTTTCAAGTGATTAAAATTTGTATATCCACTTTATTGAGAGAGTCACACTTGTAAAATCATATACACAAGTTCTGAGAGTTTTTGGGTTAGGTTTCAACCTTGTAATTGAGAGATTGTGAGATTGGGTGGGTTACCCTTTTTGCTTGTGAGGATTATGTTCTTGAGTGTGGGACACTAAGAAGCTGTAATTGCTCAAAGCTTGTATCTCAAATTCTCAATAGTAGAATCCTTCAAGTGGGTTACTTGAAGGCGAGACGTACACCGGTGTGGTGGAACTCGTTATATCGGTTTGCAAATCTTTCTCCCTTAAACTCCTTTATTATTGTTATTTAATCTGCTTTGTAATTTAAAGTGCACTAGTTGTGTTTGAATATGCTTTCAGGTTCACAGATTTTGATAATGACAAAGGAATATTGAAGAAACTCTTAGAGAAACAAGAAACAGCATCAGAACTGCAAAAACACGCAGGCTAATCGATTACGACGACAAGAATAATCGATTAGGAAGCTTCTGTTTGTACACTAATCAATTAAACACATAAGGATAATCGATTAGATAGCTTCTGTTTATACACTAATCGATTAAACACATAAGGATAATCGATTAGATAGCTTCTATTTGTACACTAATCGATTACACCAACAAGGCTAATCAATTACTTAACTTCTGTTTGAATTAAATGCATCAGGTATTTGAGCTAATCGATTGCAATACATCAGCTAATCGATTACAAAGCTACTGGAATGACAACTAATCGATTATATACAAAAACAATCGATTACGAAGCTACGTAATCAAATTAAATGCATCAGGTGCCAGTCCTAGTCGATTACAAGATGAAGTACAATCAATTATAGAGGTTCTGAGTTGAAGCTAATCGATTACTAGGTATAGGCTAATCGATTACAGCACAAATTACATTGAAGAATTCAAAGTGTAATCGATTACAGCTCAAGGCGTAATTGATTACGGTAGTTCCAGAAATTGGGGAAAGTGCTTTTTATGTGGAAACTAACTCATTTCTCCATAGATCTTAGGCACCCATGACTTACAACGGCTAGGAACTCCATTATGCTTATCTCCAAGCCCTATAAATGCAAGACTCCTTCAAGCTACTCACTGCAATATACAAATCCATCAAAAGGAAATCAATTCTTGAGTCTTATGAGTTCTATTCTTGTATATTTTCATTTTTCTGAAACTTAAAGCTTAAACTTGTATATCCTCTCTTGTCGAGAGTTAGAATTTGAGAGAGCATTCACTTGTATATCTACTCTATTAAGAGAGTTACTTGCTTGTAAATACCACACCAAACACAAAGATTTTCACTCTAGGTTGAGTGGTCACAAAGGTTGGGGTTCAACCTTTGGGTATTGAGAGTTTGAGAGATTGGGTGGGTTGCCCTTGTGCTAGTGAGGATTGAGTTCTTGAGCGTGGGACACTAGGAAGCTGCAATTGCTCATAGCTTGTAATCTCTAAACTTCAATAGTGGAAATCCTTCAAGTGGGTTACTTGAAGGCGAGACGTACATCGGGGTTGGTGGAAATCGTTAAATTGGTTTGCAAGCTCTTCTCCCTTACTCTTTTACATTCATATACTGCATTTTATTGATTTATGTTGGTTGATTGTGATTTACATACTTAAGCTTGCTTGAATTAATTTACTTTGAATATTTCACACCAAGTGTTTGACAAAGTGCCTCGTCCATATTTACCTCTTGTTTTGCATTATCTTTTGTATCTTACTTGATCTCACTTGCCTAATCTCTAAACTTGTAATAAACGAATCAAGTTCAAAGGCATTCCAAGCAAAGTTTTAAAAACTTAATTCACCCCCCCTCCTCTTGAGTATTGAGGCCACTTGAATAACAAGTGGTATCAGAGCTTGACTCTTGGTAGATCAAGCTTAACAGCTTCAAGAGATAAGATGGCCTCAAGTTCTCTAAACCTTTTTCCCAAGGGTGATGCCATAAATAGACCTCCCGCTTTCAATGGGGTAGGCTATGCTTTTTGGAAGGAAAGAATGAAAATCTTTATTCAATCTATTGATTTAAGAATTTGGATTGCCATTGAAAATGGTCCTTATACACCCATGCATACTGTCAATGATAAAAATGTTGAGAAACCTATGGAAGAATGGACTAGTAATGAGGAAAAGAAAGTGCAATACGGCTATAAGGCTAAAAATCTCATCACTATGGCATTAGGTCCCGATGAATTTTTTAGAATAATGACTTGTCAATCCGCTAAGGAAATGTGGGATACTTTACAAGTAACTCGTGAAGGTACTAGTGATGTAAAAGACTCCAAGATCAGTACCTTGACTAGCCAATATGAAAGTTTTAGAATAAATTCAGGGGAAACCATAGTAGAAATGCAAAAGAGATTTACTCTTATAATCAATCATCTCATTACTCTTGGTAAAGCTTACACTAACAAAGAGCTTGTGCACAAAGTTTTGAAAAGTCTTAGTAGGGAATGGCAACCGCTCGTCACCACCATCAAACAATCCCCAAGTATCAATGAGATGTCACTCGCCACACTCTTCGGAAAACTACAAGAGCAAGAGCAAGAACTAAGAGTTTTGAAGCAAGCGGAGGAAGAAGAAAAATCCTCCAAGAAGAAAGGCTTAGCTCTCAAGGCCACCTCTACACATGAAGAAGAATCATGTAGTAACCTTGACGAAGAAGAAGAATTTGGTTTGTTTGTGAAGAGATTTGGAAAGTTCATGAAAAACAAAAGATTCCAAAAGAACCTCAAACCCCAAGGTAAGAAACCAATCTCTAATGAATCCTCTTCTTCACCAAATTATTTTGAATGTGGAAAAGAAGGGCACTTCAAAGTAGATTGCCCAAATCTAAAGAAAAAGAACAAGGAGAAAAGAGGAAGAAGAAGAGCTTACATCGCTTGGGATGAAAACGATGTAAGTAGCTCCGATGAGTCCGAAAATGAAGAAGCAAATCTTTGCTTAATGGCAAATCACCAAGAAGAGGATAATGAGGTAAGTTTTCTTGATTTAGATAAGAATGAATTACTAGATGCTTTTGAAGAGTTGTATAATAAATTTATCAAGTTTTCTAGTAAATACAAATTGTCAAGAAAAACCATTGACACTCTTGAGAAGGACCTTATAGAAGTTTGTAAAGAAAACAAATGTTTGAAAGATGAATTAGAAAATGTTCAAGCATGCTCTAGGACCAAACCGTGTGAATTTGTAAAGAAATGTGACATTCTAGAAACCAAGGTTTTAGATTTAACTAGAACATTAGAAAAATTTACAAATGGTAGAGATAACTTAAATATATTACTTGGAAATCAAAGATGTATGCTTGATAAAACCGGTTTAGGATACAACTCCACCAAAAAGGAAAAATATTACAAAAACTTCTTTGTATCATCTAGGAGATCATCATCACCTTTCATGAGATGTAATCATTGTGGTTTTAAAGGTCACAATTCTTCAAATTGTAATGTTAGAAAACTAGGACCAAAGGTTATAAGAAAGGTGTGGGTTCCCAAAGGGACATTACCACAAGCTAACCTAAAAGGACCCAACATACAATAGGTACCTAGTTCTCTAAATTAATCTTATTTTGTAGGTATGCTTCAAGGCAAGCAACACCCATTGGTATTTGGATAGTGGGTGTTCAAAGCATATGATGGGAGACATAAGGAAATTCACATCATTCACTCCTAAAAGGAAAGGAAATGTCACCTATAGAGATAACACCAAAGGGAGAATACTAGGCATTGGATTGGTAAAAATTCTTCTACTTCTATTAGTGATGTATTGTATGTTGAAGGCCTCAAACACAATTTAGTTAGCATTAGTCAATTATGTGACAAAGGATATAAAGTTTTGTTTGAATCAAATTGCTGCATAATTGAGCATAAGATTAATAAGGAAGTCAAGTTTGTAGGTCAAAGAATTGATAATATTTACATGATTGATATGGATAGTTTGTCCTCAAATGATGTACAATGCTTCATGACTAGAGCAGATGAAACTTGGCTATGGCATAGAAGAATAGCTCATATACATGTAGACCATTTGAATAAACTTGTTTCTAAAGAATTAGTAATTGGTTTACCAAAGCTTAAATTTAAAAATAAATTTTGTGATGCATGTCAAAAGGGAAAATAAGTAAAGGCATCATTTCAAGCTAAAAACATTGTTTCCACTCAAAAGCCTTTACAACTTTTGCACATGGATCTATTTGGACCTTCCAAAATCAAAAGCTTTGGTGGTAATTACTATGGTCTTGTGATTGTAGATGATTATTCAAGATATACATGGACCTTGTTTCTTGCTCATAAAAATGAAGCATATCATGCATTCAAGAAACTTGCTAAGATTATCCAAAATGAGCAAAACTCAAAGATAGCATCCATTAGAACTGATCATGGGGGAGAATTTGAAAACCAATCTTTTGAAAAATTTTGTGAAAAACATGGTATAAATCACAATTTTTCAGTTCCAAGAACTCCACAACAAAATGGAGTAGTTGAAAGGAAAAATAGATCTTTAGTGGAGCTTGCAAGAACCATGTTAAATGAAAATAACATTGCAAAACATTTTTGGGCCAACGCGGTAAATACCGCTTGTCATGTTATGAATAGATGTTTAATAAGGCCTATTCTAAAGAAAACCCCCTATGAACTTCACAAGGGAAGAAAACCCAACATTTCATATTTTCATATCTTTGGATGTAAATGTTTTGTACTCAACAATGGAAAGGATAATTTAGGAAAGTTTGATGCAAAAGCTGATGAGGCAATCTTCCTAGGATATTCACAATCTAGTAAATCTTATCGAATCTTCAACAAACAAACCAATACCATTGAGGAGTCTATTCATGTTAAATTTGATGAAAATAGTCATAACTCCCCGAGAAAGGAAGATGTTGATGATCTTGTAGGTACATTCCAAGAAATAAGCTTGGAAAATAAAGAGGAAGGCAATAATGAAGGAGAAGCAACACAACATAAGGAACCACAACAATGGATCACCTTGAAGGATCATCCCTTGGACAAAGTCATAGGTGAAATGACTAAAGGTGTAAGTACTCGAAATGCCATTAGGAACGCATGTAATCATTTAGCCTTTGTATCATAAATAGAACCTAAATGCATTGATGAAGTTATTATTGATGAACATTGGATGTTGGCAATGCAAGAAGAATTGAATCAATTTGAAAGAAATAAAGTTTGGGAACTAGTGCCAAGACCCAATGATCACCAAATAATAGGAACAAAATGGGTGTTTAGGAATAAATTAGATGAAAATGGTATAATTACTAGGAACAAAGCTAGGCTAGTAGCTAAAGGTTATAATCAAGAAGAAGGCATTGATTATGAAGAAACATATGCTCCCATAGCTAGGCTTGAAGCTATTAGATTATTATTAGCCTTTGCATGTTGTAAGGACTTTAAATTGTACCAAATGGATGTCATGAGTGCTTTCTTGAATGGATACATTAAAGAGGAAGTGTATGTTGATCAACCTCCAGGTTTTGAAAACTTCCAATTTCCAAATCATGTTTTCAAACTAAAGAAAGCCTTATATGGTTTAAAGCAAGCTCCAAGAGCTTGGTATGAAAGATTAAGTAAATTCCTTTTAGAAAACAACTTTGAAAGAGGGAAGGTTGACACAACATTATTTATTAAGCACAAAAAGAATGACATACTACTGGTTCAAGTATATGTTGATGATATAATCTTTGGTGCTACTAATGAATCGTTGTGCAAAGAGTTTGCTAAGCTAATGCAGGAAGAATTTGAGATGTCCATGATGGGGGAACTTACTTTCTTCCTTGGACTGCAAATTAAGCAAACTAATGAAGGCACTTTCATTAGTCAATCAAAGCATTGCAAGGAGTTACTTAGAAATTCAACATGGACAAGGCAAATGACATTGCCACACCTATGGGCACTTCATGTTATTTGGACAAGGATGAGAAGGGTAAGGATGTTGAACTCACAAAATATAGAGGTATGATTGGATCCTTACTTTACTTAACCGCTAGTAGACCAGATATCATGTTTGCTGTTTGTATGTGTGCAAGATATCAAGCATGCCCAAAAGAATCACACCTAACTGCAGTAAAAAGGATAATGAAATATCTTGTTGGAACTCAAAATGTTGGCTTATGGTACCCCAAAGGGGTTGAATGCACTTTAGTTGGTTATTCTGATTCAGATTTTGTAGGATGTAAACTTGATAGGAAAAGCACTAGTGGAACATGTCACTTGCTTGGTAGTTCTCTTATTTCTTGGCATAGCAAGAAACAAGTAAGTGTTGCACTATCTACAACTGAGGCAGAATATGTTGCAGTTGGTAGTTGTTGTGCTCAAATCCTATGGATGAGACAATAACTCCTGGATTTTGGTGTTATGATAGACCATGTGCCTCTTAAATGTGATAACACAAGTGCTATAAATATTTCAAAGAATCCTATAATGCATTCAAGAACCAAACATATTGAAATTCGATATCATTTCATTAGGGATCATGTATTAAAGGGTGATTGTGTACTTAAACATGTTGAGACCACTAAAAAACTTGCTGATATATTCACCAAACCACTTTCAAAGGACCAATTCATTCACATTAGAAGGGAATTAGGAATCCTTGACATGATCAATTGTGTTTGAATGATGAGTATTTTTGATAAATCCTTATTGTATAGCATGTTTAAATGAGTTTGTTGTCACTTGTGATATGATTTATTAAGTCTCCAACATTCTTGTGTAAAATATGCATAATCTGTAGTTTTCTGAACTATGTAATCGATTACAAATAGCTATATAATTGATTACTAAGACTCTATCTCTTCAATAATCGATTACCCCTTGATAGATAATCGATTACTGAGATTCTGTTTCATGCCCAATCGATTAGCTTCTCTGAATAATCGATTAAAAATGTTTCAACTTCCTGGTAATTGATTACCAACCTCTCCTAATCGATTGTGAAGATTCTGTTTCTCAACCTAATCGATTACCCACTTATCCTAATCGATTATCCCATGTACGAAATGGTTCAACTTCTTTAGAAACTGTGTACTAATCGATTACCTATGGTTCGTAATCGATTAGCATCGGTACTGAGCAGTCAAACTGCTGGTTTTCAAGGCACTCCAAAACTCCCACCCCATTCACTCACTTCTCTCTATTCTAAACCTAAATTTTCCCTATAAATTCTCCTCTCCTCACTCTCTCATCTCACACTATCTCTTCTTCCTTCAATCTCCCAAGCTTCAAGAGCTCCCCTCTCCATTTTCTCATTCTCTTCTTCTTTGCATTGTTTCCTTTCCACCACCATGTCTTCCTCACGCTCATTCAAGAGGGCACGGTCCTCCATGGCCCATGCTAACAACCCCTTAGACTTCTCCAGATTTTTCTCCTCTCCTAGAGACCTCCAAAATTTTATTAAGAATTTTTCTGAGAAAGACATCATCTCTCCCCACTACATCAATGAAGAAATCTTCAACCATCCAAGCTTCACCTTCACCCATAACCTCTACCACTATAATCTTTTCCCTTTCCTCACCCTCAAGGAGGAATTTTTATCCAGAGCTTGTTAGAGTTTTCTACTATAACCTAAGGCTCGTAGATGGGTTGCTTGAATCCAAGGTCAAGAATGAGACCTTAAGACTCACCAATGCTAGATTGGTGGAAATCTCTCTTCTTCCGCTCAATGACATTGAATTTGCTGGAGGAGGTCCCGAGGACGAATGGGACTTCAATGCCATTGCTGCACGCCAATCGCTATGGAGAGCTGACCTCCCAAGGAGCAACCATAAGTTGGTAGGTCACCTAACTATAAACAACCGTCTCCTTCATTTTTTTCTGGTAAAGATATTGGTTCCTTGTGGTGGGAAATATGCTTTGGTGGAGAAGGACGATGTTCTGCTAATGTGGGCAATGCAAAACCAAAAAGACATCAATTGGGTTCAAATTCTCAAGCTGCACATACTCCAAGCCAAACACCAGCAAAAGCTCCCCTACGCTATCTTGCTCACTAAAATCTTTAAAGCTTTTGGAGTTGATTTGGCTGGCGAGTTATCGGAGAAGGTGCCTCCCAAAGCTTGCATTGGAACCCACCATCTCACAAAGCTGGGCTTAATGCTTACTCATGGGGTTTGGATGTCCAAGATGGATGGACTACATGCCAATGCCCCCTATGAAGCCCCTGCTAATGAACTGGTCCCTCCTCCTCCTGCACCACAAGCTGCACCAGACGTTCCCGCTGACCCCTTCGCCTCTCTCTATGCATACCTTGACCGTCGGTTCGACCGAATTGAGAACTCTCTTCAAGAGTTTTCAATGATTGAGCAGCAACACTTTGAAATGATGCAACAACGTTATGATGAGCTTTCTCACCAGATTTCCAAGCTTCGCTTTTTTAATCTGGATAATTAGATCCATTTTATGAGTTTTGTTGTTTTATGTTCTACACAATTTCCATTCCTGTAATTTCCGTTTCTGCTAAAATGAATAAAAGCTTTTTATTATTATATGTCTCTATTTGCATTATTATTTTTGATGATTCCAAAGGGGGAAAAGTACTTGTTCATCTGCTTCCTAATAATAAGAATTGACTGCTAAAAATAAGTGATAATAACAAGTGGTTAAATTGGATAATTATCTCTAAGGCACAGATTCCTTTAGATATGGGGAGATTTGAAGTACTAAGAGATAATGCAAAATTTGAAATTTTGATTAAGAGATAATATAGAACCTGAAAATAGATATAATACTCAAGAGATAACAGTTTGGATAAAGAGATAACATTGTACAGATTTTGAATATGCTTTTGCAGATAGAATTAGAAATAATAAATAAGTTATTTGAACTAACAACCCTCAAGAGATGAACACTGTTTGTCATCATCAAAAAGGGGGAGAATATGTTTGAATATGCTTTCAGGTTCACAGATTTTGATAATGACAAAGGAATATTGAAGAAACTCTTGGAGAAACAAGAAACAGCATCAGACCTGCAAAAACACGCAGGCTAATCGATTACGACGACAAGAATAATCGATTAGGAAGCTTCTGTTTGTACACTAATCGATTAAACACATAAGGATAATCGATTAGATAGCTTCTGTTTGTACACTAATCGATTAAACACATAAGGATAATCGATTAGATAGCTTCTGTTTGTACACTAGATAGCTTCTGTTTGTACACTAATTGATTACACCAACAAGGCTAATCGATTACTTAACTTCTATTTGAATTAAATGCATCAGGTATTTGAGCTAATCAATTGCAAGACATCAGCTAATCGATTACAAAGCTACTGGAATGACAACTAATCAATTATATACAAAAACAATCGATTACGAAGTTGTGTAATCAAATTAAATGCATCAGGTGCCAGTCCTAGTCGATTACAAGATGAAGTACAATCGATTACAGAGGTTCTGAGTTGAAGCTAATTGATTACTAGGTATAGGCTAATCGATTACAACATGAATTACATTGAAGAATTCAAAGTGTAATCGATTACAGCTTGAGGCGTAATCGATTACGGTAGTTCCAGAAATTGGGGAAAGTGCTTTTTAAGTGAAAACCAACTCATTTCTCCATAGATCTCAGGCACCCATGACTTGCGACGGCTAGGAAATCCATTATGCTCATCTCCAAGCCCTATAAATGCAAGACTCCTTCAAGCTACTCAATGCAACACACAAATCCATCAAAAGGAAATCAATTCTTGAGTCTTGTGAGTTCTATTCTTGTATAGTTTCATTTTTCTGAAACTTAGAGCTTAAACTTGTATATCCTCTCTTGTTGAGAGTTAGAATTTGAGAGAGTATTCACTTGTATATCTACTCTATTAAGAGAGTTACTTGCTTGTAAACACTACACCAAACACAAAGATTTTCACTCTAGGTTAAGAGGTCACAAAGGTTAGGGTTCAACCTTTGGGTATTGAGAGTTTGAGAGATTGGGTGGGTTGCCCTTATGCTAGTGAGGATTGAGTTCTTGAGTGTGGGACACTAGGAAGCTGCAATTGCTCATAGCTTGTAATCTCTAAACTTCAATAGTGGAAATCCTTCAAGTGGGTTGCTTGAAGGCAAGACGTACACCGGGGTTGGTGGAACTCGTTAAATTGGTTTGCAAGCTCTTCTCCCTTACTCTTTTACATTTATATACTTCATTTTATTGATTTGTGTTGGTTGATTGTGATTTATATACTTAAGCTTGCTTGAATTAATTTACTTTGAATATTGCACACCAAGTGTTTGACAAAGTGCCTCATCCATATTTACCTCTTGTTTTGCATTGTCTTTTGTATCTTACTTGATCTCACTTGCCTAATCTCTAAACTTGTAATAAACGAATCAAGTTCAAAGGCATTCCAAGCAAAGTTTTAAAAACTCAATTCACCCCCCCTCCTCTTGAGTATTGAGGCCACTTGAATAACACTAGTAACTTGATATAAATTGTTTGATTAATCATTTAGATTAATTTGTTTAATAATCTAAGTAATATTCTTGAATTAATTATGTTAAGATTATTTATTACTTTCTAAGTGCTAAAATAGCTTCGTGATTAATTTGATATTATTATTTGTTCTTTTGTGTATTATTCTTATTTATCAAATTAATTACAAAAGAATTAATTTCAAAAGCATTCCAATGAAAATTGTTAATATTCAATTCACCCCACTCTTGAGTAATTGAGGCCACTTGGTTAACAGCAACCACTGGCTGTGGTTTCCGACCACTAGTCGTGGTTGCCATCAAGTGCATGGTCTAAGTTGCATTTCAATTTGAGAAAAAACAGAACAAACCACGGGTTGTGGTTTATAACCATTGGCCGTGGTACAGCCCAGCGTGGGGAAATTCAACATTTTAAATACCAAGTAAGTTCACTTCGACCCCCCTTCTCCATGACAGGTATCAGTTGAACTTTTGTGTCCTTTTATCCCTGGTTCCTCAATTACGACCCTCTTTGGCCCCCTTGATATGGACATTGGGGACAATGTCTAGTTTTAGTTTGGGTGATGGGTACACAAAAGTTCAACTCGTTCTTTATTCCTTTTTATTTTTGTTTATTTTTATTTTCTAGTTTATTTGTATGATTTCATGCTTATGTTCTAGGGCATTTGCTTGATTGTATGTCTGCCATATGCCTTAGGCTAGCATTGATTGCTGATTGCAGTTATTGTTATCTGTATGACATGTGATGTAGATTAGTTGGATCTTAAGCATTACTCAGGTGAATCTTGTAAAAATAAAAATATATAAATAAAGAAAAAAAAGTTTTTGATTGCTATTCTTGCCAGAATAATCACTCTACATGATGACTGTGTTTCCTTGATTAGGCCAATTACCACTATGAGCTGTTGAGCCAATAGGGTGTTTAATGCACTAAATTGTAAATGACCCATGATTCCTTGACTGAGTGATTCACACATTTTTAGGCATTCTAGAACTTGGCTTTTGACCAATTCAAAACAGTTTGTGAATGCATGCTTGGAATGAAAAAGGCACTTTAGGTTTTGTTTTCCTTAAACTCAAAATTTGTTGAAAAGTGTAACCCATTAGTTGTCCCTTTTAAGCCATGAAATAATATGATATTTTCTTTCAAAACCTCTAACATTAGGATTTCTGGTTCACATATAGAAGAGGCAAAAAGGGTAAGCTAACTAAAAGTGGTTAAATTGAACAACAAAAACCATGATAGTTTGGGGTGTGTGATTCAAAGAAAAAGAAAGATAAGGAGTTTGATCTCAAAATTAAAAGAAGAGAAAAAGAAAAATGAATCATACCCTTTATGGTTTGAAAGTATAGAGAGTTATTGAATTGAGGTTTGCTTGCCCTCTTGTGATACTGCTCTTCTTACAGAATTTTGGTGAAACTATTTTAGAACTTCAAAAGAGGTTTACTTTGATTATTAATCATCTTATTACTCTTGGAAAATCTTACAGTAACAAGGAGCTTATCTATAAAGTTCTAAAAAGTCTTACTAGTAAATGGCAACCTTTTGTCACTGCTATCAAACAATCGCCAAACATAAATGATATGTCTCTTGCCACATTATTTGGTAAGCTTAAAGAGCAAGAACAAGAATTAAAAGACATGAAAATGGCGGAGGAAGAAGAAAAGTCTTCCAAGAAAAAGGGGCTAGCTCTTAAGGCCACCTCTATTGAAGAAGACAAATCTGAAAGTGATCAAGAAGATGATGATGAGTTAGGCCTATTTGTGAGGCGTTTTGGAAGGTTCATGAGAAAGGGAAACCACTGCCAATGGTGGACAACCACTGGCCGTGGTTAGCACTGGAAGAAAGGGAAAGGCAGGTCAGAGGCCATCACTGGCTGTGGTTATCCACTACTGGCCGTGGTGGGCACTGTGGAAAACTATAGAGCATTGTTGAAGCAAATAACAGGAAGTTAAAAGCCATCACTGGCCATGGTTGGCTCTGCCTGTTACCCAAAATTACGCATTTAATGTTTAAGAGGAACAGGGCTTGAACCGCTGGCCGTGGTTGTCCCCTACCAAGCCCAAATATCTAATTTGTTTAGGGTTTTTGTGGGGGCACTTGAGAAGAGTTAGAGAGACTTCTTCTGGGACAGTTTTGAGAGATAACTTTTGGGAGATTGTGAGGGCTCTTTGAGGAAGAATTCATTGGAAATCAAGAATCAATTCATCAAGGGAGATCAATTTTGCAGATTTGGGAGAAAGAGTTTGCAATCTTACTGAGAACTAATTTGTAATTTTGGAACCCTACTTTACACTTTTGATTCCTTTTAGGCACGTTAATATGCTTTCGAGAGAAAGGTATTAATTAAATTAGGGGTATCTACCTTAGAAATAAAAATCGTATAATTGGATAGGCAATTGACCTTTAATTTTGGTACTAGCATATGAACCCTTAAATCCCAAGACCTTCCTTTAATTGAGTTCCCTAAACTTGCTCTGATTTTCTTTTATAAAAGACGTTGGATTTTCTGTTTTCTAATTTACTGTTCATTATAGTTTTAGCAATTTGTTTTAATCAATTCACTAGATAATTGAACCACTGTTATAACCAGTACTTGGGCACAATCTTTGTGGGAATGATATCTTTTTATTACTTCGATACCCCATGCGGTTACGGTAGGCTATCATATATTCAAAAATTTGTTAAAATGAAATCATAGGTTAATTCAACCCTAATGAGATCAATCAAATCCTCTTTTTTTAACTCAAATTGAACGAAATCTAATATGAACTACTAAACCTGTAAAAACCCATTATTTGTCAATTATTTATAGTATTTTAATTACATTTTTCCTATGCTAGAGAGAACTCAACAGGATGCAGGGGCCATACACTTGTGTTTTTTAATGTGTTTTCAAGTGATGAAATCTCAATAATTTCATACGATAAACTAGCTCTACTTTTGCACTGCTTTCAAGACCCCCTTTGTGTATTTCATTATACTCAATCTTGCATCAAATATGAAATAATACAATTCAAGGTTTCCACTTAGTCTTAAAGGGCTCCTATTGCATCTAATAAAATTCAATGGGAGTGCTCTGAGTAGGGTTATTTTGTTCTGTAAACCAATTTTTAATAATTAGTATTTTATACTAAAATATAGTTAGTATACAATCTACCCACAACCTGTGTACTCATCATATATTATTTTATCTCTTGCATCATATATTATACTTTCATTTCTCAACCTGTGCACTCATCAGTTAAATCTGAAGTCAAATGGAACTGCGCTTGCTATTAAAATAAACACCAAAGCAGAGTATAAAATAAAAACATTGTCATTACATAAGAAACAATATGTAAAACAAAATACATCATAACTGCATACGTAAAAAAAACACTTCATATCGTATTTGATCCAGAGGATGATGAAACATCCTCATCTTCCGGTTCGTCCATCAACCTGCTATTCTTCGCCTTGTAAAATTCAACCAACTTAGTGTAATGCTTGACTGCCCTTTTTATCCAAATATTTTCCTTGTTTAGGGCTACATGTTCTTTTTCGAGTTCCTCTTTACGGGCGACCAACGAGGGAAAGACGTCAACATCAACTATCCCACTCTTTCGGATGATGTTGTACAACGTTTGTTTTACCTTAACTAGGGAGGTATACTCACCCTCCCCTTGCTTCAACTTCAGTTTTGCGATAACCTGCCCAATCTTATGCATCTCAATCTGCTTGCTCCATGTCTTCATCTTTCTTGGCGTCCTTCGCCAGCAACTCCTGCTCCACGCGGTCAAATACGTCTAACTCGTATGCACTTCGAAGCATCGTAATGAGCTCCGATGTCATCATCGATGTGTAGTCAGGTCCATTGGAAAGAGAGTTCGCCATGTGATTTTAAAGATAGTGGGAAGATTAGTGAAATTCTTAGAGGGTCTGGTATGGAAGACGACTGCAAGGCTTAGGATGTCAAAAGTCTTTCAGCGTTAGGTTACAAAGAGAAATAATGATGGTTCAGGCAGAGGTAGAGTGTGCTATATAAGTGGTTTGGAAGATGAGAGGTTATGTCAGCAATGTGTAGTTTTTTTTCAGTTGACAATTTCTAGTGGCACCCTTTCACCTTCATTTTCAATACAAATTCAACAACTCAAAAAATTATTTTTAAAACAATAATTACATATATGATGTAACTAGAAATTAAAAATTAATGATTAAAAATTAAATTTATAAACTATAGTTATAAAAAAAATTCATTCTAATTTGGTTAAAATTATTCCAATTCAATAAGTCATAAAAAATTAAAAATTAAAAATTATTTTAAAATTTATAAACTATAAAGTAGAAAATCATTACCAAGTAAAATTTATTAAAAGAATTAACCTAATTAAATTTATTAAAATTTAAACCCTAAAAATTAAAATTATAAACTATAGTTATAAAAAAATAATTCTAATTTGGCTAAAATTATTCTAATCCCCTTATAGTCGATATACACGATGAGTGGTACACCTATGACCTATGACTGATACTACCGGATGACACAAGGTTTGTACCCTACCGGATGGCATAAGGGTTTGTACCCTACCCCCTTATAGTCGATACACCAGATGAATGGTATACCTATGACCTTTGACTGATATACTGGAAGGCACAAGGGTTTGTACCCTACAATCTTGTAGTCAATATACATGATGAGTGGTACACCTATGACCTATGACTGACACTACCGGATGGCATAAGAGTTTGTACCCTACCCCCCTTATAGTCGATATACCCGATGAGTGGTATACCTATGACCTATGACTGATATACCAGATGGCATAAGGCTTTGTACCTACCCCCTTATAGTTATTATAACCAATGAGTGGTATACCTATGACCTATGACTGATGTACCGGATGGCATAAGGGTTTGTACCCTATAACCTTATAGTCGATAAACCCGATGAGTGGTACACCTATGACCTATGACTGATTCTACCAGATGGCATACAAGTTTGTGGGTGGCATACCCTAAACCCTACAAGCTTATAGGTGACACCCGTTATAGTAGTAATTGTTGTGGATATAATAAAACCTGAACACGGAATATCTTTTGGAGACATAACTTGAACCTCAGAGGATAATAGTGTATAGGGTTTATTATATCCACACTGATAGTGTATAATGGGTGTCACCCATAAACTTGTATGTAGTCCAACCCTAGTTCAAGAATTAGTTACTCACTGTTTTGCCTCACTTCAAGTGTTAATTTAATCCTTTATACATTAACACTTGTGTACAAACATAACATTGACAATCTAATAATTCAACTCTTTACATTAATCGATTTAGGGCATATAACTTTTGTTATTCATTTT
The DNA here is from genome assembly GCA_037962975.1 of Clitoria ternatea. Taxonomy (NCBI): domain Eukaryota; kingdom Viridiplantae; phylum Streptophyta; class Magnoliopsida; order Fabales; family Fabaceae; genus Clitoria; species Clitoria ternatea. Next base: position 34,384,116 of record CM075672.1, on the reverse strand, counting down.
ATTCCCATCTAATAATGCCTTAAAAATCTATTAACCAATGGGCTAGGTTCGCCAGGCTGGTCCGCCTATCAGGTCAAAATTGGCGGGGTAGACAAGGATTTGCTTTATCCTCATGTACCATCAAGAAAGGTTGAGGAAAGAGAATATAAAAGATTCCTTGAAATTTTTAAGCAGTTACACATAAACATTCCATTTTTTGAGGCATTGGAACAAATGCCAATATATGCCAAGTTTATGAAGGAACTTCTCACAAAGAAGAGGAGGTACAACGAAGAGATAGTTGAACTTGAAGTAGGTTGCATTACCATTTTGCAATACAACATGCCAAAAAAGTCAAAAGACCCCAAAAGTTTCACCATTCCCGTCTCAATTGGAGGTGTAAACATTGGGAAAGCCTTATTAGACCTAGGGGCTAGCATTAATTTAATGCCCCTAAGTATGATGAAGCGCATTGGTGATCTAGATCCTCAAAGAACAAAAGTGACTCTACAATTGGTTGATAGATCTATCAAGAGACCGTATGGAATTATGGAAGATGTACTTATGAAAGATGACAAGTTCTACTTCCCCGTTGATTTTGTGGTTTTAGATATGGAGGAGGATACTGAAGTCCCTCTAATTCTTGGAAGGCCATTTGTGAAGACTGCTAGAGTATTGATTGATGTAGACAATGGTAAGCTCACAGTCAAAGTGCATGATGAAGAGGTAAATTTTGATGTCTTTAAAGCCATGAAACATCCCAACTCAAAATAAGACTGTTTTAAAGTGGATGTCCTTGATGAAGTTTTCCTCTCCATATCCAAAGGTATGTCTATTTCTGACCCTCTTAATAAGTTATTGATTGACTTTGTTGAATATTTGAATGAGGAAAAAGAAAAGAAGATAGACAGGTATTTAGAAGAACTTGAACGAAGGAAAAAAAACTTCCCCTGAATTAAGAAAAATTGAAGAAATCTAAAGACCTGAACTTAAAATGCTACCTTCCAACCTAAAGTATATCTTTTTGAAGGAAGTTAATCTTAAACTAGTTATTGTGAGTAATTTGTTAACTAAAACAGAAGAAGAAAAACTAGTAGAAGTACTAAAGAGAAATCAAGAAGCAATTGGATGGACGCTTGAAGATATGAAAGGTATAAGTCCATCATACTGCATGCATAAGATTTTGTTGGAAAATGATTTTAAGCCTGTAGCTCAACCTCAAAGGCGTCTTAATCCAACTATGAAAGAGGTAACAAAAAAGGAGGTTCTAAAATTACTGAAAGCAGGTATCATTTATCCTATTTTTGATAGTGCTTGGGTAAGTCCTGTTCAAGTTGTTCTAAAAAGGGAGGAATGATAGTAATTGTGAATGATAAAAATGAATTAATCCCAACAAGAACTGTCACAAGTTGGAGAATGTGTATTGATTATAGAAAACTTAATCAAGTAACAAGGAAAGATTATTTTCCACTTCCCTTTATGGATCAAATGCTTGAAGGACTATCTGAACAAGCTTATTATTGTTTTCTTGATGGATATTCTGGATATAATCAGATTGTTATTGACCTCTTGACCAGGAAAAGACTGTTTTTATATGTCCCTTTGGTATATTTGCTTATAGAAAGATGTCATTTGGATTGTGTAATGCGCCTGCTACTTTTCAAAGATGCATGTTTGCTATTTTTGCAGATCTAATTGAAAAGAGCATTGAGATTTTCATGGATGACTTCTCAATTTTTAGGAATTCATTTAATTCATGTCTATCCAACCTAGACACCATATTGAAACGGTGTATTGAAACAAATTTGGTGCTGAATTGGGAGAAATGTCACTTTATGGTTACAAAAGGTATTGTACTTGGTCACAAAATTTCTGCAAAAGGTATTGAGGTAGACCAAGCAAAAGTTGAGGTGATCTCTAAACTCCCACTCCCTATAAATGTGAAAGGTATTAAAAGTTTCTTAGGACATGCTGGATTTTATAGAAGGTTTATTCAAGACTTTTCAAAAATTGCTAAACCTTTGACAAACCTTCTAAATAAACATGTTGAATTCAAATTTGATGAATCATGTCTTAAAGCTTTTAATTCCTTAAAAGAAAAATTAGTTTGTACCCATGTGATTGTTGCTCCTAACTGGAACTTACCCTTTGAACTTATGTGCGATGCAAGTGATTATGTTGTTGGAGCAGTGTTAGGTCAAAGGTATGAAAAGATTTTTAGGGTTATACACTATGCTAAAGTGTTGAATGAAAATCAAATAAATTATGCAACTACTGAAAAAGAGTTACTAGCCATAGTGTATACCCTAGAAAAATTTAGATCATATTTGATAGGCTCGAAAATAACTGTTTTTACTGATCATGCAATCATCAAATATCTTTTGACCAAAACTGATTCTAAACCTCAATTAATTCGATGGATTTTGCTCCTACAAGAATATCATTTTGAAATCAAAGATAAGAAGGGTAGTGAAAATATGGTCGCTGACCATCTTTCTAGATTGATAAATGATGAGGTCACTACCAAAGAAAAAGAAATTTTGGAAGAATTTCCTGATGAAAAGCTTTTTGAAATAAAAAACGGCCATGGTTTGCTGATATGGCCAATTTTAAGGTGGCGGGAATTCTTCCAAATGATTTAACTTGACAGTAAAGAAAAAAAATTCAAAGATGCAAAATACTTTATATGGGATGACCCTCATTTGTTCAAAATTGGTATGGATAATTTGTTACGTCGTTATGTACCCGATTGGGAAATGAAAGATATGTTGTGCCATTGCCATAAATCACCTTATGGAGGTCATTTTAATGGTGAGAGGACCGCTGTAAAAATTCTTCAATCAGGTCTGTATTGGCTCTCCATTTTTAAAGATTCTCACTCATTTGTGCAATCTTGTGACAACTACCAAAGAACAGGTAATGTCAATAGGAGGCAAGAAATGCCTTTCACAAACATTCAAGAAGTAGAGGTATTTGACTATTGGGGAATTGATTTCATGGGACCCTTTCCTCACTCTCAATTTAATCATACATTCTTTTGGCAGTTGATTATGTTTCGAAATAGGTAGAAGCAATCGCTTTACCTAATGTTGATACCAAAACTGTGGTGAATTTCTTGAAGAAAAATATTTTTTACAGGTTTGGGACACCAAGAACTTTGATTAGTGATGGAGGTTCACATTTTTGTAACAAAGTTCTTCAAAAGGTGCTACAGTATTATGGAGTGAGACATAAGGTGGTCATAGCATATCATCAACAAACCAATGGACAAGTTAAGATTTCAAATCGTGAAGTGAAAAGAATCTTGGAAAAGAATGTGTCTTCTTCCAGGAAGGATTAGTCACAAAAACTTAATGATGCACTCTAGGCATACAGAACTGCATTTAAAACCCTTATTGGCCTTTCCCCTTTTCAGATGATCTATGGAAAAGCTTGTCATCTTCTAGTAGAGATGGAATATAAGGCATACTGGGCATTAAAACTGCTCAACTTTGATCCAAATACAGCAGCTGACAAAAGAAAGTTGCAGTTACTTGAGTTAGAGGAAATGAGAATAATGCTTATGAGTTATCTAGATGTTACAAGAGTAAGGTGAAAGCTTACCATGACAAGAAATTAAAGAAAAGACATTTCACACTAGGTCAGCAAGTTTTACTATTTAATTCAAGATTAAAATTATTTCCTAGTAAATTGAAATCAAAGTGGTTAGGCCCAGTTGTAATCAAGGAAGTTAAACCATATGGAGCAGTAGAAATTGAAGATCCAACTTCCAAAAGAAGTTGGATGGTAAATGGGCAAAGGTTGAAACCATATTTGGGCGGTGAAATCAACAGACTCACCACTATCTGTTATCTGATTGATTTGTGATATGCAGGTAACGTCAAGCTAGAGACATTAAACCAAACGCTCAATAGGAGGCAACCCATTAATTTTATTTCTTTTTAAAATTTAATAAAAAAGAGAGAGAATGTGTGTTTTAATTAATTTTATAATTTTAGAAATAAAATGGATTTTAAAGGTTTTAAAAAAATTAGATTTAAAATTAAAAAATCAAGAAAATTAAGTTCTGACTCCACACGTAGCGTCCCACCCATGCGTAGCGTGGAGTCAAAATTTTCACCTTGACACGTAACGTCCCAGCCACGTGTGGCATTAGGGCCTGCGTTCAATTTTTAAAATTGAACCAGGGAGGCCCAATTCAGGTTTTAAAACCCTCAATTTCCCTCCTTGAGCCTCCGTACTTCATTCCTTTTAGAACCCTAATCCTAAAAACCTCTAAAACTTTACATTTATCTCTTCATCATCAAGCAAATTCCAAGTAAGTTTTCTGAAACCTTTATCTCTCTAATTTGCTTTTTCAATTTGTAGAAATGCATGCGGTTAAGGTAGATTAGAAGACCATTGGGATTGTAATGCTATTATTTTGATTGCTAAATTGATTAAGTATGAGAGAGGGGTTGCCGTTGCGCAACCCCCATTTTTCTAGTTCCAGTTTCTACAAGCCCACGCGTAGCATCACCCTGACGCATAGTGTGGAAAGAACAGGGTTGACGCTACGCGTCAGGCCCCTGTTTATATTTTATTGATTATTCTATTTTAATGGTTTTTAGTTTTAAATTATATGTAACATGTCCTTAAATGTTTGTTTTAGATTGTTAATTTTTGAATTTTAATAATTTAGTTTTATTTCTATTGGTATATGATTGTATGAAATTTTTATTTTTAGGAAGATGTGTGAATTGAATTAATTTGTTATGTATACTTTACTCTGTGTTTTTAATTTTTAGAGTTAGTTGTTTTAAACAAAAATCAAAAATATTATTTTGTTGTGTGATTTTAAATTCATGTGTATTTTATTTTACCAAAAATATGAAATTGTATGATTGTTGTTTTGTTTTTTAAATTTAATAATTTTGTATGTGTATATAAACTGTTTGTTTGTCTGATTTAATTTATTTTGTTCTAAAAATCATAAAACCAAAAATATGTGTGTGATGCATGTATATTATCTTTGAGTGTTTTTATTGGACTGAAATTTTCTTGTTATCTATTAAAAGGTGTGATTAGTGTTTGTTAATTTTTCTTGTAGATGGCTCCAAAGAAATCCATTCTAGCTTCTGCTCCTAAAAGAATAAGGACCACTGACACTTTGGCATTTGATGCTCCTTTGGCATAGGCATGGTCTCATTTGATGCTCGATAACATCACTACAGTCTCTCATCTCTCTACCATACCTATGGATCGTTGTTGCTTGCTCTATTCTATTTTGCAAGGTCACACCATTAACATAGCTGAACTCATATCCGAGCAAATTCACTAGTATGCCCTTGGGTATAAAGTGAATCGCCCTATACCCTTTACGTTGATTATTTCTACCTTATTGAGGAGGCAGGGGGTGCAGGTGCCATCACTTGAGTTTACTAGTTCTTCGGGGTGAGTCCCCAAGGTTTTAGTGAACAGAGATTATTTTGTACAGTAGTGTGAGCTTCCGTCCCTTGAGCAGGAGGCTCAGCCTAGGTAGAGGAGGAGGAAAACACCACAGCCACCATCTACTGATGTTATGACACAGGGATTTACTAGGGTGACTATAGAGCATCAACATATGATCCAGATGATGGCTGCTTTTCACAGAGCTTATGTGCATCTTCATGACTCTTTTTACCAGTACAGGATCCAGGGAGAGGTAGCGCTATTCATGACACCAGCCGAGTTTACAACTCATGTAGCTTGGCCAGGTGATCAGCCTACATATCCTGATGTAGGAGGACCTTCTGGAGCTTAGGCTGGCACTTCAGATAAGGAGGGTCATGATGATGAGCATATGGAGGACGAGGACTGAAGGCCATTTTTATTTTATGAGTATTTTCATTATTGCTTTTACATTTAGTTTAGTTTGAAATTTACTTGGGTATTTTGATATTTTGGTTTGGATTATATATATTACTGTGGTTTGATTTTTATTCTGTGTGGTGTGATTTTTTTTACATTATAATTATCTTCTTTTCTTAAAAATAAAAAAACAAAAAACAAGTGTGATTTTCTAAATAAAAATAATCAAATTTTTGAAAAATGAAAATTTAACACACTTGAAGTTTTTAACAGTAAGCCGTTTTTAATAATCAATGATCGATTCTTTTGTAACTAAGGCGTTTTGATAAAACCAATTACAATATTCTTATTAATAATCAAGCTAATTTCGAAAAACCTGGTGAGCTGAAAGATCTTGAAACAGTTGAGGATTTCGACATAGTTTCTTTCAAATTGATTTTGCTTGATTCTTTAATTTGTGTTGTTATACAGAGGATCCAAGAGCATGATCAAGGCACATTTTTGGTAAACACAAGAACCCAGGGCCAAAAAGCTTATCATGGTAAAATATAATTATCCTTTGATATCCATTTTTGAGCCTTAAAAATAAATTCTTTGGCACCCTTAATTTTAACCATTCCTTTTATCTGATTAAGTAAAAGAGCATTTAAACAAAATGAAAAATATTTTGAGTGTTCTTTCAAAAAAGGGAGTGAAAATTATAAACTTAGTTCTTTTCAAAATCATCAGTGATGCATATATATGAAAAATGAGAAATAAAAATGAAAAGAAAATATATATGTAAAATTAGAAAAGAAACAATGAAAAGGATTAAGTTAAGGGTATTTACCAAAAAAAGGGGAAGTGAGATATTGGGTCAAGAAAAATACCCTAAGAAATTATGAAAAACTCTTTTATGATTTCAGGTGTTTGATTTCTAAGAAAAAACCATAAATTCTTGTAACCTAACCTTATTACAACCCTTTAAAAGACTTTGTGACTCTTGTTTGATTCTGTATACATGAGAATTGATAAGATGAAAATCAAAATTAAATTTGTATGATTTTATGATCGATTGAGCTAACAAATAACCTTTTTACAGAGATAAACACTTGTGAGGTGAGCCTTGAAATAAGCTTGATTTATTAATATGACATTGTGTAAATTTTATCTTTAAGCCTATTTTGCACAAGATATCTATTTTTGATCATTCCAAATGGTAAGTTGTGAATTACTTCTTGTGGTAAATTTTCAGACCTTCTAAAAATTTGATTTCAAAAAGATTGTTTTTAAGTTTTAGTTTGTTTTGCTCGAGGGCGAGCAATTTCCTAAGTTAGGAGTATTTGTTAGTCCTCAAATTTACTGTTATTTTCATAATAAAAAGTGTGTTAAAATTAATAAAAATTAGTTTAAATTGTAATAAATTTAGCTTTTAATTATAATAAATGGAAACTATTGAATTTGAATTGCCATGATCCATTTTCTCTAGGTTTGTAGTGAAAAACTAAGGATTTAAGGAGAAAATTCATTCAAATCTGAAGGGCTGTTGCGTAGCATCAACCTCACGTGTAGCGTCAGGGTTTTGACACTGACGCTACATGTCAAGCCCATGCGTAACGTCAGAGGCTACGTGGACTTTACTCATATGTGGCATTACACTCAGAAAATGGGCCAATTAATTATTGAAAAAAGGCTAACCCCACTTTTGATTAGTGTCCAAAATGTAGTGGGAACCTTGTCTAAGCAGCACTAGGATAGAAATTGGCAATCTTGGCTGAAAACCAGGAAGATTAATGGAAGCTGAGTCAAAGGCCTAACGCATAGCGCTAGCCTCATGCATAGCGTCAGGACCTCTGCTCAGCACTATAAATAGGGCCATTTGCCATGGGTTTTGCATCATCCAATCTTTATCCTTTCTTCTTTCTCTCTACAAATTCAGAGTTCTTTTCTGAGTTTATGTTTAGAATAGTTTCCATATACTTGAGAGTGTAGTGTTGTACTATGTTCTTTCTGTATCGTGAAGTGTGATCAAGTGTTTGTAATGTCAACAACTCTAAGTTGTGTTTTTACTTTCACCATGTGTAACTAATCTGTTTATGTTGGAATTAGTGAACCTATCTATGAATATGATGTTGTGATTATGACCTCTGCATGTTTATGATTCAAGTTCATTGTTAGTATTTCAATCTTTTATTAGTATGAACTTTAAATGGGAGAATGATTTTCATGCGTGTTAAAAGCCTATTTTAACGAAAGTAAAAGTTGAAGTACCCTTAATATACCAATTACTAGGGATAGAGTTGATAATTATTGTTGTGTTAAGGCCAAGACTTAAAGCATGTTTTTACTGAGAAAGCATATAAGGAATCAGACTTTACAGTAATTATTTAGAATTTATATCACGAGGGATCGGGTATAATGATTTTAAGCTGCAATAACATAAACTTGATGATTAAATATGCATGTTTATGATTATTTCATTATGTTTTAGTGCGGGGATCCTAATTCCGACATAGTTTGTTAATCTGTGTTTTCAATCTCAAGTATTTGATTTGTCCTGAAGTGCTACTCAAAGTTATTTCTAGTAAATTTAGAATTTATAATCTTTCACCTAATGTATAAATCAATCTTTAAATCTGTGAATATTGTACAAATTAAGTATAAATCATTCTTTTGTTAATAAGCTTTGATACATTTACCATAGTAAATAAGAATTATTGTGACTTACTAGAAACATTCAATCCTTGTGGGAACGATATCTTTTTCAAAAACTACAATGATAAATTGGTGCGTTTACCAATAAAAGGACCCAACAATCCGCCCAATATGTTTTCTGGGACTAACATTGGTGTAGTAACTCCAACTAATACAGATATTAATTTCTCTGCAATATGCATTGGAGGGCAGACGATTAGCTTTTTCTCTTATGCAATTCTATCAAAAATCACATATGGGTCAAGTTGAGACCTTGAACAAGGTATACCTTTTCTCCACTAACTAGTTAAAAAATCATGTCAGCAGTATGATTTTGTTTTAATGTTTTTTTAATTTGTAGATTTTTGTGCCTATAAATTAAAACAACATACACTGGTTTTTGCTTATGGTTAACCTGAAAGAGCAACAATTGTTCTGGCTGGATTCAAAACCATACAAGTTAAGCTCGAGGTGGAGGGAACTTAGCATCATTTAATTGGTGAGCTGTAAAATGTTTTTAAAATTTGAATACGTTTAGGAATACTGTAAAATGTTTTTAGAGTGACTTGAACTGTACAATGTTTGTAGAGTGAGACATTGCATGATGGAGTTGTAGTTGAATTCTAAATTCAACTTTGAATAATATCAGGAATACTGAATACATTACTCTGTCTACATCCTACTGTTGATAAATATACCTATGTTAATAAGATTTACAAAATAGTATATAAATGTTCCATCTGCATATACTAACATTTGATTTGACTCATAGGGAATATTAATTGAGGAGATGCTAAAGGATGATTCATTTTATATGTCTCAAGGGACATTACGACCATTGGTGGCAAAATTTCAAGATTAGGGTGCCTTCTGACATTGGGGAATAACTACCTACTTCATATGATATTTATATGTTATTAAAAAGTTGATTACAAATACACTAGTGTGATTCTCATTATATAATTCTCCTATTTAATTATTATTTTTTGATCACTTGTTAGTAATGATTGCAGGGTTTGGGTTTGTCAATGGATGCTTGACTACCAGCTATCTACCAGTTATAAGATCCATGTAAGTAGTTTTGACAGCTAATTTTAATTTACAGTTGTTATCATATTATAAAGAAATAAAATTACTGATCATGTGTACCTTTACAGGTGAATGATGTTACAAGGATGCGTATTGCACTTGATTTGGTATTAAAACCATACAACTCATTTAGAGATTCAATCATCAATATAGCATTTAAAAATTGGAAAATACTGGAAGATAGGAAAAGGAATCTAGTCAGGATATAGATTGCAAGCATATGGGGTTTTTAAATGGATGATGTCATATACTTAGGCTTTACACAGTAATTTATTTTTACATATTTTGGTAGTTTTGGACAAGTTACTGATGTAATATTTTGATAGTTATGGACAGGTTGTTGCTTTATGCTATTTAATGATTATGTTTTGGCCAAGTTGTTACTCAGATGTTTTAGTTAATGACCATGTTTGATTAATTTTTCCATCTTTATTGAGTTATATAGACAAGTGTATGTTAGGTTTGTCAATAATTAGATGGAACATTTCCTACTTGTCCATAGTTAATTGAACAATTATATCTTTCGAATCTGTGATTGAAGTGTCGTGTATATTAATAACCCTTTGGAAACAGTTAAAACAGGTAAATAGCAGTCGCATGCATAAATGGAAAAGACAGAGTACTAATGGTTAATAGAAAAAATCAAGTTTCTCATAATATTTTTCAAAGCAATCAAATAACCTCTAATAAATTCCAAAGTTACAAATCTTTAAGGAATCGAGACATTAAGTGTATACATATGCAAGCAGATTGTAACAGGGGAAAAGGCTGCAGATTGCACCAAAATATGATTATTCAACTCTGAGCAATTCCACCAGAAATATGATTATTCAACTCTGATCATGTAGCTAAGTAAAGATATGTATGCCTCAGCCTATTTCATATGCTTGTTTCAGAACTTGATGAATCTGGGTTTGGGGATATGCTGCAGGATCCCATCAAATTTTGACCTCTCTGTTGAGTTGCAACGTTCTGTCATGAACTAGTGGTTCAAAGACAGAATAGCCATGGGGAGTAACTTGTAATGAATCTATTTTCCTCTATAAGATCAAGTAGTGCCAATTCCATTGATTGAATAAAACACATTCGTGATTTAAATGACCGTGATTTGTAGTTCTCTAGGACAAGACCAACAAAATATGAGTTCTGAAGTGGAGCTTTTGTTATGAGTTCTTGACCACTCTTGGTTTTATAGTACACCCCCTTCACGGTTTTGTTTCCTTCCAGCATAGATACGATAGTTCCTTCCTCTAATATGACAATACAAAAAATCGCTACTTTAGAAATAACCCCCAGGTTGTAGCAATTCACCTTCCATCCTGAAACAAAAAAATAGAGCAAGATCATTCATGGTTTCAAAACAAATTAATACATGATCCATGTTCTAAGATTCCTTTAGGCAAGCATAAAAAGGTACCAAGAGCCTACATTAATTAACAACAAATGTGAGTCTGATTGTATAGGGAAAACAATGATGTGCCTGCAAAGTGTTTGACTACCTCATATATGGTTGGTTAATATAACTGAAGTGAATTCACTACAAAGAGGTGCAAACATAGAATCTATCCATTAAAATATTTCATTCAACATTATAATTTTGTTGGTTAATATCTTATGCAGTGAAAATTTCATTACAGAAGATCCAAACCCTCTTCTCCCTACCCCATCATTGAGAAAAAAAAGAGGTTAATTAATCATGTCAAACTCAATTATACTCAACTTTTAAACAACAAAGTATTAAATCACATAAACTTTAAAAACTTTTCTGCATTCTTGTACAAATTCAACTTATATTAATATAACTTAATATATGTGCAAAATTAGAAAGTACTCTTCTTTCGTCAAACCCCTTGAAAATTTAGTGTAATCAAACATGAATTTTATTCTCTTAAGTTAACATTAATATTTTACCTCAACATGATCCACATGAGTGTTAATTTCCATATATAAACAGATCCATAATTTGAACTACATGATCCACCATATATAATAGCAATTATAGTATACAACGCAGAGTGTAAATCACATTATTCATCTCATTTTAATTTAGACAGGAAATCACCATTTTAATTCTTATGCAAAGTTGAACACTCTAAAAAATAACAAAGGGAAATAAGAGACCTGATTTTGTCCAGCCAAAACGACAGCAATAGTAGTCATGGAGGGATCTCGGATGATGCGGGTAAGTGTTTCCGGGCTATTTCTATAACAGCAGTAGCAGATTCCTGCAAACCAAAACTAAGCGAGTGAGTAAGTGATTGGAGAAACGAAGTGGGGATGTGAACACGATCATAGCTTTGAGGCACTTCATAGTCGTGATTTGGTGGTCAGCTTCTGAAGTCTCCGATAGAGGCACGTCAAGGTCACGATTTGTTGAGGGGAAATACAAAAGGGAGAAAAGGAATTTCAGAGTGGAGTTTTGCCGAAGGAGAAGTGGAATCACAAGTCTGGATTTAGCGAAAATAGAAAAGGGAAAGCTCTGACAGAGGCACTTCAAAGTCACGATTTGGTAGGGGACCTCAACTTCCATCAGCTCCGAGGGAGTTTTTGTGATGGAGGGATTTTTGCCGAGGGATAAGTGGAATCGGGAGTCTAGAGTTTGAAGAGAATTTTAGAAGAAAGAAGGGTTAATTTACAATTTTAAAAATTTAAAATTATTAAAAAATATATAATATTATGTGAATAAATATTCCACATGTACAAACATAAAATAGAAAGAATGTTAAGGGTTTCGAAACCCCTTATTTCTTAAGGGTGTAGTAGAAAGACTTTAAAATAAAAGATAAAAAGAAACAAAGAAATTTCAAAATTATTTTAGATAAAAAGGAACAAAAGGATACCAATGAAAAATAATGTTGCTTTCTTGGAATAGTTAATAGAAACTTATATTTTTTACTCCCTCCATTACCTTTTATAAGCTTCTAAAACATAAAGTGGTGTTACTTTTTATAAGTCTACCAAAAAAATAGAAGCATTTATTGTAATTTTTCCTAATTCTTAAGAATTTAATATTTTCAAACTTGTATAATTAATACCACCTTTGTCCCTAAATATATGTCTTTTATACCTAATTCACATTTATTGGGAAATTTTGTTAGTTTAGGTAAAATCATCAACTTTGTTTGAAATTAAGGATACTTTTTTTAAAATTACCCTTAAAATTATTGAAAATATCATTTTTTCTTATCACTCGATTAATTCTTTCTCTATCATAATTAATGAACTGTATTCCTTATAGAAGCCAAAATCAATAACGAGAAAAGTTAATTTTTGTATAATTAATAACATGGCTTGCCTGAACACGTGTCCCAATTTTATTTGCACACATGTCACCACTAGAATATAGGACACATGTTAGGTTTTGATTGGGTGATGATTAAATTTTAAATTAAGAAAAAACAACCCTTGCTAGGAGTTGAACCCAAAACCTTAAACTTAAACATCAAATGCATTACCACTAAGTTACGTGTCACTTTAACATTTTAGTTGACATATTTCTATATAAAGATAACCTTTCAATATCTTCTAAATATAAATTAAATTAAATTATTATTAATAAGACATTTATAGGTTATTTAATTTATTTATTGTTAATAAAATATTTAAAGGTATATTTAATTTTATTATTTTTGATAAAACATTTAAAAAATATATTTATTTTAATTATTATTAAAAAAATATTTAAAAATATAGTTAATTTAATTATTTTTGATAAAATATTTAAAAATATTTAGTTTAATTCTTATTAATAAAATATTATTTAAAAATATATTTAATTTAGTTATATTTAAAAATATATTTAATTTAATTATTATTTATAAAATATTATTTAATATATTTAATTTACTTATTATTTAAAAATATATATAATTTAATTATTATTAATAAAATATTATTTAAAAATACAATTATTTTATTATTATTTATAAAATGTTATTGAAAAATATGTTTAATTTAATTATTATCAATAAAATATTATTTAAAAATATATTTAATTTAATTATTTTTATAATTATATTTACTTTAATTATTTAAATAATATTTTATTAATAATAATTAAAAAAAATTAAATAATATTTTATTAATAATAATTAAATTAAATGTATTTTATTAATAATAATTAAACTAAATATATTTTGAAATATTTGGTCAAAAATAATAAAATTAAATATACCATTAAATATTTTATTAACAATAAGCAAATTAAATATACCTTTAAATATCTTATTAATAATAATTAAATTTAATTAAATTTATATTTAAAAGCTATTGAAAGGTTACCTTTATATACAAATATTGTCAACTATTTTGTTAAAGTGACATGTAGTCTAATGGTAATACAAATATGTGTGCGCTTGCGCATTCTCCTAATTTTTTATAAGACCCTATTTTTAAAACAATTTGCAACATGTGCCCTTATTAAATACACGTTCTATAATCATTTGATATTAATAAAATTTAAAAATTTTATTTCTCTCTCTGTTAATACAAATGGTAATTTTGAAAGTTTGACAAAAATAAGTGACACACTAATGCATTTACTAAGAATAATAGATTTCTTAATATGTGTGGATTGATTTAATAGGGTCTTATAAAAAGGATTAGAGAGAGTATATAGAAAAGTTTTTTTTATGAATGTTAAGGGTAATTCTAAAAATACAAAAATTACTATATTTTTTTCAAAATGTTTCAGTTACGTCCAATTATAAAGTTATAATGTGATCAGTAGCGAAAAAGTTAATGGTGAGATGTTGTTTATTTGTCGGCTCCATGTTTAAAATATATTCATCAGATAAGTAAAATTAAAAATTAAAAACAATAAATTATATGTGATTAAAGCCATGACTTACTACACAAAGAACCACCTACTAAACCATTAAAGCATAACCTCTTTCAAGTCTATATTTAATATATATATATATATATATAGAGAGAGAGAGAGAGAGAGAATGACAATTCATATGTTTTTTAGTGTTAGTTTAAAAACATGGATGAGGTGCGTGTCTATATCATAAAATATAAATTCATATTACTTTCTCAATTCATGACTTCACACATCGTATTATATATTTTATTAAAAAAATAATATATACTTTAAATAATATGTTATTAAATATAATAATTATAATATATTTCTCTTATATATATTTAAAATAATAATATTTTTATAAAAAATAATATATTTAATAATACATAATTTAAAAAATAAAAAATTATATTTTTAATAAAAATATTTTAAAATATATAATAAGTTTATTATTCAAAATGTATTTGATAAATAAATTTTTATTAATAATAAAATATATCAGATGTTAAATGTGTTTATTAATAATACATTTAAAAAATATATCCATTAAATATATATTATAATAACATATTTACTAAATATTAATATATCTATTAATAAATTAATATATTTATTAAATGTTAATATGTTTAATATTTGAAATATATAATATAATGTGTAAATTCATATGATTTAATGAAATAATATGAATTTATATTTGAATATACACATTCATTTTATTCATCTGGATTGCCATCTTATATATATAATAGTTTTCACGTATAGACTTAAAAGAAGTTATCGTTTAATTATTCAATAGACAATCATTTATGTAACATATTAGGGGTTCAATCCCTATGGAATGCTCTATTAATTCTATTAACCGAGTTAGTATGTAAAAAATGGACAAACAAGACAAAACTAAAAAGATTTGAATAAGACAGAGACGTAACTTACTAAAAAAGTTAGAGATCTAACTTAAAATTATTAATAAATTCATTTAGCGTGCCATATATTCCACACCAATTTCAAATGACGTCGTACAACGTTCCACGCCCCATGCCACGTCTTTTCTAGTATAGTGACTCGTGCTCAAAATGCATTAAACGAGTAGCAACACCCCTCTTTCCCCTAGTTCTCCTCTTCCTTTCTTTTCTCTCACTCATAACAGCCCCTTCCTGTTTCTCTCCCATATTTTCATCTTTCAAATCCCCTCATTAAGTGCACTATTTCAAAAGACCAATGTATCATTGGGTCCATGACAAAAGATAGAGTATTTCTAATCGATTGATTTTTCATTTTAGTGAGAGATTAATTATAGTTTGATTCAGCTTTATGTATATTGTGTTGATTGAGAATGTAGAATTGAAATTAGACAGCATAACCTTTAAAATCGGTTAAAACATTAAGGTAAATGATTATTACATGTCTGACTGGTTAGTTTTAGAAAAATTATTTGTCTTTTTGAATTGTTGGTGGTTGTTTGTTTATGTTAAAAAGAATTGGATGTCCATATTATAAAGGTTATGCTATCTAATGTTTTTAAAATATTATGTTACAGGATTGTAAATTGAACTTAAATTCAATGTTAATAATTATATTTTTTGGATTTTAAGTGGTTATATATATTAATGTAGAAAATGGATCATACGTGATGTATGATAGAGTTAATGTAAAAAGGATATTGATTAGGAAATTAATAAGGATTAATTACTAATAAAAATAGAAGAGAAAATAGAGATAGAAATAAAAATAAAAAATACTTAAAATTAGTTAAGTTTAGATTAGGAAATTAATAAAGATTAATTACTGATAATCATAATTAAGAAACCAATTAAACTTAATTAGGACTAATTAATTATGATTAGTGAAATTTTAATATTTTATTAAGGTAAATGACCATGATGACCTTATAAGTGAAATTCCAAAAATACCTTAGAAATAAATAACCAAAATACCCTTTTTAACTTTGTTGTTTAGTGTGGCATTCTTTGTAATTTTAATGAAGTTTAAGCCTTAAAGTTTTAGATTTAGTGACTAGTCCAAGTTTGTGGCTAAGGTTAAGCCATGCCAAAATCTCTTGAAATTAAACGTTTTAGTTAATAGGTGTAGTAATTTTTATTATGGCTAGGCTTTGAAAATAATAACTTATTCTTGCTAGATTATACGCAAGACACCTCACTACATGTGTTGGCTTAATTTTAGTCAAGGTTTTTTAGCACATGGTAAATGCCTCACAAATTTTCTCACCAAGGAATGGATAGTACTTGGATTACAAAAAAGACTTAAATCTAGGATGACATAAAAATGATCTGGTGTGCATATAGGCCCTAAAAGGCTAGTGATACCAGCCAGCACAAAGAGCAAAAGCATGACGTCTTAATTATCACATGGGACAAGGTGCACAAAAGTCAAAGAATATACCAAAGTTCAGTACAAAATCATGATAATGACCCCGATCAGTAAAGCTGCCACAATCTGAGTCAGATGCAAGTGGGCAACTTACACCTGCAAAGACTACATCCACTGTACACTGTTAGGAGCGATCAAATCACCACTTACCCTTAGGGAAGATCTATAAATACAACTCATTCATTAATTCATAACAAGACAACATTTACTAAGCTTTACTCCTGTAATCTTTTCTCTTTTCTGTAATAATTGTACTGACTTAAGCATCGTAGCACCTTTTGCAGGTACACCCCTGGTGTGTTCCTCAAACCGCGGTTTGAATCGACTCACATCAGTACCTTAACACGAAGAGCATAATGTTCCCACTGAACCTATATGTATAATACCGTACTCTCACTGAGATCGTGTAAAAGAGAGAGAGTTCGAGACACATTTGATACAAGTTTGGAAATGGGAACTTCATACCCCATACACTAGTTATATCATTGGCACGCCCGGTGGGACCGCATAAATTTAAGTCCCACTTCGCAACAAAACAAGCAAGTCATGGAACACAATAAGAGAAATGGAACTCTGGAGGGCCATGTTCAGAACTTGGCATAAATAATAGAACCCCAAACTTTGGATTATGGTGTCGAGAACGTTAAGACCCCAGGCACAGAGCAGAATCAAGGAAGAATACATGTTGTAATACATCTTGATCCTTGGGATGAAATCACCAGACAACTCCGGATGGAGATTCAGGAGCTGAAGAGAAGTATGAAGGTAGGAGAGTGCAACTGGAGATCGGAGGCAACATGAATCTTTCCACACCCAGGAGCACTCGCAAGCCCTAACTTACGATGAGTAAAAGTCCACGTATTGGACTACAAACTTGAACAACCAAAGAAGACCCTAACAACAGGGCAGGGGAGGAGAATATCGGTTCAATGTACCTTTTACGAGGAGATTATTGAATATCCCTATTCCAAGGCACCTGCAGACCCCCCAATCGTTGTCAATAGGAAAGTACACTAGGGAATCTAACCCAGGGTATCACCTAGACACCTATGCAAATGAATCCATTTTCCTGGGAGCTGAGGAAGATGTGATGTATAGGATATTCCCCAGGACATTATCTGTTGAAGCTTTAGAATAGTTCAAAAGTCTGCCTTCAGGATCCATTGATTCTTGGGATAATATGGCACATGCATTTCTATAGCATTTTGTAGTTTCAAGAGATGTCCCAAGAATGTCTCATACTCTGAAAAAAATAAAGCAAAGGCTATAGAAAAAGCCTTAGAGATTTCCTAAAAAGGTTCTACAAAGAAGCAGTACTCGTGCTGGGGTTGACAGAGCGAATCCAGCTATATATTATGGTAGATGCTCTCCAACCGTAGTCCCCTTTTGCCCTATCTTTGGAAAATGGAGCCCCCCAAACCTTTGAAGAGTTCAGGAGAAAAGCGGCCAAGGGAGATTCACTTTACCGCGGTAAAAGGAAAGACCTCAGTGTCTGAAGAAAGGCCCCTTGCCCATGAAAGGAAAGGCTCAAAGTTTGACCATAAGGGGCATGACCGGGATGCACCCCCAAGGCAGAGGGAACGTCAAAGCATCAACTTTACCTAGTATAACCCCTTAACAGTCCAACCAGGGCAAATTCTAAGAGAGGATGACTAACAGGGGTTAATGGTGTACGAAGTAAAGAAACCCATGCTGATGAAAATGCTAGGCAACACCAGTAAGTACTGTGAGTTCCATAAACAAACCAGTCATAGTACCGATGAATGTCGGCAGTTAAAGGAGGCAATTGAGACCTTGATCAGAAAAGGAAAGTTAAAGCAATGCCTCTTCAAGAAGCGAGTGTATGGAGAGCCAGAGAATAAAGCACCCTGAAGGAGGGAGCACGGTTCAGGAGAAGAAGAGGAAGCAAGAAACTCCAAAAAGTAAGCCCTGGAAAAGGGTAAAGCCATTATGGACAACATCAAGAAGGATGATGACTCTTGGATAAAACCCCCAGGCTCAGGAAGGAAAGATGTGATTAATATGATTGTAGGAGGTTTTACAGGAGGCAAAGTATCTAACACCGCCTAAAAAAATCACTTAAGAATGACAATGTCTGTAAAAACAAAAAAAGACAGTTGACCATATCGAGGTGGGATTCAGACTCTACCCATTGTATTTTCAGATGATGATTACGGTCCAACCATCCCAAGAGGGGATGACGTGGTAGTCATTGAGGTCGTCGTTACAAATAAGATGATTTGGAGGATGCTGGTTGATCAAGGAAGTTCCTGTGATGTGATTTTCTATGAGTGCTTTAAAAAGATGGGATTGTCAGATGTTGATCTGTAGCCTTACACACAGGATCTGACAGCATTCAATGGAGCAAAATAGCCTATAAAAGGTTATTTCGATACAAGATTGACGTTTGAAAGAGAACCAGGCTCCAGGACCGTCTAGACCTGTGTATTGGTAATTGATGTAAAATCCCCTTTCAATGGGATCTTGGGAAGACCCTTCTTGAATCCATTAGAAGCTGTGGTTTCAACGCCACACTTGCTGATAAAATTTATTGACAAAGACAACCAAATGTCCTCCATTAGAGGAGACCAGTAGATGGCCAGGTACTGTTATAACCTTAGTGTCCAGATGACTAAGGTAGAAGAATCAATCAAAAGAAAATGATTGAATGACGAAGGATTGGTCTTAGGGTCGGTGAATCTAATTGACCTGGATCCAAGGAAGGAGTTAAGAACAGATCCAGTGAACCTTTAAAGGCCCATACCAAAGGGAGGTGTTAAAGCAATTTCGTTGAAAGAAAATCCCGCCAGAACCACTGTGATTAATGATTGTCTGGAGGCAAGTATGGAAGAGCAGTTAGTAAAACTTTTGAAAGAGTTTTAAGTCTTTATTTGCCTGGACCACGACAGACATTGTAACACCCCCTGTTACATCTCAATAATTTGTAAAAAAAATTCATAATTTCTTTTTTAAAAAAATATGATCATTAAAAGAAACTATCAGAATAAAATTTCATATAATATTTCTGAAATACCTGATGAATATTATTAAAATTTATAAAGTAGTTTTACATTCATCCAAATAAATATTAAACATTATTAGAAAGAGAGGAAACTCCATGGCCCAAGAGCAGTTGCTTAATGACATTATTTATTCATTGGACCACGGTATTCATACCGAGCTCCCTTTCTAGAACGTACTATATTTACTGCCTGGATTCTTCGATCCTTCCCTCTGTATGAACCATCGATTAAAACATATGAAACAAAAACATGGAGAAAGGAGTGAGAAACTAAATATAATATTCCTAAATGGGACATAAACAATAAAGGGTTTTCACAAACTAGTATAATAATATCAATCATAATCATACACAAATCAATTATGAATGTATGAATGATATGCCATATCTTCATCATAACTTACCTATATATACGTGCCCTTAAATTTTAATTTTTACTAGGCCAACCAGGAGTTTATATTGTTCCATAATTATGGATAATAATAACATGAACAACTCAACTGGCATGGAAATACTTAGAGACTAGTCAGATTGAGAAGGTTTTTATTGTGAAAGTACCCGACACTAGGGAGCGACCCCAGGTCCCCTGAAGCACCCTTTCACACCCTCTCATCCCAAAGCTCGCAATTAAGCCTCCTCTAATGTATCCTCCGTTTCTATAATCCGTCCCCAGACAATATCATTTTGTTTCTCTTTGATGATTCATGATGCATGAACTACTCGCGTATTTAGTTGGTTAAGGCTTTTAGAAACTCAATTATATTATTGGGGCCTACGAATCGCGACATAGCCACCCCAGTAAACTGTACTTTTTCAAATTCTCAAATAAGTCCTACCACACATATAGAATTTTAGTTCAGTTCTTTTTCAAATTACAAATCAAATCTCATTATAATTTGAGTTTCAATGCCTTAAATATATTTCACAACCTTTTTTAGAAAGCTTATAGGTCAATTCAAAATCAATTACTAAAAACTCAAATTCGGAATTATCAATCTTTAAAACCTTAGTACTTGAAAATTTTGTATAATATTTTTATACATTTTGAAAATAATATATATATATATTAAAATATTAGTAAAACTTTATTTTTATAAAATAATTTTTCTTTCTTTTTCTTTCTGATACAATAACTAAAAATTTAAATTTTAGTAAAGATATATATATATTTTAAAAGATAAAAAGAGATTTTTAAAAACTTATGTAGTTTCATTGAAAACTAAGAAATTTTTTAAAAGTAATTTAAATAAAGATGAATAAGTAAATAAGGAAGTAGGAGATAAGTAAATTCTTACTGAGTTTTAGCTTTCCGTCATGCTTGCTATATGCTCAAACTCTACATTACAAGATCATTAATCATAATCAAATATTGTCAATCACAATCAGACATCATCAATCACAAATAAATATTAGCAATCATAATCAAATCAAATAATTAAACACCGGTTATAAATATCATAATTCAAAGTTCAATGGTTATTTAAATTAATAAAGTTTATTTTAAGTCCTATAGTCCATTCCTCGTACAGGTCTGTGTAAGTCCAAGATAGTCCAGTCCTTGCATAGATTTAGTCCAATCTGTATAGGTCATAATAATTCAAGTCCTTGCGTAGGTTCAATTCAGTCCGCATAGGTCATAATAGTTTAGGTTCTTGAATAGATATTTCAGATTAAGTTGCACGAGATACTTAATTTATTAATAACAATTATTATAAATTTTAAGTTAAAAGTTATTGTTTTAAAATAATAATATTATTAAGTTTAAAAGGAGTAGGGGACTTCTCTCATTATTCTTATGTATTTTCATATTATATTCTTATCTCACCCCCCTTACCTTAAATTGCTACCAAAAGTAAATTCGCTCTGCGCCTTTGAGTTCTAACAAAATATTAATACTAATTTATTTCAGTATAGGCATAAGATGAAAATTAAGATTGCTATCAGAAATGATAAATAGTAATTATGTATAGTAATAGTAAATAGTAACGGTAACTAGTAAATCATCAATAGCAATAGTAATAGTAATTTTTGAATAGTAATAGTAAATAGTAAATCATGAATAGTAACAGTAACTAATAAATTTTGAATAATAACAGTAAATAATAAATTCTGAATATTAACAGTAAATGGTAAATTATGAATAGTAACAGTACATAATGAATAGTAACAGTAAATAGTAAATATAATGCATAATGGTAATTTATTTTTACCATAGTAACTTATTCATAATAGTAATAGTATATTAATAGTTTAAGAGTGCTAAAAAGAATAAACTAAATAATCATAAAAAGAATATAGAAGAAAAATACTATTACCTTATACCTCTGACAAAATCTCTTTTTACCAAAAGAATTTACTTCCCACAAATTTCTTAAGCACTATCTCTCTAGATTGTCTCTTTAATTTTGGTGTGTAAATGTTGTAAATAAACCATTTATTTATTAGGAAAATAATTTTACTATTTAAGATTATTTTATTATTTATTTTACTATTTATGATGTAAGTATTTACCTAACCGATGACTATTCATGACGTAAGTAATTACCTAACCGATGATGTAAGCAATAAGTAAGCGATAATATCGGAAATGGCATTTTGTTTATTAGATAAAAGGTTAAGGGTATTTTGTCATTCTCAAAAAAAAGAAAAAATATAAAAAATTTCAAAAAATTATAAGTTGTATAACAATCAAAAAGTTCTAAAGAACTATAATCAAATTCTTTTGAAATTTTATTTTAAATAAGAAATAATGAAATTAGGGATGTTATAGACATGCCCGGTATCGATCCAAATTTCTACTGCCACAAGCTAGTAGTATACTCAGAGTCAAGAATGGTTGCCCTAAAGACGAGAAGGTTGGGCTGGAAAAGCAGCAGGCGACGTGTAAGCAAACAAAGGAGCTACTAAAAGCTGGTTTCATTAGAGAAGTTTAGTATTCATGTTGGTCTCCAACATTGTAATGGTAAAGAAAGCCAATGGCAAATGGCGAATGTGCACAAACTTCACAAATTTGAATAAGTGTTGCCTGAAAGACCCATATCCGCTAACTAGCATTGACCAGATGGTAGATGACTCCTTTAGGTACCAATTCCTATCCTTCATGGATGCAGACTCCAGTTACAATCAAATCCTAATATGGAAGAACGATGAAGAGAAAATTGCTTTCATTAATGATAAAGGAGTATTTTGTTACACCGTCATGCCTTCCAGACTCAAGAACGCTAGAGCTATCTATCAAAGGATGATGAATGAAGTCTTTGAAGGAATGAGGTCTATAACAGTAGAGGTGTGTGTGGATGACATAATAGCCAAGACATCGGTAGGAGGTGACCATGTCAAAGACTTGAGGAAAATTTTTCAAATGATCTAATTGTACAATATGCGGTTAAATTCATTGAAGTGCACTTTTGCAGTATCCCACAGGACAGTTCTTGGGGTTCATGTTGACCTAGAGGGGAATTAAAGATAACCCTAATAAGTGCAAGGTGATCAAGGAGCTCCGGAGTCCAATGAATATACGGGAGGTCTAGTCTTTGAATGGAAAAGTGGCAGCATTATCCCGATTCATGCCAAAAATGGCACACTGGTCCCTACCATTGTATAACGTCTTGAAGAAAAATAAGAAGCTTGAATGGGGGAGGAGCAGGAAAGTGCCTTCTGGAGTCTAGAGGAGGTACTGGAAAATCCACCAGTCTTAACAAAACCAGACCTAAGGGAGCAATTTTTTGTTTATTTATCAGTATCTAATGAGGCTTTAGGAGTGGTTCTAGTAAAGGAGACTATTGAAGGCTAGCGACCGGTATACTTTATGGGGAAGGTGTTGCAAGGTTCGGAAGGACGATATCAAAAGATTGAAAAGGCTACTTTGGCATTGGTGTGGAGGTCCCAATGTTTGAGACAATACTTTCATGCTCACATGATTGTGATCTGGACCGATCTCCCATTAGGGCAGTACTTCATAAGCTAGATTTAACAGGAAGGATGACGAAGTGGGCCATTGAGCTCTCAGAGTTTGATATTTCCTATAAACCAAGGATAGTTATAAAGGCTCAGGTGCTAGTAGACTTCATAACAGAATTAACCAGAGAAGTACTTGCATCCTTAAGAGAGCATTGGACCATTTATGTAGATGGATCTTCAAACTCAAAAGGATGGGGAGCCAGAGAGGTTACTGGGAGTGAGGATAGAGTAAGCGTGGAAGTTTCTCTCAAATTTGAATTTAAGACTTCCAATAACTAGGTGGAGTATGAGGCTTGTTTGGTGGGGTTAAGAGTAGCTTTGGATATAGGTACCCGAACTGTTGTGCTTTGTAGCGACTCACAATTGGTAATCTCTCAAATTAATGGAAACTATCAAGCTAAGGAGCCGTTATTAAAGCAATACCTAGCTAAGGTGAAAGAATTTGGAGACAAGTTTAGAGAAATAGAATACAAACATGTCCTAAAAGAAGATAATATACGGGCCAATGTCTTATCATGGCTGGCGAGCACAAAAAAGGCAGGATCCACAACTACAATCATTAAGAGTACTTTGGCAACACCCAACATATCGGCTCCAGTTAGAATCTACACCATCCAGTCAAAGGCTCACCCAGATAATGCTTGGATGGTTCCAATCATTCGATATTTGGTAAGCGGACAGCTCTCAACGGATCAACTTGAAAAGAAGAAACTGAAGAAGGAGTTACCAAACTTTGTTTTGGTTAACGAAAGCTTATTTCAAAGGGGAATATCGAACCCTTGCTTAAAATGTCTGAATGAGGCAGAAGTGGAAGAAGTGATGACTGAAGTACATGAAGGAGCATGCAGCCACCATTGCGGTGAAAAGAGTTTGGCAAGAAAGATACTACAGGCAGGTTACTGGTGGCCCATAATGACAAAAGATGTTGTTGAATATGTTAAAAAGTATGATGTCTACCAGAAGCATAGACAGAAGAACTTTTCACATAGGTCATTCCTTAACCTTTTTATCAATGGGGTATGGATATCCTAAGCCCATTTCTAAAAGCCCTGAGCGAAGTTAAATATCTTATTATGGGAGTTGACTACTTCACTAAATGGATTGAGGCAGAAGCAGTAGTGCACATTACTTCTGCCTATACTTGGAGATTCTTATATGAGAATATAATTACCTGGTTTGGCATTCTGGGAAGGGTTATTACTGATAATGAAACGTAGTTCACAGATGTTAAGTTCATAAGCCTTCTTGAGGGGTTTTAGATTCAACAAGTATTTTCATCAATTGAAACCCCACAGACGAATGGGCAAGTTGAAGTGCCGAATAGAGAAATCTTGAAGGGATTGAAGAAACGACACAGAGATACGAAAGGGGAATGAGTTAATTAGCTGTGCCATGTCCTTTGGGCGTATCGTACTACACCCTATTCATCTATAGGAGAAGCCCCATTTCGGTTGGTATACGGTGTAGACGCCATTATACCGGTTGAAATTAATCATATCTCTATAAGAATTCAACAATTTAATGAAGAAGAAAACAACCCGCGGTTAAGAAATGAGCTGGACTCCTTTCATGAAATTAGGGAAGTAGTTTTTTTTAAGATCAAGCCATCAAGGCTAAAGCCGCACTATGCTATAACAACAAGGTTTAGAAATGAAGATTCAACATCGGTGATCTAGTCTTAAGGAAAGCGTCAGTTGGAAATTGTAACATCTTGATTTTTTACTGGCTGAGATTAAGTCACTAATTAAGGATTAATTGCAGATTAGGCTAACGGTTGAATGAGACAAGGTGGCCAGGGAAAAATGACGCATGTGCCCCTAATGGTATATAAAGCGTTCGGTCTCTCTCCTCCGTTCGTTCATGCGCGTCCAGTTGGAAAGGATTGAGAGAGAGTTGAAAGCTTTTCCTCTGAGAAATAGAGATGTTGTTCTGTTTCCTTTCCTTGATTCTTCTTCGTCCTCTTCGTCATCCTCTCTTCTTCTTCCTCCCCTCCACTCGAAGTTGTCAGATTCTCGGTGAGGAAGTCTGCAGTGTGAAGCGCTTCGGATTTGTGGGAGTAGTCCATCGTGGTTGAGACGAACTGCTCGAAGAAGAGGATAGCTTTTGGTCTTTCCAAAACTGAGTCTCTTCAGTAGGTAGGGGGAGCTGACTTACATCTCAAATACATGGTTTATGGATGGGTTCCGGGTGATATTACCTAACTGTATTGTGTTGTGTTGTAATTTGTTGATTATGGAATTTCGATTGAGTGATAGCCCGGATGTGTGATGATTGTGAGTTGTGTGGTGCATGCCGATTTCCGTCCATGAGATGTATGTTGATAAACATGTGGATGCTGAGTGAATGCATGTAAATGTTACTGGATTTGTGTATGCCGAGTGCATGTGTTACCGGATTGCTATCCTGAGTTTCGTTGTAGTTTTATACTTAAATGCATGTGATACATGTCACTGACATTGCTGATACTGAGTGTATATGTGTGGGACTGTTGGTCGATTCTCGTTAGAAATTTTTATATTGGAGAGCATGAAATGCTTGTTGCTGTGAATGTTAGTATGATTGCCGAGTACCTTGTACTGTGAGGCAGTGGGTAAATCCCCGATTGTTATTTTATGATAATATGCATGTGAATGCTGGAATAAGATTATGTGATTTTATAATGATTGCCTGAGATGCATGTATTATATGGTGTTAACGAGTGAAATGGCACTGTTGTACTAATGAATATGTGTCCAATATAATAAAAGACCTTGGGTTGGACTCAAGGCAATGCCGAGTGCATTAGCATTGAACGCTTGATGAAAGACCTTGGGTTGGACTCAAGGCAAGCCTACCGAGTTGGACTCAGGGCTGCCCGTAACACTTCCGTTGTCGCTTGGAGTGACTGTGTTACATGAGAGGGCAAACGGTTTGGTACTAGTAAAACGACCGGATCAGCTTGGAGCTGAGAAAAGGCTTGGAGCCTATGTTGCAACAATAAAAATTAACAATGAATAATCGGATCCGACTGAAATGAGGAGTGCACACTTATAATTGTTGTTGAGCTCAACGTGAATTGTATATGTGTAATTGTTAATGAGAATATCATGATTTATACAGTCTTGAATTGAATTGGGGTGAATTCCGACTAGATGAATATGAGTGTACTGATACTGTTGTCGAGTGCGTTATGATCGTACGTTGTTGTGAATAATATGGATTATATAGCCATGTGTGGATTGAATAATTCTGATTGAATGATGTCGTGTGAATATGCATAATAAATGGCAGTGGATATTATTGTTGGTTGAGAAATACAAATTGTATAGTTCAGAATGTAGAGGCTAATCCGAGTCAATGACTGTCATTTTATATGTAAAAGCTCACCCCTATTATGGCTATATTTCAGTGGATGTTGCTCGGAATGGTGAATGAAGGGAGAGCACCAATTCCTGGGAAGTGCACCGTACAGTGGAAGGGTACATATATGTATATACTGTGAAAATGGTTTCGTTGTAGCCTTGGCCGGCTCTTAGTATAATGTTTTGTTTATGTATGACTTGAACTCTCTCAGATTTGAGAGTATAACTATACTTATACATATATATAATGCTAAGTTTTAACTTTGTTCAATGAGTAATGTTGTAGGCGAATGTCTAAGTAGTATACACCTATATTTTGCTGAGCAAATAGGAATTGCATGATTCCGAGTAAGGGAGAGCTAAAGTAATGACGTGTGAGGCTAAGTTGGAAATCCTCTTCCGAATGAAGAAGGGTTAAACTAAATCCGAGTGAGTGATGTTCATTAAGGCCACTTCTAAGGGAAGGCTGGTCAACGTGTTGTGGAGTGGGAAAATAGTTGAATGCATCCTTTCCGATTGGTGAATGTTGAATACTTCCGAATGAGAGCCGACCGAGTGAATTTCTTTCAAGGGTAGAATGATTAAAAATGGTTCCGAGTGAATAAGGCTGTATATTCTGAGTGAATAGGTTTTATGTTCCGAGTGAAGAGGGGTTAGAGTAATTCCGAGTGGAACTTGATTAAGGAGATCGTTTTCGAGGGATGGAAGGTCAAGGTATTTGTCGAGTGGAACCTAGTCGATGGAACTCTTCCGAGTGAGACATACTATATAGACTCCGAGTGGATGAGGTTATAAAATCTTTAAGTGATACTTGACCTAGTAAAGTATTCTCCGAGTGAGGAAGATTGAAATATACCGAGTGAAGAATGGGTAAAGCACCTCCGAGTGAATTATGATTGAAATACACCGAGTGGTATTGGACTGGGGAAAATACTTCTGTGTGAGGGAAAGCTTATAGATTCTGAGTGGAATAACCGAGGGGATCATTTTCCGAGTGGAACATGCGTGTAACCGCCCAGAATAAAAATAAGGATCCGGCTAAGTATGAATTTGCCTAGTGAAGCATGACCCCAGAGAGTCAGTTACCGAGTGAACTTAAGTTCCGATTCCGAGTGATGGAATTACCCGAGTGCATGGGTTCGCTTCAGCGAACAAGGAATCGCTCCAGCGAGTGTGGGCTCGCTCATGTATTGTCTTTCGCTGGTGCTGTTCATTCGAAGCTGGGTCCTACCAGCGTGTGGCATCCTGACCCGGTCTTCCTCTTTCTCTGGTCGGTTTTCTGTCCCCTTGTCACCGTTTGATTTATTTTACCCCGACTGCCTTTGAACTTCGGAAAAATTTTCCCTTGTCTCGGTTTTGCCTTTATTTTAGTCGGGTTGTTTCAGAAATCGTTTTACACACCAAGGAAAACTCACACCTACATGGGAAGGTCCATACCGGGTCAATGATGTCATATTGGGAGAAGTTTATCTCTTAGAAACCTTACAAGGTAAAGTGTTTTAAAATAAATGGAATGTAAAGAACTGGTATGTATTACAGCTAACCAACATCATGAGTCATGCATTCTTTTTTCCTACCTAGGTTTTTTCCTACAAGATTTTACCTGGGAGGTTTTTTAATAAGACATGCAGCCGGGGTGCTTCTTCAGAAATGAAATCAGTTTTAAAGAATATGATCCTCTTTCCATTCTATTTTATCCTTAAAAGGACTGTATCCTTTTGTTAAACATTAAAACCCCAGAGTGGCTAATGAGCCCCAAGA
Organism: Clitoria ternatea; assembly: GCA_037962975.1. Lineage (NCBI taxonomy): Eukaryota > Viridiplantae > Streptophyta > Magnoliopsida > Fabales > Fabaceae > Clitoria > Clitoria ternatea. The sequence goes on along the minus strand of CM075672.1, from coordinate 34,355,264 downwards.
GTGGTTATTAACATTAAACCTTATAGTGGCTAAAAAGCCTCAAGAACGATTATTAACATTAAACCCCGGAGTAGCTAATAAGCCCCAAGAGCGGTTATTAACATTAAAACTTAGAGTGGCTAATAACCCCCAAGGATAGTTATTAACATTAAACCCCAGAATGGCTAATAAGCCCCAAGAGCGGGTTATTAACATTAAAACTTGGAATGGCTAATAAGCCCCAAGGACGGTTATTAACATTAAACCTCAAAGTGGCTAATAAGCCCCAAGGATGGTTATTGACATTAAACCCCGAAGTGGCTAATGAGCCCCAAGAACGATTATTAAAAATAAGACCGGAGTGGCTAGCAAGCCTCCCAAGAGCGAATTACTATAAACTTAAATGTCTTACAATATACACGAAGAAATATCATATAACGAACATAATCATCAAATATTTATTTCTAAGACTATCAACAATGAAAGAAAGTATGAGGTGATCATATAAACCGACATGGCAAAACAATATATGTATATTATTCAAGCATTCAAAAATGGGTGGCCGTACCTAGCAAAATTAAAAGGGCACTAAGGCCAAGTCAGAAGAATTATAAAAAAAGACGGAGCTCATCCCCTCCATAAAGCAAGTAAAACGTATAATTTCAAGGGTCCACATGACCGCTATCATCCCCTCTCCCTCAAGAATAGGCTCACCGTTGTCCTCCTCTCCGTCGAGGACCTCTTCTTCATCCCCGTGCTTGTTCCCTCCCTCATGAGAAGTTCTTTGTGTTGAGTGTTGGGGAGTATCATCCTCACCCACTGTAAGGGGAGTAAACTTGAATGGCTCATCGGATAGAATGAAGGCCTTACCATTAACCTCAGTGACTAGCTCCCATTATGAAATCTATTAAAAAAACCTAATTCTGTTTAAGTTAAGCTCAATACCTTGGTTATGGAAGACAACTTGAGAGACGGCATGGCTGAAAACGTCCATGGCAGCATAGGCAAAAAGGCCATATCTTTGCTATATTTTGCTTGCCCATATTCTACTACTACGGAGAAGCTTTCATTCTTGTTCTGCAGTTCGGTCGTCTACTTCTTCAAGTCATCCACCTCCTGGCGAAGTCGATCACTCTTTTTCTTCAGATCGTCTTTTGACTTCTGAAGCACCTGGTTATGTTCATTCAAATTTTTTAGCCTCTGATGAACCCGAACTTGGTCCTCTAGGAGGCGAGCATTCTTTCCTTCAACTGCTTTATCTCTCTTTTAGGTCCATCAGAAGCGACAAAGTAGATAACGAAAAGGGTTTCAAATGACCATACATTGTCGACTCAAGGACGAAGTTAATGTCATTCGCATTTTGTCCCTCTTTAAGTTGGTAAGGAAGGAGGAATTTGGTTGTTCAAGATGTGGTACTTTCGATGAGCTTGTCAAGAACTTCAACGCCGGGGTCCTTTCCGGGAACCTCTTTTGCCACCTCTTACTTAACAGCGACGATCATGCCCTTGTCGGAGTCACCTTGCCCCGTGACAATCTTCCATTTTTTGTTGAGGCCTCCAACTTGCTTATTTTTCCCCTTCTTTTTGGAGGCGTTGTCGGTTTTAACTGGGATAGTACCCCCTGAAATATGGAGGGAGAGGGCCTTCTTCATTTGGGGAGTGGCCCTATTCTCCTGAGACACATTGGCCTCTGAACCAGCCAAGAAGTTGTATAGAGCCTCTAAAGCGTCGGCGCTAATGTTCCCTTAAATAATTACAAAATTCAAGTTAGAAACCGGTGTGGCAAAAAATAAAGTAAAAGGGAAGGGGAATGAGCGAATACCCAAATGACCAAGGTACTCATTTCTGGTCTCCGTGCAACCAAGGAGAGAGTGACATTTTAAGGGTGCACCATAGGAGATGGTGTGCAAGGTGTCAATAACGACCCTAGAACAATCAGAGAGCTAGATTTCCTTGACTACATACACCGAGCTCTCAAGAAGAAAATGTTGGTGAGTTTAACCCGTGTGTAATAAGAACTGGCCTTCCTAGTTTTCCAAAAAGGGGAATCAGGCCCTTTTGCAAAAAGTTTAAAATAAGAATTTTTAAAGAAGGCTCTCGTGGTCTTGCAAGAATTCATAAAGGCCTCTAAGTTGACGATGTCACTCTGACACCGCAAGTTGACAAAGCCTATTTCGGTGCCACCACGGCCTATTACCCGAGCATACTGGAAAAAGAAGGTGACGGTAGGAGTGAAGGCCAGATGTTTGCTTAGAACTTCGACAGCAAGAATTAGAGCCCAACTGTTAAGGTGTAGCTGGCTGGGGGCGATGTCTAAAAATCTTAACACCCCCATTTCAAATTTGTTGAAGGGGAACCAGAATCTAACCTTCGTTAGTGTAAAATCATGACAAAATAAAAATCTATCATGAGGCATGTGGAAAACCCGTTCCTTAAATGTCAGGGAGTAAAAAGTGAAAGAGTGCTTATATCTCCTCGAGCGCCAAAAGGATCCGGCCTTGAGCTTAATATTGTTGTTGTCGTTAGCATGTCGACTATGGGTGGCCACAATGTCTTGGGCAACCTAGAAGTAGGGGTCATCATCCTTGCAGGTAAGACAATCTACTCTATCTGCTATCATAAACATATCTTCAATATCATTTCTCGTGAAAGGAGATCCAAAGACGTCCATGGCAATGACGTGTGCTAGAAAAGGAACAGTCAAGTAAAAGTCAGTAATCCACATCTCAGTCTAAAGACGAGAGTGGTAATGGTGACTGTGGTAAAGGAAAATCAAAGGAGGAGGACTTCAGATTAGGGGGCACAATCGCGGAGTTTGGTAAGTCCCTAACCTGACTACCACAACATCTTGTCCTCACCCATTTGTGTATATCTGTTTGAGTGAACCGCGGTCCATGCCGAGGAACTCCAATTGGCCAAGAGACGAAAGGGTTAGAAATGATTTCTACCAAACTATTTCCTTCTTCGTCATTGTTAATGGAAAAATCAGACATCTTAAAGGAAGACAGGGTGCCGAAATGAAGTAAAGTGGCTACCTATATGGATGAATCTCGTAGTTCTTCAAGTACAGGCCAGGACGGAGTACAATTTAACTTGAACGACAGAGAAACAGAGGTTTGAGGTAGAAATAGTAAGTAGGGAAACACTTGAAATCTTACCACTTTTATAGACAACGAAGTAGCTATGGGCCGAAGTTGAAATACCGCGACCCATGGATGATGTAGAAGATGAAACGACGTGGCCCACTAAACCAATGTCGCTTCAACTCCTAACGACATGACCATTCTGACAGGATGACACGTGGCCAAAACGCACCAATCGTGGCTTGCCATGTCAGCAATCTATATGCTATGTCATTTTTCTAAAGGATATCAAGCGACGCATAATAAATACAGCCGCCAGATGTAGTTAGTGAAAGTGAACTGGATAATGAAAACCCTAAATTAATCAACTACAACAGTGAATTCCCTTGAAATCGTAGTAACTACCACCATGGTCAGGAGTTACCACTACGGTAAAGACCATTTTAACTGATATACCTTAAGCAAGGGCCGATGGCCTAAAAGAAGTAGCTCATTACTGCAATACTATCATAATAACAAGCTGGGGACAAATAATTAGGTGTGTATACCAGCCCTAGAAAGCTAATGATACCGGTCAGTACAAAGACCAAAAGCATGACGTCTTAATTATTACATGGGACGAAGTGCACAAAAGTCGAAGAATACCAAAGTTTAGTACAAAATCATGATAATGACCCGAGTCAGTAAAGCTGCCATAACTAGAGTCAGATGCAAGTAGGCAACTTGCACCTACAAAGACTGTAGCCACTGTACACTGTCAGAAGCGATCAAATCACCATTTGTACTTAGGGAAGATCTATAAATACAACTCATTCATTAATTCATAACAAGACAACATTTACTAAGCTTAACCACTCCTGTAATCTTTTCTCTTTTTCGTAATAATCGTACTGAGCATCAGAGTACTTTTTACAGGTATACCCTTGGTGTGTTCCTTAAACCGTAGTTGGAATCGACTCACATCAGTACCTTAACGTGAAGAGCATAGTGTTCCCACTGAACTTGTATGTATAATACCGTACTCTCACTGAGACAGTGTAAAAGAGAGAGAGTTTGAGACACATTTGATACCAGTTTGGAAATGGGGACTTCATACCCCGTACACCGGTCATATCAAGAAATACGTTAACCAATTATCTTAGAAAGAACAAATGAAACATGGTGAGTCAATTTTTTGGAATTCCCTAAGTAAACTTCTTTTTTAAGCAAATTATATTTGTTGAAGAAAGCACACTAAAAACTTTCTCTATAAATAGGCTTTCACTCAAAGTTTCCTTTGCACCACTCACCATTCTTTCCCCCTTAAGCTCCTTCTAGGAAAACCCTTGTCAAATTGATAAGTCTTGAAAAAACTTATTTATTTGGTATTTATTTAAGCATTATTTAAGTGATTTAAAGCTTAAAATAATTAATTTAGTATCATCTTATCAATTATTTAGTATTTTTACTTATTTAGGTAAATAATAAAATATTTAAAGTTATTTCATGTATAATTAGAGTAATTTGAGATCAAGTAGAAACTATTTATTTTTGGCTAATAGTAACACCTAGCGTTACTATGCTTATACCCAACGTTGGTATGCCAAGGTACTGTTTTGTACATGTGTTTCAAGTGCCAAGGGACATTCCCATGCTCAAGGGTTTGCATTCACGCTCAAGGTCCATATGTGTGTGTGCTACTCAATGTGTGCCCACACTGGCTTATGAGGAAAAGCACTAGGAGCAAAGACCCCCAGCCACGCGCTACGTTGGCTAGGCAACTCAAGTCATGTGCCATCTAGAAAAGCATGTGTATGCCAGATATATGCCAAGATGCCACACTGAGCATCATAATTTCCCAAGCACCCATATATAGCTACGCTCACTAGTGTAAGCCCACAATGGGAAGATGGTCAAGCATCATACCCGCTCTAGAGGTTGGGCATGCCTACACCTAGCCTATGCTTATGCTACGCTCAAACATATGTCAATTTCATATCAACTCCAGTAACTTAGCATGCTAACGCCACCCTTACACCCATGCACCTTGCCATTCCAGGAGCCCAATGTACTTACACCCACATCCAACGTGCACACGTTTATGATCTGGACCATGGCCAATCTAACCAGTGTTCCACCACATTCCCTAGCGTGAATAGGCATATATGTGAGGGAATTTTGTTATTTTTAAATGTTTTAACCTATTGCCTTGTAACCTAAGTAACTTAAGTTAGCCTATTTACTTGTAAACCCCTAGGGTCTATCTAGCAATTATTTGTTGTTAGTTATTAGTGTTAGTTAGTAGTTTTTAATTAGTATTTAATTGTTTAACACTTTGTACTTACACACATTATTCTAACTCAGATCTTCATTTTTCAAATTTTTATTCTCGCTCTACATCTTTTCTCTCTCTAAATTCTCTCATCTCTAAATATGCATTCCTTGGTGGTTCATTTCTCTCTCTACATGAGTGGCTAATCCCCTCATATTGGGATTAGTTGATGCTGCAATAGAGGTTTAAATCTAAATAATTGGAGCAAAAGGATCAATCTAGGAAAAGTTCTAAACATGGAAATTGCTGGTTTAATTTGCTTGGATTGGGAAATCTAAGACTTATCAGAGGTGTTCATTACAAAGGAATCATGGTGGATACTTCAAGTTTGGCATTGCTAACCTAGTTAATTCATGCCTAAGGAATTAGATGAATGGCTAGGGTTCCTTTGATTTTCAAACTTAAATTCAGAGAAAGTTGACACCTAAGGGATTAGGGTTAATTTGTGTTGAATTAGTAATAATTGCCTAAGGGATTAGGAGTTGTTCATCTGTAGAAATTTTAACATTTCCTTAATTGAGTCCAATGCAACATTTATGTGAATTTAGGTGAAATTGTATGTTGACACTAATTCCAGTCTACTATTATAATATTTCTTAGTTTATTTCATTGTTTATTTTCTATTATATTAGTGAAAAATACAAACATATATTTTAATTCAGAAAACTAAAGCCAATGTTTGATCAATTTGTGAAGGTTTAGCTGTGAGTCCCCTGGATTGTGGTACTTAACTCAATCCTCGGTGGGAATGATACTAATTATTACTTTTTAATGATTGGTGTGCTTGCCAGAGAATTTCTTCTATCCAATGAAATTACATCAAGTTAATGGCACCATTGCCAGGTTTGGAGAGGCATTATACTGCCATTTTCATTTTTTGTCTGTTAAACTTGTGTGTTCTTTAGTTGTTTTAGTTTAGTAAATTTTACATTAGAAGTTGTTCTTGTTCTATTTTCAGTTTGTTCTTTTTTGTTTCAGATATATTCAACACTAACAAGTAAAAGTATGAGTATTTTCTTGTGTCTTGTGTGTTGTTTTTGTTATGTATGTAGGTTAGGGAGGAAGAAGATCTTCTTTACTACCCTGACATAGATAGGTTTGAACGACAACTGAGAAAAGAAAAAAAGTTGAGAGAGCAAGCGCAAATGGAAAATTTTTAGGTGAATAACTCTTGGAGAGTATTCTAGGCTAATTGATGAAGGTATGCGTTCATGCATTGTGCGACCACCAATTGCAGTAAATAATTTTGACATTAAACTAGCTTTATTACAATTGGTGAGGAATCAACACTTTGGAGGGAGAAACAGTGAGGATCCAAATCTACACTTGGTAAACCTTTAAATTTGTGACACAATTAAGATGAATAGAGTCCTTGAAAAAACAATCAGACCCGGTTGTTTCCCTCTTCTCTTTGGGACAGAGCAAAAATTTGGTTGCAAAGCCAACCACAAAGAACCATCTCAACTTGAGAGGATCTCACCATAAACTTTCTAATCAAATATTTTCCCCTTCCAAATATGCAAAGCTGAGGAATGAGATCACATGTTTCCAACCAAAAGAAAGTGAATCTTTATTGTAAGCATGGGATCACTATAAAGAGAGTTTGAGGAAATGCCCACACCATCGTATACCAAAAATGCAACAAATCAATATTTTTCATAATGGTGTGCAACCTTCCACTAGAGTTCTTATTAATGCCTCAGTTAGAGGATCACTAACTACCAATAATGGAGGAAAGCAATTGAACTGATAGAAGTGATGGCCTCAAACAAATGCTTAATAGGAGAGCGGAACGTGCAAAGAGGGGAGTGATGGAATTGGATGTTCAGGATGCTTTCTTGGCTCAGAGCAAGTTGATGAATCAAGCCCTTGAGAAACTTAGCATTCAAATTTTAGAACTCAATAAACTAGCTTTAGTTTGCTTTTTAAGTTATGATTTTTGCATCAACGATCATGAGAATGGCATGTGTGACTCCACTACTTCTACAAAACAGGTGCACTATATGAGACAGTAGATACAAAGGAATTATCCTTCAAATTCCTTTAATCCAAACTATAGAAATCATCCTAATTTCTTATGGCAGAGAGGACCATACCTAAATCAGAATATGAGCCAACCTCAATCACAACAACAACATGTGTAACCTTAACCTCCTATGCAAAACGAGAAGCCTAACTTGGAAACTGTCCCCACACATGTTATTTAGGCCACACAAGCTAGTTTTAAAAATCAGAAAGCCTTGATTAGAAATCTGGAGAATCAAGTGGGACAGTTGTCAAAGCAGCTTGCTAAAAGGCAAACTGGAATCTTTTCGGCTTGATGGTTTGGAGAACAGACTTAGAAGGGGGGTTGAATAAGTCTTTTCACTTTTTCAAACCAAAATGTGATATTTAAATGTTATTATGTTATGCACAACGAACCATACTTTTAAGAGGCAGAGAGCGTGATACTTTGATTAAGCGAGCATATTTTTACCAGACTTTTACTATTGAATTTAACAATAATAATGCACCAGACTTTTGATAGTAAAGAGTGAGAGAGAAATAGACAACATACAAGTAATTTATAATGATTGACCTCCAACTCGGAGATAGTACCTTCAAATCTGAAGGATTTCTACTATGTAAAAATGTTTTACATCAGAGTATTATTGACTCCAGCCACTCCTAGCTTAAGCATAACCCTTGCTCCAAGTATTCTTGACACTGGACACTCCTGGCCCCCAAGTATTCTTGACACTGGCCACTTTGGCCCCTAAGTATTCTTGACACTAGCCACTTCTAGCCCTAAGTATTCTTGACTCTAGCCACTCCTGGCCTAAGCACAACCCGTGCTTTAACACACTTGACCCCTCTGGATTCCTAAGAGTATTATTTTGTTGCACTCATTCCTATGGCGGACCCAAGTATTCTTTCATGAGCCACTCCTGACTTGAACCCAAGTAGTCTTTCCAAAGCCTCTTTAGGCCCAAGTGTTTCCCAATAGCTCACTCAGACTAGTGTTTTCTAAAGATTGAAAATATTGATACATAAATATTTGGGCATGTGTGTGTTCTTCGAATTTAGTGAAACCTGCCCATCTTTCTCTTTTGATTTAGTCTCACAAGCCCTCTCTCTTTTTCTTTTCTTCTTCTATATTTTTCTTCATATCTCTCTATTCTTCTTTTGTAATCTTTTTTCTTTTCTTGAGAGACATCTATGTCTATTACATACACATATATCCTTATGTATCTCTCTCATTCTTACATTGTATGTATCCTTTCTACCTTTTTGCCTGGAGGTTGTGCAGCATATAAATACTTGTTTCATGGATATAGATCCGTTGGATGACCGTCTGAAATTTATTTTATCTCATGAGAAAGTAATTTTTCTTCTGACTTATCAAAGAGATGTTCTACACATTTTGTATGGAATGGAGAGCTTCCGTGATGAAGATAAACAGGGATTGTACACTTTTCACCAAACGGGATATTCCTTGATTACAGGAATTCTGACATCTTAGAAAGTTAGTGAAAGATGGATGTTCTGAAATCAGCTTAAGATTTGTCTTTCTTAGGTACCTTTCTTGCTGTGATAAATCTTTTCACTAAGGGAAAAAGGTATTTTGTTGAGTCATCATATATAAGTCCAGACTTAATTCGTTCAAAGGTAACATCTGAAGCTAGATTGAGGTCTGGTGAATCGTGAAGTGTTAATGATGAAACTTAAATCTTCAAGAGATATTCCAGTTCTTCTTATGCCATTCCGAAGAGGGTCTGGAGCAGCTTTTATCTTGACAGATTATAAGGATAGAGTCTGATTAAAGTAGGTCACTTAGAGGAAATGACTCTTCTATGTTCTTGATGCTTGTTGTATGTCTTGACTAGTCTGAGTCTATTATAAGATCATTATGAATACTTTTTCTTTTAAGAGACGTTTTATACATGCAACATAGATATGAGAGCTTTCAAGAGTGTATAGTCGTAGGTGGAGTAGAAGTAGCTCTAGTTTCACCAAGAAGGAAAGCTTAGATTCAGAGAATCTCTAAATGCGTAAGATAGAGGTGAAACTTAGTTGCTTTTCAGACTAGATTAAAATCCTCCCTGTTTAGTCGATCTTTCTTTCAAGAGTATTTTCTTTGTGCTTCGATAGAGATGACTTGTGACCGTTGATGCTTAATGTATCAGACCACTTCTAAAAGGTTTTGAAGGAGATGACAGAGTCTGATGCTTTCGTGTTTTCTGAAGCTTGAAGTGATGTTGTTCGAGTCTGGGTCTGGTAAGTTATTTTGATGCAAGAGAATTTCTTTTGAAGTGAGTTACCAGACTTTTGATTCTTCCTTTTATCTTGGATTGAAGAGTTTATGTTACAATTAAGTTATTCAGACTTTTGATGCATAACCTTTCTACGCGTAGGCTCCCCTTTTCTTTTGTAGCTTAGGCTTTTTCCTGAAACACTAAAACACCTACTGTTAGGAAATCCCTAAGCATGAGCAGCGGAAAAATTAAAGGGATTCCATAGGATTTGCAAGGTTCCGTGTTTCAAAGCACAAAAAAAACAATTTCGAAATTATTTAGGTTACCTCTTGAAGAACTCCGAAGCAGTCGTAGCCTCGTCCTTTAGGAGTCCACACGAGCACTCCCACCAGAATCGCAACACTTGCCAACTGCTAGGTTGACGGCGTGTAGCTCTTGCAACTTTTTGCGAATTTTGTGTCTCACTTGAGTGAACGGCCTATGAGCATCTTATGCTCTATTTATAGGCTTAGGTTTGACCTAATTTGTTCTCTCTAAAAGTGGGCTCCTTACTCATTCCAAATGAGTTAGGCCCAATAGCTTTATTTTAGTCCAACTAAAATAAGACAACATTTTCTGATGGGCTTACTCTATGTGTGTGACCCTATAGGTAAAATACCCGGTCATATTAATAATAAACTATTTTATTATTAATATAAAATAAGAGCGGCATCTAGCAATGCATCATTATGTCCGAATATTATTAACATAACCTATAAGTGATAATTATTTAATACGTTTATTCCTTTTGTCACGATATCCTAATTGGGCCCAAGGCATGGTCGCGTCATCCTTGTACGGCCCAATTTATTTTACTTGATACCGGAGTAGACTGGATCCGAATAAATATCTAATATTTATTCTTTCTAGCATGGCCATGCGTTTTCTTAGTCTTACTCCATCAAGTGGCCTATGGATATCACTCCTGTCACATAGGAGAGACAAATCCCATCTACATCACTCACATCCCTCTGCATAATTTGTTCATTGCCTAATCACAACCTTTATAGTCCTCTTGTTACAGAAGACGTTTAATTGTATTAAAACAATAAACTCCTCATGTAGGAATCGTAGTGACTTCAGGTCGAAGGACTACATATACCATTATCACATTGAGAATCGTTTATGACAATCATGTAACGATCCATGCAACGTTCTCATGGTGGGTCTGTCCAGTACATCATTACTCTTAATGTGTACCCGTGTGAAGACTCGATATCATCTATATCTATGATCTGTGAGATCAGGTCATCAGTACACTCACACACTAGTCTCAGTGTATTTACATGTCCCCATGTAAATACTTAACTAGGGACATTTTAGGAATAATTTTTATATGACCTATTACTCCAAGGATAAATATGTTTAAAACAACTTTAAACTGAAATATTTATTCAATTGATAAGTAGAAAAATGATACAAATGAAAAAGCATAAAGGCTCATAGTGCATACACCAACAATCTCCCACTTGCACTAGAGCCAATCAGACATTTGCCTAATGCCTAATGATCTAGTGTGCCCCTCATGTTTTTGTTGTGTAAGAGGTTTTGTGAGTGGGTCAGCAATATTCTCATCAGTATGCACCTTACATATCTTTACATCTCCTCGGTCAAGGATCTCTCGAATGAGATGAAATCGCCTAAGTATATGCTTGGATCGTTGATGTGATCTAGGTTCCTTAGCTTGTGCGATTGCTCCACTATTATCACAGTAGAGACTTATAGGGTCCACAATGCTAGGAACAATCCCAAGTTCTGTTATGAACTTCTTGATCCATACTGCCTCTTTTGCAGCATTTGAGGCAGCAATATACTCAGACTCTGTAGTAGAATCAGCAACTGTCTCTTGCTTTGAACTCTTCCAGCTTACAGCGCCACCATTTAGACAAAACACGTACCCAGATTGCGATCTTGAGTCATCCTTATCAGTTTGGAAGCTAGCATCAGTGTAACCTTTTACAATGAGCTCTTCTTCCCCTCCATATATCAAGAATGCATCCTTAGTTTTTCTTAAGTACTTCAGGATATTCTTGACAGCAGTCCAGTGACTTTCACCGGGATCAGACTGGTATCTGCTCGTCATGCTTAAAGCGTACGAGACATCTGGTCGGGTACATATCATGGCATACATGATTGATCCAATAGCAGATGCATATGGAATCTTATTCATCCGTTCTCTTTCTTCTTTAGTGGAAGGAGATTGAGCTTTTGATAAGCTTATGCCATGAGCCATAGGCAAAGTTCCTTTCTTGGAATCTTGCATGTTAAACCTTTTTAACACTTTGTCTATGTATGTATTCTGACTTAGGCCAAGAAGTTTTCTTGATCTATCTCTATAGATCTTAATTCCCAACACGTAGGTTGCTTCACCTAAGTCTTTCATAGAAAAACAGCTTCCCAACCAACTCTTCACAGATTGAAGAGTAGGAACGTCATTTCCAATAAGTAGTATGTCATCAACATACAGGACCAGAAAAACAATTGTGCAGTCACTAACCTTCTTGTAGACACAAGGTTCATCCTCATTTTTAGTAAAGCCAAATTGTTTAACAGCTTCATCAAAACGAAGATTCCAGCTTCTGGAAGCTTGCTTAAGTCCATATATAGAACGTTGTAGCTTGCACACCTTCCTGGATGCTTCAGGCTTAACAAAGCCTTCAGGTTGTGTCATGTACACTTCCTCAAGAAGATTTCCATTAAGGAAAGCAGTCTTGACATCCATTTGCCATATCTCATAATCATGGTATGCAGCAATAGCAAGCAGAATCCGAACAGACTTTAGCATAGCAACTGGGGAAAAAGTTTCATCATAGTCTATACCATGTATTTGCTTGAAACCTTTAGCCACCAACCTTGCTTTAAAGGTACTTATATTACCATCCATGTCAGTTTTCTTTTTGAAAACCCACTTGCATCCTATAGGTTTTACCCCTTCAGGTGCATCAACCAAGTTCCAAACTTGATTAGTGTACATGGAGTCCATTTCAGATTCCATGGCTTCTAGCCATTTCTCAGATTCTGAACTTGCAATGGCCTCTTCATAAGATGTTGGCTCATTTTGATCCATTAGGAATACATCTCCTTCCTGAGTTACAAGAAATCCATATCTTTCAGGTTGTTGACGTATTCTACCTGATCTACGCAAGTCTTGTGCTACTGGAGCTGGTGTTATCACAACATTTTGTGGGTCCTGCTCCACTTCCACCATTGGCTCTTCAATGCCTTGTGAGTCTTGAATTTCTTCAAGTTCTACTTTCCTCCCACTGATTCTTGTAGAGATGAATTCCCTTTCTAAGAATACAGCATTCCGAGCAACAAACACTTTGCCCTCAGTAGGATTGTAAAAATAATAACCCTTAGTTTCTTTTGGGTATCCCACAAAAAGACATTTATCTGACTTGGGCCCAAGTTTATCAGAACTTTGGCGTTTAACATAAGCTTCACAGCCCCAAATCTTAAGAAAAGACATACTAGGTCGTTTCCCAGTCCATATCTCATATGGTGTCTTTATGACAGCCTTTGATGGAACACGGTTAAGTGTGAAAGTTGCTGTCAACAAAGCATGTCCCCAGAATGAGTTAGGGAGGTCAGTTTGACTCATCATTGATCGAACCATGTCCAACAAGGTTCTATTTCTCCGCTCAGAAACCCCATTCCATTCTGGTGTTCCAGGGGGAGTAAGTTGAGATATAATCCCACACTCTTTAAGATATTCATCAAACTCTAGGCTCAAATATTCACCACCTCGATCAGATCGAAGTGCTTTAATTGTCTTGCCAAGTTGGTTCTCTACTTCATGTTTAAACTCCTTGAACTTTTCAAAGGATTCTGATTTATGTTTCATGAGAAACACAAATCCATATCTACTGAAATCATCAGTAAAAGTGATGAAGTAACTAAAACCTCCCCTAGCCATTGTCCCTATGGGCCCACATACATCACTATGTATCAAGCCAAGAAGATCACTCGCCCTTTCACCTTTTCCGGTAAAAGGGGTCTTGGTCATCTTCCCTAATAAACAAGATTCACATGTATCTATTGATTCAAAATCAAAAGATTCTAAATATCCATCTTGATGGAGTTTAGAAATGCGTTTCTCATTTATATGTCCTAGGCGACAATGCCAAAGATAAGTTGGGTTTAAATCATTTGTTTTAACCCTTTTAGTATTAATGTTATAGATAGGGGTTTCGAGATCTAGAACATAAAGTCCATTACTCAAATTTGCACAACAATAAAACATGTCTTTTAAATAAACTGAACAACTATTGTTCTTTATTGTAAAGGAAAATCCTTTCTTATCAAGACAAGAAACAGAAATAATGTTTCTCCTTATTGCCGGAACAAAATAACAATTGTCCAATTCAAGGACTAACCCTGAGGGCAAGGATAAAAAATAAGTCCCTACAGCTAATGCAGCAACTCTTGCTCCATTTCCAACGCGTAGGTCTACCTCGCCCTTCATCAACTGCCTACTCCTTCTTAGATCCTGCACATTAACACAAATGTGAGATCCACATCCAGTATCTAATACCCATGATGTTGAAGTTGACATGTTAATTTCTATAACAAAAATACCTGAAGTGGAAGTCTCACTTCCCTTCTTCTTAAGCTCTTCTAGGTACTTTGGACAGTTTCTCTTCCAGTGTCCCTTTTGTCCACAATGGTGACATTTACCTTCCTTAGCCACCCCGCCCACAGGTTTTAAGGCTGATGTACTTGGCTTATCCTTGCCTTTCCAAATCTTCTTGCCATTTCCTACAATACCCTTTCCTTTGCCTTTATACATGCCCTTTCCTTTACCTTTGCCAGAATTGACCATCATTATGGCCTTGCCCTTTCCTTTAGAAATATTGGGCTCAGCAGTCCTCAACATATTGAGTAGCTCTGGCAATGTTTTGTCCAATGCATTCATGTTGTAATTCATGATGACTGGCTTAAAACTGTCAGGTAATGATTTCAAAATGAGATCGGTAGCCAACTTCTGAGGGAAGGGGAATCCTAGCCTAGCTAGATTCTCCAAGTACCCAATCATTTTGAGCACATGAGGTCCTACAGAACCTCCCTCTTCAAGTCTGCAGCTAAATAGGGCTGAAGAAACTTCATATCTTTCTTGGTCAGCTTGACCTTGATATAGTTTCCTTAGGTTTTCGATCATATCGAAAGCCTCCATATGCTCATGTTGCTTCTGAAGCTCAGGAGACATAGTTGCCAGCATAAGGCATTGGACATCTAAAGCGTCATCCTGATGCTTCTTGTAAGCATCCTTGTCAGCTTTAGAGGCATTGTTCGCGGGTGGTTCCGGAATCGGACCTTCCAGGACATACTGCTTTTTCTCTTGTTTGAGGACAATCCTCAAATTTCTATACCAGTCAAGGAAGTTAGAACCAGACAATTTTTCTTTGTCTAGGATTGATCGCAACGAAAGGTTTGAAGGTGTGTTTGACGTCATGATTATCTAAAACAGAAAATATGTAGTAAGTATCATTTTCAAAACATATTTAAATTATGGTCATTTAAATTAAATATGTCTCCCACTATTTTGATTCAAAACAAAAATACCCTCCACGAATCAGAAAATCCCGTTGGAAGATTTTCTAGTGGGCTAAGATCCATATTTTGCCAAGCGTTAAGTCAGCTTTGGCTGATCACCTAATACTTGGTTATTTAGGTAGGAAACTTTTTCCAATTGTATCTTTATACAACTCTTAGTCATTGGGTTAAGTAACCATTACTTATTATTCATCTTATGAATATTTAGCCCAATGTTTACGCCTCTAAGTTATATTCAATCCAATTGAAAACTTAGTTAAGTTAAAGCCCAATAAAACAGTTTGGATACTACCATTATCCCATCGCGTCTTACTAATATAAATAATAGTGCCCTGCTTTGGCAGACCCACTATTTATTGACATTAGTGTTGACGAGTGTACTTATTGGAAGGCGTTTATAACTTAATATTATTTTGAGGGATTTTAATTTATTTTAAAATTACCGTCTTTGTTAAACGCTTTAACGTAATAAAATTATCCCCAAAACATGCAAACGAAATTGTGAGATGGTTATGGTCTTCCTAGAAGAAAAAAAAATAAAAAAAAATGAATAAACCTAGAGGAACTATATAGCCAAGGCTTCATGAAGTCCTACTTCTTGAACCCACCATCCTCTTGGAGTCACCACTCCTTGGTTCCTTTCAAAGACAAAAGCGCTTAGAGTCACCACTCTAGTTTTCTTCTAGATCTCTACTTTGTTGCCTCGATCAAGATTACAAGATTTTTAAAGAAACTCGCTTTACATACGAGTGAAGGGTTGAGAAAAGAAATACAACAGAATGAAGAGAGGCACAGCACGCAGGCTGTATTTAAATAAAATAACTAAGACCATAACCATTCACCATGCAACGTGTTAATTAATTAATTATAACCCATTTGAAATAATTTTTAAAAAAATAAATTTTAAACGGGCCATTAAACACGTGGGTCGGTAATAAGGCGCTACGCAGAGAATGTACGGGGGTCCCGCTACCCGGTTAGCGGGCGGGGGTCAAGGGGGGGCCGCCCCTTGCGGGGTGCGGGGCAGCGCCCCGGCCCAAAATTTTAGTACTGTAGTCAGGTTGGTTCCCAGGAAAGAGAGGTGGGTCCGGTGTGACCGCTTAAGTACCAAATCTTTCCTAGCCAGAACGTCCCACTGACCATTAACAGCTCTAAAATTTCGGCTAGGGTTTCAACCACTTTGAAACCCTAATTCCTTGTTGCGAACACTTCACAACGCAGCCGTCAAGGCACATGGAGGCAGCGCCGTCTAGGGTTTCAAAACCTAGAATTCAATTTGCGCTAATGCCAACATGCAATGCCTTTCCATGACGGCCGTCTAGGTTTCAACTCTTGAACCCTAGATTAAGGAACGGCCATGGTTTAACACTTAAACCTTATCACTTAACGCCCCATAACATGAACCATTCATGTTCGAAGATCAACTCAATTGATTCAAAGTTTGTACGATGACAATCATATGAGTAAAACACATATCAAAATTGCATAAACTCATACATCATACAAATTTAAACGGCAACAACATACATACTAAAATTAAGAAGCTTTATAACATGCATCATATACAATTTATAAAGAATAACTCAAAATTATATGTATCATGCCAAAACAGAGGTCATACCATATACATGATTAATCATTGTAATAATATGCATCATATGCGATAACTCAAAATAGCAACATAATCATGCATGTTTATTTTCGAATCCTAGTTTCACAAAACATTTTTCGCAAAACAAAATTGCAAAGTTTTAAACAACGAAACGATTTCGCAAATCATATTTTCCAAAAGCTCTTGCAAACGAAAACATATCATCATAAAATATAAACAAATGCCCAAAACACGGTTTTGCAACCTAGGCTCTGATACCACTGTTAGGAAATCCCTAAGCATGAGCAGCGGAAAAATTAAAGGGATTCCATAGGATTTGCAAGGTTCCGTGTTTCAAAGCACAAAAAAAACAATTTCGAAATTATTTAGGTTACCTCTTGAAGAACTCCGAAGCAGTCGTAGCCTCGTCCTTTAGGAGTCCACACGAGCACTCCCACCAGAATCGCAACACTTGCCAACTGCTAGGTTGACGGCGTGTAGCTCTTGCAACTTTTTGCGAATTTTGTGTCTCACTTGAGTGAACGGCCTATGAGCATCTTATGCTCTATTTATAGGCTTAGGTTTGACCTAATTTGTTCTCTCTAAAAGTGGGCTCCTTACTCATTCCAAATGAGTTAGGCCCAATAGCTTTATTTTAGTCCAACTAAAATAAGACAACATTTTCTGATGGGCTTACTCTATGTGTGTGACCCTATAGGTAAAATACCCGGTCATATTAATAATAAACTATTTTATTATTAATATAAAATAAGAGCGGCATCTAGCAATGCATCATTATGTCCGAATATTATTAACATAACCTATAAGTGATAATTATTTAATACGTTTATTCCTTTTGTCACGATATCCTAATTGGGCCCAAGGCATGGTCGCGTCATCCTTGTACGGCCCAATTTATTTTACTTGATACCGGAGTAGACTGGATCCGAATAAATATCTAATATTTATTCTTTCTAGCATGGCCATGCGTTTTCTTAGTCTTACTCCATCAAGTGGCCTATGGATATCACTCCTGTCACATAGGAGAGACAAATCCCATCTACATCACTCACATCCCTCTGCATAATTTGTTCATTGCCTAATCACAACCTTTATAGTCCTCTTGTTACAGAAGACGTTTAATTGTATTAAAACAATAAACTCCTCATGTAGGAATCGTAGTGACTTCAGGTCGAAGGACTACATATACCATTATCACATTGAGAATCGTTTATGACAATCATGTAACGATCCATGCAACGTTCTCATGGTGGGTCTGTCCAGTACATCATTACTCTTAATGTGTACCCGTGTGAAGACTCGATATCATCTATATCTATGATCTGTGAGATCAGGTCATCAGTACACTCACACACTAGTCTCAGTGTATTTACATGTCCCCATGTAAATACTTAACTAGGGACATTTTAGGAATAATTTTTATATGACCTATTACTCCAAGGATAAATATGTTTAAAACAACTTTAAACTGAAATATTTATTCAATTGATAAGTAGAAAAATGATACAAATGAAAAAGCATAAAGGCTCATAGTGCATACACCAACACCTACATCAAGTGATAACAAACGTCTTCATTTAAGTTAGAATTCCTAATGTTAGTTATCAATAAATTTTGTGAGTTCTGGTTTAAATGATTCAACCTTTTCCAGACTTTGCTTCAACACGGCTGATACGAAGGTCAATCCTAAGGAGAATACATATGTATAAGGTGTCGACCGTCAACCTACCATTGTTAAAGAAGCGTTGACAGGGAGGCAACCCTAATATTCCATTTTGGAGTGCAAAGTGGTGTAAGAAAAAAAATATTTTTGAAAAAAATAATAACAGATATATTTTGAGAGAAAAAAAGAGAAGAAAAAGATGAAAAATAAAAACACAAGAAGAATAAATATATATATATATGTATATTGATGAAAAGAAACTATTAGAATGAATTGAGAAAAAAAATATGTTAAAAAGATTGTATATAAAGAAAAAAAGAAAGGAATTGCCATGGTAGAGATTTAGATGTATAGTCACATGTTGGACATATGTTGGTTAAACAAAAAAGATTTTGAATTCACATTGAGAAAAAGGTAGTCAGGGTGCATGCGTGCTCACACTCAGCAGCGTGTGAGTACGCTAGACCAGTCAGGCCAAGCACTAGAATCGATGCGTGCCAGCGCCCTATCACTGTACCTACGCTCAATGCAATAACTAGATCAATATACATGTGACATGCATCTTATTTACCTACGCTAGGTAGTGTAAGTGTACGCTAGATGCAACACATAAGCCAAAATAACCTGACCAAGGGCCAGTGCGCCAACGTTGTGGATTGGCGGGCATACGTTGACATACTAGAGCCCAACTTGGTCTCAAGGCAAAACTCATGCGTATCAATGTGATAGCCGACCGCAAGCACACGGGGTATCGTAGTAATAAAATATCATCCCACAGAGATTGTTCCCAAGTACAAGTTTTCGTAATGGTTCAATTATCCAGAAAATTTTTAATGTGACTTTTAATTCAGAAAATGTTTAAAAACAAAATCAAAATAAATGCAAACTTCAAGAGCTAAACTTGTTTGTTTTGAATTAGGACAAATAAATGGTGAGACTCTTGGGATTCGGAATGTGATCGTGTCGTGTATTGATTTCACCTAAGACCTTTCTATTGGTGAATTCATGTTCTAAGGTAAGATTTCCAAATTTAATTAACTCTTTCCTCTCAGAACAACATTAATATGCCCAATTAATAAAGAACCACGTTCAATTTATTATTTGGACTCATTTAGAACAATGAAGTCCCATATAACCTCAGAGTGTCATGCTCACTTTCGTGACCCATGACCCTAAGTTCAATTTCATGCATTCAAACAACCAATTAATCTTTTAATTACTTTAGTGTTTAATTTCAATTGACCTTATCTCTAGATCTTCAAAAGCATTAAGCACTCATAGAAATTGAATAGAAACTAGGGATTCATAAATAGAAAAAGTCTCAATCAATTCAACATAATAACATGTCACACCTTTAACCCAAGATTTAGAATTTAGTTACACATGCCTAATTCAAGATAACCCATAATAGCAATCATGTTCAGAAGATTACAAATTCAAGAGAAATTCAAAGGGAAAAAGAAAAGAAAGGAAAAGCTCTCACTATTGCTTCCAAATCTCCTTTCGAAATCTTCCAATCGATGTTCTTCAACGTTAATGGCCTTGATCCCCTTCAAAAATCCTTTGAAAGGCTCTCTCCTTTTTCTTCCAGAAAGTCCCTATTAATGTCTGTCCTGGTTCCCTTTCAAAAATTGCTTATATCTTTCAGAAACTGCTCTGAAAAAACAAGGAAAATGCAGAACGTGCAAAATCCACTGGCAGTAGGAAAAACCCACGGCCAGTGGATCGTGACAGGGGTGCAAAAAAACAAATTTTCCACCTCCAGGTAGTGAGGTCCACAGCCAGTGGGAAAATTCCAACAGTGAGAAACATGGCCAATGGGAAAAACCCACTGGCAATGGATTTTTTTATGGCCTAATTTCCCATTCCAGAGAGGTCCACGGACAGTGGGAAAAACCCACTGGCAGTGGATTTCTCTAGACTTCACCCACATGCTCTTTTCTCACTATTTTGAAGCCCCAGAATGTCCTTTTTGGTGGATCCTTTCTCTATCATGCTTTTAAAAGTGGATAAGGCTTTATTTTTTTAGCTTTTAGTGACTTGACTCCTTTCCATTCATTCAATGCTTCCTCGAATGTCTCTTGTTTCTAAATTTATGCACCTGCAACTGTCACGACCGGGATCACGGCGGCGCGGCCAACCCTCGAAACGATTTTAAATAATAAACAGGGAGTCGCCACCAATATTTTTTTTAGGATAAAATAGTGGAAAAACCTTTTGTTAAAGCACTGGTTATAAAAATGAAATTCCATGATTCGGGAGTCTGATTACAGGTGAGGAAGGTATTAGCACCTCACAACTGTCCGTTATAAAAACGGTTACCTCAATTTGATAGCGCGCATTATAATTAACCTAATAATTATTTTAACTTCTTCATGAAAAGAAAAATGTACGGAACGACAAAATAAACAAAAAAAACAAAAATCAACACAAAATATTTACATGAGATTAACAGGACGTCTCGTCCAAATTAATCTCGCTTCGCCTTTTTAAAGAGATAAAAAAAATATGAGATTAACAGGACGTCTCGTCCAAATTAACCTCGCTCCTCCTTTTAACAGCAAGATAAAAATGGAAAAACTCCAAAAATTAAATAAAGAAAGATGGGCCCGACAAGAACTATTTCCTGCTCCTACGTATTCTCAAGCTTTCGAGAAATCAGGGTCACGTAATTCTTTAAAAGTTTTTTTTTATTTAGGAAAAAGATTAAGGAAATGTTGATGGGAATCATTATGGTGAGGAACCCATACAAGGCAAAGTTCTTCGCACGTGTACGAATCCTATAAAAGTGGTGTAGACGAAAGTATTTTCCGTACGACACTGACTAAGAATGATTTATTTTTGATTTTTATTTAAACTAGAAAGAAAACATAGGAAACATTTATTCCCTTTATCATATTTTAGTACAAAGCAAAAAAATGAGTGAAAATTGAGTGGGAGAAGAGGAAACCGAGTGCAAAAAATAAAAAAAAACGCATGAAAAATAAGAAAACCGAGTGAAAAATAAGAAAACCGAGTGAAACTATGAAAATCCGAGTGAAAACAGGGAAAACCGAGTGAAACTGGAAAGATCCGAGTGGAAAAATTGAAAATCCAAGTGAAACAGTGAAAATTTGAGTGAAACAGTGAGAATCTGAGTGAAACAGTGGAAATCCAAGTGGAATTAAGGGAAACCAAGTGCAAGATAGTAAATCCGAGTGATAAGAGGAATACCGGGTGAAAATTGAGCAAAACCGAGTGACGATGGAGCAGGAACGCTGGTCCGAGAGGGAAGAGAGAGTTAGAGGGAATGGGAAGGTGCTTGGATTAGGAATAAGGATGATTGAGTGAGGGTGTGGACGGATGGGAATAAGAGAGGGGTGGAGGATGGTAGGATTATGGGCAGTACGGTGAGGGATGATGGAAGGAGAAGAAGAGAAGAATTGGTGTGAGAGAGAGAGAGAGCAAAGGGTTTTTTGGCAGAGTTTCCTTCTTTTTTTTTCCCCCTTCAGCTGCCCTCCCCCTTGCCTATTTATAGGCTGGCCCGAGTGGAATGCCAGCTCAGGCTTCCACTTCCGAGTGGAATTCCAGCTCAGGCTTCCACTTAGTTTTGGTAGTGGGGGGACAACGGTTGGTGGGAATTTTTAATTCCCTCCACTTCCGCCCCTGTTTGCAGTTTTCTGGCGTCGTCGCCGGGTTAACAAGTTTTCTGGCGCCGTCGCCGGGGATTGAATTGTTTTAGTAAAACAGTAAATTTTTAATTACCGTGGTAAATATTTTTACCTTAGTTATATTTTTGATTATTTATTATTATTTTTTTACTTATTGTTACACTAACTTTCTTTGTCTAGTTTGTGTATGCAAACTCGATCTACCGTAGGTAAAATTTATTTTGATCCTGAGATAGAAAAGTTTGTAAAGAAAATCAAGTCTTTGAAATCTAAAACACAAACTAAGTCTTCTTCTACTTCGAAAATTTTTGAAAATTCAAATATGGCTGCTGAAAGGAGAACATTGGGACAGTTTGCTGCTATTAATGGTCCACCCAGAGTTTTGGGAATGTTTCAAGGACCAGTTTTACCAGTGGAAATTAAACCTGCCACTTTAAACATTATTCAAAACAACCAATTTGTTGGTTTAAATCATGAAGAACCATATGAACATTTAACTATTTTTTATGAGTTATGCAGCACAATTGGTTTTGAACCCAATCAAGAAGAGTCTGTTTACATGAGACTTTTTCCTTTTTCATTGATTGGTAAAGCAAAAGAATGGTTTAAATCTTGTCCACCGGGTAGTTTTGCAAACTGGTCCGATGTTGAGAGAAAATTTTTGGAAAGATTTTATTCTCCTTCAAAATATTTTGAAGCAATGACGACCATACACTCTTTTTCTCAAAATAATGATGAATCACTAGGAGAGACATGGGAACGATTCAAGGAACTCTTGAGAAAGTGCCCAAACCGCAACTTGAATGACGCCGAGAAGGTAAGAATCGTTTACCATGGTTTATTGCCTCAGTTCAAGATGATGTTAGATGCTTGTGCAGGTGGTTCTTTAATGAACAAGACTGTGGAGGAAGCCATAGAAATATTGGAATCAATGGCTATTAGTGACCGCCAAGCGAAGCATGACAGAGGTAATATGCAAAGGAAGCCAGGAATGCTCGAATTGGGAGTAAATGATGCAGTGTTGGCTCAGCAAAAATTACTGACCCAACAAATTGAAGTTATGAGCAAGCAATTGGAAAAACTCCAAATTGCTCAAGTAGCATAACCACCCCCTGCTCAACTTAAACAATGTATGCACTGCATGGGAGAACAACCATGTGGTTACTGTGGAAATGAGCAAGAGCAAGCCAATTTCATGAACCATCAAAGAGCACCCTTAGGTAATTTTTCTTTTAATCATGGAAATTCTTTTCCTAACAATTACCTGCAGGGTTGGCAAAATCAGAATATTGGCTGGAGACAGGACACTGGACCTTCCAACAGACCTCCTAACAATCAGTTTAAGCAACAACAAACTGACAATGCAAGATTGACAAGAATAGAGGAATCTATTCAACAGTTATTGCAGTTTGTAGAAACAAATGAAGCTGCCCGAAAAGCATCAGACATACAAATGGGTCAGCTTGCAAAAGAGATAGCCGAATTAAAGAGTTCTGGGTTTTTTGCAAACACTCAAAACCCAAGGGAACAATGTAGTGCTGTTTCCTTTGATGTTGTAAAAATTGATTGTAAAGAAAAGAGTGAGAAAAAGAAAGAAGTAGAAGAGAAAGAAAGTAAGAAAATAGAAAAAAATGAAAAAATAAAAAAGAAAAAAATGTGCAAATAGACACAGAGCAAGAAACAAACTGGATAACCCCGAAAAAATGTAAGGATCCGGGGAGTTTCACCATTCCTGTAACAATTGGAAATATCAACATCAGGAATGCATTATTAGATTTAGGGGCTAACATTAACTTGATGCCCTTAGATTTAATAAAGCGCATTGGTGAATATGAGTTAAAGGAAGCAAAGACAGAATTACAGTTTGCAGATCGCTCTGTCAAAAAGCCTTTTGGGATTGTGGAAGATGTATTGGTAAAGGTTGACAAGTACCAATTCAAGGTTGACTTTGTGGTACTGGATATGAAGGAGGATACTGAGATCCCCCTGATCCTAGGAAGACCTTTCATGAAGACTGCAAGAATCAGAGTAGATGTTGATCTAAGTACGGTTGCAGTCAAAGTTTATGAAGAAGAGGTAAGCTTCAGTGCTTATGAACACCTCAGGATAAGTAATGAGGAAAAAGTTTACCCCTCAACCGAACCAGGTATATCTCTTCCCAATTAATTAAATTGTTTTAAATTAATCGATGCCTTGAAAGATGAAAAACAGGTAATTAAGCATCGGAAAAGAAGAAGAAGGAAGAAAAAGACAGGTGATTCCTCAACGAATATTGGGAGACCACCTGATTAATCAAAGGTAATGTCTGGCTGGAGACATTAAACCTAGCGCTCAATGGAAGGCAACCCATTCTTCTTCTTTTTTCTTGATTTTTAAATATTTTTAAACATAAAAAAAAATTCTTTAGATAAAAAATTTATTTTTGAAAAGAAAAGGGGTTTAAAATTCAAAAGAAAGGTTTTTGAAAATCAAAATTTTAAAAAATCAAAAACAGAAGCCCACGCATAGCGCCACTGTGACGCATAGCGTGGACTCTGAATTTTGGGTCTGACGCGTAGCTTCCCATCCACGCGTAACGTCAGAGCCCACGTTCAGTTTTTAAAACTGAATCAGAAAGGCCCATCTTAGGGTTTAAAGCCTAAGATCTCCTCTCTGCCTCACTTTAGTTTTCAAAACCCTAAATTTCGAAACCTCTTTCTCTCTTCCAAGCACTCTCAATCCTATTGCTCAAGGAACCACAAGTAAGTGTTCTAATCCGTTCTCTTTAGTTTTGTTTTTAATTTTTGATTTGTAGAAATAAATGTGGTTAGGATTAGGATTAGAAGACCATTGGGATTGATTGCTGTTAGGAATTAGGAATTGAATGGATAATGTGGTTTAGAAAGGGGTTGCTGCTGTGCAACCCCTGTTTCTTTTCTGTTCTGCGCAGCTCACGCGTAGCGTCCCACTGACGCGTAGCGTGAGGATGAACTGTGAGCCCACGCGTAGCGTCCCACAGACGCGTAGCGTGGGCAGAACAGGCTGATGCGTAGCGTCACACCACGCGTAGCGTCAGCCTCTGTTTTTAATTTTTAATTTTTACTGTGTGTTTGTTGTTTGTTGTTTTCTTTTTAATTAATAAATTTTCATATTTAGTATTTGTTATACTTTCTTGCATAAAAATAAATTTGTATAAATTTTGAATAAATTGTATTTTGTTTTGAAAATTTGAAAAAAATGTGTGTTACATTCTTTAAAAATCATAAAAATATAAAAATATTCTGAGGTGTATTTGGATTTCAATTTTAGAAAAACCAAAAATATTTTTATTTTAAATTTTATGGATTGATTGATTGTTAATATGTGATTTACTTTTTAATGTGTGTTTAATTTTAAATTTTTACTTTTTGCAGATGGCACCTAGGAAATCCGTTCCCACTGCTGGTCCCTCTAAAAGACAGAGGAAGACCACGGATACCGACACCACCTCTGAGGATCCTGATCCTCAGGGACAGGAGGTGTTAGGACTGAGGGATCCCACCAGATTTTGCACTAATGCAAAATGGGCACGGTTTCATCAAATCAAGGGCCAGAGACTTATCTGGGAAAGGGTCCTTGATTTAAGTGCAAGAGATTACCCTGAGCTTCAGGATGGAGTTCAACAGAGGAGATGGGGACCTCTATTCTCTCTACCTACTGAGGGGGACCCCATCTTAGTGATGGAATTTTATGCAAATGCCTTCAGGACTTGCCAGGACGCACCGAACATAGGGCAGCAGCGGACGAGTTGGGTGAGGGGTCGGCATATCTCATATGATCGGGACACCATCAGCACCCTATTGGGTAACCCTTGGGAGCCTACTCCCGAGGATGACACTTGTTTCTGGAAAGAAAACAGAAACAAGATTGCTGCTGAGGGAGAGTTAGGATACTCCCTCGAGGAGGTTGCTCATTTCTTGAGCAAGGATGGAATCTTTTTCAACCTGAGTAGGGTTGGAAGGAGTCCATCTAACCTCCTAAAGACCCAGCTGACCCCCATAGCCCAGGCGTGGTCCTACCTCATGCTTCATAATATCACTCCTATCACCCACCTTTCATCCCTTCCAGTTGATCGTTGTTGCCTTCTCTATTCTATCCTCCAGGGCCACACCATTGATATTGCTGAGCTTATATCCGAGCAGATTCACTTTTATGCCCTTGGGTATAAAGTGAATCGCCCCATTCCCTTTCCTCTCATCATATCTGCCTTACTGAGGAGGCAGGGAGTCATTGTACCTTCACCAGAGTTTACTAGTTCTTCAGGGAGAGTCTCTAAAGTTCTAGTGAACAGAGATTATTTTGTGCAGGAGTGCGAGCTTCCACCACTAGAGCAAGAGGCTCAGCCCCGACCTAGGAGGAGGAGACCACCAGTGCAGCCTCCATTTACTGATGCTGTCACACAGGGCTTTGCCCGGATATCACTTGAGCATCAGCATATGATGCAGATGATGGCTGCCACTCATAGAGCTTATATTCATCTTCACGATGAATTTTACCAGTACAGGTTACAGGGAGAGGGAGCACCTTATGTTACCCTGGCCGAGTTTGCAGCACATGCAGCTTGGCCCGGAGATTTACCCACCTACCCTGAGACTTATGGATCTTCTGGCGCACAGGTTGACTCTGATGGCGATGGTGAAGATGAGGAGGAGGAGCAGGATGATGATTAGATGGAAGATTGATGATGTCATCTTCTTATTTTTCTGTATTTACTTTGAGTACAGTTGATTCTAGTTTATATTTACATTTACATTTACACTTTATATTATGGTATTTCATTATTGTGTGATGTGTTTTTACGTAGTTATTCGTTTTTGCTTATTTTTTGAAAAAAATAATCCAAAAATGAAATTTTTATCTTTCAATCAAATTTTTGTTAGTAAGCTAATTTATACACTTAGAGTTTTTACACAATAAAACCAATCTTGTAAAAATCAATTATCGATTTTTTTAACTTAGGAATTTTAATAAATTTAATTACAATAAGTTTATTAACCATCAAGCAAATTTCAATAACCCGGTGAGTTGAGAGATCTTTTTAAACACTTGAGGGTTTAATCGACATATTTTCAATTTGAATTGATTTTGCTTTAATCTCTGATTTGTGTTGTTGTACAGAGAATTCGGGAAAATGATCAAGGCACATTTATTGGTGAAACGAAACCTTGGGCCAAACAGCTTACCTTGGTAAAAAGTCTTTTATCCTTTGCAAGCCAATTTGAGCCTAAAATAAACTTCTTTGGTACCCTTAAAACCTAATTTTGTTTTAACCATTCCCTATACTTGATTGATTAAAAGAGCAGTTGAAATAAATGAAAAATATTTTAAGTGTTCTCACAAAAATGGGGAGTGAAAATAAGCAACTTGATTCTTTTCAAAAGGAAAGTATGAAAAAGAAAAAAAGTCAAAAATAGTGAAAAGAATCAAGTTGGGGGTATTTATTTTTCATCAAAAATAAATGAGAGTTTGGGTCAAGAGAAAAGCCTAAAAATTATGAAAATGCTCTTTTATGATTTCAGGTTTTTGAATTCCAAGAAAAACCATTGATTCTTGTAAACCAAGCCTCATTACAACCCGTGAAAAGACCTTGTGATTTCAGAATTAACTCTGTATAAACAACCATTGATTAGATGACAAACAAAGTTAAATTCGTTTGATTTTATGATTGAGTGAGTGAAACAGGTTACCAATTGCATAGAGATAAACACTTGTGAGGTAAGCCTGAAATTCTGTTTGGTTGTTAATAGAATATTGTAAACAATTTTATCATTAAACCTTTGTTATATTTGATATCAATTTTTGATTATTACAAAATAGTTAAAATTGTGTAATTATTTTTTGTGGTAAATTTTCAGACTAACTTAAAAATTTGATTCCAAATTTTTATTTTTCTTATTTTTCTCTCTTGCTCGAGGACGAGCAATGCATATTTTGTAACATCCCAATTTTGAGGACATATACCGAATGGAAACAAAACGTTAAGAACCTGAATGCAAGTAGGGAATTAATTGATAATTACACTCAACATAGCTTAAGAAATAATAACAAGTTAATTGGGCTTAGTTGGGGATAAGTGGTTGTTCGTGATTGGCAAGTTGCATGAGTGGACTGTGACTCACGCTTTCCCATCCCACTTCCTCCTCTTCGCATGCGTATATGTACACACCCTGCATCACCTTGAATACTCACCTTCTCCCACTACTTCATTCTCTCTTTTCTTCTTCGTCTTCATCTTCTTCTCCTCTCCTCTGTTTTTCACTCCTCGTTCTGGAGACCAAGACGACAGTGCCGGAGGAAAGTTAGAGCCTTCTAACTGGTGAAGGACGATCGTTGAGGCAGAGGAAGAACAGCGCTCCATTCCCGAACCAAGTACAGAGTGCGATGGAGCGAAGAAAGGCTGAACGGATCGGAATAAGGGCGTCAGACCTAACGTCGAGAGCAGAAAGGCTTCTTGAGTTCCTTCCATAGGTAGGGGGCGCTTGCATGTCAAATGCATGGTCCACGAACGGTACCGGATGGATGTACTGCTTGAGTGTATGCATGTGCTTTTGACGACTGGGTCTTATGCATGATTAGTGATTCTGGATTCTGCGTGCATTATAGTGAATATACCGCAATTGCATGTAATCAATATGGTGGTAATGTAGCCTGTTAGTCTTTGATAATGAAGAGTGAAATGCATGATTCTATCCTTGTTAGCACTGTGAGAATATGAATGTATGCCAGTTAGTTGATGTGTCTGATGTTGTTACCCTGTTTGCCTGATTGTTATGCATAATGATGTGACTGATAAAACAAATGTAAAGGCTGTGTTGAATCTGTTCTTACTTAATGGTTACGAAGGAGGCATTGGTTGTGTGATGATGCTTGCTGATAGATGCATTAGTTGCATGTGTAAGAGTAGGATGACCCGTGGAAGGTCATGAACCCCGAGGGAATGGCTTCCAGCTACAGACCTTGGCTAGATCCTGAGAGAGCTCGTGGTAGCCGTAGGAGCTAGAGAGGAGTCTCGAGATGCCAATGGGAGGCCGACACCACACGGGAAGAGCTGAAGGACGAGGGGCCAGAAAAAGAGGAAACTGTAACTGAAAGTTATCACTCGAGTCGAATCCGCAGGCATGCATGTAGCATAAGGTTGATTAGGATAGTACATATCGCGTGTTATATATGTGTCATATATATATATATATATATATATATATATTTCTGCCTTGCCTAACCTTGGTTAGCCTGAATATGATTGAATGAAAGTGAATGTGCGTACTGACATGGATACCGAGTCCTTGATTATCATTTTGCATGTAAAAGCTCACCCCTGCAGTGGCTATATTTTTCAGTGAACATCACTCGGAACGAAGGATGAAGGAGGAGCTGAGTGCGGAACAAGGCAACCAAGTGCTGTTGAATACATGTGTATATGTGAATATTGTGTGTAGGATATTGTTAAGCCTTGGCCGGCTCTTATTTTGATTTTGTCTTCATATCAGGACTTGAATACTTTCGGTTGAGGGAGCATGCTAATGTGTTTGTAATTATTTAAATACTCCTCTATATGCATATCTATATATTGCGTGTTTATGTTATGTTGTAGGTGATGTCCGAGCGATAAATATGGATGTATAAGTATGTTTTCCCCAGCGTAGGAAGTTAGTGTGTCTATGGGTAGAGGTGGAACCAAATGGGTTGAATGGAAAAGTGAGATAACAAGACATTCCGAGTGAAAATTATAGGTAATCCGAGTGAATGGCATGAAACCCGAGCGAGTGAATGTTGTATTCCGAGTGAGTTAGCCATCATTATTCGAGTGATTGAGGTTGCATAATCTGGAGTAGGAGTCGGTGTGAATTCTGTGAACGATAAATTGTGAGGTCTTTTGAGTAGAGCATAATTAATGATTTCCGAGTGACCCTCTCAAAGTGAAGATAAGTTTGGATAATTCCAAGTAAAATATAGGTATAAAACCCGAGCGAGATTCATGTATCTGGGTTTCCTCCGAGAGAAAAATACTTAGGCGAATTCCTTAGGAAGCTCCCTTTTGAAGACCTTCTAGTGCGGGATTTATTGGGAAAATTCCCGAACGCATAGGCTTAACTGATTCCGAGTAAAAATATGTGTGAATCCCGAATGGGGAATGATTTTGTATAAATCTGAGTGGAAATCTGAATGAGCCTCACCGAGAGAAGAGTTATTATGATAGATTAGATTGGACATATTCCGAGTGGTTTATATATATATAATACCGAGTATGTATTCTGAGTGTTTAAGTATGGAACGAATCTGTGTGGTACTGACTTAATGGTTACTACGAGTGGTTAAGTATTGCATAAGTCCGAATGAATTACTTGATGGATGAAATACCGAGTGATATGTGTTGGCGGATTCCCGATTGAATTATGGTTAAAAACACCGAGTGGGGTGTGGTTGACGTTGACCGAGTGGACTAAGTCATTACCGAGTAAATGGTTGCCTCTAGATACCGAGTGGTGGAATTGCCGAGAGTGGCTTCTCACTTCAGCAAGTAAGTTCTCGCTCCAGCGAGTACGCTGTTAGGAAGGCTTTTGTGTGGCTTCGCCCAAGCGGACCCGTGTCTCGCTTGAGCGAATGTACGTTGCTTTTTGGCCTACGCTTGAGCGCTGTTGGTTCCTTGCTGGGCTTGTGCTCGGTTTTGTTCTTTGGACTTCCTTCCAAATTGTATTTCTTCTTCTTGGCTGACATTTCGCCCTTCTGTCTTGGGCTGCTTGTCTTCTTCTTGGTCTTTGGACCTGGCCCTCATATCTTCATATATGGGGGAGGCTTTTAATTATTTTAGATCCAGGTATTCTCTTATTGCAACGCGAAAAATTTTCCCTAAAATTTAAGATGTTACATTTGGTATCAGAGCAGACCGAAAGGTCCAAGGCCAAGGTATGCTTGCCGAGTGTGAGCGGTCGTGTATATTAGGATCGAGTGGTCATCATTATTGCGATATTATTGAACTTGATTGATGCTGTGATACTGATTTATGGATAGGAGGATGTTCCTGCTGGTTCGATTGATTTGTGTGACATATAGGAATAGCATAATGTGCTACGCTACTGAATATTAGACTAAAATCCAATCGGTAGTAAGTGGCTCGGTATACTTATCCTCGAAAGGGTGTTGATTTCAGGATAAGGAATGACGCATTGCTAAAGCATGGAGGCCATAGCCACAGCATTCCAACGCTTTGCAGACATGTTTGAGAGGCAGGGCCAACCTCGAGCTGAGGAGGGCCAAGTGCTGGACCGCTTCATGAAGAGGAAGCCGAGTGAATTTCTAGGAGGACGGAACCCTGAGGCAGCCTTTAAATGGACTCAGGAGCTGGAGAGGATTTTTGGGGGTCTTCGTTGTATCAAGGCCCAGAAGGTGGAGTGTGTAGTATACATGCTGCGGGATAAGCGAAAAACTGGTGGAAGATAGCCAGAAACCGATTCCCTGATGATGATGCTCAACTTACATGGAACAACTTCAAGACATGCTTCCTGGAGAAGTACTTCCTCGACACAGTAAGGAGTCGGAAGGAGTTGGAGTTTATGGAGTTGAAACAAGGCCCCATGACTGTGGAAGAATATGCAACTAGATTCGAAGAGTTGTGCCAATTCTACCCACCTTTCCAACAACCAGGGACAGAGAGCTCCAAATGCCTTAAGTTCGAGAATGGACTAAGATCAGATATTAAGAGGGCCTGCAGATACCAAGAGATACGGAGTTTCCCTGCATTAGTGAACAAATGTAGGATATTTGAGGAGGATGACAATGCCCATTCGGGCAAGAACAGCAGAGCCAACCGTTACCTGAAGCCTCATCCATCACGTTTCAAGAGAGCGGGAAGAACTGGAACCTTTAACAGACATCGAGACCACAAGAACCAAGGGAGACAGATGAGTGGACGACCCAAATATGGCAAGTGTTTTAAATGTGGCGGCGACCACTTTGCTCAGGATTGCGATAGTGCAAACGTCGAGTGTTTTCACTGCCAGGAGAAGGGGCACATTCGCCCTAACTGTCCCTGAATTCATCAAGCAAACCCCAATGCAAGCCATGGGGGTTTTCAGGGAATAAACTGTGGGAATGATACCCAAGGGCCGAGCGGTAGGAACAGCGGAGCCAGAGGAAATATGATGTTCGCTCCAAATAACAGGAGGAGAAACACCGACCAACCAACTGCTGGAAGAGTTTACGCCATCAACGCAGAAGATGTTGCCCAAGTGAATGACTTGGTACAATGTAAGTGCTCACTTGGTAGATACACACTTAGTGTAGTTTTTGATTCTGGAGCTACCCACTCCTTCATAGCTGATGATTGTGTAAAACGTTTGAGACTACCGACCGTGGAAATGGATCGGATTTTGGAGGTAGCCAATCCAACTGGCCCAAAGGTACTGACCTCATCAATGTGCAAAGAGGTAACATTTGAGTTGTGTGATCGGAGTTTCACTTTCGACTTAGTGTGCATACCTTTGAAGAATCTTGATATTGTACTCGGAATAGATTGGCTTTCAGCCAACGAGGTGTTAGTGGATTGCGGAAACCGAAGGATAATATTCCCGAGGCAGTGCAATGAGGACTGCACAGCACAAGGTATAACTCAATTATTCATGATGCTTTGTCTAACCGAGGGTGAAAGTAAAACCCAAGTGAACGAAATCCTGATTGCCTGTGAATTTCCAGAAGTATTTCCTGAAGACGTACCGAGCGTCCCTCCTAACAGGGAAGTCAAATTCTCTATAGACCTAATCCCTAGAGCTGAACCAGTCTCCATTGCACCATACAGGATGTCCCCGACTGAATTAGTTGAGTTGAAGAAACAGGTGGATGACTTACTCGGAAAACAATTCATTAGACCGAGTGTATCACCTTGGGGCGCACCTGTGCTGCTTGTTAAGAAGAAGGATGGAAGCATGAGGTTATGTATAGATTATCGACAGCTAAACAAACTCACAATTAAAAACCGATACCCATTGCCCAGGATTGATGACTTAATTGACCAACTAAGGGGAGCCTCAGTTTTCTCGAAAATTGACCTACGATCGGGATACCACCAAATCCGAGTAAAGGACTCGGATATCCCAAAGACTGCCTTTAGGACTCGGTATGGTCACTACGAGTATGTAGTGATGCCGTTTGGAGTATCAAACGCCCCTGCTGTCTTCATGAATTACATGAACAACATATTCCACCCTTATTTAGACCGATTTGTTGTAGTATTCATAGATGACATCTTGATCTATTCTAAGACTCCTGAGGAGCATGAAGAACACCTCCGAGCGGTACTTCAAGTGTTAAAGGAGAAGCAGTTATTTGCGAAGCTTTCGAAGTGCGAATTTTGGATGGATAAGATCCACTTCCTCGGGCACGTGATTTCTGAGCAAGGTGTCTCGGTGGACCCTTCAAAGGTGACAACTGTAATGGCATGGGAGAGACCCAAGTCGGTCTCAGAGATAAGGAGCTTTATGGGCCTGGCAGGCTATTATAGAAGATTCATTGAGGGTTTTTCCAAGTTAGCTTTACCACTGACTAAATTGACTCGGAAAAACATTCCCTTCGTGTGGAATTCTGACTGCGAAAATAGTTTCCGAGAGCTGAAGAACAAGTTGACGACTGCACCCTTGCTGGCATTACCTGACTTACAAGAGAGCTTCGTGGTTTATTGTGATGCGTCAGGACTCGGGTTAGGATGCGTGCTAATGCAGAAGGACCGAGTGATAGCATATGCCTCTCGGCAATTGAGACCTCATGAGCAGCATTACCCGACCCACGACTTAGAATTGGCAGCAGTGGTGTTCGCGTTAAAAATCTAGAGACACTACTTGTATGGGTCCAAATTTGAAGTATACAGTGATCACAAGAGCCTCAAATACTTATTCGACCAGAAGGAGCTGAATATGAGGCAGAGGAGATGGATGGAATTTCTAAAGGATTATGACTTCGAGCTAAAGTATCACCCGGGCAAGGCAAACGTTGTTGCCGACGCGTTGAGTCGGAAATCCCTTCATATGGCAATAATGATGGTGAGGGAAGTGAAGCTGTTAGAACAATTTCGAGACATGAACCTACGCGTTGATACCCCCTCCTCTCGGAAAATGATAATTGGTACGCTGCGAATCACCAATGACTTCTTGAAATCCATATACAAGCAGCAGCAGTCAGATTCCTACTTGGCTGAGATGAAGGAGACGCAGGCCAAGGGTAAGGATTTATCCTTGACTGAGGGATCGGATGGGATCTTCCGAGTGAAGAACAGAATATACGTACCGGGTGGAGAAGGATTGAGGAGAATGGTGCTTGATGAAGCTCATAAGAGCCTACTCAGTATTCACCCGGGTACCACGAAGATGTACCATGACCTGCGAACACAATTCTGGTGGCCCGGATTAAAGAAGAATGTAGCAGAATATGTGGCTCCGTGTATTACTTGTCAGAAATCAAAAGTGGAGCACCAGAAGTCGTATGGTGCATTGCAACCCCTGGAGATTCCCGTGTGGAAATGGGACTCGATTGCCATGGACTTTGTCATGGGATTGCCTAGAAACCGAGCGGGCCATGATGCAATTTGGGTCATTATTGACCGACTGACGAAAAATGCACACTTCCTGCCTGTGAACATGAAGTACCCGTTGCATAAGCTCACACGGATTTACATTCAAGAAATTGTCCGACTGCATGGAGTGCCAACATCTATCGTATCAGATAGGGATCCTAAGTTCACGTCCCGGTTTTGGAGTAGCCTGCGTCAGGAAATGGGTACGAAGCTTTGGCTAAGTTCTGCTTACCACCCCCAATCGGATGGACAATCCGAGCGAACGATTCAAAGCCTGGAGGACTTACTAAGGGCGTGTGTCTTAGAGCACGGTGGGGACTGGGAGCAGTACCTTCCCTTAATTGAATTTACATACAATAACAGCTATCACAACAGTATTGGTATGGCACCCTACGAAGCATTGTATGGTCGGAAGTGTCGAACCCCACTTTGCTGGTCGGAAACGGGTGAAAGTCTGCTATTGGGACCAGATGTTGTTAAGCAAACCTCAGAGCAGATTAAAGTGATAAGGGAAAAAATGAAGGCGTCTCAGGACAGGCAGAAAAGCTACCATGACGAACGAACCAAACCATTAGAGTTTTCAGTCGGAGACAAGGTATTTTTAAGGACTTCACCGAGAAAAGGGGTCGGACGAGCCTTGAAAAGCAGAAAGTTGAGCCCTCGATACATTAGGCCCTATGAGGTGTTGGAACGAGTCGGCTCCATGGCATATCGTATAGCACTACCGACTCATTTATCTCGATTGCATAACGTGTTTCACGTGTCGCAACTAAGGAAGTATCTACACGACCCCAGCCACACAATGTCTAATGATGAAGTGGAAATTAAGGAAGATCTGACCACTGTGACTACACCGACCAGAATCATGGACCGATCGATAAAACGTTTGAGGAACAAAGACGTACGACTGGTTGAAGTGGAGTGGCAGCAAGGCAAGACTATCTCTTACACCTGGGAACGCGAAGACACCATGAGACAGCAATACCCCGAGTTGTTTACTAAGGTGAATTACCGACTGAATTTTGTGTGAATTACCGACTGAATTTCGTGTGGGTTACCGACTGAATTTCGAGGACAAAATTCTTTTGAGTGGGGGAGAACTGTAACATCCCAATTTTGAGGATATATACCGAATGGAAACAAAACGTTAAGAACCTGAATGCAAGTAGGGAATTAATTGATAATTACACTCAACATAGCTTAAGAAATAATAACAAGTTAATTGGGCTTAGTTGGGGATAAGTGGCTGTTCGTGATTGGTAAGTTGCATGAGTGGACTGTGACTCACGCTTTCCCATCCCACTTCCTCCTCTTCGCATGCGTATATGTACATACCCTGCATCACCTTGAATACTCACCTTCTCCCACTACTTCATTCTCTCTTTTCTTCTTCGTCTCCATCTTCTTCTCCTCTCCTCTGTTTTTCACTCCTCGTTCTGGAGACCAAGACGACAGTGCCGGAGGAAAGTTAGAGCCTTCTAACTGGTGAAGGACGATCGTTGAGGCAGAGGAAGAACAGTGCTCCATTCCCGAACCAAGTACAGAGTGCGACGGAGCGAAGAAAGGCTGTACGGATCGGAATAAGGGCGTCAGACCCAACGTCGAGAGCAGAAAGGCTTCTTGAGTTCCTTCCATAGGTAGGGGGCGCTTGCATGTCAAATGAATGGTCCACGAATGGTACCGGATGGATGTACTGGTTGAGTGTATGCATGTGCTTTTGACGACTGGGTCTTATGCATGATTAATGATTCTGGATTCTGCGTGCATTATAGTGAATATACCGCAATTGCATGTAATCAATATGGTGGTAATGTAGCCTGTTAGTCTTTGATAATGACGAGTGAAATGCATGATTCTATCCTTGTTAGCACTGTGAGAATATGAATGTATGCCAGTTAGTTGATGTGTCTGATGTTGTTACTCTGTTTGCCCGATTGTTATGCATAATGATATGACTGATAAAACAAATGTAAAGGCTGTGTTGAATCTGTTCTTGCTTAATGGTTACGAAGGAGGCATTGGTTATGTGATGATGCTTGCTGATAGATGCATTAGTTGCATGTGTAAGAGTAGGATGACCCGTGGAAGGTCATGAACCCTGAGGGAATGGCTTCCAGCTACAGACCTTGGCTACATCCTGAGAGAGCTCGTGGTAGCCGTAGGAGCTAGAGAGGAGTCTCGAGATGCCAATGGGAGGCCGGCACCACACGGGAAGAGCTGAAGGATGAGGGGCCAGAAAAAGAGGAAACTGTAACTGAAAGTTATCACTCGAGTCGGATCCGCAGGCATGCATGTAGCATAAGGTTGATTAGGATAGTACATATCGCGTGTTATATATGTGTCATATATATATATATTTCTGCCTTGCCTAACCTTGGTTAGCCTGAATATGATTGAATGAAAGTGAATGTGCGTACTGACATGGATACCGAGTCCTTGATTGTCATTTTGCATGTAAAAGCTCACCCCTGCAGTCGCTATATTTTTCAGTGAACATCACTAGGAACGAAGGATGAAGGAGGAGCTGAGTGCGGAACAAGGCAACCAAGTGCTGTTGAATACATGTGTATATGTGAATATTGTGTGTAGGATATTGTTAAGCCTTGGCCGGCTCTTATTTTGATTTTGTCTTCATATCAGGACTTGAATACTTTCGGTTGAGGGAGCATACTAATGTGTTTGTAATTATTTAAATACTCCTCTATATGCATATCTATATATTGCGTGTTTATGTTATGTTGTAGGTGATGTCCGAGCGATAAATATGGATGTATAAGTATGTTTTCCCCAGCGTAGGAAGTTAGTGTGTCTATGGGTAGAGGTGGAACCAAATGGGTTGAATGGAAAAGTGAGATAACAAGACATTCCGAGTGAAAATTATAGGTAATCCGAGTGAATGGCATGAAACCCGAGCGAGTGAATGTTGTATTCCGAGTGAGTTAGCCGTCATTATTCGAGTGATTGAGGTTGCATAATCTGGAGTAGGAGTCGGTGTGAATTCTGTGAATGATAAATTGTGAGGTCTTTTGAGTAGAGCATAATTAATGATTTCTGAGTGACCCTCCCAGAGTGAAGATAAGTTAGGATAATTCCGAGTAAAATATAGGTATAAAACCCGAGCGAGATTCATGTATCTGGGTTTCCTCCGAGAGAAAAATACTTAGGCGAATTCCTTAGGAAGCTCCCTTTTGAGGACCTTCTAGTGCGGGATTTATTGGGAAAATTCCCGAACGCATAGGCTTAACTGATTCCGAGTAAAAATATGTGTGAATCCCGAATGGGGAATGATTTTGTATAAATCCGAGTGGAAATCCGAATGAGCCTCACCGAGAGAAGAGTTATTATGATAGATTAGATTGGACATATTCCGAGTGGTTTATATATATATAATACCGAGTATGTATTCTGAGTGTTTAAGTATGGAACGAATCCGTGTGGTACTGACTTAATGGTTACTCCGAGTGGTTAAGTATTGCATAAGTCCGAATGAATTACTTGATGGACGAAATACCGAGTGATATGTGTTGGCGGATTCCCGATTGAATTATGGTTAAAAACACCGAGTGGGGTGTGGTTGATGTTGACCGAGTGGACTAAGTCATTACCGAGTAAATGGTTGCCCCTAGATACCGAGTGGTGGAATTGTCGAGAGTGGCTTCTCGCTTCAGCGAGTAAGTTCTCGCTTCAGCGAGTAAGTTCTCGCTCCAGCGAGTACGCTGTTAGGAAGGCTTTTGTGTGGCTTCGCCCAAGCGGACCCGTGTCTCGCTTGAGCGAATGTACGTTGCTTTTTGGCCTACGCTTGAGCGCTGTTGGTTCCTTGCTGGGCTTGTGCTCGGTTTTGTTCTTTGGACTTCCTTCCAAATTGTATTTCTTCTTCTTGGCTGACATTTCGCCCTTCTGTCTTGGGCTGCTTGTCTTCTTCTTGGTCTTTGGACATGGCCCTCATATCTTCATATATGGGGGAGGCTTTTAATTATTTTAGATCCAGGTATTCTCTTATTGAAACGCGAAAAATTTTCCCTAAAATTTAGGATGTTACATTTGGTATCAGAGCAGACCGAAAGGTCCAAGGCCAAGGTATGCTTGCCGAGTGTGAGCGGTCGTGTATATTAGGATCGAGTGGTCATCATTATTGTGATATTATTGAACTTGATTGATGCTGTGATACTGATTTATGGATAGGAGGATGTTCCTCCTGGTCCGATTGATTTGTGTGACATATAGGAATAGCATAATGTGCTATGCTACTGAATATTAGACTAAAATCCAATCGGTAGTAAGTGGCTCGGTATACTTATCCTCGAAAGGGTGTTGATT
Source organism: Clitoria ternatea (assembly GCA_037962975.1). Taxonomy (NCBI): domain Eukaryota; kingdom Viridiplantae; phylum Streptophyta; class Magnoliopsida; order Fabales; family Fabaceae; genus Clitoria; species Clitoria ternatea. The sequence goes on along the minus strand of CM075672.1, from coordinate 34,316,246 downwards.
TCAGGATAAGGAATGACGCATCGCCAAAGCATGGAGGCCATAGCCACAGCATTCCAACGCTTTGCACACGTGTTTGAGAGGCAGGGCCAACCTCGAGCTGAGGAGGGCCAAGTGCTGGACCGCTTCCTAAAGAGGAAGCCGAGTGAATTTCTAGGAGGACGGAACCCTGAGGCAGCCTTTAAATGGACTCAGGAGCTGGAGAGGATTTTTGGGGGTCTTCGTTGTACCGAGGCCCAGAAGGTGGAGTGTGCAGTATACATGCTGCGGGATGAAGCAGAAAACCGGTGGAAGATAGCCAGAAACCGATTCCCTGATGATGATGCTCAACTTACATGGAACGACTTCAAGACATGCTTCCTGGAGAAGTACTTCCCCGACACAGTAAGGAGTCGGAAGGAGTTGGAGTTTATGGAGTTGAAACAAGGCCCCATGACTGTGGAAGAATATGCAACTAGATTCGAAGAGTTGTGCCAAATGCCTTAAGTTCGAGAATGGACTAAGATCAGATATTAAGAGGGCCTGCAGATACCAAGAGATACGGAGTTTCCCTGCATTGGTGAACAAATGTAGGATATTTGAGGAGGATGACAATGCCTATTCGGGCCAGAACAGCAGAGCCAACCGTTACCTGAAGCCTCATCCATCACGTTTCAAGAGAGCGGGAAGAACTGGACCCTTTAACAGACATCGAGACCACAAGAACCAAGGGAGACAAATGAGTGGACGACCCAAATATGGCAAGTGTTTTAAATATGGTGGCGACCACTTTGCTCAGGATTGCGATAGTGTAAACGTCGAGTGTTTTCACTGCCAGGAGAAGGGGCACATTCGCCCTAACTGTCCCCGACTTCGTCAAGCAAACTTCAATGCACGCCATGGGGGTTTTCAGGGAATAAACCGTGGGAATGATACCCAAGGGCCGAGCGGCAGGAACAGCGGAGCCAGAGGAAATATGATGTTCGCTCCAAATAACAGGAGGAGAAACACCGACCAACCAACTGCTGGAAGAGTTTACGCCATCAACGCAGAAGATGTTGCCCAAGCGAATGACTTGGTACAATGTAAGTGCTCACTTGGTAGATACACACTTAGTGTAGTTTTTGATTCTGGAGCTACCCACTCCTTCATAGCTGATGATTGCGTAAAACGTTTGAGACTACCGACCGTGGAAATGGATCGGATTTTGGAGGTAGCCAATCCAACTGGCCCAAAGGTACTGACCTCATCAATGTGCAAAGAGGTAAGTATGGATACCACACGGATTCGTTCCATACTTAAACACTCAGAATACATACTCGGTATTATATATATATAAACCACTCGGAATATGTCCAATCTAATCTATCATAATAACTCTTCTCTCGGTGAGGCTCATTCGGATTTCCACTCGGATTTATACAAAATCATTCCCTATTCGGGATTCACACATATTTTTACTCGGAATCAGTTAAGCCTATGCGTTCGGGAATTTTCCCAATAAATCCCGCACTAGAAGGTCCTCAAAAGGGAGCTTCCTAAGGAATTCGCCTAAGTATTTTTCTCTTGGAGGAAACCCAGATACATGAATCTCGCTCGGGTTTTATACCTATATTTTACTTGGAATTATCTAAACTTATCTTCACTCTGGGAGGGTCACTCGGAAATCATTAATTATGCTCTACTCAAAAGACCTCATAATTTATCGTTCACAGAATTCACACCGACTCCTACTCCAGATTATGCAACCTCAATCACTCGAATAATGACGGCTAACTCACTCGGAATACAATATTCACTCACTCAGGTTTCATGCCATTCACTCAGATTACCTATAATTTTCACTCGGAATGTCTTGTTATCTCACTTTTCCATTCAACCCATTTGGTTCCACCTCTACCCATAGACACACTAACTTCCTACGCTGGGGAAAACATACTTATACATCCATATTTATCGCTCGGACATCACCTACAACATAACATAAACACGCAATATATAGATATGCATATAGAGGAGTATTTAAATAATTACAAACACATTAGCATGCTCCCTCAACCGAAAGTATTCAAGTCCTGATATGAAGACAAAATCAAAATAAGAGCCGGCCAAGGCTTAACAATATCCTACACACAATATTCACATATACACATGTATTCAACAGCACTTGGTTGCCTTGTTCCGCACTCAGCTCCTCCTTCATCCTTCGTTCCGAGTGATGTTCACTAAAAAATATAGCCACTGCAGGGGTGAGCTTTTACATGCAAAATGACAATCAAGGACTCGGTATCCATGTCAGTACACACATTAATTTTCATTCAATCATATTCAGGCTAACCAAGGTTAGGCAAGGCAGAAATATATATATATATATATATATATATGACATATATATAACACGCGATATGTACTATCCTAATCAACCTTATGCTACATGCATGCCTGCGGATCCGACTCGAGTGATAACTTTCAGTTATAATTTCCTCTTTTTCTGGCCCCTCGTCCTTCAGCTCTTCCCGTGTGGTGCCGACCTCCCATTGGCGTCTCGAGATTCCTCTCTAGCTCCTACGGCTACCACGAGCTCTCTTAGGATCTAGCCAAGGTCTGTAGCTGGAAGCCATTCCCTCGGGGTTCATGACCTTCCACGGGTCATCCTACTCTTACACATGCAACTAATGCATCTATCAGCAAGCATCATCACACAACCAATGCCTCCTTCGTAACCATTAAGCAAGAACAGATTCAACACAGCCTTTACATTTGTTTTATCAGTCACATCATTATGCATAACAATCGGGCAAACAGGGTAACAACATCAGAGACATCAACTAACTGGCATACATTCATATTCTCACAGTGCTAACAAGGATAGAATCATGCATTTCACTCGTCATTATCAAAGACTAACAGGCTACATTACCACCATATTGATTACATGCAATTGCGGTATATTCACTATAATGCACGCAGAATCCAGAATCACTAATCATGCATAAGACCCAGTCATCAAAAGCACATGTATACACTCAAGCAGTACATCCATCCGGTACCGTTTGTGGACCATGCATTTGACATGCAAGCGCCCCCTACCTATGGAAGGAACTCAAGAAGCCTTTCTGCTCTCGACGTTGGGTCTGACGCCCTTATTCCGATCCGTTCAGCCTTTCTTCGCTCCGTCACACTCTGTACTTGGTTCGGGAATGGAGCGCTGTTCTTCCTCTGCCTCAACGATCGTCCTTCACCAGTTAGAAGGCTCTAACTTTCCTCCGGCACTGTCGTCTTGGTCTCCAGAACGAGGAGTGAAAAACAGAGGAGGGGAGAAGAAGATGGAGACGAAGAAGAAAAGAGAGAATGAAGTAGTGGGAGAAGGTGAGTATTCAAGGTGATGCAGGGTGTGTACATATACGCATGCGAAGAGGAGGAAGTGGGATGGGAAAGCGTGAGTCACAGTCCACTCATGCAACTTGCCAATCACGAACAACCACTTATCCCCAACTAAGCCCAATTAACTTGTTATTATTTCTTAAGCTATGTTGAGTGTAATTATCAATTAATTCCCTACTTGCATTCAGGTTCTTAACGTTTTGTTTCCATTCGGTATATATCCTCAAAATTGGGATGTTACAGTTCTCCCCCACTCAAAAGAATTTCGTCCTCGAAATTCAGTCGGTAACCCACACGAAATTCAGTCGGTAATTCACACAAAATTCAGTCGGTAATTCACCTTAGTAAACAACTCGGGGTATTGCTGTCTCATGGTGTCTTCGCGTTCCTAGGTGCAAGAGATAGTCTTGCCTTGCTGCCACTCCACTTCAACCAGTCGTACGTCTTTGTTCCTCAAACGTTTTATCGATCGGTCCATGATTCTGGTCGGTGTAGTCATAGTGGTCAGATCTTCCTTAATTTCCACTTCATCATCAGACATTGTGTGGCTGGGGTCGTGTAGATACTTCCTTAGTTGCGACACGTGAAACACGTTATGCAATCGAGATAAATGAGTCGGTAGTGCTATACGATATGCCATGGAGCCGACTCGTTCCAACACCTCATAGGGCCCAATGTATCGAGGGCTCAACTTTCTGCTTTTCAAGGCTCGTCCGACCCCTTTTCTCGGTGAAGTCCTTAAAAATACCTTGTCTCCGACTGAAAACTCTAATGGTTTGGTTCGTTTGTCATGGTAGCTTTTCTGCCTGTCCTGAGACGCCTTCATTTTTTCCCTTATCACTTTAATCTACTCTGAGGTTTGCTTAACAACATCTGGTCCCAATAGCAGACTTTCACCTGTTTCTGACCAACAAAGTGGGGTTCGACACTTCCGACCATACAATGCTTCGTAGGTTGCCATACCAATACTGTTGTGATAGTTGTTATTGTACGTAAATTCAATTAAGGGAAGGTACTGCTCCCAGTCCCCACCGTGCTCTAAGACACACGCCCTTAGCAAGTCCTCCAGGCTTTGAATCGTTCGCTCGGATTGTCCATCCGATTGGGGGTGGTAAGCAGAACTTAGCCAAAGCTTCGTACCCATTTCCTGATGCAGGCTGCTCCAAAACCGGGACGTGAACTTAAGATCCCTATCTGATATGATAGATGTTGGCACTCCATGCAGTCGGACAATTTCTTGAATGTAAATCCGTGCGAGCTTATGCAACGGGTACTTCATGTTCACAGGCAGGAAGTGTGCATTTTTCGTCAGTCGGTCAATAATGACCTAAATTGCATCATGGCCCGCTCGGTTTCTAGGCAATCCCATGACAAAGTCCATGGCAATCGAGTCCCATTTCCACACGGGAATCTCCAGGGGTTGCAATGCACCATACGGCTTCTGGTGCTCCACTTCTGATTTCTGACAAGTAATACACCGAGCCACATATTCTGCTACATTCTTCTTTAATCCGGGCCACCAGAATTGTGTTCGCAGGTCATGGTACATCTTCGTGGTACCCGGGTGAATACTGAGTAGGCTCTTATGAGCTTCATCAAGCACCATTCTCCTCAATCCTTCTCCACCCGGTACGTATATTCTGTTCTTCACTCGGAAGATCCCATCCGATCCCTCAGTCAAGGATAAATCCTTACCCTTGGCCTGCGTCTCCTTCATCTCAGCCAAGTAGGAATCTGACTGCTGCTGCTTGTATATGGATTTCAAGAAGTCATTGGTGATTCGCAGCGTACCAATTATCATTTTCTGAGAGGAGGGGGTATCAACGCGTAGGTTCATGTCTCGGAATTGTTCTAACAGCTTCGCTTCCCTTACCATCATTGTTGCCATATGAAGGGATTTCTGACTCAACACGTCGCCAACAACGTTTGCCTTACCCGGGTGATACTTTAGCTCGAAGTCATAATCCTTTAGAAATTCCATCCATCTCCTCTGCCTCATATTCAGCTCCTTCTGGTCGAATAAGTATTTGAGGCTCTTGTGATCACTGTATACTTCAAATTTGGACCCATACAAGTAGTGTCTCCAGATTTTTAACACGAACACCACTGCTGCCAATTCTAAGTCGTGGGTCGGGTAATGCTGCTCATGAGGTCTCAATTGCCGAGAGGCATATGCTATCACTCGGTCCTTCTGCATTAGCACGCATCCTAACCCGAGTCCTGACGCATCACAATAAACCACGAAGCTCTCTCGTAAGTCAGGTAATGCCAGCACGGGTTCAGTCGTCAACTTGTTCTTCAGCTCTCGGAAACTATTTTCGCAGTCGGAATTCCACACGAAGGGAATGTTTTTCCGAGTCAATTTAGTCAGTGGTAAAGCTAACTTGGAAAAACCCTCAATGAATCTTCTATAATAGCCTGCCAGGCCCATAAAGCTCCTTATCTCCGAGACCGACTTGGGTCTCTCCCATGCCATTATAGCTGTCACCTTTGAAGGGTCCACCGAGACACCTTGCTCGGAAATCACCTGCCCGAGGAAATGGATCTTATCCATCCAAAATTCACACTTTGAAAGCTTCGCAAACAACTGCTTCTCCTTTAACACTTGAAGTACCGCTCGGAGGTGTTCTTCATGCTCCTCAGGAGTCTTAGAATAGATCAAGATGTCATCTATGAATACTACAACAAATCGGTCTAAATAAGGGTGGAATATGCTGTTCATGTAATTCATGAAGACAGCAGGGGCGTTTGATACTCCAAACGGCATCACTACATACTCGTAGTGACCATACCGAGTCCTAAAGGCAGTCTTTGGGATATCCGAGTCCTTTACTCAGATTTGGTGGTATCCCGATCGTAGGTCAATTTTCGAGAAAAATGAGGCTCCCCTTAGTTGGTCAATTAAGTCATCAATCCTGGGCAATGGGTATCGGTTTTTAATTGTGAGTTTGTTTAGCTGTCGGTAATCTATACATAACCTCATGCTTCCATCCTTCTTCTTAACAAGCAGCACAGGTGCGCCCCAAGGTGATACACTCGGTCTAATGAATTGTTTTCTGAGTAAGTCATCCACCTGTTTCTTCAACTCAACTAATTCAGTCGGGGACATCCTGTATGGTGCAATGGAGACTGGTTCAGCTCCAAGGATTAGGTCTATAGAGAATTCGACTTCCCTGTTAGGAGGGATGCTCGGTACGTCTTCAGGAAATACTTCTGGAAATTCATAGGCAATCGGGATTTTGTTCACTCGGGTTTTACTTTCACCCTCGGTTAGACAAAGCATCATGAATAATTGAGTTATACCTTGTGCTGTGCAGTCCTCATTACACTGCCTCGGGAATATTATCCTTCGGTTTCCGCAATCCATTAACACCTCGTTGGCTGAAAGCCAATCTATTCCGAGTACAATATCAAGATTCTTCAAAGGTATGCACACTAAGTCGAAAGTGAAACTCCGATCGCACAACTCGAATGTTACCTCTTTGCACATTGATGAGGTCAGTACCTTTGGGCTAGTTGGATTGGCTACCTCTAAAATCCGATCCATTTCCACGGTTGGTAGTCTCAAATGTTTTACGCAATCATCAGCTATGAAAGAGTGGGTAGCTCCAGAATCAAAAACTACACTAAGTGTGTATCTACCAAGTGAGCACTTACATTGTACCAAGTCATTCGCTTGGGCAACATCTTCTGCGTTGATGGCGTAAACTCTTCCAGCAGTTGGTTGGTCGGTGTTTCTCCTCCTGTTATTTGGAGCGAACATCATATTTCCTCTGGCTCCGCTGTTCCTGCCGCTCGGCCCTTGGGTATCATTCCCACGGTTTATTCCCTGAAAACCCCCATGGCATGCATTGGAGTTTGCTTGACGAAGTCGGGGACAGTTAGGGCGAATGTGCCCTTTCTCCTGGCAGTGAAAACACTCGACGTTTGCACTATCGCAATCCTGAGCAAAGTGGTCGCCGCCACATTTAAAACACTTGCCATATTTGGGTCGTCCACTCATCTGTCTCCCTTGGTTCTTGTGGTCTCGATGTCTGTTAAAGGGTCCAGTTCTTCCCGCTCTCTTGAAACGTGATGGATGAGGCTTCAGGTAACGGTTGGCTCTGCTGTTCTGGCCCGAATGGGCATTGTCATCCTCCTCAAATATCCTACATTTGTTCACCAATGCAGGGAAACTCCATATCTCTTGGTATCTGCAGGCCCTCTTAATATCTGATCTTAGTCCATTCTCGAACTTAAGGCATTTGGCACAACTCTTCGAATCTAGTTGCATATTCTTCCACAGTCATGGGGCCTTGTTTCAACTCCATAAACTCCAACTCCTTCCGACTCCTTACTGTGTCGGGGAAGTACTTCTCCAGGAAGCATGTCTTGAAGTCGTTCCATGTAAGTTGAGCATCATCATCAGGGAATCGGTTTCTGGCTATCTTCCACCAGTTTTCTACTTCATCCCGCAGCATGTATACTGCACACTCCACCTTCTGGGCCTCGGTACAACGAAGACCCCCAAAAATCCTCTCCAGCTCCTGAGTCCATTTAAAGGCTGCCTCAGGGTTCCGTCCTCCTAGAAATTCACTCGGCTTCCTCTTTAGGAAGCGGTCCAGCACTTGGCCCTCCTCAGCTCGAGGTTGGCCCTGCCTCTCAAACACGTCTGCAAAGCGTTGGAATGCTGTGGCTATGGCCTCCATGCTTTGGCGATGCGTCATTCCTTATCCTGAAATCAACACCCTTTCGAGGATAAGTATACCGAGCCACTTACTACCGATTGGATTTTAGTCTAATATTCAGTAGCGTAGCACATTATGCTATTCCTATATGTCACACAAATCAATCGGACCAGGAGGAACATCCTCCTATCCATAAATCAGTATCACAGCATCAATCAAGTTCAATAATATCACAATAATGATGACCACTCGATCCTAATATACACGACCGCTCACACTCGGCAAGCATACCTTGGCCTTGGACCTTTCGGTCAGAGTGGCGCAGCGGAAGCGTGGTGGGCCCATAACCCACAGGTCCCTGGATCGAAACCAGGCTCTGATACCAAATGTAACATCTTAAATTTTAGGGAAAATTTTTCGCGTTTCAATAAGAGAATACCTGGATCTAAAATAATTAAAAGCCTCCCCCATATATGAAGATATGAGGGCCAGGTCCAAAGACCAAGAAGAAGACAAGCAGCCCAAGACAGAAGGGCGAAATGTCAGCCAAGAAGAAGAAATACAATTTGGAAGGAAGTCCAAAGAACAAAACCGAGCACAAGCCCAGCAAGGAACCAACAGTGCTCAAGCGTAGGCCAAAAAGCAACGTACATTCGCTCAAGCGAGACACGGGTCCGCTTGGGCGAAGCCACACAAAAGCCTTCCTAACAGCGTACTCGCTGGAGCGAGAACTTACTCGCTGAAGCGAGAAGCCACTCTCGGCAATTCCACCACTCGGTATCTAGAGGCAACCATTTACTCGGTAATGACTTAGTCCACTCGGTCAACGTCAACCACACCCCACTCGGTGTTTTTAACCATAATTCAATCTGGAATCCGCCAATACATATCACTCGGTATTTCATCCATCAAGTAATTCATTCGGACTTATGCAATACTTAACCACACGGATTCGTTCCATACTTAAACACTCAGAATACATACTCGGTATTATATATATATAAACCACTCGGAATATGTCCAATCTAATCTATCATAATAACTCTTCTCTCGGTGAGGCTCATTCGGATTTCCACTCGGATTTATACAAAATCATTCCCCATTCGGGATTCACACATATTTTTACTCGGAATCAGTTAAGCCTATGCGTTCGGGAATTTTCCCAATAAATCCCGCACTAGAAGGTCCTCAAAAGGGAGCTTCCTAAGGAATTCGCCTAAGTATTTTTCTCTTGGAGGAAACCCAGATACATGAATCTCGCTCGGGTTTTATACCTATATTTTACTTGGAATTATCCAAACTTATCTTCACTCTGGGAGGGTCACTCGGAAATCATTAATTATGCTCTACTCAAAAGACCTCATAATTTATCGTTCACAGAATTCACACCGACTCCTACTCCAGATTATGCAACCTCAATCACTCGAATAATGACGGCTAACTCACTCGGAATACAACATTCACTCGCTCGGGTTTCATGCCATTCACTCGGATTACCTATAATTTTCACTCGGAATGTCTTGTTATCTCACTTTTCCATTCAACCCATTTGGTTCCACCTCTACCCATAGACACACTAACTTCCTACGCTGGGGAAAACATACTTATACATCCATATTTATCGCTCGGACATCACCTACAACATAACATAAACACGCAATATATAGATATGCATATAGAGGAGTATTTAAATAATTACAAACACATTAGCATGCTCCCTCAACCGAAAGTATTCAAGTCCTGATATGAAGACAAAATCAAAATAAGAGCCGGCCAAGGCTTAACAATATCCTACACACAATATTCACATATACACATGTATTCAACAGCACTTGGTTGCCTTGTTCCGCACTCAGCTCCTCCTTCATCCTTCGTTCCGAGTGATGTTCACTGAAAAATATAGCCACTGCAGGGGTGAGCTTTTACATGCAAAATGACAATCAAGGACTCGGTATCCATGTCAGTACGCACATTAATTTTCATTCAATCATATTCAGGCTAACCAAGGTTAGGCAAGGCAGAAATATATATATATATATATATATATATGACACATATATAACACGCGATATGTACTATCCTAATCAACCTTATGCTACATGCATGCCTGCGGATCCGACTCGAGTGATAACTTTCAGTTACAGTTTCCTCTTTTTCTGGCCCCTCGTCCTTCAGCTCTTCCCGTGTGGTGCCGGCCTCCCATTGGCGTCTCGAGACTCCTCTCTAGCTCCTACGGCTACCACGAGCTCTCTCAGGATCTAGCCAAGGTCTGCAGCTGGAAGCCATTCCCTCGGGGTTCATGACCTTCCACGGGTCATCCTACTCTTACACATGCAACTAATGCATCTATCAGCAAGCATCATCACACAACCAATGCCTCCTTCGTAACCATTAAGCAAGAACAGATTCAACACAGCCTTTACATTTGTTTTATCAGTCACATCATTATGCATAACAATCGGGCAAACAGGGTAACAACATCAGACACATCAACTAACTGGCATACATTCATATTCTTACAGTGCTAACAAGGATAGAATCATGTATTTCACTCGTCATTATCAAAGACTAACAGGCTACATTACCACCATATTGATTACATGCAATTGCGGTATATTCACTATAATGCACGCAGAATCCAGAATCACTAATCATGCATAAGACCCAGTCATCAAAAGCACATGCATACACTCAAGCAGTACATCCATCCGGTACCGTTCGTGGACCATGCATTTGACATGCAAGCGCCCCTTACCTATGGAAGGAACTCAAGAAGCCTTTCTGCTCTCGACGTTGGGTCTGACGCCCTTATTCCGATCCGTTCAGCCTTTCTTCGCTCCGTCACACTCTGTACTTGGTTCGGGAATGGAGCGCTGTTCTTCCTCTGCCTCAACGATCATCCTTCACCAGTTAGAAGGCTCTAACTTTCCTCCGGCACTGTCGTCTTGGTCTCCAGAACGAGGAGTGAAAAACAGAGAAGAGGAGAAGAAGATGGAGACGAAGAAGAAAAGAGAGAATGAAGTAGTGGGAGAAGGTGAGTATTCAAGGTGATGCAGGGTGTGTACATATACGCATGCGAAGAGGAGGAAGTGGGATGGGAAAGCGTGAGTCACAGTCCACTCATGCAACTTGCCAATCACGAACAACCACTTATCCCCAACTAAGCCCAATTAACTTGTTATTATTTCTTAAGCTATGTTGAGTGTAATTATCAATTAATTCCCTACTTGCATTCAGGTTCTTAACGTTTTGTTTCCATTCGGTATATGTCCTCAAAATTGGGATGTTACAGTTCTCCCCCACTCAAAAGAATTTCGTCCTCGAAATTCAGTCGGTAACCCACACGAAATTCAGTCGGTAATTCACATAAAATTCAGTCGGTAATTCACCTTAGTAAACAACTCTGGGTATTACTGTCTCATGGTGTCTTCGCGTTCCCAGGTGCAAGAGATAGTCTTGCCTTGCTGCCACTCCACTTCAACCAGTCGTACGTCTTTGTTCCTCAAACGTTTTATCGATCGGTCCATGATTCTGGTCGGTGTAGTCACAGTGGTCAGATCTTCCTTAATTTCCACTTCATCATCAGACATTGTGTGGCTGGGGTCGTGTAGATACTTCCTTAGTTGCGACACGTGAAACACGTTATGCAATCGAGATAAATGAGTCGGTAGTGCTATATGATATGCCATGGAGCCGACTCATTCCAACACCTCATAGGGCCCAATGTATCGAGGGCTCAACTTTCTGCTTTTCAAGGCTCGTCCGACCCCTTTTCTCGGTGAAGTCCTTAAAAATACCTTGTCTCCGACTGAAAACTCTAATGGTTTGGTTCGTTCATCATGGTAGCTTTTCTGCCTGTCCTGAGACGCCTTCATTTTTTCCCTTATCACTTTAATCTGCTCTGAGGTTTGCTTAACAACATCTGGTCCCAATAGCAGACTTTCACCCGTTTCCGATCAGCAAAGTGGGGTTCAACACTTCCGACCATATAATGCTTCGTAGGGTGCCATACCAATACTGTTGTGATAGCTGTTATTGTATGTAAATTCAATTAAGGGAAGGTACTGCTCCCAGTCCCCACCGTGCTCTAAGACACACGCCCTTAGCAAGTCCTCCAGGCTTTGAATCGTTCGCTCGGATTGTCCATCCGATTGGGGGTGGTAAGCAGAACTTAGCGAAAGCTTCGTACCTATTTCCTGATACAGGCTGCTCCAAAACCGGGACGTGAACTTAGGATCCCTATCTGATACGATAGATGTTGGCACTCCATACAGTCGGACAATTTCTTGAATGTAAATCCGTGCGAGCTTATGCAACGGGTACTTCATGTTCACAGGCAGGAAGTGTGCATTTTTTGTCAGTCGGTCAATAATGACCCAAATTGCATCATGGCCCGCTCGGTTTCTAGGCAATCCCATGACAAAGTCCATGGCAATCGAGTCCCATTTCCATACGGGAATCTCCAGGGGTTGCAATGCACCATACGGCTTCTGGTGCTCCACTTTTGATTTCTGACAAGTAATACACCGAGCCACATATTCTGCTACATTCTTCTTTAATCCGGGCCACCAGAATTGTGTTCGCAGGTCATGGTACATCTTCGTGGTACCCGGGTGAATACTGAGTAGGCTCTTATGAGCTTCATCAAGCACCATTCTCCTCAATCCTTCTCCATCCGGTACGTATATTCTGTTCTTCACTTAGAAGATCCCATCCGATCCCTCAGTCAAGGACAAATCCTTACCCTTGGCGTGTGTCTCCTTCATCTCAGCCAAGTAGGAATCTGACTGCTGCTGCTTGTATATGGATTTCAAGAAGCCAATTTTGAGGACATATACCGAATGAAAACAAAACGTTAAGAACCTGAATGCAAGTAGGGAATTAATTGATAATTACACTCAACATAGCTTAAGAAATAATAACAAGTTAATTGGGCTTAGTTGGGGATAAGTGGCTGTTCGTGATTGGCAAGTTGCATGAGTGGACTGTGACTCACGCTTTCCCATCCCACTTCCTCCTCTTCGTATGCGTATATGTACACACCCTACATCACCTTGAATACTCACCTTCTCCCACTACTTCATTCTCTCTTTTCTTCTTCGTCTCCATCTTCTTCTCCTCTCCTCTGTTTTTCACTCCTCGTTCTGGAGACCAAGACGACAGTGCCGGAGGAAAGTTAGAGCCTTCTAACTGGTGAAGGACGATCGTTGAGGCAGAGGAAGAACAGCGCTCCATTCCCGAACCAAGTACAGAGTGCGACGGAGCGAAGAAAGGCTGAACGGATCGGAATAAGGGCGTCAGACCCAACGTCAAGAGCAGAAAGGCTTCTTGAGTTCCTTCCACAGGTAGGGGGCGCTTGCATGTCAAATGCATGGTCCACGAACGGTACCGGATGGATGTACTGCTTGAGTGTATGCATGTGCTTTTGACGACTGGGTCTTATGCATGATTAGTGATTCTGGATTCTGCGTGCATTATAGTGAATATACCGCAATTGCATGTAATCAATATGGTGGTAATGTAGCCTGCTAGTCTTTGATAATGACGAGTGAAATGCATGATTCTATCCTTGTTAGCACTGTGAGAATATGAATGTATGCCAGTTAGTTGATATGTCTGATGTTGTTACCCTGTTTGCCCGATTGTTATGCATAATGATGTGACTGATAAAACAAATGTAAAGGCTGTGTTGAATCTGTTCTTGCTTAATGGTTATGAATGAGGCATTGGTTGTGTGATGATGCTTGCTGATAGATGCATTAGTTGTATGTGTAAGAGTAGGATGACCCGTGGAAGGTCATGAACCCCGAAGGAATGACTTCCAGCTATAGACCTTGGCTAGATCCTGAGAGAGCTCGTGGTAGCCGTAGGAGCTAGAGAGGAGTCTCGAGACGCCAATGGGAGGCCGGCACCACACGGGAAGAGCTGAAGGACGAGGGGCTAGAAAAAGAGGAAACTGTAACTGAAAGTTATCACTCGAGTCAGATCCGCAGGCATGCATGTAGCATAAGGTTGTTTAGGATAGTACATATCGCGTGTTATATATGTGTCATATATATATATATATATATATATATATATATTTCTGCCTTGCCTAACCTTGGTTAGCCTGAATATGATTGAATGAAAGTGAATGTGCGTACTGACATGGATACCGAGTCCTTGATTGTCATTTTGCATGTAAAAGCTCACCCGTGCAGTGGCTATATTTTTCAGTGAACATCACTCGGAACGAAGGATGAAGGAGGAGCTGAGTGCGGAACAAGGCAACCAAGTGCTGTTGAATACATGTGTATATGTGAATATTGTTTGTAGGATATTGTTAAGCCTTGGCCGGCTCTTATTTTGATTTTGTCTTCATATCAGGACTTGAATACTTTCGGTTGAGGGAGCATGCTAATGTGTTTGTAATTATTTAAATACTCCTCTATATGCATATCTATATATTGCGTGTTTATGTTATGTTGTAGGTGATGTCCGAGCGATAAATATGGATGTATAAGTATGTTTTCCCCAGCGTAGGAAGTTAGTGTGTCTATGGGTAGAGGTGGAACCAAATGGGTTGAATGGAAAAGTGAGATAACAAGACATTCCGAGTGAAAATTATAGGTAATCCGAGTGAATGGCATGAAACCCGAGCGAGTGAATGTTGTATTCCGAGTGAGTTAGCCGTCATTATTCGAGTGATTGAGGTTGCATAATCTGGAGTAGGAGTCGGTGTGAATTCTGTGAACGATAAATTGTGAGGTCTTTTGAGTAGAGCATAATTAATGATTTCCGAGTGACCCTCCCAGAGTGAAGATAAGTTTGGATAATTCCAAGTAAAATATAGGTATAAAACCCGAGCGAGATTCATGTATCTGGGTTTCCTCCGAGAGAAAAATACTTAGGCGAATTCCTTAGGAAGTTTCCTTTTGAGGACCTTCTAGTGCGGGATTTATTGGGAAAATTCCCGAACGCATAGGCTTAACTGATTCCGAGTAAAAATATGTGTGAATCCCGAATGGGGAATGATTTTGTATAAATCCGAGTGGAAACCCGAATGAGCCTCACCGAGAGAAGAGTTATTATGATAGATTAGATTGGACATATTCCGAGTGGTTTATATATATATAATACCGAGTATGTATTCTGAGTGTTTAAGTATGGAACGAATCCGTGTGGTACTGACTTAATGGTTACTTCGAGTGGTTAAGTATTGCATAAGTCCGAATGAATTACTTGATGGACGAAATATCGAGTGATATGTGTTGGCGGATTCCCGATTGAATTATGGTTAAAAACACCGAGTGGGGTGTGGTTGACGTTGACCGAGTGGACTAAGTCATTACTGAGTAAATGGTTGCCTCTAGATACCGAGTGGTGGAATTGCCGAGAGTGGCTTCTCGCTTTAGCGAGTAAGTTCTCGCTCCAGCGAGTACGCTGTTAGGAAGGCTTTTGTGTGGCTTCGCCTAAGCGGACCCGTGTCTCGCTTGAGCGAATGTACGTTGCTTTTTGGCCTACGCTTGAGCGCTGTTGGTTCCTTGCTGGGCTTGTGCTCGGTTTTGTTCTTTGGACTTCCTTCCAAATTGTATTTCTTCTTCTTGGCTGACATTTCACCCTTCTGTCTTGGGCTGCTTGTCTTCTTCTTGGTCTTTGGACCTGGCCCTTATATCTTCATATATGGGGGAGGCTTTTAATTATTTTAGATCCAGGTATTCTCTTATTGAAACGCGAAAAATTTTCCCTAAAATTTAAGATGTTACATATTTAATCATCAAGTTTCATGTCATTGCAGCTTAAAATCATTATAACCGATCCCTCGTGATATAAATTCTAAGAATTCACCGTAAAGTCCGATCCCTCGTGAGCTTTCCCAGTAAAAACTTGCATTAAGACCTGGCCTTATGGCAACAATGGTTAACAACTGTTGTTCAAGTGGCCTCAATACTCAATAGGGGGGGTGAATTGAGTTATAAAACTTTTAATTGGAATACCTTTGAAATTGATTTCTATAACCAAGTTTATGAGAGTATGCAAGTAAAAACAAGTTAAGGATAATATGCAATGCACTACAAAGGTAAATATTGCTGAGGCAATTTAGCAAACACTTGGTGTGCAGTATTTGAAGTATAACAAATTAAGCAATTTCAAGTATGCTCTTCACAAACAATCAACACCAATCAACACCAATCAATTAATATGTAGTATATGAAAGTAAAAGAGTAAGGAAGAGAAGCTTGCAAACCGATATAACGAGTTCCACCAACACCGGTGTACGTCTCACCTCTAAGCAACCCACTTAGAGGATTTCCACTATTGAAGTTTAGAGATACAAGCTATGAGCAATTGCAGCTTCCTAGTGTCCCACACTCAAGAACTCAATCCTCACTAGCACTAGGGCAACCCACCCAATCTCTCAAACTTTCAATACCCAAAGGTTGAACCCCAACCTTTGTGACCACTCAACCTAGAGTGAAAATCTCTTGTGTTTTTGAAGTGTTTACAAATGAATGACTCTCTTAATAGAGTGAATAGACAATGATAGCTCACAAACTTTCTAATCTCTCAAGATGAGAGGATATACAAATGAAATTCAAGATACAAGAAATAGGGCTTACAAAGCACAAAATAGAGCAAAGGATTTGTAGCTTCTTGGTGTGTCTTTGTGCTTGTGTTCCTCTTTAATTTATAGAGCCAATTGAAGTGTTGAGGTGTGCCCTTCTTCTTCCTAGCCGTTGCACTTAGCGGAATTTTGAAGAATAGTGGAGACATGAGCTGGTTTCCCACTTAAATGTGTTTTTCCACTAGTGTAATCGATTACACCCTCGCGTTGTAATCGATTAGCTTCAAGTCAGAGAGTCAATAATCGATTATTTCATTTCCTGTAATCGATTAGCATCTGTACCTGATGCATTTAATTTTGATTTCGCAACTTCCTAATCGATTAGCATCTCTTGTAATCGATTACCTTAATTCCAGTGGCTTCCTAATCGATTGTATAGCTTCCTTAATCGATTAGACATCATACCTGATGCATTTAATCCCATTTTTGATGGTTGTAATCGATTAGCTTCAAGTGTATAATCGATTATCTTAATTCCAGTGAGTTCATAATCGGTTAGTTCAAGTTCATAATCGATTATCTTAATTCCAGTGACTTCATAATCGATTAGCTTCATTTCCAAAATCGATTAGCTTACATCCTGATGCAATTTCTTCTAAAACAGAAAGCTCCTAATCGATTAGCATAAGTTACCTAATCGATTATCTTCGCTGTTACTCAGCACCTGATTCCATATCTTTGTTTTTGCACAGATTTCTTCAAGAGTTCTTGTCATTATCAAAATCTTTGAACATCCTTGAACCTGTATACATATTCAAACACATTCTCCCCCTTTTTGATGATGACAACTATGTTCATCTCTTGAGGGTTGTTAGTTTAAACAATTAAACTTATCTCTAATTTTATCTCTTTGCAAAAACATCTCTGCTGCATTATCAGTTTTTCAAAATAGCAGATTATATATTTTCCAAGTTCAAAAATCAGAATCATTATCTCTTAACAATAACTCATTATCACATTCAGCAGCAAATAGATTCTTATCTCTTATCTCTTATCTCTTAATAAATCTCCCCCTATCAAAAGGAACTTATTAAACCTATTTGTTTTAGATTTTAAACAAGATGATAAGTAAGATATGAGCAAGATGATAAGCAAGATATGAACAGTTATTATGAACAGTTATTCTTCTCCCCCTTTGGAATCATCAAAAAAAAAATTCGTGCAATTAATGAGATAAAATATGATGAACTGAAAGATTTTATTGAATTGTAAAAGGATGGGAATTACATGAAGCAAACTATTCAGAATTAAAAAGGAACAAGCATAAGCACCCTAAAACAGAAAACATAACAAAGGATCTAATTATCCGGATTAAAAAAGCGAATTTCAGCGATTTGGTGGGACAACTCTTCATAGCGTTGTTGCATCATCTCGAAGTGTTGCTGCTCGGTCATTGAAAACTCTTGAATGGAGTTTTCAAGGTGATCGAAGCGGCGGTCAAGATGGGCGTAAAGAGATGCAAAGAGGTCAGCTTGGGGTGCAGATGAAGAGGCTTGGGGTGCAGCTTGTGGTTGAGGAGGAGGAGGAGCAGCAGGTTCAGCAAATGGATTGGCACCATGAACTCTGTCACTTTTGAGGAGCCACCTTCCAGCGATACAGATCATGCCCATTTTGTTGAGATGGGGAGTGCCAATACAAGCTCTTGGAGGAACTTTCTCAGAGAGTTCTCCTGCCAAATCAACTCCACAGTATTTAAAAATTTTAGTGAGGAGGATGCCATAGGGGAGCTTTTGCTGGTCCTTCGCATGGCGCATGTGAAATTTGACCAACTGAATCCAGTTGATCCCCTTAGAGTTCAGCATTGCCCTCATTAAGAGGACGTTATCCTCTTCCACCAGAGCATAGTTCCCAGCACAAGGAACAATCATCTTGACCAAGAAAAAGTGAAGCAAGCGGTTGTTCATGGTCAAGTGGCCTACCAGCTTGTGGTTGCTCATTGGGGGATCCGCTTTCCACAAAGAGCGGCGGGCAGTGAGAGGATTAAAGCCCCATTCGTCTTCGGGTTCTCCTCCATCAAACTCAACATCATTGAGGGGCAGCTGTGAGATCTCCACGAATTGGGCATTGGAAAGCTTGATGGTTGTGTTTTTCACTTTGGACTCAACCATGCCATTCACAAGGCGAAGATTGCAGTAAAACACCCTTATTAGTTCAGGGTAGTATTCTTCTTCCTTGAGGGAGAGGAAGGGAAAGAGGTTGTAATGGTGAAGGCTTTGGGTGAAGGTTAGGCTGGGATTGTCGAAGGTGTCGGAGATGGTGTAGTGGGGGGTCATTATCTCCTTTTCAGAGAAGTTTTTCATGAAGTTTTGCAGGTCTCTAGGAGAAGAAAAGAACCTTGAAAAATCAAGGGGGTTATGGGCTTGAGTTACGGAAGACCTTGCTCTCTTGATATTGCGAGATGAAGACATGGTGAAGAAGAAGATGAAGAGAGAAGAATGCTTGAGAGTTTTGGAGAGGTTTGAGAGGAAGGAGGTAGTGTGATATGAGAAGGTGAGGAGAGGGGTATATATAGGTGAGAATTAGGTTTAGGAAGGAGGGAAGTGGGTTTAGAAAGGAGTGAAGTGAGTTAAGAGAGGGAGTGGTTCGAGTATGCCTTGGAAATTGCAATTTTGACTCTTCAGAACCGAGTCTAATCGATTACGAGGCAGGGGGTAATCGATTAGCCCACTGTTTCTGGGGAATTCCAAACATTTCGTGCAGAGAGTAATCGATTAGAGTCTTTGACTAATCGATTAGTTAAGAAACAGAACTGTCCTAATCGATTGGAACAGGATGGTAATCGATTATGGAGAAGAGGAAATGTTTTGTACCTGAAACAGACGCTGTGTAATCGATTGTGGATCAAAGACGATCGATTATCTTAGAAACAGAATGATTGTAATCGATTATAGGCTTTGACTAATCGATTATAAAGGAAACAGAAGCATAGTAATCGATTGTGAGGAGGCATGTAATCGATTATTGATTCAAAAACTTCAAGTTTTTCATACAGCAAGGTTCCAAACATGAAATGTAATATATACCATTCATCATGCCATACAATATAGTTCTTATCAAAATATTCCATCATTCAAACACAATTTAACATATCAAGAATGCCTAATTCTCTTCTAATGTGAATGAATTGTTCTCTAGCCAAGGGTTTTGTGAAAATATCTACTAGTTGCCTAGAGGTTTCAACATGTTTAAGTACACAATCCCCTTTTAACACATGGTCTCTAATAAAGTGATGCCTAATCTCAATGTGCTTGGTTCTAGAGTGCATTACTGGATTCTTTGAGATATTAATGGCACTAGTATTATCACATTTGATGGGTACCTTGTTTAAAACAATGCCAAAATCAAGAAGTTGTTGTCTCATCCAAAGAATTTGAGCACAACAACTACCGGCGGCTACATATTTTGCCTCAGCCGTCGATAATGCAACACTTGCTTGCTTCTTGCTATGCCAAGAAACAAGGGAACTACCAAGTAAATGACATATGCCACTAGTACTTTTTCTATCAAGTTTATAGCCAGCAAAGTCAGAGTCGGAATATCCTAAAAGATTACATTCAACGCCTTTGGGATACCACAAACCAACATTTTGAGTACCCACAAGATATTTCAAAATTCTTTTTACGGTAGTTAAATATGATTCTTTAGGACATGCTTGATATCTAGCACACATGCATACCGCAAACATAATATCGGGCCTACTAGCAGTTAAATACAGTAAGGATCCAATCATACCTTGATATTTGGTGATTTCAATGTCCTTACATTTCTCATCTTTGTCTAAATAGCAAGATGTACTCATGGGTGTAGCTATTTCGTTTGCCTTGTCCATTTCAAACCTTTTTAGTAGTTCTTTACAATACTTGGTTTGGCTAATGAACGTTCCATCATTGGCTTGTTTTATTTGTAGTCCAAGGAAGAAGGTGAGTTCTCCCATCAAGGACATTTCAAACTCATTCTGCATAATCTTGGCAAACTCTTGACAAAGATTTTCATTAGTAGCACCAAATATTATGTCATCAACATAAATTTGTACCAAAAGAATGTCATTATTTTTGCGTTTTATAAACAGTGTAGTATCAACCTTTCCTCTTTCAAAATTGTGTTCTAAAAGGAATTTACTTAGTCTTTCATACCAAGCTCTTGGAGCTTGTTTCAAACCATATAAAGCTTTTCTCAATTTGAAGACATGGTTTGGGAATTTATGATTTTCAAAGCCGGGAGGTTGATCTACATAAACTTCTTCTTGAATGAAGCCGTTTAAAAATGCACTTTTGACATCCATTTGATAAAGTTTGAAATCCATGCAGCATGCAAAAGCTAGCAATAACCTAATGGCTTCTAACCTAGCTACAGGAGCATACGTTTCTTCATAATCTATTCCCTCTTCTTGATTGTATCCCTTTGCAACTAGTCTAGCTTTGTTTCTTGTTATTATACCATTCTCATCTAACTTATTTCTAAAAACCCATTTAGTGCCTATTATTAGATGGTCATTGGGTCTTGGCACAAGTTCCCAAACTTCATTTCTTTCAAATTGGTTTAACTCTTCTTGCATGGCCAACATCCAATGCTCATCAATAATGGCTTCATCAATGTTTTTGGGTTCGATTTGGGATACAAAAGCCAAGTGATTGCATGCATTTCTAATAGTGTTTCGAGTACTTACCCCTTTGGTTATTTCTCCAATGATTTTGTCCAAGGGATGATCCTTCAAGGTTACCCAATCTTGTTGTTTATCAATTTGTGTTGCACCTCCATCATTGTTGACTTCTTCTTTGTCTTCCAAGTTCATTTCTTGGAAGGTACCTACAAGATCATCAACATCTTCCTTTCTCGGAGGGTTATGGCTATTTTCATCAAATTTAACATGAATAGATTCTTCAATGGTATTTGTTTGTTTGTTGAAAATTCTATAAGATTTACTTGATTGAGAATATCCTAAGAATATTGCCTCATCAGATTTTGCATCAAACTTTCCTAGATTATCCTTTCCATTGTTGAGCACAAAACATTTACATCCAAAAATATGAAAGTATGCAATGTTAGGTTTTCTACCCTTGTAAAGCTCATAGGGGGTTTTCTTTAAAATAGGCCTTATCAAACATCTATTCATAACATAACACACGGTGTTTACCGCATCGGCCCAAAAATGTTTTGCAATATTATTTTCATTTAGCATGGTTCTAGCAAGCTCCACTAAAGATCTATTTTTCCTTTCAACTACTCCATTTTGTTGTGGAGTTCTAGGAGCTGAAAAATTGTGATTAATACCATGTTTTTCGCAAAACTTTTCAAAAGATTGATTTTCAAATTCTCCCCCATGATCGGTTCTAATGGATGCAATTTTTGAGTTTTGCTCATTTTGGATAATCTTTGCAAGTTTCTTGAATGCATGATATGTTTCATTTTTATGAGCAAGAAACAATGTCCATGTATATCTTGAATAGTCATCTACTATAACTAGACCATAGTAATTACCTCCAAAGCTTTTGATTTTGGATGGTCCAAATAAGTCCATGTGCAAAAGTTGTAAAGGCCTTTGAGTAGAGACAATATTTTTGGATTGAAAGGATGCCTTTACTTGTTTTCCCTTTTGACATGCATCACAAAATCTATTTTCAAATTTAAGCTTTGGTAAACCAATTACTAAATCTTTAGAAACAAGTTTGTTCAAGTGGTCTACATGTATATGAGCTATTCTTCTATGCCATAGCCAAGTTTCATCCTCTTTAGAAATGAAGCATTGTTCATCATTTGTAGACAAACTATCCACATCAATCATGTAAATGTTATCAATTCTTTTTCCAACAAATTTGACCTCTTTGTTTAGCTTATTCTCAATTATACAACAATTGGATTCAAATAAAACTCTATATCCTTTGTCACATAATTGACTTATGCTAAGTAGATTATGTTTGATGCCTTCAACATACAATACGTCATTTATGGATGTGGAAGAATTCTTACCAATATTTCCAATGCCTAGGATTCTTCCTTTAGTGTTGTCTCCGTAGGTGACACTTCCTTTTCGTTTGGGAGTGAATGATGTAAATTTGCTTATGTCTCCCGTCATATGCTTTGAACACCCACTATCCAAGTACCAATGGGTGTTGCTTGCCTTGAAGCATACCTACAAAACAAAATCAGTTTAGAGAACTAGGTACCCATTTTATGTTGGGTCCTTTTAGGTTAGCTTGTGGGGATGTTCCTTTGGGAACCCACACCTTTCTTAAGACCTTTGGTCCTAGTTTCCTAACACTACACTTATAAGCACTATGTCCTTTGGAACCACAATGATTGCATTTCATAAAAGGTGAGGAGGATTTGCTTGGTGGTGCAAAGAAATTTTTATAGTGTTTCTCCATTTTGTGATTGCTATTTTCTTGGTCATATCCTAAACCGGTTTTACTAAACATGCATTTTTGTTGCCCAAGTAGGATATTCAAATTATCTCTTCCATTAGTGAACTTTTATAGTGTCCTATTTAGGTCTTCAACCTTGGTTTCTAACACAATGCATCTTTTTGCAAAATCACATGGTTTATCCTTGGAGCATGTTTGAACATTTTCTAGTTCTTCTTTTAAGCTCTCATTTTCTTTACATACTTCCATGAGATGCATTTCAAGGGTATCACTAGTTTTCCTAGATGATTTAAGTCTATTAGAGACTTTTACAAATTTATCATATAATTCCTCAAAAGCATCTAACAGTTCATTTTTGTCTAAGTCAAGAAGATTTACCTCATTATCCTCTTCTTGATGATTTGCCATTAAGCAAAGATTTGCTTCCTCATTTTCCGAATCATCGGAGCTACTCACATCGTTCTCATCCCAAGCAATGTAGGCTCTTCTTCTTCTTTGTTTGTCCTTGCCCTTCTTTTTAAGGTTTGGACAATCGGCCTTGAAGTGCCCTTCCTTGCCACATTCGAAACAACTTGGTGAAGAAGAAATTTCATTTGAGGTAGGTTTCTTACCTTGGGGCTTGAAGTTCCTTTGGAACTTTTTGTTCTTCATGAATCTTCCAAATCTTTTTACGAACAGCCCAAATTGTTCTTCTTCATCTAAGTCACTGCATGATTCTTCCTCATGCATAGAGGTGGCTTTGAGGGCTAACCCTTTCTTCTTGGAGGATTTTTCCTCTTCCTCGGCTAGCTTCAATGCTTTAAGTTCTTGCTCTTGTTCTTGTAATTTTCCGAAGAGTGTTGCAAGAGACATCTCATTGATGCTAGGAGATTGTTTTATTGCTGTGACAAGTGGTTGCCATTCCCTGCTAAGACTTTTTAAAACTTTATGCATAAGTTCTTTGTTAGTATATACTTTGCCAAGAGTAATAAGATGATTAATAATAAGTGTAAACCTTTTCTGCATATCTACAATAGATTCTCCTGAATTTATCCTAAAGCTTTCATATTGACTAGTCAAGGTACTAATTTTGGAGTCCTTTACATCGTTAGTACCTTCGTGAGTTACTTGTAGAGTATCCCACATCTCTTTAGCAGTTTGACAAGTCATTATTCCAAAAAAATTCATCTTGACCTAAAGCCATAGTAATTAGATTTTTGGCCTTGTAGCCATATTGAACTTTCTTTTCTTCTTCGCTTGTCCATTCATCTATAGGTTTTTCAACATTTTTACTATCTACAGTATGCATTGGTATATAAGGACCATTTTCAATGGTATTCCAAATTCTCAAGTCAATTGATTGAATGAAGATTTTCATTCTCTCTTTCCAAAAAGCATACCCTTCCCCATTGAAAGCGGGAGGTCTGTTTATCGCACCACCCTCGGGAAAAACATTTTGAGAACTTGAGGCCATTTAGTCTCTTGAAGCTGTTAAGCTTGATCTACCAAGAGTCAAGCTCTGATACCACTTGTTGTTCAAGTGGCCTCAATACTCAAGAGGGGGGGTAAATTGAGTTATAAAACTTTTAATTGGAATACCTTTGAAATTGATTTCTATAACCAAGTTTATGAGAGTATGCAAGTAAAAACAAGTTAAGGATAATATGCAATGCACTACAAAGGTAAATATTGCTGAGGCAATTTAGCAAACACTTGGTGTCCAGTATTTGAAGTATAACAAATTAAGCAAGTTCAAGTATGCTCTTCACAAACAATCAACACCAATCAACACCAATCAATTAATATGCAGTATATGAAAGTAAAAGAGTAAGGAAGAGAAGCTTGCAAACCGATATAACGAGTTCCACCAACACCGGTGTGCGTCTCGCCTCTAAGCAACCCACTTAGAGGATTTCCACTATTGAAGTTTAGAGATACAAGCTATGAGCAATTGCAGCTTCCTAGTGTCCCACACTCAAGAACTCAATCCTCACTAGCACTAGGGCAACCCACCCAATCTCTCAAACTTTCAATACCCAAAGGTTGAACCCCAACCTTTGTGACCACTCAACCTAGAGTGAAAATTTCTTGTGTTTTTGAAGTGTTTACAAATGAATGACTCTCTTAATAGAGTGAATAGACAATGATAGCTCACAAACTTTCTAATCTCTCAAGATAAGAGGATATACAAATGAAATTCAAGATACAAGAAATAGGGCTTACAAAGCACAAAATAGAGCAAAGGATTTGTAGCTTCTTGGTGTGTCTTTGTGCTTGTGTTCCTCTTCAATTTATAGAGCCAATTGAAGTGTTGAGGTGTGCCCTTCTTCTTCCTAGCCGTTGCACTTAGTGGAATTTTGAAGAATAGTGGAGACATGAGCAGGTTTCCCACTTAAATGTGTTTTTCCACTAGTGTAATCGATTACACCCTCGCGTTGTAATCGATTAGCTTCAAGTCAGAGAGTCAATAATCGATTATTTCATTTCCTGTAATCGATTAGCATCTGTACCTGATGCATTTAATTTTGATTTTGTAACTTCCTAATCAATTAGCATCTCTTGTAATCGATTACCTTAATTCCAGTGGCTTCCTAATCGATTGTATAGCTTCCTTAATCGATTAGACATCATACCTGATGCATTTAATCCCATTTTTGATGGTTGTAATCGATTAGCTTCAAGTGTATAATCGATTATCTTAATTCCAATGAGTTCATAATCGGTTAGTTCAAGTTCATAATCGATTATCTTAATTCCAGTGACTTCATAATCGATTAGCTTCATTTCCAAAATCGATTAGCTTACATCCTGATGCAATTTCTTCCAAAACAGAAAGCTCCTAATCGATTAGCATAAGTTACCTAATCGATTATCTTCGCTGTTACTCAGCACCTGATTCCATATCTTTGTTTTTGCACAGATTTCTTCAAGAGTTCTTGTCATTATCAAAATCTTTGAACATCCTTGAACCTGTATACATATTCAAACACAACAACCCCTATAGAATTGAGATACCAAGGGTATTCCAACTTTTTACTTTCGTCAAAACAAGTTTCAATACGGCATAAATAATCATTCTCCTATTTGACATTTACACTAATAAAACCAGTTTCGATACACATGAAAATCATTCTCCCGTTTGACGTTCATATTGATAAAAGGTTGAGATACTAACATGGACTTGAATCATAAACATGCAGAGGTCGAATTCACAACATTATACTCAATAGATTAGTTCACCAATTCCAATATAAACAAATTAGTTACACATGGTAAAAGTAAAAACAACACTTACAGAGTTTGACATTACGAAGACGATGGAAACTTCACGATACAACGATCACAATACACTGAAACACACTCAAGTATCTAGAAAACTATTCTAGAACTACAACTCACAAAAGAAGTACTCAAAGTCGAGCACAAGAGAGAAGAGAAGAGAATGAAATGTTGTGTAAGGGATTTATTCGATTGATTTTATTTTCTTTTATCTTATGAATCACTCAATCATGCTATCTTGTGAATATTGTATAAATTGTATATAAATCATTCTTTTGTTTATAACTTCCTTCACATTTACCATAGTAAATAGAAAATTGTAAACAATTTTATCATTAAACCTTTGTTATATTTGATATCAATTTTTGATTATTACAAAATAGTTAAAATTGTATAATTATTTTTTGTGGTAAATTTTCGGACTAACTTAAAAATTTGATTCCAAATTTTTATTTTTCTTAAAAATTTACTGTTCTACTGAAACAATTCAATCCCCGGCAACGGCGCCAGAAAACTTGTTAACCCGGTGACGGCGTCTTAACAGTTCGTTTCCACCACCGGGTTTGTTAATTGGCAAACGCACCAATCGTTTGTAGTTTTCAAAATTTAGATATCGTTCCACTGGAATTGAAAGTCCAATAACAACAGTAATTTTCTATTTACTATGGTAAATGTGAAGGAAGTTATAAACAAAAGAATGATTTATATACAATTTATACAATATTCACAAGATAGCATGATTGAGTGATTCATAAGATAAAAGAAAATAAAATCTATCTAAAAAGACGAGTTGCAATCTAGAATAGGTAAGATACTTGAGATAAACACAGATAAACAAATTATGTTGGAAATTGGATCCCTAATCTAGAATAACAATGAGGAACTCAAGACATGCATATTTGATCATCAAGTTTCATGTCATTGCAGCTTAAAATCATTATAACCGATCCCTCGTGATATAAATTCTAAGAATTCACCGTAAAGTCCGATCCCTCGTGAGCTTTCTCAGTAAAAACTTGCATTAAGACCTGGCCTTATGGCAACAATGGTTAACAACCCCTATAGAATTGAGATACCAAGGGTATTCCAACTTTTGACTTTCGTCAAAACAAGTTTCAATACGGCATAAATAATCATTCTCCCGTTTGACATTTACACTAATAAAACCAGTTTCGATACACATGAAAATCATTCTCCCGTTTGATGTTCATATTAATAAAAGGTTGAGATACTAACATGGACTTGAATCATAAACATGCAGAGGTCGAATTCACAACATTATACTCAATAGATTAGTTCACCAATTCCAACATAAACAAATTAGTTACACATGGTAAAAGTAAAAGCAACACTTACAGAGTTTGACATTACGAAGACGATGAAAACTTCACGATACAACGATCACAATACACCGAAACACACTCAAGTATCTAGAAAACTATTCTAGAACTACAACTCACAAAAGAAGTACTCAAAGTCGAGCACAAGAGAGAAGAGAAGAGAATGAAATGCTGTGTAAGGGATTTATTCGATTGATGATGTGAATGGTGTTGGAAGGCCCTATTTATAGGGCTGAGCAAGGGTGCTGACGCTACGCGTCAGTGTGACGCTACGCGTCAGGCCCATGACTCAGCTTCCATTAAACAGCTGATAATGGCCACTTCAAATAATTAATTTTGATCATGCTTGGCCACATGGACATGTTTCCACCGAGTTTTGGCCATTTGTGTTGAGTGGGTGGCCCTTGGTGTTGAGTGGAGTGCCCATTATTGGGTCCAAGTGGGGTGGTTGGCCAAAGTGGAGGTGGAGACCACGCAGCACTGACGCTACGCATGGCTGTGATGCGTAGCGTCAACATCAAAAATAGCTCTTGATGCTACGCGTGGGGTGAGGCTACGCGTCAGCTCCTCCAGTGTATTTTTCTCTTGATTTCTTAACTTTTTCACTGCAAAACTAGAGAAAATTGATCAAGGGCAGATTATTTCCAACAACATCCATTTATTGAATTAAATCCTAATTTCCTAACAAATTAAACTAATTTTTATAATTTTTATGAAATTTTTATTTAAGCTTTTATTGAAAATTTGAGGACTAACATCTGCCAGCCACCTCCAGGATTCCTGGATCCACTTAGGTGGTGGAATCCAAGTCAGCACGAGCAGACAGGAGGAAACTGGTGGAAATCCGAGAGATAATGATGGAATCCGAGTGAAATGGTGGAATTCCGAGTGAAAATGGCTCGGATTAGTCCCTCAGTCAGTGTTCAACCATGGTTGGAGTCAATTCCGAGTGAGAAAAGGGGTCAGTCCTCACTTTGCCTCCTGGATCCGCTTGGGTGGTGGAATCCAGGTCAGCATGTGCAATCCGAGTGAGGAAATGGTGGAAATCCGAGTGTAATATTGGAAATCCGAGTGTAAATGACTCGGAGCACCCTCTCAGTTAGCATTCCTCCACATTGGGAGTTAAATCCGAGTGGAAAAGGGGTCGGCCTTCACTTTGCCTCCTAAATCCGAGTGTAAAAAGCCCCCTTCACTCGGTACTGACTGAGAATTGGCCCGGACTTCACTTCCTCTCCACAATCCGAGTGACCAATGACTCAGAACCGACTGAAACGTGTCAAATTGTGACTCGGAAATGCATGAAAAAAGGAGGGGTGAGAGGGAATTGGTTTGAAGAAGGCAAACTGACTGAAATGCCAGTCGGTTCCGACCGAAAATGGGCTCGGAAATTGGGTGAAATGACTCACTCGGTATTGGTTCTCTAAAAGGGCTCGGTGATGGTTTGAAGTACGTCTCAGAGATTGGTGGGAGAGGGTGAGAAAAGCATGACACGGAAAGGACTGAAATGGCTCAGAAATTGGAATTTTGGCCATTTTCACTCAGAAATAGGCTTCTTTTCACTCAGAATTGGAAATTTGAATTTCTTCACTCGGAATGTGCCTATTTTCCACTCAGAAATTGGAAATTTGAATTTTTTCACTCGGAATGTGCCTATTTTCCACTCAGAAATTGGGAATTGAATATTTTACTCGAAAATAGGCCTCTTCTCACTCAGAATTGGAATTTTTGAATTTCTTCACTCTGAATGGCTCTGACAGGGAAGCATTTCACTCGGAACTGACTCATTTTGAGTGATCCCACTCGGATTTGATCATTTTTGAGTCATTCCACTCAGAAATTCTTCATTTTGACTCGGATTTGATCATTTTTGAGTTATTCCACTCGGTTTTGATCATTTCTGAGTTATTCTACTCGGTTTTGATCATTTCTGAGTTATTCTAATCGGTTTTGATCATTTTTGAGTTATTCTACTCGGATTTCTCTTCAACAGTGGCATATTCCACTCGGATTTGATCTGTTCCGAGTCCTTCCACTCGGAAATGATCATTTCCGAGTCCCCCCTCTTTTTTTTCTTTTTTTTTTTTGGAACTCTTCTTCATTTGTGGATGGGCTGAAATGGGTGTTCACAGATGCCCCTCTTTACTTCTTTTCCATGAGAAAAGCATGAAGTTTCTTCTTGCTTTTGAAATGGAAAGGGAGTAAAGACGTGAACACCTTTGTCAAAGTATTAGATGAGGGGGAAAAACCCAGGAATTGACACTTGAGCCTTTCAGTTAACAAGAGGTGAGAAAATCGGGGTTGACTCCTGGTAAAAAGGAAAGTAAAGGGTGCCTGAATAGGCGAACGGGAAGTAAAGGATTCCTGAATAGGCGAACGGGAAGTAAAGGATGCCTGAATAGGCAGACAGGAAATAAATGGTGCCTAAATAGGCGGACGGGAAGCGGACAGAAAGTAAATGATGCCTGAATAGGCGGACGGAAAGTAAATGATGCCTGAATAGGCGGACAGGAAATAAATGGTACCTGAATAGGCAGGCGGGAAGTAAAGGGTGCCTGAATAGGCGGACAGGAAATAAATGGTGCCTGAATAGGCGGACGGGAAGCGGACAAAAAGTAAATGATGCCTGAATAGGCGGACAGAAAGTAAATGATGCCTGAATAGGCGGACAGGAAATAAATGGTGCCTGAATAGGCGGGCGGGAAGTAAAGGGTGCCTAAATAGGCGAACGGGGAATAAATGGTGCCTGAATAGGCGGACGGGAAGCGGACAAAAAGTAAATGATGCCTGAATAGGCGGACGGAAAGTAAATGATGCCTGAATAGGTGGACAGGAAATAAATGGTGCCTGAATAGGCGGGCGGGAAGTAAAGGGTGCCTGAATAGGCGGACAGGAAAGTAAAGTATGGGGCTGACCCTCAATTTTGACAGGAAACGCAGAGATTAGGGAAGCTAAAAGGACATCTCTTCCGAATCAGCTCACTGGTCCTAAGAGTTGAAGGTGATGCCTCGTTTTGACAAGACTGAAGGGATTGCTCTTTGATTGAAAGACAGTGATTCCGGGGAGATGCCCTAATTTTGACAGGTTGGATGGGAGTTTGGAGATACGCCTCATGACTGGAAAAGAAGAAATCCGGGAAGATGTCGCAGTTTGACATGACTGAAGTATTCCTGGAGAATGGTTATAACAAAAGAAATTCGGGAAGATGCCCCAGTTAAGTTTGCCTGGGAACCGTAGTTTCACTGGGGAAGAATTTGGTGATTCAGGTACTGCCTCTTGATGGAAAGTTTGGGATTCATTGGGGAAGAGTTCTTGAGAAGTGCCATCTTTGGCGAATGATTCCACTGGGGAGGAGATTTCAAGAGGTACAGACTTTAATAATTGAGGATGAGACCTTGAAGATGCCTGCTTAGGTGATGAAGGAGTAAAACATTGAAAGGTGTCAACCTTGGCGACTTAAGGAAGGAGTCTTGAGAAGTGCCAACTCGGGCGATTCAAGGAAGGAATTTGAATGACTTGATTGGGGCGTTAATGCCTGGCATGACTATCTGTGAGATAACCTGCAGAAAAATGGTAAGTAGTGCAAAGATAAGTTTCAAAATCGGGTCCTGTGAAACCGTGACTCTTACGATAACTCATGGACGAAGTAGAACGAATGAGGCAACCATAGCTTTGGAGCGCGTGCCTGGCCAAGTCCCTGCGATGATTACCTATGATGAGGTCGAGTAGCAGGAGCATCTTGTCCCTTGTGACTTTAAATGTTTACCATTCTTCCATTTTACTTTGTTAAAATACATGTTTTTATCAGATCAACCAAATTCATAACACGTATCGAAGAGGGTGAATTTTATTCATGCACGTTAAACAAGTACAGAGAAAGAAAAATAAAGAAGGTAAATGAAATGAATGAGGTCACATAGAATAGGTCCGGAACAAGTGAAAACTGGGAAGATTCATGGATCCTCCAGTGAATCTCTGAGACTGATGAGAGCCTTAACCCCCAACACGACTTCATGTTCACCCTTCGACCTTGCTTTTGGAAAGGTAAGTTCGACAGTGATTCACGCGCCCGAGCTTGGACTCGTACTTCTTTGAGCCAGAGGTCTTATTCGCATTGCCAAAAATTTGACCCTAACTTTTGCCTGAGCCGCCCTTTTCGGGTTTTTGACTCACCGGGTCACTCTAACTTTTGCCTAAGCCGCCTTTTCAGGTTTTCAGCTTAGCGAGTATTAATTTTCTTTTCTTCTTTTTTTTTATTGTTCTTTTTGTTGTTTTTTTTATTTTATTTTTTATTTTTTTATTTTTTGTTTTTTGTTTTTTTTTTGACATTTCCTCCCTAAGCATAGTATTTTTTCACTACATCTGCGTTTACAGGCATTGGTAAATCCTGGCCATCCATATTAGTGAGTATTAAGGCTCCTCCAGAAAAAGCTCTCTTCACAACATATGGTCCTTCATAATTCGGAGTCCATTTGCCTCGATTGTCCTTTTGAATCGGTAAAATTTTCTTGAGTACCAGGTCTCCTTCTTGAAACTGTCGAGGCCGCACTTTCTTCTCGAATGCTCGTTTCATGCGCCTCTGATACAACTGACCATGACAGAGGGAGGCCAATCTTTTTCCATCAATCAAGTTTAATTGGTCATGTCGAGCTTGAACCCACTCAGCTTCTTCTAATTTTGCTTCCATCATTACCCGAAGGGACGGGATTTCTACTTCAAAAGGCAAGACCACTTCCATTCCATATACGAGAGAGAACGGAGTTGCCCCTGTCGAGGTTCGGACCGAGGTGCGATACCCATGCAGAGCGAAAGGGAGCATCTCGCTCCAATCTCTGTAAGTGACTACCATCTTCTGCACTATCTTCTTGATGTTCTTATTGGCCGCCTCAACCGCCCCATTCATTTTAGGCCGATAAGGAGAGGAATTGTAATGGTGAATTTTGAAGCTTTCGCAGAGTTCCTTCATCATTGTCAGTAATGATCTGACTTGGTAGGCCATATCGGTATATCAGTTCTCGCTTGATGAATTTGACCACAACATTCCTTGTTACACTGGTATATAAAGCTGCTTCTACCCATTTGGTGAAATAATCGATGGCGACCAAGATGAAACGATGACCGTTTGAGGATTTTGGCTCGATGGGTCCAATGACATCCATGCCCCACATTGAGAAGGGCCATGGTGTCGTCAAGACATTTAGGGATAACGGAGGTGCATGAATATGGTCAGCGTATATCTGACATTTGTGACATTTTCGAACATAAGTGAAGTAGTCCGCTTCCATTGTCATCCAGTAATAACCAGCCCTTAAGATCTTTCTAGACATAGCATGTCCATTAGCGTGAGTCCCAAAAGATCCTTCATGAACATCCCTCATGATTTCGTTTGCCTCATCAGAATCAACACAGTGAAGAAGGACAGAGTCATAATTTCTTTTGTAAAGCACATCCCTATTTAAGAAGAAACCCATGGTGAGTCGTCTTAGGGTCTTCTTATCATTTTCTGTAGCACCCTCGGGGTATTCTTGACTCTGGATATATCTTTTAATATTATAGTACCAAGGTTTCCCATCAGACTCCTTTTCCATCATTTGACAGTATGCAGGCTCACAATGCTTCTTTACTTCGATGAGAGGCATATCGTAGTCACTACTTACTTCGAACATTGAGGCAAGGGTAGCCAATGCATCAGCCATTTGATTGTCATCCCGGAGAACGTGATGAAAAGAAATCTCGTCAAACTCTTTGATCATTTCCTTGATATGGTCATAATAAGGAATCAACTTACTGTCCCTAGTCTCCCACTCGCCTTTCAATTGGTAGATAACCAAAGCAGAGTCCCCATAAACTTCCAACAACTTTACTTTTGCATCCAACGCTGCTTGGATTCCTAATGAGCATGCCTCATATTCAGTAATATTATTGGTACAGTCAAAACATAATCTGGCGCAGATAGGGATAAATTCCTTATTGGGTGAAATCAAGATAGCCCCAATTCCGTGCCCCAATGCATTAGAAGCTCCGTCAAATCTCAGGGTCCATTTCTCTTTCTGACCACCTTCTTCATTGAATAGTGTCATGATATCTTCATCCGGGAAGTTAAATTGCATCGGCTGATAATCATTGATGGGTTGGTGTGCCAAGTAATCAGCCAGGGCACTTCCTCTTATGGCCTTTTGAGTGACATATATTATATCGTACTCAGTTAATAGCACTTGCCAACGAGCGATCCTTTCGGTCAGAGCAGGTTTTTCAAAAATGTACTTGACGGGGTCCATTTTAGAAACTAGCCAAGTGGTGTGACTCAACATGTACTGCCTTAGGCGCTTAGCGGCCCATGCTAACGCACAACAAGTCCGCTCTAAAGCAGAGTACCTCATTTCAGAACCAGCGAACTTCTTGCTTAAGTAGTAGATAGCATGTTCTTTCTTTCCAGTTTCATTGTGCTGTCCCAACACGCAGCCCATGGATTCGTTCAATACGGTCAGATACAATATAAGTGGCCTTCCTGGGGTTGGGGCACCAAAATTGGTGGTTCTTGTAGGTACTGCTTAATCTTTTCGAAAGCTGCTTGACAGTTCTCATCCCATCGCCCTGGTTGATTCTTGCAGAGTAACTTGAAGATGGGTTCACAAGTTGCTGTCAATTGTGAAATAAATCGGGCGATATAATTGAGCCTTCCCAAGAATCCTCGGACCTCTTTTTCTGTACGGGGAGGAGGCATCTCGAGAATCGCCTTGACTTTGTCGGGATCAACCTCTATCCCTCTTTCACTTACTATAAATCCTAGCAGCTTGCCTGACCTTGCACCGAACGTGCACTTGGCGGGGTTCAATCTTAGCTTGAA
Organism: Clitoria ternatea; assembly: GCA_037962975.1. Taxonomy (NCBI): domain Eukaryota; kingdom Viridiplantae; phylum Streptophyta; class Magnoliopsida; order Fabales; family Fabaceae; genus Clitoria; species Clitoria ternatea. Next base: position 34,281,810 of record CM075672.1, on the reverse strand, counting down.
CTTTCTCAATCGTTCAAAAAGCTTCCTTAGATCGCTAATATGCCCTTCATCTGTTCTAGACTTGGCAATGATGTCATCCACGTAAACTTCTATTTCCTTGTGCATCATATCATGGAAAAGAGTCACCATTGCTCTCTGATAAGTTGCCCCAGCATTTTTCAACCCAAAGGACATCACCTTATAACAAAATGTGCCCCATAGAGTGATAAACGTGGTCTTCTCCATGTCTTCAGGTGCCATTTTAATTTGATTATACCCCGAGAAGCCATCCATGAAGGAGAAAATGGAATGCTGAGCTGTATTATCAACCAAAACATCAATCTGTGGTAGGGGAAAATCATCCTTGGGACTAGCCCTATTCAAATCTCGGTAGTCCACACACATCCGTACCTTTCCATCTTTTTTAGGGACAGGGACAATGTTGGCTACCTACTGAGGGTATTTTGCCATATCTAGGAACCCAGCATCAAATTGCTTTTTAACCTCCTCTTTGATCTTTAAGAGCATTTCTGGCTTCATTCGGCGTAATTTCTGCTTTATTGGTGGGCACTCATGTTTCAAGGGTAGTCTATGCTCGACAATGCTAGCATCGAGCCCAGACATATCTTGATAAGACCAGGCAAAGACATCACAAAATTCCATTAACAACTTGATTAAATCTTCTCTTTGTTCTCTGCTTAGGGTAGTGCCGATCTTGACTTCCTTCTTATTTTCTTTATTCCCCAAATTAATGACCTCAACTATGTCTAGGTAGGGTTTAATCCCTTCATCCTCTTGCTCTAACAACCTTGTCAGTTCAGGCGGTGGCTCACAATCTTCCCCACCTTCCTCATCAGCGTAATCAACTGGGTGATCGAAGTCAGGAAACGGGATTATGACCTCACTCTCCTCAAGAGAGTCACTTTCGGATTTGCAATTTAGTGTGATATGGGAAATAAAAAAGAAAGAACAAATGAGTAAAAAGATGGGTTTAAAATAAGGAACAAGGGATACAAGAAGAGTTTTTTTTTTTGAATTACGTACGTATTTATTGATAAAAATGATAAAAACAAATTTTTTTTCGCCTTTATTACATGGAAGGGTCCCAAAGCTTTAGGCAAGAGCAGAGGGACGAATAAGTACTTGAAGCATAAACAAATTACTTTGGCAAAACATTCAAAGTCGTGAGGAGCTCGATGGCCTCCCAGTTATGAAGTTCTTGGCCTGGTGAACAAGCAATCACAAAATTAATACTATCACAGGGACTTTCTTCAATGACACCCACTTGGTCTGGAGGCATCAGTCCGGCACTCCGAAAGCTCTGGTAGAGATCACAGATGGGGACTCTCGCAGTATGATGTTCTCTGCCGGTAAGACGAGCAGCCCTTCTTTCCCTTTTCTCTTCCTCTACCTTTTTCCTGTCGGCGGCCGTGGGCCGGTATCCCAATCCAAAACCATTTCTGTTATCAAGCAAGCATATAGGTTCTACTTCTCTATTCAAAGTACGTCCTAACCCTCTTCCAGGTTTATACCCTCCACGCAGCATAATCTTTGCCATCATTAAAGATGCATTAGGCATGTAAGCTTTTGCCATTGTGGCTCCTTCCCCCACATAGGTAGCGTTTGCTATCTCTAATGCTTGGAAAGAAGTTTCAAGGGCCTCTTCTGCTGCCTCGATGTAAGGGGTTGACAGAGGTTTGCTGACCAGAAGGTCCTCCTTACCAGAAACAATTATCAGTTTGTTGTCAATTATGAATTTTAGCTTTTGGTGCAAGGTAGAGGGTACCACTCCAGCAGAATGAATCCATGGCCTGCCTAATAAGCAGTTGTAGGCAGGCGAGATATCCATGACTTGAAAAAGGACCTGGAACGTGCATGGCCCAACCTGTATGGGCAGCTCAATCTCACCCATGACCTCTCTCCGAGTTCCATCGAAAGCTCGTACTATTGTGGCACTTGGCTTCATATAAGTCCCATCAAATGGTAACTTGGCCAATGTAGACTTCGGCATAACGTTGAGGGATGACCCATTGTCAATAAGTACTTTTGCTAAGATGTAGTCTCGGCACTTTACGGAGATATGGAGAGCTTTGTTGTGCCCAATTCCCTCTGTTGGTATTTCATCGTCAGTGAAGGTCAGATAGTTATCTGCAATAATATGCCCCACTACTCCTTGAAATTTATCAACGGGAATGTCATGACTGACATGGGCCTCGTTAAGGACCTTCATCAACATCTTCCGATGTGGTTCAGAGCTCATCAACAATGATAACAAAGAGATTTTTGTAGGAGTATGGGTCAGTTGGTCAAGCACTTGATATTCGCTCTGGCGAATAAACTTTAAGAATTCATGGGCCTCTTCATCAGTCACGGCCCTTTTGATTTCACCATTGGCCCCTTCTTTGTTCACCTTAGCATTTCCGGTAACCTGATCCTTCTTTGGCTCTGGAGGGGTGTATACTCTTCCACTTTGGGTTATACCTCCTACCCCAACAATATTTATGACGGACGAAGGAGACGGGTCACTCGTTGCCGAACTTGCAACGACCACATCTGCGTTGTACTTCCAAGGGACAGCCCGAGAATCTTTGAATGCAAACGGGGTGGGTGCTTGAATAGTGATGATTGGTTGTACAGAAATAGGAGCTGCCTGAGGGTTCCTGGTGTAAAAAATTGTCAAGGGCTTAGGGACCCGTGCCCCTGTTTGTTCCTCGATCATGTCGACCTCATCTCCATGGCATTTACAGACCTGCACAATATGGCTGTCCATAAGGCTTTGAAGGACCTCACAGAAACCTTGGTGTTCGGCAGTCTGTTCGCAATCATGTTCCACACTCCAGGTTCCTTCAATTAATCCCCTTTCAAGCAAAAGGGAATGAACTACCCTTAATGGCATTCTTATGTCAGCAACATTCTTAACGCACTCCTCATCATTTTCTAAGGCGTTGACCTCTGAATTTCCATGGTTGGGTAGGGGATTTGTGGCAACATTTGGCCTACCTTCCTTAAAGTTAATCCAATCGGCTTTGATCAAATCTCTTACTTTATACTTCAAAGCCAGGCAATTTTCTGTGGAATGCCCTGGTGCCCCAGCATGGTAATCACAATGAGCGTTCGGGTCATACCCCCTTGGATAAGGAGGTTGCAATGGTCTCATGGGGGATGGAGCTACCAGACCTTTCTGAACGAGGATTGGAAAAAGTTTGGTATATGTTATAGGAATTGGATCGAACTGCACAGGGGAGCGCTCATTGTTGGAATTCCTCGTGTTCTGATTATGATTGGGTGGTCGAGTCACTTGTTGCGGGTGATGGTATGGCACGGGTTGCGGCACTGGCGCTCTTACCATGGGTGGACGGAAGTGGGGAGTATAAGCTGTCGGGCTCTGAGTGGTAGCGGCCACATAAGGATTGGGAGCTTGAATCATAGTAGGAAAGAATGGTCTTGGCAAAGGCGTCTTTTGATTAGAAGAGATGGAATTAGTTTCTCCATCCCTTTTCCCAGGCGCCGGCCTTCTTGTCATGCTTGCCCCAGATGAGCCCTGAATGATCTTTCCTGTTCGTATTTCGCTTTCCACTCTTTCTCCAATAGTCACAATGTCGGAGAAGTTGGATGAAACACTACCAATCATCTTGCCGTAGAAAGGTGATGGGAGCGTATCGATAAACATCGCGACTATTTCTTTTTCCGACAATGGGGGAATCCACTTGCGCCGCTGTCTCTCTCCATCGTTGGGCATATTCCTTGAACGTTTCACTGTCCTTCTTCACCATATTTTGTAAATGAACCCTGTTGGGTGCCATATCCATGTTATACTTGTATTGTCTAAGGAAGGCATCTGCCAGGTCCTTCCAACAACGGATATGGTTCCGATCAAGGTGAGCATACCATGTAAGAGCGGCCCCTGCTAGACTATCTTGGAAGCAGTGGATCAAGAGTTGGTCATTAGAAGAGTAAGATGCCATCTTTCGATAGTACATCGTGAGATCGTTCTTTGGACAAGTCATTCCCTGATACTTATCAAAGTCTGGCATCTTGAATTTGGGTGGGAGGACAACATCTGTGACTAAACATAGCTCCGAAGCATCTATTAGTCCAAATCCTCTGGCGCCTTCCATCATCCTCAAACGCTCTTCTAATATTTCTATTTTTTCCTTTCGAGGAGCTGCGACCATGCGGGTTGCATCTTGGAGATTGGTCCCATAGGGGGTTCCGTATCCATACGGATGACCGAGTGGTTGGTTGAACAGAGGCAAAGCATGGAACTGGTTTGTCAGGCCTGTATTTGGTGAGGGACCTTGGGGTTGGGCCATAGTCTGTACAGCATAATTCGGTTGGGTCATCTGGGCTCGTGTGTTTTGGGCTTGTGTGTTGTAGGTCGGCTGGGTCATCGGGGCTTGTATATTTTGAGTTTGGTAAGTTTGTGGGTCATGGGCTTGCGTGTTTTGGGTTTGGTAAATTTGTGGGTCATGGGCTTGCGTGTTTTGGGTTTAGTGGAGTGATGGTATATTTGGCTGGTATGAAGCGTGAGGATTCACCGCTTGCTAGTCGTGGGTTTCTTGTTGGTTGGCGAGGGGAGGAAAGTATCCTGGTGGTAGGCCATAAAGCGGAAAAGGCATTGGCTTGCCGTCAGGACCGATGAATGTATGCTGTGCATAAGACTGGCCATAAGGTAACTGGGTCTCAGTGGCAGGATTAGGTCTTCCGACGTGAATGGTGAGAGGGGGTGTCGTTGTGTTAGGTAATTGGGTTCTTGCTGGGTCGGAACCAAGAGGGGGTGGTACAATGGCAGGCTGCTGTTGGGTGTTCTCAATACCCGCAGAGGAATCCCCTTCTGTGATTCTCTTTTCCAGAAGCTTGGTCAACTCGGCTACCTGTTCCTTTAGCTGGTTGAACTCGTTTCTGAAATCTTCATCCCTGATTTCTGCTTCGGCCATGAGTCTCGTTTGGAGTCGGGTCGGATAAGGATGTTTACCCGTAGTGTCTATTGTAAGTGAAAACACAAAATTATTAAAAAAGAAAGCATTAAATAAAAATGGTAAAAGAAAAATAAACAGTATGGTGCATAAAGTTATCGCGAAACTCGGCCAGTACCCTCCAACCATTCCTCAGAATGTCATATTCAAGAGTAATAAGTATGTGATAAATGGAAATTAACATGAGATGGTTGTGGAGACAAAAGAATCCTCCTTTCTGAATTTCAAAGTACATTACTGCTGCCAATCTTTTTTATGCAGAAAAAGTAAATCAGCCATTCCTAGCTCAGGCAATCATGGCCCTCATTTTACAAATCCTTTCCCTACAGTAATCAAGGAAGGTTACAATTTCTTTTGGGGTACTAAGAGGGTTAGCCATCCCCTCAGCTTGCTTAAGCAGGAGCGGGAGGTCTTCCAGAACTCCATTAGCCAAATGTGCCAAGTAGGCAAAGCGGTTCATCCATGAATGAATAACTTCATTTTGTTGTGTCATTTCAGTTTTCAAAATACGGATAGCCTCACGACATTCTTGCTCAGTATCTATCGCGTGTTGTCGCTCGCCATTTATCTCTTGCTGGCAAGCTTCTACCACTTCATTAAGCTGATGCTCTAATTGGCCAACTTGCAATTGTAGGAGCTCTTTTTGTACCAAGGCAATTTGCTCGTTCTCTTTGGCTTTTTCCAACATATCTCTCAAGAGTTGCTTGTCAGCCAACATAGTATCCCTTTGCTTGCTCTTCATCCTCAGTTGGGTATTAGCTGTTCGGAGTCATTGACTTTGTTTCCTCAAGTAATCCCTTTCGATTTTCCATTTTTTTCCAATCTCCTTGATGGTTTGCTTGCTTTCTAAGTTCTCCCTTTTCTGAAGGGCGCATTCTTGTTGAGACTTTAGCAAGTCTTTCTCTAGCTTCTTATTTTTTGCAATTAACTCCTTTATCTTGGCTTCCATGGCTTCCTCTTCAAGGGTAGGTGAGGGAACAGGTGCTCTTGTCGGGAGATAGGAAGGACTTCTGAAAGGCATCTTGACAATGGAAAGCCTATTCAGGATCCATTGGTAGCATTCATCCTTCACGGCATGGCTTCGAGCTCCTAGTTCTTTTCCTTGCCTGTGGATCATCTTCCATGCGTTTGCTACATCTCGAATAACCGAGGTACAATCTCCTTTTGAGTAGTGAAGGATAAAAGGAGTAAGTGACTCTTCATCTGGCGGCCCGAGCAATGGATAAGCTAGCTGACGTTTGGCTATGACAGGGTTGTAGTTAATGCATCCTTGTGTGCCCATAAGAGGAACGTTCGGGTAGCTTCCACAATGATGAATAATGGTGTCAACCTTCAACCATTGTGGATACCACCTTACTTTGTCAGCTGTGAGCCCCATCAGGTGATTGGCCCATTCACGCCTGTTCTTGGTTACTAACTGGCATAACTTCAGATCAGAAATAGGACATTCAACTTTGCCAATTTGGTGGAAAACATGCGACTTGAGCCACACATACAGAGCAGGTAGACAACAAATGATTCTCTTTCCACCTTGCGTACAGCAGAAATCCATGGTGCAGTATATATTTGCCAAGATAGCAGTGACAGGATTTTCATATTTGAATTTGCGGGCAAGGAAAATACCAATGGCATCATAGTCTATGTAATTGTCAATATTGGGGAACAAGATAACACTATAAATGGTTAGAACCATGGTATCCATGAAAGCTTCCCAATCTCCTTTCTCAGCCAGCAAGTGCATGTGTTTCTCAAAATATTCCCGATCAAACCCCAGGACCTGATTTCTATTTAGTTGCTTACTTCTTAAGACTTCTGGGTTAATCCTTAGGATATCAGCGATGGTAACAATATTTGCATGACGTCTAAGGTGGCGGTAAGGCATTTGTCCCTCTAGTGGCATCCCCAAGATTCGTTCAAACTCCTCAACAGACAGAGCCAATTGAAAGTCTCGGAAGGTGAAACAACAAAGAGGTGGGTCATAGAACTGAATCAAAGTAGTAATTTCTTCGACTTGTACCTCCACTTCTAGCAATTTTAGGATCCTCCCATATCTCCTTGAAAAAAACATTTTTTGATTCATATCCAATTTCTTGCCTAATGCTTGCAGACTGGTTGTATCGACCTTCCTAGCCTTAAAATGCAGTAATTTTTTCAACTCGGGTATATTTGTACCACAACTATCTGATCTCATGTTAATTTCCATACTTTCACTCAGAGGTACTGGCTAAGCTCTTGATAGCTTCCTGCGAGAACATGAGAAATGAGAAAATCAGTCACTAGAACTGACGTGTTTTGTAAATCGATACTCCCCTAGTAACTTTGAAAATATTTTTGTATTCAGGGAAGTTTCGATTTGACAAAACTTATGACAAATCAAGGGTCATGTGAGCTACGGATTTTCTGATCATTGTCAATAAAAAAAATTGATTTATTTTTATTTTTTTTTATACCTTTTTTTTTATTCAAAACATCCGTAACTCAAATCCCAAAGGCTTGTGCATAAAAGGAAAGGACTACTTGCCCATTAAAGGATCACGGGTTAAAAATATGTTATTTTTGGAAGAAGTAATCCACTAAATGGGTAAGCGGTCCTCTCTAATTTGGATCATAAAAGAAAGCGAGAATGAGGAAAGGTATAAGTAAAGTTTGACCCCTTTACGTCTTAAGTCAGGTTTTTCTGGAGGTCTCCTAATGGTTCTAAAGTTCATCTATCAGTGATACCTCGCATTAGGTGGCTTGTTCTAAAACTTCTAAAGGTCACTAGAGCCAAGATCCTATTCATGATGTTGATCACAAATAGTAAGAAGTATACTAAGTGTGAGCACCATGAATAAGTCGAACTCTAGCTGAGGTTCTCACAGTAACCAGACAGGAAGTACATCCCAAATGGCTCCGCTATCAACCTCCCCCAATCTTAAGCTTATTTGGGCCCGGGTATAGGGTCCCACTCAAAGTGTCTGCAAATTGTGAGTGTAGTGTGTGAAAGAGGCATTCAATACCTGTACCTTACTCATCCTACACATAGAACAAACACAGAGCAACAAAATAAAGTCGACTACCCTAGGGTTCAATGATCATACAGATATTTACAGAACATAAATGATAGAATATAAACAAAACAGGAACTAAACATTGACAAGGAAATAAAATAAAAGAAGAAGTTAAATAATTAATATGCTAATTAAAACATGCGCTATCAAATTGACTGGCTTGACTCTCTAACTCCCCAGTGGAGTCGCCATCTGTCGCGACCGGGATCGCGGCGGCGCGGCCGACCCTCGAAACGATTTTAAATAATAAACAGGGAGTCGCCACCAATATTTTTTTTAGGATAAAATAGTGGAAAAACCTTTTGTTAAAGCACTGGTTATAAAAATGAAATTCCATGATTCGGGAATCTGATTACAGGTGAGGAAGGTATTAGCACCTCACAACTGTCCGTTATAAAAACGGTTACCTCAATTTGATAGCGCGCATTATAATTAACCCAATAATTATTTTAACTTCTTCATGAAAAGAAAAATGTACGGAATGACAAAATAAACAAAAAAAACAAAAATCAACACAAAATATTTATATGAGATTAACAGGATGTCTCGTCCAAATTAATCTCGCTCCGCCTTTTTAAAGAGATAAAAAAAATATGAGATTAACAGGACGTCTCGTCCAAATTAACCTCGCTCCTCCTTTTAACAGCAAGATAAAAATAGAAAAACTCCAAAAATTAAATAAAGAAAGATGGGCCTAACAGGAACTATTTCCTGCTCCTACGTATTCTCAAGCTTTCGAGAAATCAGGGTCACGTAATTCTTTAAAAGTTTTTTTTTATTTAGGAAAAAGATTAAGGAAATGTTGATGGGAATCATTATGGTGAGGAACCCATACAAGGCGAAGTTCTTCGCACGTGTACGAATCCTATAAAAGTGGTGTAGACGGAAGTATTTTCTGTACGACACTGACTAAGAATGATTTATTTTTGATTTTTATTTAAACTAGAAAGAAAACATAGGAAACATTTATTCCCTTTATCATATTTTAGTACAAAGCAAAAAAATGAGTGAAAACTGAGTGGGAGAAGAGGAAACCGAGTGCAAAAAATAAAAAAACGCGTGTAAAATAAGAAAACCGAGTGAAAAATAAGAAAACCGAGTGAAACTATGAAAATCCGAGTAAAACTATGAAAATCCGAGTGAAAACAGGGAAAACCGAGTGAAACCGGAAAGATCCGAGTGGAAAAATTGAAAATCCGAGTGAAACAGTGAAAATCTGAGTGAAACAGTGAAAATCTGAGTGAAACTGTGAGAATCCGAGTGAAACAGTGCAAATCCGAGTGGAATTAAGGGAAACCGAGTGCAAGATAGTAAATCCAAGTGATAAAAGGAATACCGGGTGAAAATTGAGCAAAACCGAGTGACGATGGAGCAGGAACGCTGGTCCGAGAGGGAAGAGAGAGTTAGAGGGAATGGGAAGGTGCTTGGATTAGGAATGAGGATGATTGAGTGAGGGTGTGGACGGATGGGAATAGGAAAGGGGTGGAAGATGGTAGGATTGTCGGCAGTATGGTGAGGGATGATGGAAGGAGAAGAAGAGAAGAATTGGTGTGAGAGAGGGAGAGCAAAGGGTTTTTTGGCAGAGTTTCCTTCTTTTTTTTTTCCCCCTTCAGCTGCCCTCCCCCTTGCCTATTTATAGGCTGGCCCGAGTGGAATGCCAGCTCAGGCTTCCACTTCCGAGTGGAATGCCAGCTCAGGCTTCCACTTGGTTTTGGTAGTGGGGGGACAACGGTTGGTGGGAATTTTTAATTCCCTCCACTTCCGCCCCTGTCTGCCAGCCACCTCCAGGATTCCTGGATCCACTTAGGTGGTGGAATCCAAGTCAGCACGAGCGGACAGGAGGAAACTGGTGGAAATCCGAGAGATAATGATGGAATCCGAGTGAAATGGTGGAATTCCGAGTGAAAATTGCTCAGATTAGTCCCTTAGTCAGTGTTCAACCATGGTTGGAGTCAATTCCGAGTGAGAAAAGGGGTCAGTCCTAACTTTGCCTCCTGGATCTGCTTGGGTGGTGGAATCCAGGTCAGCATGTGCAATCCAAGTGAGGAAATGGTGGAAATCCGAGTGTAATGTTGGAAATCCGAGTGTAAATGACTCGGAGCACCCTCTCAGTCAGCATTCCTCCACATTGGGAGTCAAATCCGAGTGGAAAAGGGGTCGGCCTTCACTTTGCCTCCTAAATCCGAGTGTAAAAAGCCCCCTTCACTCGGTACTGACTGAGAATTGGCCCGGACTTCACTTCCTCTCCACAATCCGAGTGACCAATGACTCGGAACCGACTGAAATGTGTCAAATAATGACTCGGAAATGTGTGAAAAAAGGAGGGGTGAGAGGGAATTGGTTTGAAGAAGGCAAACTGACTGAAATGCCAGTCGGTTCCGATCGAAAATGGGCTCGAAAATTGGGTGAAATGACTCACTCGGTATTGGTTCTCTAAAAGGGCTCGGTGATGGTTTGAAGTACGGCTCAGAGATTGGTGGGAGAGGGTGAGAAAAGCATGACACGGAAAGGACTGAAATGGCTCGGAAATTGGAATTTTGGCCATTTTCACTCAGAAATAGGCTTCTTTTCACTCAGAATTGGAAATTTGAATTTCTTCACTCGGAATGTGCCTATTTTCCACTCAGAAATTGGAAATTTGAATTTTTTCACTCGAAATGTGCCTATTTTCCACTCAGAAATTGGGAATTGAATATTTTACTCGGAAATAGGCCTCTTCTCACTCAGAATTGGAATTTTTGAATTTCTTCACTCGGAATGGCTCTGACAGGGAAGCATTTCACCCGGAACTGACTCATTTTGAGTGATCCCACTCGGATTTGATCATTTTTGAGTCACTCCACTCGGAAATTCTTCATTTTGACTCAGATTTGATCATTTTTGAGTTATTCCACTCGGTTTTGATCATTTTTGAGTTATTCTACTCAGTTTTGATCATTTCTGAGTTATTCTAATCGGTTTTGATCATTTTTGAGTTATTCTACTCGGATTTCTCTTCAACAGTGGCATATTCCATTCGGATTTGATCTGTTCCGAGTCCTTCCACTTGGAAATGATCATTTCTGAGTCCCCCCTCTTTTTTTTTTTGGAACTCTTCTTCATTTGTGGATGGGCTGAAATGGGTGTTCACAGCAACCAAGCTATTCCTACAAAACTTGAAACACCCGAGTAACAAATGCGGAATGAAGGAAAACACTTGGAATTAAGGAGAAAAACAACACAAATAACCTAGAAAACCTAAACAAAACACCACTAAAACCATGCAACCTAAACACCTATCAAAACACCCCAAACTAAACCATTGCTTGTCCCCTAACAATCATCATCACCACAAACATGAACAATAGAGAATGAAGAACTCAGAACAACTTAAGGAACCCAATTGGAAAAATTATTAATAAATGATTGCAAGATTATCAAAACAGGAAGCACACAATTATTCATACCATGCTCACAGGGCTAGGTTACAGATACACATCCTTTCATTTCTCTCTAAGTGTTTTGGCATGTGTATAAGTATCACTCAAATCATAGCATTTCAAAACACTACCATAGGCTTAGAAAGTGACCCTAATCTCCATAGTTATCAAGAAAAACAAGTTATGGTTGAAAGGTCTTTCATCTGTTTGTAATGGGGCCAGGGTTCACGATGCGAGAATGGATACCAAGAAAAAGGAAATTCAAAGGGTTATTATTATTCAATGAAATCATTGAGAATAATTAAGTTTTGGAAGGCAGACCAGAGAACACATTTTCTTATTCCTTCAAAAACTTCTAAGGAGTCCTTTTTGTTTTCATTTTTTTAATTTGACTTCTTTCCCTACCCCACTTTCATCCTTTTCTTTGTTTTTTTTTCAAATTTTTTTCTTTAGTTGGAATCACAAGTTCATTTTGTTTGTTTTTGTTTTCCAACTAAAACTGACTTTTTTTAGCTATTTCATTCTAGTTGCCATCCTTGAATTTTATTTTATTTTCTCAGGAATTTCCTATATTAATTACCAAAGGGTTTCGAAACAAAAATAACAAGTGAGGCTCAATAGGGGGCAACTAATGGTGTATTGTAACATTCAAAGTTCAGAGGCTAAAGAACAAAACCTATGGTGCCTTTTTCATTCCATAACCTGTAATCACTAACCATTTTGAATTGGTCGCAAGCCAAGTTCTAGAGCGCTTCAAATGTATGACACACTCAACAGAAGAAAATAGGGGTTTTCTAAATGTTCATTTTCAATGTATACCCCTTTTTGGCTCAATAGCTCTCAAAGTAAATGATGAATAGACCTAGTCAGAGAAAACACAGAATCATAAAGCATAGTACCTCCTGACAAGCTAGCAATCATCATAACAAAATATTTATTTGTTTATATATATATATATGTATGGATTCCAAAAGGCCCTAAAATTCCATCATTCCAAACTAAAATAGTTTGTAGCAACAATAATCACAAGTAAACAAGCTATGTTATCCTAGGTGGACACAAATTAAAGATAAAATGCAAGCAAATTACATCCTAACATGATCAAATGAAACCAAAGGAAAAATGCAACATGCAATCAAACAAAGTCAAATGAAATCATAAACTGCAAGGGCTCAAAATACGTTTCATCGTCCCTACCACCCCAAACTAAATGTGAGCAATGTCCTCACTGTTCAGTAGAGGGAGAGCAAGGTACAATGAAACTTATCTCGATAAACTCACCTGTCATGGAGAATGAGGGGGAAATGCCCCTGTTGTTAGTGCCATGTGTACATAGCATCCACTCGTTGAGCTATGTCATCAATCCTACTCCCTTGCCGGATTTGTTCAATAGATAAGGACTCCAAACTAGTGTTTTTTCCTTGCATCAAGGAATACATTCGTTCCATAGAAAAACTAGAGTCGGTAGTGGATCGGGATGGGCCAGCTGAGTAGTCATGAGGAAGGGGCATCTCAGTGTCCAAGGGGGAGTCATCATGACCATCGGTACCTGAAAACAAAAAGAAAGTCTTGCCCTCCAGGCTAGTGAAGCTAGGGTCAGGCAAGGGGTGAGGCATAGATATTCCTGGAATAACCAAACAGTAAATGTTACGTTCCAGCATAATCATACCCATATGCATCATTTCATTAATATCAACCCTTTTGGGTTGGCATAACAGAGTGTCATCTTCCAAATTAATTCCCACATATCCAGCAATTGGGTTGATGTACCCAGCTATGATGATCTTGCCAGAGGTGGCCCGGCCAACTCTGGTGAATTGGCTAAAAAGCCATTTAGTGGAATGGATGGGGATCTCATGAATCATGGCATACAAAAAGTATAATTCAGCAGCCCCGATAGTACTTGGGCTGTCGAATCGCCTAAAAATAGAACAAGCCATGAACCCTTACAAGTATTTAAAAATAGGATGATGGATAAAGGATGCTTTGGTAGAGGATGGATCATATTCATCTTTGGCTCATGAAAGTTAGGACCAAAAATATTTAGCATTAAAGTCCCTAAGAATACGAGAAGCATTCACACGAGCATGTATCTCTTCAGGAACAGAGGGAAAACCATAGATGGCATCCACATCTGCTAAATCCATCCAAAAATCAAAATTGTTTAGCCTAAAAGTGATCTCCCAACTGGAATCATTTGCATAAGGTTTGATATCAATTGAGCTAAGGAACTCTAAGGTGGTACGCTTATAACTTTGTTCAAATAATTCAATAAAAGTTTCCCACCCCACATTTTGATAATATTTGTAAGTATCCTCATACAGCCCAAGTTCAAGTAAAGATTGTTTGCAAAAGAACCTACACGGGATAATTTCCCTCGAGGCCAAAGAAGCCAATCACATTCTTTGTTCATCCGATATGCACTCAATATCACCTACATTACAATAGGTAGATAACTTACTTTTGTTCTTTCTCTTCTTGCAAACATTTTTGGTTCTTCCGGAAGACATGTTCTTCGTAACTAAAATCCAAATTCAAGTTTATGCACCAAACACATCAATATAGGTAACAAAATGGAAACTTCATGATGGGTAAGCATATGAAGGCCCAAAGAGGATAAAACAACCAATAAGTATGTACAAGAAAGAACAAAGATTTGTTTTTGGCATTTTGTCAAACACTTGGTGGGTGTAAAAATATGCACTAAGAAATCCATGGATAATGCATCACCAAGTTTCCCAAATTCACAAAGCATACTTCACACATGAATAATAATACGATAAATGTCCATTTATGTGTCATGGAGTCTCAATCATGAAGAAAAAGTGCATGTGGGTTTCAATGTATAATGATGAACATGATAAACATGAGAAATCCAAACAAGAATTTGATAGCATACCCACATGAATTTTTCATCAAACGAATCATATATGAACATATTTAAACACTTCCACATGATCAATTGCATCAAAAACCAACCAAAATAGCAAGTAGAGGACAACCCCAAACTAAAAGAAAGAACCCCAAAATATGAATAGAGAATGAGACTTACATGATGAAAAGTGTAGAAAGGAGTGATGTAGATTGGGTGGTGAGTGAAGGAAATTAGTGGAATATGAATGGGATCAAGCAATTTCTTAAGTTAAGAGTGATTTAGAGTGGTAGTGTGAAGTGATGAGGGAGAATACAAGAGGGGATGAGACCCATGGACGGTGTGTGCATGTTAAATAAAAAACTGCACCTGTCATGAAACCCATGGCTAGTGGTAAATTCCTACGGCCTATTGGTCTTACTGCCTTGGGCCCAAAAAATTAATTCTGTACCTGTATGAAACCCACGGCAAGTGGGAAATTCCCACGGCTAGTGGGTTTCTCTATTTTCTGCCTAGAAAACTTTTTTCTTTTTACGTGTGACCCTGGCAAAAACCCACTGCCAGTGGGAAATTCTCACCGCCAGTGGACTTCACTGTTTTGTCCAGAAATTTTTTTTTTGTTTTTTAGGTCAGAAGAGTCCACTGCCAGTGGACTTCATTGTTTTCAAACATTAAACTTCCTCAATTTGCACAGAGATTTGATTTTATTTCTTGGCACTTATCCTAGGAATCACATGTATGCATTCAAAATAGAAAAATTAAAAGAAAAACAAGAAAATTAATCATGCAATTGAGATGAGATTACACATCATTATTCATCAAACATAAACCAATATGCACTACCCCAAAACTAATCACAGAAGGAAACTAAGAAGATTTTAAAGACGTGGCAAATGGAACAAAGAAATAATATTTTTTATTTTTTATTTTTGTGAAATAAAACACACAAATTCAAATAAGAAAAAGGAATTAAAGATTACCAATGGGGTTACCTCCCCACAAGTGCTAAGTTTAACGTCTTCAGCCGGACGTGTAGCATCAATTTGGAATTAAGAATCCGTTACATCAAACAAGTCTAAGAAACTTGCTTGTTGTATCAGTTCTCTTGTTAAATAGTGCTTAAGTCTTTGTCCATTTACCTTAAACAGACCTGAATTCTCGCTCCATAACTCAACAGCTCCAAATGGAAAAACCTTTATTACCTTGAATGGCCCCGACCACCGAGACCTGAGCTTACCAGTGAAGAGCTTCAAGCAAGAGTTAAAAAGTAAAACCATCTCACCTGGACTGAAGGACCTCCGGAGGATGTGATGATCATGCCATTTTTTAGTTTTTTCTTTATAAATTCTGGCATTTTCGTATGCATCCAACCGGAGCTCTTCAAGCTCGTTCAACTCCAGCAACCTGTTTTCACCTGCAACCTTCATATCAAAGTTAAGCATTTTGATAGCCTAGAAGGATTTGTATTCTAATTCGACAGGTAAATGACAAGGTTTCCCGTACACTAGTTTAAAGGGTGTGGTTCCAATAGGAGTTTTATAAGCGGTTTAATACGCCCATAAGGAATCGTCTAATTTAATAGACCAATTCTCACGGGATGTATTAACCACTTTCTAAATAATGTTTTTGATCTCCCTATTAGATACCTCAACCTGGCCACTAGTTTGAGGGTGATAAGGTGTAGTAACCTTATGCCTCACCGCATACGTTTTCAAGAGGGTCTGAAAGGCTTTCTCAGTAAAATGAGACCCTCCATCACTAATTATGCATTTAGGGAACCCAAACCTCAAAAAAATTATCTTTTTAAAAAGCTTAATCGCAGTCTTAGCGTCCGAATGAGGTGAAGTAATGGGCTCCACCCATTTAGACACGTAGTCAACTGCTACCAAGATAAACTGATTTCAAAAAGAAGAGGGAAAGGGTCCCATGAAATCAACACCCCACACATCAAATAACTCAACCTCTAAAATGCTATTAAGTGACATTTCATGCCGCTTACCAATGTTACCTGCTCTTTGGGAAGCATCACAAGTCAGGACATACCTGCGTACATCCTTAAAAAGGTGTGGCTAGTAGAACCCAACTTGCAATACTTTTGAGGCTGTCTTAGATGTGCTCATATGGCCTCCACAAGAAAGAGAATGACAATGGTTTAGGATGGCATGGACTTTATCCTTAGGAACACACC
This sequence comes from Clitoria ternatea, assembly GCA_037962975.1. Classification (NCBI taxonomy): domain Eukaryota; kingdom Viridiplantae; phylum Streptophyta; class Magnoliopsida; order Fabales; family Fabaceae; genus Clitoria; species Clitoria ternatea. Next base: position 34,265,326 of record CM075672.1, on the reverse strand, counting down.
TCCTCATCAAACCATCCGCACATTGCTTAAAAAGGAGGGGCTCATCCCAATAGTAGTGCTTGACATCTGCAAAAAAACTTCTTTTTCTGCTAAAAACCAAGGTTAGGGGGTACAATGCCATATGCAAGAAAATTGACAAAATTCGTGTACCAAGGCACTTGTTAGACACTTAGACTAAGTAGTTGTTCATCTGGAAAAGACTCATTGATAGGAACAACATCCCCCATCTCATCTTTTTCAAATGACAACCTAGATAAGTGGTCGGTAACAAGGTTCTCGGTACCCTTTTTATCTTTTATCTCTAGGTCAAATTCTTGTAAGATCAAAATCCACCTAATTAGCCTAAGCTTTGCTTCTTTTTTATGTAAAAGGTACTTGATGGCCGAATAGTCAGTATGTACGGTAACATGCGAGCCTATCAAGTATGATCTAAACTTATCAAAAGCAAAGACAATAGCTAATAATTTCTTTTCAATGGTAGCATAGCTTACCTGAGCTTCATCAAGTGTACGGCTAGCATAATGGATCACATGCAGCTTCTTATCCTTTCGCTGCCCAAGCACAGCCCCCACTACGTGATCACTAGCATCACACATCAACTCGAATGGGAGTTCCCAATCAGGGGGTTGTACTACGGGAATGAAAATTAGCGCCTGCTTAATCCTGCAAAAAGCCTCAAGACAAGATGAATCAAAAACAAACGAAACATCCTTACCTAAAAGATTAGTCAAAGGCTTTGTGATCTTGCTGAAGTCTTTAATGAACAGCCGGTAAAACCCAGCATGTCCAAGAAAACTTCGAATGCCTTTCACATTGGTAGGCGAGGGTAATTTTTCAATCACCTCCACCTTAGCTTTATCAACCTCGATTCCTCTCTCGGACACCATGTGCCCAAGAACTATGCCTTCTCGTACCATAAAATGGCACTTCTCCCAGTTTAAGACCAAGTTGGTCTCCTTACGGCGCTGCAAAACTCGGCACAAATTTGTCAAGCAATTATCAAAATTAAAACCATGTACAGAAAAGTCATCCATAAACACTTCCATGACGTTCTCAATTAAATTAGAAAAATGGCCTGCGTACACCTTTGAAAGGTCACAGGTGCGTTACACAAGCCAAATGGCATCCTCCTATATGCATATGTCCCATAGGGGCAAGTGAACGTAGTTTTCTCTTGATCAGATGGATGGATGGGGATTTGATGAAAACTAGAGTACCCATCCAAATAACAGAAATAAGAATGCTTAGCAAGCCTCTCAAGCATCTGATTAATGAAAGGAAGAGGGAAATAGTCCTTCTTAGTGGCGCTATTCAATTTTTTATAGTCAATACACATGCGCCACCCAGAAACTATCCTAGTAGAAATCAATTCTTGTTTTTCATTTTTCATAACAGTTAATGCCCCCTTTTTAGGCACCACATGTACTGGACTTACCCACTTGCTACTAGCAATGGGATATATGAGACCAGCATCTAACAATTTCAGGATTTATTTCTTAACCACTTTCTGCATTTTAGGATTTAGTCTCCTGAGTGGTTCTACTGTGGGCCTACTTTCATCTTCTACAGTGATCCTGTGCATATAAAATGAAGGGCTAATTCCCTTAATATCATCCATGGTGTACCTATAACATTCTTATACAACCTAAGTTGTTTAAGGAGTTTTTTAGTTTCTACAGCATTCAAATCAGCACTAATAATAATAGGATATGTAGAGTTCAGACCCAAGAATTCATACCTCAGTGAAGCTGGTAAAGGCTTTAATTCTACTTGGGAACCAACCACTTTCTCATGCATGACCTTAGCATCATGTGGTAAAAGGACCCCGCCTTTAGAGCAACTCAATGTTCTTGCAGGTTCAATCAAGAAAACAGATTCAAGTGGTTCATTAGGAAGGGTTTCTTCCTTCACCACTTGGTCAACATAGTCCACACTACAGCAAACATCATCATTAAAAGGTTTCTTTAAAACATTTTTCAGATTAAAATCAACCTTCTGGTCTCCAACAGTCAGAGACAACTTCCCATTCTTCACATCTATTACCGCGCCTATGGTTGCCAAAAATGGCTTGCCTAAGACAATGGGGATCATCGAATCCTCATCCATTTCAAGAACAACAAAATCGACAGGTACAAAAAATTTTCCTACTTTTATAGGAACATCCTCTAAAATGCCTACAGAATACTTAACAGACCTATCAGCAAGTTGTAAAGACATCCTAGTAGGCTTAAGTTCACCCAATCCCAATTTTTCATATATAGACAACGGCATTAGGCTAACACTAGCCTCTAAATTGCATAATGCTCTATCAATAGCCATGTCACCAATCACACAAAGGATAGAAAAACTACCTAGATCCTGAAGCTTGGGTGGCAGCTTCTTTTGTATTGAGGCGCTACACTCCTCAGTGAGTGCTACGGTCCCATCTTCCTCTAATTTCCTCTTATTGGACAAAATGTCCTTCAAGAACTTTGTGTAAGTGGGCATCTGCTATAAAGCGTCAGTGAAAGGAACATTAATGTATAGTTTTTTCAGAACCTCAAGGAACTTACCGAACTGTTTATCCAACTTGGCCTTAGCCAAGCGCTGAGGGAATATGACAGGAGGTTGATAGGGTTTCACCTCCTTCTTTTTTTCACTCTATTTTTCCTCCTCAATTACCGGATGAGACGGAGATTCATCCACTTTTTTGTCATCCTTAACCTCTTCCTCGGTCATGCTAACTGAACCATCATACTTAGTACCATTCCTAAGTGTGATAGCCATCGTGTGGTTGGATGGTCCTGCTTCAGACTTTCCAAGAAAGGTTCCTGGCATTCTTGTGGAGGAAGAGGCTTGTTGGCTATTTGGTTCTTCAGCATCTTATTATGGGTGGCAAGTGAATCCACCTTAGAAGTTAACTTCTTAATAGCATCGGAGAAATCATCATTTTGTTTCAACTGGGTAGTCACAAAGGTCTCCATCAAGGACTCTAGCTTAGACTTTTGAGGAACGTAGGGTCCTTGCTGAGGCCTGAAATTGTTCTGGTTGCCTTGGAATGGAGGTTGTCTGTTTTGGAAACCAAGTGGTCCTTATTGTTGTCTAAAATTCTATCCATAGTTTCCACCATAGTTTCTAATAACATCCACTTGTTGCATTTTTGTCTCGACAGTCTAAGCCATTCCAAGCTAACCTGCAATACCGCACAACTCATAAACCAGGTTAGTAGTACCTACTCCTAGCTTATCAAATTTATCAATTTTGACCGATAATGCTTCTACCTTGGAAGTTAATAAAGATATAGCATCTAGAGAGTACTTACCTAGAGTTTTGGATGGCAAACTCCATTCTGACGACCACTGGTATATGTTTTAGGCAACCTCCTCAATGAGGTTGTAACCTTCCTCCATGTTTTTGCCCATGAAGGCACCGCCAGCTACGACATCTAAAGTTACTCTTTGGTTAGGGGTCAAACCATTGTAGAAGATGTGGACCGTCAACCATCTTTCTACTCTATGATGTGGACACTATCGAAGCAACTCCTTGTACCTCTCCCATGCATCATATAATGTCTCATCATCTTTCTGGGTAAAAGTGATGATCTGCTTCCTCAATTGGTCTGTTTTGCTCCGTGGGTAATATTTATTGAGGAAGGTATGAGACAGCTGTTCCCATGTAGTGATTGACCCCTCCGAAAGTGAATACAACCAAGCTCTAGCCTTGTCCCTCAAAGAAAATAGGAAAATCCATAGCCAGATTGTATCACTTGAGACGCCATTCACCTTGAGTGTATCATAGTACTCGAGGAAGATTTGGAGGTATAGATTTGGATCCTCAGATGACAAACCTCTAAATTGGTTTTGTTGAACCATTGAGAGCAAGAAGGGCTTCAACTCAAAGTTGTTCACCTCAATAGTTGGCCTTGTGATGCTAGGCCTCCTACCCATTGCATTGGGTGCTGTAAAATCAAGAAGGGCTCGGTCATCAAGATTGTCCATTGGCTCTTTGGTGTTTGAACTTGAAGCGTGTTGCTTGTTTTGTTCAAGTTGTTTTCGGAGTGCTCTGATCTTACAGAGGGTTCGTTCAATTTCTGGGTCGAAAATATGTTCAAAACAACGACTCCTTCGCATAAATGGACCTGCACAATCCATAAAAACATAAAACCAAAGCGTAATTCAGTAGAAAAATACGACAAAAATTATGCAGAAAAATAAAGGAGTATCTAGTCTAATCGAAACACCGTTTAACCAATATTGGGGGACAATTCCCGGCAATGGCGCCAAAAACTTGATAGCCTACCGCAAGCGCACGGGGTATCATAGTAATAAAAATATCATCCCACAGAGATTGTTCCCAAGTACAAGTTTTCGCAGTGGTACAATTATCCAGAAAATTTTTAATGTGACTTTTAATTCAGAAAATTTCTAAAAACAAAATAAAAATAAATGTGAACTTCAAGAGCTAAACTTGTTTGTTTTGAATTAGGACAAATAAATGGTGAGACTCTTGGGATTCAGAATGTGATCACGTCATGTATTGATTTTACTTAAGACCTTTATATTGGTGAATTCATGTTCTAAGGTAAGATTTCCAAATTTAATTAACGCTTTCCTCTCAGAACAACATTAATATGCCCAATTAATAAAGAACCGCGTTCAATTTATTATTTGGACTCATTTAGAATAATGAATATAACCTCGGAGTGTCATGCTCACTTTCGTGACCCATGACCCTAAGTTCAATTTCATGCGTTCAAACAACCAATTAATCTTTTAATTACCTTAGAATTTAATTTCAATTAACCCTATCTCTAGATCTTCAAAAGCATTAAGCACTTATAGAAATTAAATAGAAACTAGGAATTCATAAACAGAAAAAGTCTCAGAATCAATTCAACACAATAACATGTCACACCCTTAACCCAAGATTTGGAATTTAGTTACACATGCCTAATTCAACACAACCCATAATAGAAATCATGTTCAGGAGATTACAAATTCAAGAGAAATTCAAAGGGAAAAAGAAAAGAAAGGAAAAGCTCTCACTATTGCTTCCAAATGTCCTTCCAAAATCTTCCAATCGATGTTCTTCAACGTCAATGGCCTTGATCCCCTTCAAAAATCCTTTAAAAAGCCCTCTCCTTTTTCTTCCAGAAAGTCCCTATCAATGTCCGTCCTAGTTCCCTTTTAAAAACTACTTATATCTTTCAGAAACTGTTCCCAAAAAATAAGGAAAGTGTAGAACATGAAAAACTCACTGGCAGTGGGAAAAACCCATGGCCAGTGGATCGTGACAGGGGTCCAAAAAAATAAATTTTCTACCTCCAGGCATTGAGGTCCATGGCCAGTGGGAAAAACCCACTGGTAGTGGGTTTCCAACAGTGAGAAACACGGCCAGTGGGAAAAACCCACTGGCAATGGATTTTTCTTATGGCCTAATTTCCCATTCCAGAGAGGTCCACGGTCAGTGGCAAAAACCCACTAGCAGTGGATTTCTCTGGACTTCACCCACATGCTCTCTTCTCACTGTTTTGAAGCCCCGGAATGTCCTTTTTGGTGGATCTTTTCTCTATTATGCTTTTAAAGGTGGAAAAGGCTTTATTTTTTTAGCTTTTAGTGACTTGACTCCTTTCCATTCATCCAATGCTTCCTCAAATGTCTCTTGTTTCTGAATTTGTGTACCTGTAACCAAGTTATTCCTGCAAAACTTGAAACACCCGAGTAACAAATATGGAATGAAGGAAAACACTTGGGATTAAGGAGAAAGACAACACAAAATAACCTAGAAAACCTAAAGAAAACACCACTAAAACCATGCAACCTAAACACCTATCACAACACTAGGTTCCAACATCTACACGCTACGGTTCTAGAGAATTACGCTACCTTAAACGCTCAACTTTTGACCAAGCCAAGCAATGGTGTAACACCCTAATTTAATAAATAATTAAGAACCAATACGGGGAAAATTTTTCCAAAATTAAGTAACCAACGACTATAAGGCAACCGGATAACACAAAGGGCGGAGTGCAAGGAAGAACAAGGGAAATGAGAGATCATCCACACGCATAAGGCAAACAACAGAAGGCTAAGACTGGAACCAGTTTGTTGGGTTTAGTGTAACACGCCAGCGTCTGGGCGGATTACACAACACCAGGTCTGATACCGCCTAGGAGGAGTATGGTAATGCAGCAGCGGATGGAGGGAATTTCACAAGGAAAGCTTTCCCTCGAGTAGCACTGGTCACTCAATAGGAGGAAATAGATAGGGGAACATGTTAATACATTCACACACGTAGCACTCGGTAGAAGGGCGGAGTTCGAATCATCCTACCTGGCTAGGCGAGGTATGTTTGTCCTGGGCGGACTCCAGGGCGAAGGTGACCCGCTCAACCGTTGTCTCACACCGCCTAAACGATGTGTGACAATGCGACATCAGGCGTGAAACTCTTCAAGTAAACCTTACATTAGCGTCCATTCGTTCCTATGGACTGACCCTTTCTCAGAGAACGCTGGGCGTTCAGCTTCGGAGGACAGGCAAGGGAAGAAGAAGAGAGATGTACATATGCAGGAGTAGTTTGTGGAGGAAGGAGGGGCCTGAACTTATTCCGCCCCAACTCAGCTAATTATGACAACGCCTGGGCGGACTCAACCACAACGCCCAAATCAGGGGTCAACACCGGTGTCTGGATTGCATTAGCATCACGACGGAGAGGAAAGGTAATTGAACGGTGTCCCATTCTAACAACTACTCGCTCCAGCGCGAGTCCTCACGCTTGGGCGGATTGTCCCCATACTTCGGGCGGGGTACGACTCCGCCCAAACGTATCCGACATAAGTCTTCCTAGAGACAATTCATAATTCACTCAGACTTGGCTATAGCCTGCTAAATCATGCTGTCCCTGCGTATCCATTAAAGCACAAGTATGAAACAAGGTAGCACATAGCATGTCACACACGAAACCATACATCCATATATATATAAGAGCGTATGTCAACATTTACAGCACAAAATCGGATTTCTCCTTGTCCATAAGGTTCTATTTATCCCAAAACACTAACATCCGGCATGAACCAGTCAGGGCTTAATCTAACATCGCATTAATTAAGCCTTCCAAATGCATCAACACTTCGCTCAGCGTTCCAGCTCTGCTTCTGATCCTCATCTCGAGAGACATTCACTGAAAAATGGCCACTGCAGGGGTGAGCATCTTAGATTTTAAATGATAGATACCGACTCAGGTTATCTTCCAATTACACAACAATACCTATACGTACAACACGATTAAGATCAGGGCAACATCCATCGGTCAAGACATATATGAATAACTCTTACCGTTCTATATTTACCGATCGTCACTCGACTGTAGTCATAGCATTTTCAATGACACGGATACGCTTGCATGCATGTATATATACGTATATTCATGAAACAGTTTTCATTCAGCATCTAGGGTACGTACACACGGAATGGATTACTTGGCATACACGTTCAGTATACTCATACACGATATCAAATGCATAATCAAATTCCAGGCAATAACACATATCAGAGAGCATCCACTCAGTCCTACGTATTCACCCATTCACTTACCAATCGGCATACTTAACCAATTCCGAACAATATTAACAGTAGTAATAATATTAACAATAATAAGCACAGAAGGTTTCACTCGGTTCCGCATCGTGTGTATCGGTCAGACGTTGCAACGTAGGCATCTCAACCTTTTTATACATAGCTCTCAGCTATCAGATCAGCTCCCAGCTGCTTGGCCATTTTACAGGTACCCAACCGTTTGTCCACAGGTGACACCAACGCTCTCAGCGCCAACGGCGGTGTTCACAGACAGCCCGAGTCCCACTCAAGGGCTACCCCGAGTCCCACTCAAGGATTTTACAGCGTCCCACGCTGGATGACCGAAGGTAGTGTCTCACACTACGTGCTCCCAGCACAACGCATCCCATGCGCCACACGCGGATTCGACACACAACATTTATTTCACGCATGCATTCTCGCATTCAAGCACACACACACCATGCAATCAGTAATACACATTATCAAGGTTCAGTACCTAGCTTTCATGCAATCCATTACCATTCCATTGTAGCGTATGAGCCTCATACAATCGGTATCAATCCATATTCAAGCATCCATAACATTTCTTTTAATCAAGACATGCAATCGGATTACAGCATCATTCAACTCATGCATTATTCTAAAAATCACAAGTTCAGTCAGGCATTTCAAGTCATCACAACCTATCATGCAATCGGTGTAAGACAGTGTCAGAGTCCATTTAAAGAAGGCATTTCCTACACGCAAACAATTTATTATAGCATTCATATCAACTTATGCATTTCTATAACCTGCGTAGCTTCAGTCAGACATTCATATCAACACAACTCAACATGCAAACTGAGATCCTGCAACACATACATCCGTGAGAAAGGTGCTAACATGCAACACTCGTCTTTCACTCATCATGCAACTGGATTGTACACATTCGCATGCAACACAATACACAATCAGAGCACGGGTACAGCAAGCATTATCATTCGGAACCTGTTCATAACCCATGCATTTAAAATAGAAGATACTCCCCCTACTTTTAGAAGAACCTCAGAAACCTTTCCATTCTTGTCGTTGGGTCCGATGTCCTTCTCCTGGTTCGTTCGGTCTTCCTTGGCTTCGTCGTATCCTGCGCCTGATTCTGGGATGGAGTGTGGTACGTTCTCCAGTACTGAAATCAAGATCTCCAGGAGCGAAGAGTGAGATAGGGGAAGATGGAGGATGGAGACGAAGAGAGAAAAGTAGAGGATGAAGTGACGGAGGAAGGAATCTGAAGGAATAGTGAGTGTGTCCTTAACCATAGGCTTACGTTTTTATATATATGTATATGCGCACGAGTAAGAGAAGAGTGGGATGGGAGAGTGTGAGCTCAGCAGCCACGCGCACTCCACCCCATCCCCTGACCACCACCATTTTTCATATTTTAATGGCTTAAATCTACTTGGTTATATATAACTAACAGTTATTTTCTATTTGAAATCAAGTCTTAATGGTTTATTCTTCATTCGGCATTTAGTTTCAAAACTGGGATGTTACAGTTCTCCCCCACTGAAAAAGAATTTCGTCCCCGAAATTCAATCGGTAACTTACCACAAATACCTAACTCAGAAGATTGCTGTTTACTTACCACGCGGCTGTGTTTCCACAAGCAGTCACCGACTGAACCACAATTTCACTCGGAGAAGATTTATCACCCAAGCGGTTTACTGACCGCACCAAAATTTTCAGTCGGTAAAACAAAAAGGTCAGGCCCAACCTGATTACAACTTCATTAGAGGATTTAATATATTTGGGAGTTTAAGTTAAAACGTACAATTTATTCCATTTTAACTCAGCTAATTCATTACTAGCAGGCACTTCCTAATTACTTGGCCGCTCGGCCCTATGCTCTCAACACCGATTGGTGTATTTACACCCTCGGTTTCCCCGACTCAAATGATTCACTCGGTATAACCGCAACTCATACAGGGTGCAGACTAAAATTGTATCAAATGGACACGTTATGTGGGTTAATCATCTAGTTGGGAGTAATCTAATAAGTAAACAACATCACTGATCCCCAAAAACACCCACTCCTGACCAATTCCTCTCGGTTTAAACACTCGGGTTTTCAAAATCTGACCACAAGATTTCTTCCTTACACCCGAATGAACGCTCAAAAGGGCTCCCATGTGCTCCAGTCAGTACCATTTGCTAGGGTTTAATTCGCACAGGCACTACGCTCGGCGTGGAAATCTTAGGTTCCTACCCATGCTTTTGGCTAAACTCACTCACTCGAAGTCTCATTTTCGTCCAGAAGGACTTTTCTCCGGGAAGATCACTCGGTTGGACATCACAAGGGCATTAAGAATTCTACACTCGGCATCTTTCTTCGTAGAGTCATCCCACATGGTTTCATTCTACACGGAAGTGATACACTCTGAGACACACCACTCGAATCTCCCCTTACTCAGAATGTTTCGCTCGGATACTATCCTCTTAACTTAGTAATGGCACTCTCTATGAGGTTATACTCGGAACACTCTAGTCCTCACTCAGCAATGCTTCCTCATAAGACTTCACTCGGAATTGTCCCCACTTTTACACTCTCGGAATACACTAATTCCCTTCCCAAGCAAATCCTCACTTTGTAATGTAGTTTGGTTTTAAAAAAAATCTGTTTTCCTCTTTAGGCTTACAATACCACTCGGTTAATCTTATAAAACTTACAATTTCAGTGACAGATTGACCGCCCTTCTCATCCCAGCAATTAATCAACTTTTTAGTAGCTAATTCGTACCCGACGACCTCTAATCCGCTCGGAGGCAGACATACTAAAGTCGACCAAACCCCTTATCTTCATTCTGATACATAACCATATAATACTCACTTAATATAACTCTCATAATCACTCAGGACCGCCTGAAAGACTCACCACCACCATAAGCAGTTACAACTTCACCTGCCTGACTCATGAATTGCTGCATCCAACTTATAGGATGACATCTCATTCCTATAGGGTTACAACAGTTACATGGTCACTGCAACGTGTACGCTGCCACATTACCTATGGCAGGAAGAGTCATCTCAGAGCAGCATACCTCACACGAACCAGACTTCACCCAACTAATACAAATTCACACGGTAGTTAATGGCAGTTCACACATATAAGTAATACACCCACTTTAACATCACGCATCACATCGGGTACATCACGTATCAATAATCATGAAAATTATTCATCACTTCTGTAAAACAGTTGATGGCAATACAACAGTCGGCTCCTAGCCAATACCGAGTAATTATTTCCTCTAATCCTATTCAACACAAAATCATGGCTCGGATTAAATTCTTAATCCCCAGCAATGTGACGACATCACTCACTCGGGTTCATGCAATTCATTCAGGTTTAAGCAATTCACAATCACATACCACGAGCTTCAGCAACAGCACTGATGTACATACAGACACTCAATCAGATGTCACACCAATTATTCATGGTTATATCATGGTTTACTACAGCATACATCATAATCATAACACACATTGCACTTGACATATACATACGCCCATCCAATCAGATTTACCCAAATCAATTCCAACTACATTAAGGGTTTCATTCACAATACCATATTCACACGTTCACATAGTTCACACTGAGCTTATTTATTCTCATAAGTGTACGCACAGTCATTCAATCAGAAATTGCACTATAACATACATTCTCAATTATAACATTGCATCACACTTGGCAACAGCATCAATACATGTACATTCATTCAGTCAGACTTCATTCATACAACATCATCAGGTCGGAAACTACTCAAATCATTCGAATCCATGCAAATCATGTCACCCTCAATAATAATACTCTCATATACATGTAGTCATGCAGCCGGCGAATCAGATGCATACGATTATTCACCAGGAGTCCCACTCCAATGCACTCGGCATTTGCCTTGAGTCCAACCTAAGGACTTTCATTAAGCATCCAATGCTCATGCTCCAAGCATGGCCTCGAGTCCAGCTCAGAGGTCTTTTAGGATTAATCTCAGAATCCTCAATACCCCTCGCATTCATCTGATTGCCCACTCTGAAAGACATTCAATGCTTGCTGCATTTTATTATAGATCACACACAGCTCTTATTTGCCGACTCGCGGCATAAGCCACTCGACATTCTCATTAGCATATATATATATATACATATCTTTCAGACAGGGTATCATCACAACGATTCACAATTAATATCTATCATACTATCCGGGTGTTGCATGCATCACTAAGCAATCACACACAGATCACATATTTCAATCATCAAACAACTGTTATATTTCGAGTATAGAGCAATACATAGAGGCAGTTCACCCTTAATCACCTACATCAGGTATACATATATATATATTACACGGGGTTCATATGTTAGGTTACAAAACATCCGTCACAATAGCTCTCGGCAGTAATGGTAACACTCCTATTTTACAAGTATCCAGTCAGTATTCATAGAATTATTAGCATGCATTCGTGGACGGAGTCGCATAATCACTAAACAGTTTATAGTACCACAATCCAGGAGTCACATGCATTATTACGCAATCATAGTGCAGCTACCAACACATCTCACACACAACACATCACATGATAATCATTCAAGCCTCAATGAGCTACTACATAATTGTTCTACTCGGCTCAACAACTCGCAAGGTTAATAAACTATCAGATTTAGAATCCCTAAGGGGTCATTATTCCTATTGGTCTAGCATTTAGTCATCACTCACTTGGTTTCCTCAATCGCCATTGAGACGCAACCCCAATTTTATCATATGTCCGACCTCACCTTCACTCACTTATTACACACCCAGATTTTCAACCTAGGAACTACAACCCATCCCTTATACTGCAATCACATACTTCATGTATCATTCATTCATCACACGTTCAAATTTCTTAACAAAGGCACAAGCGTACAACCACACCATTCATAGTCAGCATATACCAATTTCAATAGAGAATCATAACATATATCATCACCCGAGTCATAATTGGACAGGTATCAACATACAATAGAATATCATAAGCAATCTAGGACAAACTGGCATAATATATTCAACCGCCCACAATCAGTAGGCAACCTTGGCCATGGACCTTTTGGTCTGCTCTGATACCAAAATGTAACACCCTAATTTAATAAATAATTAAGAACCAATACGGGGAAAATTTTTCCAAAATTAAGTAACCAACGACTATAAGGCAACCAGATAACACAAAGGGCGGAGTGCAAGGAAGAACAAGGGAAATGAGAGATCATCCACACGCATAAGGCAAACAACAGAAGGCTAAGACTGGAACCGGTTCGTTGGGTTTAGCGTAACACGCCAGCGTCTGGGCGGATTACACAACACCGAGGTCTAATACCGCCTAGGCGGAGTATGGTAATGCAGCAGCGGATGGAGGGAATTTCACAAGGAAAGCTTTCCCTCGAGTAGCACTGGTCACTCAATAGGAGGAAATAGATAGGGGAAGATGTTAATACATTCACACGTGTAGCACTCGGTAGAAGGGCGGAGTTCGAATCATCCTACCTGGCTAGGCGGGGTATGTTTGTCCTGGGCGGACTCCAGGGCGAAGGTGACCCGCTTAACCGTTGTCTCACACCGCCTAAACGATGTGTGACAATGCGACATCAGGCGTGAAACTCTTCAAGTAAACCTTACAATAGCGTCCATTCGTTCCTACAGACTGACCTTTTCTTAGAGAACGCTGGGCGTTCAGCTTCGGAGGACAGGAAAGGGAAGAAGAAGAGAGATGTACATATGCAGGAGTAGTTTGTGGAGGAAGGAGGGGCCTAAACTTATTCCGCCCCAACTCAGCTAATTATGACAACGCCTGGGCGGACTCAACTACAACGCCCAAATCAGGGGTCAACACCGGTGTCTGGATTGCATTAGCATCACGACGGAGAGGAAAGGTAATTGAACGGTGTCCCATTCTAACAACTACTCGCTCCAGCGCGAGTCCTCACGCTTGGGCGGATTGCCCCCATACTTCGGGCGGGGTACGACTCCGCCCAAACGTATCCGACATAAGTCTTCCTAGAGACAATTCATAATTCACTCAGACTTGGCTATAGCCTGCTAAATCATGCTGTCCTTGCGTATCCATTAAAGCACAAGTATGAAACAAGGTAGCACATAGCATGTCACACACGAAACCATACATCCATATATATATAAGAGCGTATGTCAACATTTACAGCATAAAATCGGATTTCTCCTTGTCCATAAGGTTCTATTTATCCCAAAACACTAACATCCGGCATGAACCAGTCAGGGCTTAATCTAACATCGCATTAATTAAGCCTTCCAAATGCATCAACACTTCGCTCAGCGTTCCAGCTCTGCTTCTGATCCTCATCTCGAGAGACATTCACTGAAAAATGGCCACTGTAGGGGTGAGCATCTTAGATTTTAAATAATAGATACCGACTCAGGTTATCTTCCAATTACACAACAATACCTATACGTACAACACGATTAAGATCAGGGCAACATCCATCGGTCAAGACATATATGAATAACTCTTACCGTTCTATATTTACCGATCATCACTCGACTGTAGTCATAGCATTTTCAATGACACGGATACGCTTGCATGCATGTATATATACGTATATTCATGAAACAGTTTTCATTCAGCATCTAGGGTACGTACACACGGAATGGATTACTTGGCATACACGTTCAGTATACTCATACACGATATCAAATGCATAATCAAATTCCAGGCAATAACACATATCAGAGAGCATCCACTCAGTCCTACGTATTCACCCATTCACTTACCACTCGGCATACTTAACCAATTCCGAACAATATTAACAGTAGTAATAATATTAACAATAATAAGCACAGAAGGTTTCACTCGGTTCCGCATCGTGTGTATCGGTCAGACGTTGCAACGTAGGCATCTCAGCCTTTTTATACATAGCTCTCAGCTATCAGATCAGCTCCCAGCTGCTTGGCCGTTTTATAGGTACCCAACCGTTTGTCCACAGGTGACACCAACACTCTCAGCGCCAACGGCGGTGTTCACAGACAGCCCGAGTCCCACTCAAGGGCTACCCCGAGTCCCACTCAAGGATTTTACAGCGTCCCACGCTGGATGACCGAAGGTAGTGTCTCACACTACGTGCTCCCAGCACAACGCATCCCATGCGCCACACGCAGATTCGACACACAACATTTATTTCACGTATGCATTCTCGCATTCAAGCACGCACACACCATGCAATCAGTAATACACATTATCAAGGTTCAATACCTAGCTTTCATGCAATCCATTACCATTCCATTGTAGCGTATGAGCCTCATACAATCGGTATCAATCCATATTCAAGCATCCATAACATTTCTTTTAATCAAGACATGCAATCGGATTACAGCATCATTCAACTCATGCATCATTCTAAAAATCACAAGTTCAGTCAGGCATTTCAAGTCATCACAACCTATCATGCAATCGGTGTAAGACAGTGTCAGAGTCCATTTAAAGAAGGCATTTCCTACACGCAAACAATTTATTATAGCATTCATATCAACTTATGCATTTCTATAACCTGGGTAGCTTCAGTCAGACATTCATATCAACACAACTCAACATGCAAACTGAGATCCTGCAACACATACATCCGTGAGAAAGGTGCTAACATGCAACACTCATCTTTCACTCATCATGCAACTGGATTGTACACATTCACATGCAACACAATACACAATCAGAGCACGGGTACAGCAAGCATTATCATTCGGAACTTGTTCATAACCCATGCATTTAAAATAGAAGATACTCCCCCTACTTTTAGAAGAACCTCAGAAACCTTTCCGTTCTTGTCGTTGGGTCCGATGTCCTTCTCCTGGTTCGTTCGGTCTTCCTTGGCTTCGTCGTATCCTGCGCCTGATTCTGGGATGGAGTGTGGTCCGTTCTCTTGTACTGAAATCAAGATCTCCAGGAGCGAAGAGTGAGATAGGGGAAGATGGAGGATGGAGACGAAGAGAGAAAAGTAGAGGATGAAGTGACGGAGGAAGGAATCTGAAGGAATAGTGAGTGTGTCCTTAACCATAGGCTTACGTTTTTATATATATGTATATGCGCACGAGTAAGAGAAGAGTGGGATGGGAGAGTGTGAGCTCAGCAGCCACACGCACTCCACCCCATCCCCTGACCACCACCATTTTTCATATTTTAATGGCTTAAATCTACTTGGTTATATATAACTAACAGTTATTTTCTATTTGAAATCAAGTCTTAATGGTTTATTCTTCATTCGGCATTTAGTTTCAAAACTGGGATGTTACAAATGGTACAACACATAAATGTGTTCATGCTTACTTTCACCGTACTCAAGCTTGGGGTTTGTCTATAAATAACCACCCCATCATACCCAAAACCCTAACTCTCTTTGATTCTTCCTAAAGGTAACATCCTATGCCATTTAATTGCATTTACATTCATTCAAGTCCATCATTCACCCTTTCTAACTTGACTATAACACCCATTCATCTCTACCCTTCATCTTCCCTACCCATTCTATAAATACCATATTTCTTTAGGGGTTTAGGGTTTATGGTTTAGGTACAACACAAATGTGTTCATGTTCACTTCCACCGTACTTACGCTAGGGGTTTGTCTATAAATAACCACCCCAACATACCCAAAACCCTAACTCTCTCTGATTCTTCCTAAAGGTAATATCCCAAGCCATTTAATTGCATTTACATTCATTCAAGTCCATCATTTACCCTTTCTAACTTGACTATAACACCTATTCATCTCCACCCTTTATCTTATCCCTTCATCTTCCCTACCCACTCTATAAGTACCATATTTCTCTAAGCAATGGCTACAAGACCCTCAAGGAACATAGTTAAAACTAAGAAATTGCATGTTGTAGAGGAAGATAAAGTGTCATGAAGAGACAAAGGTAAGGGGTGGTTAGTGCAAGTACACCTACTTCTCATCCTCCTCCCAAAAAATTGTAAGAAGAAGAATGAGAGACACTCCAAGCACACTCATGACTATGACTAGAGAAGGTTTCGCGACCCAAAGGCGGAACAAGACTTCGAAACTTAGTTCAAGCAACGAGGGCTTATTCGAGAAAGAGTAATATTATTGCAAGAGGAAGATTTCCCTCATCTAGATATTAGAGCGACAATGTTATTGAAGGGATGACAATATTTTAACAAGATTTTGGGTCAAGGGTACCAAGAGCTCACTAGGGAGTTTTTTGCCAACTTTTGACCTAACACTATTGAGGGGTCCCAAGATTAGTATCCTTATTCTTCTTATGTAAAGGGACAATTAATCTTGCTTTTTGTAGAAGTAATTCACAAGGCACTGAAGTTGTCGACTATTGAAGGGGCTGATTGTGAGTACACCAAGATTCTACCAACTTCACTCACCCGGATAATCATGAGATGGTGAAGAGAAACTTGGAGGTTTGCTGTTAAGAGGGCACCCAATTTGAAACAACTGTAAGTGGTGTCCTAAAATTTGTTTAAAAAAATACTTTGCTTAATGTGCCTATGATTTAGTGTCAATACCTATTGTCTTCTCTACAACTAGTGCCCTATTTCACTGAAATTGTAGCATGGAGAATGGTATTGATATATTGTTTAATGGAGGATCTTTATGTGGACCTTGGTGAACTAATTATGTCTAAAATGGTAAGGTGGGGTACAAAAATGCCAAACTGCCTTATTGCTATATTATTTCTCTACTTATAAGGAAACAAAAAGTTAAAATCCATAAGGAAGGTTGTTTGAAGGTGAAGGATGAACAGTCCTTGGACAATTTATGGGTCTGAGACTGTATTGACTATGCCATAGTACGGGAGCCTAAACCGGTTAGGCCACAACTATAATAACCACTAATGCCAATACTTACCAATGTCATGAATGAGTTGTAAGCTATGAAACGCATGTAGTTGGGGACCTATGACATGGTAACCATAATGCATTTCTAAGGAAAATGGTAGCTACCATGAATCTGAACAGCACTGTTGAACTGGGGGTCCCTATTGATAGGGACCAATGGCTTGCATCGATAAGATTCACCATCCCTCCCATGGAGCAACCCCAAGATATTAGAGAATTCCACCAAGAAGACCACCCTATGGCAGAGGCTAAAGTTGAAGAGGAAGGCAGTGAGGATGGGGAGGACGATGCTGAGTACTTAGAATTTTTCTATTGTTGTTTCATGTTTTCCATTTCCATTGTGTTTGATTTTGTTATTTTAAATTCCTGCCCATTTCCGTTGGCATAGAGTTTTTGTTCTTGAAGAACTTCTAACACCTGTCTTATATGTCTTAAATGCTCCTCCTTGCTTTTGCTATAAACCAGGATATCGTCAAGGTAAACAACCATAAATTGTCCATTGAAAGGGCATAATATCTGATTCATGAGGCGCATGAATGTGTTGGGGGCATTAGATAGCCCAAATGGCATGACTGTCCATTCATACAAACTATCTCATGTTTTAAAAGTGGTCTTCCACTCATCTCCTGGCGTGATTCTAATTTGATTGTATCCACTACGGAGATCAATCTTGGAAAAGATAGTGGCACCATGTAATTGATCCAACAAGTCATCAAGTCATGGTATCAAGAATCGATACTTGATGGTGATCTTATTCACAGCTCTACTATCTATGAACATCCTCCATGTGCCATCCTTTTTAGGGACTAATATAACAAGAACAACACAAGGCCTGACACTTTCCTGAATTAATCCTTTCTTCAGTAATCCTTCAACCTATCTCTACACTTCAGCATGCTCTTGAGGATTCATTCGATAAGCAGGTTTCTTAGGAATGACTGCTCCTGAAACAAAGTCTATAGCATGTTGAATATCACACGTAGGTAATAGTCCTGGAGGAATTTCTTTTGGAATACATATGGGAATTATGATAAAAGTGGCATAATTTCTGGTGGTATACTAGTTCCACAATTTTCCTCAATCAATAATAAAAAGCTGAGATGATTAACTTTATCTATAGCCAACCTTAAATTAATTCTTGGTGACTAGGGACACCAACTGCTTTTCTTTTTTTTTGTCTTGGTTAAATTCATCAGGCAACAGTGAAGCTAATCTGATTTTCACTTTGTCTTTCTCAAAAGAGTAGGTGTTTGTATAACCATCATATTGGGTACGACGATCATATTACCAATGCCTTCCAAGAAAAAGATGGCAAGCATCCATAGGAACAACATCGCACCAAACTTTATCCTGATATTTCCTGCAAATTGAAAAAAACACAAGACATCTTTTAGAAACCTCTACCTCATTGCCTTCATTAAGCCACTGTAATTTGTAAGGATACGGGTGACTTTATGTTGGCAACTTGAGCTTTTCCACCATGTAGTTTGATAATACATTCTCACAACTTCCACTATCAATGATGACATTACAAATCTTTCCTAGCGAGGTACAACGGGTGTGGAGATATTAGGTCTCAACCAGGAGTTCTCTTTCATTTGTGTTATGTGTAGACTTCTCCTGACAACTAGTAACTCACCATGATCAGTAGGTGTGAGTTCATCGTCATACACCGGCTCTCCTAGTTTTACTTCTAGCTTTTCTTTTGAAGGTTTAAAAGGTTCTCCTTCAATGATTATGACAACCTTTTGTTTTGGACAATCAAAGGCTATATGACCAAAACCTTGACATCTAAAGCATTTTATAGTGGACTTAGATTGGTAGGTAGCTTTAGGGTTGTTATCTCTGTATGGTTTGGTTGGTGTTTTGTTTGGGGTAGGTGGTTGGGTGGTTTGTGTTTTTCAGGGAAAGGAAGGGTTTCTAAAAGAAGAAGGTTGAAAAGGTAATATGGAAGAAAAAGGATGGAACTAGTTTCTCTTGGGGAGTTGTTTTTCTATCCTGATGGGAAGTCGGATGATAGCATATAGGGTTAAATATTGTTGTAGTTGGACTAGATGAGAAATCTCTATGTTTACCCCTCCAAGGTAACGAGCTATGGTATGTTCTTCTTCTTCTTTAGTCAGCTCACATTTCATCTTTAGTTGCTTAAATTCCCCAATGTACTCCTCAACTGTCATTGTCTTATGTTGAAGATTAATAAGCCGTAGGTAATTATCTTAACAATAATTAGCAGGTAAGAATCTAGCTTTGAGCTACTTTTGCATTTCCTCCCAAGTCTTAATCTTACTCTTCCTATCTTTTGCACAATTTTTTATAGAGTCTCCCACCAAATGGATGCATGTCGCTTTAGTTTGATGGCGATAATTTTAACCTTTTGCTTATCTGGAATATCCTTTAGATTGAATATTCTCTCAACAGTATGGATCCAATCCAAAAATTTGTCAGGTTCTAATGTCCCTTCAAATTCTAGTGTATCCATTCTGAAGTCATGGCCTTGTTGTTGTGACCTTCTCACTCTATAGTTGTTTGAGGAGGAAGAATTACTATCATCAAAGTCACTTTCAACAGAATTGGTATTCCTTTGTTGGTTGAGCTGGGCTTGTTGGGCTTCAACTATTTCCTACAACCTTGGAATTTGTTGTCGCAAGTCATCTAGTTCGATGTCTTGGAGATTTCTTTCAAATTGTCTTCTAGGAGACATTTTAAAGGTGGTGGTAAAAGTGTAATTTTTAAAAGTTAGGTAAAAGTGGTAATTTTAGACTGACAAGGGTAAAAATGGTAATTTTAGATGGATAGGGGTAAAATGGTAATTTTAGATGGATAGGGGTAAATGATAATTTTAAAGGGATATGGGTAAATCTGTAATTTCATAAATTTTAGGGAAAAAGAAAATTAATGACACTATAAGGGCCAATATGTAATTCAGGAATGGTATGGGCTCCAATGAAATATATAGAAATATCAAGGGCTAATATATAATGAAAAAAGTATCTGGTCAAACCTGAGTCAATGGGACATATGGTTAGATGTGGTGTAGGATACTTTTAACGGCAGCTTGAAAAAAATTGCTATAGAAAGTCCAAACTTTTTAACAGCGGTTGTTCAAACTTTTAGCATCGGTTGTTAAACCGGTGTTAAAAGTATCGTCTTCAACCTCTAGATTTTGCGACGAAGCCTACTTTTTCGTTGACTTTTCCGGCGAGGCTGTTCTAACCTCAAATGAGTTCCATTTTACACAAAACTTAGTATCCAAAGGTTTTGGGACCTTCCGGACACTTCTACGGTGGCAGTTTTGTCAAAAAAAATGGATTAGAAATGGGTGTTTTGCTATTACCCAAATTTTTCGGTGAGGGAACAACTACCCACTCACTGTTTCTGCTCTTTCTAACTCAACCTAAGGCATCGCAAGTTCTGGGAACCTTGCTTTGATGCCAAGATGGCTCATAATGCCAAGGAAAAACTCTCAAAGAGAGAGAAATCAAATGAGCTATGAAAGAAAACTTGTATTGATTGCTTGATGAAAATAGCTTACAATGTCTAGATATTTATAGAATTCGGAATGGTAATCATCAGATTAATTAAAGACCACTTGCAAGGAAAATGAGCTAGAGATAGGTTGGAATTAAAATTGCATTTGTCAATAATGGTTGCACCATTTTGGGGAGTGTTAGTCCTCAAATTTACAATAAATCCTTTAATAAAAATTTCACAAAAATAATAAAAATTTGGTTAATTTGTTAGAAAATTAGGCTTTAAATTTAATAAATGGATGTTGTTGGAAATAATCTACCCTTGATCAATTTTCTCTAGTTTTGTAGTGAAAAAGTTAAGAAATCAAGAGAAAATTACACTAGAGGAACTGACGCGTAGCCTCATCCCACGCGTAGCATCAATAGCTATTTTTGATGCTAACACTACGCGTCACAGCCACGTATAGCGTCAGTGCTGCGTGGTCTCCACCTCCACTTTGGCCAACCACTCCACTTAGACCCAATAATGGGCACTCCATTCAACACCAAGGGACACCCCACTCAGCATGAAAGGCCAAAACTCGGTGGAAACATGTTCATGTGGCCAGGCATGATCAAATTTAATAATTTGAAGTGGCCATTATCAAGTGTTTAATGGAGGCTGAGTCAGGGGTGTGACGCGTAGCGTCAGCACCCTTGCTCAGGCCTATAAATAGGGCCATCCAACACCATTCCAGGGCATCAATCAAAAATCTCATTCTCATTCACTTCTCTTCGTGCTCGACTTAGAGTACTTCTTTTGTGAGTTGTAGTTCTAGAATAGTTTTCTAGATACTTGAGTGTGTTTTGGTGTATTGTGATCGTTGTATCGTGAAGTTCCCATCGTCTTCGTAATGTCAAACTCTGTAAGTGTTGTTTTTACTTTCACCAGTAACTAATTTGTTTATGTTGGAATTGGTGAACTAATCTATTGAGTATAATGTTGTGAATTCGACCTCTGCATATTTATGATTCAAGTCCATGTTAGTATTTCAATTTTTTATTAATATGAACGTCAAATGGGAGAATGATTTTCATGTGTATTGAAACTTGTTTTATTAGTATGAATGTCAAATGGGAGAATGATTATTCATGCCGTATTGAAACTTGTTTTGACGAAAGTAAAAGTTAGAATACCCTTGGTATCTCAATTCTATAGGGGTTGTTAACCATTGTTGCCATATGGCCAGGTCTTAATGCAAGTTTTTACTGAGAAAGCTCACGAGGGATCAGACTTTACGGTGAATTCTTAGAATTTATATCACGAGGGATCGGTTATAATGATTTTAAGCTGCAATGACATGAAACTTGATGTTTAAATATGCATGTCTTGAGTTCCTCATTGTTATTCTAGATTAGGGATCCAATTTCCAACATAATTTGTTTATCTGTGTTTATCTCAAGTATCTTACCTATTCTAGATTGCAACTCAACTTTTTAGATAGATTTTTATTTTCTTTTTATCTCATGAACAACTCAACTATGCTATCTTGTGAATATTGTATAAATTGTATATAAATCATTCTTTTGTCTATAATTTTCTTCACATTTACCATAGTAAATAGAAAATTACTGTTGTTATCTGACTTTCAATCCTAGTGGAACGATATCTAAATTTTGAAAACTACAAACGATTGGTGCGCTTGCCAATTAACAACCCGGTGGTGGAAACGAACGGATTTGACGCTATCGCCGGGTTAACAAGTTTTCTGGCGCCGTAGCCGGGGATTGAATTATTTCAGTAAAACAGTAAATTTTTAATTACCGTGGTAAATATTTTTTTACCTTAGTTAAAATTTTTTTATTTACTTTTACTTATTGTTACACTAACTTTCTTTGTCTAGTTTGTGTATGCAAACTCGATCTACCACAGGTAAAATTTATTTTGATCCTGAGATAGAAAAGTTTGTAAAGAAAATCAAGTCTTTGAAATCTAAAACACAAACTAAATCTTCTTCTAAAAATTTTGAAAATTCAAATATAGCTGCTGAAAGGAGAACATTGGGACAGTTTGCTGCTATTAATGGTCCACCCCGAGTTTCAGGAATGTTTCAAGGACCTGTTGTACCAGTGGAGATTAAACCTGCTACTTTAAATATTATTCAAAATAATCAATTTGCTGGTTTAAATCATGAAGAACCATATGAACATTTAACTGTTTTTTATGAGTTATGCAGCACAATTGGTTTTGAACCCAATCAAGAAGAGTCTGTTTACATGAGACTTTTTCCTTTTTCATTGATTGGTAAAGCAAAAAAATGGTTTAAATCTTACCCATCGGGTAGTTTTGCAAACTGGTCCGATGTTGAAAGAAACTTTTTGGAAAGATTTTATTCTCCTTCAAAATATTTTGAAGCAATGACAGCCATACATTCTTTTTCTCAAAATAATGATGAATTACTAGGAGAGACATGGGAACGATTCAAGGCACTATTGAGAAAGTGTCCAAATCACAACCTGAATGATGCCGAAAAGGTAAGAATCGTTTACCATGGTTTATTGCCTCAGTTCAAGATGATGTTAGATGCTTGTGCAGGTGGTTCTTTAATGAACAAGACTGTGGAGGAAGCCATAGAAATATTGGAATCAATGGCTATCAGTGACCGCCAAGCAAAGCATGAAAGAGGCAATATGCAAAGGAAGCCAGGAATGCTCGAATTGGGAGTAAATGATGCGGTGTTGGCTCAGCAAAAATTACTGACCCAACAAATTGAAGTTATGAGCAAGCAATTGGAAAAACTCCAAATTACTCAAGTAACATCACCACCCCCTGCTCAACTTAAATAATGTATGCACTACATGGGAGAACAACCATGTGGTTACTGTAGAAATGAGCAAGAGCAAGCCAATTTTATGAACCATCAAAGAGCACCCTTAGGTAATTTTCCTTTCAATCATGGAAATTCTTTTCCTAACAATTACCTGCAGGGTTGGCAAAATCAGAATATTGGCTGGAGATAGGACATTGGACCTTCCAACCGACCTCCTAACAATCAGTTTAAGCAACAACAAACTAACAATGCAAGATTGACAAGGATAGAGGAATCTATTCAACAGTTATTGCAGTTTGTGGAAACAAATGAAGCTGCCCGGAAAGCATCAGACATACAAATGGGCCAACTTGTAAAAGAAATAGCCGAATTAAAGAGTTCTGGGTTTACTGCTAACACTTAAAACCCAAGGGAACAATGTAATGTTGTTTCTTCTGATGTTGTAAAAATTGATTGTAAAGAAAAGAGTGAGAAAAAGAAAGAAGAAGAGAAAGAAAGTGAAAAAATAGAAAAAAATAAAAAAATGAAAACGAAAAAAATGTGCAAGTAAATACAGAGCAAGAAACAAACTGTATAACCCTGAAAAAATGTAAAGATCCGGGGAGTTTCACCATTCCTATAATAATTGGAAATATCAACATCAGGAATGCGTTATTAGATTTAGGGGCTAACATCAATTTGATGCCCTTAGATTTAATAAAGCGCATTGGTGAATATGAGCTAAAAGAAGCAAAAACAGCATTACAGTTTGCGGATCGCTCTGTCAAGAAGCCTTTTGGGATTGTGGAAGATGTACTGGTAAAGGTTGATAAGTACCACTTCAAGGTTGACTTTGTGGTACTGGATATGAAGGAGGATACTGAGATCCCCCTAATCCTAGGAAGACCTTTCATGAAGACTGCAAGGATCAGAGTAGATGTTGATCAAAGTATGGTTGCAGTCAAGGTTTATGAAGAAGAGGTAAGCTTCAGTGCTCATGAACATCTTAGGACAAATGATGAGGAAAAAGTTTACCTCTCAACTGAACCAGGTATACCTCTTCCTAATCAATTAAATTGTTTTAAATTAACCGATGCCTTGAATGATGAAAAACGGGTAATTAAGCATCGGAAAAGAAGAAGGAGGAAGAAAAAGACAGGTGATTCCTCAACAAAAATTGAGAAACCACCGGATTAATCAAAGGTAATGTCCGGCTGGAGACAGTAAACCTAGCGCTCAATGGGAGGCAACCCATTATTTCTATTTATTTTTTATTTTAACATTAAAAAAACAAAACAAAACAAAAATTTTTAGAATTATGTTTTTAAAAAGA
Source organism: Clitoria ternatea (assembly GCA_037962975.1). Classification (NCBI taxonomy): domain Eukaryota; kingdom Viridiplantae; phylum Streptophyta; class Magnoliopsida; order Fabales; family Fabaceae; genus Clitoria; species Clitoria ternatea. The sequence goes on along the minus strand of CM075672.1, from coordinate 34,240,277 downwards.
AAAAGGGTTTAAAACTCAAAAGAAAAGGTTTTTGAAAATCAAAATTTTGAAAAATCAAAAACAGAACCTACGCGTAGCGCCACTACAATGCGTAGCGTGGACTCTGAATTTTGGACCTGACGCGTAGGTCCCATCCACGCGTAGCGTCAGAGCCCACGTTCAGTTTTTAAAACTGAACCAGAGAGGCCCATCTTAGGTTTTAAAACCTAAGATCTCCTCTCTGCCTCACTTAGTTTTCAAAACCTAAATTTTCAAAACCCCCTTTTCTCTCTTCCAAACCTTCTCAATCCTATTTGCTCAAGGAATCACAAGTAAGTGTTCTAATCCTTTCTCTTTAGTTTTGGTTTTAAATTTTTGATTTTTAGAAATAAATGTGGTTAGTGTAACACCCCGAATTTTTAAAGTAGGAAGATAAATTAGGAAAATAAATGTTGAATAATTAAATGTGGGCTAATTAATATCCCAAAATTCTTGAAATGATTTAAACAAGACTTTTCGAAATTGCTGGTGAATTATGGTGATCGGTTGAGTTGAAAACTGACCCAAATAAAATATGGGTGTCGGACTAAGTATCTCTGATTGAGATGCCGTTGGTCAGGGCTGTAGATAATATTATTGGGAATCTGAATATGTACTCGAAATAATTTTTAGAATATGTATTAAGCCCAAACGGCGAACCTGTTTGTTTAAAAAACGAAAGAGTTAATGAAGGCTTAATAACTTAAAAACTAAACTCACATTTTCATTTCACTTCCGTTGCATTCTTCTTCTCCACGCCGCCTTACCTCTTCTTTTCTTCTTCTACACTTTCTTCTTCATTATTCATCTTCTCTTCCTCTAAAAACCCTATGTAAAAAGAAAGATATATCTTCCTTCTTCATTGTTATCCTTCAAGAAGCTCAAGAAAAGCTTGGAGCTTGGGATCTTTTCTTTCCTCCTCTCATTTTCGTGTGGATCTTCTCCTTTTTTTTACACATCCATTTGTTTCTTTTCTTGAGGTAAAATTATTACCATATTCCATGAATATAAACCTATTACTATGTGTCTTCAATGTTAAGAAAGCATTTAATCTATGTAGGTTACTTGGAGAAGCATTGAATGTGGAAACCCTAAGATGGGTTGACATAAATATAAGCTTATGAATAATTAATGAGGTAGTTGTAATTATAGTGGGAAAAGAATGAGGTATATGAGTATTTATGAAGGTTGGTAGGTTTGATGAAAACCCTAAATTAGAATTTTAGGAGGAAATGTATAATATTGAAGAAGTTAGCATTTGTTGATGGGAAGAGTGTTATAAATGATGAGGTAGAGACATTAAATGATGATGATGTTGATTTGAAGTCATAATAAGTGGGAAACTCACCAAGGTGTTGGTGGAAGCTTAATAGATGGGATAACTTAACAAATTAGGTTGTAGCCTTTGACACTAATAAATTGTGATTTAAGGGAAGGAATTCCCAAAGCCTAATTAGGCAAATGAATGAAATTGATAAATAGTTCCCACATGATAAGAATCATGTGTATACCTATGTGTATGTATATTGAATTGGTGTTTGAATGAATATTTGATGTGGCCCTATAATTGATTGGTGTAGGGCTTGGCAATATTGGTGAAGCAGGAACATCAACCCCAGAAGTCTACTTCTCTTGAGGTAGGAGAGGGGTGTATTTTCTAAATGCATGAGAATTATGATGATAATGTATGTATTAATGTAGTATGACATATTTGCTTGGATGAAGGTGATATTATGTGTGTGTGAAGTGAATTATGTATGATGATGTGAATTTAGTGTTTATATGATGAAGCCTAAGTGAGGCTATGGATGGCTTATTATGTGTGATGTATGATTGAGTTCATATGAAGATTGATTCTTGTGTATGATTTGGTGGAAAATTGTGTGGTTAAGAATGAATGTACCCTAGATGAGAGGGTAAGATAAGCTAAATGAGCTTGAGGCATGTATGAGCATTGTTGTATACATGGCATGACATGCATATCATGATGATGTTGATAAGTGGTTGCGATCACTTGATAATGGAAATGAAAAAGGGCTTGCGAGTTCCTATGATTGTCAGACCGGTGGTTGCGATCACCTGGTATTGAAATGAAAGGCCCTGCGGGACCAATGTGATTGAATGCCCATGGTTGCGATCATGAGGCGGGAGTACCCCTTGCGAGGTGGGAAACCTTATGAAATATTGAACGTGGTTGCGATCACGAGAAGTACCTTGCGAGGCTGCTAGAGGGAGTACCCCTTGCGAGGCGGGAAACCATTGAGAATGAGTATATGATTATGGTGGTTGCGATCACCCGAGGAAATGAAATCGGATCTGTGCATATGCATTTTAATGACATTAGCATGTGCATCAGTTTTGAAGCATGATATAGTGTGATACTTTGATGATGCAATATGTATGGATATTCCCTTTTAATTACTAAGGTGTGATGGTGAGATTGATTGATATGATTCTAAGAGAATTAAGGAATAATTGTGTTTGAATAAGAATTGCTGATTGAATGTTGATATAAAATAAACTCCTCTTGAGGAGGAGATAGTTGTATTGTATTCATGCATATATTGTTTTATTTATTGGATTTTCATCATTAAGAAAGTATACTCACTCTCCTTGTGGTATATCTTTTTAGCTCCTGTGTTGTAGGTTTCGCTTTGGAGCTGTTTATGGAGGAGAAGTGTGAAGGAAGCCTCTTTTTGGTAAAGAATGCCTTGGCCGGCAACATTTTGATTTTGTGGTTTGTGTAGAATGTTTGTAATGTATATAGTATTCTGCATATTTTGTATAGCCATAAATTGGTATGAATGATGTATAATGATTATGTAGGTCATGTGTGAAAATTGGAACCCACATATAAGACTAATCTTCAGTTATGGCCCTGGTGATGTAAGACACTATTGTGTGAGTGCTTGAATTTTGCTCACTTGATGATCAAATGATGAGGATTGTGAATAATGACTTTATGTGTTGTATAATTGATGATATTTCATGATTGTTATGCATAAGTAAGAAACTAGTAGGGTCAAATGAGTTTTATGAGTCTTGGATAGTGTGTGATGGTTTCAATAGCTTAAATACATGATTTGTGACTTGTAGAAACTGGAACGGGTCAATTCCATTGAGAATAGACCCCTATGTTACTCAAAAAGACTCAGGAATGGACAAAACGCATTTATTTGCATAACTTTCTCATTTTTGAGAATTTTTGAGTGAGGCCGGTGGCCACACATCACAAATAGTGTATTTTAGTTAGTGTTAAAATTTGGTAGCGTTTGGAGTTGATATGAAAAAGTTAGAGGGGTTAGAAGTCCAAAAATAATGCTTTTTCTGCATAAAAACAGCAACTGTGCTGTCTCGAATCGATTCGAGGATCCCTGAATCGATTCGAGAGCTGCTGTTTTCACTGTTTTTGGTTCCAGGAAGGCTTGAATCGATTCATACGATCCTGAATCGATTCAAGGACCTCTGTTTGCGTAATTTTGAGTTCCAGAAGTGTCTGAATCGATTCATACGAGCTTGAATCGATTCAAGGGGTCCTGTTTTCACTGTTTTGCATTCCAGAATCATTTGAATCGATTCATAGGGTGTTTGAATCGATTCATGACCCTATTTTTCATATTTTTCCTCTATCTTGGGATATCATTGGTATTGTTTGACTATAATATGATTGTACAACGCCCCACACGCATAATTAATGCATTTTATCAAATCGATAGACCATCCTTTGACTTTCTACCATTTCCCTTCATTTCCTTAATGTAATTGCATACTTCCGCTACTCCTTGTTGATGATCATGGGATAAATCATCCAAGGTTCACTCTTTGACTTAATTGTTCACCTTCTCATATCTTCACATATGAGATAGGTTATTAAATTAGGTCCGGGGATTTCTTGCCAAAGTTTTCATCTCGCGATCTCTTTCATCCTTTAATTATTTTAAATCGCGAAAAATTTACCCCTATTTTTGGGGTGTCACAATCTGGTATCAGAGCATTATTCGCTCTGCATTATTGCTATTAGCTGTTACTATTACCAGAACATGATATATGATTGATGAATGACTGTTATAGTTATTTGATTGGTGTATGAATTGATTATGGATTGAATGTGATTGTTATAAGTCCGGCCAAGCTTCTTCACACTATCCTCCCTCAATGATGAATCCTATATATTATGAATGCATACTATGTTATGATATGATGATGTTACCATATGGGCTTTAATATGGATTGATTGATATTGGACTCCATGGGGGAGGGCCATAATTTAATTTTTTATGATGAAGGTCTATAGTGTGAGATTATAGAGAAAAGTTATGAACGAGTTTACTGATGTTAGTTGAATTTTATGTTGTGGTTTTAGATATTGTGATGGCCCGTCGTCGTCGAGATAATGATGATGCTATAGCTAGAGCCTTGAATCGTTTTGCGGATCTCCTTGAATCGCAAAACCGCGAAAGACAAGAGGCGGAAAGACCACCTGCCCCTATTGTTCAAGGTACTCAAGGCCTTGATATGTTTCTAAAGCGAAAACCCACTGAATTTCATGGGGGATTTAGGCCTGAGCAAGCCTATGGTTGGATCCAGAATGTTGAGAGAATCTTTGACAGTTTTGAATGCAATGAGCTCCAGAAAGTGGAGTATGCTGTTTTTATGCTGAGAGATGAAGCAAAGACTTGGTGGAGACTCGCCAAGAATAGAATGAATGCTGTTGCAATTCCCTTAACTTGGGAAAAATTTAAGCGTGAACTTATGAGGAAATATGTGCCTGAGAGTTATAAGAGCAAGAAAGAACTTGAGTTCATGGAACTCAAGCAAGGCACGATGACGGTGGAAGAGTATGCTTCCAAGTTTGAGGAACTTTGTGAATTCTACCCTCCTTTTCAACAAGAGGGAACTGAAGTGTCAAAATGCGTGAAGTTTGAAAATGGTTTACGCCCTAATATTCAAAGGGCCATATGTCATCAAGAGATCCGAAGTTTCACGGTGCTTGTGAATAAGTGCCGTATCTATGAAGAACATGCGTCTTTTCAACACTCTAAGTTTGACTCTAAGCTGAAGGGTCCAGCTTTTAATTTCAAAAGACAAGGAGGTTTTAGAAGGGGACATTTTCTGAGGGGTGCTCCTTCTAATGCCCAAGCTAGAGGCGGTGGACGTGGTAATACTTTTGACCGGGGCAATGCAAAAGCCAATGGGCCGAGATGCTATAGATGTGGAGGACCCCATTATGTTCAGGAATATGTGCATCGTGAAGATGTTATATGCTTTAATTGTGATCAAGTGGGACATATCCGCCCTGCATGTCCTATGCTTGCAAGACCCGCTCCGGTACAAGCTAATATTCCCAATCGTGCTAATGCACCTGTTCATGTGAACCGTGGAGGCCATAATGGTGGTCGGGGCCGTGGTAATGGAAATAATCGAGGTCAGAATGGTGGTCGAGGTGGCTATAATGGTGGAAGGCGTGGCAATAATCGAGGAAATGGTAATGGTGCTAATGATGGAAATAGGGATGGTGGAAACCTTCAACCCAATGCCGGGAGAGTTTTTGCGGTAACCGGTGAGGAAGCAGCACAAGCAGAAAATCTGATTGAAAGTAAGTGTGAAATTCTTGGACATTCAGTTCATGTTATTTATGATTCGGGTGCGACCCACTCTTTTATATCTGAGGATTATGTTCGGCAATTGAGATTGCCGGTATGTTTAATGAAAAATGCTCTTGTGGTTACCACCCCAACCGGTACTTGTCTTAGATCGATTAACCGGTGTGATAATGTTGATATGCTCCTAGATGGGAGAAGGTTTGTTACGTCTTTTATTTGCTTGCCTATGAAGGGACTGGAGATCATACTTGGTATGGATTGGCTTTCTGCCAACAGAGTCATAGTTGATTGTCAACAACGGACTGTTATTTTCCCTTCTCTTGATAGGGGACAGTTTGACGTACAAGGTATAATTCAACTTTGTGTACTGCTATCTCTTGTCGATGGGACGAGTGGTCCCGGTCCCATGGATATCCCCGTGGTGTCTGAATTTCTGGACGTGTTTCCTGATGAGATACCTGGCTTACCACCTCCAAGGGAGGTTGAGTTTGCTATTGACCTTGTACCTGGTGCCGAACCAGTGTCTATTGCTCCATATAGGATGTCTCCTATGGAGTTAGTTGAACTAAAGAAGCAAGTTAAGGAGCTGCTTGAAAAGGAGTTTGTTCGACCCAGTGTGTCACCCTGGGGAGCTCCTGTTTTATTAGTTAAGAAAAAGGATGGAACTATGCGGTTGTGTGTAGACTACCGCCAACTGAACAAGCTGACGATAAAGAATAGATATCCTTTACCTCGTATTGATGACCTGTTGGATCAACTGAGAGGTGCGGTGGTATTTTCAAAGATTGATTTGCGTTCCGGTTATCATCAAATTTGGGTGAGAGCTGCAGACATTCCGAAGACTGCGTTTAGGACGCGATATGGCCACTACGAGTATGTCGTGATGCCCTTTGGAGTGACTAACGCTCCAGCGGTGTTCATGAGTTACATGAACCACATCTTTCACGAATACCTGGATCGTTTTGTTGTGGTGTTCATCGATGATATCCTAGTATATTCCAAGAGCCGGGAGGAACATGAAGAACATTTAAGAGTGGTGTTGAACATTCTTAGAAAGAACCAGCTGTACGCCAAGCTCTCTAAATGTGAATTCTGGTTGACAAGCGTCCAATTCCTTAGACATGTAATATCCGAGGATGGTATTTCGGTGGATCCTTCTAAGGTTGAAGCTGTTATGGCATGGTCTAGACCTACGACGGTTACTAAAATCCGAAGTTTCCTTGGACTTGCGGGTTATTATCGAAGGTTCATTGAAGGTTTCTCTCGTCTTGCGAGACCTTTGACAAATTTAACAAGGAAGAACCAACCTTTTGTATGGACGGTTGAATATGAGAAGTGCTTTTACGAATTAAAGATGAGGCTGACTTCTACTCCTATCTTGGCGTTGCCTGATTTACAAGAAGAGTTCGTGGTGTATTGTGATGCTTCTAAGCACGGACTTAGATGTGTGCTAATACAGAAGGAACGTGTAATAGCTTATGCTTCACGCCAGTTGCGACCTCATGTGGTTAATTACCCAACTCATGATTTGGAGTTGGCTGCGGTTGTGTTTGCTTTGAAGATTTGGCGTCATTATTTGTATGGATCAAGATTCGTGGTTTTTAGTGACCACAAAAGTTTGAAATATCTTTTTGACCAAAAGGAAATAAATATGCGTCAGAGGAGATGGATGGAATTTTTGAAGGATTACGACTTTAAATTGATGTACCACCCGGGAAAAGCCAATGTTGTTACCGATGCTCTTAGTCGAAAATCCTTGCATGTATCAGCTATGATGGTCAAAGAGTTCGAGTTAATGGAAGAATTTCGGAATTTGAATATTGGAACCGAGGTTCAATCCTCCAAGAGACTATGTTTTGCTACCTTGAAGATATGCAATGAGTTTTTGGAGCTTGTGAAAGAGAAACAAAAAGATGATGATTATTTGCAAGAGATGCGAAGATCTCAAGATAATGGAAAAAATTTATTTCATGTGGAAGGCGTTGATGGTATATGGCGAGTAAAAGGTCGTGTGTATGTACCTTTATTCGGTGATTGGAGACGCACTGTGCTAGAGGAAGCACATAAAAGCATTTTTAGCATCCACCCTGGTGCAACCAAGATGTATCATGATATAAAGAAGAACTTTTGGTGGCCTGGAATGAAACGTGATGTTGCTAACTTTGTAGCTTCTTGCCTTACTTGTCAGAAGGCGAAGGTGGAACACCAAAGACCTTTAGGTACTTTGAGGCCACTTGATATCCCTGTTTGGAAGTGGGACGCGATTGCCATGGATTTTGTGTCCGGATTACCAAGAACGAGGTCCAGATGTGACGGAATATGGGTGATTGTAGATCGTTTGACAAAGAGCGCACATTTTCTACCAATCAGTATGGAAAGCTCCTTGCAAGATTTAGCACAGTTGTATATTCGGGAGATTGTGAGATTACATGGCGTGCCGTCAAGCATTGTTTCTGATCGTGACCCCCGATTTACTTCCCGATTCTGGGGAAGCCTACATGAGGTGATGGGTTCAAAGCTGAAGTTAAGTTCGGCGTATCATCCTCAGACCGATGGGCAGTCTGAGAGGACTATTCAGAGTCTTGAGGACTTACTACGCGCTTGTGTTCTGGAGCATGGCGGTTCGTGGGAGAAATATTTGCCTCTGATCGAATTCACCTACAACAATAGTTTTCATTCTAGTATTGGTATGGCACCATACGAGGCCTTATATGGAAGGAGGTGTCGAACTCCTTTATGTTGGTTTGAAGTTGGTGAGAACTTGGCCTTAGGGCCTGAGATTGTTGAGGAAACTACTGAACAGATCAAGATGATCCGAGAGAAGATGAAAGTCGCTCAAGACCGGCAGAAGAGCTATTATGATAAAAGGAGAAAGCCACTTGAGTTCCAAGTCGGCGATCATGTGTTATTGCGTGTCTCGCGTGATAAGGGTATAGGAAGAGCTTTGAAGAGCAGAAAACTAAGCCCTAAATTCATTGGACCCTATGAGATCTTGGAGCGGATTGGAGATGTCGCATATCGGATTGCACTCCCTCCACAGCTTGCAAACCTACATGACGTATTCCACGTGTCACAGTTAAGAAAGTATATACATGATCCTCTGCACGTGATCTCTATTGACGATGTTGAGGTGCGGGATGACTTAACCATCCTTCCCGTTTCTGTTCGTATTGTTGAATATTCTGTGAAGAGACTGCGGAATAAGATGGTACCACTAGTAAAAGTAGCATGGAAGCATGGAGACGTGGAAACACTCACTTGGGAACGTGAGGATGATATCCGTAAGCGGTACCCTCATGCATTTGAATCCGGTAAGTTGAATTTCGAGGACGAAATTTCTTTTAGGAGGGGTGGATTGTAACCCCGAATTTTTAAAGTAGGAAGATAAATTAGGAAAATAAATGTTGAATAATTAAATGTGGGCTAATTAATATCCCAAAATTCTTGAAATGATTTAAACAAGACTTTTCGAAATTGCTGGTGAATTATGGTGATCGGTTGAGTTGAAAACTGACCCAGATAAAATATGGGTGTCGGACCAAGTATCTCTGATTGAGATGCCGTTGGTCAGGGCTGTAGATAATATTATTGGGAATCTGAATATGTACTCGGAATAATTTTTAGAATATGTATTAAGCCCAAACGGTGAACCTGTTTGTTTAAAAAACGAAAGAGTTAATGAAGGCTTAATAACTTAAAAACTAAACTCACATTTTCATTTCACTTCCGTTGCATTCTTCTTCTCCACGCCGCCTTACCTCTTCTTTTCTTCTTCTACACTTTCTTCTTCATTATTCATCTTCTCTTCCTCCAAAAACCCTATGTAAAAAGAAAGATATATCTTCCTTCTTCATTGTTATCCTTCAAGAAGCTCAAGAAAAGCTTGGAGCTTGGGATCTTTTCTTTCCTCCTCTCATTTTCGTGTGGATCTTCTCCTTTTTTTCTTACACATCCATTTGTTTCTTTTCTTGAGGTAAAATTATTACCATATTCCATGAATATAAACCTATTACTATGTGTCTTCAATGTTAAGAAAGCATTTAATCTATGTAGGTTACTTGGAGAAGCATTGAATGTGGAAACCCTAAGATGGGTTGACATAAATATAAGCTTATGAATAATTAATGAGGTAGTTGTAATTATAGTGGGAAAAGAATGAGGTATATGAGTATTTATGAAGGTTGGTAGGTTTGATGAAAACCCTAAATTAGAATTTTAGGAGGAAATGTATAATATTGAAGAAGTTAGCATTTGTTGATGGGAAGAGTGTTATAAATGATGAGGTAGAGACATTAAATGATGATGATGTTGATTTGAAGTCATAATAAGTGGGAAACTCACCAAGGTGTTGGTGGAAGCTTAATAGATGGGATAACTTAACAAATTAGGTTGTAGCCTTTGACACTAATAAATTGTGATTTAAGGGAAGGAATTCCCAAAGCCTAATTAGGCAAATGAATGAAATTGATAAATAGTTCCCACATGATAAGAATCATGTGTATACCTATGTGTATGTATATTGAATTGGTGTTTGAATGAATATTTGATGTGGCCCTATAATTGATTGGTGTAGGGCTTGGCAATATTGGTGAAGCAGGAACATCAACCCCAGAAGTCTACTTCTCTTGAGGTAGGAGAGGGGTGTATTTTCTAAATGCATGAGAATTATGATGATAATGTATGTATTAATGTAGTATGACATATTTGCTTGGATGAAGGTGATATTATGTGTGTGTGAAGTGAATTATGTATGATGATATGAATTTAGTGTTTATATGATGAAGCCTAAGTGAGGCTATGGATGGCTTATTATGTGTGATGTATGATTGAGTTCATATAAAGATTGATTCTTGTGTATGATTTGGTGGAAAATTGTGTGGTTGAGAATGAATGTACCCTAGATGAGAGGGTAAGATAAGCTAAATGAGCTTGAGGCATGTATGAGCATTGTTGTATACATGGCATGACATGCATATTATGATGATGTTGATAAGTGGTTGTGATCACTTGATAATGGAAATGAAAAAGGGCTTGCGAGTTCCTATGATTGTCAGACCGGTGGTTGCGATCACCTGCTATTGAAATGAAAGGCCCTGCGGCACCAATGTGATTGAATGCCCATGGTTGTGATCATGAGGCGGGAGTACCCCTTGCGAGGTGGGAAACCTTATGAAATATTGAACGTGGTTGCGATCACGAGAAGCACCTTGCGAGGCTGCTAGAGGGAGTACCCCTTGCGAGGCGGGAAACCATTGAGAATGAGTATATGATTATGGTGGTTGCGATCACCCGAGGAAATGAAATCGGATCCGTGCATATGCATTTTAATGACATTAGCATGTGCATCAGTTTTGAAGCATGATATAGTGTGATACTTTGATGATGCGATATGTATGGATATTCCCTTTTAATTACTAAGGTGTGATGGTGAGATTGATTGATATGATTCTAAGAGAATTAAGGAATAATTGTGTTTGAATAAGAATTGCTGATTGAATGTTGATATAAAATAAACTCCTCTTGAGGACGAGATAGTTGTATTGCATTCATGCATATATTGTTTTATTTATTGGATTTTCATCATTGAGAAAGTATACTCACTCTCCTTGTGGTATATCTTTTTAGCTCCTGTGTTGTAGGTTTCGCTTTGGAGCTGTTTATGGAGGAGAAGTGTGAAGGAAGCCTCTTTTTGGTAAAGAATGCCTTGGCCGGCAACATTTTGATTTTGTGGTTTGTGTAGAATGTTTGTAATGTATATAGTATTCTGCATATTTTGTATAGCCATAAATTGGTATGAATGATGTATAATGATTATGTAGGTCATGTGTGAAAATTGGAACCCACATATAAGACTAATCTTCAGTTATGGCCCTAGTGATGTAAGACGCTATTGTGTGAGTGCTTGAATTTTGCTCACTTGATGATCAAATGATGAGGATTGTGAATAATGACTTTATGTGCTGTATAATTGATGATATTTCATGATTGTTATGCATAAGTAAGAAACTAGTAGGGTCAAAATGAGTTTTATGAGTCTTGGATAGTGTGTGATGGTTTCAATAGCTTAAATACATGATTTGTGACTTGTAGAAACTGGAACGGGTCAATTCCATTGAGAATAGACCCCTATGTTACTCAAAAAGACTCAGAAATGGACAAAACGCATTTATTTGCATAACTTTCTCATTTTTGAGAATTTTTGAGTGAGGCCGGTGGCCACACATCACAAATAGTGTATTTTAGTTGGTGTTAAAATTTGGTAGCGTTTGGAGTTGATATGAAAAAGTTAGAGGGGTTAGAAGTCCAAAAATAATGCTTTTTCTGCATAAAAACAGCAACTGTGTTGTCTCGAATCGATTCGAGGATCCCTGAATCGATTCGAGAGCTGTTGTTTTCACTGTTTTTGGTTCCAGGAAGGCCTGAATCGATTCATACGATCCTGAATCGATTCAAGGACCTCTGTTTGCGTAATTTTGAGTTCCAGAAGTGTCTGAATCGATTCATACGAGCTTGAATCGATTCAAGGGGTCCTGTTTTCACTGTTTTGCATTCCAGAATCATTTGAATCGATTCATAGGGTGTTTGAATCGATTCATGACCCTATTTTTCATATTTTTCCTCTATCTTGGGATATCATTGGTATTGTTTGACTATAATATGATTGTACAACGCCCCACACGCATAATTAATGCATTTTATCAAATCGATAGACCATCCTTTGACTTTCTACCATTTCCCTTCATTTCCTTAATGTAATTGCATACTTCCGCTACTCCTTGTTAATGATCATGGGATAAATCATCCAAGGTTCACTCTTTGACTTAATTGTTCACCTTCTCATATTTTCACATATGAGATAGGTTATTAAATTAGGTCCGGGGATTTCTTGCCAAAGTTTTCATCTCGCGATCTCTTCCATCCTTTAATTATTTTAAATCGCGAAAAATTTACCCCTATTTTTGGGGTGTCACAGTTAGGATTAGGATTAGAAGACCATTGGAATTGATTGCTGTTAGAATTAGGAAATTGAATGGATATAATGTGGTTTGGAAGCAACCCCTGTTTTTCTCTGTTCTGCGCAGTTCACGCGTAGCGTCCCACTGACGCGTAGCATGAGGATGAACTGCAAGCCCACGCGTAGCGTCCCACTGACGCGTAGCGTGGGCAGAACAGGCTTACGCGTAGCGTCCCACCACGCGTAGCGTCAGCCTCTATTTTTAATTTTTGTTAATTTTTGTTTCTTATTTTATTTTTTGTTAATCTGTTTAACATGCTGTGTGTTTGTTTGTTTGTTGTTTTCTTTTTTAAAATTTAATAAATTTTCTTATGTAGTATTTGTTATACTTTCTTGCATTGATAAAACTTAAAAATATAAAAATTGTTGATGCATATTATTTTGTGTGAATTTTTATTTTATTTCAAAAATATGCATATTAAATCACAAAAATACAAAAATATGTTGTTTTGAATTTTGTGAATTACATGTCTATTTAGTGTTAAATTTTAGAAAAACCAAAAATATTTGTGTTTCAAATTTTGTGTAAATATTTGGTTGATTATATATGATTGTTAATGTGTGACTTACTTTTTAATGTATGTTTAATTTTAAAATTTTTACTTTTTACAGATAGCACCAAGGAAATCCATTCCCACTACTGGTCCCTCTAAAAGACAGAGGAAGACCATGGATACTGACACCACCTCTGAGGATCCTGATCTTCAGGGACAGGAGGTGTTAGGACCAAGGGATCCTACGAGATTTCGCACTGATGCGAAATGGGCCCGTTTTCATCAGATTAAAGGCCAAAAGCTGATATGGGAGAGAGTATTGGATCTTAGTGCTGGAGATTATCCTGAGCTGCAGGATAAAATCCAGAGGAGGAGATGGGGACCCCTGTTTTCTCTACCGACTGAGGGGGATCCCATCTTAGTGATGGAGTTTTATGCGAACGCCTTCAGGACTCGCCAGGACGCACCGAGTATAGGACAGCAGCGGACGAGTTGGGTGAGGGGCCGGCATATTTCATATGACCAGGACACTATCAGTACCCTATTGGGTAATCCTTGGGAGCCTACTCCCGAGGATGATACTTGTTTCTGGAAGGAAAATAGAAACAAGATTGTTGCTGAGGGAGAGTTAGGATACTCCCTCGAGGAGGTTGCTCATTTTTTGAGCAAAGATGGAATCTTTTTCAACCTAAGTAAGGTTGGAAGGAGTCCATCTAACCTCCTAAAGACCCAGCTGACCCCTCTAGCCCAGGCGTGGTCCTACCTCATGCTTCATAACATTACTCCTGTCACCCACTTTTCATCTCTTCCAATTGAGCGTTGTTGCCTTCTCTTTTCTATCCTTCAGGGCCATACCATCGACATCGCCGAGCTTATTTCTGAGCAGATTCACTTCTATACCCTTGGGTATAAAGTGAACCGCCCCATTCCATTTCCTCTCATCATATCTGCCTTACTGAGGAGGCAGGGAGTCATTGTACCTTCACCAGAGTTCACTAGTTCTTCAGGGAGAGTCCCTAAAGTTCTAGTGAACAGAGATTATTTTGTCCAGCAGTGCGAGCTTCCACCTCTGGAGCAGGAGGCTCAGCCCAGACCTAGGAGGAGAAGACCACCAGTGCAGCCTCCATCTACTGATGCAGTCACACAGGGCTTTGCCCGGATATCACTTGAGCATCAGCATATGATGCAGATGATGGCTGCCACTCACAGAGCTTATATTCATCTTCACGATGAATTTTATCAGTACAGGTTATAGGGAGAGGGAGCACCTTATGTTACCCCGGCCGAGTTTGCAGCACATGTAGCTTGGCCCGGTGATTTACCTACCTATCCTGAGCTGGTGGATCTTCTGGCGCACAGGCTGACTCTGATGAGGATGATGAGGAGGAGGAGGATGATGATCAGATGGAGGATGGATGATGCCATCTTTGTATTTCTTTCATTTACTTTGAGTACAGTTTATTAGTTTTACATTTACATTTACACTTTATATTATGGTATTTTATTTGTGGTGTGTTTTTACGTAATTATTTGTTTTTGCATATTCTATTCGAAAAATAATCCAAAAATAAATTTTATCTTTAAATAAATAAATCTAATTTTTGTTAGTAAGTTAATTTATTCACTTAACATTTTTACATAATAAAACCAATTTTGTAAAATCAATTATTAATTTTTTTATAACTTAGGAATTTTGATAAATTTAATTACAATAAGTTTATTAACTATCAAGCAAATTTTAAAAACCCAATGAGTTGAGAGATCTTATTTAACACTTGAGGGTTTAATCGACATAACTTCATTCGAATTGATTTTGCTTTAATCTTTGATTTGTGTTGTTGTATAGAAAATTCAGGAAAATGATCAAGGTACGTTTATTGGTGAAAAGAAACCTTGGGCCAAACAGCTTACCTTGGTAAAAATTATTTTATCCTTTGAAAGCCAATTTGAGCCTAAAATAAATTCTTTAGTACCTTTAAAACCTAAATTTGTTATAACCATTCCCTATACTTGATTAATTAAAAGAGCAGTTGAAATAAATGAAAAATATCTTTAGTGTTCTTACAAAAATGGAGAATGAAAATAAGCAACTTGATTCTTTTCAAAAGAAAATAAAGTATGAAAAAGAAAAGTCAAAAATAGTGAAAAGAATCAAGTTGGGGGTATTTATTTTTCATCAATAAAAGAAAATGAGAAGTTTGGGTCAAGAGAAAGCCTAAAAGTTATAAAATGCTCTTTTATGATTTCAGGTTTTTGAAGTCCAAGAAAAACCATTGATTCTTGTAAGCCAAGCCTCATTACAACCCATGAAAAGACCTTGTGATTTCTGAATTAACTCTGTATAACCAACCATTGATTAGATGAAAATCAAAATTAAATTTATTTGATTTTATGATTGATTGAGTGAAACAGGTTACCAATTGCATTGAGATAAACACTTGGAGAGGTAAGCCTGAAATTATGCTTGGTATGTTAATACAATATTGTAAAGAATTTTATCATAAAACCTTTGTTATATTAGATGTCTATAATTGATTATTTCAAAATGGTAAATTGTGTAATTACTTTTTGTGGTAAATTATCAGACTAACTCAAAAATTTGATTTCAAATTTTTATTTCTTATTTTTCTCTCTTGCTCGAGGACGAGCAATGTCTCAAGTTGGGGGTATTTGTTAGTCCT
This sequence comes from Clitoria ternatea, assembly GCA_037962975.1. Classification (NCBI taxonomy): domain Eukaryota; kingdom Viridiplantae; phylum Streptophyta; class Magnoliopsida; order Fabales; family Fabaceae; genus Clitoria; species Clitoria ternatea. The sequence continues at coordinate 34,224,466 of CM075672.1, read as the reverse complement.
CAAATTTACAATAAATCCTTTAATAAAAATTTCACAAAAATAATAAAAATTTGGTTAATTTGTTAGAAAATTAGGCTTTAAATTTAATAAATGGATGTTGTTGGAAATAATCTGCCCTTGATCAATTTTCTCTAGTTTTGCAGTGAAAAAGTTAAGAAATCAAAAGAAAATTACACTGGAGGAGCTGACGTGTAGGCTCATCCCACGCGTAGCATCAATAGCTATTTTTTATGCTGACACTACACGTCACACCCACGCGTAGCGTCAGTGCTGCGTGGTCTCCACCTCCACTTTGGCCAACCACTCCACTTAGACCCAATAATGGGCACTCCACTCAGCACCAAGGGCCACCCCACTCAGCATGAAAGGCCAAAACTCGGTGGAAACATGTTCATGTGACCAGGCATGATCAAATTTAATAATTTGAAGTGGCCATTATCAAGTGTTTAATGGAGGCTGAGTCAGGGGTGTGACGCGTAGCGTCACACTGACGCGTAGTGTCAGCACCCTTGCTCAGGCCTATAAATAGGGCCATCCAACACCATTCCAGGGCATCAATCAAAAATCCCATTCTCATTCACTTCTCTTCGTGCTCGACTTAGAGTACTTCTTTTGTGAGTTGTAGTTCTAGAATAGTTTTCTAGATACTTGAGTGTGTTTTGGTGTATTGTGATCGTTGTATCGTGAAGTTCCCATCATCTTCGTAATGTCAAACTCTGTAAGTGTTGTTTTTACTTTCACCATGTGTAACTAATTTGTTTATGTTGGAATTGGTGAACTAATCTATTGAGTATAATGTTGTGAATTCGACCTCTGTATATTTATGATTCAAGTCCATGTTAGTATTTCAATCTTTTATTAATATGAATGTCAAACGGGAGAATGATTTTCATGTGTATTGAAACTTGTTTTATTAGTATGAATGTCAAACGGGAGAATGATTATTCATGCCGTATTGAAACTTGTTTTGACGAAAGTAAATGTTGGAATACCCTTGGTATCTCAATTCTATAGGGGTTGTTAACCATTGTTGCCATAAGGCCAGGTCTTAATGCAAGTTTTTACTGAGAAAGCTCACGAGGGATCAGACTTTACGGTGAATTCTTAGAATTTATATCACGAGGGATCGGTTATAATGATTTTAAGCTGCAATGACATGAAACTTGATGATTAAATATGCATGTCTTGAGTTCCTCATTGTTATTCTAGATTAGGGATCCAATTTCCAACATAATTTATTTATCTGTGTTTATCTCAAGTATCTTACCTATTCTAGATTGCAACTCAACTTTTTAGATAGATTTTTATTTTCTTTTTATCTCATGAACAACTCAACCATGCTATCTTGTGAATATTGTATAAATTGTATATAAATCATTCTTTTGTCTATAATTTTCTTCACATTTACCATAGTAAATAGAAAATTACTATTGTTATTGGACTTTCAATCCCAGTGGAATGATATCTAAATTTTGAAAACTACAAACGATTGGTGCGCTTGCCAATTAACAACCCGGTGGTGGAAACGAACGGATTTGACGCTATCGCCGGGTTAACAGGGAGTTGGTGGGGGAAGCTTCTAGTTCAGGGCAACATGACTACGTAAAGTGTAGGGGAATGAAGAAAGATTCAAATATATACCTCTGCTAATATTACCACATTATCATCAGTGTCTGAGTCATCACCCAATTCAACAACATTGATATCTGTTGCATAGAAAGCATCTTTAACAAGTAAACCATCAGCATAAATTCTTGAAGAACCTTGACCCTTTTGGTTCGAACGCTACAGTAGGAACATGGATAACTTAATATATGTTAGATTAAAACCAAAAAACAAACACGTACCGATAATGAAATTGCACTGACTTGAAATCTATGCCCTGAGCGAAACCCCACCTTGACATTTGGTGTACAGTAAACATCATCGGTCAACACTTGTTTCCCTTATCCATTAATTAAACAAACTTGATCACCTATATGGGATGGATACTTATGAAAGGCATAATGAGAGAAAGATTCATGAAAAAGGATGAAAGTGGATATAAGACAAAGAAATGAAAATAATGACCTACTTTATTAAAAATGGAGAGAAGCTGACCACCTCCCCTTTGTTGCTTCTATACATCGTGAAATATGAAGAGAAGAGGTTATGATTCGGAGGAGGATAGGAAAACAAAGAATTTGGGGAACAAGAAGAAAAAAGAGGTTGAGACAGGAGAAGGGAAACAAAACATGTGGCATTTATCAAGTGTAAAGGTAGGTCTCACCGAAGGGATTTTTGGCTAGAATAATGTAGTTTTTAGAAACATTTTTAACAATGGGGTTGATGGGAAAAAAATTTGGTCTAAAGTGGAAAACATTAAATCAAAATTTTAAAACCACACCTCTGTGTTTATATGTTGATGCCGGTATTGATAATGATACAACAATGAAGAGTCAAGATCAAACATATATAATTATGGACAAATTAAATATGTTTGATGTTTAAATTTGATGAACAACCAAGGATTTGAGTCAAGGCATTTACAAAGGTTTAAATCAAGTGGAAAATCATCAACAAAGTGCCAAAGAATCAAAGGAATCAAGAACCATGAGCCATATGATCAAAAAGGGTCCAGAAATGCATCAAAACGCAAGTAACAGGTGTGGGAATCAATTCATGCTGTCAAAATAGCCTAGGAATCGATTCATTAAGGTAAGGAATCGATTCATGTGCTTGGGAATCGATTCATGATGCTTGGGAATCAATTCATGTGAAAGAAAATGGCTGGGAATCGATTCATTTGTTCAGGAATCAATTCATGTGCCTAGGGGAATCGATTCATGTCATTTGAAATGCATAAAAACACTAAATGAATCGATTCATACAATCTTGGGAATTGATTCATTTAGTTCAAATGGTTCTAGAAGGTGAATTACAAACAGCCTTACATCCACTATGAATTAACTGTTAGGAAATCCCTAAGCATGAGCAGCAGAAAAATAAAAGGGATTCCATAGGATTTGCAAGGTTCCGTGTTTCAAAGCACAAAAAACAATTTCGAAATTCATTTTGGATTACCTCTTGAAGAACTCCGAAGCAGTCGTAGCCTCGTCCTTTAGGAGTCCACACGAGCACTCCCACCAGAATCGCAACACTTGCCAACTGCTAGTTTGACGGCGTGTAGCTCTTGCAACTTTTACGAATTTGTGTCTCACTTGAGTGAACGGCCTATGAGCATCTTATGCTCTATTTATAGGCTTAGGTTTGACCTAATTTGTTCTCTCTAAAAGTGGGCTCCTTACTCATTCCAAATGAGTTAGGCCCAATAGCTTTATTTTAGTCCAACTAAAATAAGACAACATTTTCTGATGGGCTTACTCTATGTGTGTGACCCTATAGGTAAAATACCCGGTCATATTAATAATAAACTATTTTATTATTAATATAAAATAAGAGCGGCATCTAGCAATGCATCATTATGTCCGAATATTATCAACATAACCTATAAGTGATAATTATGTAATATGTTTATTCCTTTTGTCACGATATCCTAATTGGACCCAAGGCATGGTCGCGTCATCCTTGTACGGCCCAATTTATTTTACTTGATACCGGAGTAGACTGGATCCGAATAAATATCTAATATTTATTCTTTCTAGCATGGCCATGCGTTTTCTTAGTCTTACTCCATCAAGTGGCCTATGGATATCACTCCTGTCACATAGGAGAGACAAATCCCATCTACATCACTCACATCCCTCTGCATAATTTGTTCATTGCCTAATCACAACCTTTATAGTCCTCTTGTTACAGAAGACGTTTAATTGTATTAAAACAATAAACTCCTCATGTAGGAATCGTAGTGACTTCAGGTCGAAGGACTACATATACCATTATCACATTGAGAATCGTTTATGACAATCATGTAACGATCCATGCAACGTTCTCATGGTGGGTCTGTCCAGTACATCATTACTCTTAATGTGTACCTGTGTGAAGACTCGATATCATCTATATCTATGATCTGTGAGATCAGGTCATCGGTACACTCACACACTAGTCTCAGTGTATTTACATGTCCCCATGTAAATACTTGACTAGGGACATTTTAGGAATAATTTTTATATGACCTATTACTCCAAGGATAAATATGTTTTAAAACAATTTTAAACTGAAATATTTATTCTATTGATAAGTAGAAAAATGATACAAATGAAAAAGCATAAAAGCTTATAGTGCATACACCAACATTAACAACAGCAATGGACCATCATTCTCTATGTAGAAACTGCACCCTTCATGCTGCACTATGCTTGAGATTAATTAAAGCCAAACTTTCCATAATCCTTGAGTGGAAATAATAGCAGAAACACACCATGCTCCACCATAGTTCTCTGACTCAAGCCTGCCATTCCATGCTCCACTATGCACGCTGGATTTTATTATGCAATGGCACCATCACTCTGATGGATTTTTTATTGCAAAGGCCATGCCATGGATTGCTATAAATAGGAGAGGAAGCTGAAGGCAAAGATGCACCACACAAACAGAGAAGCATTTCCTCTGGTTATCTCTTTCTTTCTCTACATTGCATGCTCTCTAAGTTTCCCTAATTTGCAAATTCCTCTTTGAGAGATATTTAAGAGTTAGAGAGTGAAATTTATTTTGAGTGCTAAAATTTGCATATCCTCTCTTTGAGAGTTATCATTTTGTGAAAGCTTAAAATTGCGCATCCTCTCTATTAGAGAGTTATTATTTTGTGAGAGCTTCAAGTTGTGTATCTACTCTATTGAGAGAGTTATAAACCAAACACCAAAATACTTAAGGTTGAGTGGTCACAAAGATCGGGGTTCAACCTTTGGGTTATTGAGAGATTGTGAGATTGGGTGGGTCACCCTTTACTTGTAAGGATTGAGTTCTTGAGTGTGGACACTAGGAAGCTACAATTGCTCAAAGCTTGTAATCTCAAATTCTCAATAATGGAAATCCTTAGAGTGGGTTGCTTGAAGGCTATACGTACACCGGGGTGGTGGAACTCATTATATCGGTTTACAAATTATCTTTTCCCTTAAACTCCTTTATTATTGTGAATTTGAATTGCCTACTAAAATATTTATATCTAATTGGTTTGTTAAAATGCTTAAATTAAATCCTTGAATTAATTGACTTAAATTTGTATTAGACTTAATGATTGCATACCAAGTGTTTCAAGAATTGCCTAAATAAATAACTTGCCTTATTTATCAAAATCAATTCTTGAATATTGTCTATTCACCTCAAAGTGTTTTAATATGATATGTGCTTCATAATTATCTCTTCTACATTGTATCACTTGTGTACTAAGAACTATTTTCTAAGGGATTCCACATAAAAATTTGAAATACTCAATTCACCCCCCTCTTGAGTATTGAGGCCTTGGCTAACAAGTAGTATCAGAGCTTGACTTTTGCCATAAGGCTTAACAGCTGCAGGAGATCAAGATGGCCTCTACCTTTTATGATGCATTTCTGTAAAATGGTACAATAAATAGACCTCCAATCATCAATGGCAAAGACTATGCTATTTGGAAAGAAAGGATGAAAATCTTTGTCCAATCCTATGACCTCAAGGTATGGAATGCTATTCAATTTGGTCCTTTCATTCCTAAATACATTGTTGATAATGTAGAATGTATGAAGCCCATAAACTTATGGACTAAGGAAGAAGAAGAAAAGGTACAATTCAATCTAAGAGCTAAAACTCTTATCACATTAGCATTAGGACCTAATAATGATGTTTCTAGAGTTATCACTTGTGACAATGCTAAAGAAATATGGGAAACTCTTGAAACAATTTATGAAAATACTAATGATGATCAAGATGCAAGAACTAGTACTCCTTCTAGCAAATATGAAGGCTTCAAAATAAGTCTGGAAGAAGAGCTTGATGAATCAAAAGAAAAATTTGCCAACCTCTACCTTAAGACAAATCACTCCAAAGATGATGAGGTAAGCTCCCTAAATGAATCTAGTGATGATGAAAGTGAAATTGATAAAGATGAGTTGTTAGAAGCTTTTGATGAATTGCATGAAAAATTTGTTTTATTATCAAAGAAATATGCATGTTTAAAACAAACCATTTTGAAACTTGAAAATGAATTCCATGATGTTCACATAGAAAAAGAAAATCTTAGAATTCAAAATAATGAATTAATAGCTTCAAATGTCACTCCTAGGACTTGTAATGGAGATAAGAAATGTATGTTACTTGATAAAAGTATGCTTCTTGAAAAAAGAATAAAGATCTAAAAGAAACACTTAAGAAGCTTACAAGTAGTCAAAATAATCTAAGTGCACCTCTTGAAAATCTAAAGTATACCCTTGATAGAACGGGAATAGGACATGGAATATTTGAAAAGGAAAAGAAATACAAGAACTCCTTTGCACCCCTTAAGGAAAAACCCAAACCTATTCTAAAATATGCAAACCATGAAAGAAAGGGTATACAATGTCTAATCGTTTTAAAAAAAGGCACATAGAATATAATAGGAACCATTATTCTACTATGACTTATTCTTTGGATGCAAGATGTTTCTATTGTGGAATATATAGTCATATATCTTCTAACTGCCTTATAAAGAAATCCTATCAAAAGTGTACAAGAAAGGTATGGATTCCAAAAATAACTTTGAAATCCTAAACTAACAAGAAAGGACCCAACTCTCAAAGGGTACCATAAAACATGAAATTTCGTAGGCATAATTTTAATCGGTAATTTCTCATTGATGAATGATCAAAGAAATCAAGATTCGCAATCTTCACTCCAAAGAACAAGAGAAGGATACAGTAATTGCAAGATACCGAGGTATGATCGGATCCTTACTCTACTTAACTCTTAGTATATCAAATACCATGTTCCCTATGTGTGATCATATGATTAATCATGTTGAAACCTCTTGGAAATTAGTAGAATTTATCACTAAATCAATTGGAAAGGATTTATTAATAAACATAAGAAAGAAATTAGGAGTCTTAAAAATCTCTAAATTGCATTCAAGAAATCAATGTCAATGTTTATTCATAATGAATTTTGATGTGTGAAGATCTAACTTTGATTCGATATGTGATATTTGAGTTTGAGCATGAATGGTATGAAGTTTTGAGATGGATGAATGAATAACTTTAAAAACCCCTTAAAATCATTAAAATCTTAGGATCAATGATGTATGTGCATATCCTTATGATTTTGATGATTGATGATTTAAATGATTGGTGATAAGTTTGATGAATGATTACTTGAATAACATGTTTGATTTAATGAAAAACTTGAGATTAAGGTTGTTGGTATCTATCCATGTGTATTAGGAAAGATTGAAACATCTAAATGTTGAAATGTTAAATCTCGATGCTTAAATTCAAAGTCTTAATGATGCATGAACTCTTAATGATTTATAATGAATGAAGTCTTGATGATGCATAAATTCTTGATGATGTATCGATTATTGAACAAGTGGTATTTTATTTAACTAGTGGTATCTAAGTGACAAGCATCTTCCTTTAACAATTAGTATCTAATTGATAAGTGACTTTTTTTTGTTATCAATTGAATTAGTAATAGAGAGAGATCATGGAGATATAATCTTGATTATGCTCATACTTGTTATTACTGCCACTACGCTCTGATAATAAATACATATATTACGTGTATCAGTGGTATCTATGCTCTGATAATTTATGCATAATTTGTTTTAACAAGTGGTATGTCATATAATTTTCCTAACAAGCAAGTATCTTTTCATAACAAGTGGCATTGAACTTCATATCAAGAAAATGTTATGACAAGTTGATTATGACAAATTTTATAGTTGTTTTAAGTTTGGACTATGTTATGCTTCTATTACTTATTTTTATGTTTTACAAAGCTGTTTATCTTAGGCAAAATGTTTTTATGCAATTACATGTTGTTTTTGATAATACCTAAGAGAAAGTATGTATGCTCTATGTACGGTATAACAAGTGATTGCCTAGACTTTAACTTCATGACTAGTAACATCATAGGCATGAACAAAAGAGATTAATATTAAATGTCTATGCGTCATGGTATATTAAGAAACAATGAATAATATGTTAAGTGGACAATGCATGCTAAGAAATAATGCATGATATGATAATGCATGACATGATCTTCCTTAATACACCATGTTTGAGCAATTGGTATCTATCTTGATTAACATTATAATTCTTATCTACACCGTATGTTTGATGATGCATGATCTTGACTGTGAAAAAGAAATTTGAAAATATGCATCATTAAGTTTGAAAAGAATTATTGAACAAAAGTATCAAGAATGATGTGTGCTTGAATGCTAAAAATCTTGTGCTAAAATGCTTAAATGTTAATAATTGATATCAAGAGCTTAAATTAGCAAATCCATCAAGTGGTATCATACATAACATCAAGATAACAAGTGGTATGACATATATGTTATGGCAAACTGATTACAATGAGTGCATGACTTGCATTACACATTTACAGCCACACTATGACCATGATATGCTTTAAATTTGTGACTTGTCTCTATGTGTTGCTAATTATCTATGCAAAATGCTTTCTCTCATATAATCGTATATTTTTGATAAATGCTATATGTGCTCTATGTAAGTGTTTGACTAGACTTAAGTCATAAAAGAAAAACAAGCTATATATATCACTTCATCCCTGCTCTGATACCTAGATATAAGTATACATTGTTGAAAAATCTTCTCTGTTATTGCTCTGATACCTAGAAATGCATCATTATAACAAATCAATAAAACAAGCAGTATTAATTAAATGATTAACAAGTGTATCTATTAAGGAGGAGAAATGCCTAAAAGGTAAACAAATGGTGTCAGACTTGAACACCTAGTATCAACTAGCTTAATAATTGGTATATTAATATAACAGTTGGTATCAATTACAATAGTAAGGGGGAGCATACACATGAATGATTATCCTTGATCACACTTCTCTATGATTATGTTTATGACACTTATGTTTATAATTTTGTTTCTACTCTCCTATATGCTTACTTGGGAGAATATCCTTGTGCGGTTGATAATGCTAAAAAGGTAGAAGATTATGTGCTTATTTGGAATAATTATATGCCTACTAAAATTGAGAAAATTACTTGCTTACTTATATTTTGACTTAATAACAAATGTGCAAGTAATGATAACAATCAAGAGAACTATATGTGTGCTTAATTGGAAAGAATCATGTGATGCTTACCATACTTGAAAGCGATATCAATTACATGATTAAAAAAATAGTTAGCAATCAATTACATGATAAAAGGAGAGAAACTATTACATATATCCTTGATAGAATGGTTAATGGTATATATCTTTGATCATGATGTGAGTTTTGATTTGAATTCTACTCCTTTCTATGAAAAACTTTCTCTAAATCTCTCTTATTCAAATAAATGAGATTATATGTTCATGGCATAGATTATCACTAAGGAGGAGACCATATGATAAGTTTGATAATGATTGAGTATGAAGTATATAATTGTCTAAAAATATGTATTAGTTATGATGCCTAAAAGGGAGAGAAAAGAATGTTATATATGCCAAAAAGGGGAGAGAATTACTATGATAAGATCATTGTTCTATTTTTTTGATGATGCTGAAGGGGGAAAGAATATCATGTTATCATTTTTCTATAAGAGGGAAAAGATTAATATTGAATGATGCTAAAAATTATATGAACTACTCTGTGGTATATGTAAATGGTATCTAGCTCTCTATAATAACAAATGTATCTATTGATAATATGTTATTTTAAAGTGGTATATGTTCTTAATTTTTGATGATGTCAAAGGGGGAGATAATATTTAAAATCAACATCTATATTTATCCTTGTTAAAATTGCATGATTAAGGGGGAGTTTTATAATATTTCTTTATAACAAGTGATATCTATTGATGATATGCTATTTTTTTATCAGTATATTAGTAATCAATATGCATATAAATCATAATTAAATTTGATAGGGGGAGCTTTATGCTTTGAAAATATAACTATTATGAAACTAACACCCCAAGAGATGAACATTTGTTGTCATCATCAAAAAAGGGAAGAATGTATTTATATGTTGATGCAGGTTTTGATAATGATACAACAAATGACGAGTCAAGATCAAACAAATATAATTATGGACAAATTAAATATGTTTGATGTTTAAATTTGATAAACAACCAAGGATTTGAGTCAAGGCATTTACAAAGGTTTAAATCAAGTGGAAAATGATCAACAAAGTGCCAAAGAATCAAAGGAATCAAGAACCATGAGCCATATGATCAAAAAGGGTCTAGAAATGCATCAAAACGCAAGTAACAGGTATGAGAATCGATTCACCACATGTGGGAATCGATTCATGCTATCAAAATAGCCTAGGAATCGATTCATTAAGGCAAGGAATTAAGTCATGTGCTTGGGAATCCATTCATGATGCTTAGGAATCAATTCATATGAAAATGGTTGGGAATCGATTCATTCGTTCAGGAATCAATTCATGTGCCTAGGGGAATCGATTCATGTCATTTGAAATGCATAAAAACACTAAATGAATCGATTCATACAATCTTGGGAATTGATTCATTCAGTTTAAATGGTTCTGGAACGTGAATTACAAACAGCCTTGCATCCACTATGAATTAACAACAGCAATGGACCATCATTCACTAAGTAGAAACTGCACCCTCCATGTTGCACTATGCTTGAGATTAATTAAAGCCAAACGTCCCATAATCCTTGAATGGAAACAATAGTAGAAACACATCATGCTCTACCATAGTTCTCTGACTCAAGCCTGCCATTCCATGCTCCACTATGCACACTGGATTTTATTATGCAATGGCACTATCACTCTGATGGATTTTTTATTGCAAAGGTCATGCCATGGATTGCTATAACTAGGAGAGGAAGCTGAAGGAAAAGATGCACCACACAAACAGAGAAGCATTTCTTCTGATTATCTCTTCCTTTCTCTATGTTGCATGCTCTCTAAGTTTCCCTAATTTGCAAATTCCTCTTTGAGAGATATTTGAGAGTTAGAGAGTGAAATTTATTTTGAGTGCTAAAATTTGCATATCCTCTCTTTGAGAGTTATCATTTTGTGAAAGCTTAAAGTTGCACATCCATTCTATTAGAGAGTTATTATTTTGTGAGAGCTTTAAGTTGTATATCAACTCTATTGAGAGAGTTGTAAACCAAACACCAAAATACTTGAGGTTGAGTGGTCACAAAGGTTGGGGTTCAACCTTTGGGTTATTGAGAGATTGTGAGATTGGGTGGGTCGCCCTTTGCTTGTGAGGATTGAGTTCTTGAGTGTGGGACACTAGGAAGCTACAATTGCTCAAAGCTTGTAATCTCAAATTCTCAATAGTGGAAATCCTTAGAGTGGGTTGCTTGAAGGCGATACGTACACTGGGGTGGTGGAACTCGTTATATCGGTTTGCAAATTCTCTTTTCCCTTAAACTCCTTTATTATTGTGAATTTGAATTGCCTGCTAAAATATTTATATCTAATTAGTTTGTTAAAATGCTTAAATTATATCCTTAAATTAATTGACTTAAATTTGTATTGTACTTAATGATTGCATACCAAGTGTTTCAAGAATTTCCTAAATAAATAACTTACCTTATTTATCAAAATCAATTCTTGAATATTGTCTCTTCACCTCAAAGTGTTTTAGTATGATATGTGCTTCATAATTATCTTTTCTACATTGTATCACTTGTGTACTAAGAACTGTTTTCTAAGGGATTCCATGCAAAATTTTGAAATACTCAATTCAACCCCCCCCCCCTCTTGAGTATTGAGGCCTTGGCTAACAACCTCAAATTACGATTATTACATACCGCATGTCGAGGAGACGATTTTTTGCATGAGTTACATGTGGCACACATCCAAAAAAAACATCTGATTAAGAGAAGGTTTGGTTGGGAAAAAATCACACCCCCAAAGGTGAGTCACGGGTCAAATCAGACAGTGACGCAAATTGTCCCCTATGCAGTGGACCTACGATTTTTGAAGGGAAAAACTCACCAAATATGCTCACCATCAAGTTCACCGTGGGGATCATTTTCACTTGCTTGTTGACATTGCTTCTCTTCTTTTCTGCATCAGTTTGTGGTCGCTTTCTTTGTGGTCCATTGCATTTTGTGGTCCCTTTCTTCTTTATTGAATAAGGTGAGTTTTATTTATTTAGTTTTTATATGTATAGTTAATATTATTAGTTGTTATATTTGTAAAGTTAAGTTATTTGTACATGGTTAGTATATGGTTAGTATTAGTGTTAAGTATATTTATATGGTTAGTGTTTGTTTAGTGTTTAATATAATATTAGTGTTTAGTATAATATTAGCATTTAGTGTTTAGTATATTTGTATGGTTAGTGTTAAGGGTTTAGTATTATATTAGTTTTAGTAAAATATTATGTAAGTTATGACGCCCTTAATCCGGTAAATGATATTAAAGATATTAGATAATGAAAATTAGGATAAATTTTTCACGATTTAAAAATAATCGTTGGAAGAAGAACAGCACAAATAAAAAATTTAACATTTAACCTTAGACCTTTTAAAGACCTATCTCATATATGACGATATGAGAAGGTATGTAGTTTAAACAAACATTTACTTAAGTTAATCAACTTCATGATCACTATACAAGTGTTTGCGAAATATGCAAGTTAATTCAAGAGCAAGAGTGGATATGAGAAATCATCCACGAGAGCACAAGGTGATTTCCAAAAATTAATAAAAACATGTACGTTTATCTATACAAACATTCCATAATTGGAAGTATATGCATTTAAATAAGGAAGTATGTCAAAGAAGCGTTCTATAAGCTATTAGAGATAAAAGATTGAAGTACAAGCATATAGGCCCAAGGAGTCCAAGACCATGGCAAGAAAATTTCATCTTTTGTCTGAGAAATAGTGGAACATGTCATAAATATTACCTATTAGTCTCAAATTGAAAATCATAAAAAGTTGGGTTTAAACCCCTCTTAAATTTGAGTATTACAATACAGTGGGTCTGGTGTTTTACACCTAATAAGAGTTAGAAAATTCTAATTGAGTTAAGGCCAATTTTCACACCTTTCTAACACATTTATCTACAACTTTCATGAAGAAGTCGGAGGCCAAAAATGTCATTAAGATACTCAAAAGAGCTAAAAAATGCAAGGGAAAAGCAGTAGTTAAAATATTTTGACAGTGGCCATTGGGAAATTACCATTGTCCATGGAATCCACTGTTTGGACCAACAAAATTGCCATTTTTTTCCATGTTTTGAGGCAGAATGATCCACTGGCAGTGGAAAATTCCCACTGGCCATGGATCTCACTAGTGTAGGCACCATTCTGTTGCTTTTCGACCCTTAAGTTTTTGCCAAATTTGGGACCCCTTTTCACTAGGCTATTCAACTCCAATTTGCATGAAATTTTATACACAACTTACCTATACTAATATCAATTATGTGGAAAAGTTTCAATCCCAAATTCTATCCCAATCAAAATCTAATCTATAGGGTAGTTTTATGCATATTTTGGGCATTTTACATGACATACCAAAATGCAATTGCCTAAGTTTTAGTCTAAACTCTCTATGGACCTATATTCACATATATAAATGTGACTTGCTCCAACAAGTCCCATCCAATAACTCATTTCTTAGATCAAGATATGCTATAGTGGAAATTCATGTCTCTTTTAAGCTAAACCAAGCATGCCAGATTACAAACTAAGCCTATTTGACCACAACCAACCATGCATACAAGTTTCATACATATATTGTGGGTTATAGGTGACCTCTACATGAATACTTATCCATTAAATGAAAATATAACCTATACACTTCCTTGTTTTGCATTCAATACACAATATTAATCATACACAAGTCATATATTAATTCCAATAAAACACCATTCTTATAATATCATCATTCATTCATTGATATAGCATAACAATCAATGTATTACAAGCATCGTTACCCAATGTTAAGGTCATGACCAACATCAGCCTTTCAAACACATAAGGCCTAATTTTCACACATGACCCACCAAAATTATACATCCAACATCATTTAATATTCAAATACATGACATGTATACATCTACATAAAATGCTTCATAAAACGGTTACCGGCCAAGGCATTCCTATACAACTATTTACCTTCCCCAAAGCTTTCATTCAAAACACAATCTCATCCCATGTCAATCCTGCATCACAATCCTAAAAAGAGACCACATGGGAGAGTGGGTTATATATTCAAAATGACGAATTCAAATACATTTTGATTATGTGTACATGCATATAAACAACATGAGTGCTTTGTAATAAAATCATCAGTTTATCCCTAAGCCATCATCAAGATATCATCATAGGCATACAAGTCTCATTGTTTATAACTCATAACAAGCACATGTACAAACACATACACATTCACATTACCCTTCATCATCATGGGCCATCACAAATATCATCATCAAATCTTTACATCTTTAATCAATTTACACTCTTAAGGGGTTATCATTTATCTTGGCCATCTTTAACTCAAATGTCATGTTCCTATGGCTAATGCATATGTCATACTGTATAATGCATATGCAATGGATCTAATCAGAAACATTCATTCATTCTTGAACCGTTCCTTACGAGGGGTGTAGAAGTATGTAAGTTGAACAATTCAAAATGTACATAAAGTGTCCATTTGTTACAAAGTAATGTACGTATAAATACAAATACGGAGTGTCTTTGTGTGTTGTGGCGGAGTGCAGTGTACTCTGGGGCGGTGTCACAGTCCGCCTGAAGGAGTCTTCTCTGCCTTGACACAATTGGGGTGGTACCTGCAATTATTCTCCGACGCTCAAGTCAGTATTTCAGAATACTCATAGACTTCGAAAGCAAATCTGAGAGAATTATGCAAGTAAGAGAGTGTAAAGTTTAGAATTGGAGATCCCCCCTTATACCTTTTTGTTGAGGTTTATATACCTGTTACTGGTGCTGTGCTCTATTATTGGTAGGACCCTTTCCTTGTTTTCAGGCATAATGCAAGAAAGGTAGTGGGCCCCTGTGTCGTTCACGAGCACCATCACTGTAGTGGGTATTTCCACTTGCTTTTCCACTTGCTGAGAAAGCGTTAATGCTTTATTATTTTATTCATTGTTCCCCTTTTATGCGTGATAGCGTGATTCCCATTTTCAACCTCTCAAGACAGAGTCAACCTCGTGCCGGGGTTATAAGTATGGGCTCGCTACGCAGTATGGGGAATTCAGTATTCCGCCTGTATTGGGCCTGTGGCTTGGCGGAGTAATATGCATTAGGAATATTTCATGCATGTGTATAAGGTATTTAATATTTTCCACCTTGGCGGAGTAATAAGCTTTGGCGGAGTTATGCGCCTTGGCGGAGTAACGTGCCTTGGCGGAGTAACGTGCCTTGGCGGAATATACTCCGTATAGAAGTAATTATAATGTACTTGAAGCATACTTCTCTTGTACAAAATGCTGATCTGGCAAAGCATTAAAGTCATGCTCTTGGGGGCCGGTGTTGGGACCGGATCATATGCCCCCTAGCTTGTTATAGTGACTGGCGGAGTCACTGTAATGAGCTATAACACTTAAGTTTAGCTTTTATAGGCATGGGTTTAGGCGGCGTTTGCTAGTTCAGGATTTACAGACAAGTGTTTTCATGCATTTATTGCTTGTCATTACCTGTCAGGCCTGTCATTAAAGCGCCTTGAAACCACGGTTTGTCATTTCAATCTCTCATTGCCATGTATGCCCTCGTAACGATTGCCATTCCAATGATGGGACATAAATGCGTGGGATGGCAGTTGAGATACGTTTTCGAGGTTATTACCATGGGCCTTGGATTTGAAAATGCGGCCCAGGAAATACCTGCCGTTAGATTCATCTGTTGGTTTCATCATCAAGAAGAAACGTCAGTGAGATTCATCCAACGGCTGTAGACATGTGTTTAAAACTTAGAACCGTTAATGAGATTAATCCAACGGCTGCAAACACATCTATGAAGTTTTTGAGGATTTGCTTATTTCCCCCCAAGCCATGCCTATAAATAGGTAAACTCTTAGGGAGGGAAATGTTTTGCTTCATCTTCTACTTTGCATTCGTGTGCTGAAACTGCTTTTGCTATTTTCTCGCAAGTTTGTTGGTTGTTGAAGTTCTTCAGTTTTCTCAGAAACTTAAGGTAACTTGCTTTTTCCTCTGCTTTATTTTGATTGGGTTGGTTCTGTTTTTTGTTTATATGTGTGTTTGTTGAAGCGAGGATGAGGGGAAAAAGGTCAATGTCATGCTCTAGGGTTTCTGTTCGTCCCATGTTTTCTGACATTGAGAGTGAAGATGAGGCTTTCTATACTGGGAGGGATTCAACGTTTTACAGCAGCGTGGAGTATTTTAGTAATGCTGTACATTCGTTTGTATCAGGAGGTGTTTCCCATACACAAGTGCTGACGATGGCAGAGTGTCAGAATGTTGTTTTGCATGGATTGGATTGGAAAAAGACACTTGAGATTAACCCCTACTGTTGGGTTGAGGAAGATGTTAAAGATGCTTCCTCACGTCATGCAACAACTAGTGGAGGGGTGATGGAGTTGCCTGTGCCCATCTGGAAAGATGAACGGTATGAAAGGAGGTTCATCATCCGTTCTCCTAAGACCTTCGAACGGATATGCCATCGTCCTCAGAATGAACGCTCCGTATATATGTATGATATTCTGTTTACTCAACTGGGGGTACGCTTCCCATTGAACAAAATTCAGATGGGCGTACTTAGGTTCTTGGACTGCGCCTCTTCTCAGCTACACCCTAATGGTTGGGGGATAGTTCGTAGCTTTGAGGTGATGGCTGAGCATCTGGAGTTTACGCCCATTGTGGCGTTGTTCTTTTCTTTCTGCCGCATCATGAGGAGAGTGAACGTTAAAACTGGCGGCATGGGCTTTGTAACCCTTCGGGCGGAGCCTAAGATTTTAAACTTCAAGGCGTTCGCTGACTCTGCCAAGGAAGGCGGACTTCACTTCAGGATGAGTTTTGTGAAGGTGTCCGTTAGGAAGGACAAGCCCGTCTTCTGGCGGAGTAAAGAGGGAGTTGACAAATTCCCAGTAGCTTGGACTCATGAGCACTTCCTCTTGACTAAGCGAGCGTATGAAGTCGAGAAGAGTGCTCTATCAGCTGCATCTGTGGAAGTACTCCGGGCGTTGAAGGAGTACAACTCCGTCCACAAGCTGATTCTGTGTCGAAGGCTGCTTGGGCGGGATGCCCAGGGATACTTGAGTAATATTTCATTATTAACAATTCCAATGTTGAGTGAATATTGTTTCTATTCTTCCCTGCCTCTTCTAACTGTACTCATATATGTTATTTTGCAGGAGAGATTGCTGAATTCCCTGGGATGGAACGCATTAAGCAGATCCGCATGAGCCGCAAGGAGATTGACGCGGAGAATAATGTGCAGCCCAGGAGGAATTTGGCTGCTGCTCTAACGAAGACCCTTCCTTTCCCTGCATCCACTAACATAGTGAATTTGGAAGGTGGTGCAGGGTCCTCAACAACTGATGTTGAGAGGCGTTCTAAAAAACGCCAAGAACCAGAAGCTGTTGAGGAGGAAGAAGAGGAAGTAGATCTCCAACCTTTGTAAAGAAGGAAGACCAAAGGCAAGAAGAGGGTTGAGGAAAGAGCATCAGTTGACACCGCCATCAACTTGGAGGAGACTCAGGAAGTACCTGTTGTGGGTACTATCGCTGATATGGGCGGTGTTGAAGGCATCCTCGAAGAAGATGTCATGGGGGAGGAAGCGGAGGGAATTCAAGCCTCTCCAAACCAAGTTGTGGGAGATGAGGCGGAGGGAGTTCAAACTTCCCCAGTCCGCCCGGCTGAGAATCCCGCCTTGGGCTTGGCTACTCGAGGGACACCAGTTTTCCTTATTGATGTTCCAGGGGAGTCATCCAGGCGATCTGTCTCTCTGCCTTTGGCGGGGTCTCGACTGAATCCCTTCTTGTATTTTGCAAATATGGGATCCCGCCAGTCGGAGAGACGTGATCCGGAGTTCATCCTTCACCCCGACATCGACTTCCAAGAGATTCCAGACGCTGCTGCAGCTGCAAGGTGGCACCTTGTAGAAATTGATGGTTTTCTAGCCTCTATGCCACGTATTGCTGATGTTGCTGCTGAGGCCAACATGTTTCAAGAATCTTTTCATGATTCTATTGAAAAAATACGTAGCTTGGAGCATGATAACGAACAGCTGTCGGAGGTGATCAAAGCTAAAGATAGACACCTTGACACCGCTGACTCCGATATCAAGAAGCTGCAGGAGGAGCTGGCTCGGGTGAGAGCTGATAAAGTCTTGCTGGAAAAGCAAGTTTCTGGCTTGAAGGAGCAGAATGTAAAATTGGGTAAAGAGATGGGCGGACTATCCCAGGTGAACAAAGAACTGGGCGAAGGTGTGAGCAAACTTCAGCAGAGGTTGGTCTCCTTTGAAATAAATAAGACCGTTGCTGAAGATGCCTGGGCGGCGGAGTTGGACCAAGCAGCCACTGCATACAATAACCTTGAAAAACAGGTTCAAGAGCTGCAAGCTGAAAAAGCCACTTCAGATGCCACCAGTGAGAGGCTTGACAAGGAGTTACAATCTGCCTTGGATGCAGCTGAGGTGGCAATTGATGACGCTTTCAGCATGGCTGTTCGCCAACTCCGTTATCGCAATCCAGGCGTTGCTCTCACCACTGCAGGCATTCATCCTTACTACGAATTCATCAATGGAGAATTGATGGTGCCTGTTCAGGGGGGTCACGCTCCTGCGCCCAATATATCCTGGCGGACTTGCCTCCCTCCCAAAGTTTAACCAAACCTGGTGAAGGTCAGCCCACCTCTGCCCAACAAGAAGGGATGCCGTCCGACCCTTGAAGACCAGCTCCTGAAACTCTTTGCAAGCTTTGTTTTTATTTGCATTTCAATGATATCGCCTTGTTCCAGGATAGGCTCTGGACCTTTATCAATATCAATAAAATATATTTTCTGTAAATCTGTACTTGTTCATATAAACACTGTCCGTCGAATTTATGCCTTGTAAAACGATATTAAGAAGGCAGCGTAATCATTTGAGGACTTAATGAAATATGACTAAGTACAACAAGGCGGAATAACCCCTTTAGGAGTTTGGTGAAGTAAAAATTCAGCAATGAGGCGGGATAGCCTCTAAGGAATTTAATGAAATAGGATTCCGTAAGGAGGCGGAATAGCCTCTTAGGAATTTAATGAAATAGGATTCCGTAAGGGGGCGGAGTGACCTCTTAGGAATTTCAATGAAGTTGGATTCCGTAAGGAGGCGGAATAGCCTCTTAGGAATTTCAATGAAATAGGATTCCGTAAGGAGGCGAAATAGCCTCTTAGGAATTTAATGAAATAGGATTCCGTAAGGAGGCGGAGTGACCTCTTAGGAATTTCAATGAAGTTGGATTCCGTAAGGAGGCGGAATAGCCTCTTAGGAATTTCAATGAAATAGGATTCCGTAAGGAGGCGGAATAGCCTCTTAGGAATTTAATGAAATAGGATTCCGTAAGGAGGCGGAGTGACCTCTTAGGAATTTCAAAGAAGCACAATTTTACAAGTGTTGAACTTACTCGAACTTGTTGAGTAGTGCTTGAGTTTGTTGCTCATGTACTCCGTAAAACATTGGTAGTTAGGCGGAGTCAAGCTTTGGATGGAATGTTCATCCTTTTGAACTTGGACCGGAGTGTAACTCCTGATCAAATGAGAATTGTTGAATCCAGGATTGCTATGGTGCAGCATATAGCTTGTGACACCGATTCTTCCTATGAGAATTTGGTTGAACTTTTAAGGCGGTATGGTGCAGCATATAGCTGTGACACCAGTTCTTCCTGCAAGAAATTGGTTGAACTTTTGAGGCGGTATGGTGCAGCATATAGCTGTGACACCAGTTCTTCCTGCAAGAAATTGGTTGAACTTTTGAGGCGGTATGGTGCAGCATATAGCTGTGACACCAGTTCTTCCTGCAAGAAATTGGTTGAACTTTTGAGGCGGTATGGTGCAGCATATAGCTGTGACACCAACTCTTTCCATAAGAAGCCTGCAGGACCTCGGGGACGAATTAGTGCAGCCTATAGCTGTGACACCGGTTCTTTCCGTAGGCGGCCTGCAGGACCTTAGGGTCGGTATGGTGCAGCATACAGCTGTGACACCAATCCTTTTCCCCTAAGGAGTTTTCTGTACCTTAGGGTCGGTATGGTGCAGCATATAGCTGAGACACCAATCCTTTCCCCCCAAGGAGTTTTCTGGACCTTAGGGTCGGTATGGTGCAGCATATAGCTGAGACATCAATCCTTTCCCCCTAAGGAGTTTTTGTTGACTCCGTTTGTGAAGCGGCGTTGCATGTTGATTGATCTTTATGGTGTAAAGAATTATGCATATATGCTTCAGTTTTTGGAGCCGCTGTCTTATCTGCATGGGAACGAGTTCTGCCATGGATAATCAATTCAAAGTTAAAGTGAAGATTGAATGCAGGAAGGCATTTTCATTAATAATGGAACTACATAAATGGCTGAGTTGGGGTATGTCTTTTTGAATCCTTTTCAAGGAAAGCATAGCTAGGAAGAACCTTGAGTTAGGAAGAAAAGATCATACCGTATTACCCAACTAGCTATAATATATGCGTAAATTTAAAATGTTCCATTTATTCCTGACCGGAGTGCCATCTAAGTTTTCTAGGCGGTATGTGCCTTTGCCCAAAGCTTCGATGACTCGGTATGGACCTTCCCAAGTTGGTGCCAATTTGCCTTGGTGTGCAAATTTGTTGCCAATATTGGCCCTTCTCAGGACCAAATCTCCTTCTTTGAAACGGCGTTCAAAAATGCGTGTGTTATACCATTTGGCGGCCTTTGCTTTGACAGCTTGGTCTCTCACAAAGGCTTCCTCTCTCAACTCCGCCAAAACCTCGAGTTCATGAACGAGGTTCTGTTGATTGGCTTCCTCGTTGAAATGGAGGACTCGAGCTGAAGGGGCTGCCAATTCAATGGGAATGACAGCCTCAACTCCATATGTCAGGCGATATGGAGATTCATTCGTGGTGGAGTGAGGGGTTGTTCTGTATGCTCATAAAATGTGGCACAATTGATTTGCCCAATCTCCCTTTGCCTCACCGAGGCGTTTCTTGAGGCCCTTCAAGATTTCTCTGTTGGCAACCTCTGCTTGTCCATTGGTTTGAGGGTGTTCCACAGAAGAGAAAATCTGCGTAATGCTGAGATTTTCTAGAAGTTCAGTAAACTTGCGATCTGTGAACTGGGTGCCATTATCAGTGACTATACGTCCAGGGACTCCAAAACGTGCAATGATATTTTCATATACGAACCTTCGAGTCCTGGCTGACGTTATGTGCACCACTGCCTCTGCCTCAATCCATTTGGTGAAATAATCAACACCAACTATCAAGTATTTGATGCCGCCGGGCGCAGTTGGGAATGGACCCAAGATATCCATGCCCCATTGATAGAAAGGCCAAGGCGTTATTGATGATGACATTTCCTCTGCTGGAATGTGGTGGAGATTTGTGAATCGTTGGCATTGATCGCATTTTTGAACATATGAGGCGGAGTCATGCTTCAGAGTGGGCCACCAATACCCCGCCCTGAGTATTTTTCTCATTAGACTCCGCGCTCCTGGATGATGTCCACACTGCCCTTCATGGACTTCTTTCAAAACAGCTTGCACCTCGTTTTCATTTATACAAATCAAGTAAGGAACAGAAATTCCTCGGCGGTATAACTGTCCATCCAGGAGTGTATAATAGGGTGCTTCTTTCTTTAGTTTCTTTCGCTCAAGATCATCCGTGGGTAATTGTCCATTAATAAAATAACGAACTATTGGTGCTACCCAGGAATTGTCATCAAAGGAGCGGCTTTTAATCATATGTATTGAGGAGGGAAGAGAAATGCTTGGCTCTGCCAAAGTACTCTGTACAACCGTAGTTGTGTATCCCGCCTTCTTTGTGCTGGCTAACCTGGACTGGATATCAGCACGTGTATTCTCTTCGCGGGGTACATGCTTGAAAGTAACTTCATTAAAGCGCTGCTTTAACTCATTGACGCAGTCCAGATATTGTTGTAGCAGGGGTTCTTTAGCCTGATACTCACCAAGAATTTGTGAGATGACTAGTTGAGAATCACTGCATAGAGTAACAGTTTTGGCCCCAATATCTTGTGCTGCTCTGAGTCCGGCCAAGCAGGCTTCATACTCCGCCTGATTGTTCGACGTAGTAAAGGTGAAGTGCAATGAAATTTCAAGATGTACCCTGTCGTCGCTCTCTATAACAATTCCTGCTCCACATCCTTTGCTGTTTGAAGACCCATCGACATATACTGTCCAATGTGAATGATCAGCATCTGGGCTAGAGCCTGTTAACTTAACTATGAAATCTGCTAGACCTTGTGCCTTGATAGCTGTTCTTGGTTTGTAGGATATGTCGAATTCAGAGAGTTCTATGGCCCATTTGATCATCCTTCCTGCCAGGTCTGGCTTGAACAATATAGTACGAAGTGGCAAGTCTGTGCGAATCAGGATGGGGTATGCATGGAAATATGGTCTTAAGCGTCGTGAGGCCCAAACAACTGCAAGTGCTGCCTTTTCAATCTTCTGATAACGGCATTCTGCACCGTGCAATGTTTTACCAGTGAAGTACACCGGTCGTTGGCCTTCAACTGTTTCCTTGACCAGAGCCACTGCCAGCGCTTCATCTGAAACAGACAAATAAACAATGAGTTGTTCACCTGGGCTTGGTTTTACCAGGATTGGAGGGCTGGCTAAGACATTTTTCAAGCTTTGGAAGGCCGCCTCTTGCTCTGGGCCCCAATTGAATTTCTTATCCTTCTTCAGCATCTTGTACAAGGGAAGAGAGCGATGAGCCATTTTTGGCATGAATCGTGCTAGAGCAGCGATTTTGCCATTGAGGGATTGCACCTCTTTCAATGTTTTGGGGCTCTGCAACTCTTGTATTACACGACACTTATCAGGATTAGCTTCTATGCCTCTTTGTGTTAACATGAAACCCAAAAATCTGCCCCCAGGTACAGCAAATGTACATTTAAGTGGATTGAGTCTCATGTTGTATTGCTGCAGGCGTTGAAAAATGAGGCGCAGGTCTTCAACGTGGTCTCCTCCCTCTGGGGTCTTGGCAATAATATCATCAATATAAACCTCTACCAGCCTCGTGTGCATGCCTTCAAAAACTTTGTTGATCATGCGCTGGTAGGTCACCCCGGCGTTCTTTAGCCCAAATGGCATGACATTGTAGCAAAAGACCCCTTTGTCATTAATAAATGTTGTTTTCTCCTGATCATCCTCGCTCATTGGAATTTGGTTGTATCCGGAGTAGGCATCCATAAAAGATAGATATTTGTATCCGGAGGAATCATCAACCAATCTGTCAATGTTGGGGAGAGGGTATGGATCTTTGGGACAGCATTTATTCAGGTCAACGTAGTCTATGCACATACGCCACTTGCCATTGGCTTTCTGTACCATAACCACGTTGGACAGCCAGGAAGAGTAACGGAGTTCTCTGATGAACCCCGCCTTTAGGAGCTCCTCTGTTTGTTCACAAGCAGCTTTTTGCTTAGCAGGACCCATACGCCGCTTCTTTTGTGCCACTGGCTTGGTTTCAGGATACACCGCCAGGCGGTGACAACAAAAGTTAGGATCCATTCCAGGCATGTCAGCTGCAGTCCAGGCGAATATTTCTTTGTATTCATGGAGAAGTGCAATTAGTCTTGCTTCCATGTTAGGTTCCAGTTTGTCATTGATGTTAGTAATTTGCTCCGGGGTGCTGCCTAATACAATAGACTTAGAACCACCATCAGGAGTTGGTTTCAAAGGATTCAGTGGGTCTATAAAAGACTCCGCCCTGGGATCAAGATCCACCAAATTGACGGATGCCGTCGCACTGCTTCCTTCGTTCAATTTCCTTTTCTTAGACATGATTTCAAGCTTAACCATGTTAAGACTCAAATTGTAACAATAACGAGCCATCTCCTGGTCACCCCTTACAGATGAAACTTGGTTGTCTTTATCAATGAACTTGATTAACAAGTGGGGGGTTGAAACGATGGCCTCCATGGCATTCAGAGTAGGCCGCCCAATGATGCCATTGTATGGAGATTTAACATCAATGACAAGAATCCTGGATTTCACAGTCCTTGCTCCAGGTTCACCATCGAAAGTGATCCTGGTGTCCATGTAGCCTTTAGTGGGTTGTTTGGCGCCATTAAAGGCTGTAAGGTCCTGTGTGTAAGGCTGCAAATCAGCATCAGTTAGTCCCATGCGTTTAAAATAGTCATAAAAGATAATGTCGCAGGAACTTCCTTGATCAATTAGGATACGTTTTACATCCATATTAGCAATTACCGCAATAATCACTACGGCATCGTCTCCCTCAGGGATAGTAGGGCCAAAATCATCATCTGTGAAGGTTATAGGCGGCGTCTGTACCCCGTTCCTGAATGGGCGATATTCTTTTCTCTTGCCCTGCACAGATAAGATCATACGATGATGATTTTTCCTGGCGGTGTTTGAGGGTCCGCCCCCTGCGAAGCCTCCAGCAATCATATCTACAACCTGTCTTTTGCCTCGTGACCTGGGCTCAGGACTCGATTCACTTTGGGCGGATTCAAGAACAACGCCTTTTTGTTTTTCTGATGCCGCCGTACGTTTTGGTTCCCGAGTATTATCAGGATCTGGAGAACGATCGCGATGTCGTTTTTCAAACTTCTCCGGCTCATCATGAGACTTACCCTTAAACAGATAGTGTTTCAGTTTGCCTTCACGAATGAGCACCTCAATGGTGTTTTTGAGTTGCTTACATTCCTCTGTGGTATGGCCAACTGACTCATGGAATTCACAATACTTCTTTGGGTTTCCACCACGCCTGATTGGGGGTGGACGTTGAATCCCATACACGTTGAGGGTAGTCCATCCTATTTCACGTAAGATTTGTTCGTACGTAGTGTTCAGGGGTGCATAATGAGCAAAGTTGAACACACGTCTGTCTTGCTGCTTGAAGGGTTGGTTCCCTGTTTTGTCCTTTTGGTGGAACTTGTCATTCTTGGATGACTTTTCTCTGTCTTTGTCATGATGTGGAGTTACAGGGGGTGGCTTACTGTGAGATGCAGTGGCTTCCAGGTGCATCTCAATACCCATATACTTAGACGCCTTCTTGCGAAACTCCTCCATCGTGGATGGAGGTCCCTTTGCCAATGACAAAGCAAAAGGTGATTTAGGCTGCATAGCCTCGATGAGGATATGCAACTGGATTACTTCTGTCAGATCAGGAACCATGGCTGCCTCCTTATAGAATCTTTTAAGGAAGTCTTTCAAAGATTTTTTATCACCTTGTTTGATCTGAGCCAAAGTGTGAGAGGTTCTGGGTGCATCCCTAGAGATCACAAAGTGGCTGCCAAAAGCTGTAGCCAAATCCTCCCACGAATCGATAGAGCCTGAAGGTAAACTCTTGAACCAGCTAAGAGCTTCACCTGTGAGGGTCCTGGGAAACATTCTGCACATGACATCCTCTTCTGCTCCTAAGAACATAGCCTCGTAGATATAAGCATCTAAATGCTTAGAAGGATCTGTTTCCCCAGTGTATTTTCCTATAGAAGTGGGCTGCATAGTTTGCAAATGTCTGGGTACATGTGCATTCATGAGCCTTTTAGAGAATGGGATACTCATCTTGTATCCTGAGGGAGGTGCAGTTGAACCTGCTCTCCTTCCTTCTTGATATTGAGCATTTGCCAGCTGAAGGCTTCGTTGCTCTTCCATGTAAGTAGGGATGCGGGAGTAGTTAGGAGTACTAGATTCCTCCTGTGTATGTAATTCATGGTGAGGCTGTCTTGCAGGTCCAGCTTTCTCGTGCATTGGGTTTGCCTTTTCACGACGAAGCTCAGCAATCTCTTCTCTCAACATTCGAATCATGTCATCTCTCGGATCTGGAGAGTCAACATGTGTTGCTTTTTTATGGGTATCATCATCGAAGTTTAGACGTCTGGGATTGCGTGGAGGAGAATCCTCATTCTGCACTTCTGGTCCTGGTCTCTCCATTAATGATGAGTATGATGAAAATTCACCAAAGATTGTGGGACTATCAAATTTACAGGTCCCACTGGGCGTGCCAATGAACCGTTCCTTACGAGGGGTGTAGAAGTATGTAAGTTGAACAATTCAAAATGTACATAAAGTGTCCATTTGTTACAAAGTAATGTACGTATAAATACAAATACGGAGTGTCTTTGTGTGTTGTGGCGGAGTGCAGTGTACTCTGGGGCGGTGTCACAGTCCGCCTGAAGGAGTCTTCTCTGCCTTGACACAATTGGGGTGGTACCTGCAATTATTCTCCGACGCTCAAGTCAGTATTTCAGAATACTCATAGACTTCGAAAGCAAATCTGAGAGAATTATACAAGTAAGAGAGTGTAAAGTTTAGAATTGGAGATCCCCCCTTATACCTTTTTGTTGAGGTTTATATACCTGTTACTGGTGCTGTGCTCTATTATTGGTAGGACCCTTTCCTTGTTTTCAGGCATAATGCAAGAAAGGTAGTGGGCCCCTGTGTCGTTCACGAGCACCATCACTGTAGTGGGTATTTCCAGTTGCTTTTCCACTTGCTGGGAAAGCGTTAATGCTTTATTATTTTATTCATTGTTCCCCTTTTATGCGTGATAGCGTGATTCCCATTTTCAACCTCTCAAGACAGAGTCAACCTCGTGCCGGGGTTATAAGTATGGGCTCGCTACGCAGTATGGGGAATTCAGTATTCCGCCTGTATTGGGCCTGTGGCTTGGCGGAGTAATATGCATTGGGAATATTTCATGCATGTGTATAAGGTATTCAATATTTTCCACCTTGGCGGAGTAATAAGCTCTGGCGGAGTTATGCGCCTTGGCGGAGTAACGTGCCTTGGCGGAGTAACGTGCCTTGGCGGAATATACTCCGTATAGAAGTAATTATAATGTACTTGAAGCATACTTCTCTTGTACAAAATGCTGATCTGGCAAAGCATTAAAGCCATGCTCTTGGGGGCCAGTGTTGGGACCGGATCAATTCTCATATTGGTTTCCCTCACGCAAGGGTACTCTTTTTCATAGTCTCTCAAGACCTTCATTGTTATTGCAACCACATATAAAATGTTATGTTATGCATGCCATGAATGCAACAATGCACATGCTAGCCTTAACCTCGTAAGGATTTCCCACCCTTTCACTTAGGGGTATGTTTTTCATTTAACAATATAGATAATGGCACACAACCAAATATAGTACTTTCCAAGGCATATAACTTTTCATATGATTTCTAAGGCATCAATTTACATTGTTCGTAAACACAATAGCCAAGGAGTTTTATCAATATTAATCCTCACATGGAAATCAAGAAGGTATACCAACAAGTATACTTCAAATACATAGCAACCATATTTTCCAATCTAAAATTTAGCCATCACCGAGATTCAATCGCACACAACTTCGTAACGGAAGTAGCACATCCTTTCAAGGCAAAAGTATAAGTATGCACCAACATACACATTGTTAACATACAATTTACATTGGATTTCAACTTCAATTATCTTGTTGTTGTTTCAAGCTTTAGTGTGATATTCACAATCTCTTTAATCATCTAAATTTTTCAACCTTATTTCCAATTCACTAATTGGCAACAAACACAATGGCATTCAATTATTGTCCCAATATTCTCATCTTCATTCATGGGTGTGTCACACAACCACATCTTTCAATTTTCATCATCAATCATCATATCTTATCATTAGTGGTGAAACATACATAGTTTTCACAATATGGCATAGGCACACACTTTACCAAAATCTCAAATCACTATCAATCACCACCAAGGACACACCGCATATATATACTCTAAATGCAATCACATATTTGTCAAGCACATCATCATCACAATATCAATCATCACATCATTTCAATATAACTATAGCAAGGAAAACATGAGCAACATCATATATATTAATCATCAATTATTCAAATCATGCATTTAGAATATAAACTTCTCTCCTACCTCAAGAGAAGAACAACGACTTGAACGGTTTGATTGTTCCATCTCATCACCCGGAATACAAACTACACCAATACACAGATATATATATATATATACATATATTTAATCAATAAGTCATCTCAAGGCATCATCATAATTCTAAACAATTGTTAACATATCATAAAGCTTAACAAGTTCTAGACTTGTCAAAATACCAATTCATGTAATTGTGTCAGGTTACGGGAATTCTTTTCCAAAACCAAGATTTTCTAAGTCTTAAAGGGTTAGCCATACCCAACATCAACAACATCACACCCATCATCTATAATGCATCCAATATTTTATGAATCATCCAAATGTTATTATTGCCACCTAAGGTTCAACATAGACTATTTTAGCCTCCTTTAAACCAAGATCAATCAACAAATCCAAATAATAATTATCATGGTCTAAGGCCTCATCAAACCACAATTTTATTTCATTAATCCATCACAATCACCATGGTCTTGGTGTTCACATTCATTTCTATACATTTTATGGCAACACCCATCCATGGGTTCCATCATCAATGGTCACTTACCCTTACCAATGTCATTTCACATTTATATCAACACTCATTTATAATTTCCATCACTCATGGTCATCTACCATTACCAATGTCATTTCACATTTATAACAACACTCATTTATAGTTTCCATCACTCATGGTCATCTACCATTTTTCTTTATCATCATCTATCATCATAAATAACCACAACCATTTATTCGCCCTTAAAAGTCAACTCTCCTAGCCACAATATATATATATGTGGGTGGGTGGGTGGGTGGGTGTGTATATATCCCAAAATCTTAGGGTTAGAATTTCATCCAAATCCATTAATCACTATTAATACATATCAACATGGTTCCTTAACCCATCAACAACAATAATCAATACCAATCATTCCAAACTTCATTTCCATATATAAATTTACTCTCATGGCAAATAAATCCTAAATTTCTAAAGTTTTGCCAAAAGCCCCAAATTCAAATTCCTAGGGTTCTTTTAAAAATTATCAATTCCATCTACTTTCATGCATTATTTCAAACATCCATAAGCTAACAACATTATATTCCAATCATCATCAACAACAACAATTCTCAATTTCCCATGTGTTAGGGTTTTTATCAAAAATGCCAAACATCAATTGCATCATTTCGAGTATTCTAAATTCAATAATATCACATCTTAATAATCATCAACCAAATCAACAAAATTCCCAATGGTCATCTACCTTAGGGTTTAGGTTCCACATGCATTTCTTAATAAAATAACTTCTATTCATCCATTATTAAACCTCAATAACCCCAAAACCACCAAGAAAAGCCATTAATGTCAAAAACACATACCTCTTCACCAAGCCCCAATGAAAAACGAAACTTAGAGGGAAGAAGAGGAAGATGACCCAAGCTTGGCTCCAATGTCCAATATATGCCTTATGAATCCATGAAAACCAAGAAATTTTGAGTTGAAATGGATATGGAGGGTGGGTGACGTTTTTGCAAGGAGAAGAGAAGGGAAGAAGAAGAAAAATGAAGTGAGATGGTGAGGGAGAGGAGCTGCCAAAATTAAGAGAAGAAGAGAGGGATTTTTAGTGAAAATTGGATATTACCCAATGGTTAAAAGGATGCACCTTTTTGCTTTTACTAATGGTTAATAATTCCTTTTATCCAATGGACAAAGGAGATTAAAAAGAGAGGGAAAAAGTGGACGGTCAAATGAGGAGAAGAAAAGGGATTTTACATTTTCTTTTAATTCCAATTGGCTCGTATTTTTGTCATTTATTATCATACGTTGTGGCCAAATAAAATATCTCCTCAACACCAAAAATTATTTTAGTCATATCACCATAACCATAATAATTTTCTAAATATTCTAGACTCATCAAATATCCAATTTGACTTAGTAGGTCCTACACCATCTGTTAAATTATCTGGTTTCAGTAAATTTTAATTTACCTATAAATCATAATCAGTGTCTAATTAATTTTCTCATACATATTGGGCCACAAATAATTAATTATCATCATCTAATAAATTTATCTTCTCTAAAATTTTAGGATGTTACATAAGTAAAATAAAAATATTGTAACTATATGAAATTAACTGTGTTTAGTGTTTAGTAAAAAAAATAATGGTATTTAGTAAAAAAAATATTATGTAGCTAAAATAAAATTATTGTAACTATATAAGATAAAAATGTGTTTAGTGTTTAGTAAAGAAAATATTAGTGTTTAGTAAAAAAAATATTGTGAATGTCAAGGTGGTATGCATTATGTTTTACTGTTTTGTATTTAAATATAATAGTTGAAACATAATATTAAATATTTTATTATATGTAAGATGGGAGTATCATCTTCATCCATGCATTAGTCCCAAAAAGTGAACCGTAGTCCTAAAATGAGACAGTTTGAAATGTACCAACAATGTTGAATGGCATCGGCATGACTAGGTAATGAGATAGTTTGGAATGCAGCAACATATACCATCTACGCCCGCCAACCTAAGCATCTGCATGAGATCACCCAGAGAGGCAAGCCAGGGAAAATTAGGCTCAAATTTATGTACCCTTGATAACTATATGGGAAAATGTTTACAATTTGTGTATACAAACCCACCTCAGGATGGGTAAATTTACAGATGGATAAGGATAAGGACTCGACTATACCTCCTTTGCTACCTCGGAGTATCTTCTTTCTAAAAGTCTATGAGACAATCAAAAGTCTAATAAAAGCCATTCTCAACGTTCCAAAATTCTATTTTTGTAATGCATTGGGATTCATGCTCTTATCGTATTTACGCGTTAATCATCAAAGAACACAAGGAACGAGATCAAAATGAGCAGCAATTATCAGTGTACCTACCTCTGCACATACTGATCAAGTTCAGAGCCTATGCCAGATTATTTCAGAAAGCTCTGGCATCCCACTTAACGCTTAATCAAGAATTAGTTTATGAATGGTTTGTGCATGGGAAATGCATGAGAAACCTTTTTCATGAAAGAGCTGAAGAGGTTTTCTACCATCCCTTTGAAACCTTTTTCATCTGTAAGATCTGGTAACAAGAAGCTTAAGGCAAATACCTTCAAACGATTTCCAATAATACCATGGAAGATTGAACTTCATACACAGAACTTACGAACTCTTATTCAATCTCTTTCAAGTTTTAAATTCTTGTTTATTCATTTCTTGTAAGACAAAGACCCTTATTATTTTTGTTCTGCCTCTAGCAGACTCTGGTCTTGTGTCATAACTTAGTGTACAATTTCAACTGCTTTTCTATCATACACTAAGTTCTGTGAAATACCTTTATTCATTCATACACCTTGTAAAAGTTTGGTGAGTTACTAGAACTCGTTTGTGTGGGAAACATTATTAGCCTAAAGAGGCTTTCGAAAGAATACTTGGGTTGAGCCAGGAGTGGCTAGTTGAAAAAAATACTTGGGTTAAGCCAGAAATGGTTGTAGTCAAGAATACTTATGGCACAGGTCTGATGCTATTATTGTAAAGGAGATTTTGCAATAATGGAAATCTTTCAAGTTAGAAGGGACTAGAAGTAGCTTCTGTGTTAGAAGTGAACCAGTATAAATTCTTTGTGTTGATCTGTTCTATTCTTTATTTGCTTGATTACTTGTATTAATTGGTTCATATTTTCCATGAAAAAGAGTCTGTGACTTATTCAACCCGCCTTTAAGTCTGACTCTAAACCATCACTCTCCTCAACCTCAAATCAATTACCTAGGACATCAAACCTTGAGACCTGATGGTTGCAAGTTGCTGCCTGGTTTTACCCAAGATGTTCCATCAAGTTTGTAGTATACCTTAGCCCATCCCCAAACTCTGCCCTGGCACATGCACTACATCAGACAAAGTACTCAATCATTCGTGCATACATACACTTTACCAGCGTGGTTACTGGCATATTTCATGCACCTTTCAAAACTTTGTTGACGCACTCAGATAAGTTGGTGGTTGTATAACCAAATCTACGACCACCTTAACAATAGCCTTATGTTTTGCTTTCCACATCTTACTATATGAGACCTTGAACCCATATTCAACTGATATCCTTTCTTGAATCATTGAAATCACAATTGATAGATCCTGATTAACCATCCCTACATCATAAGTTGGATACAAACAACATAAGCATTAAGGATAGGAAAGCTTCAAAGTTAACGACAATAGATACATTTAGTCGAAAAACCTAGTATGCATGAAAGGATGAATTCAGAATCGAGTTTCAGATGACCTTGTGATATCCCAACATTTACACATGTATGGGGCACTACCCACTTATTGACCACCCACATATTTATTTTCTTTGATAACATTGCTCTCATTTTCCAACCGTAACCATCAATTTGATTTGGGTATTTCACAAAAAAAAAATATTGGCTTAGATTCAACCACAATGTATGTTTGGTGTTTCTTTATGGAATATTGTTTTAGTGTCATCTAGACTGTGAACTTTGATGTAAATTTCAGTCCAACAAACAAATCATCACCCACCCACCAATCACATTAGTTGTCTAAGCTTTGGGAATCTTGTTCTTCATCTGGGTTGTTGCTGTAATACAGTGATGAGCTCCAAAATGGCAAACTTCCTACAAACCATTCAAATATTTGTCAAGTTTTAGTTGACCAATAACAACGTCTGCTCATACAACCTTCTTTATGAATGACTAAACTGTGGACCCGAGTGCAACATGGCTAGGTAAAATAGTCATAACGCTTTGTGGATGTCCCATACTTAGGTCAGCTATTGAATCAAAGTCACCTTCAACATTTGTTTCAATATCACTATAATTTGGAATTTCTCCTTCATCATATTCATCATCTTCACTAATGTCACGTTCCTCAGGCACATTCGTCATCTGATAGACTAATATTTTCAGCTTCAAAAACAAGGAAAATCAAACATTCAGTGCCATATTCAACGAATTAAATATAAAATGCTTTTAATTTGACTTACTTCCTATTTGTGTAAGGCATACTGAGGAACCTATTTGGGTGTGAGGCAATAAAGGGCTCACAATATCAAAACCAACATATATCTCAACTGCAACCATATTAGACTACAACTTAAACATTTTGTACAAAACTTCAATCTCTTCATCATCATTTACCATAAATCTTGAAAATTTTTTGTTTCTTTTGTTATTCAAGTGGCCTCAATACTCAAGAGGGGGGTGAATTAAGTGTTTAAAAAATTTGACTTGGAATGCCTTTGAACTTGGTTCTTTATGCAATTTTGATGAGTAAATCGAAATGGACAAGCAACAATAATGATTCAAACATAAATAAGTTTGATGTGAGTTAATAAACTCTTAGAACTGTAACATCCTAAATTTTAAAATAGAGAATAAATCGAGGGAATAAATATTGAATAATTGAATGTGAACTATGCAATGTCCCGAAATATTAGAAATAATTTGATTAAGATTTTTGGAAACTTTAATAGTTTATTGTGATCGGATAAGCAGAAAACTAACCCGGATAAAATATGGGTGTCAGACCAAGTATCTCAGATTGGGATGCCGTTGGTCAGGGCTTTAGATAATATTATTGGGAATTCGAATATGTATTCGGAATAATTTTTAGAATATGTATTGAGCCCGAACTGAGAGCCTGTTTGATGAAAAATGGAAGAGTTTAATGAAAGCTTAAAAACTCAAAATAAAAACCTCACTTTCCACTCTTATTCTCGTGACATTCACTTCTCCTTAAGCAAACTTACTTCTTCTTCTTCCTATCACTTTTCCACTCACCTTCTTCTTCTAAAAACCCTAATCAAAGGGTGGTACCTATTTCTTCTCTCTTATTTTCGTTTCTTGGAGCAAGAAGGAGAAGCTTGGAGCTTGAAATCTCTTTCTTTCCCTCTCCCATTCTCGTAATCTTCATCTACCATTCTTGGAACTCACCTTTCTTGGCTTAAGGTATGTGCTCTCATCATTTTTCATGAACTTAAAAACCATGACTATGGGTTCTTAAGGTTTTGTGAGGGCAATATACATGGGAGTGATAGTGGAATGCATTTAATATGTAGAGCCATTAGGTAGGGTGGCATTAATGAGAGATATAAAAGAATATCTATAGGTGGATGCATATGGCAAGGGAGATGATGAAAGAATAACAAACATTTATTTAATGGATGGGTTTTGGTGAAACCCTAACCCTATAAATTGGGGGAAATATGATGTGTGAGTAGATGAGCATTAAATGATAGAGAAAGTGTTATTAATGATGAGTTATTGACATTAAATGATGATTAGAAATGGTAGTTGGAAAACATAAATGAAAACCCACTTGGAGTGAGTTAAATGTAAGGTTGGTAAATGGGGTAACCTAACTAATTAGGTTGTTACCTTGATAATAATGAATGGTGATTTATGGGAAGGAATTCCCAAAGCCTAAATAGGTAAATGAATAAAATCTATAACTAGCTTCTACATGATGAGAATCAGGTGTACATATATATATATATATATATATATATATATATCTTGAGATGGTTTTTGAATTAATAATTGATGTGATCCTATAATCGATTGGAGTAGGACTTGATAACGCTTGTGAGGCGGGAACACCAAACCCGGAAGTTTACTTCTCTTGAGGTGGGAGAGGGGTGTATTTTCTAAATGTATAAGAACTTATATGATGATAATGTATGTATTGATGTAATGTGGCATATTTTCTTGAATGAATGTGGTATCATATGTTTGTGGTGTGAAATTGAGCATGGTGCTTATAATGATTGATTGTGGAATGAAGCCTTAATGAGGCTTTGAGTGGTATAATATGTGATGACATGTTATGGAATCCATGTGTAGCTTGATAAATGCTTGAAATCTGCATCTATAAGGATTCTTGAATATTATGAATGGAATATATATATATATATATATATATATATATGTGCTGACTATGGGAAATTAATGTTATAATTGAGTATGAGCATACCCTAGATAAGAGGGTGAGATAACCTGTATGAGGTTGAGGCATGCATGAGCATTGTTGCATACATAGCATGGCATGCATATCATGATGATGTTGAAAAGTGGTTGCGATCACTTGATGTTGGAATATAAAGGGCTTGCGAGTTCCTATGATTATTGGACCAGTGGTTGCGATCACTTGGTATTTGAAATGAAAGGCCCTGCAGGACCATTGAGATTGTATGCCCGTGGTTGCGATCATGAAGTGGGAGTACCCCTTGTGAGGCGGGAAACCATTATGAATTATTGAACGTGGTTGCGATCACAAGAAAGCACCTTGTGAGGCTGCTAGAGGGGTACCCCTTGCGAGGCGGGAAACCAATGAAAATGGATAAATGATTATGGTGGTTGCGATCACCCATTGGAATGAAAATTGGATCCGTGCATATGCATCTTAAACACCAGCATGTGCATTAGCCATAGAAGCATGGCATAGAGTGGTATCCTGTTGAGGAGATTGTGTGAAGAGTAGGTGGAACCCCCTTTTTAATTACTAACGGTAATTGTGCTAATGATTGGTGTGATCTTGTGAATTTTGATGGATATATGTGTTTACTGAATTTGATGAATGATTGGTTCTGTGCTAATTGAACTTCTCTTGGGAGGAAGATGTTTAATATTGCATTCATGTATATATTATCATGATTGTTATATTTTCATCATTGAGAAAGTATACTCACTCTCCATGTGGTATATCTTTTTAGCTCCTGTGTTGTAGGACTTGCCTATGGAGCTCTTGTGTAGAGAAGTGGTGTGAAGGAAGCCTATTTTGGTAAAGAATGCCTTGGCCGGCTAATGTTTTGAATTTATAGCTTTGATATATACCTTTTTATGTAAATGGATGTATTCGTTATTTTGTATAACCATGAATTGGTATAGGTACTTGTATGGATGATGTGTATATATTAGTGATTTTGGAAGGTCATGTAGGAAAATGAAATCCTAGAGTTTAAGGCTTATTTTTATTAGTGACCTTAGTCTTGGTTAGATATCGAAGATGAAGCATGATTGTAGTTAAATTTTATGAATGAATGATGAGTTATATGAAAAATTGCATTTCATAGATTTTGCCTAGTAGTAAGTTAAATTGGAATGTAACTCATGAATTAGAAGGTAAATTTATGGATAAAATTGATTGGAACAAGTTTTAAATGTTGAATATGATGAGTGAGATGTGATGAATTTAAGTGAAATGGATTAAATTGAGTATTGGTATGATATGTTGAGTGATTCCAGCATTTTCTGTGTTTTTGCTGATATTCTCGCTCAAGCGAGAGGGATTCTCGCTCAAGCGAGATTACCCCTATGATAGTGTATGGTCACTGGCCAATTCTGGCTTAGGCAAGAGTGGGTCTCGCTCAAGCGAGACTGCCCTGGCATCAGGGGTTGGCCACTGGAAGAAACTCGCCCAGGCGAGTTGAATCTCGCCCGAGCGAGAGGTAGGAATTTCGCTACTGGCCAAATTTCGCCTGAGCGAATGGCTTTGATGGTGGTACTCGCTCAAGCGAGTGAGCATTGGGTAAGTTCTGGATGATTTTTGCCCGTGTTCACTTACTTCGCCCAAGCGACTTCTGAGAATCTCTCCCAAGCGAGATGGGGCTCGCTTAAGCGAGTCGGCCCCTGATTCTCCCCTTATTCATTTTGCTCGGCGTGTGGTGTAGCTCGCCCAAGCGTCCTATTGGGACTCACTCAAGCGAGTGTAGTCCTCGCTTGAGCGAGGAGCACCCTGATTCTCCAAATTGCTTTGTTTAAAATGTTTTCCCTTTCCTTTACATTAAATTATGATTTTGCATCATCTTACAAACACCTTGGGCACAATTCAAATTTAATACTTTGCAAGATGGCTGACCTCTTCGAACTCAATCACATAGCATTAATTTAAATAAATCTTTCCTCTATTTTCAATTGAGAATTCCTCATTCATAGTTTCTTTTATCTACCTTCTTATATCTTCATATATGAGATAGGTCTTTTATAGATCCAGGGTATTGAACGACAACTTCATCACTTTTTGTTATCATAAATTAACGTTATTATAACCGTGAAAAATTTACCCCTATTTTTGAGGTTCCACAACCTGGTATCAGAGCATTGTTCGCTCTATAATACTGTGATTAATTATTATTATTATTATTAGAACATGATATGCAATTGACGAATGATTACCATTGTTGCTTGACCTTGTATGGATTAACTGTGGATTAAATGTGATTGCTATAAGTCCGGCCAAGCTTTCTTCACACTATTCTCCCTTAATGATGAATTCCTATAATTATATGAATGCATGTGACCCTAAGATATGATGATATGCTTTTATGAGCTTTAATACGAATTGGTTGATGTTGGACTCCATGATGGGGGGCCATAACTTAATTTTTATGATGAAGTACTATAGTGTGAAACTATAGAGGAGTTTATGAACGAGTTTACTGATGATAGTTGAATCTCATGTTATGATTATAGATATTGAGATGGCTCATCGTTGTTAAGATAGTGATGACGTTATAGCTAGAGCTTTAAATCGTTTTACGGACCTCCTTGAGTCGTAAAACCGTGATAGACAAGAAGCGGAAAGGCAACCTGCTCCTGCTGTTCAAGGTACTCAAGGCCTTGACATGTTCTTGAAGCGGAAACCATCTGAGTTTCATGGTGGATTTAGACCCGAACAAGCCTATGTTTGGATCTGAGATGTTGAGTGGATCTTCGATAGTTTCGAATGCAATGGGCTCCAAAAAGTAGAATACGCTGTTTTTAAGCTGAGGGATGAAGCGGAGACTTGGTGAAGACTCACCAAGAGTAGAATGATTGCTGCTACTATTCCCTTGACTTGGGAAAATTTTAAGCTTGAACTCATGAGAAAGTATGTGCCCGAAAGCTATAAGAGTAAGAAGGAGCTTGAATTCATGGAACTCAAGCAAGGCACAATGACGGTGGAAGAGTATGCTTCCAAATTTGAGGAACTTTGTGAATTCTACCCTCCTTATCAACAAGAGGGAACCGAAGCCTCGAAGTGTGTAAAGTTTGAGAACGGCCTACGCCCTGATATTCAAAGGGCCATTTGTCATCAAGAGATCCGAAGCTTCATGATACTTGTGAATAAGTGCCGCATTTATGAGGAACATGCTCCAACTCATTAATCTAAATTTGATTCTAAGTTGAAAGGTCAATCTTCCAATTTCAAGAGGCAAGGGAATTTTAGAAGGGGACGTTTTCAGAGGGGTGCTCATTCCAATATCCAAGCTAGAGGCGGTAGACATGGTAACACTTTTGGCCAGGGCAATGTAAATGCCAATGGGCCGAGATGCTATAGGTGTGGTGGTCCACACTATGTTCATGAATGTGTGCACCGTGAGGACGTGCTATGCTTTAATTATGATCAGGTGGGACACATTCATTCTACATGCCCTATGCTTGCAAGACCGACTTCGATGCAAGCTAACACTCCCAACCGTGCTAATGTACCCCCTCACGTGAACCGCGGAGGCCACAATGGTGGTCGGGGCCGTGGTAATGGAAACAATGATGGCCGAAATGGTGGCTGTGGTGGCTATAATGGTGGGAGGCATGGTAACGGTTGAGGAAACGGTAATGGTGCTCGCGATGGAAATAGGAACGGTGGAAATCTCCAACCAAATATCGGAAAGGTGTTCGTTGTGACCGGTGAGGAAGCAGCACAAGCAGATAACTTAGTTGAAAGTAAGTGCAAAATATTCAGAAACTCAGTTCATGTCATTTATGATTCGGGTGCGACCCACTCCTTTATATCTGAGGATTGTGTTCGGCGATTGAGGTTGCCAATGAGTTTAATGAAAAATGCCCTTGTGGTTACCACCCCAACCGGTACTTGTCTCAAATCGGTTAACCGATGTAATAATGTTGACATGCTCCTAGAAGGGAGAATGTTGATCGTGTCGTTTATTTGCTTGCCTCTGAAGGGATTGGAGATCATTCTTGGTATGGATTGGCTCTCTGCCAATAAAGTTTTTGTCGACTATCAACAACGGACTGTCATTTTCCCTTCTTCCGATATGGAATAATTTAATGTGCAAGGTATAGCTCAACTTTGCATATTACTATCTCTTTTCGGTGGGGCAAATAATCCCGATCCCCTTAATATCCCAGTGGTGTCAGAGTTTTTAGATGTGTTTCCCGAGGAGATACCCGGTTTACCACCTTCACAGGAGGTTGAGTTTACTATCAATCTTGTACCTGGTGCGGAGCCAGTGTCTATCGCTCCTTATAGGATATCTCCTATGGAGTTGGCTGAACTTAAGAAGCAAGTTGAGCAGCTGCTTGAGAAGGAATTTGTTCGACCCAGTGTGTCACCCTGGGGGGCTCCTATTTTATTAGTTAAAAAGAAGGATGAAACCATGCGGTTGTGTGTTGACTACTGCCAATTGAATAAGCTGACGATAAAGAATAGATACCCCTTACCATATATCGATGATCTGTTGGATCAATTAAGAGGTGCGGTGGTGTTCTCAAAGATTGATTTGTGTTCTGGTTACCATCAAATTTGGGTGAGAACCGAAGACATTCCAAAGACTGCCTTTAGGACGTGATATAGCCATTATGAGTATGTTGTAATGCCATTCGGAGTGACTAATGCTCCAGCGGTGTTCATGAGCTACATGAACCGTATCTTTCATGAATACCTGGATCGCTTCGTTGTGGTATTCATCGATGATATCCTAGTGTATTCCAAGAGCCGTGAGGAACACGAGGAATATCTGAAGGTTGTGCTGAATATTCTTAGAGAGAACCAGTTGTATGCTAAGCTCTCTAAATGTGAATTCTGGTTGTCGAGCATCCAGTTTCTTGGTCATGTGATATCCGAAGAAGGTGTTTCGGTGGATCCTTCCAAGGTTGAAGTCATTATGGCATGGCCTAGACCTACATCGATTACTGAAATTCAGAGTTTCCTTGGACTTGCCGGATATTATCAGAGGTTTATCGAAGGTTTTTCTCGTCTTGCTAAACCTTTAACAAACTTGACAAGAAAGAACCAATATTTTGCATGGAGGGTTGAATGTGAGAGATGCTTTGAAGAGTTAAAGATGAGGCTGACTTCTGCGCCTATTTTGGCATTGCCTGACTTGCAGGAAGACTTTGTGGTATACTGCGATGCTTCTAAGCATGGACTTGGATGTGTTTTGATGCAGAAGGAATGTGTTATAGCTTATGCTTCATGCCAGTTGCGACCTCATGAAGTTAATTACCCGACTCACGACTTGGAATTGGCGGCGGTTGTGTTCACCTTGAAGATTTGGCGTCATTATCTTTATGGGTCAAGGTTCGTGGTCTTTAGTGATCACAAAAGCTTGAGATACCTCTTTGATCAAAAGGAATTAAATATACACCAGAGGAGATGGATGGAATTCCTGAAGGACTATGATTTTAAATTGATGTACCATCCGGGGAAAGCTAATGTTGTTGCCGATGCTCTTAGTCGAAAGTCCTTACATGTGTCGGCCATGATGGTCAAGGAATTTGAGCTGATTGAGGAATTTCAGAATTTGAATGTTGG
The DNA here is from genome assembly GCA_037962975.1 of Clitoria ternatea. Lineage (NCBI taxonomy): Eukaryota > Viridiplantae > Streptophyta > Magnoliopsida > Fabales > Fabaceae > Clitoria > Clitoria ternatea. The sequence goes on along the minus strand of CM075672.1, from coordinate 34,183,810 downwards.
AACCGAAGTACAATCTCCCAAGAAGCTATGTTTTGCTACCTTAAAGATATGTAATGAGTTTTTAGAACTTGTAAAGGAGAAACAAAGAGATGATGAATATTTACAGGAGATAAGGAGATCTCAAAGTGAAGGGAAAAATCTATTTCTTGTAGAAGGTGTTGATGGCTTATGGCGAGTAAAAGATCGTGTGTATGTGCCTTCATTTGGAGATTTGAGACACACAGTGCTTGAGGAAGCACACAAAAGCATTTTTAGCATTGACCCTAGTGCAACCAAGATGTACCAAGATGTAAAGAAGAATTTCTGGTGGCCCGGAATGAAGCGTGATGTTGCCAATTTTGTAGCTTCGTGCCTTACTTGTCAAAAGGCGAAAGTAGAGCATCAGAGACCTTCGGGTACTTTGAGACACTCGATATCCCTGTTTGGAAGTGGGATGCAATTGCCATGGACTTTGTGTCCGGATTACCAAGGACGAGGTCCAGATGTGATGGAATCTGGGTGATAGTGGATCGTTTGACAAAGAGTGCACATTTTCTATCGATCAATATGAAGAGTTCCTTGCAAGATTTGGCACAGTTATCCATTCAGGAGATTCCATCAAGTATTGTCTCTGATCGTGACCCCCGATTTACTTCCCAGTTTTGGGGGAGTTTACATGAAGCGATGGGTTCGAAATTGAAGCTAAGCTCGGCGTATCATCCTCAGACTGACAGACAATTTGAGAGGACTATTCAGAGTCTAGAGGATTTATTACGTGCTTGTGTGTTGGATCACGGCGGTTCGTGGGAGAAATATCTGCCCTTGATTGAATTCACCTATAACAACAGTTTCCACTCTAGTATTGGTATGGCACCATATGAGGCGTTATATGGGAGGAAGTGTCGAACCCCTTTATGTTAGCTTAAAGTTGGAGAGAACTTGGCCATAGGGCTTGAGATTGTTGAGGAAACCACTAAACAAATTAAGATGATCCGAGAGAAGATGAAAATCGCTCAAGACCGGCAGAAGATCTATTATGACAAAAGGAAGAAGCCACTTAAATTTCAAGTTGGCGATCATGTGTTCTTACGAGTCTCGCGTGGCAAGGGTATTGGAAGAGCTTTGAAGAGTAGAAAATTGAGCCTTAAATTCATCGGACCTTATGAGATCTTGGAGCGGATTGGAGATGTTGCTTATCGGATTGCGCTCCTTCCACATCTTGCAAACCTACATAACGTGTTCCACGTATCACAGTTGCGAAAGTATGTTCACAATCCTTTGCACATGATCTCTATTGATGATGTTGATGTGCGGGACGACTTGTCCGCTCCTCCCGTTTCGGTCTGTATCGTCAAATATTCTGTGAAGAGGTTGCGGAATAAAATGGTACCCTTGGTGAAAGTAGCATGGAAGCATGGGAACATGGAGACACTCACTTAGGAACACGAGGATGATATCTGTGAGCAGTACCTTCACGTATTTGAATCCGGTATGTCAAATTTCGAGGACGAAATTTCTTTTAGGTGGGGTGGATTGTAACCTCCCAAATTTTCAAATAGAGAATAAATCGAGGAATAAATATTGAATAATTGAATGTGAACTATGTAATATCCCAAAATATTAGAAATAATTTGACTAAAATTTTCGGAAACTTTAATAGTTTATTGTGATCGGATAAGCTGAAAACTAACTTGGATAAAATATGGGTGTCAGACCAAGTATCTCTGATTGAGATGCCGTTGGTCAGGGCTGTAGATAATATTATTGGGAATCAGAATATGTATTCGGAATAATTTTTAGAATATGTATTGAGCCCGAACTGAGAGCCTGTTTGATGAAAAAGGGAAGAGTTTAATGAAAGCTTAAAAACTCAAAATAAAAACCTCACTTTCCACTCTCATTCTCGTGACATTCACTTCTCCTTAAGCAAACTTACTTCTTCTTCTTCCTATCACTTTTCCACTCACCTTCTTCTTCTAAAAACCCTAATTATAGGGTGGTACCTATTTCTTCTCTCTTATTTTCGTTTCTTGGAGCAAGAAGGAGAAGCTTGGATCTTGAACTCTCTTTCTTTCCCTCTCCCATTTTCGTAATCTTTATCTACCATTCTTGGAACTCACCTTTCTTGGCTTAAGGTATGGTGCTCTCATCATTTTTCATGAACTTAAAAACCATGACTATGGGTTCTTAAGGTTTTGTGAGGGCAATGTACATGGGAGTTATAGTGGAATGCATTTAATATGTAGAGCCATTAGGTGGGGTGGCATTAATGAGAGATATAAAAGAATATCTATAGGTGGATGCATATGGCAAGGGAGATGATGAAAGAATAACAAATATTTATTTAATGGATGGGTTTTGGTGAAACCCTAACCCTATAAATTGGGGGAAATATGATGTGTGAGTAGATGAGCATTAAATGATAGAGAGAATGCTATTAATGATGAGGTATTGACATTAAATGATGATTAGAAATGGTAGAACATAAATGAAAACCCACTTGGAGTGAGTTAAATGTAAGGTTGGTAAATGGGGTAACCTAACTAATTAGGTTGTTACCTTGATAATAATGAATGGTGATTTATGGGAAGGAATTCCCGAAGCCTAAATAGGTAAATGAATAAAATCTATAACTAGCTTCTACATGATGAGAATCAGGTGTACATATATATATATATATATATATCTTGAGATGGTTTTTGAATGAATAATTGATGTGATCCTATAATCGATTGGAGTAGGACTTGATAACGCTTGTGAGGCGGGAACACCAAACCCGGAAGTTTACTTCTCTTGAGGTGGGAGAGGGGTGTATTTTCTAAATGTATAAGAACTTATATGATGATAATGTATGTATTGATGTAATGTGGCATATTTTCTTGAATGAATGTGGTATCATATGTTTGTGGTGTGAAATTGAGCATGGTGCTTATAATGATTGATTGTGGAATGAAGCCTTAATGAGGCTTTGAGTGGTATAATATGTGATGACATGTTATGGAATCCATGTGTAGCTTGATAAATGCTTGAAATCTGCATCTATAAGGATTCTTGAATATTATGAATGGAATATATATATATATATATATATATATATATATATATGTGCTGACTATGGGAAATTAATGTTATAATTGAGTATGAGCATACCCTAGATAAGAGGGTGAGATAACCTGTATGAGGTTGAGGCATGCATGAGCATTGTTGCATACATAGCATGGCATGCATATCATGATGATGTTGAAAAGTGGTTGCGATCACTTGATGTTGGAATATAAAGGGCTTGCGAGTTCCTATGATTATTGGACCAGTGGTTGCGATCACTTGGTATTTGAAATGAAAGGCCCTGCAGGACCATTGAGATTGTATGCCCGTGGTTGCGATCATGAAGTGGGAGTACCCCTTGTGAGGCGGGAAACCATTATGAATTATTGAACGTGGTTGCGATCACAAGAAAGCACCTTGTGAGGCTGCTAGAGGGGTACCCCTTGCGAGGCGGGAAACCAATGAAAATGGATAAATGATTATGGTGGTTGCGATCACCCATTGGAATGAAAATTGGATCCGTGCATATGCATCTTAAACACCAGCATGTGCATTAGCCATAGAAGCATGGCATAGAGTGGTATCCTGTTGAGGAGATTGTGTGAAGAGTAGGTGGAACCCCCTTTTTAATTACTAACGGTAATTGTGCTAATGATTGGTGTGATCTTGTGAATTTTGATGGATATATGTGTTTACTGAATTTGATGAATGATTGGTTCTGTGCTAATTGAACTTCTCTTGGGAGGAAGATGTTTAATATTGCATTCATGTATATATTATCATGATTGTTATATTTTCATCATTGAGAAAGTATACTCACTCTCCATGTGGTATATCTTTTTAGCTCCTGTGTTGTAGGACTTGCCTATAGAGCTCTTGTGTAGAGAAGTGGTGTGAAGGAAGCCTATTTTGGTAAAGAATGCCTTGGCCGGCTAATGTTTTGAATTTATAGCTTTGATATATACCTTTTTATGTAAATGGATGTATTCGTTATTTTGTATAACCATGAATTGGTATAGGTACTTGTATGGATGATGTGTATATATTAGTGATTTTGGAAGGTCATGTAGGAAAATGAAATCCTAGAGTTTAAGGCTTATTTTTATTAGTGACCTTAGTCTTGGTTAGATATCGAAGATGAAGCATGATTGTAGTTAAATTTTATGAATGAATGATGAGTTATATGAAAAATTGCATTTCATAGATTTTGCCTAGTAGTAAGTTAAATTGGAATGTAACTCATGAATTAGAAGGTAAATTTATGGATAAAATCGATTGGAACAAGTTTTAAATGTTGAATATGATGAGTGAGATGTGATGAATTTAAGTGAAATGGATTAAATTGAGTATTGGTATGATATGTTGAGTGATTCCAGCATTTTCTGTGTTTTTGCTGATATTCTCGCTCAAGCGAGAGGGATTCTCGCTCAAGCGAGATTACCCCTATGATAGTGTATGGTCACTGGCCAATTCTGGCTTAGGCAAGAGTGGGTCTCGCTCAAGCGAGACTGCCCTGGCATCAGGGGTTGGCCACTGGAAGAAACTCGCCCAGGCGAGTTGAATCTCGCCCGAGCGAGAGGTAGGAATTTCGCTACTGGCCAAATTTCGCCTGAGCGAATGGCTTTGATGGTGGTACTCGCTCAAGCGAGTGAGCATTGGGTAAGTTCTGGATGATTTTTGCCCGTGTTCGCTTACTTCGCCCAAGCGACTTCTGAGAATCTCTCCCAAGCGAGATGGGGCTCGCTTAAGCGAGTCGGCCCCTGATTCTCCCCTTATTCATTTTGCTCGGCGTGTGGTGTAGCTCGCCCAAGCGTCCTATTGGGACTCACTCAAGCGAGTGTAGTCCTCGCTTGAGCGAGGAGCACCCTGATTCTCCAAATTGCTTTGTTTAAAATGTTTTCCCTTTCCTTTACATTAAATCATGATTTTGCATCATCTTACAAACACCTTGGGCACAATTCAAATTTAATACTTTGCAAGATGGCTGACCTCTTCGAACTCAATCACATAGCATTAATTTAAATAAATCTTTCCTCTATTTTCAATTGAGAATTCCTCATTCATAGTTTCTTTTATCTACCTTCTTATATCTTCATATATGAGATAGGTCTTTTATAGATCCAGGGTATTGAACGACAACTTCATCACTTTTTGTTATCATAAATTAACGTTATTATAACCGTGAAAAATTTACCCCTATTTTTGAGGTTCCACAACCTGGTATCAGAGCATTGTTCGCTCTATAATACTGTGATTAATTATTATTATTATTATTAGAACATGATATGCAATTGACGAATGATTACCATTGTTGCTTGACCTTGTATGGATTAACTGTGGATTAAATGTGATTGCTATAAGTCCGGCCAAGCTTTCTTCACACTATTCTCCCTTAATGATGAATTCCTATAATTATATGAATGCATGTGACCCTAAGATATGATGATATGCTTTTATGAGCTTTAATACGAATTGGTTGATGTTGGACTCCATGATGGGGGGCCATAACTTAATTTTTATGATGAAGTACTATAGTGTGAAACTATAGAGGAGTTTATGAACGAGTTTACTGATGATAGTTGAATCTCATGTTATGATTATAGATATTGAGATGGCTCATCGTTGTTAAGATAGTGATGACGTTATAGCTAGAGCTTTAAATCGTTTTACGGACCTCCTTGAGTCGTAAAACCGTGATAGACAAGAAGCGGAAAGGCAACCTGCTCCTGCTGTTCAAGGTACTCAAGGCCTTGACATGTTCTTGAAGCGGAAACCATCTGAGTTTCATGGTGGATTTAGACCCGAACAAGCCTATGTTTGGATCTGAGATGTTGAGTGGATCTTCGATAGTTTCGAATGCAATGGGCTCCAAAAAGTAGAATACGCTGTTTTTAAGCTGAGGGATGAAGCGGAGACTTGGTGAAGACTCACCAAGAGTAGAATGATTGCTGCTACTATTCCCTTGACTTGGGAAAATTTTAAGCTTGAACTCATGAGAAAGTATGTGCCCGAAAGCTATAAGAGTAAGAAGGAGCTTGAATTCATGGAACTCAAGCAAGGCACAATGACGGTGGAAGAGTATGCTTCCAAATTTGAGGAACTTTGTGAATTCTACCCTCCTTATCAACAAGAGGGAACCGAAGCCTCGAAGTGTGTAAAGTTTGAGAACGGCCTACGCCCTGATATTCAAAGGGCCATTTGTCATCAAGAGATCCGAAGCTTCATGATACTTGTGAATAAGTGCCGCATTTATGAGGAACATGCTCCAACTCATTAATCTAAATTTGATTCTAAGTTGAAAGGTCAATCTTCCAATTTCAAGAGGCAAGGGAATTTTAGAAGGGGACGTTTTCAGAGGGGTGCTCATTCCAATATCCAAGCTAGAGGCGGTAGACATGGTAACACTTTTGGCCAGGGCAATGTAAATGCCAATGGGCCGAGATGCTATAGGTGTGGTGGTCCACACTATGTTCATGAATGTGTGCACCGTGAGGACGTGCTATGCTTTAATTATGATCAGGTGGGACACATTCATTCTACATGCCCTATGCTTGCAAGACCGACTTCGATGCAAGCTAACACTCCCAACCGTGCTAATGTACCCCCTCACGTGAACCGCGGAGGCCACAATGGTGGTCGGGGCCGTGGTAATGGAAACAATGATGGCCGAAATGGTGGCTGTGGTGGCTATAATGGTGGGAGGCATGGTAACGGTTGAGGAAACGGTAATGGTGCTCGCGATGGAAATAGGAACGGTGGAAATCTCCAACCAAATATCGGAAAGGTGTTCGTTGTGACCGGTGAGGAAGCAGCACAAGCAGATAACTTAGTTGAAAGTAAGTGCAAAATATTCAGAAACTCAGTTCATGTCATTTATGATTCGGGTGCGACCCACTCCTTTATATCTGAGGATTGTGTTCGGCGATTGAGGTTGCCAATGAGTTTAATGAAAAATGCCCTTGTGGTTACCACCCCAACCGGTACTTGTCTCAAATCGGTTAACCGATGTAATAATGTTGACATGCTCCTAGAAGGGAGAATGTTTATCGTGTCGTTTATTTGCTTGCCTCTGAAGGGATTGAAGATCATTCTTGGTATGGATTGGCTCTCTGCCAATAAAGTTTTTGTCGACTATCAACAACGGACTGTCATTTTCCCTTCTTCCGATATGGAATAATTTAATGTGCAAGGTATAGCTCAACTTTGCATATTACTATCTCTTTTCGGTGGGGCAAATAATCCCGATCCCCTTAATATCCCAGTGGTGTCAGAGTTTTTAGATGTGTTTCCCGAGGAGATACCCGGTTTACCACCTTCACAGGAGGTTGAGTTTACTATCAATCTTGTACCTGGTGCGGAGCCAGTGTCTATCGCTCCTTATAGGATATCTCCTATGGAGTTGGCTGAACTTAAGAAGCAAGTTGAGCAGCTGCTTGAGAAGGAATTTGTTCGACCCAGTGTGTCACCCTGGGGGGCTCCTATTTTATTAGTTAAAAAGAAGGATGGAACCATGCGGTTGTGTGTTGACTACTGCCAATTGAATAAGCTGACGATAAAGAATAGATACCCCTTACCATATATCGATGATCTGTTGGATCAATTAAGAGGTGCGGTGGTGTTCTCAAAGATTGATTTGTGTTCTGGTTACCATCAAATTTGGGTGAGAACCGAAGACATTCCAAAGACTGCCTTTAGGACGTGATATAGCCATTATGAGTATGTTGTAATGCCATTCGGAGTGACTAATGCTCCAGCGGTGTTCATGAGCTACATGAACCGTATCTTTCATGAATACCTGGATCGCTTCGTTGTGGTATTCATCGATGATATCCTAGTGTATTCCAAGAGCCGTGAGGAACACGAGGAATATCTGAAGGTTGTGCTGAATATTCTTAGAGAGAACCAGTTGTATGCTAAGCTCTCTAAATGTGAATTCTGGTTGTCGAGCATCCAGTTTCTTGGTCATGTGATATCCGAAGAAGGTGTTTCGGTGGATCCTTCCAAGGTTGAAGTCATTATGGCATGGCCTAGACCTACATCGATTACTGAAATTCGGAGTTTCCTTGGACTTGCCGGATATTATCAGAGGTTTATCGAAGGTTTTTCTCGTCTTGCTAAACCTTTAACAAACTTGACAAGAAAGAACCAATATTTTGCATGGAGGGTTGAATGTGAGAGATGCTTTGAAGAGTTAAAGATGAGGCTGACTTCTGCGCCTATTTTGGCATTGCCTGACTTGCAGGAAGACTTTGTGGTATACTGCGATGCTTCTAAGCATGGACTTGGATGTGTTTTGATGCAGAAGGAATGTGTTATAGCTTATGCTTCATGCCAGTTGCGACCTCATGAAGTTAATTACCCGACTCACGACTTGGAATTGGCGGCGGTTGTGTTCACCTTGAAGATTTGGCGTCATTATCTTTATGGGTCAAGGTTCGTGGTCTTTAGTGATCACAAAAGCTTGAGATACCTCTTTGATCAAAAGGAATTAAATATACACCAGAGGAGATGGATGGAATTCCTGAAGGACTATGATTTTAAATTGATGTACCATCCGGGGAAAGCTAATGTTGTTGCCGATGCTCTTAGTCGAAAGTCCTTACATGTGTCGGCCATGATGGTCAAGGAATTTGAGCTGATTGAGGAATTTCAGAATTTGAATGTTGGAACCGAAGTACAATCTCCCAAGAAGCTATGTTTTGCTACCTTAAAGATATGTAATGAGTTTTTAGAACTTGTAAAGGAGAAACAAAGAGATGATGAATATTTACAGGAGATAAGGAGATCTCAAAGTGAAGGGAAAAATCTATTTCTTGTAGAAGGTGTTGATGGCTTATGGCGAGTAAAAGATCGTGTGTATGTGCCTTCATTTGGAGATTTGAGACACACAGTGCTTGAGGAAGCACACAAAAGCATTTTTAGCATTGACCCTAGTGCAACCAAGATGTACCAAGATGTAAAGAAGAATTTCTGGTGGCCCGGAATGAAGCGTGATGTTGCCAATTTTGTAGCTTCGTGCCTTACTTGTCAAAAGGCGAAAGTAGAGCATCAGAGACCTTCGGGTACTTTGAGACACTCGATATCCCTGTTTGGAAGTGGGATGCAATTGCCATGGACTTTGTGTCCGGATTACCAAGGACGAGGTCCAGATGTGATGGAATCTGGGTGATAGTGGATCGTTTGACAAAGAGTGCACATTTTCTATCGATCAATATGAAGAGTTCCTTGCAAGATTTGGCACAGTTATCCATTCAGGAGATTCCATCAAGTATTGTCTCTGATCGTGACCCCCGATTTACTTCCCAGTTTTGGGGGAGTTTACATGAAGCGATGGGTTCGAAATTGAAGCTAAGCTCGGCGTATCATCCTCAGACTGACAGACAATTTGAGAGGACTATTCAGAGTCTAGAGGATTTATTACGTGCTTGTGTGTTGGATCACGGCGGTTCGTGGGAGAAATATCTGCCCTTGATTGAATTCACCTATAACAACAGTTTCCACTCTAGTATTGGTATGGCACCATATGAGGCGTTATATGGGAGGAAGTGTCGAACCCCTTTATGTTAGCTTAAAGTTGGAGAGAACTTGGCCATAGGGCTTGAGATTGTTGAGGAAACCACTAAACAAATTAAGATGATCCGAGAGAAGATGAAAATCGCTCAAGACCGGCAGAAGATCTATTATGACAAAAGGAAGAAGCCACTTAAATTTCAAGTTGGCGATCATGTGTTCTTACGAGTCTCGCGTGGCAAGGGTATTGGAAGAGCTTTGAAGAGTAGAAAATTGAGCCTTAAATTCATCGGACCTTATGAGATCTTGGAGCGGATTGGAGATGTTGCTTATCGGATTGCGCTCCTTCCACATCTTGCAAACCTACATAACGTGTTCCACGTATCACAGTTGCGAAAGTATGTTCACAATCCTTTGCACATGATCTCTATTGATGATGTTGATGTGCGGGACGACTTGTCCGCTCCTCCCGTTTCGGTCTGTATCGTCAAATATTCTGTGAAGAGGTTGCGGAATAAAATGGTACCCTTGGTGAAAGTAGCATGGAAGCATGGGAACATGGAGACACTCACTTAGGAACACGAGGATGATATCTGTGAGCAGTACCTTCACGTATTTGAATCCGGTATGTCAAATTTCGAGGACGAAATTTCTTTTAGGTGGGGTGGATTGTAACCTCCCAAATTTTCAAATAGAGAATAAATCGAGGAATAAATATTGAATAATTGAATGTGAACTATGTAATATCCCAAAATATTAGAAATAATTTGACTAAAATTTTCGGAAACTTTAATAGTTTATTGTGATCGGATAAGCTGAAAACTAACTTGGATAAAATATGGGTGTCAGACCAAGTATCTCTGATTGAGATGCCGTTGGTCAGGGCTGTAGATAATATTATTGGGAATCAGAATATGTATTCGGAATAATTTTTAGAATATGTATTGAGCCCGAACTGAGAGCCTGTTTGATGAAAAAGGGAAGAGTTTAATGAAAGCTTAAAAACTCAAAATAAAAACCTCACTTTCCACTCTCATTCTCGTGACATTCACTTCTCCTTAAGCAAACTTACTTCTTCTTCTTCCTATCACTTTTCCACTCACCTTCTTCTTCTAAAAACCCTAATTATAGGGTGGTACCTATTTCTTCTCTCTTATTTTCGTTTCTTGGAGCAAGAAGGAGAAGCTTGGATCTTGAACTCTCTTTCTTTCCCTCTCCCATTTTCGTAATCTTTATCTACCATTCTTGGAACTCACCTTTCTTGGCTTAAGGTATGGTGCTCTCATCATTTTTCATGAACTTAAAAACCATGACTATGGGTTCTTAAGGTTTTGTGAGGGCAATGTACATGGGAGTTATAGTGGAATGCATTTAATATGTAGAGCCATTAGGTGGGGTGGCATTAATGAGAGATATAAAAGAATATCTATAGGTGGATGCATATGGCAAGGGAGATGATGAAAGAATAACAAATATTTATTTAATGGATGGGTTTTGGTGAAACCCTAACCCTATAAATTGGGGGAAATATGATGTGTGAGTAGATGAGCATTAAATGATAGAGAGAATGCTATTAATGATGAGGTATTGACATTAAATGATGATTAGAAATGGTAGAACATAAATGAAAACCCACTTGGAGTGAGTTAAATGTAAGGTTGGTAAATGGGGTAACCTAACTAATTAGGTTGTTACCTTGATAATAATGAATGGTGATTTATGGGAAGGAATTCCCGAAGCCTAAATAGGTAAATGAATAAAATCTATAACTAGCTTCTACATGATGAGAATCAGGTGTACATATATATATATAAGGCGGGAGTACCCCTTGCGAGACGGGAAAGCATTATGAATTATTGAACGTGGTTGTGATCATGAGAAAGCACCTTCCGAGGCTGCTAGAGGGAGTACCCCTTGCGAGGTGGGAAACCAATGAAAATGGATAAATGATTATGGTGGTTGCGATCACCCGTTGGAATGAAAATCAAATCCGTGCATATGCATCTTAAACACCAGCATGTGCATTAGCCATAGAAGCATGGCATAGAGTGGTATCCTGTTGAGGAGATTGTGTGAGGAGTAGGTGGAACCCCTTTTTTTATTACTAACGGTAATTATGCTAATGATTAGTGTGATCTTGTGAATTTTGATGGATATATGTGTTTACTGAATTTGATGAATGATTGGTTCTGTGCTAATTGAACTTCTCTTGGAGGAAGATGTTTAATATTTCATTCATGTATATATTATCATGATTGTTAGATTTTCATCATTGAGAAAGTATACTCACTCTCCATGTGAATTAATAAACTCTTAGAACAAGTAAAACTAATCTAAGAAATAAGAGTCAAGATAAGATAATGATTTAGTAATTTTATCGAGCAGTTGGTGTGCAATGGTTAAGTGATTATTATGAAGCTCATTCAACACAAGCAATTTGACTCAGGCTATTCAACAAACAGTTTATATGCACAATTAGTAAGGAGTTCAAGGTTAGAGAGAAAGCAAACCAAATTTAACGAGTTCCACTAACCTGGTGTACGTCTCGCCTTCAAGCAACCCACTTGAAGGATTCCACTATTGAAGATTTGAGATACAAGCTTTGAGCAATTGTCTCCTAGTGTCCCACACTCAAGAACCCAATTCTCACAAGCAAAGGGCAACCCACCCAATCTCACAATCTCTCAATATCCCAAAGGTTGAAACCCCAACCTTTGTAACCACTCAACCTAGAGTGAAATTTGGTGTTTGGTGTTTGTGTTTACAAGCAATATACTCTCTCAATAAAGTGGATAAACAAGTGAAGAGCTCACATAAATTCTAACTCTCAACAAGAGAAGATGTACAAGTTTTAAGCTCAAGGATGCAGAATATACAAAGAAAATAAACTCACTAAGCACAAATTTAAGTAAGGATTGACTGCCTCTTGTGTTGTGTTTTTAGTGATATTTTCCACTACTTGAATCGATTCATGCGTATACGAATTGATTCATAACATTCTGTTTTGGGCATTTTGAATTTCAAACACGTTTGAATCGATTCATGCTAAGTGTGAATCGATTCATGGTTTGTTGTTTTGTGTTTTTGGGACTTCCAGGCCTTTGAATTGATTCATGCATTGCATGAATCGATTCATGCTTTGCTGTTTGTTGTTTTTCCATGCTTTTTGATGCTTCCTTGATTCATTTTGCTTCATGGTTCCTTTCCTTCATCTTCATGCATTGCTCTCTTGATTGTTTGATCATTTGGGAGCATATCCTTCATGGTTTCTTGATCTTGTCTTTGGGTTTTATATTTTCTTTGTGAGTGCTTTCGTTTTGTTCTTTGTACTTGTTTTTGATATTGTGAGGCCTTTCTGGTTCATGTGCATTTGTCATTATCAAAATCTGTTTACAACATGCAAATACATTCTCCCCCTTTTTTATGATGACAACTAATGGACATCTCTTGGGGTGTTAGTATTAATAATCAATATTCATGTAGCAAGAAGAGAGGACTACTTGTAAACAGAATGTAGAATGTGTCTCCCCCTTTTTTTTCAATTTGATATGTATGTATTCAATCATATTTATGTAGTCATACATTACTCTTATTACTTTCCCTCTTTTTATTTTGATTCATTTGTTGTAAATGTATCAAAAATTTATTCAATAATCTCTCCCCCTTTGTCATTATCAAAAAGAATATAAGTGTGAGTTAAGACAAGGAAATATGCATTGCATAATTGAGGATAACTAACAGTTATCAATAGAGAATCCAAGCACATCAAACATAAACATGAAAAATGCCACAGAAGGGCAACAAAGTTTCAATCAAAATAGCCATAAAACATATAAAGGATAGGCAATAATGTAGGAAAGTAAGGCCAACTAAGGCTGATGGAATTGGAGGCTGGAGATTTGGGTAGCAAGTTCTGTGTAGCGTTCCTCCATGTTTGCTTCGAGTTTATCAATCCTGATGTTGATATTTGCTTCCATAGCATCAAGATGATGATCTGTATAAGCAGTGAGTCGTGCAAACAACTCATCAGAAGGTGCAGCAGGTGCAGGAGGAGGAGGAGAAGCATCAGCATCTTCTTCATTAGCATTTAGGTGTGGGTGGCGAAGAATTTCCCATATTCCAAACCTTTCAATGATTCCCATTTTGTTGAGATGGGTTTTGTCGAGTAGTCCTTTGCTTCCAATGGATTCCTTGACTTTATTGTTGAGATTCACCTTGAAATGACGAAGGAGTTTGGTCATAAAAACTGCATAAGGCAACCGGGTGAGATTCCTTGCATCAATCATGCGATTTCTTATCATATTGATCTAGTTGATTTCTTTGTTGTTTATGATTTCCCACATGAGAAGAATTTGAGTCTCACTGACTCTTGCATTGTTGCTTCCTAATGGTAGAAGGATCTTTACAATGAAGTAGTGAAGCAAGCGATGGTCAACTCGAAGTGTGCCAACGGTGCTTGTGGTAGAAGAGGGAAGATTGAAGAATGTTCTTGCTTCAAGAGGATTGAAGTTCCATGATGGAGATGGTTCTTTGCCAAAGAAGTGGGCATTGTTAATGGGAAGCTTGCCAACTTGATTCATCACTTCATTATCAAGAACCATGGTGACACCTTTCACTTTGGCATAGTATCGACCATCTTGTAGGCGCAAAGTTGAATAGAAAGCCCGGATCAATTCAGGATAAATATAGGTGGACTCAAGTGTGAGAAATCCAATAAGTTGTTGTTGATTGAGAGTATCAAGCAGAGCAAGGTTGGAGGATTCAAAGTAAGGAAGATCTAACCAGTGTGAAAGAATGAGAAGTTTTTCAGAAAAAGTCTCCAAGTAAGTTTCTAATTCCTTTTGGGTGGAGAAAAGTCTGATAAGATCTGAATGTTGAGGCGTAGAGGACCCTGCAATGTTGGCCCTTTGTTTCTTCCTTGGATGGGATGAAGAGGCCATGAGATTAGAGTGGGTTATGGAAGATGAATTTTAGAGAGAGAAGAGGGTTTTTAGAGAGAAAGAGGAGAAAAGAAATTGAGGGATTTGAAGGATTTTGAAAACTGACCCAAAACTGTCACATTTAAGCAAGTTTTCACTCATGAATCGATTCAGGGGTACGCATGAATCGATTCATCACTTGCTATTTTTTAAAAAAATGAGTTCCAGGGATATGAATCGATTCACACGAAGTTTTTTAAAAAGATGAGTTCCAGGGATATGAATCGATTCACCCATTCGTGTGAATCGATTCAAGACTTGTTGTCTTGAAAAAATATGGGTTCCAGGGCCATGAATCGATTCATTTATATTAGGCAACATTTTGGGTTATTGAAATCTTCAATTTGAGACTCCCTTTGCCTTCTTATTCAACCAAACACTTATGAACATCATTTAATCCAACCAATTGACCAAACTCAAGAGTCATAAAATTCATAAAGCATTCAACCAACATCAAATTTCAAATAAAATCATCTTCCTAGCAATATATCAATTATCAATGAATCATTTGCTCAACAAACACACTGTGAATCATTCAATATTCAAACACAATTAGAAATATCTAGGATTCCTAATTCTCTTCTAATATATATAAATTGATCCTTTGCAAGAGGTTTTGTGAAGATATCCGCTAACTGCTTAGAAGTTTCAACATGTTCAAGCAGGCAATCACCTTTTAATACATGATCTCTAATGAAATGATGTCGTATCTCTATATGCTTGGTCCTTGAATGCATGACAGGATTCTTGGAAATATTAATAGCACTAGTATTATCACATCTAAGAGGCACATGGTCTAATATAACGCCAAAGTCAAGAAGTTGTTGCCTCATCCAAAGGATTTGAGCACAGCAACTTCCAGCTGCAACATATTCTGCCTCAGCTGTAGATAAAGCAACACTTACTTGTTTCCTGCTATGCCAAGAAACAAGAGAGCTACCAAGAAAATGACATGTTCCACTAGTGCTTTTCCTATTAAGTTTACATCCTGCAAAGTCAGAATCAGAGTAACCAACAAGAGTGCATTCAACCCCTTTGGGGTACCATAAACCAACATCTTGAATTCCAACCAAGTATTTCATTATTCGTTTTACGGCAGTCAAGTGTGATTCTTTTGGACATGCTTGATATCTAGCACACATACAAACAGCAAATATTATGTCCAGTCTACTTGCAGTAAGATAGAGTAAAGATCCAATCATACCTCGATATTTGGTAATTTCCACATCTTTACATTTCTCATCTTTGTACAAGTAGCAAGATGTGCTCATAGGGGTGGCAATTTCATTTGCCTTGTCCATGTTGAATTTCCTAAGCAATTCCTTGCAGTATTTGGATTGACTAATGAATGTACCTTCTTTTGTTTGCTTAATTTGTAGCCCAAGGAAGAATGTAAGCTCTCCCATCATGGACATCTCAAATTCATCCTGCATTAACTTAGCAAACTCTTTGCAAAGTATTTCATTAGTGGCACCAAAGATAATGTCATCCACATATACTTGGACCAATAGTATGTCATTCTTTTTGTACTTGATGAATAGTGTTGTGTCAACCTTTCCTCTTTTAAAATTGTTTTCTAAAAGAAATTTGCTTAGTCTTTCATACCAAGCGCTTGGAGCTTGTTTCAAGCCATATAAAGCTTTTCTTAGTTTGAAGACATGATTTGGAAATTGATAGTCAAAATCGGAAGGTTGATTAACATATACTCCTTCTTGAATGTATCCATTCAAGAAAGCACTCTTGATATCCATTTGGTACAATTTGAAATCTCTATAACATGCAAAGGCCAACAATAGTCTACTAGCTTCTAACCTAGCTACGGGAGCATACGTTCCTTCATAGTCTATGCCCTCTTCTTGATTGTAACCCTTAGCAACTAATCTAGCTTTGTTTCTAGTGATTATTCCATTTTCATCTAACTTATTCCTAAATACCCATTTAGTACCTATTATTTGGTGATCATTGGGTCTTAGCACAAGTTCTCAAACTTTATTTCTTTCAAATTGGTTTAATTCTTCTTGCATAGCCAACATCCAATGTTCATCAATAATGGCTTCATTTATATCTTTTGGTTCTATTTGTGATACAAAAGCTAAGTGATTGCATGCATTTCTAATAGCGTTTCGAGTACTTACACCTTTCGTTATATCACCTATGATATTGTCCATGGGATGATTCTTTACAGTGATCCATTCCTTTTGTTGAAGTGTATCTCTTTCATTATGAGATGTATCTCCTTCATCTTTGTTTCCTTCTTCATTTTCCAAATTCATCTCTTGGAAAGTACCTATAAGATCATCAATTTCCTTTCTCGGAGGATTGTGGTTAAGTTCATCAAACTTGACATGTATAGACTCTTCAATTGTATAAGTTCGTTTGTTAAAGAGTCGAGATGCTTTACTAGTGGATGAATAACCTAAGAATATTGCTTCATCAAATTTCGCATCGAATTCACGGAGATTTTCCTTTCTATTGTTTAACACAAAACATTTGCATCCAAATACATGGACATAAGAAATATTTGGTTTTCTTCCTTTATAAAGCTCATAGGGAGTTTTCTTTAAAATAGGCCTTATCAAACATCGGTTCATAACATGGCAAGCGGTATTAACCGCGTCGGCCCAAAAGTGTTTTGCAATATTGCTTTCATTTAGCATAGTTCTTGCGAGCTCTACTAAGGATCGATTTTTCCTTTCAACAACCCCATTTTGTTGTGGAGTTCTTGGAGCCAAAAAAATTATGTTCAATGCCAAATTTTTCGTAAAACTTTTCAAAAGATTGATTTTCAAATTCTTCCCCATGATCCGTTCGGATGGATGCTATTTTCAAGTTTTGTTCATTTTGGATGACCTTGGCAAGTTTCTTAAATGCATGATATGCTTCATTTTTATGAGTAAGAAATAATGTCCATGTATACCTAGAATAATCATCCACAATCACAAAACCATAATAGTTTCCACCAAAACTTTTGATTTTTGAAGGTCCAAATAAATCCATATGTAAAAGTTGTAAAGGTCTAGTTGTTGAAACAATATTTTTTGCTTGAAAAGAAACCTTTACTTGTTTTCCCTTTTGGCAAGCATCACAAAATTTGTTTTCAAATTTTAGCTTTGGTAAACCAATTACTAAACCTTTTGAAACAAGTTTGTTTAAGTGGTCTATATGAATGTGAGAAATTCTTCTATGCCATAGCCATGATTCATTTTCTTTAGTTAAGAAGCATTGCACATCATTTGAAGCAAGACAATCTAGATTAATCATATAGATATTATCAATTCTTTGACCAATGAACTTAACCTCCTTGTTCAATTTATTTTCAATTATGCAACAATTTGATTCAAAGACAATTTTATAGCCCTTGTCACATAATTGACTAATGCTAAGCAAGTTATGCTTAAGTCCTTCAACATATAGCACATCATTTATAGAAGTGGAAGAATTTTTACCAATATTTCTGATTCCTAATATTCTTCCCTTTGTGTTATCTCCATATGTGACGAACCCTTTACTTCGTGGAGTAAATGATATGAACTTGCTTTTGTCCCCCGTCATGTGTTTTGAACACCCACTATCCAAATACCAATGGGTGTTACTTGCTTTAAAGCATACCTACAAAACATGTTAAGTTAGAGAACTTGGTACCCATTTTATGTTGGGTCCTTGTAGGTTAGTTTGAGGTAATGTTCCTTTAGGAACCCATACTTTTCTCACAACCTTTGGCCCTAGTTTTCTAACATCACAATTAGAAGCATTATGTCCTTTAAAGCCACAATAATTATACTTCATGAAAGGTGATGCATTTTTACTAGATGGTGTGAAGAAGTTCTTATAGTTCTTTTGTTTCTTATAGGCATTGAATCCTAATCTAGTTTTATCAAACATACATCTTTGATTTCTAAGTAATATATTTAGGTTATCTCTACCATTTGTAAACTTCTCTAAGGTTTTATTTAAATCCAAAACCTTAGTTTCTAGCATGTCACATTTCTTTACAAAATTACAAGGATTATTCTTGGAGCATGCTTGAACATTTGCTAATTCCTTTTTCAAACATTCATTTTCCTTCACTTGCTCGATTAGATGTGTCTCTAGGGTTTCTATTGTTTTTCTTGACAATTTGTACTTGCTAGATAGTTTCATATATTTGTCATACAACTCTTCAAAAGCATCATATAATTCATTTTTGTCAAGTTCATGATGACTTACCTCATTATCATTTTCATCTTGGTGGTTGACCATGAGACAAAGATTTGCTTCATTTTCTGATTCATCCGAACTGCTTACATCGTTTTCGTCCCAAGCGATGTAAGCTCTTCTTCTTCCTTTTCTCTCTTTATTCTTCTTCTTAAGGATTGGACAATCTACCTTGAAGTGCTCTTCCTTTCCACATTCAAAATAGTTTGGTGAAGAAGAATTTTCTTTCGGAATAGGTTTCTTACCTTTAGAGTTGAAATTCCTTTGGAAGCGTTTGTTCTTCATGAGTTTTCCAAAGCGCTTCACAAATAGACCTAACTCTTCATCCTCATCGAAATCACTTTCAGATTCATCTTCAATGGTTGAGGTTGCTTTGAGAGCTAGCCCTTTCTTTTTGGAGGCTTTCTCTTCTTCCTCCGCTTGTTTCAAATCTTTGAGCTCCTGTTCTTGTTCTTGCAATTTACCAAACAACGTGGCAAGAGTCATATCATTTATGCTTGGAGATTGTTTGATGGCGGTGACGAGAGGTTGTCATTTCCTGCTAAGACTTTTTAACACTTTGTGAACAATTTCTTTGTTAGTATAAGTCTTGCCAAGAGTAATAAGGTGATTAATAATGAGAGTGAACCTCTTTTACATATCAACAATAGTTTCTCCAAAATTTAATCTAAAGCTTTCATATTTACTGGTTAAGGTACTAATCTTAGAGTCTTTGACATCATTTGTACCTTCATGG
The DNA here is from genome assembly GCA_037962975.1 of Clitoria ternatea. Taxonomy (NCBI): domain Eukaryota; kingdom Viridiplantae; phylum Streptophyta; class Magnoliopsida; order Fabales; family Fabaceae; genus Clitoria; species Clitoria ternatea. The sequence continues at coordinate 34,164,367 of CM075672.1, read as the reverse complement.
GTTACTTGTAAGGTGTCCCACATGTCCTTGGCGAATTTACATGTCATTACTCTAAAGAATTCATCAGGGCCTAAAGCTAAGGTGATTAGATTTTTGGCTTTATAATTATATTGAACTTTCTTTTCTTCTTCGCTAGTCCAATCATCCATCAATTTTTCTACTTATTTACCATATACTGTATGCATTGGCACAAAAGGACCATTTTCAATGGCATTCCAAACTTTCAAGTCTATCGATTGCACAAAGATTTTCATTCTTTCTTTCCAAAAAGCATAGCCTTCCCCATTGAAAGCCGGAGGTCTATTTGTGGCACCACCCTCGGGAAAAAGGTTTAGAGAACTTGAGGCCATTTTTATCTTGAAGCTGTTAAGCTTGATCTACCAAGAGTCGAGCTCTGATACCACTTGTTATTCAAGTGGCCTCAATACTCAAGAGGGGGGTGAATTGAGTGTTTAAAAAATTTGACTTGGAATGCCTTTGAACTTGGTTCTTTATGCAATTTTGATGAGTAAATGGAAATGGACAAGCAACAATAATGATTCAAACACAAATAAGTTTCATGTGAGTTAATAAACTCTTAGAACAAGTAAAACTAATCTAAGAAATAAGAGTCAAGATAAGATAATGATTTAGTAATTTTATCGAGCAGTTGGTGTGCAGTGGTTAAGTGATTATTAAGAAGCTCATTCAACATAAGCAATTTGACTCAGGCTATTCAACAAACAGTTTATATGCACAATTAGTAAGGAGTTCAAGGTTAGAGAGAAAGCAAACCAAATTTAACGAGTTCCGCCAACCCGGTGTACGTCTCGCCTTCAAGCAACCCACTTGAAGGATTCCACTATTGAAGATTTGAGATACAAGCTTTGAGCAATTGTCTCCTAGTGTCCCACACTCAAGAACCTAATTCTCACAAGCAAAGGGCAACCCACTCAATCTCGCAATCTCTCAATATCCCAAAGGTTGAAACCCCAACCTTTGTAACCACTCAACCTAGAGTGAAATTTGGTGTTTGGTGTTTGTGTTTACAAGCAATATACTCTCTCAATAGAGTGGATAAACAAGTGAAGAGCTCACACAAATTCTAACTCTCAATAAGAGAGGATATATAAGTTTTAAGCTCAAGGATGCAGAATATACAAAGAAAATGAACTCACTAAGCACAAATGTAAGTAAGGATTGATTGCCTCTTGTGTTGTGTCTTGTGCTTGAGTTGGGGAGCCATTTATAGAGCCTTGGAGGTCTTCATAGCCGTTGTGCATCATGGTTCCAGCTTGTCTCTGCGTATAGTGGGTTGTGGATCTTTGTTTCCCACTTAAATCTATCTTTTTAGTGATGTTTTCCACTACTTGAATCGATTCATGCGTATACGAATCGATTCATAACGTTCTTTTTTGTGCATTTTGAATTTCAAACACGTGTGAATCGATTCATGCTAAGTGTGAATCGATTCATGGTTTGCTGTTTTGTGTTTTTGGGACTTCCAGGCCTTTGAATTGATTCATGCATTGCATGAATCGATTCATGCTTTGCTGTTTGTTGTTTTTCCATGCTTTTTGATGCTTCCTTGATTCATTTTGCTTCATGATTCCTTTCCTTCATCTTCATGCATTGCTCTCTTGATTGTTTGATCATTTGGGAGCATATCCTTCATGGTTTCTTGATCTTGTCTTTGGGTTTTATATTTTCTTTGTGAGTGCTTTCGTTTTGTTCTTTGCACTTGTTTTTGATATTGTGAGGCCTTTCTGGTTCATGTGCATTTGTCATTATCAAAATCTGTTTACAACATGCAAATACCTCTTTTATCTACAATCAACCTAATGGTTAATTGAGTAATGACCTACGTCTCTCCTAGTTCTAACTAAACAGAAATTCTTTCTTTCAACTGCTTGATGGTAATACCCCACTTAACCTACATCAATCTTGTGTCACCCTCAAATGTGTACCTTTCTAGGTCTTCATATTTTTGCCCATTAGTGTACAGAACCACTATTATTGAAGATGTCATTCCTGCAACCACTACATTGAACAACTCAAACAAAAATTGTTGCGTCATTTTGGATAGAAAAATAATATTGGACAGAATACATATTTTCGTTTTTTATATAAACAATAAATACACATCAATACAATCACAAAATCAAAACATTTAAAAGTCAATAAACAACAACAAACCTGAAAAACAATTTGCAACAGCAAAGTGACTTCAAAGGAAAATGGAAACACAAATGTTATGCGGATGCAAACTAAAAATGGAAAACAAAACGGGCGGTGAATTTATACAAAAATAGTCGCATGTTGAGGGGACGGAATCAGTGTCCAAACTCGCACCATCACCCTACGAGTAACCAAAAAATCCACCTTCAACAAGCGGTTCCTGGTCAAAACCGCACCTCCATCATACGGTTTCAGTGCCTAGGGGACAGTGTTTTCAGTAGGCAATTTGACCTTGAAACCGTCTTTCAAGGATGCGGTTTCTGCACCTAGAAACCGTTTGATGATGAGACGGTTTTGTTGAATCTGTGCTACGTGGCGTGCATACATAAAACTCATCCTTTGATTATGCAGTTTACAGAAATCATCATGTGATAGTGCGAGTTTGAAATATTAATTTGACATAATTCCCCTGAACCAAAATTTTTTTTCCCATTCACCCCATTCCTAAAAATAATTTTAGAAACTACACTATGCTCGTCAGAAACCCCTCACCAAAGATTACAATTTTTAAATTTTGAAAATTCAAGGGATATGGAGTGTTTTAATTGGTAGAGAGAGAGGGTGGGGCTATATATTAAGATATTAAGATGTAGTAGCTTGTGAATTTTTTAAGCGTAACTTATATTTTTAATGAATATTACTTTTAATTTTGGATAACTTACCAAAACGATTCCTAAGATTCTCCAGAATTACACTTTATCCCAAACCAAAGAAACCCACGATCATCCTCGTAAATTAAAAGTTGTGACAGTTTTTTTGTGATTTCTAAAAACCACCGCAAAATTCATCCTAAAATAAATTTCAGGATATTTAGAAGGTTTGGTTCTGAAATATAATATTTTACCCCATTAGTTGTTGGTTGACTGATATCTGCCATCAATTTTTTGTTAGCAGTTATTGAACTCTCATTTCTTTTTCCCCCAAATTTCCATGAAATGAACTCATTTCAATCTTTCACCCAACCCACCATTCACTCAAAAAATTACACCCAACTAAAAATTTGCAAGGTTTTCCTTTTCGAATTAAATCAAACTTTTGACTTCCGGACCTTCAAATCATTTTCTACCTGCAAATTCATCCGAAATCTTTATTGATTGGAACAATAAATAATAACTTGGGAGTTTTCTGTAAAATGAAAACAAGGGGGAAATGGGACTAAATTCACACGAAATATGATACAAGAAAAATCACATCTTAATCAAAATAGGACAAAACACGCAAGTATACCAAAGTAATTATTTCCCTGAAAAGGCTGTACCCACCACACATGCACTAAAATCTCCATCGTGTTCAGACTACCATTTTCCCCTTCAGAATAATCTAAATCATCCTACTTAAAATTTCAAGAGACATCCACAACATATATAGAAGACAGTGATATTGCATTATGGAAAAGGCAGAAACAGACCATGTGGACAGAAGCAGACTTGTTCAAGGCTCGAATCTTTCACTATACAATTAAAAACACACGATTAGGAATAATGTCATTCATAACAAACACTTTATCCCGTTGTATGTTGATATAGATGCACACCGTATATCCTATAACAAAGGTAACACAAATCGATTATATAGTACTTAGGACATACATTAGTAATTAGGCCATACATTTATCCTCGGCACCTAGAAACTGAGGAACATTCCACTTAGAAATCCCTTTCTGGGAACAGGATAGGAGCGATGAGAGACCATATGTACAGAAGAGCAGTTGCCCAGCAAGTAACAATCCTAACCCACACAGAAGGCCATCCCACATCAACCAATTTCCCACTTTCCCCAACAGAGGTTGACCAACCCGTCAGAAGCATTGCAGAATACATGCTAGCAAGGGAGAAAATCAAGTGGAAGAAAGCATATGAGTATGTAACTGGCTTTACTTTTTCGTTCTCCTCTTCCTCCTTTCCATCCAATGGAAGCAAAGGCTTACCTGCAAAATTGCAAGAATTGTCAGTATATCCATGCAGCAAACTTTGGTAAATAAATAACAGTACAATTCAGTATTCTCCTTCATGACACCAAATTCAAAAATCCAACCCAGTTTCAAGGCTTAAATTTCAAATTCAGATATTAGGTGACCAACTTCTGAATTGTGCATACTTGACCAAACAAATGAAATATTGGATATAGTGTATTTACTAGCACGAGGAGAACTTGGTGCAGAAAGCACTGCAGCAGAAGATCCAGCGCGCACAGCAGAATAAACAACTGATAGAACAGTTGTAAGTAAACCCAAAGTAAGGGTGCCAGTGGAAACAGCCTTTGAGTGTTTGTGAAGACCGTTGCACTCATAGTCTCTTGGTTCACTGGCCAGTGCACTATAGCAGAGATAAGTGCAGTACAATGATATTACTGAAGCAGGTAAAATGCTTCCATTAACCTGTATATGAAAATTTTCAAAATCCACAAGAGTCTTAACTAAGTTAATGTATAATTTACACAGGCTGCATAGAATAAAACCAGTTCCTAACTAGACAAAATAAATTAAAACAACACCAAGCTGACAAATAAATATACCTTTTAATGTCATCTACCAAGTCACATTCCAATTTCCATCAGAAAGATGGACAAAAGGAACTTGATTTAACAAAAACAAATTAGATGTGAACTTTTATGCAGTAGCATTTTAACAAAATCATTAAGTTAAAACAAATGTAAAATTAAAATGTATCATTCCCAATTTTTTAGCACTAAAAATTCAATATCAGAGAATAAAACTGACAAATTAAATGTTTCTGTTTCTTGTTTCTTAAAACTAATTTATGTTTACTTTTTTAAAAACGTTTGTAAAAAGTAGGTTTTTGAGAGGAATATCTTTATCAGTTTTTTAAAATACGAAAAAAAAGCACAATAAAAAACAGAACATTCCTAGGCTGTTTTTTGTATATTCAGTTTTCCACGAATGTCAAACAACAAATTTTATTCTTTTTTCCTTCTCAAAATTAATTTTTGAAAACTGTTTTACAAAATAGTATTTAAAAAATAAAAACACAATCAAGCACACCCTAAAATTTACATTTATAAAAAAAGGAAATTACATAAACAGTAATTAGGTGCATTGAAAATCACTTAATGAACTTACTGCAGGATGCAAAGCAATAATGGCAAAAACAAATGCAAGAATCAGGGTCATAGTAATAAAGAAGACATTGAGTCCACAGTCTTGTCCAGATGGTGTGAAGAAGTGATAGAGAACTCCCGACAATGCAAACGATGCCACATAACAAACTAGTGAGACAACAAACAAAGCAACATACCTGTGTAAATAAAGAAATGTGTAAATACTGAAATTCTAAGTCAAGTATATAATGTCCACTAGTCAAGTAAAGGAAATGACATTATAATAGTTAAACAGTGAAGCAAAGCATACAACTAACCAGAACTGTTCATCAAATCCAACCCATTTATCATTCCATCCATGGACAAAATCCAACAAGAGCACAACTTGAACAAGAAGAAACATACCGGAGCCGAACTTTGACATTGTTTCTGTAGATTAACATACATCAACATTATCAATAACACTGAAACAATTTACATATCAAACGCATATGAGAAATCGTATCTAGCTCATTCCTCCGTCAATTCAATCTGTTTTAGCATGAAATAATTTTAGTATCTTGAAAATTTACAGCTTCTAAGATACATCTCTTAACTCAAATATCTTTCCATACCCATTTAAAAATTAAATAACAAACTGCTTTCCATGTTAATATTTGAAACAAATTGTGAATCACTACAGAGTCTTACACTAGACATTTAACGAAAACAATACAATGATTAAATGCTATGTAAAAACATATTTTAATAAAGAGAAGTAATCCAAAATTCTTCAAGATTTATTACAGTAATCTTTTCATTCCAGTAGTACTTTCATCATCAAATAATCTCAGGCCCTCCAATCGTCCATATGAAAAGCAGCCTATGAATAAAATTGCATAAGCAAGGAGACATTTTAATTTCAATGGGCTATATGAACATTAAACGTCCTTTAGAAGAATGCACATGACAAAAATGGAGACACTTAGGAGGTAACTTGAAAAGAAAAAAAAAAAGCCACACATTAATAGATTTCCAAATGAAAAAAAAGCAGTTGCCAGTGTTAAGTTGTCATAACCAATCCTCATTCAAAAACAGTTGCCATAACCAATTGCAGTTATCAATCTGAACACAACATTCAAACATTGATTCAATTTAACCATAAACTTAAGAATTGTATAAGTCTCAGACAGTCAAACTGCACCTATCAAGGTTGTCAAAACGTAGATTCTACCTTGAAACAGAGGAGATTGACGAAACATAAAATAGAAGTCTCATAAGAAGGCACGGAAGCATCTACCATAAATGTTAAATTATATATATATAAATATAAATATAAATAATATCAAAGTAAACTAATCAAACTCATATTAAACCAACCTCAAAGGCATACAAATAAAACTCAAAGTCTAAAACATAAATCCATAATACTGGAAACATAAAACTAGCCATGCTACCATAAAACTAAAAACCTAAAATGTCAAACATAAGACATAATTAGAAACTGAAGGCGAAACATCTAGCATATCATTCATAAGACGAAGCTCTGCCACTGGAAGCATTCTGGAAGAGAAGAGAAAAAACAGAGGTTGCAAGGAGGTCTTGAAAGGAAGAGTAGAAACAAGTAAAGCAGAAACGCAAACATCTCCATGAGTATCCGTCTCAGCACGCATTTCCCCACACAACGTTTCTGCTTGGAATGTGGCACGCTAGGCACTCAGTGACGGACATTTCTATGCCTTGACACTAGTTTCTACCAACATTGGCACCTATAATTCAAGATTTCAAGTGCTCTAACAGAAGTCTAGAGACACAAAGAAGACCTCTTATCAAAGGCTATATGCATCACGCATGAAGCTAAAAAAGAGCTCCTTATTCCAGTCACAAATGGCAAAATCTCAGGAATCCAAATATCTACCGTAATCTCACAAATGGCAAAATACATGAAGTGTAACACAAGCCCAAATATAAAGACTCAAGCAAACTAGCAGAACAGGCAGCAATTGATGACAAAAATTAAAGATCATCTGAAATTAAATTTAGAAGAAATCCTTACCATAAAAGCTGATGATCTCATTCGGCAGGAAAAACATGAAGATTACCAGAAGGAACCAACAGATAATTTTCATCATCCAACCTCCATGGTGCATACCATCACGAGGATCCTTCTGGGTTTTGACACCAACCATCAGAATTGCTAGAATAGTGAAAAACATAAAATTTCCCAAGCTAACCCTTAGAACTGCATCCGTTTCAAACCATTCTCGGCTAGGAGTATGTTTAAAGTGATTAATCCCTGCAACATTAGCAAAAGTGCATTAGCTCCATCCTAGACCACACAACAAGTGTATTATCCTCATCTAAACATTTCATTAACTTCACCAGCTCCATAAATCCACTCGCCTCTCCATCGGTACCATAACCAAAACCGCTAATTAATATGCGTATTCCATAGGAAATTAGATATTTCACAACAACAACAACAACAACAAAGTTTAAACAAAATACATAAATATTAAAGACAATAACCTTGCCTATAAGCTAAAACCCTAGAAAATTGACAAGTGCAAACGTCGCAACACTTGATATGTCAAGCGATTTGCTTCAAGACTCCAATTAATTGAAAAAAAAGTTGGAAAAAAGAAAGGAACATAATATTGATAAATCAATCAGAGATTCTGATATAAAGGGATTTGGATAGGGAAAGGAATTACAGGGAAGGGATTCCATGAGAGGAGCGGCGACTTCACGGAGAATCCAAGCGACGACGAGGGAGAAAGCGAAGAGGCCGCAGTAAGCGATCCTTGCGGAACGACGGCTGATTCCCGAAACGACGGTCCTGCAGGCGTCGCATGCGCAGGCCGCACAGCATGACGCTAGGCACGACGCTGCCCACATGATACTCTTCTTCGGCGATCGAATTAGGGATTTTGGAGTGAGGATTAAGGTTGAATTGCAATGAAATTTTGGTTAGAGTGTAGACGAGGAGGAGGAGGAGGAGGAGGAGGAGTGAACAGGTTAAAGAACAAGAATATTGTTGTGGAACGAGACTCGGATTGCCCCTCCACTTGACCTTTTCACCCCATTGGATAATTGATACCGCGTTGTTTTCTATTATGCCACTGCTCGGGTTTACAGTACTACCTTTATGTTAAATATAACTAAATTTTAGTGAGCTATTTTTAATAATATAAAGTTATCATATTTTAATATTATTAAATGTTTTTTATATATTTCAAGATAACTATTATTTTCGTCTTTAAATATAAGATTTTTATTTAATTTACACGTTTTATAAAAAAACTATTAAAATTGTTTAAAATTTATTGTAGTTTTCCAAAATTACTCAAGGGTGATTTATGACTTATTATTTAATTTTTTTTCTATGTAAGATCGACAAGGTTAGCTTCAAGCACTAGTTTTTCAAAGTAAAGGTAAATCTAGGAAGACCAATTTTCTGGGAGAATTCTGACTTCACTCAAAAGTTTTACATTAGGTGGATTCATGAACATTTCTTGTTGATTGTCGCTACGTACATTGTTGATGAGAGTGAGCTGTCACCGATCTAGATGGAAGTAGTTAACGCACTTTAAGAGTATTTGACACATAATAAAATCTCTTGCAAGATCTTGTTAGGGGAAGCCTCCTACTAGAATGCCTATTTGTGTAATGTCTTAACCTTAGCACTTGTGTGTTGTGTTGTTTTTTTTGTTGTCGATGTGCTAATATCAATTTTATTTTACATAGGAGATGGTGAAGATGAGTACCCTTGAACGGTTGAAGGGGTACAAGGAGTTGACAGAGCTAGGGCCGAATGAAAACTAGTCAACCCAAAGCAAAAGGCCTTTAAGTTCTAAGTGTAAGTGGTTAGTATACCAGTCGATCAGGTCAGAGAGCTTTCGTTGAACACTAAGGTTCAAGGGGAACCTACAAAAAAGAAACATTGGTGTTGGGAGGGCAAGGCTCTAGCCCAGAGGAATAAAAATTAGAAAATTTTGGAGGAGGCCAACATGGGTTCGATTAACAATCCTTACTTATCAACCCTTGGTGCTAAGAAAGAAGAAGAAGACAAGGTTTGGGCCCATTCGCAGCTTTCTTAGTACCTTTAGTGCTGCAAGACAAGCACGTTAAAGTTTGACACCCCGTTTTGCCTACAGGTTGGGCTCACTATTAAGCAGATGCAGGAGGCGTCAACTGGCGCATTATGGCACTTAGTAGAGACGGCCAGTGTCATTCGTTCTCTTAATCGGGCTTGCGAAACGAAGACGTAAGCGGAAGAATGTTCTAATTATGGATGTCAATGTGGGTTACTTGCCCCGCGCTGCCATCAACCCGCCAAAATACAGGGCGGGGCGGGTTTGGCCCCTTACCAGAGGCGGGTTTGGCCCCTTACCAGAGGCGGGTTAAAATTTCTGGTTTGCCCCATTTTGATAGTGGGGTTTAAAAAATTTAAAATTATTTTTAGTATTTGAAAAAAAATTAATAGGAGGTTGTTAATGATTGATCAGCTTAAAAATATAAAATAATAAAAAGTAATAAAAATCAATTAACTTATTATTTTTAACAAGAAAAAGTTAATTAAATTAAAAAAATAAAGTAGTATACCACTAAAATAAAAAAAATTGAATATAATTATATTAATAATACTATCTCAGACACTAATCAAAGTAATATGCTAAAATGAAATAATCTTATTCCTCATAATAAATTAACGTTAATAAATAAGGACTAAACATTTAAGTTTTCATTAATATCCAATAATAAAAAGTGCAATATCTATCCAAAATAAATAATCAGACCAACATCGATAATTAAACTAGTCAGGTTCATTTTTCAAAATAGGTGATTAAAGTTATCAAACTACCACTAATACCAAGAATCAAACTAGTAAAATGCATTCTCTAAAATAGGTAATTAAAGTATCAAACCATCACTAACACCAAGAATCAAAATAGGTAATCAAACTAATAAAGTGCATTCTTCAAAATAGGTAATCAGAAAATTTTTTATATGATATTATTAATATTATTATATTAGTATTTTTTAAAATAAAATATTATATAACCAGTCCGGTCAACCTGCCCCCCTGCCAAAAACCCAAAAAAATGCAGGGCAGGGTGGACCAATTTTGAACCCATCACAGAATAAATTTGGTCAACTCGCCCTACCCTATTTTAGGCAAGTTAGCGTGCCAGCCCGTCGGGCTCAACCCGCTTTGACATCCCTAGTTCTAATTGCTTAAATTGAGCCTTGGCTAAGATTAGCCAAGAATGATCTAAAGAAAGAGGCAAAGCTTTGGGTACAGTACAGGCAAAGGCTAAAGGCCTTGAAGGTGAAGGTGGAGGCAAAGGCAGGGGTTCTAAGCGGGTGAAGGATGAGATGAAGGCCTTGAAGCTTAAGCAAATCAAAGTAAAGAAAACTTGGCTGGCAGAAAGAAAGAAACTTTTAACTGATAAAGCTTCTATGGAGAAAACTTCCAGTTTGGTGCCAAAACTTGAGTCTGACATCAAGGACCTAAAGGCACAAGTTGCTCAATTGTGTGAAAACGTTAAATAGCCGGTGCAGACTTATGAAGAGATAGTCGTTAAAGCCTTCAATAGTGTTGTTCTGTAAATTTAACATTGAAACTCCCATATCCACTTGAGCTATATCAGGATAGGTGTCTTTCATGAGTTTCATGGCGGATAATTATTCATTATGAATGACAACTAGTATGAAGAGCCGTCAAATGAGCCTTATAAGCTACTTCCACTTCCAGCATCATAGAGCATGGAACAGAGGCTTGTTTCCCCAAAGTCACCTCTTTTACGGACCTGTATCTGAAATTTCTCCTATTTTTTGTTCTTTTTAGCCTTGTGTTGGGATTAGGTCTGGTTCATATATTTAAGTTTATTATACTTGTTTATTTTTTGTACTTTGTTATTCGTATGATTAAGGAGGCTAATAAGCCTACTTTTTATTATACTTTTGTAATGCGGGCATTAGACCAGATATTCAGATTAATGACAAATGAATGTTTGCTTCTTTAATACTATTTTTTTTGTTGTCAAGTATACTAAAGTTAATGACATATTTTTAACTCGTTACTTCATACAATAAACTGAGAACTTAGGTTAAACATCAATCTAATACCCTGTCATAGGAATGTTTCCTGTGTCAATTTTTATTGCGTCGTTCGTTGGGGTATGGTGCGGTCTCGTAGAAGATTCGATCCTTACCACTCATCAGGGCCAAGTAGCCAATAAACCTTTCAATTTCTTATTTTACTATGTTCAACTCTATGTATTCCTATATCCATAGAGTACATTGAATGTACAGAAATGGCTATAACAGAATTTCTGTTATTTGTATTAACAGCTACTCTAGGAGGAATGTTTTTATGCGGCACTAACGATTTAATAACTATCTTTGTAGCTCCAGAATGTTTCGTTATTGGTAATTAGGGTGCCTTTCCTAGGGCTTCATTAACTATGCTTGTAGGGAATAGTTAACTAGGCCGATCTTGGGGCATCTGGGTCTATTGCACCATTGGTCGAGGTCTGGTACAATCTCAAAGAATATTCGATCCTCGCCGCTCATTAGGGCCAAGTAACTAGTCACTATTTCTAGTGACCAGGGTGCCATTCGTCAGGGTCTAGTACAGAATATCGAAAGAGATAACTGATCTTTGCCACTCGTTAGGGCAATTTTCCTCAAAATGATTTCCAGTGATGGAAGATGATAAAGATCTGAAAATGTCTGTAGTAACAATAATATTTGGAAGAAACATGGAACTTTTCATTTATTTGGTGATTACAATATTATGTACCAAAGCGTGCCACGTTAAAATCTTTTTAGGGAAAACCCAATAGGAAAAACCCTGAGTTAGGAAAAAGAGTACACGTTAAGTTTTGATTAGCTATAATACACCTTAGGGTTCTGAATGTTCCACTTATTCTAAATGGAAACATTGTCCAAAGTTTATAGATGTAACATGCCTTTGTATGTGACCTTGACCACCTAGTATGGTCCTTCCCAGCTTGGGACGACCTTTCCCTGGTAGGCAAATTCGTTACCCATGTTGGCATGTTGTAATACCAAGTCTCTGACGTTGAATCGACGTCGTTGGACCTTGTTGTTATATCACAACATTACTATGGCCTTGATAACCTAATCATGAATGAATATGGTTTCCCTAACTTCAGATATGCTATCTAATTCCTAGCGAAGGTTACTCTCATTGCCATTATCTGAGAAAGCTTAAACTCAGTAGAAGACTTCATTGATTTCTATCGGTATGTCTGCCTGTACTCCGTATGAAAGCCTGAAAGACGACTCATTCGTGGAAGAATGAGGGTTAGTTCGATATGCCTATAAAACATGACACAGTTGGTTCATCCAATATCCCTTAGCTTCCTCTAATCACTTTTTCAACCCCTTGAAGACTTCTCTATTGGCGACCTCGACTTGGCCATTCATTTATGGGTGCTCTACTGATGAAAAGGCTTGGATGATTTTAAGTCCTTTGAGCACTTCTGTGAACTTTCTATCTACAAATTGAGTGTCATTATTTGTGGTTATCTAACCTGGTACCCCAAATCTTATGATAATGTTCTCGTAGATAAAATGCCCTGTTCGTGCCAATGTAAAGTGAATAACAGGCTCGACCTCGATCCACTTCATAAAATAACTGACACCCACTATGAGGTATTTGACATTACTTGGAGCTATTGGGAAAGGTCCCAAGATGTCAAGCCTTATTGGTGAAAGGGCCATCAGACAATGGTCATGAAAAGCTCTTCTACTGGTGTGTGATGCAAGTTATCAAACTTTTGGCATGGGTCACATTGTTAGAAGTATTCCCTTGTATCTTGTTTCATGGTGGGCCACTTACATCCTACTTAGAGAATTTTTCTTATTAAGATTTTTCTTCAGAGTGACAGCCGCACTGTCCTTTGTGTACCTCCTTCATTACACACATGGTCTTATTTTTGTTGAGGCACTTGAGGTATGGGGCTAAGAAGCAACATAAACATAAGACCCATTGGACATGATGTAATAAGGCAACTATTTTATTAGTTTCTTCTTCTCTACTGGGTCCATTGGGAACTGGTTGTTAACCATATACCAGACTATAGCGGTGACCTACAAGTCTTCGTTGAAAGCTTAGACGTGTGTGGCATAAATTCAAGAGAGTTCTGGATAACCGTGATGGTGGAACCAACCTTTTTAGAACTAGCTAGTCTAGACAATACATCGTCGCAAGAATTCTCCTTTTGTGGCATATGCTTAAAGATGATTTTGTTGAATTTTTCCTTTAATTCATTCATCCTAGCCAAGTACTACTATGGGGATGGTTCCTTAGCCTGGTATTTTCCAAAGATTTAAGATATCATAAGTTGCGAATCATTATAGAGTGTGACTTCCCTTGTGGCACCCTTACTCCGATAAAATGATATTAAAAATCACATTAAAAATAAGGATAATTTTTTTACGGTTTAGAAATAAAACGAACAATGGATAAGGTATACCACAATATATGACTTCAACAACTAACCCCAGACCATTTTAAAAGAACATCCTATATATAAAGATATGAGAAGGTGTGTAAGTTAAATCAAGAATACTCCTTGGGACAACCAATCATATGAACATCAACAAAGAATAACAAAAGTATAAGTTATTTCAAGAAGTATGGAAGTGAGTGAAAAGAGACTCAAAGATACCCTTATTGATTCCTAAAAATATGAGAAATATGTATGCATATTGTTGTGTAATCATGCTATGGCTCAACCGCACCAAACGTACATCAAAACTTATAATTTTTTGTGAAAACAGGGTCATGAATCGATTCAAACACTTGATGAATCGATTCCCACGTGTTTGGGATTCAAAACAGTGAAAACAGAAACTCAGGAATCGATTCCCACCTTGTGTGAATCGATTCCCACGATTTTGGAATTCAAAACAGTGAAAACAGTAGCTCGGGAATCGATTCATAAATTGTGTGAATCGATTCCCATCAGCAATTATGCAGAAAAAGGCATAATTTTGAACTTTGAACCACCCTAACTTTTTCATACAAAATCCAATGACCACCAAATTTTAACACCAACTAAAATACGTCATTTATGACGCGTAGCCACTGGCCGCACTCAAAAATTTCCAAAAACGGGAGACTTATACGTATAGATGTGTTTAGCCCGTTTTGAGGCATTTTTGTGCAACTCAAGAGTCAATTCTCAATAAATTGGCCAATTCCAATTTCTATAAGTCACAAATCATGCATAGGGGCTAATGGAACTATCACATGCCATCCATTTCTCATAAACCTCTATTTGACCCTACTAGTTCCTCAATTATGCATAAAGGTTATAACACCCCTATTTTTATTTTTATATTAAAATTTTGAGGAATTAAATTATGGTTCTTTAGAACTTTTTAATCTATGTATTATTTTTGATTTTTTGGAATTTTTTGGAAATTTTGAATTATTTTAATAAAATAATATATTTTGAATAATTTTAAATTCATATAAAGTGACTTAAAATTAAAAATATTTATAAGAAAGTGAATTTAAATTATAAGAAAATTTTGTAAAATCCATTTCAAGAAGGCTTATCTAAAAATTATCGGTTTGAAAAAAATCTTGATTTTTTCCAATCGTTAAAAAATTGGGAACGTATCAATAAATTTTTATTAACAGAAAATTTTAAATTTTTAAAATTTAAATTTATATTACTTATTATAAAATTAGTGAGGACTGATATAATATCCCTAAATTTCAAAAAGGACTGATTTTGAATATTTAAAATATACCGAGTGAAAGGTTACTATTTGGCTTAATAATTCTGCCGACAGTTACTATGCAAAACACTGTGCATGTACAAAATTTTCAAAAAATGCACAGTAACTAGGTTTGAAATTTCAAAAAATGCACAGTACTTTTATATTAAAATAATGGAATACATAGTAATTTTTTCTATAAATACCGAAGGAAATCTTCTTTAAAATTCACAATTTCAGATTAAGTTTTCTTAACAAAATTGGCATTTAGTGGCGGTTATTTTGGTATTTTGCGGCGGTTTAAACCGCCGCTAAATGACACCCATGGCGGTTCATAAACCGCCGCTAAATGCTCCGCCGCTAGGAATTTAGCGGCGGTTAATCTTAACCGCTGGAATAACCGCCACTAAAAGTTTAACCGCAGGTATAACCGCCGCAAAAGCTCCTATTATTTTTTTATAATGTCTATCAACATTTTTTTTAGTTGTAATATTATATTTTTATTTTTAGTAATTTTTTAACACCTCATTTATATTTTTAATTTTAATATTATATTTTTATTGTATCTATTTTTTAACAACGCATTTATATTTGACATTTCATTGACAAATTCATTAGATTTTAATTTTTCTCTAATATATAATTATGTTTTAATATACTAAATTATTTTTTTATCTAAATATACTAGTATAATTAAGTAAAAATATGTTCTTGACAAGTGGAGGGACTATCAGATTGATGAATTAGTTATGTACAATGGTTATCATCTTCTGCGTCAAAACTTCACATTTTCCAAATCAAAAAATATAGTGCATTTATTTTAAAAATTGATGTTTTTCTTTGCCTTTGATTATAAAGAGGATGCAGTAATAATGTCTCAATATGAATGAGCATATGAAATCAAATTTTCATTTCTAAATAAATTATTCACAAGTCACAGCTACTATTTATCAACAGGTAGATACTTCAACAAATCTTCTATGCCATGTATAATGAATTCTATCGGAAGAAAATATGGCATTGGGAAAATGTCAATGCTAAATAAGTGCAAACCTCCAAACAATAGAAATATAATGGAAGTAATAAGAGTATGTTCTGAATAGAAAAATTATTTGGTTAGAACTAAGCATTATTAATGAATCAAGTTGACAAGGACTATCCAAATTTCAGACAGATAATGGAAAATCAATCTAATTCATCTGCTTCAAATTTCAGACATTTACCTAACACAACCAATTTTTTCATTTTTTTAAAAAGTAAACAAGAAATAAGACACCTAACACAACCAATTAACAATAAAATGTTAATTTACAAAGGAAAAGAACAATAAGAGAAACTCATCCACTATTTCACAATTAACATACTGGTAGTGCCTCCCTAAATCCAACTTTAAAACTAGTGCTACCCTTTCGACCTCCCTTACCCAAATCCGGTATTGCCTCTTTGCATCATAGCCACAAATTCATTATAGTTTATTCTTCCATCCTGAAAGGGAAAAACATGAATTAAACTTAGAACTTCACACCATAGCATAAGAATTATTTTAATATCAATCTAAAAATTCTAATGCTAAATCATATAACCGACTTGAGGAAAACTAAAACAAGGTCAATTAGCTCATTTATATTTAACTAAACCAAAGATGTTAATCTATCATTAGAATTGGAGTTTCACATTAATAATTCACAAAATAAAAGGTTGTTTAGTAATAGTATTACTAGCATAGGTTACTGATGTGAAAGTCTAATTCTGATTAAAAAATAGGTTACTAAATTGAAACTTCAATTCTGATTAAAAAAATAGTAGTAAAAAATTGTACATAAATTTGTCCAAATATATACTCACATTATTCTGATCGACATCTCGATCAGATCTTCCAAGTGGACATCCCCTAGGCCAAATTCTTCACAGGCTTGTTGAAGTTCATGTGGAGTAATGAAGCCACTTCCATCTATATCAAAATATGCAAAAGCTGCAATCAAATGATCTTCTCTATCAACTTTGTTTAAATGCAATGTTGCAGCTACGAATTCTCCATAGTCAATTGTGCCACTGTTATCAACATCTGCCTAGAATCCCAAATAAAAAAATTGGGTTAGAAGGATCAAAATAATTTACTAATCAGAAATAATAATTTACCTTATCAAATTGAGGAAATAAAGATGTTTATGAACCAATACTTACAAATTGCATAAGATCGTAAATTTCAGATTCATTCTGATTAGCACCATATTTTTTCAGTCCAACCTTGAGTTCTTCAAAAGTAATTTGACTAATGTTGTCTGTGTCTATGGTCTTGAACATCTCTTTCAATCCGGAAATTTCTTCTTTAGAGAGATTCTCTGTAATAAGCTGTAGGAAATAATGTAGAAAATATCCAAAATTACGCACTAAATCATAATAATAGCTAATTAAGTTAGCATACTCAAATTTGAAAATAAAAGTACGTGAGTAAATAAAGATTTTCCTGATTGATGCTCTTGTTCTCATGAATCAACTTAAGATCGTCATCATCAAGAACAAGGCATTTTGATGATCTCTTGAAACTAGGTAGCAAAAGGACGCAATTTAATATTGACTAAACAACAAAAATATATGAAATTTCATAATAACGTAGTGGAATATAACACTACCTCCTCTGTTTTTATTTGGTATTTGGTTTAGAATTTTTCCTTTCTCTTCACCATCTTCTTCATTGTTAGCATCATCAACTATAAACCCATCATTCTCAAAATCATCCAAACCTTCGTCTACTTCATCAAGTGAGGAAAATTGATGTGATATTAGGGGGAGGAGATGATAGAAGGCATTGAAAAGAGACTAAGAACAAAACCAAATTCAAGTTTTCAAATGAAATAAATAATTAGCTGTTACTTGATCCTGCATAGAAGGGAAACCATGAAAGACGAGTTAGCAATAATAATTAACAAAATTCTATCCATCAACACTATCAATCGAAATTGAAATCAAGTTTGTGACGTTAATTATATCAGAGGACAGCTTTTGATGCTTTCTTGGTGAAGATCATCAATTTCTTCAAAAATCAAAATCACGAAAAACCATAGGAAAGGAATGGAATTGAAAAGGAAAGAAGGCATAATCCGATGAAAAAATTATAGGAATTCAAAACCTATATCTGATATTGGTGTAACGAATTGGAAATACTGATAGAGAGAATGGGATCGAAGTAGTTTACCTTGCTTCTCTTATGTTCTATGAAAGCAGAGAGAGAGTTAGAAATTGGAATTTTCAGAAAAGACGACACCACGAAAACACAAACAAAGACAATAGATATGGAATATGAATGGGACTACACTAAGTCTGGCCCAGTATATAAATATGAATATGAATGGGGAGAAATTAGGGTTAGGTGAGTTCGCAAGTGTTTTCCCTTCTCTTTCGTTTCTTTATTGATGGATGCAGAATTGGAATCCAAACACTGTGAACACCGTTGGGAGTGCCAAAATGAGATGGAGCTTTGTGGGAGTACCAAACAGAGATCGAGATCGAGTGAGAGGGAAACGAGTGGGGGGGAAGTGAGAGGGAAACGAGTGGGAGGGAAGTGAGAGTGAAAGTTTTGCACGCGGGTGAGGGAAATTGTTTTTAATAAAATTTTACATTTAAATCTTTTTCAAATAAACATACAACTGCCCTTAAAGGCATCTGAACCGCCTCTATTGAAAGTTAAATTGCAGCAATTACATAAACCGCTGGTAAAACCGCTGGCCCATTGTAACCAGCGGCGGTTTGCTGTATAACCGCCGCTAAATTCCCGCAGCTTAATTCTCCATTTCTTGTAGTGATAGTGGAAGTGAGAGAGAGAAATATAATTTTTTGGAAGAAGGTTCTGCAAAAATTCTAAGGTACGAATACCTCTCTTTTATATTTTTTAGGGTTATTTTTATATCGTTTTTAGAAATCTATTATTATACTGGAAATAATATTATTTTAAGTTACTATTCTAAATAGTAAAATACTATTTCAATAGTAAATTACTATTTCAATAGTAAATTACTATTCAAATAGTAAATTACTATTTACTATTACTATTTACCTTTACTATTTACCTTTACTATTTACGTTTTACTATTTACTGTTACTATTCACGATTTACTATTTACTATTACTATTCATGATTTACTATTTACTGTTACTATTCATGATTTACTATTTACCATTACTATTCACATTTTACTATTTACTGTTACTCTTCACGATTAACTATTCACTATTCACTATTCACTATTCACTATTCAAAAATTACCATTTCTATTTTAAGTAGCAATCTTAATTTTCATCTTGTAACTATATTAAAATGAAATTGGTATGTTTTAGAACTCGGAGACGAGACGTGCACGGATTTACAATAACGAACTAGTATACAAGAGGTAAGGGGGAGTGAGATAATAATATAATATGAAAAGACATAAGAATAATGGGAGGAGTCTCCTACTCTTTTTAAATTAAATAATATTATTATTTTAAAATATTAACTTTTAACTTAAAATTTATAATAAAATTTAAATTAAATATCTGATGTAACTAACTCTAAAATACCTATGTAAATACCTGGATAACCTATGCGAACTGGACTGAACCTATGCAAGGACTTGGATTATTATGACCTGTATGGACTTATGGACTGAACTATACCTATGCGAGTATTGGACTATATGTACCTACATAGACCCATGCAAGAAATGGACTATAAAGACTCAAAATCAATCTTATTAATCTAAATAACCATTAAGATTTGAATTACATTATGAGTGATATTTAATTTATTTGAATTGTTTATAATTGATAATATTTGATTTTGATTGATATTTAATTGGGATTAATAATATTTGATGTAATTTATGATATTTAGTTATAATTGATAATGCTTGATTTTGATTGATGATTTTGTGATGTGGAGTTTGAGCATATAGCGAGCATGACGGAAAGCTAAAATTCAGTAAGAATGTTCTTACCTTACTCTTTAAATTTTTATTACTTTAAATCTTCTCTTCTTAGAAATTATTTTTATTAACTTTATTTTCAATATTTAGAATAAAAAAATTAGTATTTATTTTAGAAAGAAGACATTTTATGGAAATTAATTTATAACAAATTGAGATAATTAAATCTTGAATTAAAGAAAATTTTTTGTAATTTTAAGTATTTTTGGTTAATGATTTAAAGATTATTCTCTTTTAATAAAATAAAATTTTCAAAAGAAAATTATTTTATTTTTCCAACTTAATAACTAAAGTATTTGGAAATAATTGAGAATTTGATCTTGTTAAGATTCAATTTGAGAAAGATTATGTAAAAGTTTTATATGAAAAAATTTTGAGATATTTAAGGCTTAGAAACTCAATTTCAGTGAGATTTGAAAATTGTACCAAATTTATTTCTGTGGGACAGAAATTTAGAGAATTGAGAAAATGTACAGTTTATTGAAATGATGTTGTAAACCTTTAAGGTATTTAATAATTGAGTTTCTAAAAGCCTTAACCAACTAAATACGCGAGTAGTTCATGCATCATAAATCATTAAAGTAAAATTAAATGATATTGTCTGGGGACGGATTATAGAAACCGAGGATACATTAGAGGAGGCTTAATTACGAGCCTTGGGATGAGAGGGTGTGAAAGGGTGCTTCAGGGGACCTGGGGTAGCTCCCTAGTGTCGGGTACTTTCACAATAAAAACTTTCTCAATCTGATTAGTCTCTAAGTGTTTCCATGCCAGTTGAGCTGTTCATATTATTATTATCCGGACTTATAGAATAGTGTAAACTCCTGGTTGGCCCAGTGCAAATTAAAATTTAAGGGCCCATATATATAGGTAAGTTATGATGAAGATATTGCATAACATTCATGCATTCATAATTGATTGTGTATGTTATTGTGACTGATATTATTATGTATTGGTTTGTGAAAACCCTTTGTTGCTTATGTCTTATTCGAGAATATTATATTCTGTTTCTTACTCCTTTCTCCGTGTTTTTGTTTCATATATTCTAAATTGATGGTTCAGAGGGAAGGATCGAAGAATCTCGGCAGTAAATATAACACGTTCTAGAAAGGGAGCTCGGTATGAATACCCTGGTCCAATGAATAAATAATGTTAATAAGTAACTGCTTCTGGGCCATGGAGTTTCCTCTCTTTCTTATAATGTTTAATGTTTATTTTCTTTAGATGAATGTACAATTACTTTATAAAGTTTTAATAATATTTATGAGGTATTTCAGAAATAATATATGTAATTTATTCCGATAGTTTCTTTTTAACAATCATATCTTTAAAAAAAATTTACGAATTTTTCTATAATTTATTAAGGTGTAACAGAGGGTGTTACAAAGTGATATCAGAGTAGTTAATCCAATAGGCCTAGGGAAAAAGTCTATCTTGCTTTGTCTTTAAACTCTATATAGGTGATAGAGAATAAAATATCTGACTTGGTAGTAACTATGATTGATGTGACAAATCTCAGTTACTGTGAAACAGGAAACTAATGGCTGGAAACGATCTTGCTGGAGTTGTAGAACGCTTAATCAATGCAATGGGAGCACATGAAGGTCAAGGTAACGATGCCTTGAGAAGGCTGGACCTATTCGAAAATCACAATCCACCTCGTTTCAAGGGAGGATATAACCCTGATGGAGCATAAACATGGATTCAAGAGATAGAGAAGATCTTTCGAGCATTGCAATGTAATGAAGTTGATAAGGTAGTCTTTGTTACTTATGCCTTATTCGAGGATGCCGAACATTGGTGGGATAGCATGCGTAGACAATTCGAAGTCAACGACATGAAGATCACTTAGGATCATTTCAAGGATATGTTTCTGGAGAAATACTTTCCAGCTGATGTTAAAGAGAAAAGACAATTCAAATTCCTGTCGCTAACCAAAGGAAATATGACCATTGGAGAGTACGCATCCAGGTTTGAAGAGCTATCTCGTTTTCATTTTCATTATAATGATGCTACTAATGAAGGTGATCGGTGTGCAAAGTTTGTAAATGGATTGCGGCCAGAAATTAAGGAAGCTATACGAATGCAGGAAATCCGTGAATTTTCTGTATTGGTAAATCGCTGCAGGATCTTTGAAGAGGATCATAAGGATAGAATGACCAAAAGTCGTGAACCCATTCATAAGACAGAAGAAATGAGAAGTGGAGGACCTCACCATCACCAAATAAGAGACTTCAGGAGAAATAAGCCTTACCAAGCGCCATTTCACCGGTTTGGAGCAGCATTTGTTCCTAATAGAGCCCAAGCTTCAACTGGAAGCTATTACCCAATATCTGCACCAAATTTTAAATGTTTTATCTGTGGAGGACCCCATTTGAAAAGGGATTGTCCTAAAAACACTTATGTTTGCTTTAAGTGTAACAAACCAAGTCATCACATCAAGGATTGCCCAGAGATGAAGAGAGAAAACCCTGAAGGTGCGAGTACAAACATAAATACTCAAGGAGACGTGCACAGTGCAGTCGGAAGGCCGAAGGCAAAAGGAAAGGTTTTTGCAATCACTAGAGAAGAAGCATCTCATTTTGATTCCATGGTGGAAGGTAAGTGTATCATTAATAAGATTCCTTTAACTGTTATGTATGACTCAGGTGCATCACATTCCTTTATTGCCAATGACTGTGTAGAAAAACTAAAATTACCTGTGATAGAACTGCCATTTGACTTATCTGTACATACTCCTGGAAACAATCCTATTGTCACTTCTAAAGCCTGTTGGAAATGCCCTATTGTCATAGATGGTAGGGACTTTAAGGCTAATCTTTTCTGCTTACCCCTTTCTGGCTTATTGGTTGTCTAACAATCATGTTCTAATAGATTGTCATAATAAAACCATAATGTTTAAAGAACTAGTGAATTTGAATACTAAGGATTCGAGATTTCTAACCGCTAACCAAGTGAGTGCCTCTTTAAAAGGAGGGGCTCAAGGATTCATGCTATTGCTTTCAACGAAAGGAGAGCAAGAGTCAAAAATCAAAAATTTGCCGGTTGTGTGTGAATTTCCTGACGTTTTTCCTGAAGATATCCCTGGTTTACCCCCAAAAAGAGATGTGGAATTCGCCATTGATCTAGTACTTGGAGTTGGACCCATTTCAATTGCACCATACCGAATGTCACCTCTAGAATTAGCAGAGTTGAAGAAACAACTTAAAGAGATGATAGAGAAGTAATTTATATGACCCAGTGTATCCCCTTGGGGTGCACTAGTGTTATTGGTTAAGAAAAAGGATGGTAGCATGAGGTTGTGTGTAGATTATTGGCAACTGAACAAAGTGACAATCAAGAACAGATATCCTCTGCCAAGGATTGACGACTTGATGGATCAGCTGCGAGATGCCACAGTGTTCCCCAAAATTGATTTGAGGTCTGGATACCATCAAATAAGGGTGAAGAAAGATGTACCAAAAACTGCTTTTAGAATACGCTATGGCCATTACGAATATCTAGTAATGCCTTTTGGTGTAACTAATGCACCAATCGTATTCATGGATTACATGAATAGGATTTTTCATCCATATCTAGATAAATTTGTAGTGGTGTTCATTGATGATATATTAGTGTACTCTAAAAGTAAAGAATAACATGTTGAACACTTGAAGATCGTGTTAGAAATCTTGAAAAAGAAACAACTGTATGCAAAGCTGTCGAAGTATGAATTCTGGTTGGAAGAAGTGAACTTTTTAGAACATGTAATTAGTCAAGGAGGAATAGTTGTAGACCCTTCCAAGGTGGAGGTAGTTTTAAAATGGGAGAGACCAACCACGACCACTGAGATTAGAAGTTTCTTGGGCTTAGCTGGATACTATAGGAGATTCATTGAAGGATTTTCAAAGTTAGGATACCCACTGACCAAGCTAACACGGAAAGGACAACCTTTTGTGTGGACGACACAATGCGAGAATAGTTTCCAAGAGCTCAAAGATCGACTTACTTCTGCGCCGGTGTTAGTACTCCTCGATCCACATCGAAGTTTTGAAGTTTACTATGATGCGTCTAAACAAGGACTAGGAAGTGTACTCATGCAAGACAAGAAGGTTGTAGCCTATGCGTCGCGCCAATTAAGGCAACATGAGATTAACTACCCTACCCATGAATTAGAGTTAGCCGCTGTAGTTTTTGCCTTAAAGATTTGGAGGCATTATCTATACGGTGCAACATTCGATGTGTTTAGCGATCATAAGAGTCTCAATTATTTATTCAACCAAAAAGAGTTAAACATGAGGCAACGGAGATGGATGGAATTCTTAAAGGACTACGACTTTGAGTTACAGTACCATCCTGGAAAAGCGAATGTAGTAGCTGATGCTTTGAGTCGAAAGTCTCTACATGCGTCCACAATGATGATTAAAGAGCTGGAATTGATAAAGAACTTTAGAGATCTTAACCTAGAAGTAAAGGTTAATGCTAACAGCTACAGATTAGGAGCGTTGCAAGTGACAAGTGAATTCCTGAGGCAAGTTTTAGAGGCTTAACGAGAGGATGAATTCCTGCAAGAGAAGATAGAACTCTTGAAACAAGGAAAAGAAGTCGAGTTCAATGTGGGAAACGACCAATTATTGAAGTATAAGGATCGAGTGTGTATCCCTGATCAAGAGCAGTTGAGGAAAGCAATTCTGGAAGAAGGCCACAAAAGTTATATGAGAATTCATCCTAGAGCTACTAAAATGTATCAAGATTTGAAGAAGTTATTTTGGTGGCCTGGAATGAAGAAAGCGGTGGCAGAGTACATGGCTGCATGTCTAATTTGCCAGAAGGTTAAAGTAGAACATCAAAAACCCCCTGGAATGCTACAATCAATAGAAATACCGGAATGGAAATGGGATAGCATTACCATGGATTTTATGACTTCTCTACCTAAAACTCCATTAGGACATGATTCAATATGGGTAATAGTTGATAGATTAACCAAATCTGCCCACTTTATTCCCATCAATATTTGTTACTCTATGGAGAAACTAGCAAAATTATACATCGAGGAGATTGTGAGATTGCATGGAATTCCTTCAAGTATCATTTTTGATCGGGACCCTCATTTTACATCACAATTCTGGAACAAGACTGCATCTGAGTTCAACATATCATCCTCAGACGGAGGGATAATTAGAAAGAACAATCCAATCTCTAGAGGATTTGTTACGAGCTTGTATGTTGGAGCATAAAGAAAGTTGGAATCAAGTCTTACCATATGTGGAGTTTACCTACAACAACAGTTTCCATGCTAGCATTGGCATGGCACCTTTTGAAGTATTATATGGAAGAAAATGTAGGACCCTGCTATGTTGGTTTGAGACTGGTGAAAACTTGATGCTAGGACCAAAGTTGGTACAACAAACCATAGATAAAATCAAAATAGTTCAGGAAAAGATAAAGGCAACACAGAGCAGACAGAAAAGTTACTATGAGAAAAGAAGGAAGCCGCCCGAATTTCAAGAAGGCGATCATGTATTCTTGAAAGTCACACCTACGACTGGGTCGGTCGAGCAATGAAATCTTGAAAACTAACTCCTAGATTTATTGGTCCATATCAAATAATTCATAAAGTTAGTCCTTTTGCCTACCAAATAGCATTACCACCTTTTCTTTCTAATATCCATAATGTTTTTCATGTGTCAAACTTACAAAAGTATATATTTGATCCTACACATGTTATTGAACCTGATGTCATACAAGTTAAAGATAATCTTATATATGATGCACCACCTGTCAGAATAGCTGATAGAAGAATAAAACAACTAAGGGACAAGACAATTCCACTCGTAAAGGTCATTTGGAGTGAAACGAGAGGAGAAGACGCTACATGGGAACTAGAAACTGAGATGAAAGAGTCTCATCCCCATTTGTTTTACTGAATAATGTAAATTTCGAGGACGAAACTTTTCTAAGGGGAATAGAGTTATAACACCCCTATTTTTATTTTTATATTAAAATTTTGAAGGAATTAAATTATGGTTCTTTAGAACTTTTTAATCTACGTATTATTTATGATTTTTTGGAATTTTTAAATTATTTTAATAAATAATATATTTTAAATAATTTTAAATTCATATAAAGTGACTTAAAATTAAAAATATTTATAAGAAAGTGAATTTAAATTATAAGAAAATTTTCTAAAATCCATTTCAAGAAGACTTATCTAAAAATTATCAGTTTGAGAAAAATCTTGATTTTTTCAAATCGTTAAAAAATTAGGAACGTATCAATAAATTTTTATTAAGAGAAAATTTTAGATTTTTAAAATTTAAATTTATATGACTTATTATAAAATTAGTGAGGACTGATATAATATCGCTAAATTTCAAAAAAGACTGATTTTGAATATTTAAAATCTACTGAGTGAAAGGTTACTATTTGGCTTAATAATTCTGCCGACAGTTACTATGTAAAACACTGTGCATGTACAAAATTTTCAAAAAATACACAGTAACTAGGTTTGAAATTTCAAAAAATGCACAGTACTTTTATATTAAAATAATAGAATGCATAGTAATTTTTTCCTATAAATACCGAAGGAATTCTTCTTTAGAATTCACAATTTCAGATTAAGTTTTCTTAATATAGTAGTGCTAGTGAGATAGTAGTGGAAGTGAGAGAGAGAAATATAATTTTTTGGAAGAAGGCTCTGCTAAAATTCTAAGGTACGAATACCTCTCTTTCATATTTTTTAGGGTTATTTTTATATTGTTTTTAGAAATCTATTATTATACTAGAAATAATATTATTTTAAGTTACTATTCTGAATAGTAAAATACTATTTTAATAGTAAATTACTATTTCAATAGTAAATTACTATTTACTGTTACTACTTACCTTTACTACTCACGTTTTACTATTTACTGTTACTATTTATGATTTACTATTTACCGTTACTATTCAGGATTTACTATTTACTGTTACTATTCATGATTTACTATTTACCATTACTATTCATGTTTTACTATTTACTGTTACTATTCATGATTTACTATTCATTATTCAAAAATTACCATTTCTGTTTTAAGTAGCAATCTTAATTTTCATCTTGTAACTATATTAAAATGAAATTGGTATGTTTTAGAACTCAGAGACGAGGCGTGTACGGATTTACAATAACGAACCAGTATACAACAGGTAAGGGGGAGTGAGATAATAATATAATATGAAAAGACATAAGAATAATAGGAGGAGTCTCCTACTCTTTTTAAATTAAATAATATTATTATTTTAAAATATTAACTTTTAACTTAAAATTTATAATAAAATTTAAATTAAATATCTGATGTAACTAACTCTAAAATACCTATGCAAATACCTGGATAACCTATGCGAACTAGAATGAACCTATGCAAGGACTTGAATTATTATGACCTGTATGGACTTATGGACTGAACTATACTTATGCGAGTATTGGACTATATTGACCTACATAGACCCATGCAAGAAATGGACTATAAAGACTCAAAATCAATCTTATTAATCTAATTAACCATTAAGATTTGAATTACATTATGAGTGATATTTAATTTATTTGAATTGTTTATAATTAATAATATTTGATTTTGATTGATTTTTAATTGTGATTAATAATATTTGATGTAATTGATGATATTTAGTTATAATTGATAATGCTTGATTTTGATTGATGATTTTGTGATGTGGAGTTTGAGCATATAGCGAGCATGACAGAAAGCTAAAACTCTGTAAGAATTTTGTTACCTTACTCTTTAAATTTTTATTACTTTAAATCTTCTCTTCTTAGAAATTATTTTTATTAACTTTATTTTCAATATTTAGAATAAAAAAATTAGTATTTATTTTAGAAAGAAGACATTTTATGAAAATTAATTCATAACAAATTAAGATAATTAAATCTTGAATTAAAGAAAAATTTTGTAATTTTAAGTATTTTTGGTTAATGATTTAAAGATTATTCTCTTTTAATAAAATAAAATTTTCAAAAGAAAATTATTTTATTTTTCCAACTTAATAACTAAAGATATTTGGAAATAATTGAGAATTTGATCTTGTTAAGATTCAATTTGAGAAAGATTATGTAAAAGTTTTATATGAAAAAGTTTTGAGATATTTAAGGCCTAGAAACTCAATTTCAGTGAGATTTGAAAACTGTACCAAATTTATTTCTGTGGGACAGAAATTTAGAGAATTGAGAAAATGTACAGTTTATTGAAATGATATTGTAAACCTTTAAGGTATTTAATAATCGAGTTTCTAAAAGCCTTAACCAATTAAATACGCGAGTAGTTCATACATCATGAATTATTAAAGTAAAATTAAATGATATTGTCTGGGGATGGATTATAGAAACCGAGGATACATTAGAGGAGGCTTAATTACAAGCCTTGGGATGAGAGGGTGTGAAAGGGTGCTTCAGGGGACCTGGGGTAGCTCCCTAATATCGGGTACTTTCACAATAAAAACTTTCTCAATCTGACTAGTCTCTAAGTGTTTCCATGTCAGTTGAGCTGTTCATATTATTATTAACCGGACTTATGAAACAGTGTAAACTCCTGGTTGGCCCAGTGCAAATTAAAATTTAAGGGCTCACATATATAGGTAAGTTATGATGAAGATATTGTATAACATTCATGCATTCATAATTGATTGTGTATGTGATAATGACTGATATTATTATGTATTGGTTTGTGAAAACCCTTTGTTGCTTATGTCTTATTCGAGAATATTATATTCCGTTTCTCACTCCTTTCTCCGTGTTTTTGTTTCATATATTCTAAATTGATGGTTTAAAGGGAAGGATCGAAGAATCTCGGCAGTAAATATAGCACGTTCTAGAAAGGGAGCTCGGTATGAATACCGTGGTCCAATGAATAAATAATGTTAATAAGTAACTGCTTCTGGGCCATGGAGTTTCCTCTCTTTCTTATAATGTTTAATGTTTATTTTCTTCGGATGAATGTATAATTACTTTATAAAGTTTTAATAATATTTATGAGGTATTTCAGAAATAATGTATGTAATTTATTCCGATAGTTTCTTTTTAACAATCATATCTTTAAAAAAAAATTTACAAATTTTTCTATAATTTATTAAGGTGTAACAGAGGGTGTTACAAAGGTCACATAAAACTCATCATATTCATGTCTCTACATTCAACCAATATTCTAACACATGATATAGCTCAACCATCATGCACATTCTAATTCAACTACATATATAGGCATCAATGCTATCAATGGCTAACGAGTTCAATTGCCATTCATCATCATGACTTGTATTAATGATACAAAATGATCACAAGCTCATTTCTAATGATCCTAATGTATCAACATCATGCTAGAGCATCAAATCATCAATATACATATAAAGTATCAACTATAGTATGGCTATACAAAACAAGGCCATATATACAAAAAATTCTGAGAGATGTACTAAACTACCAAAATCAAAACAATGTCGGCCAAAGCATCTTTACCAATCTTTTCTTCACACTATACCTCATCTCTTGAAAAGGTCCTACTCCATGGTCAAGCTCTACAACACAAGAGCTAAAAGTAGACAACATGGAGAGTGAGCATACTTTCTGAATGATAAAAATCAAACAATTTGTGATAACATAATATATATGAATGCAATTCAATATTTTCTCCCATCAAGGAGTTCAATTAACTAATGAGCCACATAGTTCATAACTTCCATTGAACACTTATGTTCATATACGACAAGTCTACTAACAAGGACATCACTAAGTAAAACTAAACCATCAATTCACATTATCAACACATCCATTGTCACAATCCATAAGGCACATAAAGAGGCCACACTGACAATCAATACATAATTAGTTAGTGACCAAAAGAGGGTTTTATCTTTCAATTCACACTCTTAATAAGGTGTCATCATTCTTGGTTTCTGTCAACTCAAATGTCATGCCCCTATGGCTAATGCATATGTCTTACTATATAATGTATATGCAATGGATCCATTTTTGAAAACATTTCACATAACCCATGCGCACATGGTTTCTCAAGTGATCGCAACTACTTTTAATCAATCAAGAGTATGTCCCCCACGTAAGGGCCCATTTCATATAATCCCATAGGATCTTTATCATTGTGATCGCAACCACATTCATCGTTCTCATATTGGTTTCCCTCACGCATAGGGTACTCCCTTTCATATAGTCCCGTAAGACTTTCATCATTTCAATACATTGGTGATCATAACCATCCTTATTCATTCACATATTGGTTTCCCCCACGCATAGGGTACTCCCTCTTAGAGTCCCACAAGACTTCATTATGATCGCAACCATATTCAAAATGCTATGTCATGCATGCTATGAATGCAATAATGCACATGCTAGCCTCGACTTCACAACAATTCCTCACCCTTTTAATTAAAGGTAATATTTGCATTTAACTTCTTAGTTAGTGACACTCAATCATATACATCCTTTTCCAAGGCACACCATACATAATATTCAAGATCGTACTAGCCAAGGATTCACATCAATGTCAATCCACATATGGAATTCAAGAGCATATCAACAATTGTACTCTAAACTCATATTCTTATCAAATGCATCAACCAACATCCAACTATCAATAAGAGTCCATCTCAATTCATATCACACACAAACGATAATACATCTATTTAAGGAAAGAACATGCAAACATGTATCAATATATATATATATATATTATCAACATATAATGTCTCATACATTTAGAAAATACACTCAGCTTCCACCTCAAGAGAAGTACTCTTCCGGGTTTGATGGTCCCGCTTCATAAGAGTTATCAAATTCTACATTGAATATATATAGGACCACATCAACCACTCATACAACATTATTTTCAAATTTCTTGTATATCACTAATGCATACATACATATAAGTCTTATTATATCACGATTTGTAATAAGATTCCATTTTCTCTTTTTCTTAGGTTTCAGGAATTCTTTCCCTTAAATCACAACTCAATATTATTAAAGGCAACAACCCAATTAATTAGGCTACCCATACATATCAATTTCTCACCCAACTCTTTAAGTGAGTTTTTCTCATTTATGACTTCCAATCACCATCATAAATCATCATCTATGGTAAACTCTCATCATTAATACATTCACATCATCATTAAATGCCTATCTCACTCGCATTCCACGTTTCCCCCAAATTCCAAAAGTTAGGGTTTCTTTAAAACCCAACAACCATCATCAATGTCTATCATCTTCCATCATATTTAATGCTAATTTTGTGTACCTCTCCATACCCTCATAAAACTCGCATTAAATGCATCCCACCTTAGGGGTTTGCATCATAAATGGTTTCCCAACATCTACCCATACACATTTAACACTCTCCCAACAACCCAACACCATAACCTAGGGCATAGAGCTCAAGAAAATAGAGAGGAAACTTACCTTAAGCCAAGGAGAATAAAGCTCCAATAGAGGGAGAGAAAGAGCACAAAACTGAGAGGGAGAGGGAGAGCTTCCAATCACCAAAAACACCTTCTAAAGTAGGGAGGAGGTGCAATAATGGATGAGTATGTAATAGGGTTCACAAATTTAAGGTTTCTTGTGGGAGGAGAGGAGAAATGAAAGGGTTTGTGTGAGGGGGAAGTAGAGTGACGAAAATTAGAGGGAAGAAGGAGAGTGGAAGATGCAACATGAATAGGAGAGGGAGAGAAAGGATTTTAGCATTTCATTTGAACCCTTCATTAAAGTTTTATCATTGTATAACCAACAGAATCTCCATTCGAGCTCAATATTTATTCCAAAAATTATTCTGAATATATATTCAGATCCCTAATAATATCCTTAATAGTCCTAATCAATGGTACCTCAATCGGAGATACTTGGTCCGATACCCGTATTTTAACTGGGTATTAATTTTAGCTCATCAAGCTCAGTAATTCAAGAAAAATCATAATAAACCCCAATTAATTTATTTCCATATTTTGGGACATTAATCTTTCCACACATAATTATTTGTTATTTATTTCCCTTAATTGGATACTTTTATATAACAATTGGGATGTTACAACCCTCACTTCAACGTCTATGGCCGTACGTAGTCCAGCTAAATAGCCCTCATATTTAGCTTGGTTATTAGAGGTTTTGAAATCAAACCTCAGGGAGATCTTAAAGTGAACTATGTCATCACCTTTTACTACTACATCGGTATTACATCCCTTGATATTGGACAATTTGTCCATAAATACCATCCAATGGAAAAGCATACCCTTAGGGTTTTCACTAATTAACTCTGCAACAAAATCCATTAAGACTTGGGCTTTAATAGCACTCTGGGGCTCATAAACAATATCAAACTCAGACACTTTAACGACCTACTAAATCATCCTTCCAACCAAATTAGGTTTGCATAACACTATCCGCAATGGCAAATCAATTCATACTACTATGGGGTGGGAATAAAAGTATGGCCTTAGTTGATGAGATGCCCAAACAACAGCCAATGTAGCCTTCTTGATCTTCTGATATGGGAGTTTTGCACCTTGAAGGGTTTTTCTAGTGAAATATATGAGATGTTGTCATTCTAAAGTTTCTTTTACTAAGAATACTCCTAGGGTCTCATTTGAAACAAATAAATAAACAATTAGTTGTTCACCAGGGTTGGGTTTTACCAAAAATATATGGTTTAGCCAAGACGTCCTTGAGGCTCTGGGATGCAACTTCTTGCTCCTCACCCCATTTGTACTTCCTACTCTTCTTCAGGATTTTGTAGAGGGGAAAAGACCAATGTGTCATTTTTGGCATGAATCAAGCTAAAGCGGTAATCTTGTCGCTTAGGGATTGTACCTCTCTAAGGTTCTTGGGACTTTGTAGCTCTTGAATCATCTTGCCTTTGTCTGGATTCACCTTTATTCCTTATTGGGTCTAATATTAAGCCAAGGAATCTTCCTCTAAATACGGTGAAGGTACATTTGAGGAGGTTGAGGCGCATATCGTACTGCTTAAATTCTTCAAAATTTGTTGAGATCAGCTATTCGCTTACCTCTTATCGAGGTTTTGGTAATAATGTCGTCTACATAAACCTCTTCTAACTTGGTGTGCAAGCCTTTGAATACTTTGTTAATCATGCACTGGTAGGTAGCCTTGACATTCTTTAAGCCAAAAGGCATAATGGTGTAGCAGAAAACTCTTTTGTCGTTGATAAATGTAGTCTTTTCTTGACCTTCTTCCCACATCGGGATCTAATTGTAACCGAAATAAGTGTCATAAAGGATAAAAACTGGTATTCGGATGAAATGTCCATCATCTAATCAATGTTGGGGAGGGGGTATGGATCCTTAGGGCAACATCAGTTTAGATTGACATAGTTTAAACGCATTTGCCACTTACCATTGGACTTCTAAACCATAACAAAATTTAAGAGCCAAGAAGAGTACTAGATTTCTTTAATGAATTCGTCCTTGAGAAGCTCATTGGTTTGCTTGCAAGCAGCCTTTTACTTTTTCAATCTTAGGCACCTTTGCTTTTATGCGAATGACTTTGTTTCTAGGTATACTATGTGGTAATAAATATTGGGGTTGATATCGGGCATGCCAACTGTGATCCAAGCAAATAACCCTCTAAACTCCAACAGAAGTTTTATCAGGTGCTTATCCATATCTCTATCTAGTTTATCACTAATGTGCAAGATTCAATCAGTAACATCCTGAGCATAATAGCCTTAGAACCTCCCTTTAGTGTAGGCTTCAAAAGATTGAGAGGGTTAATCTTCAATTCATCTCTAGGGTCTAAATCAATAAGGCTCATTGAGCCTGTCGATGTGCTTTCATCATTCAACTTCTTTTTCTTATATGTCACCTCCTCCTTCACCATGTTCAGGCTCAAATTATAATAATATGGGCCCATCTCCTAGTCACCTTAGATAGAGGAAACCTAATTATCTTTATCGATGAACTAGATGAGGAGGTGGGGAATGGACACTATGGCTTCCATGACGTTCAAGGTAGGTCAGCCAATGATGACATTGTAGGGAGACTTGACATTGATCACGAGGATTTGAGTTTTGATGGTCATCGTTAAAAGTTGGTCCCATTAAAAGTTGTGAGGTCTTGTGTGTAAGGTTATAGATCCTCAACGGTTAAACCCATCTTCTTAAAATAGTCATAAAAGATTACATTACAATTGTTAAGGAATCCCTCAGGGTCAGGCAGTGGAAACACAAAGGATTCTAAAAAAAGATTGCAAAAACAGACGACTCAAGGCATTATGCAAAATTAAAATTTCATTTTAGAATTTACCTCTTGTAGATGCAAAGTGAGTTCCTCAATCGAAGCAATTGTAGCTTCACCCTTAGGAGTCCACATGAGCACCCCCACCAGAAAATGAATTTCCGAATGCTAGTATAGAAATTCAGAGAGTAATCCTAATATTTTTGAGCAGCAGCCTATGAGCATCTCATGCTCTATATATAGGCTTAGATCTTAACTTGATGAGCTCTCATTAAACATTGGGCTTCTGACTCATTCTAAATAAGTTTAGACCTAATAGTTTTATTTTTAGTCCAACTAAAATAAAACTATCCTCTGGTGGGCTTACTCTATGTGTGTGACCCTATAAATAAAATATTCAGTTATATTAATAATAAACTATTTTATTATTAATATAAAATAAGAGCGACATCTAGCAATACATCATTATATCCGAATATTATTTATCATCGACATGACCTATAAGTGATAATTATTTTATATATTTATTCCTTTTGTCATGATATCTTGGGCCCAAGGCATGGTCATCGTCATCCTTGTATGGCATAATTCATTTTACTTGATACCAAAGTAGACTTTATAGAATAAATATCTAATATTTATTCTTCCTAGCATGACCATGCATTTCGTTAGTCTTACTCCATTAAGTGGCCCATAGATATCACTTCTGTCATATAGGATAGACAAATCCCATCTACATCACTCACATCCCTCTGTATAATTTGTTTATTGCCTAATCACAATCTTTATGGTCATCCTATTATAGATGACATTTGATTATATTAAAACAACAAACTCCTTATGTAGGAATCATAGTGACTTCAGGTCGAACGACTATATACCATTATCACGTTGAGAA
The DNA here is from genome assembly GCA_037962975.1 of Clitoria ternatea. Taxonomy (NCBI): domain Eukaryota; kingdom Viridiplantae; phylum Streptophyta; class Magnoliopsida; order Fabales; family Fabaceae; genus Clitoria; species Clitoria ternatea. Next base: position 34,129,270 of record CM075672.1, on the reverse strand, counting down.
CTGTTTATGACACTTATGTAACGATCCATCCAATGTTCTTATGGTGGGTCTGTCCAATACAACATTACTCTTAATGTGTACTCATATGAAGACTTGATATCATATATATCCATGATTTATAAGATGAAATCATCAGTACATTCACACACTAATCTTAATGTATTTACATGTCCCCATGTAAATACTTGATTAGGGACGTTTTAGGAATAATTCTCATATGACCTATTATTCTAGAATAAATAGTTTTAAAACAATCTTAAAATTGAAAATACTTATTTTATTGATAATTTAAAATTGATACATTTATAACTCGTAGTGCATACACTAACAACAATAACTACATTAGTCAACTAGAATTTGCTTGACATCCATGTTGGCAATAACCATGACATCATCTCATCCTAGAATGGTATGGCCGAAGTCTTCATCAAAAAATGAAATGGTGAGGGTTTTCATGTCGTCCCCGAAGGGTCAGTTATTCTGCTTCTTATTTTAAACTGACGTAATCAACCAAAGATGATTTTTCCTAGCAGTGTTGGTTACACTGCCTCTAACAAAGCCTCTTGTAATCATATCAATGGTCTCACAGTTGACTTTAGATGGGGAGAAGGTACCTCATCTTAGATTGCCTCCACCAGTTGGGATTTTTATGTTTTAGCCGTAGTGAACCTTTTCTAAGCCCGTCCATCATCACCATCTGAGGACCAATTCCTCTTGCATTTCTTAAGTTGGTCTATCTTGTCTTGGGACTTATTCTTCAAGAAGTATTGGTTTAACTTTCTTTCTCTGATAAAGACCTTGATGGTGTCCTTCAACTATCTACACTTCTTATGGTGTGACTTGTTTACTCATGGAAGTCATAGTACTTCCTCGGGTTAGCAGACCTTTTCACCAGCATTATTTTTCTGATGTCGTATATGGTTAAAAATACCCATCCAAACACTCGTAGGATTTGAGATAGTCTGGTGTTCAAGGAAGCATAATGGTTAAAATTGAACATCTTTTTCTCTTGTTGTCTGGATTATTGCTCCCTGCCCCTTTCCTTTTGAGGTATTCGCTCAGGTTTTGATTTCTCTTTCTTTTTCTCTAGTTGTGTTGGGGGTAAGGCGGGTTAATGGGTGTTTATAGCTTCTAGATGCATCTCAATACCCATATACTTGGTTGCTTTCTTAAGACACTCCTTAAGAGTTTGGGGAGGTCCCTTTGCTAGTGAAAGGGCAAAAGCAAACTTTAGCTAAAGTGCCTCGATAAAGATGTGAAGTTGAATTTCCTTCGTCAAATTAAGCACAATTTCCTTCTCTTTATAAAACTTTTTCAAGAAATCCTTTAAGGATTCCTTCTCACCTTGCTTGATTTAAGCCAAGGTGTGAGAAGTTTTTAGAATGTCTCGGGAAATGACGAAGTGATCATCAAAAACTTCAGACATGTCGGTCCAAGAGTCAATAAAACTAGAAAAGAGACCTTTAAACTAGCTAAGAGACTTGCTAGTAAGAGTTCTGGGGAATATCCAACAAATAACATCAAATTTGGCTCCTAAAATATGGCCTTGTATGTACATGCATCAAGATGCTTGCTAGGATCGGTCTCCCTGGTGTACTTGCCAATTGATAGTGGCTAGGTAGTTTGGACATGCTTATGAATAGGAATTCCCATCAGTTTCCTAGAAAAAGGTACATTCAGCTTGTACCCCGTCAAGGTGTCATCGACTTGAGGGTTCCTAAGTAATGACCCTCTCTGTAATGAGATTGAAGTTCATCTTTAAACGTGAGGATTCTAGAATAAGATGGAGTCATAAATACCTTATTATTAGCTACTTCATGACGGGGTTGGTGTTGAGTCGTAATCCGCTACTCCAGCTGAGCACACTTTTTCCTTAACTTAGCCAATTCTGCCTTAAGCTGGCAAATAACCTCATCCTAGGGGTCCGTAGGTGGCACCATGGCACCCCGCCTGGCACTTTGTTAGGACAATGTTAGAGTATCGACAAATTTGATGTCATAAGCGAGACATTGGGGTTCTAGACGTGAAACGTCTTCGATATGGTTATCAAAAGTTCCAAGAACTTGCCCAATTGGCATCCATGATGAAGAATTGATTGTGAAGTGTGCGAATACCTTTAACAAGTCCTACAAGGCACACCAATGAATAATCCAGTGTCAGGGATAATACCTTAGCTGTCTATACTGGCATTAGTTCTCTCTTGAATGTTATATCGATCCAATGAAGATCTAGTATTATCTCTCTTGATTTATGGGGAGTCAGGAGCCTCTATGTCTAGTCTTTTGGTTATCACATCGATCTTACACGTTGAGGGGCGAAAGATGGTGTCACCTGTAAAGATACTCTAATGCTCAAGTCGGTCTAGGTAGTTAATATTGGAGCTTAAGGGTAAATTAGAGAAAATGATGTACCTTGGTGGGTCATAAATGAGAAATATTTATAGAGGTGAGTGACAGTTGTGGCACCCTTAATCCGGTAAATAATGTTAAAGATATTATTATTTTAGATATTAAAAGTGAGGATAAATTTTTCACGACTTAAACAATTGTTTGAAGAAGAACACCACAAATGAAACTTTAATAATTAACCTCAGACCTTTTTAAAGACCTATCTCATATATGATGATATGAAAAGGTATGTAATTTAAACAAACGCCTCCTTAGGACAATCAATTACATAATAACTATACAAGTGTTTGTGGAACATTTAAGTTAATTCAAAAGAAAGAGTGGATATGAGAAGAGATTCCAAAGAAAACATAAAGTGATTGGTAAAGTTTAGTAAAAACATGTACATTCGTTTATACAAACATCTCATGAAGCAAAAGAGTTCAAATCCTAACCCAAAAAGGCATAAAAACATGTAAAATCCAATATTTGAGGATTCAACTGGCAGTGGAATCAATCCACTGGCCGTGGAATGCACTGCCACATGCCAGGATTTCACAATTTCAAGTCAGAGCATTCCACTGACCGTGGGAATTTCCCACTAGTCGTGGAATGCACTACCCCATTACCAAATTTCATAATTTTTTAAGGTTAGAGGGATCCACTGGCCGTGGATCACCCCCTGATCCTCTATTTTCCAATTTTCAACACATCATGCCTTGTGAACCTTAAATCATGAAATTCCTAGCCTTCCATGGACTCAATTTCATCAAGATACACTCATGATAGGGTAAAAAACATGTAAGGAACATCACAAACTCATCAAGACCATTTTATATCAAATCCATTCACCAAATCAAGCATCAAACCATGACTAAAACATGCATCAACATTGAATCACAAGTTAACAAGTTTTATATTTCATCCCTCTATGAGTTGTCCCTCGACATGAACATCAATGCCATCATAGTAGCTATCAAATTCACAATGTATAATATCAACAAGGCCATTTACCATTCAAGATCTAACTACCTAGAGTCAAACCTAAACATTTAGGCTTTGTATAACATCATTTCTTACACAATTAAATCATCAAGCATGCATTAATCATGAATCATCATTAATACATACACATGCACAAAAGGACTCCATGCTTAACATTATTTCATTCTTGTAATTCATCAATTCCTCATTGACATGAATATCATCTCCATCACAATGACATCCAATTACATTTGTCAAAGCATCATATAGTGTTAGATACAAAAGAATGGAGATGTGATCCTTAAAATGATATCAACATCATCATTCATCTACATTGCCATTTACATATCCACCAAGTCAATAATTATCAATATAGTCATGTACACAATATCCATCAAAGCCAATAATCATCAACATTATCATGTATAACTCATTCATAACACCACAATTGACAATCGTTACCGGCCAAAGCATTCCATTACCACTATTTAGCTTCCCCAAAAGCTTTCATTCAAAACATAATCTCATCTCATGAAAATCCTACATCACAATGCTAAAAAGAGACAACACAGGAGAATGAGTTATACATTCAAAATGATGAATCTGAATACATTGTGATCATGTGTACATACATATAAACAATATGTGTGCTTTGCAATATAATCATCAATTTATCATCAAGCCTTCATCAAGATATCATCATAGGCATATAAGTCTCATTATCTACAACTCATAGCAAGCACATGCACATGCATATACACATACACATACACATTCACATTCACATGGCCTTTCATCATCATAGGCTATCATAAGTATCAACATCAAGTTTTTTCATCTTTCATCAATTCACACTCTCAATAGGTTATCATTTTTCTTGGTCATCTCTAACTCAAATGTCATGTTCCTATGGCTAATGCATATGTCATAACATGAGATACATATGCAACAGATTCGATTTGAAATAATTATTCAAACACAATTTATCAATTTATCGCAACCATGCATAGTTGCTTAAATAATTGTCCCCCCGTAAAGGTCCCTTTCACAAGATCCCACAAGACCTCTATCATTTCAACATGTCGAGTGTTAACCCGGTAATAGTGTTTTAACTGTTTGTATTTACCATCGGGTCATTAATTGCAAGCGCACCAATAGTTTGTAGTTTTCAAAATTTAGATATCGTTCCACTGGGATTGAAAGTCCAATAACAACAGTAATTTTCTATTCACTATGGTAAATGTAAAGAAACTTATGGACAAAAAAATGATTTATATACAATTTATACAATATTCACAGGATAGCATGGTTGAGTTGTTCATGAGATGAAAAGGAAATAAAAATCTATCTAAAAAGTTGAGTTGCAATCTAGAATAGGTAAGATACTTGAGATAAACACAGATAAACAAATTATGTTGGAAATTGGATCCCTAATCTAGAATAACAATGAGGAACTCAAGACATGCATATTTAATCATCAAGTTTCATGTTATTGCAGCTTAAAATCATTATAACCGATCCCTCGTGATATAAATTCTAAGAATTCACCGTAAAGTCTGATTCCTCGTGAGCTTTCTCAGTAAAAACTTGCATTAAGACCTGGCCTTATGGCAACAATAGTTAACAACCCCTATAGAATTGAGATACCAAGGGTATTCCAACTTTTACTTTCGTCAAAACAAGTTTCAATAAGGCATGAATAATCATTCTCCCATTTGACATTCACACTAATAAAACAAGTTTCAATACACATGAAAATCATTCTCCCGTTTGACGTTCATATTAATAAAAGATTGAAATACTAACATGGACTTGAATCATAAACATGCAGAGGTCGAATTCACAACATTATACTCAATAGATTAGTTCACCAATTCCAACATAAACAGATTAGTTACACATGGTAAAAGTAAAAACAACACTTACAGAGGTTGACATTATGAATACGATGGAAACTTCACGATACAACGATCACAATATAACAAAACACTCTCAAGTATCTAGAAAACTATTCTAGAAATACAAACTCACAAAAGAAGTACTCAAAGTTGAGTACAAAGAGAGAAAAGAATGAAATGTGATGGAATAGATTGGGATTCGAATGGGGATGGATGCTTAGAATGGTGTTGGATGGCCCTATTTATAGGGCTGAGCAAGGGTGCTGACGCTACGCGTCAGACCCCTGACTCAGCTTCCATTAAACAGCTAATAATGGCCACTTCAAATTATTAAATTTGATCATGCTTGGCCACTTGGACGTGTCTCCACTGTGTTTTGGCCATTTGTGCTGAGTGGAGTGGCCATTGGTGCTGAGTGGAGTGGCCATTATTGGGTCAAAGCTAAGTGCTTGGCCAAGTTGGATGTGGAGTCCACGCAGCACTGACGCTACGCGTGGCTGTGACGCGTAGCGTCAACATCAAAAGTAGCTATGAGCACTACGCGTGGGATTGATGCTACGCGTCAGCTCCTCCAGTATAATTTTCTCTTGAATTCTTTACTTTTTCACTGTAAAACTAGAGAAAATTGATCAAGGGCAGATTATTTCCAACAACATCCATTTATTGAATTAAAAGCTAATTTTCTAACAAATTAATGAAATTTTTATTATTTTTACAAAATTTTTATTAAAAGATTTATTGTAAATTTGAGGACTAACATCGAGTGATCACAACCACATATAATTGTTTAAACATTTACCCCCACACAAGGGTCCTTTTCACAAGATCCCGCAAGACCTTAATTATTTCCACATGTCACATGATCGCAACCATGTATAATCATTTAAATATTTGTCCCCTATGCAAGGGTCCTTTTCATAAGATCCCGCAAGACCTTAATTATTTCAACATGCCAAGTGATCATAACTACATATAATATGCTATGTCATGCATGCCATGAGATACAAGAATGCATATGCTAGCCTCAGCTTCATAAGAATTTCTTACCCTCTCACTTAGGGGTATATTTTACACTTAATATTACAGATAGTGGCATGCAACCAATTATAGTACTCTCTAAGGCATACAACTTGTCACATAATTTCTAAGGCATCAATTCATATTGTTCACAATATAATAGCCAAAGAGTCTCATCAATATTAATCCATACACGGAAATCAAGAAGGCATATCAACAAGTATACTTCAAATGTATAACACCAACATATACATTGTGACCAGGCAATTCTAAGTGGATTTTAATTTCAAAAGTTTTAGTGTGCCATTCACAATCTATTTAATCATCTTAATTTTTTTAACATTATTTCTAATTCACTAATTGACAACAAACACAATTACATTCAATCATTGTCTTAATATTTTCCTCATCACTTATAGGTGTGTCACACAATCACATCATTCAATTTTCATCATTAATTATCAAATCTCATCAATAGTGGTGAAACATGGTTTTCATAATATGACATAGGCACACACTTTACCAAAATCTCAAGTCACTATCAATCACCACCAACGACACACCACATACATATATTCTAAATGCAATCACATATTTGTCAGGCACATCATCATCACAATATCAATCATCACATCATTCCAACATAACTCTAGCAAGGCAAACATGAGCAACATCATATATATTAATCATCAATTATTCAAATTATGCATTTAGAACATAAACTCCCCTTCTACCTCAAGAAAAGTATTCCACCGGGTTAGATGGTCCCGCCTCACTAGAATTATAAAACCCTACATTAAATAAATGTATGACCACATCAATTACTCATTCAAACATTATTCTCAATTCTTGCTATACAATAAGTATATACATATATATATATACACACATGATTCTCATCATGTTGGAAATATTTGGTGGACTTTGGTTTTCTCATTTTATTAGGTTTTGAGAATTCCTTCCCATTAACCAAAATTCATTATGAAAAGGGCTATAACACAACACCTAAGCCACCAACACACACCAAACTTCTTACCTAACATCCTTATTCATTACAAATATTTAATGTTAATCACTTAAAAACTCATTTCCACATACAAAATCAATCCATCATTAATTAATCACAATTTTCTCAAGATTTACCAAAAGCTCCAAATTTCAATTTCTAGGGTTTTCACTTAAATTGTCAAACATCAATTCTTATAATTTTTCTTGAATCATTTCAAGCATTCTAAATCCAATAATATCATATCTCAATCATCATTAACCAATTAACAAAATTCTTAATGGTCATCTACCTTAGGGTTTGGGTTCCACATGTATTCTTTCATCAAAACAACACTTAAACTTCCACTATGATACTTCAACAACCTCAAAACCACCAAGACAAGCCTTGGGTATAATAAAATCTTACCTCCTCCCAAGCACAATGATGAACATAAAAATAAGAAGAAGAAAAGTGAAGATGAGTTAAGCTTTGCTTCAATGTTCCATTAAAGCTTCATAAATCCAAGCTTAGATGTTGATTTTTGCAAGAAAAATGGCATAAGAAGAGGTGGTCACGGTTTTGGCAAGAAGAGAGGAAGAGAAAAATGAAAAAAAATGAATGAAGGAAGATGGAAAGAAGCCAACAAAAAATTGAGAGGAGAAGGAGAGAGAAAGTTACAAAATTGGTCATTGTCCAACGGATAATGCTTACCTCATTCTGCTTTTACCAATGGTCAACAATTTCCTTTATCCAATAGGTAAAAGAGAGTGTAAGGAGAGAGGAAAAATCACATGGTAATTACAAAGAGAACATAAGGAATTTGCATTTTTCTTAAATTCTATTCCACTCGTATTTTTGTTGTTTATTATCGTACACCGTGTCTGAATAAATATCTCCTCAACACCAAAAATTATTTTGATCATACCACCATAACCACAATAAATTCCTCATTATCCTAGACCCTTCAAATATCTAATTTGACTTAGTGGGACCCACATCCTTTGTTAACTTATTCGATTTTAGTAAATGTTAATTTATCGATAAATCACAATTAGTGTCTTATTAATTTTCCCACATATATTGGACCACAATTAATTATTTATCATCATTCAATAAATTTATTTCTCTAAAATTTGGGATGTTACAATCCACCCACCTAAAAAGAAATTTCGTCCTTGAAATTTAACATATCTGATTCAAATGTATTTGGATAACGTGCTCGTATATCATCATGTTCCCATGCGAGAGTCTCCACATTACCATGTTTCCACCCTACCTTCACCAATTGTACTAATTTATTCCTTAACCTCTTAGCGGAAAGCTCAATAGTACGAATATACATAGGGAAGATAGACAGATCATTCCACACATCAACATCATCTACTAGAATCACATGCAAGGGATCAAGAATATACTTCCTCAACTACGACACATGAAATATATTGTGTAGATTCGCTAGATGTAGAGGAAATGCAATTCGATAAGCAAGATCACTAATTCGCCCTAAAATCTTATATGGTCCAATAAACTTAGGACTTAAGTTTTTGCTCTTCAAAGCTCTACCAATTCCTTTATCATGCGAGACCTTTAAAAACACATGATCACCGACTTAAAATTCAAACGATTTTCACCCCCTTTTTTTATAGTAACTTTTCTATCGATCTTGGGCAATACTCATACTTTCTTGTATTTTTTAATTTGCTCAGTAGTTTCTAATCGGTCAGTCATTAGGAGAAAGTAGTTGTTGGGGTTCTCTGATACTATTATGTGCTTCATACGAGGCATGTTTGCTCATTTTGGTAGTGATCTGGTATCAGGAATTGGGCTTGGTATGCAGACCGGATCACCAAGTCAACAGAGATAAGATAGAAAATATGATAAATTTATCATATTTTATTGACTTAACAAACTTCATTAAGATAGGATGGTAGATTATTATTTTTCTATTAGATAACGACCAATCCATAGGTTCTCCATTCTTTGAGAATCACAAAGATAATTATCGATCAAGTTAGAATTTATTTGCTTGAAATATGGACTTGAAATATGGACTCTTCTATGATAATTTATATTTTGTATTTTCTTCTATCATTTTTTTAAGTCCCGCAGATTTAAATCATTTGATCCTATAGGTGTATGAGGGTTTGAATAAATATTAAATAAAATGTAGGTAAGAGAGAAACATAAATCAAGATTTATTATGGTTTGCGCATCAACCAATGTGACCTATATCCATTCCTTAAGCTAAAGCTTGAGAATTTTCTTCACTATATATAATTGAAAGTTGATTTACCGGCAATTTTACAACTTTTGAATTCCTATCCATTATCTAACTCTCCCTCACAACCCAAAGGAAACATATCCTTTGTTAACAAATAACTTAGGGGCTGGCAATGAAATAGGTTACCTTACTTTTTCTCATACTCTTAATCCAATCACAAGAGAAATGATAATAGAAAAATAATCTCTTTTAAGATATTCAACTTAAAGCTCTATGTGAAGAGCTTCTTGTTCTGACAAAAATAATCTTGTGTAATTTCTTTTTCACGTAAAAGATAGGAATAGATTTGTTATTGCTCACATGTTTCAATAATACTTAAGCCTAATGATCATTTATTATATAAATAAGAAAGCAGAATTTTCATCGTTGTTGGTAGGGATGGCAATATAGGTTTGTCCTGCGGACCAGCCCATTTGGCCCATTAAAAATAGATAGGTCGAGTCAAGAAATCAAGCTCGGTTTCCAAAATAAGTCGGGCTTATTTTAGCCTATCAAAAAACGGGCCCTGATAAGCCGAGCCGAGCTGGCCCGTTGGGTCACTAATAAAAAAATTATATTTATATATATATATATATATATATATTAAAGACTTAAAGGCTTATGATTATTTGATTTAGATTTTTGATGATAGTTGTATAACTTGTATTGTATGTTATTATAAATTTAATAATATAATAATATAAAATATAAATAATAAAATTTTGTTTCCATTAATGCTAATATAATTTATTTAAACTTTTAATGAAACAAATTTAGTTAATAATAAAAAACTTGTTTTAAAAAAGGTGAAATTTGATTTTTATATCTAAAGTTTTTTTTTAAAAAAAAAGAAGGCTTAAAACAATATAAATTTTAAAAAAAAATGGCATGTATAATTTGAAAAAAATGGGTTAGCCCATTGGCTTGTCGGCCACATAGATTACGGGTTAGGCTAGTGTTTCTAGCCCATTTTCCTTTTTTGGCATGGCTTGGTCCATAGACTCATCTTGCCACCCCTAGTTGGTATTTCCAGAAATAACAATGTGCATTATTAAATAAATTAACAATCAATTAGCCTTCACCCATTGGCACGAATCAATTAACCACAATCGATTATTGTCAACCGATTTCCATTCCCTGATTCCAAAAACCTTTCAGATGCTAGTAATCGATTAGATGTAATTGATTGAAGCTTAATCAATTACTCTTAATCGATTGTCATGATCAATTGTTACATTTGATTGATCCTAATCATTTGTCTTCAATGATTGTCCATTTTTATTTTGAAAATTTCTACTATAAAAAAATCTTTTAAGGATTAACACTTTGATGGAAAAGGATTTTCTTACCGGAATAATTATTGACTAGTTTCCTTAATAAAGGATTAGGTTTATTTATTTTTAACCATTTAATTAGTTGATCAACCTGTACCCACTAGATTCTTAACAAAAGCATCAATTAATAGTCTTAATGAAAGGTCTTGAAGCTTGATTAAACTTGAAGTCCATTTAATAATCTTGACGTTCCACGTTATCAAATTATGTTTTTAATAGGCTTGTATTATAGCCTATGAGTTTCCTTCGTATTAGTAGTTGTAATTATGTTTTTGGGCCCAATTAAGCTATAATTTGAGGGCAGACTATATTAATCCATGATTTATTTTATTCCCATCAATATTTATATTTATGATTTTTTAACATAAAATATCTAAATTAACCTTTTATTTCAAATCATACAACTTTTCCTCTTTCTTTACGTTTTTCTTTTCATTCTTCTTCCTAAATTACCCTTTAAATAGAACATTTTGAATCTAAATATTTGTGACACTTTGAATTAGAGGGCCCCACATTACTTTTGTCATGGTATGCCTCCTTCTGAGTTTTGCATTTAAAATTTACCTCTAAATTGTCCGCTCCAAACTTTCGTTGGAATGTGTAAAGGTGCACCATTTAGAAGTTTTTCACTCTAAATGTTTGTTGGAACATGCAAAGGTGCAAAGTTTAGAACATGTAGAATCAATGCATCAAATAAGACATGTAAAGGTCATCCTCTTTCCTATCTAGTGTTTGCAACCTCCTTCAACATGCCTCTTGATATTGATATAAATGATTTAGGACCAACAATGGAGCAGTATACTGGAGCTTTGGACATTGATTTAAATGCCTCTTGTAATGGTTTTGATGATGTTGTGAGCGCGGAACCAGTGCTAGATGTAATATCCCTGATGTTAATATTAAAATTCATTTTTCCACATGAAATTAATAAAGTATTATCGAGTACTAAATTAAAATTTTTTGGGTTTAATTGAGAATTTTCTTGAATTAATATAAATTAATTGGGAATTTTTAGAGTAACCAGTTTTTGGGTTTATAGTAACTAGTTTTTGGTGATTTGATTTGTAAAATTTAAATTAAATGGTGATAGTAAAATATAAGTTACCATATGGTGGAAAGTAAAAGATCATTTACTTAAGGTAAGTTTTTATTTGTAACACCTTCGGTTAACTAGGACAATCCCTTCCACTAGATTGTTCTACTTAACTGAGAGGTTACTATTTTGATAAAAATGTGGAACTTTAAAAAATTTTGTCCTTTGTAAAACCAAATAATACATCGTAAGAACACCAACTCATAAAGTCAAATACGAAATAACATAATATAAACCAAGTGTATCCATATAACATCTAAAACAGTAAATACAAGGTAAAGTCGTGGCGGCTACTGTTATAATGTATACATATCATCATAAAATACAAGCTTCATCAGAGTTATCCTAATAACCTACAGAGGCACATAGTTCCCTGGCTATATACAAACAAAATAAATAAAACATCAGCTCCAGCTCTCCAATCCTCGTCACTCGGATGAGAATCTGGGCGATCTGGTCCAAAGGTGGGAAATGACGGAGACGAGAATCCAACGTCTGGTAACAACCCTGTACTCGATGAAGGCTGGTCGGGTGTAGGTTAAGGGAGCTGTCTATATCTATCATTATAAGCATCGAAAGCCTCCCTCAACAAGTCCCTAGCAGCAGGGGACATCTCATGGAAATGCTTTATGCCTCCAAACATGTAGGTCTGAAATACATGTCTGAGAAATTGGTGCGACTGGTCCCATTGCCTCCTAGCAAGGAAACCATCTATCAGGGACACGATAAGAGCAACTAGAGGGGTGAGATCCTCCATTTGCATATCAGGAATGTACATCCCTAGTGGCTCTACGGCTAATGCTACAACAAGGGGATGAGGAATGGATGCGGCTACCATATCCCTAAACTCTGAGGGTGATAACTGAACTGGCAGTGGAGGGAGATCTGTAGGATCTGCCATCTCAACATCTGCTGGTGCTAGAATGGGTGCTAGTGCAGGTGCAGGTGCTGGCACAGGTATTGGTGTGAGTGTTGGCTCCTCCATAGGTTCCTCTTCAGGGTCCTCATCTTCCTCTGAGTCAGTATCCCCACCCGGGGACAAGGGAAGTATACTGGAGATGGAGAACGCGGGCAACGAGTCAGGGGAAGTGGTAAAGGATGGAAGGGTAAAACTCCCGAGTTAATAGCTATCTGCCTCCCTATAATCTCCTCTAAATCTGCCGTGCTGGGTGGAAAGGGAAGGTCGCCATAACGTTTGATGGTGCTCTTAATCACTTCAACATCTTTCTCAAATGGGCGTTCCGGCTCCTGGATCAGAGGAACCTCTATTGGTGGCTGCTCTGCTGGGTGATCCTCTGGGACCTCAGGGATTACAGGCAAATGAGGAGGTCTGAACCCTCTCTCAGCTACAATCCTGGCGCTCTCCGAGCGAGTATGATACCAAAAACGAATCGGTGGTCTGCAATAAGAGTAAGGGTGAGCTTTCTCTTGCAAACAAAGTAGAGGATGTCACTTCTGACGTCCTCTCATAACTAACAATCAAACATAACACAAAACAATCATACTCAAAAGGAACCTATTTCTTCTAAGTTATCTCACACCTTCCCAACTCCCTAACGTTCCCAGTCTTATATCCAGATACTCGACTAGTACTTAGCATTTTCAAGAGTTATTTTGTCATAACAGTTAATCATTCATAATCACAATATATCTATGTTATGTAATGCAATGCATGAGTTTTTTCAACATATTTTCATTATTCATCTTTCTTATTAGTTCATATGAATGCATGTGGGCCCATTCTCATCTCATCTGTCATACTCATCATCATCGTTCTCAGAACCCATCTTATACAGGTTGCCCCTGTACACAACGTTTCTGAACTAGAGCGGTCGGAGCCCACGAAGTCCTCTCATCTCATACTCGGGTACGACGAACTCACAGGTCCACCCAATATTGGCCATCTCATCATATTAATCATAATAGGACTTGGCTCTCCACGACCATAGTGACATTCCATCTAGGTCGAAGTATATTAGGGTTGTAACAGACTATCCGGCATTGGGCGCAACTCCAAGCCATTGGATGATCGAACCAATGTACTCCCAAGGCTCTCCGCAGAGGCCGGACGCTATTGCCCTCCAGCGTACCCTGGTGTATGCTCTAGTTTCTCAATTAATCATCCTCATATATGATGCATGTAACACACAAGATCTCATTCTTTCTCTTTATCCCCGTCACCAATTGAGTTCCGTCAATGATTCATTTTCATTTTCAATACCTTTAATTTCATAGGTATTATTCAAGTGTGAGGGTAGGTTTTATAGGTTATATGGACAAATCAAGGATAATGGTAGTTGGGCTTTTGAAGGTTAGGTATGGTTTCATATATTATCACCTCCTCATACATACATTCACATCACTTCTTTGGTGACTTGGTAATTGAGAATAAAAATGACTCAGCATATCATCTCTTTACACATTGGGTACGATTCATCATTTTCTTATACTTATCGCCTTCCACATCATATACTTCACTTTTCATTACGAAACTCGCTACCGTCACAAGTACATATTAATTTTTTTCTTTCAGATGCATCACCAATACTTCATATTGCATAATGCATTTTTCTAATTATAATCAATTATCAAAATATTGTCACTGATGGATTTATACAGTTTATCATCACCAAACAATACTAACTCATTCACTTATCTATAATCCAGTTTTCACTTATTCGTTTCTTACTTCTCACCTCTATAGGTCCACTTAGGTAGATCGAGTTATATTTTATGAAGTTTGTTATTTTCTAAGTGTTATGGTCCCTTCGTCTATAGGTAAAATTCCTATATTCAATTAATTTCCTTTTTAGAATAATCTTGTATATATCTTTTCTTCCACTTCATATTAATTAGATATCTTTTCTTCCACTTCATATTAATTCCACTTCATAAACTAATTTCAACATGCAAGCTGAAATTTAAGTCTGGAAAATAAGGACACCAACAAGGAGAAGAGAAATTACAACATCCTTACCCTTATAGCTTGGATGAACTCACGGTCTTGAAGCTCTTCAAGCAAGAGAGTGTGATAGATTTCCAAAAACCATACATGTAAGGAGTTCTTGAAGAAAGGTGGCTGTATAGGGTGTCACAACCTTGAAGAAACAAGGAGAAAGGAAGAAGTTAGAATTGGTTGGAGTGAGGTGGTGGAGGTTGGCCAGAACTTTAGTGGCTAAGGGTGGTTGAAGGTGGTCGACGGTGATTAAAGGAGGGAGAGGAAGAGATTTTTGAAGTGTTAAAATTCAAAATGAGAAGATATGGTTTTTGGATTCTGTCGAGAGTGATGCAAGAAGTAGAGTGGGATTTGCTTAGGAGGATATAATGAATGCATGCATTGAGAGAAGTGACATGCATTAATTGAAATTGGTGGAGTGCATCTGGGATTTGGAATTTAAATTGAAGATGGGTAATGGGTTGATGTATCTGAGAATAAGGAATGAGGGAAGTGAAGAGAATGTAAATTTGTTCTAGTGATAATGTGATGTTATGATGGCAAGAAAATGAGTAATTAATGTTAGGTGGAGGTCAGCAGCTGGTGATGGGATGGAAAACCATAAGTGGGCTGGTCTCTCCTAGGGTTGACACCTGCCCTGGGAGGTGGCTGGTGTGGTGGTCAGTTGAAAACTGGTGGCTGGAAAATTTATTTGTTACCCGATGATTTTAGGTATGCAGGATTTTTAGGAATCGGAAATGAAAGGTGATAAAAATAAATATAGAATAATTTGTGGGGGTAGAATCTCGAAAAATGCTAAACACGAAACTTGTATAGCTTCTTTTTCCCTTCGATTTGATATATCATTTGTGACAATCTAATATCAGTAGCCCGAGATATGATCGAAATGAGACAGAATGCTCCAATCATCCCCGAATCAGGTAGGGCTGTAAATATAAATTTGTAGTTATTTTTAATTTGAGAATTAGGCTTTTTTCCCTTCATAATACTTGTAGATTTCTTTGATACGGATCCACAAAAAAACGAAGTGATTCTCATTCCGGAAGGGGGTGATATGCCCATTTTTCTGGAACTAGTTAGCATAGTGACGTGATGAACAGAGATTGGCAAGGATCCTAAAAACTGTACCAATTTAGGAGGATTTAGCTTTTGAGGTCTTCATATAAAACATAGATAATTTTGTTACAAAGATTTTGACACCAATTTTGCATGAATC
Source organism: Clitoria ternatea (assembly GCA_037962975.1). Classification (NCBI taxonomy): domain Eukaryota; kingdom Viridiplantae; phylum Streptophyta; class Magnoliopsida; order Fabales; family Fabaceae; genus Clitoria; species Clitoria ternatea. The sequence continues at coordinate 34,113,137 of CM075672.1, read as the reverse complement.
AAAGGTCGTATGAGGAAGTTATGAATTTTTAAGTCAAACACGCGCAGAGTAAAAACACGAATAACATGGTTTTAAAATGAATTTACTTAATCCTTGAATTTGAGCATGACAGAGTAGGAATTTAGGAGACCAGAAATAGAGATTGAAGATTTCTTCGAAACAAAGTGAATGAGATAAAAATCATTCCAATCAAGCATCGACTGAGAAAGTTAGGCTTGAAATGCCAAAGATGCGCAGATTGAATTTATGAAGAAACGAGGTGGCATGGAAATGAGATTGATAGAGTCCGAATCAAGTGTCGGCCTCTCCAGGAAACATTCCTAAAACATCGGAACGATTCATTGGTGATTGACCATGTCACCATCAGATACTCCGAGGTATATGCACGATCAAACGTAGGTGACATCGAAGGTTTTGATTGCCCCGATTAGACCTAATAATCAGTTATCCTCAATCCGCTACAGGAAAACCCTACTGCGACTAACCTACTTTATGGAGTCATTAGTCTTAGGTCGAGTTACCGTAAAAGTTTGACAACTGGGCCCTATAGTATAACACTAGAAAAACCTTAATATTTAATATTATTGTACATTATAATTTAATTAAAAACTTAATAAAGTATTATTTTAATATTATATATATTTATATATAATTTTGAATAATTATAATTATTATTACAATTATATATTTTAATTATATCTTCACTAATTCCTCCTAATTAACCAATTAATCTCCACCTAGTTTACTAAAGGAATATCCTAAACAATTAATCATAATTTAACAGGATAATTTAATGATTAATAATTAATCATCAACATCTACAATATTTTACTAGCATTCACACTCACTCATTTCTTACTTTTCTCTATCATTCCTTACACATTTCTCTTTCTCTAGCACTCTTTACCGTTCTCATAAATTTCTATTATCCTACCATACCTTCCCTCTTACTCATATTTAGCTATTTGATAGTACCTTGAACACTCCTTTCCTCATCTTTTCTAATTTCTCATAGTCACTCGGGATCAGACCAAGGCCTCAACTTCCACTAAAAGACTTATTAGAACACTCTCAAAGATCCTGAGAGTCTAGGCCCTTATTCTAAAAACTAGGGTTGTTACATTATTAAAGGAAATAAAAGAAAATAGAAAAGAAATAGTGAAATGACTGAATTACCTCTAAGTTTAAAAACACAATTTCCTGTCTTCTTTATCATTTCCATGCACGTGAAAGACAAAGGCAGAAACTCTTTTTTTTTCTCCTCCATAGTCGTGAGCTTTATATGCTTAATTGGTGCCGAGTTTCTTAATGAAACTTAAAATTGATAGCATATTTAAAATCGTGGAAGTGAGAAATTGGAAAGAACCAAGCTTCTAAAGTTTAAAAATGGCGTTGGGTATTGATGAGTTTTCATTTGAGTGCTTGTAGGTTACGGACCAAGTATTAGTGAGGCGTTAGTCAAAGCAGGACTCAAAACTAAGAGTGAAATTAGTCGAGATATTGGGTGTACACGACATCGAGAATAAGTAGCGAAAGCATGGAATCAAGGTAAGGGGCTGTTCATAGTATTAATTAATTTAGAGATATTATTCGACGTTGATAGGCGTTCGAAAAATGGATATAATTAGCATTAAATGATTAACTTAATATATAGTGTATGATCGATATAATTTTCTAGTATGAATTGTGACTAGATATGAATCTAGTAATGTTGAGAATGAAAATTAGGAATTATTGTGCATAAGTTATGTATAGTGGTGAAATGATAAGATTGATAATTAGTTTCTATGAAATTGTGTGGATAATATATATATATATATATATATATATATATATATATATATGAGTATACACGCACCGGAATGAGTTTTTGAATATGTGATAACGAATTTGATAATTGTAAGAGAATTCTATGGTATGAAATTATGGTATTGAATATAAAATAGGAAATTATTGCGTAATGAACTTGAGTATGTGATGAACTTGATGTTGTATATAAATGAAATTTACATCTGAGTATATATATGAACTTGTATCTAAGTGATTAATCAAGATTGTGATTGAATACTAATTATCCCTAAGTGGCTTTTTGTTGATGCGAAGATATAATTTTTTCTAAACAGAGAATTGATATATGATGTGTGCTTGAGTGGTCGTCATATCATTGATATTGAATGCTTGAGTGGCTAGTGATGACATTGAATACCCGTGATAGCTTGCATATTAATTATGGCCATTAATATTGAACTGTTAAAGAAAATTAATTAATTAATCTAGTGAAAGTGATTAAAATTGAATATATATGATTTTGTGTGGTTTAGATGGCTATACGGTATATTTCACCCCTCAATTTTGGCTCCAGTGGTCAAGTATGATCCCGTTAAACTACTCAATGGTCAAGCAGGACCTAGTGGTTGAGGTGGAGAGCCAAGCAAGGGTCGGTGGACTAAGTAGGGTTCACAGGGTGTCAAGTAAGACCCTCAGCTGGTGGCTGATCCATTTTTAGTATCCGGATACTAGCGAGTCTAATTAGCCCTGAATGAGAGTCAATGGTGCATTGAGTGTTTGATGAATGATAAGTAATGTTTTATGTGACATTGTGAGTATTCAAAGTAATCAAGGGTGAATTGATATATATATATATATATATATAAATATATATTGTTGTTGTAGCCTGAGTGGCTTGTGACTTTTGAGAATGTAATTGTATTTGAATGATGATTGAGCATATGTGTTGTAATTAAGAGCGAATCCATGTATATTTATATGCGTGCCTTGCTATCTATAGCCTAAGTGGCTTATGTGGTGAAAATGAATTTGTATGTGAATTTTGAATTGAACCTATCTAGAGTTATTGGATTATATGAAATTAGGAAATGATGATGAACTATGAGTATGTTTACTTTTAATGTATATATGTTTAGATACGTAAGAATGGTCATGATGATAATTAGTGAACATATGTATGGTATTTAAACACCCCAAACAAAAAAAGGAAGTGGTGATCTAATAGGTTTACAATTGGTGATAAGAATATGAGAAGTTAAAGAATAACACTAAAATGAATGAAGAATATATATATATGAGCATGTAGTATTACAAGGCTAATGTTATGTCTTTTTCAATTTGAGTTTCTATATTAATTAATTATTTTAGTGGTTTATTCTTTTTGTTTCTATTTTTTGGTAACCAATGACAGAGATATCACAGATACTACAGAGGCGAGCACCAAGTGAGACAGAAATGCCAAGGAATAGAGAATGAGTTTATATTGTTTGTAATAATATTAAATTTGTTGTTCAAGTGGCCTCAATACTCAAGAGGGGGGGTGAATTGAGTTATAAAACTTTTGCTTGGAATGCCTTTGAAATTGATTTCTATAACCAAGTTTATGAGATTGTGCAAGTGAAAGCAAGTAACAATGATATGCAATGCACTACAAGAGGTAAGTATTGTTGAGGCAATTTAGCAAACACTTGGTGTGCAATATCTAAAGTAAAGCAAATTAAGCAAGTTCAAGTATGTTCTTCTCAACCAAACAATACCAATCAGCAAATATGCAATATATGGAAGTAAAAGAGTAAGGAAGAGAAGCTTGCAAACCGATGTAACGAGTTCCACCCAATCCGGTGTACGTCTCGCCTCTAAGCAACCCACTTAGAGGATTTTCCACTATTGTAGACTAGAGATACAACTTTGAGCAATTGCGGCTTCCTAGTGTCCCACACTCAAGAACCCAATCCTCACAAGTATAAGGGCAACCCACCCAATCTCTCAATCTCACAATATCCCAAAGGTTGAGTCCACAACCTTTGTACCCACTCAACCTAGAGTGAACAACCACTCAACCTAGAGTGAATAACTTGTGTGTTTGGTGTTTGTTTACAATCAATACACTCTCTCAATAGAGCAAATATACAAATGAAAAGCTCTCCCAAATTCTAACTCTCAAGATGAGAGGATATACAGGTGAAGTATAAGATGCAAGAAATAGGCTTACAAAGCACAAAAATAGAGCTAAGGATTTGTTGCTTCTTGGTTCTTGTTGGGTGCATGTTGTGCTTGTGTTCTTCTTGCATTTATAGAGCCAAGATAGTTGTTGAGGAGTCCCTAGCCGTTGCAAGATGATGGCTCTGCGTATAGTGGGATTTGAGTGCTTGTTTTCCACTTAAGTTTGTCTATTTAGTGGTGTTTCCCACTATGTGAATCGATTCGTAGATCCTTGAATCGATTCAGAGTGTTCTGTTTTATGCATTTTGGAGTTCCAGAGTCGAATAAATCGATTCGAGCTTTGTTTGAATCGATTCAGAGTATTCTGTTTTGGGTTCTTGGTCTGTCAGCATCGTGTGAATCGATTCAGGGTCCTTGTGAATCGATTCAGGACATACTGTTTGCAGTCTTAGTGACTTCCAGGGCTGTGAATCGATTCAGGGTCATGGTGAATCGATTCAACCCATTCTGTTTCTCATTTTTATGACCTCCAGGGCTGTGAATCGATTCACTCGTGCTTGAATCGATTCAGGCTCTTCATTTTGACATTTTCTCATGCCTGTTGGTCATCCATTTGAATCTAATGATGCATGATTGCTTTCCTTTTGTTTGATTCATTGGTTTCTTCATCTCTTGAACCTTTGTGAGATCATTTTCCTCTTTTATATGAAATCTCTAATTGTTTTTGATTTGAAGACTTCCCATTGCTTGTTTCCATTGTCATTATCAAAACCTGTTATCACATGCAAATACATTCTCCCCCTTTTTGATGATGACAACCAATGGCCATCTCTTGGGGTGTTTATTAGCCAATAACAAGTCATGAAAACTAATGTCTCTGTTTGTTTTAAGCAATTATTTCTTTTAAGAAAGTAGGTCTCCCCCTTTGTTTTTCAATAAAACCATCAAATGATCTCAAGCGTTGAAATAATGTCACACCTGTATCACATTCATATATATGTATCATATTCGCATATATCGTAAATATATCATATCGCACATGTATCGCACGTGTAGCTCTCTATCTCTCCATCTTCTCCCCCTTTGTCATTATCAAAAACAAAAGTTGGAGGTACGCAGTAAATCGAGTAGTAATCACAGGCAAATGCAATAATTAACCAAACGAGGTAATTGTTCAACCGACATAGTAAAGTAAGAAACTAAGACGAGATAGTTGTGCAAATAATTGACCAAAACAGAAACCAAAGTAAACAACCAAGTCTGAAAGAGAAAAATAAAAGGAATAAAGAAAAGTAACGATCAGTCATGGATGCGGGAAGTGAATGCTGGATATCTGGGTGGCAAGCTCCGTGTATCGCTCTTCCATGTTGGCTTCAATCCTGTCCAGTCGAGTGTGGATGTTTGCTTCCATGGAGTTGAGGCGCTGGTCCAGGTGAGCAGTGAGTCTTGTGAAAAGATCATCAGTAGCAGTGGGTGGAGGAGGAGGAGGAGGAGGAGGAGCGTCATCTTCAACTTCATGTCGGGGACGCCTAAGAAATTGCCACCTGCCTTGGTATTCCACAATATTCATCTTAGTGAGATGAGATTTTCCAATAGGTGCCTTGGGACCGACCACTTCCTTGATCTCATTTTTCAAGTCCACTTTAAAATGGTGGAGCAATTTGGTAATGAGTATGGCATATGGAAGATGGGCGAGGTTTTGGGCTTCAACCATGTGATGCCTAACCAAGTCAATCCAATTTATGTCTTTCTCATTGACAATTGCCCAGAGCAGCAAGATTTGGGCCTCATTTAGCCTTGCATAATTTCCACCGGAGGGGAGGAGAATTTTGACAAGGACAAAGTGCAAGAGGCGGTGATGGAGACTTAAGGTGCCAACCGTGCTCGAGGGACCTGCAAGATTAAAGAAAGCTCTTGCCTCCAACGGATTATAATTCCATGCAAGAGGAGGTTCTTTGCCATGGAAGGAAGCGTTGCTAAGAGGGAGTAAGCCAACTTGATTCATTACCTCATTATCAAGAATGATAGTCTTACCTTTCACTCGGGCAATATAGCGAGCATCTTGAAGGCGTAAAGTGGAGTAGAATACACGAATGAGTTCGGGGTAGATTGCTACTTCCTCAAGAGCCATGAAGCCAACTAGCTCTTGTTGATGTAAGGTGGTGAGTAGAGGAAGTCCAGATGCTTCAAAGAATGGGAGATCAAGCCAATGGGGAGAAATGAGATGTTTCTCAGAGAATGAAGATTGGTACCTTTCAAGATCCTTTTGGGTAGTGAATAATCTAGATAAATCAGAGTGTTGAGGCATGGAGGCTGCAGCGGTGTTTGCACGTTGTTTCTTGCGAGGTTGAGAGAAGGAAGCCATGGAAGATGAAGGATTTGAGTGGAAGGTTTGGAGAAGAAGTTGAAGAGATGAGAAGTTGAGAAGTTTGAGAAGAGAGAGTGGGAGATAGTGGAAGAGTGAAATGAGGAAGTGTGTGAATTTATCAGCGTGAATATGCAGTAACTGACGCGTGAATCGATTCGAGGAATGCTGTGAATCGATTCGAACGTTACTGATTTGAGAGAAATGAAAGGGTCAGACACGTGAATCGATTCGAGTATGCTGTGAATCGATTCGAACCTCTCTGTTTGAGGGAATATGGACCATCAGGTGTTTGAATCGATTCAAGGGGAGTGTGAATCGATTCGAACGATACTGTTTTGAGGATTTTTGAACCAACAGGTCTGTGAATCGATTCGAGGGGGTGCTGAATCGATTCGAAGGGCTGTTTCACTCAAAATTCATTTCTTTCCATTCCAATATTTTCAAGGCATGAGGAATTCCATATAGGATCATTAAATCTCCATTTCCATGGGGTTCTTTTGCATTAATCACTAGTAAAAGTGTCATGCAACCAATACACAAGATGAAGTGATCACTTAAACACAATTTGTCATATCAAGAATACCCAATTCTCTTCTAATGTAAATAAATTGCTCTCTAGCCAAGGGTTTTGTGAAAATATCTGCTAGTTGCCTAGAGGTTTCAACATGTTCAAGCACACAATCCCCTTTTAACACATGATCTCTAATAAAGTGATGCCTAATCTCAATGTGTTTGGTCCTAGAGTGCATTATTGGATTTTTCGAGATATTAATGGCACTAGTGTTATCACATTTAATGGGGACTTTGTTCAAGGAAATACCAAAATCAAGAAGTTGTTGTCTCATCCAAAGAATTTGAGCACAACAACTACCAGCTGCTACATATTCTGCCTCAGCTGTTGACAATGCAACACTTGCTTGTTTCTTGCTATGCCAAGAAACAAGGGAACTACCAAGCAAATGGCATGTACCACTAGTGCTTTTTCTATCAAGCTTACACCCTGCAAAGTCGGAATCAGAATATCCTAAAAGATTACATTCAACGCCTTTGGGATACCATAAACCAACATTTTGAGTACCCACAAGATATTTCAAAATTCTTTTTACGGCAGTCAAATGTGATTCTTTAGGACATGCTTGATATCTAGCACACATGCATACCGCAAACATAATATCAGGTCTACTCGCAGTTAAATACAGTAAGGATCCAATCATACCTCGATATTTGGTGATTTCAATGTCCTTACCCTTTTCATCTTTGTCTAGATAGCAGGATGTGCTCATAGGTGTAGCTATCTCGTTTGCCTTGTCCATTCCAAACCTTTTAAGTAGTTCCTTACAGTATTTGGTTTGGCTAATGAACGTTCCATCAATGGCTTGTTTTATTTGTAGTCCGAGGAAGAAGGTGAGTTCTCCCATCAAGGACATTTCAAACTCTTTCTGCATAATCTTGGCAAATTCTTGACAAAGATTTTTATTAGTAGCACCAAATATTATGTCATCTACATAAATTTGTACCAAGAGGATGTCATTGTGTTTGCGTTTTATAAACAATGTAGTATCAACCTTTCCTCTTTCAAAGTTGTGTTCTAAAAGGAATTTGCTTAATCTTTCATACCAAGCTCTTGGAGCTTGCTTCAAACCATATAAGGCTTTTCTCAATTTGAAGACATGATTTGGAAATATATGATTTTCAAAACCGGGAGGTTGATCTACATAGACTTCTTCTTGAATGTAGCCGTTTAAGAACGCGCTTTTGACATCCATTTGATACAGTTTGAAATCCATACAACATGCAAAAGCTAGCAATAATCTAATGGCTTCTAACCTAGCTACGGGAGCATATGTTTCTTCATAGTCTATTCCTTCTTCTTGGTTGTATCCCTTTGCAACTAGTCTAGCTTTGTTCCTAGTTATTATACCGTTTTCATCTAACTTATTTCTAAAAACCCATTTGGTGCCTATTATTAGATGATCATTGGGTCTTGGCACAAGTTCCCAAACTTCATTTCTTTCAAATTGGTTTTAACTCTTCTTGCATGGCCAACATCCAATGTTCATCAATAATGGCTTCATCAATATTTTTGGGTTCTATTTGGGATACAAAAGCCAAGTGATTGCATGCATTTCTAATGGCGTTTCGAGTACTTACCCCTTTGGTTATTTCTCCAATGATCTTGTCCAAGGGATGATCCTTCAAAGTTACCCAATCTTGTTGTTTCTCAACTTGTGCTGCACCTCCATCATTGTTGACTTCTTCTTCTTTGTCTTGTAAGTTCATTTCTTGGAAGGTACCTACAAGATCATCAACTTCCTTTCTCGGAGGATTTTGGTTAAGTTCATCAAATTTAACATGTATGGACTCTTCAATTGTGTAAGTCTGTTTGTTAAAGAGTCTATATGCTTTACTAGTAGATGAATAACCTAGAAAAATTGCTTCATCAGATTTTGCATCAAATTTACCAAGATTTTCCTTTCCATTGTTCAAGACAAAGCATTTGCATCCAAAAATGTGAAAGTAGGAAATATTTGGTTTTCGTCCTTTGTAAAGTTCATAGGGGGTTTTCTTTAATATAGGCCTTATCAAACAACGATTCATAATATGACACGTGGTGTTCACGGCATCGGCCCAAAACTGTTTTGAAATATTTGCTTCATTCAACATAGTTCTTGCAAGCTCCGCTAAAGATCGATTTTTCCTTTCAACTACTCCATTTTGTTGTGGAGTTCTTGGAGCCGAAAAATTATGTTCAATGCCAAACTTTTCACAAAATTTTTCAAAAGATTGGTTTTCAAATTCTCCCCCATGATCCGTTCGTATGGATGCTATTTTTAAGTTTTGTTCATTTTGGATAACCTTGGCAAGTTTCTTAAATGCTTGATATGCTTCATGTTTATGAGTAAGAAACAATGTCCATGTATATCTAGAGTAATCATCCACAATTACTAGACCATAATAGTTTCCACCAAAACTTTTGATTTTCGAAGGTCCAAACAAATCCATATGTAAAAGCTGTAAAGGTCTTGTTGTTGAAACAATATTTTTTTGCTTGAAAAGAAGCCTTTACTTGTTTTCCTTTTTGACAAGCGTCACAGAATTTATTTTCAAATTTCAGTTTTGGTAAACCAATGACTAAATCTTTTGAAACAAGTTTATTTAAATGGTCTACATGAATGTGAGCGATTCTTCTATGCCAAAGCCATGATTCATCCTCTTTAGTTATAAAGCATTGTACATCATTTGAAGCAAGACAATCTAGATTAATCATGTAAATGTTATCTACTCTTTGACCAACAAATTTTATCTCCTTGTTTAGTTTATTTTCAATTATGCAACCATTTGATTCAAAAACAATTTTATAGCCCTTGTCACATAATTGACTAATGCTAAGCAAGTTATGTTTTAGTCCTTCAACATATAAAACATCATTTATGGAGGTGGAAGAGTTTTTACCGACATTTCCGATTCCAAGTATTCTTCCCTTTGTGTTTTCTCCATAAGTGACAAATCCTTTGCTTCGTGGAGTAAGTGATATGAACTTATTTTTGTCTCCCGTCATATGTTTGGAACACCCACTATCCAAGTACCAATGGGTGTTGCTTGCCTTGAAGCATACCTACAAAACAAAATCATTTTAGAGAACTAGGTACCCATTTTATGTTGGGTCCTTTAGGGTTAGCTTGTGGAGATGTTCCTTTGGGAACCCACACCTTTCTTAAGACCTTTGGTCCTAGTTTCCTAACACTACACTTATAAGCACTATGTCCTTTGGTACCACAATGATTGCATTTCATAAAAGGTGAGGAGGATTTGCTTGGTGATGCAAAGAAGTTTTTATAGTGCTTCTCCATTTTATGATTACTATGTTCTTGATCATATCCTAAGCCGGTTTTACTAAACATGCATTTTTGTTGCCCAAGAAGGATATTCAAATTATCTCTTCCATTAGTGAATTTCTCTAAGGTTTTGTTTAGATCTAGGACTTTATTTTCTAGATCTACACATTTCTTAGCAAAATTACAAGGTCTACTAATGGAACATATTTGAGCATTTTTCAATTCTTCTTTTAAACATTCATTCTCTTTGCAAACTTCCATAAGGTGCATCTCTAGAGTGTCACTAGTTTTCCTAGATGCTTTGAGTTTACTAGAGATTTTTGTGAATTTATCATACAATTCTTCAAATGCTTCTAACAGTTCATTTTTATCTAAGTCAAGAAGATTTACCTCGTTATCTTCTTCTTGATGATTTGCCATTAAGCAAAGATTGGCTTGCTCATCTTCCGAGTCGTCGGAGCTGCTCACATCATTCTCATCCC